>JARHVA010003789.1:17500-1497500 GCA_037957365.1 Torreya grandis
ATGTCAAAATTAATCACTAAGGGCTTCTTTCAGATCCTCCCAAGAGTCCAACCACTTTTTAGAACTCCTTGATGCAATGCCATTAACCAAGGTTCTATACTAAACCTTTGCCATACCTATGAGGTACTTTGTACAATGTGCACCTCCTGTGTGCCTGATAGACCCCCTAACCCTACTAGATACTCCTTCATGTCCTAGAAGAAACTCTCCAAAAGATGGGCATCTCACTCACCATCATAACACTCTGGTTCCTTCAACTTGCGGAGCTTCAAGATTATAAAAGAATTAGACCTTGATACTTTTACCAAACTTGATACCATTGATCATTACAAAGCCACTTCATCCTATAACTTCATCTAGAACACCAAGATCTTCTTCAACCTTCTATTAATTGCCATGATCGTCTGCCCCATGGTAGTCACCTTTTCCTCAAGCTCATTGAATCTCATACCCACATGGTCCCCCATCAATTGGAACCGGGCACCAACTCACTCAACAAGGCCTTCACCCACTACAACAACTTTTGACTTACTAATGTGGTAACTACCACCACCTTCACCTTTTCTCTGACCCTGCTTTCGACCCCTATTGGGTACCTTCTTGAGCAACATCCTAGATAGATCTCCTGCCATACTAACTCAGACACAACTAGAAACAACACTGGATTGACTCGATAGGGGAAGGTATAAGACTATTTAACTTAGGAAAACATAATCCTATAAAACATAAACCATGTCCTCTGATACCAACTATCATGGGGCCAACTCGATGGAGTTGACCATCCATATGACACCACTTGTCTTAACCAAAATCCATCATTGCAATGGGACTATTTAAGAAATAAATACTACACCTTCAATTTTTATCTACATAAGTACACCCACAAACATAGTGGACAATAACTTGTATAATAAAGGATTAGTAGCAAAAATAAAAACACACACTTGCAAAGATCAGGAAATCAACTCAAACACACATGAGCATTCAGACAATACAAGAAAAATGGGAGTAACATGTATTTTATTAACTCATTAGGACAATCTGGTCTAAAGTAAAATAAATGGGAGAACTAGTAAACATACACAACAACCACTGAATAAGGCTCAACCGATACTGCTCAGAACCACTCAAATGATTACAACGAACAATTCCCTCCTAAGGTCTGATTACTCTCTACCTAGGACAAACCTAACCCCTACTTCATGAATTTTGAGACCAACAGAACTACTCACAAACACTTGCATGATGTTTGCATGAACACATGCCAATGGTCCACATAAACTTGGGACTGACATAGACTGCTTCATAATGATTCACTTTTCACCACTTCGACAGTTTAGACTTGCATTCACTCAAATCACTGTTCAAAGAAAACTAAACATTCACTTGATCAACACAAACCAACTCATGAATGTAGATATGAATGTTGAAGCAACACATCCCTCAAAGTTATAGTTAGTGAGGCACAACTATCATATTTCAACTCTTACTTTCAACTCACCACTCTTTTCCTCCAAGTCTATGCAAATCCATTCTCACTAGCTGACAGATGTATGATCCTTTTACTCCCACCCATGAGTTCAGCTTTATTGAATTTTAATTTAGAAAAAAAAAATAGTGGGCTATTCTCAAGGTCAACCAGGTCATGTCTCTTGTATAAGTTTTACTCTTTTATTAATATTGAGGTGGCCGCTTTCCCATCATATACATCAGTTTCATCTCGTCACTCGATGGGAGTTGTAGCCTCCCATGGGTTACAAAGTCCATAACTCTCTTTTATTAATATGGAGGCTTTATACAATGGGGAATCCCCTAATATTTGTTTCACAAGACATAAAACAAGGGAATATTTCATTATTGACCACTGGTTTAGGATTAGGTGTTAGGATAAGGTACTTTACAAATGTTTGTGCTTATAATCACAGATGTGCATGGTCTTTCATTGGGTCATTATGTTATTCCAGTGATGAGTTCAGTATAGGGAAGGAAACAATTGCAAGAGCAAGGAATTGAATAGGGTCTGTTGACCACCATTGTTTTTCATTGATCTATTCCTTTTAATTTGTATTTGGACATCAACCTATTTCTATAGGGCCATTATGATTTCTAGCATATAGATGTATGGTTCACCTTCCTTTTTTCTATAGTGGGGTTTGTTATGTTCTTCACTCATGGTTGTGAAGCTATAGAAGGGTGGCCATTTTTCAGAAAAATATGTTGGTTGATGCCTCAATTTACCTTGCAAGAACCATAGTTGGTTCCACAACATTTCTTATGTGTACAGCAGATTATTTGGCTTAATTGTGAATGGTAAGACAACTTTACAATTCATTCTACATTTTTTTGCTACTTATTATCTAATATTATTGCAAGTTACACTCTTCTAGCCAAAAAAAATTATTAAACTTCCTGAGTTGTATTTAAAAATAATAAGAACAAGCCAAAGCATTTGTATCCTCAAAAATTTTAGATAGGATAATGATCAGATTCAAAACCTTCTAGAGACGCTTGCATTTCGATCTAAATGTAAAATGAAATGCTATAGCTTATAAATTTTTTGATCTAATACACTAAGAGCCTCTAATTATAACCTTTTTGCCTCTTACCTTTTACCATATATTTGTATCTTATTTGCTTTGTCAACAATGTGACTATAGCAGGTTTCATGAAAAAATGGCCCTTTAGGGTCATTATAGTGACCCATGTGAGCAAGGTCGATCGAGTGAAGTTAGATATTTGTAGTAGAAGGTTGATATTATGGGTTGAAGCCAAACTTGTTGTGGCAATATCTTGCATAATCAAACAAAAAATAAAAAATATAAATTACAAATATGCAACAATAATACAATTTTTTTGAAAGTTACAATAACATATCCAAACAAATAAAACTTCTCCATTATAAATAATAACAATTATTTCTGAACCCAGTATCGGTAATGTTGACCTATGGTTTCCTAAAACCTTTAACAAGGGAAAAGGTTCAATACTTGAGCAAAGGTTTAAAAGATAACAATTGGGATTTATTTAAACTTGGATCTAATTAAACTAATTCCACCATACCGATTTTATTTGAACATTTCTTAGACCCAATCAAACTAATTTCACCATATGCATTTGGGTTTCTAGAATAACTTTTAGATGCAATCTAACTAACTATGGTAAAATGAATTTTGTTTCTAGGAACATCTAAGATGAGAGCCTCTCATGGAGAAGGCATGTCATTCATCTCACTAAAGATACCTATTGCAAAGGGAAATGATGACACTTTAATTTAATGTTTACAGGATGTCAATGACCATTTATTCATAGAAATATTTGCATATAGATGAGTTTTTGGTTTTAAAGAGTTTGTGGAGTTTTCTTGTCCAGATATGGGTGCATGTTAAATCATGGAATCAAATTCTAGTGCTTCCAACCCATTTGACTAACATGGGCACCAAGTTTGACAACCATGTTGGTAATCTACACCATCTTCAAGCCACGCATTCCCATTATAATGAGACCTTAGTTCCCATAAATTAAATGGTTTTTTATATGCACTGGAAATTTTAAATCAAACCTCATGCACATCACACTAGCCTATATTTGACATGCATACTCTTGCAGTCTCGCATTTCTAATTTTAATTAGATTTTTACTTACTAGTTATACATTTCAAACATAGATACAACTATCAAAATGGAAAGCATTTCATAAATTTGGGAATAAGGAACGGTGCAGTGCAGCTACAAACCAATAGAAAAATAAATTTCATGCCCACCTTCCACTTTTACATTCCATCCCAATGAAATTATTAATAATTATATTATTCTTTTATAAATACCTATTACAATTATAGTAGTACATAAAAATATAATATTTATTTCAAAGTCACTTATTGTATACACTCGTGTAATTATGAGTGGACTTAGCATGTATATTTATGCAACCGTGTGTCATTTCTATGGAAATTTTAAGTAAAAAATCCCGTTAAGCCTTACATATATTGGCCTTATTTATGAGAAATTTAATAGTCTTTTTCATGGTTGACTATAAGTGGTGGATCATTGTTAGATAGTTTTTTGAGTAAATCGCTAAGCTTATCAAATGATTTGAATACAAATTCAAATTTCTCCCCTTATCTGGAATTATAAATTCAAATTTTAGATTATTCCATTCAAATGTGTTGAATACAAATGGGCACCTCTAATTTCATCGATACTCTCATAATTATATCAAATGTGTATTATACATGGAAATTCTTATTGTTGAGATTACATTTATTAGGGATTGGTGGTTTAATTATTTTTATAAATGGTTTTTAGTCCTCTATATATTGGATACATTCATTTGTGGTGTTTGGATTTGAAGGACATATGGATCATGAATTTTTAGCATCGTACTTTGGCAGATAATTTAAATGGGTTTTTTTTTTCAATATTATGTTCATTATATTATTTTGGAGTTTAAAAATTAGAAAATTCTTTAGCGTACACTCCTTTTTCAATGTAGAAGCACTCCTAAGGATTTACATTAAAAAATATAAGAAGAAACATAGCGTTAGTTTAGATGGTGATTTTTACTGACATAGAGCATATGGCATTCTTTAGTGCATACATATAATTTATATGCTACATGGCATAGGAGGATCTACCATGTAGGGAGGTGGCCTTCTATGGATGCTTTCAAATGTGAAATCCTCATTACTACATAAAAAATTAATTCAATTTAATAATATTTATTTTCAATATTATTAACACCATATTATATTGATATAATATACGATGTAATATAATATTTGTTTAGTTTATATTAATTAAGATGGTGAAATGGTTTGTTAAAAAAAATTGTTATATTTTATGAATATTACACTAAGAAATAGTTATAAATCAATTGAAATTGTTATTATTAGTATGGAAATTTGATTGAAATTGAAGGCGAAAATGTAAGATGAACATCAAACTAAAATTCTAATGAGATAACAATTTTGTTTTGGGCAATCTATTGTTGTAGTAAACCGCATTTCTATTTTTTTGGGTGTATTTATATCTGGTGCATAGGGTATTTGCAATTGTTTTATGTTCATTTTTGTAGTATATTCTACTTATTCAACAACAAACCAAACCAAAACCTAAAAAATAGTTGAAGCCACAACCTCCCTACATGTTGTGCAACCTCCCTCAACCACCTGACTAATTACGTAACATGTGTAGTTATAAACAATAACATGGAAGGCATAGAAACCATTTCCTTATTGTTTTTTATACTTGGATGTTACCTAGGTGGATTGTCTTATTTGTTGGCAAACTTAAAAAGTGATAAATATTTTAATAGGATTTGATTTGTGCAATATTCACATCGATATGGAAATTATATATATTACTTTAATATATATACATAGTCTAAGAATAGTGATATATTGGTGAATAATAATTATAATATTTGGTATATTTTATACTCATTTATTATCAATGTATAAGTGCAATTATTAAAAAAATGATTGAGAACAAGTTTCCTATGTCTACAGTTGAATTAAAAAATAATATTCAACAAATGAATTAGTCTAGGTAGATCGCCTTAATTGTGGAAAGCTTAAAAATTGGTAAAAAATAACAATCTAATATTATAATAATAATTAACAATGAGATTTAAACATAAGAAATAGTTTAATATTCAATAATGGACTCTTTGATAATGTGATATCTTAGATTTGTTTCTTTTATTATCCTTTCTATTGACATGATATGTCATGTGAAATTATACACTAAAAAGTGGTTTAGAGTTTGTACGATGGTGCCATATTCTAATGACAAATACTCTACATTTGATGTACATCATATAAAATGAGCTTACAGATTGAATCCTTCTATTTGTTTGTCTCAATGTTAAACAGAAAAAAATACTCACTCAATGATCGATCCCAGGTGGGAGGGAATGTCGTGAGTTAAATTTTAATCAAAAGGGGAATATACCTCACAAAATAAAAGAAAAAACTTGATAAACACAATATTATGTGATGATTTTTGTGATGTGAAAATTATTATATTAATTCTTGTATGATTGAGTTTCAAATTGATTAATATTATTTGAATTTTTGCACTATGGGTGATTTCTTGTACATTAATAATAGAGTGATGTTAGTGTAGCAAACGATAAAAGTAGTATATCACAATATAATACATAAAAGGGGAATATATTTCACAAATTAAAAGAAAACACTTACTCATTTTGAATAGTGATGGTTTGCGGAAGTGGTGGTGCAAAGCAGTTTGGTAGCACATGACATCATTTATATTGCTCAACAGTTAGGAGTTTCAACGACCAAGTTGTTGTTTCTATTTCAACAAATTATCCATCATAAATTAAATATTTTGCCTCTTTATGTATGCTTTACAAGGGATCACCACCATAGGGATAAATATTATGGAAAGTTAAGCCCCTAAACCTGTCATCTTCTTCAAAACCTCCAAACATACTGGTAAGATGATTATTATTAGTATTACTATTACTACTAACCCCTCCAATGGTCATGAAAGGTGAATGATCCTTTCTGTTGAAAAATTGGTATTTCTAAAGTAGTAAAGCATAAGAAGATGCTAACTAAGACAAAATTTTGACACTTAAAATGCTTCTCTCATGATTCAAATAAGCGACCTAATGTAAACTAAACATATTTATATTGGATGAATATGTAAACAACTATTTAGATTAATTATGATGATTTCTGAGAAAAGAATACGCTACAGCTAGACTTATGTATCTATACGATGATACATATGCCATATGATTATTCATAAATGTATCCACTACCACCATTACCTTTTCTTCCTGCAATCACTTCTTATGCTCCAACAATCTCAGCCTTTCATGTTGTACCACATGAAGCCCTCTCTACAACTGCCTCTTCTATTCCATGCCATTGATCTTTTCCTTCTTCATTTCCTTCATGTAATCCTTGTTATCGCCACGTCTAGGGTTTGAACCTCCTGAAACAACCTTTTCATCCAACAACATTAACATTGTTGCTATATCAAGTTATGTTATATTTTTCTTTAATTTAGTCCAAGAGCCACATCGCCACCAATATTTTTATCTCAAATGTTTTGACTCAAGTGAACCCACATTTAATTTACATTTATCTCCATGTCTGGACATGACATATATATAATATATATGCATTATGGTCGTGTTTCTTTCTAGGAGTATGAGATGCTTCACGTTTATTTCTTGCATTTAACAATTATATCATGAATTGATGGGAAGGGTAGAGGGAGTCTCAGATTTAGTTGGTTAGTATAATTTATGATTGAATTTTGGGGCTCTATCTGGGAATTAAATGGTAGGGTTAAAATATTCAAAAGGGGTGACAAATGACAACATTTACTATCACTTTGACAAGTCATGGATGGTATCTTTCATCCTTCTAATTGGTTATTGTGGCTTATTTTTCTGGGATCTTCATAACCACATTTGGTCTTTGTTTATTGATCTAATCAATCTCCTATTAGCCTTTAGTTAGGATACATTGGAATTTTAGGAGGATTTTATTTTGGCGGAAAACATTTATTCTTATTTAAATTTTTTAATTTTGGAATTAAAATTTTACTAATTGTTATGAGTGTTAATTCCTTTTACATATATTTACATAATTTGAATGCTTATTTATTCTAGAATGTAAATATTTAATAAATTTCTCATTGTAGTGTTTTTGATTAGCCAACTAGCAATGGCAAAGTTAGTGGTGGGTCAGGCAAAAAAAGTCAATAAGTATTGTGTGAATAACTCAAAAATTATGGGATCATTTCCATTCATATGATTTATATATCAAATATAAAATAAATTAATACATACTAGATATAATCACAAAACAAAAATATACAATACTTCTAGCTTTCTTTGCACTTTTGGGGCAATTGGTAGTGTACGTTATGTAGACACTTAAATATAGCCTCATGTCATTTGTTACTTGTTAAATTATAGGGTTTAATAAGAGTTTTTTTATTTTTCAAAAATTAATTTATATTGGTGTTGGGTGAATATTTTGTCACCAGCTAACTGACGGCAAAATGGTTACATCAACCACAGCATAAGGAGATTTATGCGGCAAAATAGGTGTGGTGACCACAACCAGAATTATATATATATATATATATATATATATATATATATATATATATATATATATATATATATATATATATATATATATAAGCTAAAAATATACTCAGGGGTGTAATCATACTATCCATCTCTCTTTTTTCAGAGATAATGTTCACAAAATAGAAGAGAATTCCTAGGTAATTTTTAAAGACATTTCTCTTCTTTCAAAAATGATGTTCATAAAACTATAGGAAGACTTCCTAGGTAGTAACTGTAACCACAAGAAACCCATGAAAGCACAAATTCTTTCACTACTTCTCTCACTGATTAGGGAAAAAGACACCGTAGGATTAAGCATATCCCAAAGTCTCCACCTAAAACTACAACAAAGTAAAGGATAACGAAAGATAAAGAGAGCTCAAAGTCTCTCTAGTATCCTTTACACAAAACATAGATTGAAGACAATTATGGTAGCACACAGTCTCCCACAGTCAGCTTCAGGACATCTTCTAGCTTATTTCCACTTGTTCTGCTTGTTTGATTAAATGGACAAGACTATATTTACGAAAAATACACAAGAACAATTTCCTAAATGACACAAGCTATTTCAACACAAAGTTTGAAAGGTCACTTGGTTTCTCATTTACTTAACAAAATATGATTAACAGTCTGTGCTCAAAGTCTCAAGAATACCTTTCAATTTGGGTAGAGCTTTGCTTCTAATAACAAAAAGATCTCCCTTATACAAAATAAGATATTACAATATATAGCATCACAAGAAACACTTGGGCACTTATTTTCATGAAAACGACCCATGTTGAATGAATGCACTAAATATCTACGAAAGGGCCATGCTGGAACAGGTCATCGGCCTTGACTTTGGCATTCTAAATCATCTCAAATGTCTCCTCCTAAGCATGGGTTGCCTGGTCTTCTTTAAGATGCTTACATGGCTATCTATTCACCTTTACTTAATGCAAAAAAATAGGCCATGCCTTTGAATGTTTGTTCTTTCTGATGTCCACCTGGTGGATTGTTCCACCCACTAAAATAACTCTCCTATAGATATTTGTAGACTTCCTATAGTCGTTCATTCTTTTATTGCCACATTTTGTCACTTTCTGGTAATATGAGCTCTCAAGGCTATCTTCTTACAGCTAGCTTCTTCAATTTTTTTCTTCGTTGGTCGCTGAGTTTGTTCTTAGGTCTTTTAAAAATCAATAGTTATTCCATCACCCTAAATTTGACATCCATGGGGACGTCACCGATCACTTGAACCACTTTGAACCTTAAACTCTTTTGGTTCAAAGGTTCAATGGTTCAATGGTTCAGCGATTCAATGTTTTGTAAAGGGCTGCATTCACTTAGTTTTCTTCTTCAGTTGAACCATTTATCTAAACCATTTGGTTGAACCTCTTTATGGAATCTTTCACTTCATCCATTTGCTCAAAGCTTCCGCTCAAACTTTAAACTCTTTTAACCCTTTGAACCTTTGAACATTTCAAAGTTAAAGGTTCAACGATTCAGATCTATTATTTTGAATCCTTTGAAGCTTTGAACTCTTTGGATCTTTTCATTCTCTAAGTCCATTGAACTCATTGAACTCATTAAACCTTTAAACCTTTTGAAGTTTAAGGTTTAATAGTTCAATGGTTCAATCTTAACTCTTCCAATCCTTTTATTCTTTAAGTCCGTTGAAGCCGTTGAACCTTTGAACTCATTGAACCTTTGAGCCTTGTGAAGGTGGGGTTCAATGCTTCAATGGTTCATTCCAATTGTTTGAAGCATGTCGTTAAGTCTTTTGATTGAACCTCGGCATTGAACCATCCTCAAAATACTAAACAAATGCCTTAAGTGTTTTGAACTTCCGTTTGAGAAAGCTCGCCTGTTGAACCTATGACTTCCTTTGCTGAAAAGGCTTGAATATTTGAAAAACATAATTGCTCAAAACATTTTGGAAGAAAGAAAGAGACCATTTTGGCCTACAAGATCAAAATGATTGATATGTTGTCCACAAAAATAAGTGACAAATTTTGAGAACAAAAATTGGTATAGTGTTTTCATATCATTTGAGTACTTATATATGGTGTATGTACAAGTATTTGTATCTAGGGATTATACTTATAATTAAATATATGATTGAAATAAGTTATAAGGTGTCCATGGGACCAAAATTATAATCATGTGAAAACAATCTCCTAGAACAGGGATTAAGTTGTTAAAATGAAATTTTTTGATATAATTTAGTTATGAGTTATATGACTCTTTGAGAATAGCGTGAATAAATTGTTGATATATATATTGACATATAGTAATATAAATTTGTGTGCAATACATATTATGAGTATATTATGTATAAGTATTTAGATATATATAGCATATAATAATGCACTATGATGTGTGCATATAAATTATATTTTATTGAATGCTAGTATGCAATGTAAATATAGGGTATACCTGAGTGGTACAACTCATACTTTATTATTTATGATTATGGGTTGTTTGATTCTTGAAATTGTAAGATTGGTTATTTGTAATTGATTAGTGTGATCATATGCAATAAACTATGGTATTATGAGATGTCCTAGAGAATATTTTAGTTAAGAAAGTATATTCTAAATAAATGCTATACCTTGACAGTACAAACTATAATTGTTATGTCTAGACACATACATACTCTTTATGAATTAAATGTATACATGTTGGTTATTTATATGAATATCATGTTTATGACAATTAGTAGGACCTTATTTATGTGTGTATACAACACCTAAAAGTATAGTGAATGCTAGAATATAATATTTTATGTTCATGTGAACTCAGACTTTCTTTGTCATGTTTAGTTGCTTGAATATAAGCTTATGTTTCCATGGATTTATGACTATTTCATTATGACTAATTATGGTAATTAGTAGTTATGTTTTAGAACACTAGACTATGATAATATGAAATATCATAGGGTGTAGTATATTTGAAAAATACTTATATTAATTAGAAACTACAATTAAATATGTATTTTACTTGAATGATATAAACTCTCGTCATTATTTATATTATGGGATAAATGATAATGTGAGATTCATTCATATATTTGATGAAATAAATATATGTTGTTAGATTATCTTATGCTTAACATGTTATATGTTATGATTGATAATAGGATGTAAATTGTATAAATCTTTTGATTATATTATGTTAACCAAACTCACATTATTGATATTAAGTAATGAGTGAGACGCATTTCAATAAATTACTAGCATCAAATGCTAGATGAAGGCAATATGATCAAGTAGTGTGTATGCATTTTAACAATTCTATAGATCTTTATTATCTATTATTCTTAATTTTTTTAACCAAAGTATGTTGAGTGAGACATTGTCATTTCATGAGTATGATTTTCATGTTTGTGTGATATCTTGTAATAGAACATGCTTTTTATGATGACTGCATATTTAGTTTTGAAAATTATATAGTACATGGGTACTAGCTTGTCTCTCTAGATTCTTGCACCACCACTATCTACTCATCTGTAAAGGGAGACATTTCCATGATGGGATTAGTGCAGAGGATCATTGGTCCATGGTTAGTGTAAAAAAGTGTTGTGATAATACATTCCCTCCTCACAACAGTGTTTGGAGATGACACTTGAGATTGCCACATATACTAGAGTTTGGGGAATTATGCTCTAGGGAGCCATGCATCTTATATATTTAGACATTGTATTATATTGTATTTATTATTAAAACATTATCATGATGAGTTGTAATTATTTATTCCATGTACATTGACAATAGTGGCTATATGAATGTATAAACCATGGCTGGTTAATTATAATTACCTTTTATATTTGTCGTATGATGTGTTTCTTATGATGTTAGTGATTATTGGTGTTTGAAGTAGTATACTTTATTTACAGTTATTACATAGAAAATTTTATATGATCACTGGTTAAATTCTCATGGTGTAATTTATTTATAGTGTATGTGTTTAATTTTAAAAAATCACATATTTCTAGGTAGAATCCAGCGAGGTTGTTGCATGTGGTATGAGGTTATGGCTCAAACTCTATGACCTAATGAGTCCATTAGAATTTTCATGTCCTTATGTTCACCAATGTGAACATAGTGACATGAAGTATTGCACTGATTAAGAGAAGTGTATTTTGGATTTGTAGTGCCTCAGTGCAAAATCATGATACAACATGATTGTAGTTTTGAGACTTAGTAGATACTCTTGTATGGCTTGGTGACTATTATAGGGATGAGAAATTCATGAAATGTTGTGTGAAACATTGAGTGTGTATATTAGAGAGCAATTTTACCCCTTTAGAATTATTAAAGGGTTGGTTTAATGAGTGTCTCAATGGTGATGGTTGTATAAGATGTTTGGATAGGTAGGTGCATAACATAGTTATTGAGTTATGAACAAGATATTCTTATCTTAATTTTGATCATTTAGATTAAACACTTCGAGCCTGATTACATCTTTAATTGGAAATCAAGTCACCTTCACTATTTATAACTTATGTTGTGAGTGTTTAAAAACCATGAGATGCTTCTCACTTAAGTATACATGCATTATTTTTGTGTCTTGTATATAATAATCCTAGAAGTGGGAAATCTTATAAGACTCTTTAATTTGACACCACCTAGTGCAGTGGGAATTCTCCTTGTAGTGGAGTATAGTCATTTTTGTTGAGGACTCCAATGTGTTAGGAGTTTGTTCATGGATTGGCACTCCTATGTTTATGTGGATTAGGAAGAAGTGTCATTACTCATAGTTAACATAGAGGTGAATTATTACTCTCTCACCCTCCTTTGACATCATTATAAACCTACTGAGAGGATTCATATTTTCATGATGTTGATTTAGTTTTTTCTTAAATTGGAACTTGTTTCTAAAATGTTGTTTTAGCCATATTCCCTTGAATTCATGTGATAGTGTCTTTTACTTCTTATTGAGAGAGTATTTGTAAGATATAATGCATTGATGCATCTTTGTGGTTAGTATTTTCTTTCCAGTTGTGGAAGTAGGTTATGATACTAATCTTACAAGTTTGGTGAATAGATAGTGATTATGACAACTTGGGTTGTGATGTTGTCTTTTACCATGTGAGGGTATTTAAGAGTTTTGTTGTTGAGATGTTAGTTCTCTACTTTCCACTGATGACCTTTTAGATTCATACTTTCCAATGTTACTTTATCTAAAATTTTGAACTTAGACCACATGGAGTAGTGAACCTTGAATTTATATTAATTCTCGATTAATAATTATAAGATGATTATAATTGTTATGTTATTATATACCCTTGATTTCATTGATATCAATATTATATTTTTCATTAAAGCATGTTGTTTTGAAGAGTTATTTATGTACCTTTCACCAACAGTGAATAGAGTATAGGATGTATAGAACATTTTGTCAATAAATGGGGTTGAGATAAACTTATAACTTATTGTGCAACTAGCGGAGAAAGTCGAGAGACATTGTCTCACTTATTTTTTTAAAGGTTTTAAGGATGTTGAGATCCTTGGCCTTTATAAATAATGATTTTAGTATCATTTTATCTTAACTATGAATATAACAGAATAAGTTAAGCCATGAAATATGATACTATTTATGTTTGGTTAATGGTGATGTAATATAATTACAGAATGATTTTATGATTTTTTCTTGTATGTATATTGGTGCATCTTGAATTATATAGCATATATTATTAATTTATACAATCTATTAGTATGGAATTGCAATTTTTAAATTTTGTGCACATTTTAAAGATTATTAGGTCATGGTGACCTAAGGGAAGAGTGGTGAATTAGAAACATGAATACTAATAGATGGTAAGGGATCCTATTTAGTATCATATTGACTCGATACTTACTAAGTTTGAATTTGGAAAATGAACTTATCGAATTTAGGATTTGATAGATGGATTTATCAAATTCAATTATATGGCCATATACATATAAATTGTAAAATGGTTAATCCTTAATTTTATATACATTGAAAATGTAGTATTTTCAGTTCCTATTCAATGTCATACTTTATAGGAGATACATGGAATATAAATAATATTGACATGTTATACTTATTAGGAGCTACACGGAGTGGCGATGGTATTAACTTATACACATCATTCTTACTAATTTCCCTAAACATTTTTCTCTAAAATGAGAAAAAAACTCTCTAGGTTAGAGTGATGTCTAAAGGCACTGAAAGTTTTTGTAGAACTCTTCTTAACCATTTATTTTTGACTTTTATGATGATTCATGTACTTTTTGGGTGTTAGTAAAAATTTCACTAAGATATGTGGGGCCCTTTGAGGTATTAAAAGTGGTCAATCATGTAGCATATAAACCTATCTTGTTAGTTCTGGACTGTAGGGTGGTCATAATAAAATTAATCAAAGTAATTGACATTCACAAATTTTGTTTGTAAAATAAGATGTCAAAGAGTAGGGTCTTGTGGAACCAATATTCTGATAATAGTGTTATTTGGAGAGGACTATAATGAATTCTATAGGCGAATTTCACATATATCTACTTGATTTAATATTTTATACTATGATATTATCAAATTAAGTGATATTTACAAACTTTGTAAAATAGGAAGATGCCAAAAAGAAGGGTCTTATGGAACCAATATTATGATAATAGTGTTATTTGGAGAGGACTATAATGAATTCTTTAGGTGAATTTCACATTTATCTACTTAATTTGATATTTTATACTATGATATTTTTTTATCAAATAATATTTTTAGTTCCGAATTTATGTTTGAATAAGAGTCATCTAGGATAATGACTAGCTTTAGGAGAGAAGGACTTACATCTCGATTCCTTGCTAAGCAAATTATTTGATTATCCATATATATATATATATATATATATATATATATATATTTGATAAATTTGATTTAGTTGTTTTCAACTAGGATTTGAGATATATGTTGTTATGGGACAATAGGATATTACTTAGGTTACATGATTATATTGATATGAGTTAGCTATAGTGTATATGTTTTCATTATGATCATGTCGATTTGTTATTTTTGTTATATTTTATGATGTAGGTATATCATATTGATATGGTCTAATTATTTATTTGTTGTGAGGTTGACACAAGAGAACTCATACTTCAGAGCATGATGGAGGCAGAGCATCATCAGAGAGGGTGATGTAAATGAAGATGTTAGATGATGATAAATAAATTAGTTAAAACGTTGCACACACCACACTAACTAGCACATAATTAGATACATCATAATAATTATCATAATATGTTTTAATACTATTTATATTTTAATAGTATTTACGCATGATTAGCTTAGTGTAGTATCTTTATTAAATTATTATGGCTAGCTTTTATATTAGTCTTTTATTATTAAGATAATTTGAGAAATATTAAAAAATAAATTTAAAAAAAAAAAAAGGTGGAATAAGATGAAAAAGAAGAAAGATTTAAACAAAGAAGAAAAAAGGAATTCTTAAAATAATGAGAAAAATAGAGAAAACCAAAAAAGAAACAAGAGGGAAAAGAATATTTTAAAAAAGCCATTCTCCCTTTTCATAGATAGTAAGAAAGAAGATAATGAAGGAAAAGAGGAGGGTGGCATAACACAAAGAAAAGGAGGCGTAACACACTGAAAATAAGGAGAAATGTAAGCAATCCAATAGAGGAATAACAAGAAATTCCAAATAGGCAAAGCCTTAAAATTGTGTTATTATAAAACATAAATCTGTATGTTTTGGACTGTATATTTTTAGATGATTGGTTTTCACATCCAATAGAGAGTTATAAACCCATAATTGTTGCATATAAAACATAGAGACTATATGTTAAATTTGAATCCATACAAATCAAAATATAGTCATACTACAAACAGTTTGAGGGTTGCAATTCACATAGTAGAATATTTATTCATAACATTATAATTATGGTGATACACACACACACATATCCTTATTTGCAGCTTATACACCTCAGGTCGCATATGGTACATGGTTACATAAAATAAAATACACCATATATTTTGATCCTTTGAGTTTAGTGATTTAACAAACTTATTTTATTCAGCAATATTAGCTATATAAAGATGCTAGTTATATATACAGTGATGCTAATAGGGAAGCAATGATGCTATTATGGAGCCAATGAATAATTATAAATTAAATTTGGATTTAGAGTGCAACAACCCATAATATGATGAAGTGATTCATTAATAAAGTGCATCGATTTAACTATGGTAGATTTAGAAATGGTAAATTAAAATATATAAATCCATAGTATCTATAGAGGGGCAGCGATTTAGTTTTACCCAGTGCCTTACTAAATTATGATCAGTAATGTTTTGTATCCTTAAGAACAATGGTTATAGTTGAGCCATAAATTAATAACAATGGTTTTTTTTTACTGTAGTGATATGGGGCTCAAATATATTAAACTGTTCCATGTGCATTTTTGGGTATTCAAGTTATAACATGATGACTTAAGGGAATGGTTTGTATTTGTTTGAATTGTGGTCTAATTCTATAGATCGTTAAGCATAAACCCATAGATATACCTATTAGTCTGAGTAGATGTTTAGGAAGTCGAATAGGTAAATTCAATGACTCGGAAGCAAATCAACATGATTCCTTGAAGTAAACTGATAATGTTTATTGAAATAACCTCTGCCTATTATAAGGTGTTATAATATTGACTAGATGGTGCATGTACAAGTACTCATATATAAGGATTATACAAGTCAATATCAAGTGCCTCTCATAGTAACACCCATGCCATGAGGTATAATAACTAGTTTATTAATCATATTTGGGCCCGTATTCTATCCACTCTAAATGCCACGTCTTCTAGGCATCCCAAATTATTCCATGAAATTCCCCTAAAGAGAGAAAGAAAGTATTAATTATGTATCAGTTATAATTGGCTCAGCTACAATATCCCTTGTAGGACCAATTTATGATTTCATGTATATGTATCCCAATTATGTATACGTAATTCATCTAATTCAAAAGCATGAACATGTACTATGGTTGGGGAACTTGGTTGGTTAAAAGTTGGTTCTTCAGTCTCTTCTATCCATCTAGTTTCTCCATATGATAAAAGTGAAATGGGTCATGGTTCAAAAGTGATGGGGTCTCCTTTGTGTGTTTTTGCTTCCTTACAAATCCTAACAACACTTCTTGAGTTCTCTCGTTCCCTTCCCACATTGCTTACTCCTATGATCATCTGCCACAATTCATCATATTTATGCTTCCACAATGCCCACTAATTAGCTACCATTCCAAACCTAAAATCCTTTACCAACTCTTTTCTACTCCCCTCCTAAAAGTGCAACTCATGCAAAGATGGATTTAGCTCTCCATTGACATAATTTCAATCCCGCAGTCAATAAACAACTTCTTAATTTCTAATGAGAAATGTCTAATATATCAGTCATGCAGTTCTCTAAGGAACTAAAACTTGGCTTCTTCAAGATAAGAATAGGTAGTTACATCATACTCCAGAATGTAGCTATTCAACACTTCTCTCCACCAGATGTTAACAACTTATGTCCATGGTGTTCTAAGTCATGTTATATCTCTTTGTCATTCTAATTTCCAAGCCTATCTTCTCTCAAAGTTTCGTGATCAACCTTGAACATACATAAATAGCCAAGTATGAAAATGAACCGGGATTTGAATAATGAAAATTTTGTATAACACACTATAGAGATTATATTATTCCCATTGATGTGTGGAAAATCCTGGTTTAAGGTATGGAACTACAAAATTATCCTCAACCTTACTTATCCATTACCCAATACTCTCAAGGGTGATATATTCAATCATCTTCCATTATTATGCAGCAAGCGTTACTAGTCCTAATAACAAAACTAAAATATTGGGTTCTTATTCTTAATAATGTTTTTGAAATTGAAGTACAAACCCAATGAGCTAACACATTCGCCCTCCATGTAAGACTATGGTCTTGTGCGCTCACTCGAAGTGCATAGCTACAGATCGGTTCCCATGGGTTATGTTGTGTAGTAACATATCAATCATATTCTTTGGGTTAAAACTTATATTTGGTTAGAAGTCACATATAAATAAAGATATAATACTTTGATCCTACTATTATTAAGCTCAATAAACATAATTACACAAAGAAGTTCCTTGGAGTTCAGAGATTATTACTCAAAAAAAGTAAAGGTTGCATAGATATCATATGAAGTTCCAACTATAAGTGCTCAACTCAAAACCCACCATAGATACATATTTATCAATGAATTGGAACTTGAACATCAGAAATGGCTATAATATCCAAAACTCTTATATTAAGCTTTAGCAAATGATATCTAAAATCCATCACCTATAATGTTTTCATACAGGGGTCTTTATACTTGTTTTTTCCTGACCAAATAGTTAAAACATAAATGAAATGAGTAATTGGCCAACAAAATCTCCATGAACTAAGATTCATGGTAGTTTATTAACTAGTTTCTATCAAGAACACAAGCTTGTGTGCCCCCTATATACTTGTTCTATGCTAGATCCTTACTAGCATGCATCTATCTCCTTGTGGGCTAGTGAAAAACTCTTAATGGATAAGGTCTGGGTGGCCCTTGAGAATTGCTCCTTAGCTATCTCCCACTTCTGATGCACTCCCTAAGTCTTTCACTACTATTTTGAGTCCTATACTCTCGTTTTCCTCATGGTTAATTCTCCTCTTTGATTGGGTCTTCTCATGCTGTTGCTTCCATGCCCTTGTCATTTCACTCCTCACTAGTTCCATGCCATGGTGATTATGTGACAGTCTAGTTCCATGCCATAGTTTTGCTTCACTATGTTCCTTCCATGTCATGTCGATTCCGTGCCAAAATACCAAAATACTTAGCCAAAATTTAGGGTCCAACAAAAATCATATAGATTCTTGGAAACCTTATTTTTATTTGTGAGGGTATGGAGTTGTCAAGAGCTTCTCATCTGAAAACCATCTTTCTCAAACTTGATTTTGAGAAGGATTATTATATGATTGAATGACCTTTCATTCTAGCCATGTTATCAGACATTGGCTTTTGACCATTATTTATTTCAACAATTCAAACTCTATATGTGGATGCCTTAGCCTAACTATCAAATGTCTCAAATATGAATGAATTGGCCTTTATCATTCTATTCATCAAGTTTTCCCTCTTGTTGTGGCCCTATATGTCCTATTTATTGAATACATAGGGGTATTTTTTTGCTCATTGAGTCAAGCGGTGTCTCATACGAGGTATTTTTCTCCCTGAATGATCTTTGTAACTCATCCATGGTCACTTTTCTAATGACACCTTCCTCACTCTAGAAGAGAATGAAAAGTCACTCAAGGAAGCTTTGCATTATCTTGAGTTTTTTTTAATTAGCTTCAGGGTCTAGCTTGTAGTGGAATGAGACCCAATGATTAAGACAAAGTATGATGCCCATGCCCAATTGGTTATTCCAATATAGATGAAAGTAGATTCACATAGGGAAGCAATTAAATTTTCTTGATATCCTTTTAACCTTTGAAATTTTCCATATAAACATTTTCATAAATATAGTGGAGAAAAAGGTGGACTACTAGGTCACCAAACCACTCTCTCTCTCGAGAAAGTTCTAGGTGTGCACCAGTTTTTTTGTTGCTACCCATGTCTATTATTCCTCCTATTGGGCCCTTTCTAAATTCTCATATGACAAGTTGACTAAATTTACCATATATTTTCTCTAGTTTAATGCCAAATAAATGTAAGGTTTTCATGGAGTTATTTAGGACATCTCTTGTTTTATTCGTGATAAAGGAGGTAAGGGAATTATTGACATACATTGAAAGAGCATTGATTTATGTGCCAAATGGGTGTTTAGAGCCATTGAAGGTAATGAATCTTGAAAAACTCTTCTATGTCATTGCATATCATCTGGTTGTCTTTATGGTAAATCTAGCAGTAAGAACATTGGCTTCCATACTCTCATAATCATGCTTGCTTTAGTCAAAATTTAAGGTTCTTTTGTGGATAAAAGCATTTGAAAAGACTACAAGGATGTTAATCCGTATCTGAAATGGGATGGTGATAGAATTTGTAGTGGACTTTCTTTCAATGATCATAATCTTTGGTTGCCTCCCATTGTGACAAATACTAGTCTTTATTTCGCAGAATTGTCTAGCATAAAAGTCTCAAGGTTTTTTAAAATAAGGATGCATACTATAAAGTATTTAGTCTCTGCTCATGACTAGGCTCCCTAAGCTATGGTAAAATCAAAATTCAATCTAAGTAACTCTTATTTACCAATTATTCTTCACATTCAAGAGCCAATCCCAGATGTTATGCTTCACAAATTGGGTTTTCAAACTCCAAGCTCATGGTGGAAGGATTCGAGATGGAATCGTGATACCCACTTCAAGAGTTATTCTATAGGCCTCCTCTATTATGGGATGAACCCCTTTATTTAGTGTTTGAAAAGCTCAATAAACATTGGAACCTTATTTCTTTGCTTAAAATGTAGCTTGCCTGACTCGACATAATTTGGAAAGTCAAGCTTGAACACAAACTAGCACACTTCCTCTAGTGTTTGGTCTATCAAGGTTTTCTACTCGGAGAGTGTCTTTCCTACTTGGGAATTTCTCAACTAAGTGTCCAGGGTATAACGGACTAGAGTCTTTGAGGCACACAGTTTGGACATGTCCTAAAGTCCAATTTATGTGTATAGTGACAAAAAATCTGAGTATATCAATCTGATAATTCAATATATAATTTCTTATTCAATAACAAAAATCAAAAGTATAATATCATGTCAAATATTTGGCCTTTATTTGAAGATGTTAAAAAGGTCACTAGTAGTATATAATTTACACCCTCACAAACCCCAAAAAAAAAAAAAAAAAAGAGCAATAAAATACCAATTTAATTTTATGTAATTTAAACTGAAAATCATAATATGACATGAATGTAGGTTATTCTTTGTACCAAAACGTTAAAGATAATAATAATAATGTCTTCAGCCATGTAAACATAAGATCAAGATGGCCAAGTGGTCGAGCAGACAGATTTGAAATCTATTAGGTTTCCTTTGCCAAGGTTCGAGCCTTGTGTTTTCAAAATCATACCTTTATTTTAACAAGCAGCATAGAAATATATTGAAAAACTAATTTAATTTAATTAGATATTGAAAAATATATTACATAACATTTGGTGTTTATGAGTTTCGATAAAAGTTTTTATATTTTTATAAACATTTAATTTGAATTTGAGTAGTTTTAATTGTTAGATTGTATTTTTGTAAAATATTTATATGTTTATTCATTAATAAATTATATTAAATTTTTATTGATACATTTTTTTAAAAAATCAAATTCTCTACTATTTTTTATATTCATTCTCTCCTCTTTTTCTTTCCTACATAGTGGTTTAACTAATTTCTCCTTAGTTAAGGATGTTAAAGCCATTGACCTAACATTGAATGTCAATGGTGTGTTATGGTGAAGGTAGTTTTTTTGGTTACTATCAAAGAAGACATTAGTTTGGTATATGAAATCTATTTCATGAAAGTTCATATAAAAATTATCTTTCTATTTACTTTATAAATTTTGTACACACAATTTTTACATGAAGCCCATCCATTTATGAACTATCTTTAAGTTTTTAAGTTTTAATACATGAACACTGTTCAATAAATTAGTGCTCTAGTAGTGTATTACTAGCAATGGACCTTCCAAGGTTTATGATCACATTAATAGGGATTTATAGAATGTTTTGTTTATGGAATCTCACAAAAGTTACCATTTTTAAAGAGTTATGTAGGGAAGCTCATTTTTTTTATAATGTATTATAGTAATTATGTTTTTAAAATGGAATTAAAAGAGTTTACAGTTTTCAAGAGATGATAAAAAAAACTTTTAATAATAATAGTAAAATCATTTATGAATGCTATGTGTTAAACTTGAAGTATGAATGGTATGCATTTGTTGGAGCAATGTTTACTTATAAACGTTTTGTGTTAAATTTGTTTTATGAATTTTATAAGTTTGATTTAAAAATTTTGAATTGTTTCATCGATTAAGCATTACTACTGACTATTCAATGAAAATAAGGACATATGCATGGTGTGGAAGGAGTTTTTCATGGGAATATAGAGAGTCTTTATTGACACATTCTTTGCATGTAAGGGTGCGGATGCTAATATAAAAATTGAATATGCTAAGAATATATTAAAGTTTAAAATGAACTTAGAGCTCAAGTGTTATTTCAACATCTTCTAAGTTAGCATGGTATGAACCATCGATTTGGAGGTGAGGGGTGTGATGTAGCAGTTGAGATCACTTTCTCCAAGGCAATGATGAGCAAGTTTTAACTCATACATTTAGATGCTGATTGTAACAATGTAAAGTGTCATTCATCATCTTCACCATCATTATTGTCATCATTTTCTTCATCATTATCATTATCCTAAAATACCTCTTATAAGAAATGGAACATATGTGAAGTGTTTTTCATATGGTATTTCAAGTTTTCCCTATGAAAAGTCTTGTTAATTCTCATCAACATCATCACACTCACATTATTGAAAAATCTATGTGAGGAGGTGGTGATGTGTATTTGAAAGGACTAATGGAGAGTGCTTCAAATCCTTACTAATATCATATCATATTTATACACATCATTGTATCTCAATATACTAATCAAAATAGCTAACATATCTTATACCTTTGAATGATGTAATAAACTTTCTGGAAAATGGTTTTGTATTAGGGATTTATATTTTCTTACTTTGGATGATTTTCAAAAATTTTGAGTGGATTCACATTCACTAGGGGAAGGGACCAATAGCTGAGGGGGGGTCCAATGGTTATGATTGTAGTTGTGACCCCTTTTCATAGTCATGAGTTATTAAGATTTATTTGATTGTGTTATGGGTTGTTTAGTTGTTTTAAAATTTACGTAAACATTTTAGTGTTGGACCATTCATTTTTTGAATAATTAATATTAAAAATATGAACCTTTCTATACAATTACTGGCCCCCTTTTAAATAGATGCACACTCTAGTTAAAAATAAAATGTACCTCATATTCAACAAAATGAATATCATTTTCAACAAAATGAATATCATTTTCAACAAAATGATATTCATTTTCATTAATACAAATATAAATTTCATTAATACCAATATCAAGTCCAAACTAAAGTAGAACTTTCAAAATATTATATACTTTACTTATATTAAAAGGTGTAAACATTTTAAAAAAAATTAACCCCAATGAAAATTTTGAGCCCTACAATTGCACTTTTGTACCTCTGACTGTAAGGTGCATGAGAGAAAAGTCACAACATCTAGTCCACTTAATTTTAATTACATTGTATAAAATTAAAAACTTAAACATTAGACTCCAACATATGACTCTACCAACCTCCATTCATGGGCGTCACTTGCAAAATTGAATGCAAATACACATCCAAGACTCACCATTCATAGATGATAAAAAGTTCAAATTTCAAAATACAAGTTATCTTCTATAAATCAAATAAAACTATAAAAATGCGAATTTTTTATTTGTAGAGAGTTTGAATCACAAAGAGATTTTTATTTATAGAGAGTGTTAGATTCAAATTAAACTACAAGAACACTTTAACATTCAACCACCAACATATTTAGAGGATCATGTTGCGGGTTATAAGTCTTCAGTTTGTAGACTGACACACCAATGAATTTTAATTGTTTTTCTACCAAACCAAAACATTTTCTCCATTCAGTTCATGTGTTATTAATTCAAAATTATAAATATTTTAAATGTAGATTGATATAGTTATTTTTCACATATTTTCCATTCAATCTACTCTATTATTTATATATGTAACACATTTTTGTTGGGTTGAGCTTTGGATGGAAGATGTATGGGTCATTACTTTGGAATCTACCACCATTTCCCATATGGCTTGATGAGATTTTATCCATCACTATGGTAAGTTAATGTTGCCCTGCACACCACAAACAAACATTCCTAGTTATTTATTTTTTCACATGGCGATTATGGTTATTGTGCCTTGTATGTTCCTATTCTCTATTATGTGTCTTTTAGGTTCCTGGGTTTCTTCAAGTGTTTTCTTTGTTCATGTTTTTTTTTTGTATGCCTTCACATCTAAGTAAACATTTACTAGTATGTTAATGGAGCAATGAGTTGTTACACCAACAAACATCTCTCCATGCCTTTTTCATGAACCTCCTCCCTATAAATGGCCATGGAACCTTGATGTATGAGCATCATCAATTCTATGTACATTTTGGTTTGATGAGTCAATGTCTGGTTTAATAAGGTTTTAGGTAAGTGTGAGGAGTCTTACTTGGTCAAGTTACAAGAGTGTAAGTCAGTAAGAATTCAATATCTAAGTCTCTAAGAGTGACAAATGGATTTTTCCCACTAGAAATTGTATTTTCAAATATTTGAATGATTAAATGGCAAATGAGAGTGTTTCCTTATTATGCAAGCTTGTCTATGATCATGATTATGTATATAAGGGTCCATTAATATGGTAGAGGGTGTTTTTAATGTTTTATTATCTTTATTCTTAATTTAGTGTAAATCTATTTTAAACCAATCTAGAAGTATGTCCAATGTAGGAGAAGGTTAAACTTAGCATGTTTAAATAAGTCCTAAGACAACTGAGAGATTCTTATTGTATAAAACAAGATAAAACTAAGAAAAGGCATCTTTTAGAAAGATGATAAGCCTTGAAGCATCAACAAAGAACACAATGAAGTAAAGAAGATGATTAGAAAAGGAGTAGTGGCAAGATTGTATGAAGATGGGGAGTAGTGTATAGGGGCTCTGCATATGTATTTTGACGATATATCAATAAAGTAAGGTGATATTATGATTAAATATAATTAAAAAACATTTATGAGTGAGTAATATCATGGTATTTAATGTTTTTTGTTCTTTTTTGATGATCTTATGATTGAGTTATGACTTGAAAGTTGAAGATAGGACCTTCCTAGAGACATAATATGATAGAATGGTGTAATTCTACATACTTTTTGTATTATGAATATTTAAGAATAATAAATAGAGGTAGATAATGTTTTATAGATAAAATTTTATATGTCATGTTTAAAGTAAAAATAACCTTTCAAAGATTTAAAACCTTGACATTTTAGAAAATTCTTGCCCTTGGGTTTGTATACTTAGCTTTTAATTGTAGTAGTCTAAAGAAAAGATCCTTTCTTGTCATTTTAGGATTGTTCATGGTTAGAGAATGATTGGAAAAGGTTTTTATGATAGGTAAGAGTATTTACCAATTAAAAATATCAATTGACAAACCTAAAAGTTTGAATTATTTTAGTTCTTGGATCTAAGTCTGGCCTTAAACCCTACCTTAAGGTTCTATCAAACTAATATTACTATATCTCCTAAACAGATTGGTGTAATTTTATAAAACTTTGTATACACACTCAAGGGGATGTTTATGATGTATTCAAAATATTTTAATGTAGTAAGAGTACTTGTATAGGGAGAAATCACAAGATTTTTTAGTTGAAGAGTATACCTATATATTAATCAAATAAGATATGGTACAACACTAATCATAAAAAATAAGAGGGTGGA
Organism: Torreya grandis; assembly: GCA_037957365.1. Lineage (NCBI taxonomy): Eukaryota > Viridiplantae > Streptophyta > Pinopsida > Cupressales > Taxaceae > Torreya > Torreya grandis. The sequence continues at coordinate 43,178 of JARHVA010003789.1, forward strand.
AAAGTCACACCCCACAAGAATAATAACATTGAGGGAAAAGACACCTTAGGAAAAGTCTAGAAAGTGGTCAAAAAATGACCACACCCACAAAAAGAAGCATCACATAAAAATTTGACATCAACTCAGAGAGAGAAAGGAAGAAATAACAATAAAGAGAATAATTAAGCAAGTGTAACAAACATGGACATCGAGGGAGGTGGTGGAGATGGTAGGTCCTGAGGCTTGCCACCTCATCTTCCTAGGGTAGGAGGATCCTCATCCACAGGTAATGGTTCCTAACCAGTGTCTTGTTATGCCTCTAATGTCTCATCTTGATTTATTTTAGAAGAGATTACCATAGCTAGTTGTAAAAATTTGGATTGGGGAGAGGACCCCAACCCCTAATGTCACCATCATGAGATAGGCGAGGAAATCCCCAAGCCCTACCATCACATTTATATCTAGAATAGCCACTCATACCATCATGACGAGGAGAAGATCAGTGAGGTGGTGACTGATAAGGAGAATGACTCTTGTTTTTAGTTCTGGATGCTATTGGTGTGGCCCATGACTTCATTCTTGAGGACGTGTTGGATGTTGTGGGTGTTTAGGAGGTTCACGAATAACTATACATGGGGTATTTCCCTAGTGGTCGAGTAAATGGTAGAGGTGGTTGAGTTCTAGACAAACTTTATCTGTTTGACTTTGAATCTGAAGAGTAACATTAAATAGAACAATATTTTTGTTAGTAATAGAAAAACTATGTTCTAGCTCTTCATGATTAAAGAAAGAATAATTTATACCTTTCCAAATTTAAAATAAAATATTAGCTTGAAATATTTGCCAAAATCTATTGTATTTTGTTGACAACATGTCTGAGTCCCCTAAGAGAGCCATCTTCCATGTGAAGAATTCAGGTCAAAAGGATTGAAAAAGGGAGTGAATCCAATGCCATGCAAATTGTGCATGAGAACAAAACCAAAAAAGGTGCTTAACAATCTTTGGTTATTGACAAACTAGGCAAATGGATTTGTGCACTCCCAAATGCTTGAGTCGGTCACCCACAAGCAAGCCCTCATAAAAGTGATTCCATAAGAAATAAGCTTTTTTGAGCTCAATAATAGCAGACCACATAGTTCTAAAATGTCAAGCCCAAACCCCATGTCTAGAATGGGATTACTAGTTTATTTCATAAAGGTTTGGGACAAGTGAGCAGGTTTTTTTTGTATTCTTATAATTTCTAAGCATGCTTTTCAAAAATCTCTACAAATGTTATAATATATTGGTGTATCACTAATGCAGAATTGTTTTGTTCATAACAACAAATCAATACAAATGACATGGATTTTGAACAACACATTATGTAGCATTCAAATTTACCACTTTAAAAAAAAATTAAAATTTTATTCCATGTATTTGAACAACATAAATATATTTATTACACCATCAAATTTAGCCGTTGAATGCACAAATATAAAAGTGCACCCAAATGTTTCACTTAATGTAGTGAATTTTAGAATTACAGTCTTAATTATTTATCTCCAAGACTAATTTTTTTCACATTAACTAATGATAGTATAAAATGCATGAAATTTAATGGAATCATAGATGTTCAATTGATAATGAACAATGGAAATTAGACTAGTAAAGTGCACATATTTATGATATCAAAACATGCATAGTTATTTGCATTGGTTTAAAATTATTATTTGCTTTCATAGTTATTTACAAAATAGGGAAGTAACTAAAATCTTTATTTGTGTTTAATTTATAAAAAATAAATATTTTGACATTTATTTAATCATAAAGCTAAGTGACCCCATCAAACTTTCCCCCAAAATAGTACTAAAACTCTAAAATAGGAGCATAATAGGTGAAGATAACTCTTCAGATCAAACACCTTAGGCCTAACAATAGGAACAGATCCCTTACCCAATAATCTCCTCTGAAACCACTCGATGCACTTGATTAATTATAATCTCTATGACACAACAAGATGATGTTTCCTTGAGCATACTCTAAGATGGGGAAAAACTATCACCTTACCCATCCTAGGTCAACCTTGTCTCAGCATAAAATGGATGGCTTGTAACTACTCTAAACCTACTTGCACCTCCAAAGGTCTGGAGGCTAAGTTTCTAAAGCTACCTGGCTAACTTCCAATTGTAGGACCACCTGAGTCCATGAGAACTAAGACATTTTCAAACACATATCACCCCCCTCCACAATAATCAACCCCAACAAGTTACAACAACAACCTATGAACCCAAGCCTTACCTAGAATTGAGCTCCCCTGAGCACACACATCGTCTGCTCACATTGTTCATCTAGATCCTCCATCTGAACCATAAACATCCCCTACCACTTTAGACAATCTCAGTTGTAGTGACTCCCCCCACACGTCCAACACTTTAAATGGGACTGCTTCTCACTTGACTCTCTAACTAGTGACATCTTCTTGCCACCCATGGAAGTGCTTCAAGACTTTCAAGATCCCACTGATGACTCTAGAGTAGCCTTCCTTCCCTAGTCACCACCTGGCTTCCCTAAAGACTTAATCAACCCCTTACTAACACCTCCACCCATGGATACGCAAGGGCCTAAGGTGCTTTTGGATGAAAACCCATCTCTAAAATCTAAGAGATGGTCTGCTATAGCAATTGCTTTGCTAACATCAGACACTTCATGGTGATGGAGCTCCACTTAAGCCCATGACTGAAGAATATGAGTAAATTGAATAACTTATCTACCTCTAACATGTTAGTGGCCTCCAATAAAAGGCTTTAGAAAGAATAGATATAGTCTCTCATCTCCCCCACTTGCTTCAACTAACTCAACTTATTCCTAGCTAACCATGCTACATTCACAGGCCAAAATTGATCCTTAAGGGCTTCCTTCAGATCCTCCCAAGAGTCCAACCTCCGCGTAGAACTCTTTGATGTAATGCCATTAACCAAGGTTATATAATAAACCTTTGTCATACCTATGAGGTACCTTGTACAATGTGCACCTCCTATGTGCCTAATAGACCCCCTAATCTTGATAGATACTCCTCCATGTCCTAGAAGAAACTCTCCAAAAGATGGTCATCTCACTCACCATTATAACACTTTGGTTCCTTCAACTTGGGGAGCTTTAAGATTGTAAAAGAACTAGACCTTGATACTTTTACCAAACCTGATACCATTGATCAGCACAAAGCCACTTCATCCTATAACTTCATCTAGAACACCAAGATCTTCTCCAACCTTATATTAAGTTCCATGATCGTCTACCCCATGGTAGTCACCTTTTCCTCAAGATCACTAAGTCTCATACCCACATGATCCCCCATCAATTGGAACTAGGTACCAACTCACTCAACAAGGCCTTCACCCACTACAATAACTTTTGACTTACTAATGTGGAAACTACCACCACCTTCACCTTTGCCTTGACCCTACTCTTGACCCCTATTGGGCACCTTTTTGAGCAACATCCTAGATAGATCTCCTGCCATATTGACTCAGACGTAACTAGACACAACACTGGACTGACTCGACAGGGGAAGGTATAAGACTATTTAACTTAGGCAAACATAATCCTATAAAACATAAACCATGTGCTTTGATACCAACTGTAATGGGGCTAGCTCGACAGATTTGACCACCCATATGGTACCACTTGTCCTAACCCAAATCCCTCATTACAATGGGACTCTACAATAACTATAGACTACACCTTCAATGTTTACCTGCATAAGTACACCCAAAAACATAGTGGACAATATCTTGTATAATAAAAGATTAGTTGCAAAAATAAAAATACACACTTGCAAGGATCAAGAAATCGACTCAAACACACATAAGCATTCACACAATGCAAGAAAACTAGGAGTAACATGTATTTTATCAACTCATTAGGACATTATATTCTAAAGTAAAATAAATGGGCCAACTAGCTAGCATACACAACAATGACTGAGTGCGGCTCAACTGATAATGCTCAAAACCACTCGAATGATTACAATAAATAATTCCCTCCCAAGGTCTGATTACTCTCTACCTAGGAAAACCCAGTCCCTACTTCATGAAATCTGAGACCAACAGGATTGCTCACAAACACTCACATGATTCTTACACAAACACATGTCAACGGTCTACATAAACTTGGGACTAACATACACTGCTTCACAATGATTCACTTTTTACCACTTCGATAGTTTAGACTTGCATTCACTCAAATCACTGTGCAAAAAAACCTAACCATTCACTTGATCAACACAAACCAAATTATGAATGTAGATAGGAATGTTGAAGCAACACATCCCTCATAGTTGCAGTCAATGAGGCATAACTATCGTATTCCAACTCTTACATTCAACTCACCACTCTTTCCCTCCAAGTCTATGTAAATCCATTCTCACTAGCTGACATATGTGTGATCCTTTTACTCCCACCCATGAGTTCAACTCTATTGAGTTTTAATAAAAAATAAATAAATAGTGGGCTATTCTCAGGGTCAATTAGGTTGTGTCTCTTGTATAAGTTTTACTCTTTTATTAATAGTGAGGTGGCTGCTTTCCCATCACATACATTGGTTTCATCCTGTCACTCGATGGGAGTTGTAGCCTCCCATGGGTTACAAAGTCCATAACTCTCTTTTATTAAGTTATAAGCTTTATACAACGGGGAACCCCCTAAGGTTTGTTTCACAAGAGACAAAATAGGGGAATATTTCATTGTTGACCACTAGTTCCATATTATGTGTTAGGATAAGGTACTTTACAAATGTTTTTTGGCTAGAATCACAGATGTGTATGGTCTTTCATTGGGTCATTATGTTATTTTGGTGATGAGTTCAGTATAGGGAAGGAAAGAATTGTAAGAGCAGGGAATTACATAGGGTCTACTGGCCACCATTGTTGTTCACTGATCTGTTCCTTTAAATTTGTATTTGGGCATCAACCTGTTTCTATAGGGCCATTATGATTTCCAACATACAGATGTATGATTCACCTTCTTTTTTTCTACAGTTGGGTTTGTTATGTTTCTTCACTCATGGTTGTGAAGCTATATAAGGGTGTCCATTTCTCAGAAAAGGATGTTGGTTGGTGCCTCAATTTACCTTGAAATCACCATAGTTGGTTCCACAATGTTTATTATGTGTGCAGTAGATTATTTAGCTTAATTGTGAATGGTAAGACAACTTTACAATTCATTCTACATTTTTTTGCTACTTCTTATCTAATATTATTGTAATTTACTCTCTTCTGGCCAAAAAAAATTATTAAACTTCCTGAGTTGTATTTAGAAATAATAAGAACAAGCCAGACCATTCGTATCCTAAAAATTTTTAGATAGGACAATGATCGAATTCAAACCCTGCTAGAGATGCTTGCATTTCAATCTAAATGTAAAATGATATGCTATAGCTTCTGAATTTTTTGATCTAATACACCCAGATCCTCTAATTATAACATTTTTTCCTCTTGCCTTTTACCATATATTTTTATTTTATTTGCTTTGTCAACAATGTGACTATAGCAAGTTTCGTGAAAAAATGGCCCTTTAGGGTCGTTATAGTGACCCGTGCAAGCAAGGTCGATTGGGTGAAGTTAGATATTTGTAGTAGAAGGTTGATATTATGGGTTGAAGGTAAATTTTTTGTGGCAATATCTTGCATAATGAAACAAAAAATAAAACATACAAATTACAAATATGCAACAATAATACAATTTTTTTGAAAGTTAAAATAACATATCCAAACAAATAAAACTTCTCCATTATAAATAATACAAAATCATTTTTCAACCATGTATCGGTAATGTTGACCTATGGTTTCCTAAAACCTTTAACAAGGGAAAAGGTTCAATAATTGAGTGAAGTTTTAAAAGATAACAATTGGGTTTTGTTTAAACTTGGATCTAATCAAACTAATCCCACCATACCAATTTTATTTGAACATTTCTCAGACCCAATCAAACTAATTTCACCATATGTGTTTGGTTTGTTGTAATAACTTTTAGATGCAATCTAACTAATTTTGGATAAATGAATTTTGTTTCTCGGAACATCTAAGATGAGAGCCTCTCATGGCGAAAGCAAGTCGTTCATCTCACTAAAGACACCTACTATAAAGGGAAATGATGACACTTTAATTTAATGTTTACCAAATGTCAATGACCATTTATTCATAGAACTATTTGCATATAGATGAGTTTTTGGTTTTAAAGAGTTTGTGGAGTTTTCTTGTCCAGATATGGGTGCATGTTAAATCATGGAATCAAATTCTAGTGCTTCCAAACCATTTGAATAACACATGAACCAAGTTTGACAACCACACTAGTAATTTGGCACCATCTTCATGCCGTACATGCCCATTATAATGAAACCTTAGTTCCCATAAATTAAGTGGTTTTAGATATGTAGTGGAAAATTTTAAATCAGACCTCATGCACATCATGACATGCATACTCTTGCAATCTGGCATTTCTAATTTTAATTAGATTTTTACTTACTAGCTATACATTTCAAACATAGATACAACTATGAAAATGGAAAGCATTTCATAAATTTGGGAAGAAGGAATGGTGCGATGTAGCTACAAACCAATAGAAAAATAACTTTCATGCCCACCTTCCACTTTTACATTCCATCCCAATGCAATTATTAATAATTATATTGTTATTTTATAAATACCTATTACAATTATAGTAGTACGTAAAAATATAATATTTATTTCAAAGTCATTTATTGTATACACTCGTGTAATTATGAGTGGACTTAGCATGTATAATTATGCAACCATGTGTCATTTATATGGAAATTTTAAGTAAAACATTCTGTTAAGCTTTACATATATTGGCCTCATTTATGAGAAATTTAATAGTCTTTTTCATGGTTGACTATAAGTGGTGGATCATTGTTAGATATTTTGTTGAGTAAATTGCTAAGCTGATCAAATGAGTTGAATAAAAATTCAAATTTATCCCCTTGTCTAGAATTATAAATTCAAATTTTAGATTATTCCATTCAAATGTGCTGAATACAAATGGGCACCTCTAATTTCATTGATATTCTCATAATTATATCAAATGTGTATTATACATGGAAATTCTTATTGTTGAGATTACATTTATTAGGGATTGGTTGTTTAATTATTTTTCTAAATGTTTCTTAGTCCTTTGTATATTGGATGCATTCATTTGTGGTGTTTGGATTTGAAGGACATATGGATCATGAATTTTTAGCATTGTACTTTGGCAGATAATTTAAATGGGATTTCTTTTTCACTATTATGTTCATTATATTATTTTGGAGTTTCAAAATTAGAAAATGCTTTAACATACACTCCTTTTTCAATGTAGAAGCACTCCTAATGATTTACATTATAAAATATAAGATGAAACATAGCCTTAGTTTAGATGGTGATTTTTACTGACATAGAGCATATGGCATTCTTTAGTGCATTATAGAATTTATATGCTACATGGCATAGGAGGATCTAGCATGCAGGGAGGTGGCCTTCTATAGATGTTTTCCAATGTGAAATCCTTATTACTACATAAAAATTTAATTCAATTTAATAATATTTATTTTCAATATTATTAACACCATATTATATTGTTATAATATATATTTTAATATAATATTTGTTTATTTTATATTAATTAAGATGGTGAAATGGTTTATTAAAAAAATTGGTTATATTTTATGAATATTACACTAAGAAATAGTTTTAAATCAATTGAAATTGTTATCAGTATGGAAATTTGAATGAAATTGAAGGTGGAAAGGTACGATGAACATCAAACTAAAATTCTAATGAGATAACAATTTTGTTTTGGGCAATCTATTGTTGTAGTAAACCGCATTTCTATTTTTTTGGGTGTATTTATATCTGTGCATAAGGTATTTGCAATTGTTTTATGTTCATTTTTGTAGTCTATTCTACCGATTCAACAACAAACCAAACTAAAACCTAAAAAATAGTTGAAGCCACGACCTCTCTGAACGTTTTGGAACCTCCATCAACCACCTGACCAATTACATAACATGTGTAGTAATAAACAATAACATGGAAGGAGTAGAAACCATTTCCTTATTGTTTTTTATACTTGGATGTTACCCAGGTGGATTGTCTTATTTGTTGACAAACTTAAAAAGTGATAAATACTTTAATAGGATTTGATTTGTGCAATATTCATATCGATATGAAAATTATATATATTAATTTAATATATATACATAGTCTAAGAATAGTGATATATTGGCAAATAATAATTATAATATCTGGTATATTGCATACTCATTAATTATAAATGTATAAGTGCAATTATTAAAAAAATGATTGAGAACAAGTTTCCTATGTCTACAGTTGAATTAAAAATTAATATTCAACAAATGAATTAGTCTAGGTAGATCTCCTTAATTGTGGAAAGCTTAAAAATTGGTAAAAAAATAATAATCTAATATTATAATAATAATTAACAATGAGATTTAAAGATAAGAAATAGTTTAATATTCAACAATGGACTCTTGGATAACGTGATATCTTAGATTAGTTTCTTTTATTATCCTTTCTATTGACATGATATTTCATGTGAAATTATACACTACAAAGTGGTTTAGAGTTTGTACGATGGTGCCATATTCTAATGACAAATACTCTACATTTGACGTACATCATATAAAATGATCTTACAAATTGAATCCTTCTATTTGTTCATCTCGATGTTAAAAAGGAAAAAATACTCACTCAATGATTGGTCCCAGGTGGGAGGGAATGTCATGAGTTAAATTTTGGTCAAAAGGGGAATATACCTCACAAAATAAAAGAAAAAACTTGATAAACACAATATGATGTGATATTTTTTGTGATGTAAAAATTATTATATTAATTCTTGTATGATTGAGTTTCAAATTGATTAATATTATTTAAATTTTTGCACTATGGGTTATTTCTTTTACATTAATAATAGATTGATGTTGGTGTAGCAAATGATAAAAGTAGTATGTCACAATATAATACATAAAAGGGGAATATATTCCACAAATTAAAAGAAAACACTTACTAGTTTTGAATAGTGAGGGTTTGGGGAAGTGGTGGTGCAGAGAGGTTTGGTAGCACATGACATCATTTATGTTGGCCAACAGTTAGGAGTTTCAATGACCAAGTAGTTATTTCTATTTAAGCAAATTGTACATCCTAAATGAAGTATTTTTCCTCATTGTGGATTATTTACAAGGGACGACCACCATAGGTATAAATATTATGAAACATTAAGCACCTAAACCTATCGTCTTCTTCAAAACCTCCAAACATACTCGTAAGATGATTATTATTAGTATTACTATTACTATTGCTAATAACTGCTCCAGTGGTCATGAAAGGTGAATGATCCTCTATGTTGAAAAATTGGTATTTCTAAAGTAGTAAAGCATAAGAAGATGATAACTAAGCCACAAGTTTGATGCTTAAAATGCTTCTCTCGTGATTCGAATAAGTGACCTGATGTAAACTAAACATGCTTATATTGGATGAATATGCAAATAACAATTTAAATTAATGATGATGATGATGATGATGATGCCTAAGAAATGAATATGCTATAGCTAGACTTTTGTATCTATATAATGATACATATGCCATAAGATTATTCATAAATGTATCCACTGCCACCATTACCTTATCTCCCTACAGTCGCTTCTTATGCTCCAACAATCTTAGACTTTCATGTTGTACCACATGAAGCCCTCTCTATAATTGTGTCTTCTATGTCATGCCATTGATATTTTCCTTCTTCATTTCCTTCATTCAATCCTTGTTATCACCACGTCTAGGGTTTGAACCTCCTGAAACAACCTTTTCATCCAACAACATTAAAATTGTTGCTATATCAAGTTCTGTTCTTTTTTTTCTTTAATTCAGCCCAAGAGCAACATCACCACCAATATTTTTATCTCAACTATTTCGACTCAAGTGAACCCACATTTAATTTGAATTTATCTCCATGTCTGGACATGACATATATATAATATATATGTACTATGGTCATGTTTCTTTCTAGGAGTATGAGATGCTTTATGTCTATTTCTTGCATTTAACAATTATATCATGAATTGATGGGAAGGGTAGAGGAAGACCCATATTTAGTTGGTTAGTATAATTTATGATTGGATTTTGGGGATCTATCTAGGAATTAAATGGCAGGGTTAAAATCCTCAAAAGGGGTAACAAATGATAACATTTACTATCACTTTGACAAGTCATGGATGGTCTCTTTCATCCTTCTAATTGGTTATTGTGGCTTGTTTTTCTAGGATCTTCACAACCACGTTTGGTCTTTGTTTATTGATCTAATCAATATCCTATTAGCCTTTAGTTAGGATACATTGGAATTTTAGGAGGATTTTGTTTTGGCTGAAAATATTTATTCTTGTTATTTTTTATTTTTTTTTTAATTTTGGAATTAAAATTTTACTAATTGTTATGAGTGTTAATTCTTGTTACAGATATTTACATAGTTTGAATGCTTATTTATTCTAGAATGTAAATATTTAATAAATTTCTCTTTGTAGTGTTTTTGATTAGCCAACTGGCAATGGCGAAGTTAGTGGTGGGTCAGGCAAAAAAAGTCAACAGGTATTGTGTGAATAGCTCAACAATTGTGGGATCATTGCCATTCATATGATTTATATATTAAATATAAAATAATATTTATATATATTTGATATATTATATATTAATACATACTAGAAATAATTGCAAAACAAAATTATACAATACTTCCAGCTTTCTTTGCACATTCGGGGCAATTTCTAGTCTACATTATGTAGACACTTAAATATGGCCTCATGCCATTTGTTACTTGTTAAATTATAGGGTTTTAAAGATTTTTTTTATTTTTCAGAAATTAATTTATATTGGTATAGTGTTTTCATATCATTTGAGTACTTACATATGGTGTATGTACAAGTATTTATATCTAATGATTATACTTATAATTAAATATATGATTGAAATAAGTTATAAGGTGTCCATGGGACCAAAATTATAATCGTGTGAAAATAGTCTCCTAGAACATGGATTAAATTGTTAAAATGAAAATTTTTGATATAATTTAGTTACGACTTATATGACTCTTTAAGAATAGCGTGAATAAATTGTTGATATATATATATATATATATATATATATATATATATATATATATATAGTAATAAAAATTTGTGTGCAATACATATTATGAGTATATTATGAACAAGTATTTAGATATATATAGCATATAATAATGCACTATGATGTGTGCCTATATATTATGTTTTTTTGAATGCTAGTATGCAATTTAAATATAGGGTATACTTGAGTGGTACAAATTGTACTTACTTGGTTATTATTTATGATTATGGGTTGTTTGATTCTTGAAATTGTAAGATTAGTTATTTGTAATTAAGTAGTGTGCTCATATGCAATAAACTATGGTATTATGAGATGTCATAGAGAATATTTTAGTTAAAAAACTATAATCTAAATATATGCTATACTTAGATGGTACAAGAAATAATTGTTATGTCTAGACACATACATACTCTTTATGAATTAAATGTATATATGCTGGTTATTTCTATGAATATCATGTTTATGACAGTTAGTAGGACCTTATTTATGTGTGTATACAACACCTAAGAGTATAGTGAATGCTAGAATAGAATATTTTGTGTTCATATGAACTCAGACATTTTTTGTCATGTTTAGTTGCTTGAATATAAGCTTATGTTTCCATGGATTTATGACTGATTATGGTAATTAGTAGTTGTGTTTTAAAACACTAGACTATGATAATATAAGTTATCATAAGGTGTAGTATATTTTAAAAATACTAATAGTAATTAGAAACTACAATTAAATATGTATTTTCCTTGATTGATATAAACTCTTGTCATTATTTATATTATGGGATAAATGATAGTGTGAGATTCATTCATATATTTGATGAAATAAATAGATGTTGTTAGATTATCTTATGCTTAACATGTTATATGTTATGATTGATAGTAGGATGTAAATTATATGAATCTTTTGATTATGTTATGTTAGCCAAACTCACATTATTGATATTAAGTAATGAGTGAGATGCACTTCACTAACTTACTAGCATCAAATGCTAGATGAAGGCAATATGATCAAGTAGTGTGTATAAATTTTGGCAGATCTATAGATCATTATTATTTATTATTCTTAATTTTTTTACTAAAGTATGTTTAGTGAGACATTGTCATTTCATGAGTATGATTTACATGTGTGTGATATCTAGTAATAGAACATGTTTTTTATGATGCACTACATATTTAGTTTTAAAAATTATATAGTACATGGGTACTAGGTTGTCTCTCTAGATTCTTGCGCCATCACTATCTACTCATCTGTAAAGGTAGAGATATTCCATGATGAGATTAGTACAGGGGATCATTGGTCCATGATTAGTGTAAAAAAGTGTTGTGATGATGTTTTCCCTCCCCACAATAGTGTTTAGAGATGACACTTAAAATGACCACAGATACTAGAGTGTGGGGAACTATGCTCTAGGGAGCCATGCATCTTATATATTTAAACATTATATTGTATTGTATTTATAATTAAAACATTATCATGATGAGTTGTAATTATTTATTCCATGTACATTGACAAGAGTGGCTATAGGAATGTATAAACCATGGCTGGTTAATTATAATTACCTTTTATATTTGTTTTATGATGTTAGTGATCAGTGATGTATGAATTGGTATAATTTATTTACAGTTATCACACATAGAATATTTTATATGATCACTGGTTAAATTATCATGGTGTAAATTATTTATAGTGTATGTGTTTAATTTTTAAAAAATCACATATTTCTAAGTACAATCCAGTGAAGTTGTTACATGTGGTATGAAGTTATGGCTCAAATTCTATGACCTAATGAGTCCATTAGCATTTTCATGTCCTTCTGTTCACCAATGTGAACATAGTGACATGAAGTATTGCACTAATTAAGAGAAGTGTATTTTGGATTTGTAGTACCTCAGTGCGAAACTATGTTACAACATGATTGTAGTTTTGAGACTTAGTAGATACTCTTGTATGGCTTGGTGACTATTATAGGGATGAAAAATTCATGAAATGTTGTGTGGAACATTGAGTGTGTATCTTAGAGAGCAATTTTACCTCTTTAGAATTATTAAAGGGTTGGTTTAATGAGTGTCTCGATGGTGATGGTTGTATAAGATGTTTGGATAGGTAGATGCATAACATAGTTATTGAGTTATGAACAAGATATTCTTATCTTAATTTTGATCATTTAGATCAAACACTTGAGTGTGATTACATCTTTAATTGGAAATCAAGTCACCTTCACTATTTATAACTTATGTTGTGAGTGTTTAAAAACCATGAGATGCTTCTCACTTAAGTATACATGCATTATTTTTGTGTCTTATATATACTAATCCTAGAAGTGGGAAATCTTATAAGACCATCTTTAATTTGACACCACCTAGTGTAGTGGGAATTCTCCTTGTAGTGGAGTAGAGTCATTTTTGTTGAGGACTCCAATGTGTTAGGAGTTTGATCATGGATTGGCACTCCTATGTTTATGTGGATTAGGAAGAAGTGTCATTACTCATAGTTAACATAGAGGTGAATTATTACTCTCTCACCCTCCTTTGACATCATTATAAACATACTGAGAGGATTCATATTTTCATGATGTTGATTTAGTATTTTCTTAAATGGGAACTTGTTTCTAAAATGTTGTTTTAACCATTTCCCTTGAGTTCATGTGATGGTGTCTTTTACTTCTTATTGAGAAAGCATTTGTAAGATATAATAGATTGATGCATCTTTTTGGTTAGTATTTTATTTTCAATTGTGGAAGTAGGTTATGATACTACTCTTAAAAGTTTGGTAAGTAGGTAGTGATTATGACAACTTGGGTTTTGATGTTATCTTTTACCATGTGAGGGTATTTAAGATTTTTGTTGTTGAGATGTTTGGTCTCTACTTTCCACTGATGACATTTTAGAGTTATACTTTCCAGTGTTACTTTATCTAAAATTGTGAACTTAGACCACATGGAGTAGTGAACCTTAAATTTATATTAATTCTTGATTAAAAATTATAAGATGATTATAATTGTTATGTTATTATATACCCTTGGTTTGATTGATATTAATATTATCTTTTTTATTAAAGCATGTTATTTTAAAGAGTTATTTATGTACCTTTCAGCAGTAGCGAATAGGGTATAGAATGTATAAAATGTGAATAGGGTATATGATGTATAGAACATCTTGTCAATAAAAAGGGTTGAGATAAACTTATAACTTGTTGTGCAACTAGCCGAGAAAGTAGAGAGACATTGTCTCACTTATTTTTTTTAAAGGTTTTAAGGACATTGAGATCCTTGGCCTTTGTAAACAATAATTTTGACATCATTTTCTCTCAACTATGAATATAACAGAGTAAGTTAAGCCATGAAATATGATATTATTTATGTTTGGTTAATGGTGACTTAATATGATTACAGAATGATTTTATGATTTTTTCTTGTATGTATGTTGGTACATCTTGAATTATATAGCATATGTTATTAATTTCTATGATCTATTAGTATGGAATTGTGATTTTTTGAATTTTGTGCACATTTTAGAGATCATTAGGTCATGGAGACCTAAGAGAAGAGTGGTGAATTAGAAATATGAGTACTAATAGATGGTAAGGGATCCTATTTAGTATCATATTGACTCGATAGTTACTGAGTTTGAATTTGGAAAACGGAATTGTCGAATCTAGGATTTGATAGATGGATTTATCGAATTCAATTGTATGGCCATATAAATATAAATTGTAAAATGGTTAATCCTTAATTTTATATACATTGAAAATGTAGTATTTTCAGTTCCTATTCAATGTCATACTTTCTAGGAGATACATGGAATAGAAATAATATTGACATGTTATACTTATTAGGAGCTAGACAGAGTGGCGATGGTATTAACTTATACACATCATTCTTACTAGGTTCCCTAAACATTTTTCTCTAAAATGAGAAAAACACTCTCTAGGTTAAGAGATGTCTAAAGGGGCTGAAAGGTTTTATGGAACTCTTCTTAACCATTTGTTTTTTACTTTTATGATGATTTCATGTACTTTTTGAGTGTTAGTAAAAATTTCACTAAGATATGTGTGACCCTTTGAGGTATTAGAAGTGGTCAATCATGTAGTATATAAACCTATCTTGTCATTTCTGGACCCCAAGGTTGTCACAATAAAATCAATCAAAGTAATTGACATTCACAAACTTTGTTTATAAAATAAGAAGATGTCAAGAAAAGGGTCATGTGGAACTAATATTCTGATAATAGTGTTATTTGGAGAGGACTATAATGAATTCTATAAGTGAATTTCACATTTATCTACTTAATTTAATATTTTATACTATGATATTATCAAAGTAAGTGACATTTACAATCTTTGTAAAATAGGAAGATGCCAAAAAGTAGGGTCTTGTGGAACCAATATTATGATAATAGTGTTATTTGGAGAGGACTATAATGAATTCTTTAGGTGATTTTCACATTTATCTACTTAATTTGATATTTTATACTATGATATTTTTTTATCAAATAATATTTTTAGTTTCAAATTTATGTTTGAATAAGAGTTATCTAGGATAATGACTAGTTTTAGGAGAGAAGGACTTACATCTCGATTCCTCACTAATTAAACTATTTGATTATCCATATATATATATATATATATATATATATATATTCGACAAATTTAATTTAGTTATTTTCAACTAGGATTTAAGATATATGTTGTTATGGGACAATAGGATATTACTTAGGTTACATGATTATATTGCTATGAGTTAGCTATAGTGTATATGTTTGTATTATGATCATGTTGATTTGTTAATTTTGTTATATTTTATGATGTAGGTATATCATATTGATATGGTCTAATTATCTATTTGTTGTGAGGTTGACACAAGAGAGCTCATATCTCAGAGCATGATGGAGGGAGAGCATCATCAGAGAGGGTGATGCAGATGGAGATGTTGGATAATGATAAATAAATTAGTTAGAAGGTTGCACACACCACATTAACTAGCACATAATTAGATACATCATAATAATTATCATAATGTGTTTTAATACTATTTATATTTAGATAGTATTTACGCATGATTAGCTTAGTGTAGTGTCTTTATTAAATTATTATGGCTAGCTTTTATATTAATTAGTATTTCATTATTAAGATAATTTGAGAAATATTAAAAAATAAATAAATAAAATAAAATCAAAAAAAGTGGAATAAGATGAAAAAGAAGAAAGATTTAAACATAGAACAAAAAAGAAAAAGAACCAAAAAAAAGAAATTCTTAAAATAATGAGAAAAATAGAGAAAACCAAAAAAACACAAGACGGAAAATAATTTTCAAAAAAAGCCATTCTACCTTTTCATAGATAGTAAGAAAGAAGATAATGACGGAAAAGAGGAGGGGGGCGTAACACAAAGAAAAGGAGGTGTAACACACAGACAAGAAGGAGAATGATAAGCAATCCAACAGAGGAATAACAAGAAATTCCAAATAGGCAAAGCCTTAAAATTGTGTTATTATCAAACATAAATCTGTATGTTTTCAACTGTATACTTTCAAATGACTAGTTTTCACATCTAATAGAGAGGTATAAACCCATAATGGTTGCATATAAAACATAGAGACTATATGCTAAATTTGAATCCATACAAATCAAAATATAGTCATACAAACAGTTTGAGGGTGGCGATTTACATTATAGAATATTTAATCATAATATTGTAATTATGGTGATATACACAAACACACACACATATCCCTATTTGTAGCTTATACACCTCAGGTCGCATATGGTACATGGTTACATAAAATAAAATATACCGCATGTTTTGATCCTTTGAGTTCAGTGATTTGTTCATACAGCCAAAAGGACATTTACATTTAACAAACTTATTTTATTCAGCAGTATTAGCTATATAAAGATGCTAGTTATATATACAGTGATGCTAATAGGGAATGCAACGATGCTATTATGGAGCCAATGAATAATTCTAAATTAAATTTGGATTTAGAGTGCAACAACTCAAAATATGATGAAGTGATTCATTAATATAGTGCATCGATTTAATTATGGTAGATTTAGAAATGGTAAATTAAAATATACAAATCCATAGTATCTATAGAGGGGCAGCAATTTAGTTTTACCCAGTGCCTTATTAAATTATGATTAGTAATGTTTTGTATCCTTAAGAACAATGGTTATAGTTGAGCCATAAATTAATAACAATGGTTTCTTTTTTACTGCAGTGATATGGGGCTCAAATATATTAAACCGTTGCATGTGCATAACTGGGTAGTCAAGTTATAATATGATGACTTAAGGGAATGGTTTGTATTTTGTTTGAATTGTGGTCTAATTTTGCAGATCGTTAAGCATAAACCCATATATATACCTATTATTTTGAGTAGATGTTTAGGGAGTCAAATAGGTAAATTCAATGACTCAGAAGCAAATCAACATGATTCCTTGAAGTAAACTGATAATATTTATTGAAATAACCTCTACCTATTATAAGGCGTTATAATATTAACTAGATGGTGCATGTACAAATACTCGTATATAAGGATTATACAAGTCAATATCAAGTGCCTCTAGTAGTAACACCCATGCCGTGAGGTATGATAACTAGTTGATTAATCATATTTGGGCCCATATTCTATCCACTCTAAATGCCACGTCTTTTAAGCATCCCAAATTATTCCTTGAAATTCCCCTGAAGAGGGAAAGAAAGTATTAAGTCTGTATCAGTTATAATTGTCTCAGCTACTATATCCCTTATAAGAACAATTTATGATTCCATGATATATGTATCCCAATTATGTATATGTAATTCATCTAATTCAAAAGCATGAACATGTACTATGGTTGGGGAACTTGGTTGGTTAAAAGTTGGTTCTTCAGTTTCTTCTATCCATCTAGTTTCTCCATATGATAAAAGTGGCATGGGGCATGGTTTGAAAGTGATGGGCTCTCCTTTGTGTGTTTTTACTTCCCTACAGATCCTAACAACACTTCCTGAGTTCTCTCGGTCCCTTCCCACATTGCTTACTCCTATGATCCTCTACCACGATTCATCATATTTATGCTTCCATAATGCCCACTAATTAGCTACCATTCCAAACCTAAAATCCTTTACCAACTCTTTTTTACTCCCCTCCCAAAGGTGTGACTCATGCAAAGAGGTATTTAGCTCTCCATTGACATAGTTTCAATCCTGCAGTCAATAAACTTCTTAATTTCTAATGAGAAATGTCTAATATATCAGTCATGCAGTTCTCTGAGGAACTAAAACTTGGCTTCTTCAAGATAAGAATAGGTAGTTACATCATACTCCAGAATGTAGCTATTCAACACTTCTCTCCACCAGATGTTAATAACTTATTTCCATGGTTTTCTATGTCATGTTAAATCTCTTTGTCATTCTAATGCCAAGACTATCTTCTATCAAAGTTTTGTGATCGACCTTGAGCATACACAAATAGCCAAGTATAAACATGAACCAGGATTTTAATAATGAAAGTTTTGTATAATGCACTATAGATATTATATTCTACCCATTGATGTGTGTAAACTCCTGGTTCAAGGTATGGAACTGCAAAATTATCCTCAACCCTAGTTATCCATTACCCAATACTCTCAAGGGTGATATATTCAAGCATCTTCCATTATCGTGCAGCAACCATTACTAGTCTTGATAACAAAACCAAAATATTGGGTTCTTATTCTCAATAATGTTTCTAAAACTGAAGTGAAGCCCCAATGAGCTAACATGTTAGCCCTCCACGTAAGACTATGGTCTTGTGCGCTCACTCGAAGTGCATAGCTAGAGATCGGTTGCCATGGGTTATGTTGTGCAGTAACATATCAGTCATATTCTTTGTGTTAAAACTTATATTTGATTATAGTTTACATATAAATAAAGATATACTACTTTGATCCTAGTATTATTAAGCTCAATAACCATAATTATGCAAAGAAGTTTCTTGGAGTTCAGAGATTATTACTCAAAAAAAGTAAAGGTTGCATAGATATCATATCAAGTTCCAACTATAAGTGCTCAACTCAAAACCGACCATAGATACATATTTATCAATGAATTGGAACTTGAACATCAGAAATGGCTATAATATCCAAAACTATTATATTAAGCTTTAGCAAATGATATCCAAAATCCATCACCTATAACATTTTCATATAGTGGTCTTTATACTTATTTTTTCCTGACCAAGTAGTTAAAACATAAATGAAATGAGTAATTGGCCAACAAAATCTCCATGAACTAAGATTCATGGCAGTTTATTAACTAGTTTCTTCAAGGACCCAAGCTTGTGTGCCCCTATATACTCGTTCTATGCTAGATCCTTACTACCATGTGTCTATTTCCTTGTGGGCTAGTGAAAAACTCTCGATGGATAAGGTTTGGGTGGCCCTTGAGAATTGATCCTTAACTATCTCCCACTTCTCATGCACTCCCTAAGTCTTTCACTACTATTTTGAGTCCTATACTCTCGTGTTTATCATGGTTAATTCTCCTCTTTGATTGGGTCTTCTCATGATGTTGCTTCCATGCCCTTGTCATTTCACTCCTCACTAGTTCCATGCCATGGTGATTATGTGACAGTCTAGTTCCATGCCATAGTTTTGCTTCACTATGTTCCTTCCATGTCATGTCGATTCCGTGCCAAAATACCAAAATACTTAGCCAAAATTTAGGGTCCAACAAAAATCATATAGATTCTTGGAAACCTTATTTTTATTTGTGAGGGTATGGAGTTGTCAAGAGCTTCTCATCTGAAAACCATCTTTCTCAAACTTGATTTTGAGAAGGATTATTATATGATTGAATGGCCTTTCATTCTAGCCATGTTATCAGACCTTGGCTTTTGACCATTATTTATTTCAACAATTCAAACTCTATTTGTGGATGAATTAGCCTAACTATCAAACATCTCAAATATGAATGAATTGGCCTTTATCATTCTATTCATCAAAGTTTCCCTCTTGTTCTGGCCCTATATGTCCTATTTATTGAATACATAAGGGTATTTTTTGGCTCATTGAGTCAAGCGGTGTCTCATATGAGGTATTTTTCTCCCCAACTGATCTTTATAACTCATCCATGGTCACTTTTCTGATGACACCTTACTCACTCTAGAAGAGAATGGAAAATCATTTAAGGAAGCTTTGCATTATCTTGACATTTTTTTATTAGCTTCAAGGTCTAGCTTGTAGTGGAATGAGACCCAATGTTCAAGAAAAAGTATGATGCCCATGCCCAATTGGTTATTCCAATATAGATGAAAGTAGATTCACATAGGGAAATAATTCAATTTTCTTGGGATCCTTTTAACCTTTGAAGTTTTCCATATAAACATTTTTATAAATATAGTGGAGAAAAAGGTGGACTACTAGGTCACCAAACCACTCTCTCTCTCGAGAAATTTCTAGGTGTGCACCAATTTTTTTGTTGCTACCCATGTCTATTATTCCTTCTATTGGGCCCTTTCTAAATTCTCATATGACAAGTCGACTAAATTTACCATATATTTTCTCTGGTTTAATGCCAAATAACTGTAAGGTTTTCATGGAGTTTTTTAGGACATCTATTGTTTTATTCGTGATAAAGGAGGTATGGGAATTGTTAACATATATTGAAAGAGCATTGATTTATGTACCAAATGGGTGTTTAGAGCCATTGAAGGTAATGAATCTTGAAAAACTCTTCTATGTCATTGCATATCGTCTAGTTGTCTTTATGGTAAATCTAGTAGTAAGAACATTGGCTTCCATAATCTCATAATTATGCTTGATTTAGTCAAAATTTAAGGTTCTTTTGTGGATAAAAGCATTCGAAAAGACTACAAGGATGTTAAGCCGTATCTAAAATGGGATGGTCATAGATTTTGTAGTGGACTTTCTTTCAATGATAATAATCTTTGGTTGCTTCCCATTGTGACCAATACTAGTCTTTATTTCGTAGAATTGTCTGGCATAAAGGCCTCAAGGTTTTTTAAAATAAGGTTGCATACTATAAAGTATTTAGTCTCTACTCATGACTAGGCTCCCTAAGCTATGGTAAAATCAAAATTCAAGCTAAGTAACTTTTACTTACCAATTATTCTTCACATTCAAGAGATAATCCCAGATGTTATGCTTCACAAATTTGGTTTTCAACTTCCAAGCCACTGGTGGAAGGATTCGAGATGGAATTGTGATACCACTTCAAGAGTTATTCTATAGGCCTCCTTTATTAGGGGATGAGCCCTTTTATTTAGTGCTCGAAAAGATCAATAAACATTGGGACCTTAACTCTTTGCTTAAAATGTAGCTTTCCTGACTCGACATAATTTGGAAAGCCAAGCTTAAATCCAAACTAGCGCACTTCCTCTAGTGTTTGGTTTATCAAGGGTTTCTACTCGGAGAGTGTCTTTCCCACTTGCGAATTGCTCAGCTAAGTGTCCAGCCTATAACGGACTAGAGTCTTTGAGGCACACAGTTTGGACATGTCCTAAAGTCCAATCTATCTAGTAGTGGATACACAGTCTCTTTCAGGCATAGCACCTTGATCCTTTCTCTTAGCCTTTGGCCCTCCTTGAGGATTTTGTTAATTGGTCAACCTATAGCTTTTTTATGAAATTTCTTTAGAGTTGTCATTTTATTTCAATTATGGAAAGCTATAAAATATGCTTTGTTTAATAATGATGAATCTTGTCATTTATATATTAATGATGACTTTATTGTACTATTTCAACCTACATGCAGATTCAAGTCTAAGTTGAAAAGGTCTCTATGGAGCTCAAACATCTTCAAGAGTTGCCTGATCATTGGGGGGTGGGGTGCCCCATGTGACATGAGTCACATCCCCCTGGAATATCCACCACATGGCCCACCACCTCCAACTCATAGATGTTTCCAAAACTGGTCTCACATTCACAATATCTTATCCACCCTTCGCCCTGCTCCCACCCCCAACCTGGAAGATGAAGATCACCATCGTTAGGTGTAAAAGTTGATGTTGGGCCCTCCTAGTGGGGGGTAATAGTTGGTCCTCTTGGTACTATGATGAAACCTTTTAATGAATGGGACATTGTTTTTTTGGCTACCCCAAACCCCATGGATCCTTGGGTGATGTTGGATCCTCCCTCAACAAAACTTTCATAGCATCCTCTACCACCCAAGGATGGTCCTCCACCTCCCCCTTTAAGTGTTGCGACATGTGCCTAATTTAATTTTATTTACATAAAATATTTGTAATGTTATTTTGATACCATTTTTATCTGATGTTACTATGTAATTTATATTTTTATATTATTTTATTTTGAACAAATATTTTCTTTCGACAAAAATTTGAGTATATCAATCTGATAATTCAATATATAATTTTTTATTCAATAGCAAAAATCAAAAGTATAATATTGTGTCAAATATTTGGCCTTTATTTGAAGATGTTAAAAAGGTCACTAGTAGTATATAATTTACACCCTCACAAACCCAAAAAAAATTAAAAAAAGAGCAATAAAATACCAATTTAATTTTATGTAATTTAAACTGAAAATCATAATATGACATGACTGTAAGTTATTCTTTGTACCAAAACGTTAAAGATAATAACAATAATGTCTTCAGCCATGTAAACATAAGATCAAGATGGCCGAGTGGTCGAGCAGACAGATTTGAAATCTGTTAGGATTTCTTTGCCAAGGTTCGAGCCTCGCGTTTTTAAAATCGTACCTTTATTTTAACAAGCAGCATAGAAATATATTGAAAAACTAATTTAATTTAATTAGAGATTGAAAAATATATTACATAACATTTGGTGTTTATGAGTTTCGATAAAAGTTTTTATATTTTTATAAACATTTAATTTGAATATGAGTAGTTTTAATTGTTAGACTGTATTTTTGTAAAATATTTATCTATTTATTCATTAATAAATTATATTAAATTTTTATTGATACATTTTTTTTTAAATCAAATTCTCTATAATTTTTTATATTCATTCTCTCATCCAAAAATTATCTTTCTGTTTACTTTATAAATTTTGTACACACAATTTTACATGAAACCCATCCATTTATGAACTATCTTTAAGTTTTTAAGTTTTAATACATGAAAACTGTTCAATAAATTAGTGCTCTAGTAGTGTATTACTAGCAATGGACCTTCCAAGGTTTATGATCACATTAATAGGGATTTATAGAATGTTTTGTTTATGGAATCTCACAGAAGTTACCATTTTTAAAGAGTTATGTAGGGAAACTCATTTTCTCTTATAATGTATTATAATAATTATGTTTTCAAAAATGGAATCAAAAGAATTTACGGTTTTCAAGAGATAATAAAAAAAAGTTTTAATAATAATAGTAAAATCATTTATGAATGCTATGTGTTAAATTTGAAGTATGAATGGTATGTATTTGTTGGAGCAATGCTTAATTATAAATGTTTTGTGTTAAATTTGTTTAATGAATTTTATAAGTTTAATTTAAAAATTTTAAATTGTGTTATCGATTAAGCATTACTAGTGACTATTCAATGACAATAAGGACATATGCATGGTGTGGAAGGAGTTTTTCATGGGAATATAGAGAGTCTTTATTGACACATACTTTGCATGTAAGGGTGCAGATGTTAATATAAAAATTGAATATGCTAAGAATATATTAAAGTTTAAAATGAACATAGAGCTCAAGTATTATTTCAACATCTTCTTAGTTATCATGGCATCAACCATCGATTTGGAGGTGAGGGGTGTGATGTAGCAGTTGAGATCACTTTCTCCAAGGCAATGGATGAGCAAGTTTTAACTCATACGTTTAGATGGTGATTGTAACAACGTAAAGTGTCATTCATCATCTTCACCATCATTGTTGTCATCATTTTCTTCATCATTATCATTATCCTAAAATACCTCTTATAATAAATGAAACATTTGGGAAGTGTTTTTCACATGGTATTTCAAGTTTTCCCTATGAAATGTCTTGTTAATGCTCATCAACATCATCACACTCACATTATTGAAAAATCTATGTGAGGAGGTGGTGATGTGTATTCGGAAGGACCAATCGAGAGTGCTTCAATTCCTTACTAATATCATATCATATTTATACACATCATTGTATCTCAATATACTAATCAAAATAGCTAACATATCTTATACCTTTGAACGATGTA
This sequence comes from Torreya grandis, assembly GCA_037957365.1. Classification (NCBI taxonomy): domain Eukaryota; kingdom Viridiplantae; phylum Streptophyta; class Pinopsida; order Cupressales; family Taxaceae; genus Torreya; species Torreya grandis. Next base: position 67,462 of record JARHVA010003789.1, read on the forward strand.
ATAAACTTTCTGAAAAATGGTTTTGTATTAGGGATTTATATTTTCTTACTTTGGATGATTTTCAAAAATTTTGAGTGGATTCACATTCACTAGGGGAAGGGACCAATAGTTGAGGGGGGTCCAATGGTTATGATTGTAGTTGTGACCCCTTTTCGTAGTCATGAGTTATTAAGATTTATTTGATAATATGTTATGGGTTGTTTAGTTGTTTTAAAAGTTACTTAAACATTTTACTGCTGGATCATTCATTTTTTGAATAATTAATATTAAAAATATGAACCTTTCTATACAATTACTGGCCCCCTTCTAAAATAGATGCACACTCTAGTTTAAAATAAAATGTACATCATATTCAACAAAATGAATATCATTTTCAAAAAAATGATATTCATTTTCATTAATACAAATATAAATTTCATTAATACCAATATCAAGTCCAAACTAAAATATAACTTTCAAAATATTATATCCTTTACTTATATTTTAAAGGTGTAAACATTTTAAAAACATCAACCCAAATGAATATTTTGAGCCCTTCAATTGCACTTTTGTACCTTTGACTATAAGGTGCATGAGATAAAATTCACAACATATGGTCCACCTAATTTTAATTACAATGTATAACATTCAAAATTCAAACATTTGGCTCCAACATATGACTCCACCTACCTCCATTCATGGGTGTCACTTGCAAAATTAAATGCAAATACACATCTAAGACTCACCATTCATAGACAATTCAAATTTCAAAATTCAAATTATCTTCTATAAATTAAACAAAACTATAGAAATGTCAATTTTTTATTTGTAAAGAGTTTGAATTGCAGAGAGAGTTTTATTTATAGAGAGTTGTAGTTTCAAATTAAACTACAAGAACACTTTAACATTCAACCACCAACATATTCAGAGGATCGTGTTGTGGGTTATAAGTCTGCAGATTGTAGACTGACACACCAATGAATTTTAATTGTTTTTCTACCAAACCAAAACATTTTCTACATTCAAGTTCATGTGTTATTAATTCAGAATTATAAATATTTTAAATGTAGACTGATATAGTTATTGTTCACATATTTTCCATTCAATCTGCTCTATTATTTATATATGCAACACATTTTTGTTGGGTTGAGCTTTGAATGGAAGATGCATGGGTCATTACTTTGGAATCTACCACCATTTTCCATGTGGCTTGATGAGATTTTCTCCATCATTGTGGTAAGTTAATATTGCCCTGCACAACACAAACAAACATTTCTGGTTATTTATTTTTTCACATGGCTATTATGGTTATTGTGCCTTGTATGTTCCTATTTTATATTATGTGTCTTTTAGGTTCCTGGGTTTCTTCAAGTGTTTTCATTGTTCATGTTTTTTTTTTTTTTTTTTGCATGACTTCACATCTAAGTAAACATTTACTAGTATGTTAATGGAGCAATTAAATGTTACACCAACAGACATTTCTCCATGTTTTTTTCATGAACCTCCTCCCTGTAAATGGCCATGAAACCTTGATGTAGGAGCATCATCAATTCTATGTACATTTTGGTTTGATGAGTCAATGTCTGGTTTAATAAAGTTTTAGGTAAGTGTGAGGAGTCTTACTTGGTCAATTTACTAGAGTGTAAGTCAGTAAGAATTCAATTTCTAAGTCTCTAAGAGTGACAAATGGATTTTTCCCACTGAAAATAGTATTTTCAAATATTTGAATGATTAAGTGTCAAATGAGAGTGTTTCCTTATTATGCAAGCTTGTCTATGATCATGATTATGTATGTAAGGGTCCACTAATGTTATAGAGGTTATTTTTAATGTTTTATTATCTTTAATCTTAATTTAATGTAAATCTATTTTAAACCAATCTAGAAGTATGTCCAATGTAGGAGAAGATTAAACTTAGCATGTTTAGATAAGTCCTAAGACAACTGAGAGATTCTTGTTGTATAAAACAAGATAAAACTAAGAAAAGGCATCTTGTAACAAGATTATAAGCCTTGAAGCATCAAGAAAGAACACAATGAAGTGAGGAAGATGACTAGAAAAGGATTAGTGGCAAGATTGTATGAAGATGGGGAGTGGTGTATAGGGGCTCTACATATGCATTTTGAAGATATATCAATAAAGGAAGGTGATATAATCATTAAATATACTTCACAAACATTTATGAATGAGTAATATCATGTTATTTAATGTTATTTGTTCTTTTTTGATGATCTTATGATGAGGTTATGACTTGCAAGTTGAAGATGAGACCTTCCTAGAGACATAATATGATAGAATGGTCTAATTCTACATATTTTTTGTATTATGAAGCTTTAAGAGTAATAAATAAAGATAGATAATATTTTATAGATAAAAATTTATATGTCATGTTCAAAGTAAAAATAACTTTTCAAAGCTTTAAAACCCTGAGATTTTATAAAATTCTTGCCCTTGGGTTTGTATACTTAGTTTTATATTGCAGTCATCTAGAGAAAAGATCCTTATCATTTTAGGATTGTTCATGGTTAGATAATGATTGGAAAAGGTTTTTATGATAGGTAAGAGTATTTACCAATTAAAAATATCACTTGACAAACCTAAAATTTTGAATTATTCTAGCTCTTGGGTCTAAGTCTGGCCTTAAACCCTACCTTAAGGTTTTATCAAACTAATATTACTATATCTCCTAAATAGATTGGTTTAAGTTGATAAAACTTTGTATACACACTCAAGGGGATGTTTATGATGTCTTCAAAATATTTTAATGTAGTAAGAATACTTGTATAGGGAGAAATCACAAGATTTTTTTAATTGAAGAGCGTACCTATATATTAATCAAACAAGATATGGTACAACACTAATCATACAAAATAAGTGGATGGAAAATTCACACCCCATGAGCAAAATCACATTGAGGGAAAAGACACCTTAAAAAAATTATAGAAAGTGGTCAAAAAATGCCCACACCCACAAAAATAAACATCATGTAACAATTTGACATCAAATCAGAGAGAGAAAGGAAGAAATAACAATAAAGAGAATAATTAAGCAAGTGCAACAAACATGGACATCAAGGGAGGTGGTGGAGATGGTAGGTCCTGAGGCTTACCACCCCATCCTCCCAGGGTAGGAGGATCCTCATCCATAGGTAAAGGTTCCCAACAAGTGTCTTGTTATGCCTCTAATGTCTCATCTTGATTTATTTTAGAAGAGATTACCATAGCTAGTTGTAAAAATTTGGATTGGGGAGAGGACTTCAGCCCCTAATGTCACCATCATGAGACAGACAAGGAAATTACCAACCCCTACCATCACCTTTAGATCTAGAATAGCCACTCATACCATCACGATGAAGAGAAGATCACTGAGGTGGTGACTGACAATGAGAATGACTCTTGTGTTTAGTTTTAGATGCTATCGGTGTGGCCCATGACCTCATTCTTGAGAAGGTGTTGGATGTTGTGGGGGTTTAAGAGGTTCATGAATAACTATACATGGGATATTTCCCTAGTGGTCGAGCAAATGGTATAAGTGGTTGAGTTCTAGACAAACTTTATTTGTTTGACTTTGAATCTGAATAGTAACATTAAATAAAACAACAATTTTTTTAGTAACAAAAAAACTATGTTCCAACGCTTCATGATTAAAGCAAGCATAATTTATACATTTACAAAATAGGGAAGTAACTAAAATCCTTATTTGTGTTTAATTTAGAAAAAATAAATATTTTGACATTTACTTAATCACAAATCTTTAAAGTAGAGTGTATACTTTCCAAAGATTAATAATATTTTTATGTTCTGAGGGTCTAACCATCATATATATCATTTGCAAGCGAAAAAAATTTAACAGTAACACACAAACCTTACACCCATATTATTTCATAACAAAACAACAAACCACTATTAGTCACTCCTCCAATAAAGACTTGGTGTTATGCACCCTTATTAGTCAGAGTCTTATATGATGGGGTGAAGCCTTGAGATTTGTCTCACATGAGATAAAATAAAAAATATGCTATTTTCCCCCACTAGAACATTAAAATGATGAATTGGATGATTTTTTTGCATATTGTTGGTTTGGGCATGGAATGATTTGTTGTGGTTGTTTTGAAGACCGATTTACACATTCAACTAGCATATTAGGGGACATATAAGGTTGGTGACCACCCTTATAGCTATCCATCACCAATCACAATAGCTATGCATCACCCTTTTGTTCCTAAGTCGGTAGTTTGAATCGTTTTCATATGTTTATTTCTATTTTCCATTTGGTTTATATTATTTATCTAACATAAATAAAAATACAAATGTGTGTAGCAAGAGGAATCACACTTAGACTGATGGAGTTATTAAGGGAAATTATCTATTGCTAGTTAAACACATTTCCCCCCCTTTCCCTCTTTGATATTGTTGAAAGTTTAAAATGTGAGACAAAAATGAATAAGACATTCCTATAATTGAAGGAATCCTTCTTTGAGATAGAAATCAAGGAGGTAAAGATTTAATAACTAATATGACCATGTCAAAATAAAAAACCATACCTAAATAATTTAAGTTTCAACCACCAACAAAGTCAGGAAGGATGTCAATTTTGGGGTCTCAATCAAATGTAATACTTAATCAGTGTGGAGCCTACAACCAAACAGTGAGTTGTCCACCCACATAGCCTCAATTCTATCACTATCGACTGATTGTGTTGTGCCATGTTTATTAAATTCAATGGTAGGAAGAAGTCAATGCTTTGAGCTTCGTAGCTTAATGGACACTAGACACATACCCAGTTTGGTCTCTCTTTGAGTCTTTGTTAGCAGTGTCAGAGTGTCAATTTCTCAAAAGCAAAACCTATTAATGGAAAATATGAGGGGATCTATGAATGAACACACAAAAAATCAATACCAATACCCTAATGTAGTATGCAAAGCCTGGTGTGCCTTGATACCACTGGTGAATTTTAATGTCAAATATATAGAAAACCTTATAGGATGTTAATATTTTTACCCAATGAAATAAAAATAAGAATTAATCCAAAATGATAAATGATGATAACTTATATCTAAGATCATAAGAACTTCTTGGCTAGCTTCGTAGCTCCACTTCATTTGGAAGTTGTTGCCTTATTACTAAAGATGCTTATTCTATCTTTATAAAGGGAATTTTTTCACACTTCCTTTCTTCACACTATAACAAAATGATATGGAAGAATAGTTTCCAATTCCAAACATTATACAATAGTACCACACACCTACTTCCACTTTGGAAACCAAAAATGGAATTGCTTGTCTTTTTCTCAATAAAATTTTCAACTATAAAATTTAAGGCTCTACCAAGATACATCATTTATATGTCATTCAATCTTCAAGGCACTTTTCCTATAACCATAAAACTTTCCAAACACCCAATCCATTTTTGCCTAATAACGCTAAAAAATGGAAACTGACTGACCTTACAAGTGTCCTCCACTATTCCACATTTTGCATACATGTTTCCCACCACGTTATGGTTTGTATTTTTGGCATGTAGATTGCCACATTTTTATTTTGTTAAATATATTTATAATATTGGAGAAATTGGAATTTGAGTGGATTTTTGGAGACTACAACATGAAGTGGGTGGTAGTGTATTGCAGAGAAAATGTGAAAAAGATAAGTCGATCTTAAAAAATCAAAGATTTTAGGGTCATATGGCTGGCTCCCTCAGCTATGCTATAGATGGGATTATGCTTGAGTTAGGTCACATGAGGTTTTGATTTTGATAATTGCCACATAAAATGATTAGGGTCCTATCTATTATATTATATTAATATATTTATAAAATGTAATAATAATATTATTATATATATATATATATATATTATAATAATAATATATTCTAATATTAATATTATTTTATGTTATATTTTAATTTTAATATTATTTTATAGTATAACATAGTATATTAATCTAATATATAGCATAAATATATTTTTTATATTAAACAGTTTGTTGTAAATCTATAGTTACAAAACAATTGATTCTTGATTCAACTCCCTAGTGGCACACTGGTGTTACACTAGATATTTGTATTTTTGAAAGGGTTTCAAGTTAAAATCAATTAGAAATAGTTAGGGGCTTTTATTGGAAGTATGAGGTAGTGTCACCTAAATAATATTTGGAATACGAAATAGTTTCACCTAAATCAATGTCGCTAGACCTTACAAAGCTAGCAATTCACAATAATTAGATTCAATTTTCTCTTAGGTCTAGTGTTTTGGTGTGTGATATTGTCAATTAAAAATAATTAGATCTAATAAAAAAAATTAATTTAAAATTATATTTATACATTATATGAGGAATTTTAAATAAATTATCTATTTTTTTAATCATAATTAAATTTAAATAACTTTTTTAAAATTTAAATTTCTATTTACACATAAAAATGAATTTTTGAATAAACTATGCAGACAATTTTGATAATTATTTTCTCCACAGTTTATCCAAAAGCCCCATTTTACATTAAAACATGAAATTCTAAAAACATGAAATTCTTGAACTTATTTGTGGTCAAATTCTATAATAACATATTTTATGTACGTTTGTTTGAGAGAGTCGATTAAAGAACCAAAAAAATTGATTGTTTGGCATGGATTTATATTTACAAGAAAATTAACTCATGTCCAATCAATTTGGAAAGTTAATTACTACAAACAAAATACAATACAATATTTTTTTGAAATGTTTGGGAATCTAATGATGTAAATGTATTACTAAACATTTAGCAGATGAAGCTTTTACCTAAGCACAAGGAAGAATAAGATCAATATTTATAATGCAAACAAATGTACAAGTTTAATTATTTCAAAGCTTCAAAATAGTTTTTCCATTGATATTGTTTGATATGATCAGTGGCAATTATTTTTTGACATTTTGATGGTTTTCATATTTGTATAGTCTAAATGATGCATAAAACATAATTGTACGATAATGGAAAATAATTGTCCCAACTTGTGAGAGAGGGAGTCCATTCTAGATTTAAGGTCTACCAAATCATCTTCTTAGGATGGTTGTGCTTTGAAAATCCTCTTCATGTTTGTACAAGTCCTATAAATAAACAAATTATAATCATAAAGGAAGCTACAACAACTGAAGTGGTTTCTTTGAGAGACACTAGTCTAGCCAATTCTTGAATTTTAAACCCTTTACCTAATGGTTCCACAGAGGGGAGATTTTTTATTTCTTCCTATAAGTGTTGCTTAGAAAATTTATAATTTTTTGCAGAGAAACAATCAAATAGATATTTTGAATGTTCTTTTGAAAACCTCTACAAAGAAAGGCCAAAGAAAAATAAACAAACTAAATTTGTCCAAGGGAATTTACCCAATTACGCATATGATCAAAGAATAATTATCCTCTACAAATCAAAAGAGGCAAATTTGTAGAGGATTATTTTTCTATTGCCAAGGCTAATTAAATCTTCACATGTGGTAATGATCAACCCAATTGAGAGCTCTTGTAAATATTTGAGGCTTTTCAAATTTCAACAGTTAATTTCAATATATTAAATTAAATTGATATGAGACTTTTTTCTCATCATAAATACTTGTCTCTGTGCTTCCATAAATATACTTAAATGTGTTTGAACTTCATCTCTAGAAGAGCACAAATGCATTACTACTAATAATAATTATTGGCCTTTTGAAATCATCATTAAATGTATAATTGTTTGCAAAAAAGTATTGGATATGTTGTTGAATGCTTCAAAAATATATTAGAGCCTAGATCTTAATGCATGCCTTATTAGATTTTTTGATATTATGTTCGATAAAATCTATGTATATATGTTGTATCTAAGTGTATAGGTGATAACTTCTACTGTGCTTTTAATATGATGTCTATCCATTGGTGCTTTTAATTTACAATTTTTTTGTGACTAGTTCGGTAAATTCTTTGTTTTAGACACTTAATACCAATTATTATAAATAATTGACGGTTTTATATGTAGAACAAAAATTTTGTAGAACATTAGATATGTTTAATTATTAAATATTGATGTATTATAATATTAATTTGTATATAGTGGTTGAATCTCTATGGACTTGTGTATCATACGTAAATGATTTTTTCTTAGTAGAGAGGATTAAATGACACTTAAATTTTTGATGAAATATTGTAATGTAAGTTTAATATTAATTTGTAATATTTTATTTCATTTTTTCCAGCAGTAAAAAGGGCATAAAACTTTAGAGATACAAGTATAACATGTTAGATAAATATTCTCCTCTTTCTTTCCATACCATCAAAAAAATTAAAATTATTTAACCAATTATATTTTTTATAATATATTCAATACCTTTTTATTTAATAAAAAATTTAATATAACATTTCAGAATACGTATAATTTAATAAATGATTAAAAAACCCCTCTGACCCTTGGGGCAACAACTAGTTATTATTACTATTAAACTTGAGAATGGGCGGGGAGAGGCGTAGCCATGGGCGAAGGCAGGGGAGAGGTTCTGCAGATGGAACACCTGAAGTGCAGGCTAAATCTATGTAGTGGAGGTGGAACATCTGATCTTAATCAGCTATCAATCAGAACCCATCTGACTCGTTATAATCGCTAATGCAATTCAAACAATAATTTTGTGATTTCAGATTAGGAGGACAACTTACACTTGATTTTAGATCAGATCTCACAGTGGAAACTATAGTCATCCATTCATTGCATGGGATTATAGTCAGCGAGGTGTAGTTGTCGTATTGAAACTCTTGCATTGAACTCACGACTCTTTCCCTCCAAGACTATGCAAATCCATCACCACTAGCCGACAAATGTATGATCATTTTACTCCCACCAGTGGGTTCAGCTCTGTTGAATTTTAATAAAAAAAATATATTAAATAGTGGGCCTGTTCTCAAGGTCAACAAGGACGTGTCTCTTGTATAAGTTTTACTCCTTTATTAATAGTGAGGCAGCCACTTACCCATTACATACATCGGTTTCACCCTGTCGCTCGATCCTCCAATGGGTTACGTTACAAAATATTTGTTGCTCATTGAATTTTAGGGTTATAAGGTGTTTTTTTATTTGTCAAAAAGTAATTTATTTTGGTATAGTATTTTCATATCAATTGAGTATTTACATATGGTGCATATATAAATAAAGGGTTATAATTATAATTAAATATATGATTGAAATAAGTTACAAGATGTTTGTGGGATCAAAATTATAACTGTGTGAAAATAGTCTCTTAGAAAAAAAATTAAATTATTAAAATAAAAAATTATGATATAATTTAGTTATGAGTTATATGACTTGAATAACACGATTAAATTGTTGATATATATATTGACATATAATAATAAAAACTTATGTGTAGTACATATTATGTATAAATATTTAGATATATATAACATATAATAATGCATCGTGATGTGTGTTTATAAATTATGTCTTTTTGAATGCTAGTATGCAATTTAAATATAGGGTATATCCAAGTAGTATAACTTGTACATGCTTGGTTATTATTTATGATTATGAGTTGTTTGATTCTTGAAATTGTAAGACTGGATGTTTGTAATTGAGTAGTTTGCTCATGTACAATAAATTATGATATTATTGGATGTCATAGAAAATATTTTAGTTAAGAAACTATAGTTTAAATTTATGTTATACCCAAGTGGTACAAACTATAATTGTTATGTCTATAAACAGACATATATTTGACTAGTTAAATATATGCATTTTGTTTATTTATATTAATAACATGTTTATGACAGTTAATAGCATCTTATTTACGTGTGCATACAAACCCTGAGAGTATAGATAATGCTAAAATTAAATATTTAATGTTCATATGAACTAATACTCTGTTTGTCATGTCTAGTTGCTTGAATAGAATCTTATGTTTTCATAGATTTATGACTACTTTATTATGACTGATTATGGTAATTATTAGTTGTTTAGAACACTAGGCTATGATAATAAGAGTTATTATAGGGTGTCATATACTTAAAAAATACTTATAGTAATTTTAAATTGTAATTAAATATGTATTTTACTTGGGTGATATAAATTGTAGTCATTATTTTTATTATGGGATAAATAATAATATGAGATTCATTCTTATGTTTGATGGAATAAATGTATATGATATGAGATTATCTTATGTTTAGCATGTTATATGATATGATTGTTAGTAAGATATAAATTGTATGAATCTTTCAGTTATATTATGTTAACCAAACTCGCATTGTTGATAATGAATAAGGAGTGAGATAGACTTCACTAGCTTACTAGTATCAAAATACCAAATGAATGTAATTCGATCAAGTGGTGTGTATAAATTTTGATTGATCTATAGATAATTATTATTTATTATTTTTTAAAACTTTGACCAAAGTATGTTTAGTGAGACATTGTCATTTTATGAGTATGATTTATATGTTTGTGTGATATCTTGAAATAGAATGAGTTTTATATGATACACCTCATATTTAGTTTTTAAAATCATATAGTACATGGGTACTAGTTTATTTCTCTAGATTATTGTACCATCACTATCTACTCATCCGTGAAAAGAGGTCTATTTTATTATGGGATTACTTTACGGGATCATTGGTCTATAGTTGGTATATAAAAGTACTGGAATGATGCTCTTCCTCTCCACAACAGTACTTATTTGGAGATGACACTTGAGATTGTCATAGATACTAGAGTTCAAGGAATTATGCTTCAAGGAGTCATGTATCTTATATATATGAATATTGTATTTATTATTAAAAAATTATCATAATGAGATTTAATTATTTATTCCTTGTACATTGACAACAGTGACTATAGGCATGTATCAATCATGGCTTATTAATTATAATTACCTTTTATATTTGTTTTATGATGTGTTTATTATGATGTTAGTAATCAATGATGTATGATGTAGTATATTCTATTTACACTTATCACATATAATATTTTATGTGATCACTAATTATATTTTTGTGATGTAATCTATTTGTAGTGTATGTATTTAATAAAAAAAATCATGTATTTCTAGGTAGAATTTAGTAGGGTTGTTACATGTGGTATCAGAGCTATGGTTTGAAATCTAAGATCTAATAAGTCTATTAATATTTTCATGTCTTTCTATTCACCAATGTGAATATAGTGATATGAAGTATTAGACTAATTAATAAAAGTGTATTTTGGATTTATAGTGCCTCAGTTCAAAACCATGTTACAACATGATTACAGTTTTGAGACTTAATAGATCCTCCTATATGGCTTGGTCACTATTGTAGGTATGGGACATTCATGAAATGTTGTGTGGAACATTGAGTGTGTAATTTAGAGAGCATGTATCTGTGACAATATTGAGTGTTAAAATAATATATTTGGGTAGGTAGGTGCATAGCATAGTTCTTAGTCATGAAAAATATATTTATACCTTGATTTTGATCATTTAGATCAAACACCTCGAGTGTGATTACATCCTTACTTAGATATCAAGTCACCTTCACCATTTATGTTTTGTGTTGTGGGTGTTTAAAAAATATGAGATGCTTCTCATTTAAGTATATGTGCATTAGTTTTCTGTCTTATATACACTAATCCTAGGAGTGGAAAATACTATAAGACCATTTTTAGTTTGACACCACCTAGTGTGGTGGGAATTATCCTTCTAGTGGAGTATAGTCATTTTTGTTGAGGACTCCAATGTGTTAAGAGTTTGTTCATGGATTGGGACTCATATGTTTATGTGGATTAGGAAGAAGTGTCATTCCTCATAGTTAGCATAGAGATGATTTATTACTCTCACACCCTCTTTTGACATCATTATAAGCTTATTAAGAGTAATCATATTTCAGGATGTTGATTTAGTGTTTCTCTTAAATGGGAACTTATTTCTAAAATTTTGTTTTAATCATATTCCCTTGAGTTCATGTGATGGTCTCTTTTACTTCTTGTTGAGAGAGCATTTATAGTATAGAATGAATTGATGCATCTTTGTGGTTATTATTTTTCTTTTGGTTATGGAAGTAGGTTATGATACTACTCTTACAAGTTTCGTAAGTAGGTAGTAATTATGAGAACTTGAGTTTTGATGTTATCTTTTACCATGTGGGGGTATTTAAGAGTTTTTTTGTTGAGATTTTAATTCTCTACTTTCCATTGGTGACTTTTAAGAGTCATACTTTCCAGGTCTACTTTATCTAAAATTGTGAACATAGACCATGTGGACTGGCGAGCCTTAAATTTATAATTCTTGATTAAGAATTATAAGAAGATTATAATTATTATTTTATTATATACCCTTGATTTGATCGATATTATTAACTTTTTGCTTAAAACATGTTATTTTGAAAATTTATTTATGTACCTTTTGCTGAGAGTGAGTAGGGTATAGGATGTATAGAACATCTTGTCAATTTAAGGGCTTGAGATAAAATTATAACTTATCTTGCAATAGTAAAAAAAGTAGGAATACATTGTCTCACTTTTTTTTATAAGGATTTAAGGATGTTGTCATCCTTGGCCTTTGTAAATAATAATTTTAACTTCATTTTCTTTTAATTATGAGTATAACAAAATAGGTTAAGCTGTGAAAATGATACTATTTATGTTTGGCCAGTGGTAACTTAATATAATTATAAAATGATTGTCTGATTTTTTTTTGTATGTATGTTGGTACATCTGGAATTATATAGCATATATTATTACTTTATGTGATCTATTAGTATGGAATTATGATTCTTTAAATGTTGTACACATTTTGGATATCATTAGGTCATGAAGATCTAAGAAAAAAGTGGTGAATGAGGAACGTGGTTACTAATATATGGGAGGAATCCTATTTAGTCTCACATTGACTTGATATTTATTGAGTTTGGATCTAATAAATGGAGTTGTCAAATCCAAGATTTGATAGATGAACTTATCTAATTTATTTGTATGACCATATGTATGTATACTGTAGAATGGTTATTCTTTGATTTTATATACATTAAAAATATAGTATTTACTATTCCTATTCATTGTCATACATGTTAGGAGCTATGTGGAAAAACAATAATATTAACATCTTATACTTATTAGAGGATACATAGAGTGGTGATGGCATTAACTTATACATATCATTCTTACCAAGTTCCCTAAACACTTTTCTTTGAAATGAGAAAAGACTCTCTAAGTTAGAGATGTACAGAGGGGGTGGAAGGTTTTGTGGAATGCTCTTTGACTATTTATTTTTAGCTTTTATGATGATTTCATGTACTTTTTAAAAGTTAGTAAAATTTTCACTGAGATATATGGGACCCTTCAAAGTATTAAAAGTAGTCAGTCATGTAATATATAGGCCTATCTTGTTGGTTCTAGACCCTGAGGTGGTCATGATAGAATTAATTAGAGTAATTGATATTCACAAATTTTATTTGTAAAGTAGAAATATGTCACAGAGCAGGGTCTTGTGAAACCAATATTATGAGAATAATATTATTTAGGGAGGACTATAATGAATTCTATAGGCAAATTTTACATTTATCTACTTAATTTGATATTTTATACTATGATATTTCTCTGTTGAACAATATTTTTAGTTCATAATTTATATTTGAATAAGAGTCATCTAAGATGCTGACTAGTTTTAAGAGAGAAAGATTTACATCTTGATTTCTCGTTAATCAAACTATTTAATTATCGATAGATATTTATAGTTGATAAAATTTATTTAGTTATTTTCAACTGAGCTTTGAGATATATATTGTTATGTGATATTAGGATATTACTTAGGTTACATGATTACATTTTTATGCATTAGCTATAGTGTATATGTTTACATTATAATCATGTTGATTTGTTATTTTTATTATATTTTGTGATGTAGGTATATCATATTGATATGGGGTAACTACTTGCTTGTTGTGAGATTGACGCAAAATAACTCATACCTTAGAGCGTGATGGAGGGAGAGCATCATCAGAGTAGGTGACATAGATGGAGATGTTGGAGGATGATAAATAAATTAGTTACAACCCTGCACACACCATATTAGCTAGCACATGATTAGTTACATAATAATAAATAGCATAATGTGTTTTAATACCATTTGTATTTAGATAGTATTTATGCATGGTTAGTTTAGTGTAGTGTCTTTATTAAATTATTATGACTAACTTTTGTATTAATTAGTATTTTATTATTAAGATAATTTGGGATTAAAAAATAATAAGAACTAAAATAAATAAATTAAAAAGTGGAATAAGATGAAAAAGAAGAAATATTTAAATATAGAAGAAAAAAATAAAAAAATTCTTAAAATAATGAGAAAAATAGAGAAAAACAAAAAAAAAAACAAGAGGGAAAGGAAAATCTAAAAAAGCCATTAGCCCTTTTCATAGATAATAAGAAATAATATAATGAAGGAAAGGAGTATGGTGGTGTATCACAAAGAGAACGAGGTGTAGCACACAAAAAACAAAGAAAAATATAAGCAATCCAACAGAGGAATAACAAAAAATTGTAGGTAGGCAAAAACTTAAAATTATGTTATTATCAAACAAAGATTTTTGGTAATCTGTATGTTTTGGACTGTATATTTTTAGAGGACTGGTTTGTACATCCAATGGAGAGTTATAAATTCATAATGGTTGTATATGAATCATAGAGACTATATGTTAAATCTGAATCCATACAAACCAAAATATAGTCATACAAATAGTCTGAGGGTGGTGATTGACATAGTAGAATATTTATTTAGAATATTATGATTATGGTGATACACACACACACACACACACACACACACACACACACACACACACACACACACACACACACAGAGACACACAGATATTCTTATTTTCAGCTTATACACCTCAGGTCACATCTAGTACATGGTTACATAAAATAAAATATACCACATATTCTGATACTTTAAGTTTAGATTCATTAATACAGTGCAATGATTTAATTATGGTAAATTTAAAAATGGTAAATTGAAATATATAAATCCACATTATCTATATAGGGGCAATGATTTAGTTTTACCCAGTGCCTTATTAAATTAGGATCAGTAAAATTTTGTATCCTTAAGAACAATGGTTAAAGTTGTGCCATAAATTAATAACAGTGTTTGTTTTTTACTGCAGTGATATGGGGCTCAAATATATTAAACCACTACATGTGCATTACCAAGTATTCAGGGTATAATATGGTTAATTAAGGGAATGGTTTGTATTTTTTTTGGATTGTGATCTAATTCTGTAGATCGTTGAGCATAAACCCATATATATACCTATTACTCTGAGTAGATGTTTAGGGAGTCAAATAGGTATATTCAATTAATCATAAAGCAAATCAATCAGATTCTTTGAAGTAAATTGATAATATTTATAAAAATAAAATCTACCTATTATAAAACATTATAAAATACTTGGATTTGGGCAACTCTTAATTTGGTCAACAAGGCAACTTGGTATATTAAAAGGGAATATTTGCTCAAAACTAAATTAGCGGATCTAGTGGGGTGATCTAAGTAGTAGTATTATATGATAATTCTTATATATTATCCTTTATTTCATGTTGTATCACCGTACAACCTGATGTAAATAGGCTTTTATTGCCATAAGATAATATATGTTGTATAACTTAATTTTGCATGCATGCCTACCAAAATGTTGAGTTATTAAATTGACAATAGATATTAGCAAGGCGTTGAGCACTCTAAGGATAATTAAGCAATGAGTATTCTTTAGATTTGTGTAATAAATCTTAACATTAATTTACTATATTATTATATTAAGATAACTTGTCCCTGATGTTTTATCCTAGTATCATAGAATACTAGAATAGTGTTTTTTCAACCCAAACAATGGCTACTTTCATAAATATCAACAAGACATGACTTCTTATGTGTCACCTACTTGTGTTATGATTTATTAATAATTGGGTGTATGAAATGGATTTTTATGCAAATAGGCTTTTAACACACACACACACATGAAAAAAGGGACAAGGCAAAATTGATTTTGTAAAACACTATAGGCATTTATATGTGGTTATAACATACTAAAAGACATAAAATAACTTTGATAAAACATATTTATAGCTCAACATATGTCTTCATTATCTTGGGATAAGCTATGTGATTTTATATCCTTAGTTAAATTTATAAATGACTGTAAGATTTCTTATGCAATTATTATTATTATTATTATTATTATTATTATTATTATTATTATTATTATTATTATTATTATTATTATTATTATTATTATTATAAATAAATATTGGTATAGTATTTTCATATCATTTCAGTACTTACATATGGTGCATATACAAGTAATCATAGATAAGGATTATACCTATAATTAAATATATGATTGAAACAAGTCATAAGGTATCTATAGGACCAAAACTATAATCATGTTAAAATAATCTCTTAAAAAAAGATTAAATTATTAAAATAAAAAATTATGGTATAACTTATTTATGAATTATCTGACTCTATGAGAATAACATGATTGAACTATATATATATATATATATATATATATATATATATATATATATATATATATATATAGTAATTAAAACTTCTATGCAGTATATATTGTGAGCATATTTGTACAAGCATTTAGGCACATATAACATATATTAATACATTGTGATGTGTGCCTATAAGTTATGTTTCTTTTGAATTCTATTATGTAGTTTAAACATAATGTATACTCAGAAGGTACAACCTATACTTGGTTATTATTTATGATTATGAGTTTTTTATTCTTGAAATTGTAAGATTGGTTGTTTTTAATTGAGTAGCATGTTCATATGCAATAAACTATGATATTATGAGATGTCATATAGAATATTTTAGTTAAAAAATTATAGTCTAAATGTATGTTATACATAGGTGGTACAAAGTGTATGTCTAAACACACACATACGTTTGACGGATTAAATGTGTGTGGGCTATTTCTATGAATAACATGTTTATGATAAATAGTAGGACTTTATTTATGTGTGCATACAACCCTTGAGAGTAGTGAATGCTAGAATGAAATATTTTATGTTTGTATGAACTAAGATTTTCTTTGTCATTTCTAGTTGCTTGAATAAAAATTTATATTTCCATGGATTTATGACTACTTCATTATGACTTATTATTATAATTATTAGTTGTGTTTTATAATATTAGGGTATGATAATATGGGTTATCATAGAGTGTAGTATATTTGAAAAATACTTATAATAATTAAAAACTATAGTTAAATATGTATTTTATCCAGATGGTATAAACTATAGTCACTATTTTTATTATGAGATAGATAATAATGTGAGATCCATTTATATGTTTGATGAAATAAATGTATGTTTTTAAATTATCCTATGCTTAGCATGTTATGTGATATTATTATTATTAGAATGTAAATTATATGAATCTTTTAGTTTTATTATGTTAACTAATCTCATATAACTGATACTATGTAAGGAGTGAGATGGACTTATGATTTACTAGCATCATAATGTCAGATGAAAGCAATTCGACCAAGTGGTGTGTATAAATTTTGATTGATCTATAGATTACTACTATTTATTATCTCTAAAAATATTGGTCAAAGTATGTTCAGTGAGACATTATCATTTCATAAGTATTATTTACATATTTGTCTGATATATTACAATAGAATGAGTTTTCTATGATACACTGCATGTTTAATTTTAAAAATCATACAACACACGGGTATAAGCTTGTCTCTGTAGATTCTCGTGGTATCACTATCTATTCATTCGTGAAGGGAGGAGAATTACCTAATGAGTTTAGTGTAGGGGATTGTTGGTCTATGGTTGATGTAAAAAAGTGTTTGGATGATGCTCTCCCTTCCCATAATAATACTTACTTGAAGATGACACTTGAGATTGCCATAAATCTAGAGCATAGGGAACTATGTTCAAGGGAGCCATGTATCTTATATATATAAACATTGTATTATATTGTATTTATTAATGAAATAATATCATGAAGAGATGTAATTACTTGTTTTATGTACATTGACAATAGTGACTGTAGACATGCATCAATAGTGTCTAGTTAATTATAATTGTCTTCTATATTTATCTTATGATGTTAGTGATCAGTGATGTATGATGTAGTATACTTTATTTGTAGTTATTACACAGAATATTTTATATGATCACTGGTTAGATTCTTGTGGTGTAATCTATTTATAATAAATTTATTTAATTAAAATAAATTCATGTATTTCTAAGTAGTAGCCAATGGGGTTGTTACAAATTAAGAATACCTACCTAGTTATCTTGGGATTTGAGATCAAAGTCTAGTGATTAGAGATCTATTAGAATCTGGTGACTAGATGTGTTTATTGATCTAAAGGGAAAGTCTATTCTTAGGTCCAAATGTACCTATTGATTTTAGTTTTTTGTTTAGTAGCAGCTGGCTATTAATCTCTTGTAGAAAATGTCATATCAGGAACACCAAATGGATTTGAAGAGTGGGGTTATATAGGATTTAGGCAAACTAAATATTAGAATTTTATCTAGTCTATAAGATGATATATATCCATGTTGAAAGATAATCCTATTTTAAATTATATAATTTATATGATTTCCATTTATGATAACTCTGTCAGAGAACTGATAATCTCTTCCAAATTGTTCAAAAAAATAGAATTGTAGAGACCCACATGTTTTAGTGGATTTACCACACTACTAGAGGCAGAGGGAATTCAAGTCCCCTTATTCTATGGTTGAAATGTGGACTGCAAGGCCTTTATTTTGATTGACATAAAATTAGAATCTTGAATTTTCTTTGTAACAAAAATTTTCTAATTAGGGGATCTTAACCTGACACAAGTATAAAAAGACTAAAACCATGTTTTTTCTATGGGTTATGTTTTGTAAACTGTGGATAGAATCATCAAGAATAAGTTTTAAATATTTTGCAAGGGTCTTAAGGTGTTGGGATAGGAAACTTTCAAGAAATTATCCCATTGAATACTCAATTGAATCCTCGGATATCAACTTGGTTTCAAAAAGAAGATCTTTTATTCCTAGTAAATCATTTTATCTTAGAGTGGTGGGGCTGAAATTTAGCCATTAAATTGGATACAATATTATTTTCACGTATTATAATGTAATTCTATACAAACATAGATACCCAAAAAAATATGTTTAGAAGATCTTTATCTATTGAAATTAATTCTACCATGGTAACATAATCTTCATAATATGCATGGTAATGGAGCACATGACAACTTAGTTGGTACAGGGATTCAAAGCTTGTTCTTTGATTTGAATCATATTTCCTTTTTGTACTTTCTAATTTCAAAATATGTTGAAAAACCAATTATTTAAAAGATTACATGCATTGAGTTTATGATTCATTTTATCTTGATAGTTTATTAATAATGTGTTTTGTATAGGTTTTAGCTAAGTGAAAAATGATTTGTTCGTGGCTATGATGGATGCAGTAGTTGTAGAAGATTTGTTATCATTTATAAAAAAAAATTGCAAACAAACAAAACTTGGTGTAAATGTATACATGGTGTTTTAGTTGTGATCCATTTTGAAAGCTTTTAGGATAGAGTTTTAAGGACAATGTTTCTTTTTGGATTTCTACTTTGATTCTATGTTATATATACAAATCAAAACAAGTATTCTCAAATTAGTGCAGGATGGGCTCAATTTTTTTTCATGCTCGCTCATTTCCTCTAGGTACATTAAGTACTCTTAATCTATTTTGAAAACCCTACACTAAACAAAAGTTGGGAAAATCATAATGTCTTTAAACCGTAACAATTAAATCTCTATGTAAACTAGTTGTGATTATTTTATACTTAATTTTATAGATCATTCTATTAAATAAATTTATTTAGGGTAAAATTAAATAATTATTACTATCAGAGACTTTAACCTAGCAGTTTGATGAAAGGGACAATCTTGACAATTTTCTACAGGGTTTTTCAGTTTTATGGAAATTATTTTATTTCCATGAAGATACAAGTTTTAAGATGTTGCATGTTAAGTCAATAAAATAATTAAAATCTATCACAATATCATCCTATAATTTCTCTACATCACTTTCAAGCATTAAATGATGGTTGATTTATGGTGCACAGGGTTGTGGCCAAAAACAATCTAGATGAGCATATTTTGGTTTTGAAAAGATGCTTTGATGGATAGCTAAAATAGTTGGGAGATAGCAGCATTATGGTAGTAAGGATTTATGTCACCTAAATTTTACATTTTCTTCATTTATATGATATGATGTTGCATGACTTAACATACTCTCATTTCCTTCTTTGCAGTGGCTCACAAACTATAATAACAAAGAATTATACAAATCACTTGAAAATATTAAATCACCTATGACCTTTGGTTTTATTAGATTAAGATACTCTTAGGAGGTTTTTTTTGTTTAGGTAACAAAGAATCATTCCACAAGGTTTGACTTAAACTTTATGAGTAGTTTTTTGTCACCACTAACTAATTAAAATGAAGTTAGTGGAGTTTGTCTTAACTTAATTTTAAATAATTTATCCCTCAAGTGTCACCAAAATCTTATAAAATTATCTAATAGTTGTAATCATTTTGGTTTCATAATTGATGTTACTTGGGTTCATTTTTTTACTGCTCACTATATCATAGACACACATTGCCAAAAATTGCATATCAAAAAACCTGAAACACAAAAAGGGATGACATCAGGATTATTCAAGTTATTGGATACATTATTTGGAACATGTCGACACTCTTGTGTTTGTTTATAATGCCTTCAATACTTATAAACCTTCGTTTCAAGCTCTTTGAATTAATAGTGCATTTACCGTTTTATCTTGACCTTTTTAACTTTTCAATCATTAGATACACTATTGCATTTATGTCTATTTACGTCACCAATTTAAGGTCAATTTAGCATTGATATTTGTTGTTTTTCAATGTGTTTCACATGAAAATTTTAGAAATTCATGCTAGGAAAGTTGTCACAAAAGTGACACAACTAAAAAAATTAAAGATCACTTTTGTATCAACTTTTCAAATATAATTTCTTTGGATTTTTCAAGATTAAGTTAATTTTAGCTTGACTTTGAGCTATCTTTACGTCAAACTTATGTCATTTTTTCAAAAAAAATTAATTATTAATGGCCACATTTTATTTTTATGAGATTTATTTAGCCAATACGATTAATGCCCTTACATTTTTGATTTAGAAATATCATCCATCATCATTCTCATTCTAAATCTCAATCTTAAAGTATTATGTACAAATGGTCAGTTAAAAAAGACACACAACCACATGTAACCATTATAAACCTACATTTACATAGAAGTCTATCCACTGTCATTCCCACATTGTGTCATGAACTACCTTGTCCTACCTTCTAATAAATGTTTTTGAAGATGTTACCAAAATAAAAAAAATAAAAATAAAAATAAAAATCCTCTATAATGATTGGAGGATATATAAAAGAATAGTTCAAAAGATAAGAGCAATAGTATTTTCATAGTTTATATATAATATAGTGAGTACTTCCAAATAGAATTATGTAAGTGATTTTGAATTCAAAAATACTTATACAAACTAAAAAGATGAGAATATATTCAAAATAGATTTTTTAAAACAACCTTAAAATTTTGAAGCAAATATAAACGGGAGTGTTAAAACTACACTCCAATAATTTTTCAAGCATCCCTCCAATCACCAAAAAAAGAGAACATTATTTGAATCCTTATTTCACAACATTATGTAGAGAGGTTTAGTGGAAGGAATTGATCCAATTTTATATATTTAATTTGTTAATAAATTTTCATATCAGGGTTTATTATTTCTCATATTTATCATTTTAAGTATTAATAACGATTCAACAACAAAAAGAAAGAATCAAACTGTGTTGAAATCAAAGGATTCAATTCAGAGTTTAATTGACTAAAATTACATCCAAGGAAAATATTTTAAGTATTAATAAAGATTCAACAACAAAAACCAAGAATCGAACTGTGTTGAAATCAAAGGATTCAATTCAGAGTTCAATTGACTGAAATTGCATCCAAGGTAAATATTTAGCCTTCAAATTTTAGATCCTTCTCAAAAATAGGACTAACATGGAATTTTTTGTAGATTATTATAAGAAATCAAAATGGTGCATTTTATGTAGATTATGACTCTACAGGTTTGTCAATAACTAAAGCTTGTCATCATAATAATGTAGTGTACAAATTGGTAAAGAAACTATAAACTCTAAAGATTGTGATGCCCATGAAAAAATATTAGAGAAACTCAACAATAGACTCAAACAAGCTAATTCAAATAATAATCATAAATTTTCAATTATTATTTCAATGTCCATTTCCTAGGTACTACGAAACTCTACAGTTGGTCAACAAAGAAATAATAATAATAGTCATTTTTTGGAGATGTAAAACCCAAAGCAAAGTATGGTAACCTAATTCAAAAAAGTTATTAACTTTTGAATTCAAGGAGAAGGAGTTAACTCAATGCTTGTGAAAACATCACAAAATGACATTTACCATGAGGTTGTTGCAAAGAGTATTTACCTTTAGAAGGATGGGGATTTTATGATTTGGGTTGACCTAGTATAGCTATTTTTTTGAGATAGGAAAAATTCTATAACATTTGGAATTTAGTTATGAGTATAACTTGTATAAATTATCATGACAAAGTTGGAGATTTTGTAAAGGGTAAATTATCAAATAGTTGCATACCTTTTTTATTGATCTATAGAAAAATATGTCGAATGAGATTATTATTGTCGATTTTGAAAACACCTTTCATGATAAGTTCTAATAGTAGATGGAGTATGCCTTCTTTGTTTTTTATATACTTTACGTATGTTGTTGGACCATTAGTGTCGACAGTAATTCATCGAGCACTTTCTATTTTGTAATGCATTGCAAGTTGTTGTCTTTAGTTTTTATATTTCATAATAGCTGATGCGAATAGAAGTATAGACATTCATTCTTGTAGTTATTGCAATATGTTGTGGTTTCTTGTATGTCCCTTTGTGTTTTCATGGTGTTACTAAATTGAAAATGGTTTTTGATCCAAATTTTAAATTAATACTTCAAACTTGCTAAAAGGTTATGCAAGACAATTACTTATACCTTGGACAGTATATTCAGCCCAAATAACAAACCAATTGCTCCAATGTAAAAAATAATGTAAGTAATTATGCCCTAAAATATATTATCAAATAAGTAAAATTTCATTTTGCAAATGTATTATGCATAGGAAGATAAACAAACATATACTATAATTCATTAAAAAATTGTAACATAATTTAGATTTGAATAAATTAATAAATATTCGAATACAAAACATGCTTGTCATATATTAACTAGGGCCATTCTTTTATCTATGCTATGTACTTTCCCATGAGCAGACTCCAATTATAAGTAAATAAATAATAGAAGAACAATCCAATGGACAAATTCTAGTAGATGAGATTAATAGATCCAACTATTTCTCAGACCAAATCATGTTGCACAACCTAAACAAATTCTAAAACTTGATGGTCTCAAGAGTCTTTACAAGAACTTTTCCTACAACATAGGGACCTTGAAGATCATATAACATAGCAATTTGTTGTGAGCCTTTGCGACATTACAGGTTTGGCAATAACTAAAGCTTGTCATCATAATCACGTAGTAGATATTTTTTGCTATTCAAGATTTGGTGATAGGCAAGGGTGAAAACATAGATTCCAAAATAAAAATATGGACATTAAGTCTAGGATATGTAAATTGGTAAAAAATCAAAATGCCCAACTTCAAATGAAAATCACAAATATAAAAATAGTGTGATCGATAAAGAATACATTGGTTGATTGGTAAAAATAGTTATGTATTCGTAATCACACACAAAAGTTTGTTAAGATAAAAATTACTCATGAAAAATGTTGGTGTTAAGCCACACTCAGACTGAAGATGGACTGGTCCAAGAGTGGCCAATAGCTCTGTGGTAGAGCACTCCAGCAGCATATGGAAGGTCTTAGGTTTGAGTCCTAGCTGGTCTATGTCTCAGCATGGTATCAAAGTAGGTTTGAAGAAGATCGTGATTAGATTTGTCATTGTAGGCAATACTATATTATTCTGCAATCTCACTATGGCAATGACGTAATTGTGAGCATCATTGACACTGGAATATGGCCTAAGAGTGAAAGCTTCCATGACGAAGGCATGGGGCATGTTCCCCTGAAATGGAAGGGCATGTGCCAAAGTGGTGTGATGTTCAATTCCCCACACTGAAATAGGAAATAATTGGAGCTCACTATTTTTTCAGAGGTTATGAAGCAATGCATGGTCATCTTGATATAAGAAAATACAAATCAGTCAGGGATGACCATAGGCATGAAACACACACTGCTTCTACTATTACTAGATCAACTACGATGGGAGTGGATATCTCTGGGTTTGCCAATAGAACCACCATAGGGATGGCACCCAATGCCAGATTGTCCGTGTATAAGGCCCCCTGGGGAGCAAAAGGAGATGGTGATGATAGTGACATAACTGTTGCTATGGAGAAGGCTATGGCAGACAGCATAGATATACTCTCTTAGTCCCTTGGAGGATTTAATCGGCCATTACACAAGGATCCCCTTGCCATCATAGCATTTAAGGTGATGGAGAAGGGCGTATTTGTTTCAGCTTCAGCTGGGAACTATGGTCCTATTATGTTTTCTATCAAAAACATAGTACCTTGGATAACCACTGTTAGTGCTAGCAGTATGGATAGACAATTCCTGGGGCCTATCATACTTGGAAACCTAGAGACCTACAAAGTCACCTCTTGTACTTATAAATCTAAAGCAGTGAGAAGATTTCCTTTGTTGTATCTATCTCTCAATGAAATCTCTAGGTATTGCCATGCAGGGACTCTCCAATCCAACCTGGTGAAAGGTAAGATTGTGCTATGTGATGAAGAGGTTGATAACCCTTACCTTTCAGGGATTTTGAGCTCGTACAAATCAATTAGCATGGTGAAAGAAACTAGGGCAATTGGAGTGATTTGTGCTAACAATAAATACTCTGGAGCCCAAGAGCCTACACTAATCTATACTTATCTACCCAAAATTGGAGTGATTTTTGTGGCTAGACTAAAAATCAAGGCTTACATCAATAGCACTAGCAAGCCTACCATCATTCTAAAGCATGGAAAATATTGAGGTTGGAGAGAGATTAAGCTAAGGACCTCATCGGAATAATAGAAGGTATGTTGATGTGGTAGTAACCCACATAAGTGTGAAAGCAGCCAAGGCATCGAAAAGAGCCGAGTAGCTGTGTATTGAAGAAGGATGTAAATGATGAAACACATTGTGAGATGGTAAAAATAGCCATCAAGAAGTTGTATTAATGGTTATAAAATGGCATTTAATAATTAAGATTTTCACAGAGCTTGAAAGAGATCTATTATGCATCATAGATGGTAGTAGTTGTGATTAAGGGGGGAGTGTTGGAATTAATCACCAACTACTTCTATCTCTAGCTATCTCACTGTGCTTATAATTGGAGTTAGATATGAGAGCCTCTATAGGCTAATCACTTTTCCACTTCAAGGATTAGTACATGATTCTTCAAGCTTGTGTGATCTTTGACATCGAAGATTAGCTCACCTACACTTTTGGGCTCTACCTGTCATGGAGAAGATGGTCACGTGTCTTTCAAAATTCTACCAGGAGCATGTAGGTACCTACAAAGGTTGTGCCATGGAATCTAAAAAAAAATTACTTAAGAGGTTCAAAGAATTTAAAGCTCAGGTAGAGAACTTATCTGGGAAAAGAATCAAAGTTATGAGATTTGACAATGAAGGGGAGTACACCTCTGAAGAATTCCATAACTTTTGCATTGAAGCAGGGATTAAGAGGGAGTTATGTGTCCCTAACAATCCTCAACAGAATGGTGTTGCAGAAAGGTAGAACAAATCTATTATAGAAGTGGCCAAAGCTTTGATAACGAGTTCTTCTCTGTGAGAGAAGTTTGAGGTGAAATCCCTTGATAATGAGTTCTTCTCTGTGAGAGAAGTTTGAGGTGAAATCCCTTGATAATGAGTTCTTCTCTGTGAGAGAAGTTCAAGATGAAATCCCTTGATAACAAGTTCTTCTCTGTGAGAGAAGTTCAAGGTGAAATCCCTTGATTCCACCTTTTAGAAGAAGCATGGTGGATATCATGTAAAGTGATGAATACTTGTACATACTATGCATTGTTGTAGCCATTGTGGTTGACATCACGATGAGGTGATATGTCTTATGCAGCTAGAAGTATCAACCCTAGCTAAGAGGGAGTGTTGATGTTGAAGGAGCAGCATTGGGCTCCCACTTCCAGCCCAACTTATTGTATTATTTAAGACATAATTTGTTTGGTGGAGGCTGATAGGGAAATTGAAGAGATGTGTCTCTTTCCTCTCACGTGTATATATATAGAGTGATTTCTCATTGTTCAAAAAGAATAAGAAAGATAATTCATTGTAAAGCAAATTGTTTTTCTTATTATTCAATATATAAGAGATACATTGTTCCTAGGTTTTTCCCTTCAAATTGGAGGGTTTTCCCATGGTATATTGTTGTGTTCATTGTTCATTGTGTTGCATTTTCTGATTGTTTCAAATCTGATCATAAAAATAACATGGTATCAAAGCCAGGCCCAGGCTAGGAGCCCCAAGCACATGAGACGTGTGGCTTGGGGGGGTGTTGGTGTTAAGCCACACTCAGACTGAAGATGGACTGGTCCAAGAGGGGCCAGTAACTCAGTGGTAGAGCACTCCAACAGCATATGGAAGGTCCTAGGTTCGAGTCCTAGCTAGTCCATGTCTCAACACAAAAAACATACAAACAACATTATGATAGCAATCTAACAAAAATGCACGACCATGAAAATATAAACTCTGAAGACTCTGAATCGAGCTAGGTAATTGAATCAACTAGTCAAAAAGTAAGAGACAACTTGATGCTAATGAAAAAAGCTCCAACAAACTTATTCAAATAATAATTATAAATTATTATTTTAATGTCCAATCCATAACTACTCTGAAACTCTACAGTTGCTCAACAAAGAAATGATAATAGTCATTTCTTGGAGATGTAAAATTGAAAGCAAATTATGGCAACCCAATTCAAACAAAGGTATAAACTTTTAAAGTCAAGGAACAAGAGTTAACTCTGACGCTTGTAAAAACATCGCAAATTTTTTAGAATATTTCTACTAAGAGTTGATTAAATTTCTACCGAAACAATCTAATTTATTTGATGGAAATTTGTAATTAATTCTAATGTCTCAGCTCATATTTGTGAACAACCAAGCTAAACTTGTTCAAGTTGAACTTGGGAGTTTAGCCACTTCGGAATAGTCACTGAACCGTAACAAGGAAAAAAGATAAACGCAGCGTTTTCAAGTGCATCCAGGACAGACACCGATTTGGCATATGAGAATCTCAAGGGAATTTATTTTTCCCTTCACTTTATTTACTATTCAAATTTTGTACTACTTTGTTTTGACATTGTAACCAATCTTAGGGCCAATTGAGCTAAACTTGGCCACCAGGGGCAAGCTATTTAGAACATGAAAACATAATCATCAAGTAGGAGATAATCCAATAGAGTGTCAATAGAATTAATGAAGAGCAATATAGCTGAAAATATCATTTAAAAGAACAAAAGGTTATTATAAAAAAACTTTGCGTTAAGTGCTCTGCCGTAAAAGAACCCAATCAAGATCTTGTTAATACACCATGAATAACCTAGATTATGCATGAAACATTGTTAAATCTTTGGGCAAGACCTTTGGACTTTAAAAGTCAACACAACAAGTAAACTTAGTCATGTTATTATATATTATTTTCTCAATAATTAATGATAGAAAATATAGATCTTGGTACCTATTATTTTTTAGGGTTTAGTTAAGCAAAAGCCCATTATTCTTGTTAAGATTATTAAGAAAATCTACCTCATTAATGTACAAATTTAAAACCTGAACCAAAAAAATATGTATACATTATTATATATATACAATATGAACCCTTCATGTGGACAGCTTAAAACCCATAGTAAAAAAAATTATAAAAATGTAATGACCTTAGACAAGGCTTGAAATTAAATGGCATATTAAAAGTTAAGGCCCTGATTCTTTACCCTGTGAAAATCATATATATACTTAGAATTCAAGCTTGAGCTCAATGTCTGTGTCTTTAGTGAGAAAATAGGCAACATAAGGGACAATGCGAATACCAGCAACCCATACTCCCAACATGGTCAAGTGCTTCTTCAACGCCTTTTGTGTGGTGGCCTTGTCTAGCCAAAAACCGTTTTGTAAAAGTGCATAAAAATTTTGATTTAAAAATTCCCAACCATTGCATTGCATACCTTGGCCGAAGTTACTCCATTTTTACTATGGCTGCAGAAGTCTGTATCGATTTCTTCTCTAACCTAAGGCTCTATAGCTTGTTTTCTATTCTCCTCTCACCTACAACACAAAAGACAGTGGCCATAACATTACCTATAAAGCAAGCCATATTTTCACATAATTTTCTAGCTCACCTAGTGAAAATTTTGTAGGGTAGAAAAACTGAATAAATAATGACATTTACATAAAGAAGGTAAAGGGGTTTGAGTCAACAATGATGTATGGGGTAGGATACCTGATCACCATTATCGATCCTATGAGATACTAATGGATTTTACGCATAGCACACTTGCCAAAAATAATTAGCCAACAAAGTGAGGGGTGAAGATCACACGCCAGGAAAGGAACATGACCGATAATTTAGTTGCCACAAACCTGCAGGAAAAACGGCCATTTGGTAGAGGTTGTTATCTATATTGTCTCCGTTGAGGCTCGTCGACTATCCGAGCAAAGTAAACTGCAATCATGTCTGTGCTATTGGCAGTGCAAGCCGAAGGAAAATGAAGAAAACCAAACCCTCCGATTGGTCGCATGCCCCACAAACTATAAGCACCGCTTTAGTAGCATTGAGAAACTGAATAAAAAATTATTACATGTTTTTAGTCATTCCAAAATACTTTTTATATTTCCATAAACTGCATGATACTATTGGCTGTGGACACGAAGAAGGATAAATTATTTCCTGGAGGCGAAACATATAATACTTCCAGCAAGCACTAATAAATATTCAACCTACAATTCATTTGATCGTCATCGATATAATAAGATAATCTTATTTATAAATTCATAATATATCATTGAAAATTCTTTTTTATGATGATATTTTTTTAGGGTGTCCATATCCTCACCAAATATCTATATTCAAAATATTCCTTCTTAATTTTGTCAAAATTTTATTCTCAAAATAAAAGTTCTACCATACACTTATATAATTCTATTGTTTTGAGAAATGTTTATTATATATTTTTTTTTGAAGAATTTTTTTTTTAATGCAATTTATTATATTTCTATTTTTATATGTTTGAAAGTATTATATGGAATCATAATATCTCTGTTTATATTTTAGAAATAAATATATAACAAATTTACAATATTGAATAAACATATATTTAAATTAACGAGGTCTTTCGACTAAGCAATTATGAGTAAGGGATATTCATACCATCAAAATCATCCAAGACACGATTCTGGGTTTAACTGCATGACTCTCTATGTCGAGTATCTAGAAAAATTTATACCTTGATAGATAAATATAAGCAACCATCATCTTCACCAATTGAACTACAACCCTTTCAATATTATACTTTTATTTATTGATGTGATTTTTATTTTATGATATAAAAAGTTAATTAAGTTTTTCCATGATATTTAGCAAAATTTATACTTTGATAGATAGATATAAACAGCCATCATCTTCACAAATTGAACTACAACCATTTCAATATTATACTTATATTTATTGATGTAATTTTTATTTTATGATATAAAAAGTTGATTAAGTTTTTCCAACTTAAATAATAAATTCTACCTCAAACCCACATCTAATAATAATAATGATGACCCCAAAAAAAATTAGAGATACCCTGGAACAATATAATCACCCAGAAGACCATTTTTAGGAGTTGGAAGGTTTACAGCGGAATCCAAACGAACACAAGGGTGGCAATATTATATTACAGTAAGTTTAATCGCATATCACAACGCTGGCCACATAATTATTGTTATCAAACCTGAGAATGGGCGGGGAGAGGCGTAGCCATGGGCGAAGGCAGGGGAGAAGTCCTGCAGATGGGACACGTCGGGTGCAGGATGAGCCAGGCATCTATGCAGTGGAGGTGGAACATGTGACCGCAATCGGGTATGAATCGCAGCACATCCGACTCGTTGTAGTCGCTAAGGCAAATCGAACAGCAACTCTGCCATTTCAGATGAGGAGGACAGCTTACACTTACACTTGTTTTCTCCCCATAAATCATCTTCGGATACGAATTCAACGTGCCCGCATCGATCCCTCCTCTCCTCGCCTCGGCGTCGGTGTTGTTATGGTTTGCCACCGCTCGATTAGAAGAAGAAAACATCGCTCGGCCGCGTATACAAAGCAACGAACTTAGCAACACCACCGCTATAAGAACCAGAGTCCCCAGTGTTATTACTACGCCGTATGTAACTTTAGCGTTCCCCGCTTCGTATGTTGATTCGTTGCTGCTCATCCTGATCAGATCTCAAAGTGGAAACACCCGACCTTGATGCGCTCATTCTCCAGATGATATATGTTCATTCCACGGGACTACAGTGAGCGAGGCGTGGCTGTCGTATTACAACTCTTGCTTTCAACTCACGACTCTGCTGCTCAAAGTCTATGCAAATCTATTGCAACGAGCCGACGTATGTATTTATAACGACCCTTCCCGGTGAGTTCGGGCGTTGACTTTGTATTAATAAAATATTAAATAAGCGGCTGGTTTTAATGGCCGCCTGTACAAGTTTTACCTCATTACATAATTTAACCATTTGCGGTTTATCAATCTATATATCTCCAGAGAGGCAACCGTTTTCTCATTACATACATTGGTTTCAACCTCTAGTAGTCGGATAAGTTTAAATAGCGCTCACAAATTTGTTGAGTTTAGTTAGATAATTAATCCGAATTTTTTAATATTTAGTTTTTTCTTTTGAATATGAATTTTGTGATTTGTAGAGAGTATGGACCCTCCAATTTATGAGTGTTAGTTAAATTTACATATTGTAACTTCTCTTATTTTAATAATTATATTCAAAACTTTTTTTTTTCATAAATGATATTTTTAATGCAAATGAGAGTAGATCAAAGTATTAATACGAATGAATAAAATAAAGTGTGTTAAATAATATTATTAGATTTCTAGAGAACATTTATATTGCTTGTAAATGGAGCAAAAGAGGTTATTCACCGAGTCTTAATTCTTTTTTCCTATGATGTACATATATACTATTCTTTATTTTTGTGTAGCAATTAATGGTAAATGAAATAGATATATGCATGTCGTACAATGAGCATACTTTTGATACTACACTAAAGTTCAAGTCATAATAATCATTGTTGCTTATTTCAATCATTTTGTTATTAAGAGTCATCATTGGTACTTTTTGTATAGTTACCATACATGCCATTTTGAGTGGCACATGTCGGTGATTACCCTGTGCAACAAAAGGAATTGATGTCACATCCCAATTTCACCCTGTAATTAATATCCTTTAATCCATTGATTAATCTCTGATTATCTTTGTTTTGATTCGAACATTTTGACATATAATAGTATGAGACAATAGTATTATTGATTAGTGTACATTACGTAATAGTTATATTTTTATTATTTTATACATTAATGATGTATAATTATTAATTTTACATCATTGGTTTATGATGATTCAAACTAACTACCTACTTGTTGCAAGGTGGATACAGGATAGGTTCTACTATCAGATCTTGATGAGAGAGAGCATCATCAAAGAGGGTCGGCTAGATGGAACGATTAGGGAAAATATTAGTATAAAATTCTAGTGATTCCACACACATACACAGTAAATTTTAAATGATAGGCACAAATGGTAGTACGTAATTATGAATTATTGGTTGTGATTATCTTTCTGTGTATGAAATTAATTTTAGTGTGCATTTAATTTCTTTAGCCTAATTGATTTGGTTATTAATTTTAAATCCAGAAAATAATTATTTAATTGCAATAGAAGTATTATTGTCTTTAATACAATTATCTAGCAAATAAAAATCATTTAACGGCATAATTACCTTGGTGAAGGTTATTTTCTTAAAATTAAAATTATGCATGAAAAATTATTAAAAATTAAAAAAATAGATTTATTATTAATAAATTTAGCATGTTAGTTAATAAACTTTAGAGAAAGAAAAAAAATTAACTAAGGTTAATCAATTTAGAACTGGAGCTAAATGTGATCTTGATTAACATGCAAGAATTTACTTAAAATTAAAAAATAAAGCTTTCATTCATTATTGAATAAACAAAGGATGACATGGTAATTTGAAAAACTTGATTTTAAAATAAACTTAGAAAACTTGAGAGTTTGCATGTAAAGGGGTAGCGTGAAAATTAGTAGAAAGTTATGCTATAAATAAAAGGGTAATCCAGAGAATTAAATATATAGATACAGAAAACTAAAAATGATTGGAGGAGAGAAAGACCAAGCAGAAAAGGAGTTGTATCACTAGAGTTGCACTTTATTCCTTTATACCAACATCTTAAAATAATTTATATTGGCTGAGCTGAGATAAATATATAGATGCATTTCATTCTTAGAATCTACATATTAAATCGAGTTTGGTTTGAGTTCAAAATTGTTTTTTTTCATTATATAACTTTGATCTGTGTTGAAATATCTATGTTTAAAATAGAAATAGTTATATATACATAAGTCACTATATAAGCAATATTGTGTTTATATTGGAGTATATTAATAAGTAGTTGGGTTCTAAAATAAATAACTAGTAATATGTAGAACACCTAGGTTGAGACCCCAACAAATAAGTTTGAAATGCCATACTGCCAAATTAAAATTCCTTAGTATAATTTGAATGCCTTATTTATTGATTGAGTCACTGAATTCTATGTTGAAGTCGCTGAAGTTGAATTGTCAATTAAAGATTAGGTAAATTACATAGTTTAATAATTTAAACGCTAATTTATATAATTGGTAATGCTAAGTATAAAACATGTAACGCCAAGTTAAAATAAAAGTCACGCAACCATTAGGATATAACATTGAGTACTAATTTTGAAATGCTAGAGTCTATTATTGATTTTTCCATGTTTTATCTAAAAATCTTAGATTTGAATAAGTCGCTTAGCATATGATAATGATAGGTTGAATATATATTATTACTAAATCACTGAGTCGGGAATAAATAGCTGAGTCAAATAAGCAAGTTACTGAATATTAAAATTGAGTTTTTTTATACATAGCATCCTCTTTGATAGCAGGATCAACCAGCTTATGAAATATTTAAAATAACGTATCATTTAATCTGTGGTCAGTGTTTTACCTATTGTATGACTGTAAGATATATATTATAAGCAACACTTAGTTAGCATGTTTGTGTAGTATTTGAATATAAATGCTTTAATAAAGTTTATGGTGTAGTAACTGCTCTAAAAATATACAATGTTTTATTAATAATTATAGCCAAAAAATAGTGTGCAGTGATTTTAATTAATTATATAGCTAGTTAAATAGCTGAGACATCAATTTAAGTATAACAATTATTGAACTCGAGTCACATTTACTACAACTACAACAACAACAATAGTAGTAGAAATGATGTTTCACTGGGAATATTGATATTATTTGGTGGAATCAAGATTGATTTTAAATAATAAATAGTCAAATTACACTACCTGCCCATGTAAGATTTTTATAAGAGAGCATAGTCTGAATTCTATAAATGGGATGTTCTTGTTTACCCAATTGGTAAGAAATAGTGAATGTAAGAAGAAACTATGTTCCTCATCACTACCAGATTTGATATTCAGTAGAACTTTATTTTTGTCTAGGATTTCTATATTGAATGTAGACCTTGATGTTTGGTGGAAAATATAGGCCATTGGCTCAAAGATATGGTAAATTGTGGCAATCGTTGAGTCTCTTTGATCCATATTTAGCAGATTTTCATTTGGATTAAAGAAACCATGAATTGGATTTCATTTGGCATAGTGGAAACACTTTTAGCAAGGAGTTATTTAAAGAGGTAAATTTCATGTGGTTAAATATACCTTCGAGATAAATACATTTTCTAAATAAAGATCATGATTATCATGAGATTTGTATTTAGCCAATTATATTAGGTTTTTAGGTAAGTTTTTGATTTGCCTGGATGGTATATTTTTGAGACATGCCAAGATGTCCATAAAAGTGAATATGACAACATCAAGTGATGAAAGTCATTGGTTGAAATTCAAATCTTTGTCTAAAACTTTGCATTTAATTTTTGAATTATTAGAATGTACTTTGGAAGCAACTAAAGAATATATGGGTATTCTTATAGAAAATTATGTACACATGAATTTGGGTATTCTTAAAAAAAAATATGTTCACATGGACTTGGGTATTCTTATGATTAAATAGGACTTTAGAGATTCTGCATATATCTAAAATATTAGCTTGATAGTGAGTTTAAATAAAGTGGAAAACTTCAACCAATTGAATACTGCCCTTAAGTTATGTGCATACAAGATATAATTTGATTTACCAAAACAAAGTTTATGGTAACTGTTAGTGATGTGCTTTTTAAGTAAAGACAAATAGTTAATCTATAGAAGAATAGTGTTATGAAAACATGTCAGATAGGTCAAACCTTTTTTAGTATCATGAAATGATAAAAACTTATGTACTTTGTATTTTGTGAGAGGATTTTATATGCAATGATTTGACATTCATGGTATAAAATAGTACATCGAGTTATGTGCCTTGAGCATATGGATTCATCTAATTTTTTTGTAGAATGATTCCAATGTTAGATTGGTTTTATATGGGATGTGATAGGTTCTACAGTACAAAAAGTGTTAAATGGAACATATTGTATTTGACCCACACCTAAATAAACTTATATGTATTGGTTGTTACTTGAATAATATGTGTTGTAGAATTTAGTAGCATATCATTTAGGTGTGCATATAATATTTATAGTGCAAATGAATGCTGAGATAGAGTTATATGCATTGCATAACTTGTTTTTTATAGTTATGCTTTCTTGAATATGAGCATATATTTTTATTTGCCTATGACTATTTTGTATAATTTTTTATTGATAAAATAGTAGTCATGCCTAAGAATATCAAACTAAGATAATATGGTTTGTCTTGAGGTGTAGTTACTTTGATCTATTTGAAATAGCATATAGTTTATTATGTATTTTGTTTGGGTGGTATAAATAGTGATCATTAATTCTATTTTGAAATTAATTTTTAGATAAGACCCATTCATGCATAGATGGTCAAGGAGGAAGAGGTCAAGGAGAAGAAGGATTAAGTTATAGTGCTTGGGCAGTCTTCTACCATTTTGGAGGAACCTATTGTGAACTTATGCTGGTATCATGCCCAACCCGCTTCTTCTTCATTAGAGTAGGTACTAGTGGGAGCTTTTCCTATGTATGCTCTATGCCCTTTAAACTCTTATGCCTAGGTTGTAGCATGTAGAATAGATTATGCACCTATTTTCCCACTATTAATTGTTTAACCTTGATGTTCCTTTGATTAGTCTCCTTTTTTCCTTATATGCCTTCTTTCCTAGATAGATGTACATCTTCCAAAGGGTGTGAATCTCTAGATCAATTCTATCTACTTCCAAGGCAATAGGTTATGCATTATATATGTGGTTCACTGAGCCAATGAAGTATGACACCAAAAAGGCATAGGGTAGCTTCAACCATGTAGAGAGTTCTTCGAAAGGGACCATATTGATGTGTGCCAAAGAAAAGTTTTGTTTCACAATGAATTAAGCTTTCTCACCATCTAAGATGGGCAAATCTTTTGGAATGTGTAATTCATTCTTGAATGCCTCCTTCATTCCATCAAACCAAGACTTAATTTTTATTCTATATGTGGGGATAATATACCTCAAGCATGTGAATGCCTTATAACGCTCAATAGGGGACTTGTTCTTGAGTGGGTATGCCCATTTTAGGGTGTAATAAGTTACACTGATCTCATCAAACACCATTAATAAAAAAAATAATCCCCATGGAAACCTATGACTAGGTATCTGATGGGTCTTATCCATGTCCTTAATGATTTTGTGGCTAAAGCACATAGCCCAATTATACTTCAAACTCTTAGTAATTTGGTGGATGATGTAGAGGTGGGCCATATCTACCTCATTCAAATGATCAGTACCATCAATCTTGGTCATTATAATGTGTGCCAAAACCTAGAGGGTAGGATCATGTAGGTTCTTGATGTGCATGACATGGCCCTATTTTGGTACATTAGCATTGTAGTTGTCTCATTAAAGTCCCCTAAGTCATACGCTACATCCAATCCTAAACACTATAGCCCTGACACCTTACTTATCCTCTCAGGTGTGATATTCATGTTGTGCCTGACAATGTAAAGGTAGTCACCATAGATGTGCAAGAGTAGGAACTTGATTGTCTCCATGGGTTTTCCAAAGTAAGACATATTGAATAATTGGAATAATCTCATAAAATACAAGGCATTAAAAATATTAAGGTCATACACAAGTTGGTTCTTGGTGTTCTGACACTCAACTTGATAGTAATTTTATAACTCAACCTCATTCCTAAGTTGATAATGGTTATAATAAAAAACTATGCAAGTGGGTACCTTTGAGACCCATTTTTTTATGTGCAGCACCATCTGTGGGTATTGTATTTATTCAATCATCAATGGTGGGGAGGAACATGATTATGTCTTCTTTGCCTAGCATGCCACACTAGTTTCTTCTCTTTTTGCATGTTGTGCATGTTCTTTAGTTGTTTTTTATCTGATGAATATTGCTTCTCCGACAAGTGTTTCCTCTTCCTCTAGTACCACCAAAAATGGATCAGTTCTTAAGGCCTTCTTAGGATGCATCACCCCCGAGGAGCTTGAAGGTTGAGGCATGGTCATCCAATGTTCCCAAAAGAATACATGATTGTTATGTCAGTAACTTCATCTTTCTATGCTTAGTTGCCCTCTAATGGTGGACATCTACCCCTACAAACTGTAACTATAAGTTTTCCTTGATGTGGTCATGTTTCAAAGTTTACCTTATGTGTAGATTATGTATCTTGATGTTCGGCTCACTACCTATTTATAAACTCATGATGTTTATTTACTTGCTTTGTAATCGCTCTAGTTTTCATCGGTCTCAGCTCTTTAATCACAAATAGAAGCGTAGCTAAAATGTAAAAATGAGCTAACTTGTCTTTTTATAGGCTCAAGGGGGTTAACCTGTAATTACTACCCCCTTTCTTTTCACCCATCACTTCTTGTCATTAATGTATTTTTAATGGCCATCATAGATAATTGCTTCTTGCCTTAAATGCATTTAACAGTATTGTGTTATCATGATGTTGGCACATTTATTGCAACCAATATTTTTTCATATTAGTGACACGTCCCATCCCATGCCTTCCTTTGAAGTGGAAGACAACTATGTTCTATGTTTTTCTTGGAGTGGAAGATAATTATTTTTGTTTAATTCAAATTTTCAAACTATTTTGTAGGAATACCCTATCCTAGGGCTATGTAATTTGTGCACGTTAAATAACTTGCACACCTAAATTAACTTGCATACCTTAATTAAATTGCACACCTATCTTTAATCATGAATTCAAATAAATTTTACCCCACACTAAAACTATGTTTTGGTCCTCCATGAAAATACAAGTACATAACTTAAGCAAAACTACATTAAAGAAATGTCATGCACAATAAAGGCAATGCTTTTATTAAAGCCAAGAAATCTTAGAATAATGATGTAAAACTTATTATTATAAAATGTTAAATATTTAGAGGTGAAATATGGCCAGAGCTAACTTCCATTTTAATGCTTAGGAAGATATTAGTCATCCAACGTTTGTAATCAATAAGTGTCAGTAGGTAAAATACTATGAATGACAAAAGGACCATCCCAGTGAATTCTATGTTTTCCAGAATGATGCACAAAATTAGAGTCATACAAAAAAACCTTCATTCCAAGGGTGAATCTTTTATGATTGATGTGTTGATTATGCCATGTTTTTTGTTTGCGCTTCTCCACATCCTGACTGCAATGAGTAAGATAATGAGCTTTATATAGCTATAACAAAGAATTTAGGCATGCCTTCAAGGATGACTCCTCATCTAACTTTCCAACATGTGCAATACGAATAGATGGTACCAAAAACTCAACTATTAGGACTTCATCTTTACCATATACTAATTTCAATAGTGTGTCCTTGTTCATGCACTTATAGGTGGTTTGGTGAGACCATAGTACCATAGATACTCTATCATCCCAATCATTTTATCCAATATTAAAAAAATTCAATAGTGTTATGACTAATATTTTATTGAATTCCTGAACAGTTCCTTTGGGTTGGGGATGATATAATGTTGTTTTGTGATGAGCAATCATGAATTCTATAAGTAAGATGTAAATAGTTTCATTTAAGATGTGGGTTATGCGGTCACTATTAAAACTTAGCGGGCATCCAAACTAAGTTATGATATGTTCTTAAGTGAAGTGCACAATAATAGTAACAGTATAATCCCTCATTGGTGTAGCTTCAACCCATCGTGTAAGATAATCAATTACTATGATGATATATTGGGAACCTATTCATCTTCCAAATAGACTGATGATGCCAAAAAAATCAATGGCCCACTTTTCAAATGGTTTTTGAGATAGAATTGGAAGTAAAGGTATGGCATCTCAGTGATTGGGTTTTCCTATCCACTGATAAATGTCACACTTCTGAACATATATCATCTTGAAAGACAATAGGCCACCATAATCTAGCCAGTAGAACCTTGCATGTTGTAGCCTTTCCAACATAGTATCCACCTGCAATGCCTTCATAAAATTCTTGGAGTACCTTGAAACTCTCATGTTTCATGACATAGTGTCAAAGATTTTTGTCTTGGCTAAACTTGTAAAGGTCCCCTCCTATGAGCTAAAAGGGTGTGACACAGACCGAAAATTTTTTCTTGGCCTATAAAGTTAGAAAGTTGGGCACTAAGACAATAGTTAGAAAGGTTGAAATATATTCCAACTCCTCAGGTACATGAGTAACCTGAAAGAGTTGAACATAAATAAATTCTTCAATAACATGCGGTGGTTCTTAAAACTAATTTGAGACAGATGGTCAAGGCCATAATTTGTTTTTCTAGGTTTGACCATGACAAAAAATTGAAACTCGTAGAATAACACTATCTAGTGGCAGATTCATCCATGCAACATAGGTTTGTTTACTAAGAGTTGCCAATAAGTATTATCAAAATTTCTATAGAGCATAGACCATTGGCAATGCTTTGTTCTTCGTGGTGGTGTAATTTTTCTCAACTTGAGAAAGTTTCCTACTTGCAAAGTAGATTGAGTGATCAAATTTACCTTCACCTGGTTGTGCAAGGATTGCTCCAACTACCATTCCAAAAGCATCAACATGGACATGGAATGGGCTTTTCCAATCTAATAATTGAAGGATTGGGGCGATAACCAACTTGTCATTTAAGGCCTCAAAAGCTTCTTGATAGGAGCAGGTCTAGATGAAGTGCTCATTATGTCTTAAAAGTTCCTCTAGAGGTGTGACAATCTTTGCATATCCACAAATGAATTTCTTATAATAACTTGTATGTCCTAGAAAGGTGCGGACTTCACATTGAGACTTGGGCACTAGAAAGTAAAGAATGAAAGATAATTTTGCTAGTTCTTCCAGAAGTCCATCCTTACAAATAATATGTCCTAGAAAAACACTGAAAGGTGTAGTAAATAGACACTTATTTAAATTTAGTGATATTGTCAAGACTCAACAATGCTCAAGCATGAGCTGTAGATTAAAGTAATTGTCCTTGACTAAGCCATAGATTGTCCAATCATCTTAGTAAACTTGAAGAAACTTATGGATGAAATCCTTGAAGGCTTCAATAGCTATATGTGAGAAGAAAATTGGTTCATTCTTCAACTCAAAAGACATGATAGTATATGTGAAGGATCCCCATTCAGTGGTAAATGTAGTCTTAGGTTGATCCTCTGCAGTGATTTGGACTTGATGATACCCAAAAATCTACTTATAAAATTATATATCTTAGACCTAGTGATGCCTTCAAGTATTTCCTCTATGATTGGTATTGGGAAGGGATCAATGATGCAAGATACATTAAGTACCCGGTAATCAATGAAAATTCTGATGCATCCATTTTTATTTTTATTTATCACCATAGGACTAACCCACTCAGATTCATCAATTGGTGTGATTAATCATATGTGAAACATAATACCAATTTCTTCCTTTACGTGTGGCCATAGATTAGCATTCATCGTATATGGACTTTTCCTAACTGGTTGAGTAACATCAACTAGTTTAATATGCATCCTACCTAGGGATTGATGAACTCCTTTCATCTACTATAGATTCTTGGAAAAACATCTTGGTATTATTTTCAAAACTCAAATATATTTGAAACATTTGTGTCAGTCCAGTAGTTACCTATAATACTTATTTTTGGTTCTACCTCTATGCTGATGTTGCATTGAATTGTTTGAAGGGGCCTGGAGTAAGGGTGGTCTATCTCAGGACTAGTGTCATGAATAACTTATGTGCCATAGTCCATAGGGACATCCAATTGATTTTATATAGGGTTGAGAGGGTTGGACCCTTCACCTTCTTCTACCTAAAATACTAGCTTCTATTATCCTAGATGTACCTCTTCACATTGATCCTGATCAAGGACTAGTTTTGACATGGGAACAAGTTGTGCAAATGGTTCATTAAAGAGAATTAAACCTTCTTTTGGGTCATTATGGATATATCTTAGGCAATCTTCAATGGTATTAGGGTCACTAATAACTTCTTCATGTATGGCCTAGACAATGAGGTGAAAATCCATTCTTGGAGAGGAATAAGACAATGTCAAGTTCATGTTTTTCTTCAATATATGCCAAAACTAGGTACCCATATGTCGCTCTTCATGAACATACCATGCTCACACCTAGGTTTGTAAATTTCCATAAAATGCATGTACCCACAAGTAATTTTAGTAAGACTCTTTAGCTCTCTATATTGACTCATAAGCCTCTATATGGGGTTCAAGTACTTGTGCTCTACTACAACTGATTATTCCCTTGACTTGATTATAATGATAGAACTGATGATGAAAAGTAGATCATAATTGATCCCACTAGAGAATTCATTCATGATGGGTTCACCATCACCTTGTAGCTATACCATCAAAGAGGTGAGCCAAGGATCGTATACGATCATTGTTAGAGTGATAAAATTCTTCAAGACATTGAACAAAATCTTAGACTTCTATTTATCTATGAAATTAAGGTGTTGCATCAAGTCTTTCTAAGGGTGCATATATCATTGGTACCCTCATGACCTGACTAGTAATAAGGTGAATGAACTTGTGGCATTTATGATACTAATGTGAAACATTCTCCTGACTACTAATGACACCACGCACTTTTCTAGTGAGGTCATATTCATCATGTGCCTAACAATTACAAGCATTGATTGTAGTATCAAAAAGGGACTGAGTGTCTATCCATCAAAAGATGCCATCAAGAGTAGGATCATGTTGCTCACCATCTCTAGTAGTGACATTATAATTATGGTTAATATCCTCTTCCATATTAACATGTTCAACATAAGGGGGCTCATGTTTTTGATCTAGGGGAATAACAACGTGTTGATCAACATTATAAAAACTAATGTAGCACTTTTTGACACTTAAGTCTACATTATTTTCAT
This sequence comes from Torreya grandis, assembly GCA_037957365.1. Classification (NCBI taxonomy): domain Eukaryota; kingdom Viridiplantae; phylum Streptophyta; class Pinopsida; order Cupressales; family Taxaceae; genus Torreya; species Torreya grandis. The sequence goes on from JARHVA010003789.1 coordinate 109,311, forward strand.
AAAACTAAAAATTTCCCTAATAGAGCTAGGAATTCATCGACATCTACTAACTCAAGAACTTCAAAGTCAGCTTTGAAAGGTACTCCAAGGATATCCATTATTGCATTCTTAAGGATGTCAAATGATAGATCATGATTTTTATTATCCATTAACAATACATGCGGTGAAGGTTATTATGTCGGACTAGCCATTTTATGCTAGACATCCTTAGTGAGGATGTTAACTTTAGTGCCATTGTCAACTAAGATGTCTTGAATTACCCAAGCATTGATTGTAGAATTTACTAGTATTTCTTTGTCCTCTGGAGGGCTAGGATGAATAGGGGTATCTTACTACTGAGCATGATTTAAATGATGATCCTCAGTCTGTCAAGTCATTTAAGGTTGAGCCTCTGTTGGTGATTGTACCTAATTCTTGAGCTAAATGATGAGTTGTGGGACAATGTCTTCATCCAACATATGATTGCAAAGCTCTTGAAATCATCTCATGTCACATTTTGAGGCTCTGCTTTCTTTGCATATTAGCATGTTACGTTGCTTCTTGGTCTTCAATAAATTGAATTTATCCTTGTAGTTATTATACCAACATCATAGTGTCTTGGAACACATTCTTAGAATAATGTTAGGCATCAGAATACTTACTCATTCGAATCTCTTCACACTATACTTTCTCAATAAGAGTAAATGTATATTGAGATTTTCCTTTGCTACATGTAGTGATATTCACTTATTGAGCTATTGGGGTTCTTGAACATACACACAAATGTGGCTTCTCAATGTGAATAATAATTTCACCTTTTTCATTTCTCTCCTTAGTGATGGCCATGTACAGGTCAGGACATTCTTTCATTTGATGGTCCTTTTTCCAAAAATCACATGTAGGATAAACTAGTTAATCCCTTTGATAGTGGTTCAGGGATAGACACTTATAACATGTTGGTGGGAAATGATCACCACCTCATCCTCATCCTCTACCTCAACCATACCACCATTATCTTGATTATTAGACATAGAGGTTTGGCGCGTACTACATGCACATGCTTCATGGATATCCCTAATCAATCGATAATCATTTATGTCGTGGTGTAATTATTGCATATTTTACAATATTTAGACACTTTAGAATTTGTGGCTCATTATAAAAGAGGAAAGAAGTGTACATCATTATCTTCATGGCATATTTCACATGACTCCTTCAATACAATACGTATGTTTTTGGGTAGGCAGTTGCTACAGTTATGTCCTTCAGACTCACAATCGATGCACCAATGACCAATATGAGTATCATATGCATTATTTTTAGTTAATTTTTCAAGATATGATGTTATTTATGCTTTCATGAAGTAACTAATGAATGTTTCAATACTACCAATAGATTCATCACTAAGGGAAGCTTCCAAAGCTTTGCATGGGATATTAAAAGTCTTTTGGGATAGTGTTCATAAAAAATGTAGTAATAAACCTCCCATAAACCATTGTGCATGTTGAGAAACATTGATTTCAAATGATAACTTTGATAAAAATGTTTTGAACCTTGCAACATAGTCCCTTACATTTTTAGTTGATTCCTACTTTATATCCTTTAATGTAACAATGCTCTATTGCTCAAATTAAAAAATGTCAAATTCCTAAAGGAATGCCATTTTGAGTTGATCAAAATCAACCACCACTTGTTGAGGGTTAAAATTTATATGCCATTTACGTGCTCACTCCAATATTTTAGTCATGAATTATGTGTCTTTTTATTTAAAAGATGTGATGCCTCGTGCCCTCCAAATAAGTTTTAACTTATGGATGTGTTCTACAACATTCTCCATGATTTGATATTCAGGTAGGTGAAACATCATTTCATAATATACCATTGGTAGTGGTGGTGTTTGTACTGGTGTTTGTTGAGAACCCCTAAGCCTTGTCCCTTGAGGGGGAAGTCCACCACTTCCTCCTATGCCACCTCCTAGTATACCTCTTGCACTTCCAGCAGTAATGCCCATGTTGTGAGGCATGGTAGCTAGTTGATTAATCAGATTTGTGATTGTACTCTATCCAATCTGAATGCCAGGTCCTCTAGGCATCCCAAATTATGCCATAAAATTCCCTTGAAGAGCGAAAGAAAGTGTTAAGTTTGTATTAGTTACAATTGGCTCAACTATAATATCCCTGATAAGATCAGTTTCTGATTCTACACTATCTGTATCCCAATTATGTATGTGTAATTCATCCAATTCAAAAGCATGAGCACACACTATGGTTGGGGAACTTGCTTGGTTAAGACTTGGTTCTTCATTTTTGTTGTCTAGATAGTTTTTTCATATTATAAAAGTGGAATGGGACGTGGTTTGAAAGTGATGGGATCCTCTTTGTGTGTTTCTACTTCCCTGTAGATCCTAACAACATGTCCTAAGTTATCTTGATCCCTTCTTGTGTTGCTTACTCATATGATCCTCTACTGAGCTTCATCATATTTTTGCTTCCATAATGACTATTGACTGGCTACCATTACAAATCTAAAATCCTTTACCAACTCTTCTCTATTCCCATCCCAAAAGTAAAGCTCATGAAAAGAGGGATTTAGCTCTTCATTAGCATATGTTCAAGTCCATAGTTAATAAATAACTTCTTGATTTCTAAGGATAAATGTCTAATATGTCAGCCATGAAGTTCTCTTAGGAACTGGAACTTGGATTCTTCAGGACAAGAATAGGTTGTTACAACATAATCCAAAATTTAGCTATTCAACACTCCTCTCTACCAGATGTTAACAACTTGTGTCCATGGTTTTTCGAGTCATGTTAAAACTCTTTGTCAGTCTAACATCCAAGACTGTCTTCTTCCAAAGTTTCATGATCGACCTTGAGCATATGCAGATAGCCAAGTATGAAAATGAAATAGGATTTCAACAAATAAAGTTTCATATAATGCATTGTAGAGATTATTTTCTACCCATTGGCATGTGAAAACCCCTGGTTCAATATATGGAACCAAAAAATTATCCTCAACCCCAATAATTCATTGCTCAGTACTCTCAAGGATGATATGTTCAAGCATATTCAATTACTATGCAACAAGCACTATAGGTCCCACTAATAGAACCAAGATGTTGCATTCTTATTCTTAATAATTTTTTTGGCACTAAAGTGTAGCCCCAATGAGCTAGCACATTATTCCTTCATGCAAGACTATGGTCTTGCACGCTCACCTAAAGTGCACAACTAGAGACCAATTTATGTGGTTTATGCTATGCAATAACATATCAGTCATATTATTTTAGTTAAAACTTATATTTCGTTAGAATCTACATATAAAAAGAGATAGACTACTTTGATCCTGGTATTATTAAACTCAATAACCATAATTATGAAAATAAGTGCCATGGAGTTCATAGATTGTTACTCAAGAAAAGTAAAGGTTGAATAGATATCATATCAAGTTCCAAATATAAGTACTCAACTCAAAACCCACCACAAATACATAATTATCAGTAAATTGGAACTTGAATATCAGAAATGACTATAATATCCAGAACTCTTATATTAAGCTTTAGCAAATGATATCCAAAATTCATCACCTATAATGTTTTCATATAGGGGTATTTATACTTGTTTTCCATGACCAAGTAGTTACAACATAAATTACATGAGTAATTGGCCAATGAACTCTCCATGAACTGTGAGTCATGGCGGTCTATTTAATAGTTTCTCTTAAGTACCTAGGCTTGCGCACCCCTATACACTTGTTCTATGCTAGATCCTCACTACCATTTGTCTATCTCCTTACAGGTTGATGAAAAACTTATAATGGATAAGGTCTGGGTGACCCTTTAGAATCGCTCTTTAACCATCTCCCACTTCTCATGCACTCCCCAAGTCTTTTATTGTTGTTCTAAGTCATATGCTCTCAGGGTTATTGTGGTTAATTCTCCTCTTTGAATGGGTCTTCTCACATTGCTGCTTCCATGCCCTTGTCCTTTCATGCCTCATTAGTTCCATGACATGATGCTTTTGTGCTAGTCTAGTTCCATGCCATAGTCTTTATGTACTATGCTCCTTCTATATTGTGCTGATTATGTGCCAAAATACCAAACTACTTAGCCAAAATTTGGGGTCCAACAAAAATCATATAGATTCTTGGAAACCTTATTTTTGTTTGGGAGGGTATGGAGTTGGCAAGAGCCTCTCATCCAAAAACCATCTTTCTCAAACTTGAATTTGATAAGGCTTATGATATGATTGAATGGCCTTTCATTCTAGTCATGTTATCGGACCTTAGCTTTGGACCATTATTTATTTCAACAGTTCAGACTCTATTTGTGGATGCCTCAGCCTAACTATCAAAGGTCTCAAATATGCCTAAATTTTCCTTTATTGCTATATTAATCAAGGTTTCCCTCTTGTTGTGGCCCTATATGTCCTATTTATTGAATACATATGGGTATTTTTTAGCTCATTGAGTCAAGCAGTGTCTCATATGGGGTATTGTTCTCCCCGATTGATCTTTGTAACTCATCAATGGTCACTTTTCAGGTGACACCTTCCTCACTCTAGAAGAGCATGTAAAATCATTCAAGGAAGCTTTGCATTATCTTGACATTTTGTTGATTAGCTTTGGGGTCTAGCTTGTATTGGAATAAGACCCAATGTTCAAGACAAAGTATGATGCCCATGCCAAATTGGTTGTTCCAATATAGATGAAAGTAGATTCACATAGGGGAATAATTCAATTTTCTTGGGATCTTTTTTACCTTTGAGATTTTCCCTATGAAAATTTTCATAAATATAGTGGAGAAAAAGGTGGAGTGCTAGGTCACCAAACAACACTCTCTCTCTCTCTCTCGAGAAAGTTTTAGGTGTGCCCCAAATTTTTTATTGCAACTCGTGTCTATTATTCCTCCTATTGGGAACCTTCTAAATTATCCTATGACAAGTTGGCTAAATTTCACAGATATTTTCTTTGGTCTAATGCCAAGTAAATGCGAGGTTTTCACAGAGTTTCTTAGGACATCCATTGTTTTCTTCATGATAAAGGAGGTATGGGAATTATTGACATCTATTGAAATAACGTTGATTTATGTGCCAAATGGGTGGTAAGAGCCATTGAAGGTAATGAATCTTGAAAAATTCTTCTATGTCATTGCATATCATCTGGATCTCTTTATGGTGAATCTAACAATAAGAACATTGACTTCCATACTCTCATCATTATGTTTGCTCTAGTCAAAATTCAAGGTTCTTTTGTGGATAAAAGCATCTAGAAAGACTACAAGGTTGTTATGTTGTACCTAAAATGGGATGGTGATAACTTTCGTAGTGGCCTTTCTTTCAATGATCATAATCTTTGGTGGTCTCCTATCGTGACCAATACTAGTCTTTATTTTGTAGAATTGCTTTGCATAAAAGCCTTGAGGTCTTTTAAAATAAAGATTCATACTATAAAGTATTTAGTCTTTACTCATGACTAGGCTCCCTAACCTATGTTAAAAGAAAAATTCAATCTAAGTAACTCTTACTTACCAACTATTCTTTACATTCACGAGTTAATCTCAAATGTTATGCTTCACAAATTGGGTTTTCAACCTCCACGCTCTTGGTGGAAGGATTAGAGATGGAATTGTGATACCCACTTCAAGGTTTATTCTATAGGCCTCTTTTTTCAGGGAATGAGCCCTTTTATTTAGTGCTTAACAAGCTCAATAGACACTTGAACTTTAACTCTTTGCCTAAAATGTGGCTTGCCTAACTAGACATAATTTGGAAAGCCAAGATTGAACCCAAACTAGCATACTTCCTCTGGTGCTTGGTATATCAAGGCTTTCTATTCGGAGAGCATCTTTCCCTCTTGGAAATTGCTTAGCTAAGTGTCTATCCTATATGGACCAGAGTCTTTGAGGCACACAGTTTAGACATGTCCTAAAGTCCAATCTACCTGGTAGTGGATACACAATCTCTTTCATGCATACCACTTTGATCCTTTCTCTTAATCTTTGGCCCTCTTAGAAGGTTTCGTCAATTGGTCAACCTATACTTTTTTATGAAATTTATTTAGAGCTGTCATTTTATTTCAATTATGGAAATCTAGAAAATCTATTTTATTTAATAATGAGGAATCTTCTTGTCATTTATATGTTAATGATGATGTTGTTGTACTATCTTCGGCCTACATGCAGATTCAAGTCCAAGTTGAAAAGGTCTTTTTGGAGCTCAAACATCTTCACGAGTTGCCTGATCATTTGGGTGGGGTGCCCATGTGCCATGAGTCGCATCCCCCTTGACTATCCACCATAGGCCCTGCCACCTCCAACTCATAGATGTTTCCAAAATTGGTCTCGTAGTCACAATCACTTATCTACCCTTCGCCCAGCTCCCACCCTGACCTAGAAAGATGAAGATCACCACTGTCACATGAAAATGTTGATGTTGGACCCTCCCAGTGAGGGGTGCTAGTTGGTAATTTTGGTACTATGATGCAACCTTTTAAAGAATGGGACATTAATTTTTTGGCTCCCCTAGACCCCATGGATCACTGGGTGTTGTTGGATCCTTCCTTAATAGAACTTTCTCAACCTTTTTTACCACCCAAGGATGATCCTCCACCTCCCCCTTCAGATGTTACAACATGTGCCTAATTTAATTTTATATACATAAAATATTCGTAATGTTATTTTGATACTATTTTTATCCAATATTGTTATATAATTTATATTTTTATATTATTTTATTTTGAATTAATATTTTCTTTTGACAAAAAATCTGAACATATCAATATATAACTTTTTATTTAATAGCAAAAATCAGAAGTATAATATTGTGTCAAATATTTGACCTTTATTTCAAAATCTTAAAAAAGTCACTAGTAATATATAATTTACACCCTCCACAACCAAAAAAAAAAAAAAAAAAACCCACAAAAACAACTAAGATACCAATTTAATTTTATGTAATTTAAACTGAAAATCATCATATGACATGACTATTTCGTTTGTCTTGTATTGATAGTAATTTGAGCCAGACCGAAAGTTATCTTTGCAACAAAATGTTAAATATAATAATAATAGGTTAACATTTGGTGTTTATGAGTCTGGATAATAGTTTAATCAAATTTTTTATATTTTTATAAATGAAAATTTTATAAATATTTAATTTTAATTTACGTAGTTGTTAAATTATATTTTTGTAAAATATTTATGTGTTTGTTCATAAATAAGTTATATTAAATTTTTATTCATATATTTTTCGTTTTAATTAAATTTTATATTATTTTTTATATTTATTCTCTCCTTTTTTATATTATTAAGTGGCAAATGAGAGTGTTTCCTCATTATGCAAGCTTGTCTACGATCATGATTATGTATGTAAGGGTCCATTACTGTGATATATGGTGATCTTAATGTTATAGTATCTTGATTCTTGATGTAATGTAAATCTATCTTAAACCTATCTAGAAGAATGTCCAACATAGGAGAAGGTTAAACTTAGCATGTTTAGATAAGTCCTAAGACAATTAAGAGATTCTTGCAGTACAAAAAAAGAAAAAAAAAAAGAAAATGCATCCTGTAACAAGATGATAATCCTTGAATTATTAATAATGAACACAATGAAGTGAGGAAGATGATTGGAAAAGGAGTAGTGGAAGGATTGTATGAAGATGGGGAGTAATGTATAGGGGATGTGTATATGTATTTTGAAGATATATCAATAAAAGAAGGTGTTATTATGATTTAACAGAATTCATATACATTCATGAATTAGTAAGATAATGTTATTTGATATTTTTTTGATAATCTTATGATGAATTTATGACTTGCAAGTTGAAGATAGGGCCTTCCTAGAGACATAGTCTGATAGAATGGTGTAATTCTACATACTTTTTGTATTATGAAGCTTTAAGAGTAATAAATAGAGGTAGATAAACTTTTGTAGATAAAATTTAATATGTCATTTTCAAAGTAAAAATAACCTTTGAAAGCTATACAACCCTGAGATTTTAGCAAATTCTTACCCTTGGGTTTATATACTTAGTTTCTGATTGTAATAGTCTAAAGAAAATATCTTTTCTTGTCATTTTAGGATTTTTCATGGTTAGAGAATGATCGAAAAAGTTTTTTAGGATAGGTAAGAGTATTTACCAATTAAAAATATCACTTGACAAACCTGAAAGTTTGAATTATTCTATTATTCTAGCTCTTGGGTCTAAGTCTAGCCTTAAACCCTACCTTAAGGTTTTATCAAACTAATATTGATATATCTCCTAAACAAACTAGAATAAGTTGATAAAACTTTGTATAAAAAATACAGGGAATGTTTATGATGTCTTCAAAATGTTTTCATCTAGTAAGAGTACTTACAAAGGGAGAAATCATAAGATTTTTTATTGAAGAGAATATCTATATATTAATCAAACAAGATATGGTACAACACTAATCATACAAAAAAAATGGGAGGAAAAGTCACACCCCATGAGCATAATCACACCAAGGGCAAAGAAACCTTAGTAAAAGTCTAAAAAGTGGTAAAAAATGACCACACCCACAAAAAGAAACATCACATCAATAGTTTGACAACAAAGCAGAGAGAGTAAGGAACTAATAACAATAAAGAGAACAATTAAGCAACCATAACAAGCATGGACATCAGGGGAGCTAGTGGAAATAATAGGTCCTGAGGCTTACCACCCCATCCTCCCAAGGTAGGAGGATCCTTGTCCACAGATAAAGGATCCCAACCAGTGTTTTATTGAGCCTCTAATGTCTTATCTTGATTTAATTCAAGAGAGATAACCAAATCTAGTTGCATAAATTTGGCTTGGGGGGAGGACCCCAGCCCCTAATGTCATCATTATGAGATGGGGGAGGAAATCCCTATCCCTTACCATCACCTTCAATTCTAGAAGAGCCACTCATAACACTGTAATGGGGAAAAGACCAGTGAGGTGGTGATCGATGAGGATAATGACTCTTGTGTTTAGTTTTAGAATGCTATTAGTATGGCCCACGATCTCATCCTTAGTGAGGTGTAGGATCTTATGGGGGCTCAGGTGGTTCACTGATAACTGCACACGGGGAATTTCCCTAATGGTTGAGCAAATGTTGGAGGTGGTTGAATTCTAGATAGACTTTATTTGTTTGAATTTGAATCTGAAGAGTAATGTTAGATAAAACAATAATTTTGATAGTAACAAAAAAACTATGTTCTATCTCTTCATGAGTAAATTAAGCATAATTTATACCTTTCCAAATTTAAAATAAAATATCATCTTGAAAGATCTGGCATAATTTACTATATTTTTTAGGCAACAACGTTGAGTTCCCCAAGAGAGCCATCTTCCATTTGAAGAATTCAAGTTGAAAGGGCTGAAAAAGAGAATGAATCCAATGACATGTAGATTATGCAAGAGATTAAAACCAAACAGGTGCTTAATAGTCTTTGGTTGCCAACAAGTTGGGAAAATGGAGTTGGACAGTCCCAAATAATTGAGTCAGTCACCCATATACAAGCCCTGATAAAAGAGACACCATAGGAAATAAGCTTTTTTGTGCTCAATAATAGCAGACCACATAGTTCTAAAATGTCAAGCCCAAACCCCATGTCTAGAATGTAATTACAAGTTTATTTCATAAAGGTCTGGGACAAATGAGCAAGTTTGTTTTTTATTCTTTTAATTTCCAGGCATGATTTTCAATAAGCTCTGCAAATGTTATAAAAAATATTGGTGTATCACTAATGTAGAATTATTTTGTTCATAAAAATGAATTAATACAAATGACATGGATTTTGAACAACAAATAATGCAACATTCAAATTTATCACTTTCAAAAAATCAACATTTTATTCCATGTATTTGAATAACTTAAATATAATAATTTATGAAATTTGCTTTTTTTAAGAATTAATTCTCAATGTTTCGATCCAAACTCATGGATCATAATTAGGAGAATAAGAGATGATAAGATAATAATTCAGCATAGAAAACCCCAAAGGGAGAATAAATAATAAAAATTATTCGTCAACCTAAAGGAGTCGGCCAAGATTAGGATAATTCAAAATTATTCTTTTTATTCTGAAGAAGATGATGAAGTAAAGGTTTCCAAATGTCACTCAATTTTGTGCCTTCATCTATATTAAGATTATCTGGGTTTATTTCAATTTCAATCCTTTTACAAATTTTCCTTTTCATATAGTGATCCACTTTGGAAATAATTTTAACATTATCAATACAAATATGATCACTCGTATTATGGGAGTGCTTAGCTAGGGCTGATTTTTTAAATCTATCATGTCTTAAATCAACATTATGTTCTTTTAACCTCACTTCCAAAGACCTACTAGTTTCATCGATGTATATTTATTACACCATCAAATTTAGCCTTTGATTGCACAAATATAAAAGTGCACCTAAATGTTTTATTTACATAGTGAGTTTCAAAAATCTAGTCATAATTATTTATCTCTGAGACTGATTTTTTTCACTTTAACTAATGATAGTGTAAATGCATGGAATTTATTGGACTCATAAATGTTCAATTGATAACAAACAATGGAAATTAGACCAGTAAAGTGCACATATTTGTGCTATACAAAATATGCATAATTATTTGCATTGGTTTAAAATTATTATTTCCTTTCATAGTTATTTACAAAATAGGGAAGTAAATAAAATCCTTATCTATGTTTAATTTAGAAAAAATAAATATTTTGATATTTATTTAATCACAAAGCAATAAAAAGGAGCATATTCTTTCCAAATCTTAATAGTATTTTTATTTTCTCAGGGTCTAACCATCATATATATCATTTACAAGTGAAAAGTGTTTAACAAAAACACACAAACCTTATACCCATATCATTTCAAAACAAAACAACAAACCACTATTAGTCACTGCTCCCATAGAGACTTGGCATTATGTACCCTTATTAGTTGGAGGCTTATATATTGGGGTGATGCCTCAAGATTCATCTCATATGAGAAAAAAAAACGCTATTTAGCCCCACTAGAATGTTGATATAATGAATTGAATGATGGCTTTGTAAATTATTGGTTTGGGCATGGAGTGATTTGTTGTGGTTGTTTTGAAGACTGGTTTACGTATTTAGATGGCAGAGTAGGGGATAGACAAGGTTGGAAACCACACTCATAGTTGTCCATCACCCATCGCAATAGCTATTCCTACATTTGCACCACCCTTTTGTGCCTAAGTCGGTAGTTTGCTTCAGGTTCATGTGTTTATTTCTATTTTCCATTTGGTTTTTATTATTTATCTGGCATAAATAAAAATTAAATTATAATTTTGTACACCATAGATATGCGTAACAAGAGTAATCATGCTTGGAGTAATGGTGTTATCAAGGGCAATTATCTATTCCTAGTTAAGCATGTTTTCCCCTTTCCCTCTGTGATATTGTTAAAAGTTCAAAATGTGAGACAAAACTAAATAAGACATCCCTATAATTGAAGGCATCCTTCTTTGAGATAAAAAAATCAAGGAGGTAAATCTATAAGAACTAGGATGACCATTTCAAAACAAAGAACCATACCTAAATAATTTAAGTTTCAACCGTCAACAAAATTAGGAAGGACGTCAATTTTAGGGTCTCAATCATGTGTAATACTTAATTAGTGTGGATCCTACAATGAAACAGTGAGATGTCTACCCATGTAGTCTCAATTTTATCACTGTCATTTGATTGTATTGTACCTTGTTTATTCAATTCAATGGTAGGAAGAAGTTAGGGCTATGAGCTCTATATCTTACTACACACTCAACACATTCCTAGTTTGGTCTCTCTTTGTGTCTTTGTTAGTAGCATCGAAGTCTCAAGTTATTAAAAGCAAAACCTGTTGATAGCAAAAATGAGGGGCTTTGTGAATTACCACATGAAAAATCAATATGAATGCCCTAATGTAGTGTGCAAAGCCTAGTGTGCCTTGATACCAAATGCAAATTTTAATGTCAGATACATTGAAAACATTATATAATGTTAAGATTTTTACCCTATGAAATAACAGTAAGAAGCAACCCAAAATGATAAATGATGATAACTTATATCTAAGATCAAAATAACTTCTTGGCTAGCTTCGTAGGTCCATTTCATTGGGAAGTTGTTGCCTCCTGACTAGAGATGTTGCTTCTATCTTGATAAAGGGTAATTTTTCACACTTCCTTTCCTCACACTATAACAAAATGATATGGTAGAATAGTTTCTAATTCCAAAAATTATACAATAGTAACACACACCTCCTTACACTTAGGCAACCAAAAATGGAATTGCTGGCCTCTTTCTCAATAAAATTTTCAACTAAAAATTTTAAGGCTCTACCCAGATACATCATTGATATTGTTTTCGATCTTTAAGGAACCTTTACTATAGCAGTAAAACTTTCCAAACACCCAATCCATTTTCACCTAATAGCACTAAAAAATGTAAACTGATTGACCTTACAAGCATCCTTCACTATTCTGCATTTTGCATACATGTTGCCCACCATGTTATGGTTTGTATTTTTGGCCTGTAGATTGCCACATTTTTATTTTGTTAAATTCATTTATAATATTAGAGAAATTGGAATTTGAGTGAATTTTTGGCTATGTACAATGTGAAGCATGTGGCAACGTATTGCAGACAAAATGTGAGAAAGGTAAGTCAATCTTAAAACATCAAATATTTTAGAGCCATATGGTTGTCTCCCTTGGCTATGCTACAGATGGGATTCTGCTTGAGCTAGGTCACATGAGGTTTTGATTTTTCTAATTGCCACATAAAATGAACAGGGTCCTATCTATTATATTATATTATTATATTATTAAATTGTAATAATAATATTATTGTATAATAATAATAATAATAATAATAATAATAATATTAATATTAATATTAATATTATTTTATGTTATATTTTAATATTAATATTATTTTATAGTATAACATAGTATATTAATCTAATATATAGCATAAATATATTTTTATATTAAACAGTTTGGTGTGAATCTATAGTTATAAGACAATTGATTCTTGATTAAACTCCCCAATGGCACACTATGTGTTACACTAGATATTTGTGTTTTTGAAAGGGATTTCAAGTTAAAACCAAACAGAAATAATTAGGGGGTTTTATTGGAAGTATGAGGTAGTGTCACCTAAATAATATTGGGAATACGAAATAGTCTCACCTAAATCAAATTCGTTGAACCTTAAGAAACTAGTAATTCATAATAATTAGATCCAATTTTCACTTAGATCTAGTGTTTTGGTGTATTATATTGTCAATTAACAATTATAAGATCTAATCAAATTTTTTTTTTTAAATTGAAATTTATATTTATACATTAAACATGAACTTTTAAATAAATTGCCTAATTTTTTTTATCATATTTAAATTTAATTAACTTTTTATTTAAATTTATATTTATATTTACACATAAAAAGGAGTTTTTTAATAAACTATGCAGACAATTTTGATCAATTTTTTTCTCCACAGTTTATCCAAAAGCTCCTTTTTACATTAAAACATGAAATTCTAAAAACATGAAATTCCTAAACTTATTTGTGGTCAAATTTTATAATAACATGTTTTATGTACCTTTGTTTGAGAGAGTCGATTAAAGAACCAAAAAAATATGTTGTTTGATGTGGATTTATATTTACAAGAAAATTAACTCATGTCTAATCAATTTGGAGAGTTAATTAATACAAACAAAATATAGTTCCAGATTGTTTTAAAGTGTGTGGGAATCTGATGATGCAAATTATTACTAAACATTTAGTAGAGGAAATTTTTCCCTGAACACAAGGAAGAAAAAGATCAATGTTTATAATGCAAACAAAGTACAAGTTTAATTATTTTAAAGCTTCACAATAGTTTTTCCATGGATATTGTTTGATATGATTACTGGGAATTATTTTTGACATTTTGATGGTGTTCTTATTTTTATAGTCTAAACAGTGCATAAAACATAATTTTATGATAATGGAAAATAATTGCCCCAACTTGTGAGAGAGGGAGTCCATTCTAGATTTAAGGTCCACCAAATCATATTCTTAGGACAATCATATTTTAAAAATCCTCTTCATGTTTGTACAAGTCTTATAAATGAAAAAAATTATAACCATAAAGGAAGCTATAACAACCAAAGTGGTTTCTAATTTGAGATACACCAGTCTAGCCGATTTTTGAACTCTAAACTCCTTACCTAATGGTTACATAGAGGGGGGATTTTTGATTTCTTCCTATAGGTTTTTCTTATAGAATTTACAATTTTTTTGCAAAGAAACAATCAGATAGATATTTTGAATGTTTTCTTGAAAATTTCTCCAAAAAAAGGCCAAAGAAAAATAAGCAAACTAAATTTGTCTGAGGGGATTTACCCAATTACACATATACTCAAAGAATAATTATCCTCTGCAAATCAAGAGAGGCCAATTTGCAGAGGATTATTTTTCTATTGCAAAGGCTAATTAAGTCTTCATGGGTGGTAATGACTGGCCCAATTGAGAGTTCTTGTAAATGTTTGAGGCTTTCCAAATTGCAAGAGTAAATTTCAATATATTAAATTAAATTGATATTGGCCTTTTTGATCATCATAAATACTTTTATCTATGCTTCCATAAATATACTTGAATGTGTTTGAACTTCATCTCTAGAAGAGCATGGATGCATTACTATTGCTAATAATTATTAGCCTTTTGAAATCAGCATTAAATGTAGAATTAAGTGCAAGAAAATATTGGATACGTTTTTGCATGCTTCAAAAATATATTAGAGCCTAGATCTTAATGCATGCCTTATTAGATTTTATGATATTATGTTCAATAAAATCTATGTATCTATGTTGTATCTAATTGTACAGGGGATAACTTTTACTTTGCATTTAATATGATGTCTATCTACTGATGCTTTTAATTTACAATTTTTTTTGTGACTAGTTCGGTAAATTCTTTGTTTTAAACATTTTTTCTTGTTAAGAATACTACCAATTACTAGAAATGTTTGACGACCCTGTATGTAGAATGCAATTATTGTAAAACATTAGATGTGTTTAATTATTAAATATTGTTGTATTGTAATATTAATTTGTATATAATTGTTGAATCTCTATGACCTTTTGTATCATATGTAAATGAACATATTTTTTTTTAGTAAAGAGGGTTAAATAACACTTACATTTTTGGATGGAATATTGTAGTGTAAGTTTAATATTAATTGTAATCTTTTATTTCATTTTTCAAGCAATGAAAATGACATAAAAATTTGGAGATACAAGTATAATACATTGAATAGATACTCTCCCCTTTCCTTCCATATACCAGCAAAAAAATTTAAATTATTTAACCAATTATTATTTTTAAAAATAAATTCAATACCTTTTACTTAATTAAAGATTTAATATAATATTTCATAATACTTATACTATAATAAATTATAAAAAAAACACCACCCACCGGCTTCCCTTGCACCCTCGGGGCAACTGCTAGATATGATTACTATTAAACTTGAGGATGGGCGGGGAGAGGCGTAGCCATGGGTGAAGGGAGGGGAGAATTTCTGCAGATGGAACGTGCAGGGTGAGCCAGGCATCTATGCAGTGGAGGTGGAACATGTGACCGCAATTGGGTATCAATCGCAGGACATCCGACTCATTGTAATCGCGAATGCAAATCGAATAACAACTCTGCCATTTCAAATGAGGACAGCTTACACTTACACTTGTTTTCTGCCCATAAATCATCTTCGGATATGAATTCAACGTGCCCACATCAATCCCTCCTCTACTCGCCTCGGTGGCGACGTTGACGTCGGTGTTGTTATCGTTTGCCAGCGCTCGATTAGAATAAAAAAACACCACTATTATAAGAGCCAAAATCCCAACTGTTATCACTACACCGTATGTAATTCTAATGTTCCCCGATTCGTATGTTGAATCGTCGCTGCTCACATAAGTATTCAGATCTCACAATGGAAATACCCTACTCGGATGCACTCGTCCGCTCAATTGTATGGGATTACAGTCAGCAAGGCGTAGCTGTCGTATTGCAACTCTTGCTTTCAACTCATGACTCTTTCCTTCCAAGTCTATGCAAATCCGTTGCAACTAGCCGACAGATGTATTTTCCTTTTTACTCCCACCGATGGGTTCGGTTCTGTTGAATTTTAGTAGAAAAAATATATTAAATAGTGGGCCTGTTCTCAAGGTCAACCAGGGCGTGTCTCTTGTATAAATTTTACTCTTATTAAAAGTGAGGCGGCCGCTTTCCCATTACATACATCGGTTTCATCCCGTCACTCGATCCTCCCATGGATTTCAAAGCCCATAACACTCGCTATCTACGTTATGCAGACACTTAAATATGGCCACCTGCCATTTGTTACTAGTTAAATAGTAGGGTTTTAGTGTGTTTTATTTGTCAAAAATTACTTTAGATTAGATGTAATTGGCATGTTTTTTTCTTTATTCAATTTATTGGATATATTATTTGGAGCATGTTGACATTTTTGTGTTTTTCAGAGTGTTTGTTAGGACCCTGTGTCTTATCTTTCTCTTTGCATTATTAGTGTAGTAGTTGTTGTGGACACATATGTTTTGTAAATTATCTGTGGAACATATTTGTATTATCTCACATGCAAGGGAAGAAATAGTTTTTAGAATAGAATTAGTATTTAAGTAAGTTTTAAGGCCTAATGAAGACATTCACGAATTGTATTGAATTGAGCTTGCTCAAAAGAGGTTGCTTCTTCGAAAAGGTTAGCGATTCTACAATTCAACCATTATAATTTAGTTATGTTTATTTGAGTCAATATATTGTTGACTTTCATAGTTTACTTTGTTTATTTACAATTATCTGCTAAATCTTTACATCTGATATGAGAGCACTTTTCAGGGTTGAATTTTTTTTTTGCTACCCACCGTATGCTCTCACCTTGTCATAACAGGGCCTTGGTAACCAAAAAGTGGTAATAGATCCTTTTCCAACCCTTTGTGCCACAATCCAGATCTGCAGGGTCATTTTGACAACATATCGTCATTAGTACGATTATTAATAGTTTTTCTGTTCGATCGTATTGTGATTTTTTTCTATTTCAAATCAAATTAAAAACCTATCTGGATAATTATGAGAAGCGCTTGGGCAAAATCCCTAAAACTCATTTTGAGGAGTACAACAAGAACCTCGAAGTAGTTGATCCATTGAGAGAACCTACCAATAAAAAGGGCGATGGCCCCGTCCTGATTGATTAGTCTGCACCCATGAGGAAAACCAAGAGCTTTCATTTAGGGGTAAATCTATGACCAAAAATTTTCTAGAGAGCAGTACCCATTTAGACAACATTGGTAGCTAAAGAGAACTCTAAACACCTTTAGGCAACTATTTAAACTTGGGGCCCATCTCCATTCTATCAGTTGTAGAAAACTATCAACAAATTATCAAAATACTATTAGAGGACTTTCGCCAAAGATTTGACAGAAACTAGTAAAAATCATTTTTATCATATCTCTATATTTGTAACCCCATTGTTTCTCAAAATTTATCGGGACACCTGAAATTCTATTCTGCACATTTTCTTCCTTGAGGTCCCATATCTTGATTCCACTTCTAATTCTCATAAATCTAAATTTTTCATTTTTTTGGTTTTTACCATAACTTTTTTAGTTTTTGTTTGTTTCCCTCAAAAAAATTTCACAGTGTTCATCCCCATTTTCGACATCTTAGATTTAAAAAAATTTAGTTTTTCCATTTTGCTTCCAAAAATTGCCCTTGTTGTCATCAATCATACTCAGACTATGCAAAAAATAGAAAAAATACCTTTACGCCTTCCGATTCTGTCATTATCAAAAAAATTCCTTACTAACCATGTCTTAAATCTAGTTTTCCTATCCATTGAAAAAAAGACTTAACATGTTATGGTTTCCACTCGTGCAAGCACCAAGATCATGGAGGAAGAAATCACAACTTTGAAGGCCCAGGTCACTAACTTAATCGATATGATGAATGGACTAAATCAACAGAATAGTCTTTTGCTCAACAAATTATAGGAGTCTTCTTCTAAAATTACCTTTTATTCCACCCACACACCATGTGTGCCCAAATTGAACTTTTTGATGTTCAATGGTATTCATCCTATAGGTTGGCTTTATCGTGCCAAGAAATACTTCAACCTTCACAATACTTATCTCATTAATAAAGTCCCATTTGCTTCCTTCCACTTGGAATAAGAAGCACTCCAATGGTATCGTTGGTATATTAAATCAAATGATGAACATGATTGGACAACTTTTGCATCCCTACTTTTAGGAAGGTTTGGTCCCTCAACATTCCAGGATTTTACGAGAGGTCTCACCAAACTCTGTCAAATAAGGACCATTTATGATTATCAAATTGAATTTAAGAAACTAGCTAATCACATTGAAGGGTTATCAGATGACTTCTTCAAGAGTTGTTTTATTAGTGGTCTCAAAGAGCCCATCCGCTTCCAGGTCAAAATGTTCCAACCTCACACTATGATGGTAGCCTTGAGTCTCGTAAAGCTCGTTGAAGATAAAATCACCTCCCAATGTTACACTTCTAATTTGACACTATCCAAATCCTCTTTCCAATAGTCCAACACTAAGACAACCCCCATCAAATGGCTCATAAGTGTTGAAATGTGTGCACAATGTGAAAAAGGGCTTTGTTACAATTGTGACGATAAGTGGGTTCTAGGGCACAAATGCATTGAGAAAAAATTATACTTGCTAGATGTCAATTATACACCATATATCAAAGATTATGAGGATACCACCAAGGAGATCACACAGGATGCTGATGATTCTACACACTCAGATTCCCCTCTTGAAATCTCCATGCATGCTTTTGTGGGAGTAACTTCCCCCTAAACAATGTGTATCCAATGTTATTTTAAGAATTAACTCCTCACCATCCTTATTGAATCTATCATCACTCACAATTTCATCAACCCTCGAGTAGCTAAGCAAGCAAATTGTTTTATCCATCTTTGTTCCAGTTTTGAGGTCATGATTACTAATGGAGGCACATTAGCTTACAAGGGCAAGTTTCGTAATGTTTGTATTTCAGTGGCCAAATATTTTGACATGTTTAATTTATTTTTAGGTGGATGTGATGTTTTTCTCGGTGCCCAATGGTTACGAACCCTTGGACCCATCCTCTAGGATTTTTTAGAGCTATGGATGCAGTTCTCTAAGAATAGACAAAAATATACCCTATAAGGCCTTCTTCTTGGCTCCACCAACATTGTCAGCTCTCACTACATGGATAAACTTCTTAAATAGGGATCCCACAATGTAAATGCCCAGCACTTTTCTCTTCACAGTACTTCACCATTGGACTCTCACCCACCTTCCAACTTGCATAACCTTTTGGTCAAACACGCCACAATTTTTTGGGAACCCACAAGATTGTTACCTCACTAGCCTCAAGACCATCGCATCTCGCTAATTCTTGGAAGTGTACCTCCCAACATTCAACCCTACTAATACCCATTTCATTAAAAGACTGAGATTTAAAAAATCATCCACGATCTCTTGTAGGCTGGGGTCATTTGGTCCAACATTAGTTCCTATTCTTCACTAGTCTTACTTGTTCATAAGAATGATGGCTCCTAACATCTCTACATTTATTATCAGGGTTTGAACAAACTAACCATCAAGGATAAGTTTTCCATTCCCATCATCAATGAGCTCCTTGATGAACTCCACAGTGCATAGATTTTTCCAAATTGGACCTGCACTCTGGGTATAACCAAATTCATCTTCATGATGCAGACATTCCTAAGACAGCCTTCCACACACATGACAACCACTATGAGTTCCTTGTCATGCCATTTGGGCTTACTAGTTCTCCCTCCACCTTCCAAATTTTGATGAACCAAGCATTTATCCCCTTCTTGCGAAAGTTTATCTTGGTCTTCCTTGATGACATTCTCATCTATAGTCCTACATGGGAGGATCACCTACACCACCTTGACACCACCTCGAGAGTTCTTGCTACCAACCACCTATGTGTCAAACATTCAAAGTGTTATTTTGGGAAAATAGAGGTTGAGTATGTCAGACATATTGTCACATTTGATGGTGTTCATGTCAACACCACCAAAATTATAGCTATGACAAATCGGTTACAACCAAAGACCCTCAAAAGCTTACATGGATTTCTTGGTCTAATAGGGTAGTACCAATTTTTTTTCAAGGATTATGGTATAATTTCAGCTCCATTGACAACTATGCTTAAGAAAGATACATTTCTATGAACACCTGCATCTACCCAAGCATTTTCCAACCTTAAACATGCCATGTACATAACATTAGTCTTGGCCATGCTTGATTTCTCCAAGTTATTTGTGCTTGAGTGCGATGCATGTGGAATGGGTCTTAGTTCGATACTTATGTAGGAAGGTCATCCCATTACCTTCACCGACAAGGCCCTCATTTGACATAATTTGGTATGTTTCACATATGAAAAAGAGATGATGCCTATCCTCCATGTAGTTCACAAATGATGCCCATATTTGATTGGCTGACACCTTTGCATCAAAACCAATCATCAAATGCTCAAATATTTTTTATAACATCGGGTATCTCACCCAGATCAATAGAAATGGATTTATAAACTCATGGGATATGATTATGAAATTACCTACAAAAAGGATAAGTAAAATTTGGTGGTTGATGCTCTCTCTTACCAATTCAAAGACACAATGAACCTTTTTGCAGTCTCTCTTCCCATTTCCACCTAGCTCTGTGATCTTCAAAATGAGTGGCATAATGATAGTCCAACCCAACAACTCATTCTTCAACTATTTTTTGATCGATATGCTAAAGTTCATTGTACTTGGGATGGCCACAAACTATGATATAATGGTTGCCTTTTGTTACCAATAAGATCAAAGTTCAAGCGCTCAGTTTTATAGGAGATGCATGCTTTCCCCTTCATGGGTCATTCATGGTTTATGAAAACATATGAATGGGTTCACTACAATTTCTTTTGACCTGACCTCAATCAGGGTATCAAAACATTTATTTCTAAATGTGATATTTTCAATGCACTAAAGGTGAAATAGTTGCCCACCTAGTCTACTTCAACCACTTCCAATTCCCACACATATTTGGATCAACATTTTCATGGTTTTTATTGAATACCTCCCCAAATCTGGGGACAAATTAATGATTCTTGTGGTAGTGGATCACTTTTCCAAATATGCTCATTTTTTAACTTTAGCCCATCTATACACTGCTTCCATTATTCCTCATATATTTTTTGATCACATATTTTGATTCTATGGTGTTCCTACCTCTATTGTCTCAGATCATGATTCTAGCTTCACAAGCCATTTTTGGCAAGAACTCTTTAAGCATCTTGGTACATAATTGAAAATGAGTTCAAGATATCATCCACAGACCAATGGCTAGACTGAAATCATCAATAAATGTCTAAAAACTTATCTTTGTTATTTTATCATAGAGTAGCAACATCAGTGGGTCCACTAGTTACTTCTTTCATAATGGTGGTACAATACCTCATATCACACTTCTACTAAGATTACTCCATATGAAGCAGTTTATGGTCAAGTGCCTCCACCACTCCTATATACACCCTACATTTCACTAGTTTTGGTAGTTGACACTACTCTTTGTCATCGAGATAAACTTCTCTGCACCCTACAAGACAGTTTCCATATGGCACAGAATCGTATGAAGCAAGACGCTGATCAACATTGCTCCATATGCACCTTTCAACTTGACGATATGGTTTTTCTTCATCTGCAGCCATACAAACACTCATCTCTAAAATGAAAAGGGTGTCATAAGATTGCACCTAAGTTTTATGGGCCATATAAGGTTCTCCAACAAATTGAATTTGTCACTTACAAGTTGGATCTTCCACCTTATTCTCGCATTCACCCAGTCTTTCATGTCTCCTATTTGAAGAAAGTTCTTGGAACCAATATTAGAGTGCAAATAGTTTTACCAAAACTCGATAATGAAGGTTCCCTCTTTCTTGAACTGCAAGTAGTCTTGGCCTGGCGCACATGTCAACTTTTCTCCCACTCCATCACAAAAGTCTTAATTTAATGGCATGGCATTTAACTCAAAGATTCCACATGGGAACCATTAGTCCAAATTTAGTAGTGCTTCCCACATTTGAATCTTTGAAGACAAAGCTTTTTCCAAGAGAGAGGGGATGTTAGGAACTCATGTCCTACCTTTCTCTTTACATTATTAGTGTATTAGTTACTATGGATGCATATGCTTTGTAAGTCATCCCTGGAGCACATTTGTATTATCCCACATGCATGGGAAGAAATAGTTGTTAGAATAGAATTAATATTTAAGTAAGTGTTAAGGCCCAATGAAGGCATCTACAAATTGTATTGAATTGAGCTTGCTCAAAGTAGGTTTCCCCATCGAAGAGTCCAGCGATTCTGAGATTTAACTATTGTAATTTAGTTCTATTTATTTGAGTTAATATATTACTGATTTTCATAGTTTATTTCATGTATTTGTAATTATCTCCTAACTTGTTCAGGAAGGATATACACAATGCCCTCAATATTTTAAAACTTATCTTTTGGGTCCTTTGAAGTAATAGTGCACTTACTCTTTTGTCTTCAATTTTTTAACTTTTCAATCATTAGTTACACTAATGTATTTATGTCTATTTATGTCACCAATTTAGGACAGATATTTGTTATTTTTTAATGTGTTTCACATGGAAATTTTAGAAATTTGTGTTGGAAAAGTTGTCACAAGAGTAAAAATGAAAAAAAATTAAAGGTCACTTTTGTATAACTTTTCAAATGCAAATTCTTTGGATTTCTCAAACTTGAGTTTAACTTGATTTTAGGCTACTTATACGTCTAATTTGTGTCACTTTTTCAAAAATAAATAAATAAATAAATATTATATGTATGTATATAGCTATATTTTATTTTTATGGGATTTGTTTTGCCAATGCGATTAATGCTCCTACATATTTGTATTAGAAATGTCATCCACATCATTATCAATCTCAATCTCAGAATATTATGTATAAATGGTCACTTAAGGGAGGCATGTACTACACACAACTACATGTAATCATTGTAAACTTACATTTACAAAAAAAAAACTCTATCCACTCTCATTCCCACATCATGTCATGCACTAATTTGTCCTACCCTCAAATAAATAATTTTTTTAAAATGTTACAAAAATAAAAAAATAGAAAAAATATATTTTACAATGATTGGAAGATATGAAAAAGAATAGTTTAAAAGATAAGAGCAATAATATTTTCACAATATATATTGAATGTAATAAATGCTTATAAATAAAATTATATAAATAATTTTGGATCCAAAAATAATTATACAAATTGAAAAGATGATTGGAGAATATATCCAAAATAGATTTTCTGAAACAACCTTAAAAAAATTGAAGTATGAATGGGTGTTAAAATTACACTACAACAATTTTGCAAGCATCCCTCTAATCACTGAAAAATATGAACATTATGTGAATCCCTGTCTCACAACATTATGTAAAGAGGTTTAGCGGAAGGATTTGATCCAAATTTTATATATTTAATTTGCTAAGCAATTTTCAAATGAAGGTTTATTATTTTTTATTTTCATCATTTTAAAGATAAAAGTTTTATTTTAAATTTAAATAATATTATTAATATTTTAAAATTATATTTTTATTTAATTAATACACTCATTTCACTTATTTAAATAAAAAACTATTTTATATATTCTATATATTTAAAACTGAAACCTAATTAAAATAAAAAACTACAAACACATTATTTAACTATTTTTTTAATTATTATTTAAAATTAAAGAACTTAAACTAACCAAAACTTTCATATTAAAGAAGAGCATCCACGAAAGCCAAATGGTATTATTTGAATATTCCAAAGAATGTGGGTGCAAGTTAAAGTCAAAGGAGATTTTTCACAATAGAACATGAATAACATGGAAAATTTATTGAGCCACTAAATAAGAAGGGATGCTAAAATAAGGTTAGATAATATTAGAAAAATAAGGTAAATGTTTATGTAGTTTGCATTCTACTTTATTAATGAGAAGAGATACATCTTTCACTTGAAATTTCACTGACATGTATAAGAGAAATATATTTATTATGATTTTGAGTATGTGGGATATATAACTGCTTTTAGGAAATCACACACACACTATAATAACATAAATATAATAGATTACAATAATAGAGATAATCAAATAGAGAAAATACTCAACATGTATGAGATAAAACACAATAAAACTTTAGTAAGCTAAGGAAACATTTACGGTACAAGATATCAAGTTTAATTAATTATAAGATGAACAAATTAGATGCAAAATCATTATGGAGATTATATGTGAACTCTACAAATATAAATATGCTTAATTGGCAAAGCACTGTTAGGATTCCTCCTCCTAAAAATAGAGTGTAAAAAAACCATTAGAACTTTCCTTCCTAAAAATAGAATTCGGCAGAATTCATCTTCCTAAAAATAGTGGGAAGAGGGGTGGGGGATGTTACTCCCCGCTCCCCAACCCCTCCCGACCCCATCCCTCCATTGAGGTGTGGGATATAAACCACACCACAAAATAATCCAAAATTTAACTTTGTTATCACATATCTAACAACTACAACTCTTGGAGGGGTATGTCAAGTCAACTAACTTTGCACACACTTGTCTTGTTATTATTTTTAAGGGTTGGGTCAAGGAGAGAAAAGAAGACAATATTGCACATTTGGTGTCAAATTTATACATTGTGAGTGCACAACATTGCATGACATCTAACAATGCAACTGCTTAGAAAAATCATAATTTAAAATAGAGCAAAGTATAATTTTGACAACTCTTAACACATTCATTGGTTATAATTGGTATAGATTTGATAGTTTACCAAATCCACCCAAGGCTTTTTTGGTAGTTGAAGTAGAAGATGAACCGTAAAATCCATCCTTTTAGAATTAGACATTAGATTTAACACAGACCTACACACTCACTTCTTGATCATTGTTCTAGTCTCAAAATCCCAACATTTTACACAAGCATGTTGAATTCTATACTCATTTATTGCTAAAACATGCATGAAATTAGGTTGGAACATATTTTATATCGTTATTATAAATGATAATTCAAGAAATGGAATACAATTTGGGCCAATGTGTACGTTGCCCTAATTATCCACTTTTAAAAAGGATAAAAAGTTGCATTTATCCAAATGGAAAATATTTGTCACTAAAATTACCCTTTCTTCAAATAACCATTTTCGGTGCCTCACAATATGTAATCCTCTTTTATCATTATAGTTCCACCATCAAACCTAATTACACCTATGTCTTGTGAACCCCTATATTTTACTTAATTGTCTTTGCCTACATAAACTATCACATCCTCTAGATCATCATATTGAAGGCTTAAATAAGAAGTTATATGTGTTTATTAAATCAACTCAATCCATAGACCTTCCATGCATTACTTGGACAACATACATGCAACCAAGGGATATGTTCTCTTTAAATCATCCTCTAGCATACCAGACAACCTTGTTCTCCTCACTTGGCCACCTTACATGCAAATCCACCACTTACTTATGCATGATTGAGCCTACACCACTAAGACATGAAGCCTACTTTTATCTTGACCTTCAAACTTTATCAATCAAGATATGGCTATAATTTTTATTTACCAATGCATATTATATCATATTTAATTATGGATTTGATGTTCATCTGCATTGACACTAGGATCCTTAACACTTATTGTTTCCAACCACAATAGTGCTCCCATATCAAAGAAGGACCCAGAGATAACGCATGAAAAATAGTGTTGCCTTTGATAAATAATCAATAATGCATTCTAATACATGGCCATATCTTGTTTGATTTATTTTTTATTGACCAAAGTCTTTGGCTAAGTGTTATGGATTGAGGGGTATCCATTATATAAAATTTACTAGTCTAGTTTTTGGCTAAGTGCCATGGATTGAGGGGTATCCATATATCTATACTAGTCTCTATGAAAATGTTATATGTGTGTATATTTTTGTATGATGGTTATAATGAGCATATTATTGATATTAAAATGAAGGTCAAGCCTTAATGATCAATGTTATTTATTTCAATTTTTATTTTATTAAGAGTCATCCCTGGTATTTTTTGTATGGTTAGTATTCATATTATTTTGTGCGGTATATGTCAATGATTACTCTCTATAACAAGAGTAATTGACAAATGTGTCAAATTGTTAATATCCCACGAGCGGTCAGAGTATTTTTTAAATGCAACAACTACATACATGGATAAGTCATGTGGTTTTGAACTTGAATTGAAGAAAATGTGATCAATTTTCTCGATGGTTCAATTAACTAACCCTACTTTAACCCATAAATTAGATGTCAACATAATCTCTTGTCCTTTGCACATAAGCATTGTTACCTCTAATATAATGTTGTTGAGGTTAGGTGTAACCTATTATTTTCTTTGGTTTACTTTACACATTGTAATTAGAATGTCTACCAATTTTAGTATTTTCTTATTATGCAAATATAACCAAATTGTTAGTCACATACAAATGTGTTTTAAAAGTTTTTCTTTCTTTTGTAGATATCAAGAACTTAATTTTTTATTTAAAAAAATATTCTAATTCTCTTTAATCAAATCTACATTTTTATTGTTGGCTAATAATTTTCTAAACATTAGTTGCTACATGATGTAACCTTATTAATATGTGACTAAATAAATTCCCTGCATTCATTAATATATCATTTATATGAGGTGACTCACCTAAGTTTCTTATAAAAATAATTAAAAAATCATCAAAAAATTTATTATTTTAATGAAATACTTCCCACAATTTATTGTTTATATTATTGAACATTATTGGGTTTATGAAACTTATTTCATTAATAAAAACATATTAAACATATTTAATAATTATAATCTCTAAATTTTATTCAAATCTTAATCAAGAATTAAAAAAATAATACTTTATAATATATTACTAATGTTAATTTTAATTATCACAATAAATACTTCAATAATGACTTACATAATATGAGACATGAATGATTACTTTTTGTTGTGAGAGTTTCCACTTTTCATTTTGATGGTGTCCAAACTACAAACAACTTATGGCTATCTAGGGAAAAAGGTATTATAAGTTGCTTGTCCCAAAAAAATTTACATTTACTTAAATTAAAGAAAGTTATGATGATGGATATGTAAAATTTGACTTAATGTAGGATAAGCTCTTTCATTTATGAGGACTATATTATCTACATGGCATACCCACATTGCAATATGGTACGCTCACAAACCTGTTGTGTTTACTTGGCCTACAAATAAATCCTCTAAAAATATATGTATTATTCCAAATCATTAACTCTAAACATCTTCTACTCCTTGCTCCTTACACCACTCCAATAAGTGTACCTACATAATTAAATATAGACACAATGCTTACCAATTTATTTAATAAAAATTGAAAACAATTGAAAAAATATATAATAAAAAACTAATTCTTCTTCTTAATTGAATGCAGTACAATAAAAATCAATCCAAACAGAATTAAATAAACCAATGAGATGTAAGTCCACACATCATAAGAGTTTTCAAATTTAAATATCAAGTTACATATATAAATAATCTTTATTATGTGTTCTTATTCCCATATCACTCTTTCCAGTGAATTTTGCTATAAACTTCAATTTATTTCAGTAATTGCACCAACCCGCTACAATCTATATTTGACAATAATAAAATATTACACTTATCTAGTAAAGAAATAACATAATAACTTTGTAATTTATGCAGTCTTTTAATCCATTTTTTTGTATTTTATACAATGTTTCATTCTAATTGAAATAAGTTATTTTCTTAATATTTGTGTGTGTGTTTGTGTGTATCTATCTATATAGATACATACATATATAATCTTAAGAATAAAATGTTAACCTTTCATCAAATGTTATGGATAGAAATGTTGTACGAGTTATAACAAAGTTCTAATTTTTTCTATTGTTTACTCTCCTTTTCTATTGCAGTCAAAATATAAGATATCAATTTTATCTCTTATAAATTACTTGTAAGATATCACTTTTTCTCTTACAAATGCACCATGCACTATATATAAGTTTACACTATAAGTTACTAATCAGATTTAGAACCCAACATCCCTCCTCTATCAAGGTAACATCCAAAAATATGTTATGCTTATAAAAATAGTACAAGTAACACACACACACACACCAATCTTGAATTTGGCCATTGTATTGATCCCAAGGAAAGATGGGATATGGAGTTTATATATCATATTATAATGTGTAAAAAATATAAAAATCAAGAATATGCATATGCTAGTATTGATCAAATACCAACTAAATTAGTTGAAAGAAGTGAAATCATTAAATAGGATAGATATTGAATCATGATATTGCTAAATATGGATTGCACAAGAATACACATAGAATATGAGTCTCAAAACATATTCAGGACTACATGGATGGTTAGTCATGCACTTTGGATAACCTATGCACTATAAAATTTCAAAAAAGTGATGAATAAGGTATTGTGATCATACTCTTTTCTTTTAAACAAGACTTGGGAGGAACATTTATATGTTCATACCACAGTCTATAAAATAGAGGGGATATGAATCCAAGCAAACATCATAAAGGCATAATTATTGAAAAAAGAAGATATTAAAATAGATCCTGATAAATTATTTGTTATCATCAAATGGCAGATATTAAAAAATTTGTAGAAAATACCTTTTCTTAAATGGAAAACACTACAAATATTTTTGGACCACTAATCTAACGGAGCCTTTCTGGTAATCGAAAGGATGCTTAAAAGTATCACAGTATATATTTGGACAAGTAGATTTCAACAAGCTCAAGGAAAGGGTTTGAAATGTATCTTTCTTATCTATTACAAATATCATGAATCCATTTGAGATATAAATCAATGCATCCAAGTGTGCAATAGAATAAATGTTATTTTGACAAACGAAGCCAGTTGTTTTTCATAGTGAGATATTTTTTTAGCAGTTTATAATTGCCTACTTAGAATAAGGAGATATAAGTACCAGTGCAAGAAATTTAAAATTGGTGAAATTACTTTGAAAAGAAATAAATATTACAATTTAATCATCAACATTATAATATCTCAAATACTATATGAGTTCTAGAATTCTTGGCATGTAAATTGGAATACTTTTTTGCATATATTTGAAATTCTTATATATATAAATGGAGTCAATAGAAAAAAATAAAAATAAATAACTTTAATATAAGTCTCCAATCAAAACCATTATCATTGCAAAAAATCAATCGATGAAAAACTTACTCAAAAGTACATATCAGTGTTTAAACAACAAGTCTAAACATATTAAAACTATAATTAACTAAATAAGGAGATAAATCCAAGAGGCAAATTTTGTTGATGTTTAAAACTATAATTAACTATAAGGTGGATCACTTGGAGAAAATATTCAGCACGATCCATTATCCCTTCCATGAGAAGGATGACACATTTTTCTTGGAGATTGTATTTTGTCTTTCCCTCCAAGTGGAGAATGCTTTTGTCTCTTTCCTTTATTGCCTCCAAGTGGAGGAGGGAATAATTCTTGGGTTGATGATTGTTATTACATGCTTTTTTTATTTGGTTATTTTTTCTATATAAGGACTTGAGATCCTCTTGTTAGGCCATAGTGGCTTGTATACATTTGTATTCAAGAAAGTTTGTAAGGAGTGTCATTGAAGTAATATATGAAGTGTGATTTCGATATCACCTAGTTTTGAAGTTGTCCATGCCTATTGATATATTATTTGCTTAAGCAATCCAGTGAGAGCACATCATGTGGTATCAGATCAAGTGACATACCTATGGAGAGTTTGATGTAGGTTTAAGAGATGGAAAGAAGAAAAGGAAGATAACTTAATGATCAAATGAGTAGGGATATGCAAGAGTTACAGAGGCAAAAGGCATAACTAACTAAAATTATCACCAATCATGTAATAAGGTAACCAAAAAATGATATTAAAGAAGAACCAATTCGTGAAGAAGAATTATAGCAAGAGCCACTATCATTGGAGGAGAGAATGATTAGAGCCTTAGAGGGAAGAAATAAAGGAATCAAAGTTAAAGTTTTAGACTATAGGGGAATATTACAACTAGAGGAGATCATAGATTTGTTGAACAACATGGAGAATTTTTTTGAATGGAAAGCCATGCCATAAGAGAAGAAGGTAAAATTTGCATGCACCAAGTTGAAAGGTCATGCAATGATTTTGTGGGATCACCTACACAAAACGATGTAAACAAAGAACTAAAAAAATATAAACACATGGATTAAGATGTAGAAGAAGTTGAGGGAGAAATTCCTTCCTATAGATTATGCACAAATCCTCTCCTTAGGGTTCCAGAAGTTAAGATAGAAGAAGCATAGTGTACAAGAGTACACTGATGAATTTTAAAAGATATCCATATGAGTGTAACATGATGAAACACTAGAATAAATGGTTTTAAGGTATGTTAAAGGGTTGAAATTTTCCATTCAAGATGAATTAATCATGCATATGATACTTTGCATGGAAGAGGCTTATAAATTAGCCTTGAAAGCAGAAGATAAATAAAATAGACAAGCTTTTAGAAGAATAATTGGTCCAAGAAGAGGGGAATCCCCTTAAATAAGGGTGACATGTGGTTTCAATACCATTAGAGGTGGATTTAATCCTATAAGGGGAGATTCATCACTTCGTGTAGAGAGGAGAGAAAATAATAGACAAGGAGTCCACTATCAGCAAAGAGGAAGAGGATGAGGTTATGGTGGTGATAGAGGGTGGTTTCAAAATTAACCCTAATATTTGATTTGTTACATATGAAAAAAAATTCACATAGAAATTGAGTGTCCTCACTATCACGAACAAGAAAGGAGGTAGGATGACCGCCAAAGAGTAAACTTGGTTGAAGTTGAGACATAAGATCATACTATTGAAGTTAAAACAATAGATGTTGGAAAAAATATTATGATGAGGAGGATAATGATTTCCCTTAGAAAAGAAATAGATTTAAAAAAATAAGGTGGTGATGCATGGCCATGAACAAACATTTTCTGAATAAGATGCACTTCAGGACGAAATGTATGTAAAGTGATTATTAATGGGGGTAGTTGTGAGACCCTGGTGTCTAAAGAAATGGTAGAGAAACTAGGATTGCAATGTGAAAAACATCCAAATCTCTATAGGATTTCATGGTTTAGAAAGGAAAATGAAATTATTATAGACAAAAGGTGTTTAATTAATTTTTCTATACGAAATTTTTATAAAGATGAGTTATGGTGTGATGTTATACCTATGGATGCATGCCATGTATTATTAAGAATACCATGGAAATATGACATGAAAATAACTCATGATGGATCTAAGAACACTTACACCTTTTTGAAAGATAGTACAAAGGTAGTATTATTACTTTTTAAGGAAGAAGGACAAGCCGAGAACATGTTGTCCACAAAAGAGTTTGTCAATGACATGAAGGTAACAAGTTGTTTTATGTATTAATAGCAAATAATGAAGACAAATAAATTGTGTAGATACAAGAAGAAGCAACAAAAGTATTGGAAGCATATGGATAAGCAACCTGATGAGCTACTAGATGGTTTACTACCAAATAGAAACATTTAGCATCACATTGATTTGACTCTAAGATCAACTCTACCTAATTAAGTAACATATAGGATGATCCCAATACAACATGAAAATTTGAACAAGAAGATTACTGATTTGGTGAGAAAGGGTGTAATAAGGGAGAAGATGAGTCCATGTGAAACACTAGCATTGTTGACTCCAAATAAAGATGGAGGATGGAGGCTGTGTGTGGATAGTAGAGAAATCAACAATATTACCTTCAAGTATAGATTTCCTATACCCCATTTTAATGATATGATGGATGTTCTTACAGGAGGAAATTATTTTACCAAGATTGATCTAAGGAGTGGCTACTATCAGATTTGCATTTGTGAAGGAGATAAATGGAAGATGATTTTCACGAATAGATATAGCCTATATGAGTGGATGGTGATGTCATTTGGGTTATCTAATACACCTAGCACATTCATGAGAATGATAAGCACAATGCCATTGGATTACATTGGTAATTTTATGGTGATTTATTTTGAAAATACTTTGATATTCAATAAGACTAAAGAAGAGAACTTAAAGCATTTGAGAATGGTGTTAGAATTGTTGAGAAAGGAGAAAATCTATGCAAATTTTATGAAGTGTAGGTTTATTAAAGATAGTTTGGTATTTTTGGGATTTGTAATTCCACTAGATGGTGTTAGAATGGATGAAGAAAAGGTGAAGACAATTGTTGAGTGGCTTATTCCAAAGAGCATAACAGAGATAAGAAGTTTCCATGGTTTAGAAAAAATTTATATAAATTTCATTAAAAAATTTAGTAGTATTGTTACACCAATAACAAATTGCATGAAAGGAAAATAATTTGTCTGGACAAAAGAAGTAACATGTTTTTTTGAGTAGTTGAAGAAAGAGATTACAGAAAAGCTTGTTCTAGCATTACCAGATTTTGACAAAGTGGTTGAGGTGCATTTTGATGCTTCAAATGTTGGAATGGGTGTTGTGTTGAGTCAATAAATAATGCCAATAGCATATTTCCATGAAAATTTGAATGAGGTATGAAAGAAATATTCTACATATGATGTTGATTTTTATGCCATTGTATAAGCATTGAGACAATATAGGCATTACTTGGTACCTAAGGAATTTATTAAATATACTAACTATGAGGGTTTGAATTATATGAATACTCAAATGAAGTTAAATAGTAAGCATGCAAAGTGGGTGTCTTTCTTACAGGGATGTAGTTTTGTGTTGAAACATAAATCAGGAAAGTAGAATCAAGTAGTTGATGCCTTGAGTATTAGAGTGGGATTGATAAAAACTATGGTAAATGAAGTAGTTGGATTTAATTTATTAAAGAGTTATATTATACATATATGATTTAATTTATTAAGTATTTATATGCACTACATATTTATATATAAGCTAAAACACATATGTTTGATTAATATAAATTACACAAACTCAAGATATTTTGAGTGATTGGAAGTGTATGCAACCTTCTTATGCCAAAAAATGGTACACAATATTATGTTTTGAAATATATTATGGTTCACCAAATTTTTATACGTGAATTCCACCGATTCCAACATGATGTCCCATTTAGTTGGTTTATATCTAACCAGATATTACAACAAGTTTGACAAGATATACCATACAACCTTGGTCTCTTCACTTGGTCACCTCACATGCAAATCCACCACTTACTTCTGCATGCTCTAACCTAAACCACTGAGACATGAATTTTAGTTTTGTCTTGACCTTCAAACTTTATCAATAAAGATATGGCTATATTTATTTATTTACCAATGCATGTTGTATAATATTTAATCATGGATTTGATTCATCTGCATTGACATGAGGAGCCTCAACACCTATTGTTTACAACCGCAATAGTGCTCCCATATCAAAGAAGGAAGTAGAGACAATGCATGCAAAATAGTGTTGCCTTTGATAAATAATCAATAATGC
This sequence comes from Torreya grandis, assembly GCA_037957365.1. Classification (NCBI taxonomy): domain Eukaryota; kingdom Viridiplantae; phylum Streptophyta; class Pinopsida; order Cupressales; family Taxaceae; genus Torreya; species Torreya grandis. Next base: position 142,919 of record JARHVA010003789.1, read on the forward strand.
ATTCTAATACATGGCCATACCTTATTTGATTTATTTTTTATTGGCCATAATCTTTGGTTAAGTTCCATGGATTTAGGAGTATCCATTCTATAAAAATTATTAGGAAATAGAATCTAGCCTCATCCTTTTTTGGTTTCTTTTAAAACTTTTATCTTAATGGATGATGTGACATTGTACTTTATCATCATCATACCAATTAGAATAAAACCCTTTTGATTCATATCCTAAGTTATTTAAAATACAATCATTTCTAATTTGGTCAAAATGCATTCTTTCATTTCCTTGCACATTAAAATATAACATCCTCATAACACTATTAAGTAAGGGTTAGGTTACGGCTTGAGTACCTACTGCAACATGTAGTTACTATCAAGAAATATATTGGGATAACAAGCATATTCACATGTGTTTATTTAGAATAACATATATTACATACCAAACCAAATAAAAGTAAAAGGCAAATACATTGGGGAAATATCTATATTGACATTTGATTGTTTATAAAATCATATTCATTGTCATAAGATAAATCTATTTAAAATGTTTGAGAACAAGGTGGTCTAGGTACAATGTGACCCGAAAAAAACATGTGAACTATAAAAGAAAAAAAATATGAATGCACAAATGTTCCATTGATCATTGACTGAGTTGAAGCAGTTGGTATATGTATGAATGCTATGTTATTTTAAGCATTGCTTTTTGCCATCCTGAAATTGTACAGAAAGAGGAAATTGTTATTGCATAACATATGATAGATGCTGAACTATTCTTTATGCCCAAAAAAATTGGCAACTTGTGTAACCTTATTATTTCAGAATCTATTATTTTATATAATAAAACCGAATTAAGTTATGGATCTAATTTTTTAAACAAGGAAGGTAATGATGAGCATACCTCTCTGCTAGAGTAGATGTGTGAATGCGATATTTAAAGTCAACAAAAATAGCTATAAAAAAACAAAGATGTTCACGATAAAATCTCATTAATTTATGGATCTAATTATTTAAACAAGGTAATGATGAGCATACCTCTCTGCTAGAGTAGATGTATGAATGCAATATTTAAAATCTACAAAAATAGCTATAGGAAAACAAAGAAGTTGAAGACACTGTTCAATACCAATTCTGTATGTGAAGGCACTATGAATAAATGTCAAGTATGCAGAGGCTATTAATTATTTCATTGTGCATAGAAAATGTATACATAGGCATATATCAAAAAATACATTAGAGGACTGTTACTGTTGTAAAACTTACCCAATCACACATAAATGAGGGAGCTTGAGATTTACGGTTGACAAACAGAAAAATTACCAGATACAGGGTACTAATATTTTAGAGAACATACCCATTGCAAAGATCAAAGCAAAAGAATTTTAGAAAAAAGTTCAATGCATGAAGAATAACCAGGAAATGTCCAAAGGGAAGCAAATGAAATGAATAATGGATATAAAACTATCTTCATCACTTCTATTAAAACTCCAAAATAATCCAATCATGTTGATCGTGGTTAAAATTCCAGATTTCATTTAAAAGATGGAGGCTTTTCAGAGCAGGAATATCAAAAGGCAATTAATAATGATTCAACAACAAAAACTGGGAATCGAACTGTGCTGAATTCAATGGAAAGTATTTAGCCTCAGAAACAGGGAGAACATGGCATTTTATGTGTATTTTGACAAGAACTAAAGCTTGTCATCGTAATCATGTAGCGTGCAAATTGGTAAAGAAAATATAAACTCTGAAGATTGTGATGCTGATGAGAAAATCTTCGAGAAACTCAGTAATATACTCAAGTAAGCTAATTCAAATAATAATTATAAATTTTAAATTATTATTTCAATGTCCATTTCATAGGTACTCTGAAACTCTGTAGTTGGTCAACAAATAAATGATAATAGTCGTTTTTTGGAGATGTAAAATCCGAACCAAAAGCATGGTAACCCAATTCAAACAAGGGTATTAACTTTGAATCTATGAACTCTAATTTATATGCAAGTCTGCATTGAACTCACGACTCTTTCCTTCCAAGTCTATGCAAATCTGTTGCAACTAGCCGACAGATGTATCATCCTTTGATTCTCACCGGTGAGTTCGGCTCTGTTGAATTTTAATTAAAAAATATATTAAATAGTGGGCCTGTTCTCAGGGTCAACCAGGACGTGTCTCTTGTATAAGTTTTTCTCTTTTATAAAAAGTGAGGCGGCCGCTTTCTCATCACATACATCGGTTTCAACCCATCACTCGATGGGAGTTGTAGCCTCTCATGGGTTACAAAGCCCAAAACTCTTTTTATCTATGTTATGTAGACACTTAAATATGGCCTATTGCCATTTGTTGCTAGTTAAACTGTATGGGTTTAAGGTGTTTTTTAATCTGTCAAAAATTAGTTTAAATTAGATGTGATTGGCTTGTTTTTGGGATATTCTTTCCTTATTCTTGCTCTTTCTCTTCTTTATTCAAGTTATTGAATATATTGTTTGAAGTATGTCGACATTTTTATGTTTGTTTAGAATGCCTTCAATATTTCTAAACATTTTTTTTTTTCTTTTGAAGTAATAGTGCATTTATCTTTTTGTCATTATTTTTTTAGATTTTCAATCATTGGATACACTAGTGCATTTATGTTCATTTACATTACCGATTTAAAGTCAATTTAGTATCGATATTTGTTTTATTTCAACTTGTTTCACGTAATTTTTTTAAAATTTGTGTTAAAAAAGTTGTCGCAGAAGAGATAACTCAAAAAAAATTAAATATCACTTTTGTAACAACTTTTCAAATGCAAATTCTTTGGATTTTTCAAGCTTAAGTTGAGTTTAGCTTGACTTTGGGTTGCCTTTACATCAAATTTTTGTTATTTTTTCATTTTTTAAAAAAATTAGTAATAATAATAATATATATTTTAAATAGTCACATTTTATTTTTATGGGATTTCTTTTGCTAATGCGATTAATGCCTCTACATGTTTGCATTAGAAATATATTTCATCCCCATTCTTATTCTCAATCTCAATCTCAGAGTATTATGTACAAATAGTTAACTAAAGGAGGTGTGCACTATACACAACCACATGTAACCATTATAAACCTACATTTACAAGAAACTCTATCCACTCTCATGCCTACATCATGTCATGTACTACCTTATCCTATGCTCTAATAAATGATTTTTTTGAGATGTTTAAAAAACAAAAAAAATATAAAATATAAAAAAAAATCCTCTATAATGATTGGAGGATATGTGAAAAAATAGTTCAAAAAATAAGAGCAATAATAATTTTATAATCTATATCAAATGTAGTGAGTACTTGTAGATAAAATTATCTAAATAATTTTAGATCCAAAAATATTTATATAAACTGAAAAAATAAAAAAAAAATATCCAAAATAGATCTTTTGAAACAACCTTAAAAATTTTAAATCAAATATAAATGAGAATGCTAAAACTACACTAATAATTTTACAAGCATCCTTCCAATCATTAAAAAATGAGAACATTATGTAAATCCTTTTCTCACAACATTATGTAGAGAGTTGAAGAAATTGATCCAAATTTTATATATTTAATTTGTCAATAAATTTTCATAACAGACTTTATTATTTATCATTTTCATTTTTTAAGTTTAAATAGTATTATTAATATTTTAGAATTATATTTTTATTTAATTGGCTCAATCAACTAATTTAAATATAAGCTTATTTTGAATATTTTATATATTTAAAAATGAAATCTAGTTAAAAGAAGAAACTACAAGTACATTATTTAGCTGATTTTTTTATTATTATTTAAAAGTAGAAAACTTAGATAAACAAAGCTTTCATATTAGAAAATAGAATCCATGGAAGCCAAAAAAAAAAAATATTATTTGAATATTCTAAAGAATGTGGGTGAAAGTTAAAGTCAAAAGAGATTTTTCACAATACAACATGGAAAATTTCTTGAGCCATTAAATAAGAAGGATGTTACAACAAGCAAGGTTAGATAAATGTTTATGTAGTTTGAATTCCATTTCATTATGGAGAGGAGATACATCTTTCACTTGAAATTTTATTCATATATATAAAATAAATATATTTATTAGAAAGAAATATATTTATTAGATTTTAAGTACATAAAATATATAAATATAATTTTTTTTAGGGATATTTCGAGTCAACTAAATTTACACATATTTGTTTTGTTATTATTTTTAAAAGTTAAGTCAAAGAGAGGGGGAAAAAAATAATTTTGCATATTTAACATTGAAATTATACATTGTGAGTGCACAATATTGTATGACATAGATAACAATGTAACTACTTAGAAAAATCATAATTAAAATAGAGCGGGAGTACAATTTTGAAAACTCTTAAACACATTCAGTGGTTACAACTTTTATAGATTTGATAGTTTACCAAATCCACCTAAGGCATTTTTATATGGTGATTATAAATGATAATTTAAAAAATGGAATAAAATTTTGGCCAATACATACGTTTCCCTAATTATTTATTTTCAAAAAGGACAAAAAGTTACATTTATCCAAATGGCAAATATTTGTCACTAAAATTACCCATTCTTCAAAAAACCATTTCTGGGTCCTCACAATATGTAACCTCCCTAATCATTAAAATTCCACTATCAAACCTAGTTACACCTATGTATTGTGAATCCCTCTATTTTAATTAATTGCCTTTACCTACATGATCTATCACATTCTCTATATCCATAATATCGAAGGCTTTTAGGAATTTATATGTCTCCATTTAACCAACTCAATCCATAGTCCTTCCATCCATTACCTAGATAACATACATGCAACTAGGGCATATGTGCTCTTTAAATCATCCTCCATTATACCGTACAACCTTGGTCTCCTCACTTGGTTACCATACATGAAAATTTACCACTTACTTCCACATGATCAAGCCTACACCACTAAGACATGAAGCTTATTTTTATCTTGAACATCAAACTTTATCAATCTAGATATGGATGTGATTTTTTATTTACCAATGCATCCTGTATAATATTTAATCATATGTTTCATTTTCATTTGCATTGACATTAGGATCCTCAACATCTATTGTTTCTAACCCCAATAGTGCTCCCATCCCAAAGAAGGAGCCAAAGACAACACATGTAAAATAGTGTTGCCTTCAATAAATAATCAATAATGTATTATAATACATAGCCATACTTTGTTTTATTTATTTTTAATTGGGCATAGTATTTTTATAAGTGCAATGGATTGAGGGGTATCCATTCCATAAAATTTACTAGGGAATCGAACCTGACCAAATCCCTTTTTGGTATCTTTTAGGACTTTTACCTTAGTGGATGGTGTGACATTGTAATTTATCATCATCATACCAATTGGAATAAAACCTTTTTTATTCATACCCTATGTGCTTTAAAAGATAAGCATCTTCAATTTGGACAAACTACATTCCTTTGTTTCCTTGCACATTGAAATATAACATCCTCAAAACACTATTAAACAAGAGTCGGGTTGCATCTTGAGTATTTTCCATAGCATCTAGTTAGAGTCAATAAATATGTTGGGGTGATAAGCATATTCACATTTATTTATTTATAATAAGCTTATATTCCATATCAAACCAAATAGACGTACATGCAAAGACATTATGGAAATATCTATATTGACATTTGATAATTTATAATATTATATTGATTGCCACAAGGCAAATCTATCTAAAATGTTTGAGAAAAAGGTGGTCTATGTACAATATGACCAAAAAAAAAACATTAATGCACAAATGTTCCATTAATCTTTGACTGAGTCAGAATAGTTGGTATATGTATGAAATTGTCCAAAAAGAGGAAATTTTTATTTCATAGCATATGATAGGTGATATACTATTATTTATGCAAAAAAAATTGGATACTTGTGTAATCTTTCACATATGGCAATCTTTGTAACCTTATAATTTCAAAATATATTATTTTACATGAAAAAAAACTAATTCTAGTTTATGGATCTAATTTTTCAAACAAGGCAGGTAATAATGCTCATCCTTCTCTAGCAGAGTAGATGTGTGAATGCAATATTTAAAGTTAGAAAAAATAGCTATAGGAAAACAAAGAAGTTGAAGACACTATTCAATACCAATTCTGTATGTGAAGGCACTATGAAAAAAGGTCAAGTATGCAGAGTTTATTAATTATTTCATTGTGCATAGAAAATCTCTTCACAGGTTTATATCGAACAATACATAAGAGGATTGTTATTATTGTAAAACTTACCCAATCACATAAATGAGGGAGATTGAGATTTATGGTTGACAAATAGAAAAATTACCAAATATAGGGTACGAATATTTTAGAGAACATAACCATCACAAAGATCAAAGCAAAAGAGTTTTAGGAGAAATTCCAATGCATGAACAATAGCTAGGAAATGTCCAAAGGGAATGAAAATGAATAATGGCTAGAAAACTATCTTCATCACTGCAACTAGAATATGCACTTTGTTAGACATAGACATTACTTCTATTAAAATTCCAAAATAATCTAATCATGTTGATTATGGTTAAAATTACATATTTCACTAAAATGATAGAGGATTTTCAGAGCAAGAATATCAAAAGGCGATTAATAATGATTCAACAAAAAAAACCATTAATCAAATCATTCTAAATTCAAGGGATTTGGAGTTCAATTGACCATAATTGTAACCAGGGAAAATATTTAGCCTTTGAATTTTAGATCCTTCTTAGAAATAGGGATAACATGGCTTTTTTTGGTACATTCTCTTAAGAAATCAAAAATAGGGTATTTTATGTATATTCTGACTTTATAGGTTCGGCAAGAACTAAAGCTTGTCATCATAATCATGTACTGTGCACATTGGTAAAAAAATATAAACTCTAAAGATTATGATGTTGATTAAAAAATTCTAGAGAAACTCAACAATAGACTCAAACAAGCTAATTCAAATAATAATTATAAATTTTCAATTATTATTTCAATGTCCATTCCATAGGTACTCTAAAACTCTGCAATTGGTTAGTGAAGAAATGATAAAAGTCATTTTTTGGAGAGTAAAATCTGAAGCAAAGTATGGTAACCTAATTCAAACAAAGGTAATAACTTTTGAAGTCAAGGAGCAAGAGTTAACTAAATGCTTGAAAAAACATCACAAAATGACATTTAGCATGAGGTTAGTGCAAAGAGTACTTACCTTTAGAAGGATGGGGATTTTGTGGTTTAGGTTGAATTTACATGCCTACTTTGTTGAGATAAGAAAAATTCTATAACATTTTCAATTCAGATGTGAATATAACTTGTATATATTGTCATGATAGATTTGGAGACTTTACAAAGGGTAAATTGTCAAGTAGTTTCACACCTTCATTGCTAATCTATGGAAAAATATGTCTAATGAGATTATTTTTGTTGATTTTAAAAAATTTATACATGGTAAATTATGATAACAGATGAATTATGCTTTATTTATTGTTTATATAGTCTGTGTATATTGTTGTCCTTAGTGTTGAGAATAATTCATTGAGAATTTGCTCTTTTACAATGCATTATAGGTTGTTGTTGTCTTTAGTTTTTATATTTCATAGAATTCGGTGAAAATAAAAGTATGGACATTACTTTTTTCATTTGTGGAAATATGTTTTGGTTTATTTCATGTCCCTTTGTATTTTCATGGTGTTTACCAAACCGAAAAAGGTTTTCCAATACAACTTTTAAATTAGTTATTCAAACTTGATAAAAGGTTGGGCAAGATAATCACTCATACCTTGTGTAATACCTTCATCCCAAATAACAAACCAGTTGATCCAATGTAAAACAAAAAATGTAAGAAAATATGCCCTACAACATATTATAAAATAAGTAAAATTACATTTTTCAAATGTATTATGTATAGGAAGGTAAACAAACATGTACTATAATTCATACAAAGGAGAGTAGGAGAGATTTTTCTTACTGACATTTTTTTAAACAATTTACATGAAATAAAAAATTATGTGGTTGTTTTTTATTTTCATTGAGTATAGGCAAAATTGTAATGGCTAAACAACTTATGTATATGATCACATAATCAAAAACCCTATCCAAATTTACAATGTTTTTCTTTTTGCTCAGAAAATTAAATATTGTAAAGCAATATGGCAGTGGTGGTACATGTGCAGTTCCTTTTCTACAAAAAGATAAAAGAATCTCATCGTGTAAGAGCATGAGTGTATATAAAAATAAATTTAAATAAAGGTTATGAAATACTTCTTAAATTGTGAGGTCTATGTGATATTGGCTGACTGTGAGTGATATTTCTATGCAATGCAATCCTTAATGGGTTATCTATTTGGATCTACTTGTGTTCAAGACAATTTGGACTAATTCCACTTATTAGAAGTGGTTAACTTGCCAATGTCAAATTTGTTCATGGTTCTACTCAAACTCCTAAATGTCATCCAACCAACAATGGAAGTAACTCTCATTTGAATCAATTCAAATGGAATTTGCCTCCATGAACTAGACATTAACTTTGAATTTAAGAACTATATTTTGTAAAGATAATAGATAATGATTTGTAATTAAGAATATTTTGTAAAGATAATAGATAACGGTTTGTAATTGGAAATTATTCTCATGGATATGAGAAAAAATACTAAACTACGGTGAGTTTCTCATGATATAATTTATATTTTGAAGAATTTTTATGAGCCACATGATTTATTTTGATTTAATTGGTTGTTGACTTTGAAACTTGAAGATAATTTTATTTTAGATGAAATAGTGGCATTCACTAAATAGAACCTAATAGTTTCATTTTTTATATCAACATATATTGACCTCATTCTAGGATTTGTCCACATCTATATGGTTGACATATTGGAAGAACAAACATATACGATATTGAGGCACAGGGATCAATAAATGTTGGTGCAGGGCCCTCTGGAATGGCAGTTGCTACATGTCTTAGAGAGGCCCTAATGATTTAGAGGTACCAAAATTAGTGTAAGGATAAATAATTGTTGGCACAAGGCCCTCTAGAATGGCAATAACTATGTGTGTTATAAATGCCACAATGATTTAGAGGCATTAAAATTGGCTGCCCAGATTTACAATATTGAAAACATGTTTCTATTTTTATAAAATTTTAAACATTCACAAGAAATTATCCACCCAAAAATATATCAATAATGTCAAACAAACCATCATATTATTTTACCATGCATTGTTATTTTTTCATAATAAATTTATTATAATATTTCTATCTTACTAATTCTAACTCAAGATTTAAATATTAACGTGTCACTTCTAATATATAGGGAAATTTAAAAAGTTCTAATACAAACTCTTTCAAATTTGTTTTTAAAACAAAATCCCTCATTATTGTTAGAAAATGTAATGGAAATTTGTTCTTAAAAGATTGTAGCATACTTTAGATTTGAATACATTAAAAAATATTCAAATACAAACTATACTTGTCATATATTAGCTAGGGCCATTCTTTTCTATCTGTTATGTAATTTCCAATGAGCAAACTTCAATTATAAGTAAATAAATAAATAATAGAACAACCACCCAATGGACAAATTCGGGTAGATGAGATCAATAGATCTAGCTATTTCTCAGACCAAATTGTGATGTACACCATAAAAAAGTTCTATAACTTGTTGCTTTTAATGAGTGTCTTTACAAGAACATTTCCTACAAGATAGGAACCTTACAGATCATGTAACATAACAATTTATTGTGAGCCTTTCTGACTTTACAGGTTTGGTAATAACTAAAGCTTGTCATCGTAATCATGTAGCAAATGTTTTTCACTATTAAAGCTTTGGTAATAAGCAAAGGTGAAAACACATCCAATATAAAAATATGGACATTAAATTGGATACTGAATACATGACTTAAAATTCTAGGATATGCAAATTGGTAAATCTATGCAAAATTCCCAACTTCAGATGGGAAATCACAAATACAGAAATAGTGTCTTCGATTAAGAATACATTGGATGCTTTGTAGAAAGAATTATGTATTCCTAATCACACACAAAAGCCTATTTTTATGAATGGGGATAAAGAATACTTGTGACGAAAAACATGCATCCAACATTACGATAATAAGAAAAGAAATGCAAGACCACAAAAATATAAATTCTGAAGATTGTGAATTAGGCTAGGTAATTGAATTGACTCGTCAAAATGCAAAAGACAACTTGATGCTAATGAAAAAAACTTAGACAAACTCAGAAATAGACTCAAATAAGATAATTGAAATAATAATTATAAAATTTAAATTCTTATTTCAATGTCCATTTCATAGCTACTCTGAAACTCTGTAGTTGCTCAGCAAAGAAATGATAATAGTCATTTCTTGGAGATGTAAAATTGAAAGCAAAATATGGTAACCCAATTCAAACAAACGTATTAACTTTTGAAGTCAAGGATCAAGAGTTAACTCAATGCTTGTAAAAACATCACAAAATTTTTAGAATATTTCTACTAAGAGTTGATTAAATGTCTACCATTACGATCTAATTTATTTTGATGAATTTTTTTAATTAATTTTAATGTCTCAACTCATATTTGTGAACAACCAAGTCTACCCTGGGAGTTTTTAGCCACTTGGGGAAAGTAACTAAATTGTAGCAAATAGTTTTAAAAGGTAAAATGGTAAATGCAACTTTTTCAATTGCATCCAGGACAGACATCGATTTGGCATATGAGAAGCTCAAGGGATTTTTTTCCCTTCACTTTATTTACTATCTAAATTTTATACTAATTTTTTAAAAACTCCACTGGGTTTGAGTTAGAAAAATATGATATTATTTTTCTATTTAATCAATGTATTCTTTCATTAGAAATCATCATGAAAATCCAATTAGTGATCTAGCTAAACACACTAAGTATCTTAACTGTAAAATAAGCATGTAACAACTACCTATTACTGTTAACTAGCATCATACAATCAAAACATAACTGAATATAGATACTAATTATTAATGCCCAGCATAGATCATCATTTGAGTACTTTTTCATACCAACCATAGATCATCGATCCCCTGCACAATCTTAAATCAGGGAATGGCCCTCCCTACACAGATGAGTAGATAGTGATGGTGCAATAATTTAGACAAACAAGATAGTACCCATATGTTGTATGATTTCTAAGAACATTCAGTGTACCATAAAAAAATCCATCCTAACATGATATTTCAAAAATATGTAAATCATACACATGAAATGATAATGTCTAATTAACGATTTTTCATTAATTATTGATCTCTAGGATTAGTGAATTTCATACGCATCACTTGATTGGATTACCTTCATCTGATATTGGTGATACTAGTAAGCTAGTGAAATTTATCTCACTACTTACATTGTACCAGCATACAAGATTTGGTTAAAATAAATATAACCAACAGATTCATATAGATCAGTGAATTTCATACGCATCACTTGATTGAATTTCATACTTTTTACTAGCTATCATAAAACATGTTAAACATAGGAATAATCAAAATACATACACTTAATCCATCAAATGTATAAATGATGTATACATAACAATTATAATTTGTACCACCCGAGTATAACATACACTTAGATTGTAATTTTTAAATATAATATATTTTATAACATTTCATAATATTATAATTCATTGTTCATGACCACAACTACTCAATTACGAACAATCAGTCTTACAATTTTAAAAAATAAATGTTTCATAATCTTAAATAATAAGCAAGTACAGTTTAACCAACTGGATATATCTTATTTTTAAACTGCATACTATTATAACTTATAAGCACTTATCATGATGCACTATTATATGTTATATATGTATCAGCCCCTGTATATATTAATATACTCATAATATGTACTGCTCATAAATTTTCAATATTGTATGTATATATACTAACAATCATTTATAACTCTAATCAAGGTCTCTATAAGATTTCCAAAATCATTACATTCATGAATTATCAAGACATAATCTAAGTAATATAGTCTATAGACCTTTCTATGATAATATTTCACTCTTATTAGTTTTCATTGGCTCTTAAATAAAACAATCGACTCCTGATTCAGATTCACCATATAAGGCATTCTCATAGTTCTTTTATGTGTTTGGTCTCAACAACAATCTATGTAATTCATCTATATATGTTGCTACAGGTTCATCTCCATCAAATTATTTTATATAAAATTCTTATGCTTCAAAACCATTATTTAGTCTTTACATAGAATTTGAAACATAGCCAAAGCATAGATTTATCCTCCTCACAGCATACGTATATATATTCTTTCATAGTTTTGAATGTCAATATATATAAATAATGGATATAAAATTAGTCAATTAGGAGTATAGTGAAAATGTAACATTACAATAGAAATTTTTATTATTGCTACTGTTTATACAAATATTAGTGATATCCCTATTGATAAACTGTATAATACTATTCATCTTTCTATAACCATGTACAACCATATCCATGTTCATCCATTCTCAAACATGACACCATATGACTATGGTTCATAAGATATAAAAAAAATATGTAATCACATCTCAATTTACTAATTGATTATATTCATAACTCATCAATTTGTCTAATACAAATTAGAATATATCAATTAGTTAATTTGGACACATTCAAATAAAAATATACATAATATCAAGATCTACTGCTATATATTGCCAAGCTTTGATATACGGCCAAGCTTTGATCAAGATCTACGGCTAAGCTTTGATCAAGATCTATGGCTAAACTATATCATTATACAACTATGGCTCTCATGGTATACCATCACCATGGCTTAAGTATTGGCTCTATGGTTCAATGTAACGACAAACAAATACATTGGAGATGTACATTAGTAATAATAAATATACATTGAGTATATTAATAATGCTTTATATAATTTTGCTTTATAACTCAGATTTATATTCTAATTAATATGAATATATTATATAAATGTATTACATTAACTATATTATATTCTATATATAGCATATTTTTATATATCATCGCACTCCAATTATGACGTATATAGTCATTACTATTTATAATCAATATAATTTTGCATATTATCTAAACTATGCGTTAATATTATAACCAATGGAATTTATTATGCTTTTATATAAAACTCATAATAATATACTATTATAGATATTCCTCTTAATACTAATTTTACACACAATGCGAGTTATGAGGAATTCTTCCTTTTAGGGATATAATTATGACTATTCATTATGTTATATCGTTGTTAATTCTGATTACTCAAAGTGATTAGATCATAAATGAGTCGTTCATTCCTATGCCCCTGATATACATGTAATTGGAATATATCACTTACATACACATATCAAATCACTACACATTTTTGTATTTCCATGAGTTTACAACATTGTATATATCTTGGTAACAGTTTGAACCTTTCAGAGTGTCACACACTCCAACTATATGGTTAGTAAATCACCCCTCTATATATATATATATATATATATATATATATATATATATATATATATATATATATATATATATATATATATATATATATATATATCACTATTTTGAATAATAAATTACATACTATGTATATATTCATACACCTAGTTTAATATATATATATATCACTATTTTGAATAATAAATTACATACTGTGTATATATTCATACACCTAGTTTAGCATACATGTTAACACAATATGGCACTAGAATATTATAGTCATAATTTTATTATGGTTTATATATAACATAGTTTAGTATATATGAGATATAATACTGTGTAAATTGTTGTAATTAGAGATCTACTAGGGCTCTCTATAAGTCATCATTGAAATCTCTTATGTATCTACCAGATCGTCTCATGCTCTTTTGTAATTTAAAATATTCATTATACTAGCTCACAAGTTCGTTGTATATATATATATTCAAAGTTTATCATATTTATCTATAAGTATATAAATCGATATATAATTGAATTGCTGTAAATAGATATATATAAATCTTTATATATAATTGATAAAATCAATGCATATGAATCGTTTATTTTCTAAATATTTATTTAAATCGATTCATTATTTTTGGAAGATTTTAAAACATGTGAAATGTTATACATGGATATCAAAGATAAACAGAGAACCTACCTAAAGAATATTCTTATCAGTATCTAGAAAAACTCCCTTTGATCTACGCCTTTCATTTTCTCCAATCCCTCATTGCCTTTTCTTTCTCCTTTCTTTTTTTCTCCTTCTCTATGCTGCCCTATTTTCTCCATTATTTCTTTTTTTTTAGGAGTATGATGCTTTCTTCTTTTCTTTCTTAAAACTACCTTTTTCTTTTTCTATTTTTATGTTTTTCTTTTATTTTTTCCTTTTTTCTTTAATTTACACTTTCCCTCTAAGTCATCTTATTCCAATTTATTTTTATTTTCAAAGTGTAAGAAAATATAATAACTTTATTTGTTACCTAATTATAATAACTATATTTGCTAATTATAATTAGCACCACAAACATCATTACGATTTAATATTAATGATTAACTCATTAATCATCAAATTCAAATTTATTCTATTTATACAAGTTTTTATTTTTGAAAATATTAATAGTCATGAACATATTAGCATGACATATATGCACTCATATTTGATTAGTTACATATAAGTATTAAATTGAGCTAACACACATACTCAATCATCAAAATACTATCAATAATTAAAATATACTAATGTTAAACATTAACTTATGTATATAATATGTATTAACTAATGTGGTGTGTAAAGGGTTCTAGTCATTTCTCTATCATCCTCCAACATCTCCATTTACGTCACCTTCTACAATGATGTTCTCCCTTCGTCAGGGTTTGAGGAATAAATCTCTTTGTGTCCAACATACAATAAGTAGGTAGTTAGTTCATAAAATCATGATATGTATATCATAAAATATTGTTGAAATAACAAGTCAATATGATTCATAATGTAAAAAATATAAACTACAACTCATAACAATGAAATCAAGTAATCAAAACAATATTCAACTATCTCATAACAAAATATAACTTATAGCTTAGTAATAATGAAATCAAATTACCAACTATAGAAAATTCATAGATAATCAAGTAAACTTGCTTAACGAGAAATCGAGATGTAACAACTTTGTTTTGACATTGTGACTAATCTTAAAGGGATAAACCAACCCAGCCAATCGAGTTAAACCTGGCCACCAGAGGCAAGATATTGAGAACATGACAACATAATCATCAAGTAGGAGATAATCCAATAAGGTGTCAATAGAATTAATGAAAAGCAATCTCTTTGAAAATATCATCTCAGAAAAATAAAAGGCTACTATAGAAAATTTTCTTTAGATGCTCTGTTGCAAAAGAACCTATTCAAGATTTTGCTATTAAATGATGAATAACCTAGACTATGTATGAAACACTATTAAATCTTTGGGCAAGACCTTCTAGTCATAACCCGGTCTTTAAAAACCAACACAACAAGTAAGCCTAGTCATGTTCTTAAATGTAATTTTCTCAATATTTAGTGACAAAAAATATAGCTCCTATAACCTATTATTTTTTAGGGTTTAGCTGTGAGAAAATATCCCATTATTCTTGCTAAGATTATTAATAAAGTTTATCTCATCAATGCACAAATTCAAAACCTAACCAAAAAACTACGTATACAATGTAAAAAAAAAATACATATACAATATGAACCCTTCACATGGGAAACATAAGACCCATGGGTAAAAAAATACGGAAATGTAATGACCTTGCACAAGCCCTGAAATTAAAAATACTTGGCATATTAAAAGGTAAGCAAAGGCCATGATTTTTGAAACTATGAAAAACTAATATGCTCAGAATTAAAGCTTAAGCTTAATGTCTCTATACTTGGTGAGAAAATGGGTGACATAAGGGACAACGCGAATGACAACAACCCATACTCCCAACATGGTTAAGTGCTTCTTCAATGCCTATTATTCCTAGTTTTGGTTTTGATTATTGCATTATTTTATTATGTGGAATGCATGTTAATTATTGTCACATTTGATACAACTTGAGGGGTTGTCACATTTGATATCAGAGTTATGCTTCGAACTCTATGACCTAATGAGTCCATTAACATTTTTGTATCCTTTTACTTAGCAAAAAAGAAGATTTTAAAAGTATGTATGGTACATTTAGTGAGCACCTTAGAGAATTCATACCCATTTAAAAGTTGCTAAAAGTTTTATTTACCGAGTGTCTCATTGGTGATGATTGTGTACGGTGTTGGGTAAGAGAGTGCATAACTTAGTTCTTGAATTATGAACAAAAGTTTCCTACCATATTTTTTATTTTTAAATTGAATACCTCAAGTGTGATTATGTCTTCTTTGGATCAACTTCACTATTTGTATTTTGTGTTGTGAGTGTTTTAAAGTATGGAGTGCTTCTCACTTAAGTATTTATGCATTATTTTTATGTCTTACTTATACAAATCTTAGGAATGGAAATCTTGTAATACCCTTCTATAGTGGCACCATTAACTGTAGTGAAATTTTTCTTGTAGTTGAGTGTAGACACCTTGATTGTGTATTCCTTTATGTTAGGAGTTTGTTATGTGGATTAGTATCCTTGTATAGACTTATGAAGATAAGTCATCTCTCTTAGTTGGCTTAGAGGTGAGTTTTTATGTTTTCACTCTCTTCTTACATCATTTTAAGCTATCAAAAAGATTCATATTTTTAAGATGTTGATATAGAGTTTCCTTTTGCGGAAGACTTTTTTATGAACTATTACTTGATCGTATTCCCTTGAGTTCATGGGATAGTGTTTTCTTCTTATTGTTGATAGAGGTTGTAGGATTGGATAGATTGATACATCATTTTGGTTCATATTTTCTTTCTAGTTGTGGAAGTAGGTAATGATACTACACTTACAAGTTTGGTAAGTGAATAGTGTTTGGCAACATGGATTGTGGAGTTTTCTTTTACCATGTACGATATGTAAGAAGTGTTGTTGTGAGATGTTGTTCCCTGCTTTCTACTTGTGAATTTTTAGAGTCACTATTTTATCTAACTTATGAAATTGACCATGAGGAGTGGCTAGCTTTGAATTTATATTAATTCTAGTTGGTTACAATTATTATGTTATTATATATCTTTGTGTATATTGATATTATTTTCTTCTTGAAGTATATTGTTTGAAGAGTTATGTGTACCTATCTTTGGGAGTATGTAAGGTATATATTATGTAGAACATGTGGTAAATATAAAAAGGTTAAGATAAAAATTTTAGTTGTTGTGTGCTAGTCATGCAAGTAAAGAGACATTATCTCACTTATAAGGTATTAAGGACGGTATAGTCGTTAGCCTTTGTATGTTATATTAGATATGATATTAATTCTTTTTACTATGAATATAACATTATAAAATAAGTTGCAGGATATGATACTAGTTTTGATTGATTAGTAGCAACTTAATTCAATTTCAAGATGATTATATGATTTATTTTATGTGTATTTTAGTGCATATAATATAGAGTATATATAATCTTTTAGCACAAAGCATTGCTTTGTATGATCTATTAGAATAGATTTATGAATCTTGTACACTTATTAAAGATTGTCTGATCATGGAGACCAAGGGATGATTGGATATCAGAACTTGAGTTCTAAATGATAGGATGGTATCCTACTTAGCCTCACATTGACTCGATTGATACTGAGTTGTATTCGATAGATGGACTTGTCAAATCTAGGACTTGACAGGTAGAACTTGTCAAATTCAGTCGTATGATCATTTATTTTGACTTTTGTGATGAAATAATATGTTGTTGAGCTAGTAGTTAAACTTTTATCAAGTTATTATCAAACTTTTTTTATGGTTCTAGACCTCAAGTGGTCATGATAGAACTAATCAGTGTAAAGTGACTTTCATGAAACTTGTTTATAGAATAAAAAATTTCATAGAGTAGAGTCTTGTGAGATAAATTCTCTAAAAATAGTGCTAATGAGGAGATCTAGAGTAAGTTCTTTAGGTAAATTTTTTATTTAATTGCATGATATGATAATTGATATTATATTTTTTATGCTATTAGATTTTGTTTGTTAATTAGAATTTTTACTTGAATAAGAGTTATCGGGGTGATGATCAGTTTTAAAGGAGAGGATGTCACATCCTAATTTTACCTTGTAAATAATATCCTTTAATCTATTCATTAATATCTAATTCCATTGCTTTGATTTAAGAATTTTAACATATACTAGTTTGGGATAGTAGTATTGTTGATTAGTATACATTGCATAATAATTATATTTTGATTATTTTTTACATTCAGGATGTATAACTATTAATTTTACATCATTGATTTATAATGACTCAGACTAACTACCTACTTGTTAGGAGGTGGATATAGGATAAGTCCTACCCCCAGAGCTTGACAAAGGATAGCATCATTGGAGAGGGTCAGCTAGATGGAGCGATTAGAAGAAACACCAGTAGAAAATGTTAGTTACCCCACACACACATAGTAAATTTTAAATGATAGTATGTTATGAATTATTGCTTGTGATTATTTTTGTGTGTGTGAAATTAATTTCAGTGTGCATTTAATTTCTTTAGCTTAGTTGATTTAGTTTTTAATTTTAAATCCCAAAAATAATTATTTAATTGTAAAATAAATATTATTGTCTTAAATATAATTATCTAGCAAATAAAAATCAATTAATGGCATAATTATCCTGATGAAGGTTATTTTCTTAAAATTAAAATTATGTATGCAAAACTATTAAAAATTTAAAAAAATGATTTATTATTAATAAATTTAGTATGTTAGTTGATAAGATTTAGAAAAAGAAAAGGAATTAACTAAGGTTAATAAATTTATAACTGGAGTTGAATGTAATCTTGATTAGCATGCAAGATTTCACTTAACATTAGAAATTAAAGATTTAATTAATTATTGAATAAACAAAGTATGACATAGTAATTTGAAGGACTTGATTTAAAGATAAACTTAGAAAACTTGAGAGTTTGCATGTAAAGGGGTAGCGTAGAAATTAGACGAAAGTTGTGTTATAAATAAAAGGATAATCTAGGGAATTAAATATACAAAGATGGAGAATTGAAAAGGAATAAAGGAGAGAAAGACCAAGCAAGAAAGGAGGTGTATCACTAGAGCTGCAATCTATCCCTTTATACTAGCATCTTGAAGTAATTTATATTTGCTGAGTTGAGATAAGTATATACTTGTGTTTCATTATTGCAAGCTATGTATTAAATTGAGTTTGGTCTGAGTTCCAAATTGGTCATTTGCATTATATAACTTTGGTCTATGTTAAAATCTCCATGCTTAAAATAGAATTAGTTGTATATATAGAAGTCACTATATAGGCAACATTGTGTTTATATTGGAGTATATTAAATAAATGTCCAGCAATATGTAGAATGCCTAGGTTGAGATGTTAGTGAATAATTTTGAAACACCATACTACCAAATTAAAATGCCTTAGTATTATTTGAATGCCTTATTTATTGATTGAGTCACTGAATTCTATGGTGAAGTCGTTGAAGCTGAATTGTCAATTAAAGAATAGGTAAATCACCAAGTTTAATAATTAGAATGTTAATGTTCATAATTAGTTATGCTGAATATAAAACTTGTAACACCGATTTAAAATAAAATTTGCCCAGCGATTAGGATAGAACACCGAGTACTAATTTTGAAATGTTAGAGTCTTTTTCTGATTTCACCATGTTTTATCTAAAAATCCCAGATTTGAATAAGTCACTGAGCATATGTTGATTTCACCATGTTTTATCTAAAAACCCTAGATTTGAATAAGTCACTGAGCATATGATAATAACAGGGTAAATATATATTATTACTAAATCGATGAATCAAAGGAATAAAAAAGTGAGTCAAATAAGCAAGTAATTGAATATTAAAATTGAGTTTTTTTAATACATAACGTCCTCTTTGGTAGAAGGATCAACTAGCTTATGAAACATTTGGAATAGCATATAATTTATTCTATGTTCAGCATTTTACCTATTTTATGACTTCAAGATATATACTATAAACAACACTTAGTTAGCATGATTGTGTAGTATTTGAATAGCATCGCTTTAATAAAGTTTATAACATAGTGACTGCTCTAAAAATATGTAACATTTTATCAATAATTACAGCTAAAAAATATTTTGCAATGATTTTAATTAATTACACATCCAATTAAATAGGTGAGGCATCAATTTAATTATAACACTTATTGAACTCAAGCTGCATTTATTATAATAATAATAATAATAATAATAATAATTGGAGAGATGCAAGTCTCACTGGGAATATTGATATTATTAGGTGGAATCAAGATTGAGTTTAAAAAATAAATTAAATTACACTCCCTTCCCGTGTAGCATTTTTATAAGAGATCATAATCTGAATTCAGTAAATGGGATGTTCTTGTTTACCTAGTTGGTAAGAAATAGCGAATGTAGGAAGAAACTATGTTCCTCATCAATGCTAGATTTGATATTCAATAGAACTTTATTTTTTCCTAAGATTTATGTATTGCATTTAGAACTTGATGTTTGGTGGAAAATATAGGCCATTGGTTCATAGATATGGTAAATTGTGGTAGTTATTAAGGCTTTTTTATCCATGTTTAGCAGATTTCCAATCGGATTAAATAAACCATGAATTGGATTTCATTTGGCAAAGTGGAAACACTTTTAGCAAGGAGTTATTGAAAGGGGTAAATTTCATGTGGTTAAATATACCTTCGGATTTAAATGCATTTTCTAAATAAATATCATGATTATCATGGGATCTGTATTTAGCCAATTATATAGGGTTTTTAAGTAAGTTTTTTATTTGCCCAGATGGTATATTTTTGAGACATGCAAAGATGTCCATAAAAGTGAATATGACAACATCAGGGGATGAAAGCCAATTGTTAAAATCTAAATCTATGTTGAAAACTTTGCATTCCATTTTTGAATTGTTAAAATGTACTTTGGAAACAACTAATTAATATAGGGGTATTCTTATAGAAAATTATGTACACATGGACTTGGGTATTCTTATGATTAAGTTATGTTCATACAAGATATAATTTTATTTACCATTACCAAGCTTATGGCAACTACTAGTGATGTGCTTTTTAAGTAAAGACAACTAATTAATCTTTAGCACAATATTGTTATGAAAACATGTCAGATGGGTCAAACCCTTTTTAGCATCATAGATTGATGAAAACTTATGTACTTTCAATTTATTCCTTTACATGCACTTGTAGATTAGGATTCATCATATATGGCATTTTCTTGACTAGTCAAACATCGTCAACCAGTTTAATATGCATCTTACTTAGGGATGGATGAACTCCTTTCATATCACTATACCTTCTTGGAAAAACATATTGGTATTCTTTTAACAACTCAAATACCTTTGAAAATTCTATGTCAATCCAATAGTTACCTACAATAGTTATTTTTGGTTCTTCCTCTATGCCAATGTTGTGTTCAATAATTTAAAAGGGCCCAGAGTAAGGGTGGTTTGTGTCAGGACCAATATCACAAACAACTCATGTGCCATAATCCATAGGGACATCTAAGTGACTTGACAGAGGGTCGAGTGGGCTGGACCCTTCACCTTCTTCTACCTAAAACACTAGCTTCTATTTTCATAGATCTATCTCTTCACGTTGGTCCTGATCAAGGACTGGTTCTGGCATGGGAACAAGTTGTGTAGATGGTTCAGTGAAGAGAATTAAACCTTCTTCTAGGTCATTATGGATATATCTCAAGAGATCTTTAATGGGATTAGGGTCACCAATAACTATTTTGTGCATGGCCTAGAGATTGAGGTGCAAATCCATTCTTAGAGAGGAATAAAATAGTGTTGAGTTCATGTTTTCCTTCAATATATGCCAAAATTGGGTGCCCATATGTGTCTCTTCATAAAAATACCATACTCATGCCTAGATTCATAAAGTTATATAAAATGCATGTTCTCACAAATACTCTGGTAAGTAAGACTCTTCAGCTCTCCATATTGACTCACATGCCTCTATATGGGGTTTAGGTGCTTGTACTTTGCTATAGTTGATTGTTCCCCTAAGTCAATTATCATGAAAGAACTGGTGATGCAAAGCAGAGTGTACTTGATCCCACTAGAGAAGTCATTCAAGATGGGTTCACCACCACCTTGTAGCTTTACCAACAAAGAGGTGAACCAAGGATAATATACGATCAATGTTAGAGTGATAAAATTCTTCAAGGTACTGGACAAAGTCACAGACTTCTATTTGTCTGTGAAATTGAGGGGCCACATCAAGTCTTTATAAGGGTGCATTTATCATTGGTCCCCTCATGACTTGATCGGTAAGAATGTAAATAGACCTATGGCATTTATGATACTGATGTATAATGTTCTCCTGACTACCAATGGCACTACACACTCTTCCACTGAGGTCATAGTCACTATGTGCCCAATAATTACAAGCATTGATTTTAGTATCAAAAAGGTACTGAGTGTCCATCCACCAAATAATGCCATCAGGAGTAAGATCACATTGCTCACCATCTATGCTAGTGACATTATAAATGTGGTTAATATATTCTTCCACATTAACAGGTTCTACATATGGGGACCCATGTTTGTGATCTATGGGAATAACATGTTGATCAACATTCTCAAAACTAATGTAGCACTTTTTAAAACTTAAGTCTGAATTATTTTCATAAAACCATGGTTGTCCCAATATAACTAGGAAGTCATTGGCCTCTAGTAACTCAAGAACTTCAAAGTCAGCTTTGAAAGGTACTCCAAGGATATCCACTATTGTATTATTGAGGATGCCAATCAGTAGAGCATGAGTTTTACTAGCCATAAATAATACATGTGGTGAAGGTTGTAATATCAAACTAGCCATTTTGTGCTAGACATTCTTAGTGAGGACATTAACTTCAATATCAGTATCAACTAAGATGTCCTAAATTACCCAACCATCAATGGTAGCATTTACTAGTATTCCTTTATCCTTTGGATGGGTAGGAGGAATAGGAGTATCTTGCCATTGAGCATGATTCAAATGATGATCCTTAATCTATCGAGTCATTTGAGGTTCAGCATCTGTTGGTTCTTGTATCTAGTTCTTAATCCAAACACTTAGTTTTGGGGCAATGTCTTTATCTAGCATACACTTGAAAAGATCTTGAAAATCATCTTACACCACATTTTAAGTCTCTAATACCTTTTGCACATCAACATATTGCAATGCTTCTTGGTCCTTAAGAAATTTAATTTATCCTTCTAGTTATCATACCAGCATCATAGTGTCCTGCAGCATATCCTTAGAAGAATGTTAGGTATTAGGATACTTCCTCGACCAAGGCTCTTCACATTGTACCTTCTCAATAGGAGTAAATGGACATTGAGATTTTCCTCTTCTACGCGTAGTGATATTCACTTATTGAGTTATTAGGGTGCTTGAATGCATGATCTAATGTGGTTTCTCAATGTAAATCATAATTTCAACTTTTTCATTTCTCTCCTTAGTGATGGTCATGTACAAGTTAGGACATTCTTCCAATTGATGATCCTTTTTACAAAAAGCACATGTAGGATAAACTAGATAATCCCTTTGATAGTGGTCTAGGGATCCACACTTATAACATTTTCTTAGTATAAAATGACCACTGCCTCATCCTCATCTTCTACATCGACCACGATAGCCATCATTATCTTGATTATTGGACATCGAGGTTTGGCACATACCGCATGCGCATGATTCATAGATATCACTAATCAACTAACAATCATTTATGTCATAGGTGTAGGCATCGCATATTTTACAATATTCAAACACCTTAGAATGTGTGGCCCACTATAAAAGAGGATAGGAGCGTACATCATGCTCTTCATGGCAGATTTCACATGATTGCTTCTGTATAGTGTAGATGTTTTTGTGTGGGTAGTTGCTTCAATTATATCCTTTAGACTCACAATCAATGCACCAAAGACTAATACGAGTATCATATGCACTGTTTGCAATTAATTTTTCAAGATGTGATGTTATTAATGCTATTTAGGATTCCATGAAGGGACTAATGTCAATGTTAATACTACCAACAAATTTATCATGAAGAGTGGATTCCAAAGCTTTGCACAGGATAATAGAAGTCATTCAGGATAGTGTTCAACAAAAAGGAAGAAACCAACCTCCCATGAACCACTATACATGCTGAGAAACATTGATTTCAAATGACAACTTTGAAAAAAGTGTTTTGAACCTTGCGTCATATTCTTGTACACTTTTGGTAAGTTCCTGCTTTATATCCTTCAGTGTGGCAATGCTCTGTTGCTCAAATTCAGGAATGGCAAATTCTGGAAAGAATGTTATTTTGAGCTAATCATAATTAACCACCAATTTTTGAGGGTCAAAATTTATATACCATTTATAGGCTCACTCCAAAAGTGTAGTCATAAATTATATGGCTTTTCATTCAAAAAAAGTGACGCCTCATTCCCTCCAAATAAGTTCACACTTATGGGCATGTTCTAAAACATTCTTCATGCCTCAATATTCAGGTAGGTGAAGCATCATTTCATAATATAATGTTGGTAGCTGAGGTGTTTGCACTGGTGTTTGTTGAGAACACCCAAACCTTGTCCCCTAAGGGAGAAGTCCACCACTTCCTCCTGTGCCACCTCCTAGTCTACCTCCAGTTTCTCCAAAAATAATGCCCATGCTATGAGGCATGATAGCTAGTTGATTAATCATATTTGGGCATGTAATCTATCCACTCTAAATGCCAGGTCCTCCAAGCATCCCAAATTATTCCATGAAATTCCCTTAAAGAGGGAAAGAAAGTGTTAAGTTCATATCAATTAAATTGGATCAGCGACAATATCCCTTATAAGATCAGTTTATGATTCCATGCTATATGTATCCAAATTATGTATACATAATTCATCTAATTCAAAATCATGAGCATGTACTATGGTTTGGGAAATTGGTAACTTAAAACTTGGTTCTTCAGTTTCTTCTATCCATCCAATTTTTCCATTTGATAAAAGTGGCATGGGGCATAGTTTAAAAGTGATGGGGTTCTCTTTGTGTGTTTTCATTTCCTTGCAAATCCTAACATCACTTCCTGAGTTCTCTTGGTCCCTTCCTATACCACTTACTCCTATGATCCTTTACCGATCTCCATCATATTTTTTCTTCTGCAATGCCCATTGATTGGATACCATTCCAAATCTAAAATCCTTTACCAACTCTTCTCTAATCCCCTCCCAAAAGTGTGACTCATGAAAAGAGGGATTTAGCTCTCCATTGGCAGAGTTTCAAGCCCACAATCAATAAATAAATTCTTGATTTCTAATGAGAAATGTCTAACATATCGGCCATGCAGTTCTCTTAGGAACTAGGACTTGGCTTCTTCAGGATAAGAATAGATAATTACAACATACTCCAGAATGTAGCTATTTCAAAACTCCTCTCCACCAGATGTTAACAACTCATGCCCATGGTGTTTAGAGTCATGTTAAAGGTCTTTGCCATTCTAACATCCAAGATTATCTTTTCCCAAAGTTTCACAATCGACCTTGAGCTTACGTATATGGCCAAGTATGCAAATGAACCAAGATTTCAACAAAGAAAGTTTCATATAATGCACTGTAGATATTTTTTTCTACCCACTGATGTGTAAAAAATATTGTTTCAAGGTATGAAACTACAAAATTATCCTCAACCCCAATTATCAATTACTCAATACTCTCAAGGGTGATATGTTCAAGCATCTTCTATTACTGTACAACAAGCATTACAAGTCTCGATAATAGAACCAAAATATTGGGTTCTTATTCTTAATAATGTTTCTGACACTCAAGTGCAACCCCAATGAGCTAGCATGTTGGCCCTTCATGCAAGACTATGGTCTTGCGCATTCACCCAAAGTGCGCAGCTAGAGATCAATTCCTATGGGTTATGTTGTGCAATAACATATCAGTCATATTATTTGTGTTAAAACTTATATTTGGTTATAATTTACATATAAAAAGAGATATACTACTTTGATCCTAGTGTTATTAAGCTCAATAACCATAATTATGCAAAGAAGTGCCATGGATTTCAGATATTGTTACTCATAAAAAGTAAAGGTTGCATAGATATCATATCAAGTTCAAACTATAAGTACTCGACTCAAAACCCACCATAGATACATAATTATCAATCAAATGGAACTTGAACATCATAAATTACTATAATATCTGGAACTCTTATATTAAGCTTTAGAAAATGATATCCAAAATCCGTCACCTATAATGTTTTCATACACTGGTATTTATACTTATTTTTCCCTGACCAAGTAGTTAAAAAATAAATGGCATGATTATTTGGCCAATGAAATCTCCATAAACTAAGAGTCATGGCAGTTTATTAACTAGTTTCTCTTAAGGACCCGAGCCTGTGCACCCCCTATATACTCATTCTATGCTAGATCCTTATTTTCATGTGTCTATCTCCTTGCGGGCAGGTGAAAAACTCCTGATGGATAAGGTATGGGTGACCCTTGAGAATCACTCTTTAACCATCTCCCACTTCCCATGCGCTTCCCAAGTCTTTCACTACTGTTTCAAGTCCTATACTCTCGCTTTCCTCATGGTTAATTCTCCTCTTTGATTGGGTCTTCTCACATCGGTGCTTCCTTGCCCTTGTCATTTCATGCCTCACTGGTTCCATGCCATGGTGTTTATGTTCCAGTCTAGTTCTATCTCAGTCTTTTTGCGCTATGTTCCCTTCGCCTTGTGTAGTTTCCATGCTAAAATACCAAAATACTGAGCCAAAATTTGGGGTCTAACAAAAAGCATATAGATTCTTGGAAACCTTTGTTTGGTAGGGTATGGAGTTGGCAAGAGCCTCTTATTTGAAAACCATCTTTCCCAAACTCGATTTTGAGAAGGATTGTAATATGATTGAATGGCATTTCATTCTATCCATGTTATCTGACCTTGGCTTTGGACCATTATTTATTTCAACAGTTCAAACTCTATTTTTGGATGCCTCAGCCTAACTATCAAAGGTATCAAATATGACCGAATTAGCCTTTATCACTCTATTCATCAAATTTGCCCTCTTGTTGTGGCCCTATATGTCCTATTTATTGAATACATAGGGGTATATTTTAGCTCATTGAGTCAAACGGTGTCTCATGTGGGGTATTGTTCTCCCCGACTGATATTTGTAACTCATCAATGGTCACTTTTCAGATAAAAACTTCCTCACTCTAGAAGATCATGGAAAGTCGTTCAAGGAAGCGTTGCATTATCTTGACTTTTTTTTATTAGCTTCGAGGTCTAGCTTGTAGTGGAATAAAACCCAATGTTTAAGACAAAGTATGATTCCCATGCCCAATTGGTTATTCCAATATAGATGAAAGTAAATTCGCATAGGGGAACAATTCAATTTTCTTGGGATCCTTTTTACCTTTGAGATTTTCCCTACGAACATTTTCATAAATATAGTGGAGAAAAAGGTGGAGTACTAGGTCACCAAACCACTCTCTCTCTCTCTTGAGAAAGTTCTAGGTGTGCACCAAATTTTTTGTTTCTACTCATGTCTATTATTCCTCCTATTGGGCCCCTTATAAATTCTCCTATGACAAGTTGACTAAATTCCCTAGATATTTTCTCTAGTCTAATACCAAGTAAATGCATGGTTTCTACAGTGTTTCTTAGGACATCTATTGCTTTCTTTGTGATAAAGGAGGTATGGGAATTATTGACATCTATTGAAAGAGCATTGATTTAAGTGCCAAATGGATGGTTAGAGCCATTGAAGGTAATTAATCTTGAAAAAATCTTCTATGTCATTGCATATCATCTAGATCTCTTTATGGTAAATATAGCAGTAAGAACGTTGGCTTCCATACTCTCATAATTATGCTTGCTCTAGTCAAAACTTAAGGTTATTTTGTGGATAAAAGCATTTGAAAAGACTACAAGGTTGTTAATTCGTATCTGAAATGCGATGGTGATAAATTTTGTAGTGGCCTTTCTTTCAATGATCATAATCTTTGGTGGTCTCCCATCATGACCAATATTAGTCTTTATTTGGCAAAATTGTCTGGCATAAAAGCCTTGAGGTTTTTTAAAACAAGGATTCATACTATAAAGTATTTAGTCTCTACTCATGACTAGGCTCCCTAACCTATGTTAAAAGCAAAATTCAATCTAAGTAAATCTTACTTACCAACTATTCTTCACATTCAAGAGCTAATCTCAAATGTTATGCTTCACAAATTGGGTTTTCAACCTCCACGCTCCTGGTGGAAGGATTCGAAATGGAATTGTGATACCCACTTCAATAGTTATTCTATAGGCCTCCTTTATCAGGGAATGAGCCCTTTTATTTAGTCCTTGACAAGCTCAATAGACAATGGAACCTTAACTCTTTGCCTAAAATGTGGCTTTCCTGACTCAACATAATTTGGAAAGCCAAACTTGAATCCAAACTAGTGCACTTCCTCTAGTGCTTGGTCTATCAAGGCTTTCTACTCGGGGAGCGTCTTTCCTACTTGGGAATTGCTCAGCTAAGTGTCCAGCCTATAACGGACCAGAGTCTGAGGCACACAGTTTGGACATGTCTTAAAGTTCAATCTATCCAATAGTGGATACATAGTCTTTTGCAAACATACCACCTTGATCCTTTCTCTTAGTCTTTGGCCCTCCTTGAGGATTTTGTTAATTGGTCAGCGTATAGCTTTTTTATGAAATTCTTTAAAGATGTCATTTTATTTCAATTATGGAAAGCTAGAAAATTTGTTTTGCTTCATAATGATGAATCTTCTTGTCATTTATATATTAATGATGACATTGTTGTACTATCTTTGACCTACATGCAGATTCAAGTCAAAGTTGAAAAGGTCTCTATGGAGCTCAAACATCTTCAAGAGTTCCTTGATCATTGGGGGGGTACCCATGTGCCATGAGTCGCATCCTGCTGGACTATCCACCACAAGCCCCACCACCTCCAACTCATAGATGTTTCCAAAATTGGTCTCGCAGTCACAATCACTTATCCACCCTCCACCCTACTCCCACCCCCAGTCACAATCACTTATCCACCCTCAAGTATACCAAAGTAGGGGGTCCCAGTTGATACTTCTGGTACTATGATGCAACCTTTTAATGAATGGGACATTGTTTCTTTGGCTCCCCCAGACCCCATGGATCGTTGGGTGGTGTTGGATCCTCTCTCGGCAGAACTTTCTCAACCTCCTCTACCACCTAAGGACGATCCTCCACCTCCCCCTTCAAGTGTTGCGACATGTACCTAATTTAATTGTATGTATATAAGATATTTGTAATATTATTTTGGTGCCATTTTTATCCTATATTACTATGTAATTTATATTTTTATATTATTTTGTTTTAACCCAATATTTCTTTGGGAAAAAAATCTCAATATATCAATCTCATAATTCAGTATATAACTTTTATTCAACAGCAAAAATCAAAAATATAATATCGTGTCAAATATTTGGCCTTTATTCCAAGATGTTTAAAAAGTCACTAATGGTATATAATTCACCCCCTCCCCGAAAAAAATAACCAAAAAAACAAAACAAATTTATCTAATTTATGACTTCGCTGTTTCGTTTGTCTCATGTTATTCTTTGTACCAAGAAGTTAAATATAATAATAATAATAATGTTTTAAACTATGGATGCATGTGGTTTACATTCGGAGTGGTTAAGCAGGCAGATTTGAAATCTGTTAGGCTTCATTTGCCAAGGATCGAACCCTACTGTTGACTTTTTCAAAATTATACTTTTATTTTAACAAGCAGCATAGAAATACATTGAAAAATTAATTTCATCTAATTTAGATATTTACGCCACCATGGCCTGCCTTATGAGATTTTAAAATATATTACATAACATTTGGCGTTTATGCGTTCGGATAAAAGTTTTTATATTTTTACTACAATTTGAGTAGTTTTAATTGTTTTTTTTGGTAGATATTTATATATTTGTTCATTAATAGGTCATATTAAATTTTTATTGATACATTTTCCTTTTTAATCAAATTTTATATTATTTATTATATTCACTCTCTTTTTATTTTCTCTTTTACATATTGGTTTAACTAATGTCTGTTTAGTTAAAGATGCTAAAGCCATTGATTTAAGAGTGGATGTCAATAGTTTAACTAATCTCTGTCTAGTTAAGGATGCTAAAGCCACTGATCTAAGAGTGGATGTCAATGGTGTGTTAGTGAAGGTAGTTTTTGGTTATTAAGAAAGAAGACATTAGTTTGGTATATGAAATTCATTTCATGAAAGTTTATACAAAAATTATCATTATATTTATTTTGTAAATTTTGTACACTCATTTTTTAACATGAAGCCATATATATTGTATGAACTATCTTCAAGTTTTAATACATGAATATTGTCCAATATACTAGTGCTCTAGTAGTGTATTAGTAGCAATGGACCTTTCAGAGTTTATGGTCACATCAATAAGGATTTATAGAATGTTTTGTTTATAGAATCCTACAAAAATTACAATTTTTAAAGAGTCATGTAGGGAAGCTCATTTTCTCTTATAATGTATTATAATAATTACTTTCTTAAAATATAATCAAAAGAGTTTATGGTTTTCAATAGACAATAAAAAATAATTTTAATAATAATAGTAAAATCA
Source organism: Torreya grandis (assembly GCA_037957365.1). NCBI lineage: Eukaryota > Viridiplantae > Streptophyta > Pinopsida > Cupressales > Taxaceae > Torreya > Torreya grandis. The sequence continues at coordinate 173,604 of JARHVA010003789.1, forward strand.
TTTATGAATGTTATGTGTTAAATTTGAAGTATGAATGGTATGTATTTGTTGGAGCAATGTTTACTTATGAATGTTTTGTGTTAAATTTGTTTTATGAATTTTATGAATTTAATTTAAAAAATTTCAATTGTGTTATCGATTATGCATTACTAGCTAGTATTCGATGACAACAAGGACATATGAATGGTGTGGAAGGAGTTCTTCACGGGAATATAAAAAGTCTTTATTGACACATTCTTTCCAAGTAAGGGTGCAAATGCTAATATAAAAATTGAATATGCTAAGAATATATTAAAGTTTAAAATGAACTTAGAGCTCAAATGTTCTTTCGACATCTTGATAGTTAGCATGGTAGCGACCACCGATTTGGAGGCAAGGGATGTGAGGTAGCAGTTGAGATCACTTTTTTCAAGGCAATTGATGAGCAAGTCTTAACTCATACGTTTAGATGGTGATCATAACAACATAGAGCGTCATTCATCATCTTCACCATCATTATCGTTATCCTAAAATACCTCTTATAAGAAATGGAACATATGTGAAGTGTTTTTCATATGGTATTTCAAGTTTTCCTTATGAAAAGTCATGTTAGTGCTCATCAACATCATCACACTCGCGTTATTGAAAGATCTATGTGAGGAGGTGGTGATGTGTATTTGAAAGGGCCAATGGAGAGTGCCTCAATTCCTTCCCAATAGCATATCGTATTTCTACAAATTATTGTATCTCAATAAATTAATCAAAATTGCTAACCTATCTTATAACTTTGAACGACTTAATAAACTTTCTAAAAAATGGTGTTGTATTAGGGATTTATATTTTCCTAATTTGGACGATTTTCAAAATCACCTAGTGGATTCATGTTCACTAGGAGAAGGGCCCAGTAGCTGAGGGGGGTCCAATGGTTAAGATTGTAGTTGTGACCCCTTTCCATCGTCATGAGTTATTAAGATTTATTTGATTATGTGTTATGGGTTGTTTAGTTCTTTTAAAAGTTACAAAAACTTTTTAGGGCTAGACCATTCATTTTTTGAATAATTAATATTAAAAATATGAACCTTTCTATACAATTATTGGCCCCCTTTCAAAATAGATGTGTATTCTAGTTAAAAATAAAATGTACATCATATTCAACAAAATGATATTCATTTTCATTAATACTAATATCAAGTCCAAACTAAACTAGAACTTTACAAATATTATATCCTTTAATTATATTTTAAAGGTGTAAACATTTGAAAAACATCAATCCCAATGAATATTTTGAGCCCTTCAATTGCACTTTTGTACCTCTGACTATAAGGTGCATGAGAGAAAAGTCACAACATCTAGTCCACTTAATTTTAAGTACATCGTATAAAATTCAAACATTTGGCTCCAACATATAACTCCACCAACCTCCATTCATGACTTGTCACCTACAAAATTTAATGCAAATACACATCTAAGACTCACCATTCATAGACATTTCAAATTTCAAATTATCTTCTATAAATCAAACAAAACTATATAAATGCCAATATTTTATTTGTAGAGAGTTTTATTTATAGAGAGTGTCAAATTTAAATTAAATTGTAAGCATACTTCAACATTCAACCACTAACATATTCAGAGGATCACGTTGCAAGTTATGAGTCTACAGTGTGTAGACTAACACACCAGTGAATTTTAATTATTTTTCTATCAAACCAAAACATTTTCTGTACCCAAGCTCTTGTGTTATTAATTCATAATTATCAATATTTTAAATGTAGATTGGCATAGTTGTTTTTCACATGTTTTCCATTCATTTTGCTCTATTATTTATATATACGACACATTTTTGTTGGGTTGAGCTCTGGATGGAAGATGTGTGGGTCATTATCTATGGAATCCATTCCGATTTTTCACATGGCTTGATGAGATTTTCTCTATCACTATGGAAAGTTAATGTTGCCCTTCACACCACAAACAAACATTCCTGGTTATTTATATTTTCACATGGCTATTATGGTTAGTGTGCCTTGTATGTTCCTATTTTCTGTTGTGTGTCTTTTACGTTCATGGGTTTCTTTGAGTGTTTTCTTTGTTCATTTTTTTTTTGCATGCCTTCACATCTAAGTAAACATTTAATATTATGTTAATGGAGTAATGGAATGTTACACCAACAAATGTCTCTCCATGCCTTTTTCACGGACCTCCTCCCTGTAAACAACCATGGAACCTTGATACAGGAGCATCATCAATTCTATGTACATTTAGGTTTGATGAGTCAATGTCTGGTTTAATAAGGTTTTAGGTAAGTGTGAGGAGTCTTACTTGGTCAAGTTAGAAGAGTGTAAGTCAATAAAAATTCAAATTCTAAGTCTCTAAGAGTAACAAATGGATTTTCCCACCAAAAATTGTATTTTCAAATATTTGAATGAATAAGTGGCAAAAGAGAATGTTTCCTCATTGTGCAAGCTTGTCTATGATCATGATTATGTATGTAAGGGTCCATTAATGTGATAAAGGGTGTTCTTAATTTTATAGTATCTTGATTCTTAATTTAATATAAATCTATCTTAATCCAATCTAGAAGTATGTCCAACATAGGAGAAGGTTAAACTTAGCATGTTTAGATTAGTCTTAAGACAATTGAGAGATTCTTGTTGTACAAAACAAGAAAAAACTAAGAAAAGGCATCTTGTAACAAGATGATAATACTTGAAGCATCAATAAAGTGAGGAAGATGATTAGAAAAGAATTAGTGGCAGGATTGTATGAAGATGGGGAGTGGTGTATAGGGGGTCTACATATGTTTTTTGAAGATATATCAATAAACGAAGGTGTTATTATGATTAAAGATACTTCACAGACATTCATGAATGAGTAAGGTCACATTATTTAATGTCCTTTGATCTTTTTTGATAATCTCATGATGAAGTTATGACTTGCAAGCTGAAGATAGTACCTTCCTAGAGACATAGTATGATAGATTGGTGTAATTCTACATACTTTTTGTATTATGAAGCTTTAAGAGTAATAAATAGAGGTAGATGAAATTTTACAGATAAAATTTTATGTCATATTCAAAGTAAAATTAACCTTTGAAAGCTTTAAACCCCTGAGATTTTAGCAAATTCTTGCCATTGGGTTTGTATACTTAGTTTTTTATTGTAATAGTCTAAAGAAAAGATCTTTTCTTGTCATTTTAGGATTGTTCATGGTTAGAGAATGATTGGAAAAGGATTTTAGGATAGGTGAGAGTATTTACCAATTAAATATATCACTTTACAAACCTAAAAGTTTGAATTATTCTATTATTCTAGATCTTGGCTCTAAGTCTGGCCTTAAACCCTATATTAAGGTTTTATCAAACTAATATTGCTATATATCCTAAACAAATTGGTCTAAGTTGATAAAAGTTTTTATACACACTCAAGGGGATGTTTACGGTGTTTTCAAAATGTTTTCATGTAGTAAGAGTACTTGCAGAGGGAGAAATCACAAGATTTTTTTTATTGAAGAGCGTATCTAGATATTAATTAAACAAGATATGGTACAATGCTAATCATACAAAAAAAGTGGGTGGGAAAGTCACACCCACGAGCATAATCACATCAAGGAAAAAACACCTTATAAAAAGTCTAAAAAGTGATAAAAATGACCACACCCACAAAAAGAAACATCACATTAATAGTTTGACAACAAAACAGGGAGAGCAAGGAACAAATAACAATAAAGAGAATAATTAAGAAACTATAACAAACATGGACATCAAGGGAGGCAGTGGAGATGGTGGGTCATGAGGTTTACCACCCCATCTTCCCAGGGTAGGAGGATCCTCATCCACAGGTAAAGGCTCTCAACCAGTGTTTTGTTGAGCCTCTAATGTCTCATCTTGATTTCTTTCAGGGGAGATTACCAGAGCCAATTATGAAAATTTGGCTTGGGGGGAGGACCCCAACCCCTGATGTCACCATCATGATATAGGGGAGGAGATTCCCAGCCCCTACCATCACCTCCAGATCTAGAAGAACCACTCATACCACTGCATTGAGGAGAATACCAGTGAGGTGGTGACCAACAAGGAGAATGACTCCTTTGTTTAGTTTTGGAATGCTATCGGTGTGGCCCATGACCTCATCCTTAGGGAGGTGTAGGTGTTGTGGGGGATTAGGAGGTTCATGGATAACCACACATGGGGCATTTCCCATTGGTCGAGCGAACATTGGAGGTGATTGAGTTCTAGATAGACTTTGTCTATTTGACTTTGAATCTAAAGAGTAATATTAGATAGAACAATAATTTTGTTAGTAACAGAAAAACTATGTTCCAACTCTTCATGACTAAAGCATGTATAATTTATACCTTTTCAAATTTGAAATAATATATCGACTCGAAAGATCTAACAAAATCTATTGTATTTTGCTAAAAACATAGTTGAGTCCCCCAAGAGAGCCATTTTCCATGTGAAGAATACAGTTCGAAAGGGATGAAAAAGGGAATGAATCCAGTGCCATGCAGATTATGCGTGAGAGAAAAACCAAAAAGGTGCTTAATAGTATTTGGTTGCCTATAATCCAGGCAAATGGAGTTAGACACTCTTATATGCTTGAGTCAGCTACCCACAGGGAAGCCCTAATAAAAGAGACACCACAAGAAATTGATGCGCAAACCTTGGACTGCAGAGTCCGTAGTTATGAACCCTTGGACTGCAGAGTCCGTAGAAACTCAAAATGATGCACAGACCTTGGACTGCAGAGTCCGTAGTTATGAACCCTTGGACTGCAGAGTTTGTAGTTATGAACCAAATGTCAGACCCGTCGCTTAACTTCAACACATTGTAACATCCAGCATAACTTTGAAATGACCAGAATTGAATCAATACAATGAAACGGCCCCACAGTCATATGCGACCCAGCATATAGGTACATCAATTAGTATATTATCACAGACCCAACATTGAAACGGCCAGAATTATTAAACGGCCCAGCATTGAAACGGCCAAAATTATATTAACAGCAAACAGCTAGAATTAAAATCAATACATTTTAAAATAGCCCAGCAGTCATGCGTCCCAGTAGGAAACCTTTCACAAGTGACTCAATTGGTCACAGACCAAACATTCATTTGGTTTTATACTCAAGCTTTGTGTATCAACAGCAAAACAAATTTTTGTGTTTTTCCTCAAAGAGAAGATGCATTTTATTATTAAAACAAGAAAATATACATCTATGTTTGTCTACGAATTGCAGACCCTCCTTCCAATACGCCCCCCCATTTAATTTTTAACATACACAATATATATCTCCCCTATTTTTCACGAAAATCCTCCTACACCAAATCGTATTTCTAAACTTAGATACTTAATTCTATCCTAGGCGTCACATAACAACCTCCCAGAATGAACAAAACAGTTCTCCTAACATAAGAAGAATCAGTTCGCTAGATATCTCACCCAACAGACTTAAAGTCCGCAGAGGCAAGATATTGGTTTTATTTTATTTGCAAATAGACAAATTTGAAAACTTTGAAAAATAAAGAAATGGTGGGAAACTAACATGTCAAATAGATTCCAAGCACAATGATGCTCCTGCATCATTCTTCCAAGGAGCAAAAAAAGTATTCTTCACTTGTTTTTTTCTTCAGCAGTGCTTCTACGCTTGTGCCCAGCTTAAGGATATCATTTGCAATCAACCATGTTGCATCTTCAGCTGGTAAATTCTTCCACTTAGTTAGATACTGGAAATATTCTTTGCCCCTTGTCTTTTTAACCATTTCTTTGTCTAAAATGCTCTCAATCTCCTTTGGCACTTCTTTTGGTAGTTGTTGCTCCCATTGGATAACTTCATCTACCCCTGTTTCAGTTTCTTTGGCTGGTTGTCCTTCCTCTTTGTATGGATATAGATCTACAACATTAAAGATTGGATAAATTCCAATCCCCTTTGGCAATTCTATTTCATATGCATTATTTGAAAACTTTCTTATTACCTTGCATGGTCCTATTTTCTTTACCTTTAGCTTGTTGTATTCCTTTTTTGGGAACCGCTCTTTTCTGAGATGAGCAAGAACAAAGTCTCCAATACTAAAACTGACCTCTCTTTTCTTTTGGTCTGCCCTTAGCTTGTATTTGATGGTGTTTTCTTCAAGTTTCTTCTTTACCTATTCATGCAAATGTTGCATGGCATTGGTGAATTCTTCTGCATCAGCACTCCTTGTCTCCATGCTACTTAGATTTCTTAACTCATACACACCTCTTGGATGCATTTCATACATGATTTGAAATGGACTCAATCCTGTACTTATATTAGGAGAATCATTATAGGCAAATTCAGCTTGTGCAAGTGCAAGATCCCATTGTTTTGGATGCATACTTACCAAGCTTCTCAAGATGTTGCCCAAGCTCCTATTGACAACCTCTGTTTGGCCATCAGTTTGGGAATGATAGGCTAAACTGAAACTCAATTGTGTTCCTAATTTCTTCCATAAGGTTCTCCAAAAATGTCCAACAAATTCGGTGTCCCTGTCAGAAACAATGTTTCTAGGCAATCCATGCAATCTAACAACATCTTGAAAGAATAGATTAGCTATGTGAGTAGCATCACTTGTTTTTGAACATGGAATAAAATGAGCCATATTTGAGAACCTCTCTACCACTACAAATATGGAAACATGACATTTTTGAGTTCTTGGCAAACCAAGTACAAAACCCATGCTTATTGAATCCCAAGGCCTATTTGGAATGGGTAGTGGCTGGTACAAACCTGCATTTTGACTACTTCCCTTGGCATATTGGCATGTTTTACATCTTTCAACAAATTTCTTGACATCAGTACCCATACCTGGCCAATAGTAATGAGCACTCAATTGTGCTAATGTCTTATTCTACCCAAAATGTCCTGATAAGCTGCCACTATGCTTTTCCTTCAACAAATTTTCTCTCATGGAACCCTTGGGAATGCAAATCTAGCTACCTCTGAATAGCAGACCCTCTTGGACCATGAAATCTATCCAAGGACTTCTATCAACCCCTATTGGATTCATGCAAGCTTCATATGGTTCCTTGAAGTCTGGATCTTCCTTATATAGCTCCTTCAAATCTTCAAATCCCAAAATACTTACTTGAGACTCCTACATGATCAGATTTCTCCTACTTAGAGCATCTGCAACCTTATTAGATTGTCTGTTCTTGTGCTTAATAGTGAATCTGAAACTTTTTAAAAATTCAATCCATTTGACATGCTTTTGATTCAACTTATTCTGATTACTAATGAACTGTAAAGCATAATTGTCAGTGAACAAAACAAATTCTTTAGGCAAAAGATAGTGCCTCCATTTCTTCAAAGCCTGTACAAGAGCATAGAATTGTTGATCATAAGCTGAGTACTTCTTTTTAGCATCACTTAACTTCTCACTAAAGTATGCTATAGGCTTCCCATCTTGGCTTAAAACAGTGCCTATTGCAGTTCCACTAGCATCACATTCTACTTGAAAAAGCTTATTGAAATCAAGTAAGGTTAAAATTGGTTCTTCAATGACCTTCTTTTTCAATAATTTGAAACTCTTATCAGCAGCCTCAGTCCAACAAAAACTTCTTTTATCACCTTTGATTGTCTCTATCATTGGAGCAACAATCCCACTAAAATTTCTTATGAATTTCCTATAGAAGCAAGCCAAACCGTGAAAGCTTCTTACCTCATATGTGCTCCTGGGTGTAGGCCACTCAAGTATAGCATTAATCTTTTCCTTATCCATCTTCAATCCTTCTTTTGAAATCACAAACCCCAAATATATCAACTCTGTTTTTAGAAAATTGCACTTTTTTACATTGATTAGTAATTTCTCTTCATGTAGCTTACTCAATACCATCCTCAAATGTTTCAAATGATCTTCCTTAGTTTGACTAAACACCAAAATATCATCCAAATACACTATCACAAACTTACCAGTGAACTCCTTCAGCACTTCATTCATCAGTCTCATGAAGGTGCTTGGTGCATTGGTTAGTCTAAATGGCATAACTAACCACTCATAGAGTCCATCATTGGTCTTGAAGGCTATTTTCCATTCATCCCCTTCTCTTATCCTAATCTGATGGTAACCACTTTTCAAGTCTATCTTAGAGAAATATGTAGCTCCACTTAAACAATCAAGTAAATCATCAATTCTAGGCAATTGAAATCTATACCTGATAGTAATCTTGTTGATTGCTTTGGAGTCTGTACACATTCTCCAACTCCCATCCTTCTTAGGACTCAACACGGTGGGGATAGCACAAGGACTTAAACTCTCTCTTATCAATCCTTTGTCTAACAATTCTTGAACTTGGTGCTTGATCTCTTCATTTTCCTTTGGTGTCAACCTGTAAGCAGCCTTGTTTGGAAGATTTGCTCCTGGAATCAAGTCTATGTGATGGCTAATGCTTCTCAATGGTGGTAACTCATTAGGTAAATCATCTACCACAATGTCAATGTACTCATTCAACATATCTTGAATCTCTAATGGCAAATCAATCAACTTAGTACTAGTGACTACACTCCTTGGCTTACCAATTACAACAAAGTTTACCTTTTCCTTCTTCATTTGATGTAGAAATTCTTTACCACTTACCATCAATACTTTAGAATTCTGTCCAAAAACAGCAGCAGTCTCTTCTTTCAATGGTGTGAGTGTATGCTTGATCCCATCCTTTTCAAACATATATGTATTCTGCCTTCCATCATGTATGGCCTTCCTGTCAAATTGCCAAGGCCTTCCAAGCAAGATATGACATACATCCACGGGCATGATATCACATAAAATCTGATCCTTATATGTTCCTATCTGAATATCTACTTTACATTGTTCACTTACCAGAAGTTTGTGTCCTTTTTGTAGCCAAGAGACTTAATAAGGTGTAGGATGTACCTCCTTCTTCAAACCTAGTTTCTCCACCATCTCAGTTGACAAAAGATTGTCAGTACTCCTGCTGTCTATGATGACCTTGCAGCATTTCCCCATACTTTTACATGTGGTTCTAAATAAAGTTTTCCTTTGAGGTGGTTCTACAACTTCTTTATTTGGCTTTAACAAGATTCTTTTCATTAAAAGAGACTCACCTTCTTCTGGGGTATCTTCATAAGCTGCTGCAACTTCTTCATTTTGTTCTTCACCTTGGGTCACATGTACACCCCTCTCATGGTTGGTAGAAGGGTTCTCTGGACACTCATATGCCCTGTGTCCTGCATACTTGTTGCACCTAAAGCATTTGCCCATGAATCTTCCTCTTCCTCTTTGATATCCTTGGTATGGCCCTCTTCCTCTTGGTGTATAGCTGCCTCTTGAGCTTTGTGAGCTGCTGGCCTCTTCATGAGATGTTTGCAGTTGTCTTCTACCTCCTTGAAATCCTCTACCTCTGATGGATCTACCCCTTCCTCTTGAGAAGGATGTTTGTTTCCTTGTAATCTTCTCTTCAGCTTTCAAGGCAAATTGATATGCCTCCTCAACTGTCTTAAGAATGAGAAGACTAATCTCATCTTGAATGGAAAATTTCAAACCATTGGTGTATCTAGCTACCTTCTCTGTGTCATCCTCAATATGTCCTGATCTTATAGTCAACAGGTAAAACTCTTCAGTGTATTCTTTCACAAACATTTCTTTTTGCTTCAAATTTTGTAATTGCTTGAAAAGATTGGCTTGATAATCTTTAGGCATAAACTTACCTTTCATTTTTGCTACCATTCTATCCCAGCTTCTGATCTTTGGCTTCCCTTTCCTTCTCCTTTCCTCTTGCACTCCATCCCACCACAGGGATGCATGGCTTGTTAGCCTTGTCATGGCATACTTGACTTTCTTATCATCTTCTTCAATTCCTTCATACTCAAAATATTTGTCTAATGCATTAATCCAATCAATTAATTCTTCCACATTCAAATTACCTCCATACATTGGAACCTCCATTTTTGGCTTTTTGTTAACCTTCATAATGGCTCTAATCAACCTATCTTCAGTTGTTTCTTCTTCCACCACCAATTCATCTTCTGGTGGCTTCTCTTCTCTATCACTGACTTCACCCATGTCAGTGCCTCTTCTTTGAGCCATCTCTAGGTCTTGTAGCCTAGCTGTCAGGTTCCTAATCTCTTCTGCCAGTGCAACCTGTCCTCCAGGTCTCTTTCCTCTAGCTCTACCTTTGTTCCTAATTCTCATGGCCATCTTGCTTCTTCTTCTCTTGGATCCTTAGATTGTGCACAATCCTTTGGCTCTGATACCAAAATGATGCGTAGACCTTGGACTGCAGAGTCCGTAGTTATGAACCCTTAGACTGCAGAGTCTGTAGAAACTCAAAATGATGCACAGACCTTGGACTGCAGAGTCCGTAGTTATGAACCCTTGGACTACAGAGTCTGTAGTTATGAACCAAATGTCAGACCCGTTGCTTAACTTCAACACATTGTAATGTCCAGTATAACTTTGAAATGAACAGAATTGAATCAATACAATGAAACGGCCCCACAGTCATATGCGACCCAGCATATAGGTACATCAATTAGTATATTGTCACAGACCCAACATTGAAATGGCCAAAATTATTGAACGGCCCAGCATTGAAATGGCCAAAATTATATTAACAGCAAACAGCCAGAATTAAAATCAATACATTTTAAAACAGCCCAGCAGTCATGCGTCGCAGCAGGAAACCTTTCACAAGTGACTCGATTGGTCACAAACCAAACATTTGTTTGGTTTTATACTCAAGCTTTGCGTATCAATAGCTAAACAAATTTTTGTGTTTTTCCTCAAAGAGAAGACGCATTGTATTATTAAAACAAGAAAATATACATCTATGTTTATCTGCGAATTGTAGAACCTCCTTCCACTGCACCCCCCCCCATTTAATTTTCAACATACACAATATAATTTTCAACATACACAATATATATCTCCCCTATTTTTCACGAAAATCCTCCTACACCAAACCGTATTTCTAAACTTAGATACTTAATTCTATCCTGGGCATCACATAACAACCTCCCAGAATGAACAAAACAGTTCTCCTAACATAAGAAGAATCAGTTCGCCAGATATCTCACCCAACAGACTTAAAATCTGCAGAGGCAAGATATTGGTTTTGTTTTATTTGCAAATAGACAAATTTGAAAACTTTGAAAAATAAAGAAATGGTGGGAAACTAACATGTCAAATAAATTCCAAGCACAACGATGCTCCTGCATCAGAAATAAGCTTTTTTGAGCTCAATAATAGCAGACCACAGAGTTCTAAAATGTCAGGCCCAAACCCCATGTCTGGAATGGAGATTACAATTTTATTTCATTAAGGTTTGGGACAAGCGAGCAGGTTTATTTTTTATTATTTTAATTTCTAAGCATATTTTTCAATAAGATCTGCAAATGTTATAATATATTGTTGTATCACTCATGCAGAATTATTTTGTTTGTAACAACAAATCAATACAAATAACATGGATTTTGAACAACATATAATGTAGCATTCAAATTAACCGCTTTAAAAAAAATACCATTTTATTCCATGTATTTAGACAACTTAAATATATTTATTATGCCATCAAATTTAGCCTTTGATTGCATAAATATAAAAGTGCACCCAAATGCTTCACTTAATGTAGTGAATTTCAAAATTCTAGTCTTAATTATTTATCTCTGAGGCTGATTTTTTTTTCACATTAACTAATGATGGTGTAAATGCATGGAATTTAATGGACTCATAGATGTTCAATTGATAACGAACAATGGTAATTAGACCAATAAATTGCACATATTTATGTTATACAAAATATGCTTTGGTTTAAAATTATTATTTTCTTTCATAGTTATTTATAAAATAGGGAAGTAACTAAAATCCTTATTTGTGTTTAATTTGGGAAAAATAAATATTTTGATATTTATTTAATCACAAATATTTAAAGAGGAGCTTATACTTTCCAAAGCTTAATAATATTTTTATGTTCTCAAGGTCTAACGATCATATATATCATTTGCAAGAGAAAAGTGTTTAATAGTAGCACATAAACCTTACACCCATATTATTTTAGAACAAAACAATATACCACTATTAGTCACTCCTCCTATAGAGACTTCGCATTATGCGCCCTTATTAGCCAGAGGCTTATACATTAGGATGAAGCCTTGAGATTCGTCTCACATGAGACAAAATAAAAAATATGTTGTTTGCCCCCACTAGAATGTTGGCATGATGAATTGGATGATGGTTTTGCAGATTGTTGGTTTGGGCATGGAGTAATCCATTGTGGTTGTTTTAAGGACCGGTTTACTCATTCAATTGGCACAGTAGGGGTCAAACAAGGTTGGCGACCACCCTCGCAGTTGTCCATCATCAATCACAGCAGCGATTCCTGCTTCTATGTTGCCCTTTTGTGGCTAAGTCGATAATTTGCTTTGTGTTCATGTGTTTATTTCTATTTTGAATTTGGTTTCTATTATTTATCTAGCATAAATAAAAATTAAATTATAATTTTATACACCACAAATGTGCATAAAAAGAGGAATCATCCTTGGACAGATGTTGTTATCAAGGGCAATTATCTATTCCTAGTCATGCACATTTTCCCCCTTTTCCATCTATGATATTGTTGAAATTTCAAAATGTGAGACAAAAGTGAATAAGGCATCAATGTAATTGAATGCATCATTATTTGAGATAGAAATCAAAGAGGTAAATCTTCAAGAACTAAGATGACCATGTCAAAACAAAAAACCATACCTAAATAATTTAAGTTTCAACTGTCAAGAAAGACAAGAAAGATGTCAATTCTTGGGTCTCAATCATGTGTAATACTTAATCAATGTGGATCCTACAACCAAACAGTGAGCTATCCACTCGAGTAGTCTCAATTCTATCACTATCGATTGATTGTGTTGTGCCATATTTAATTCAATGGTAGGAATAAGTTAGGGCTCTAAGCTCTATAGGTTATTGCACACTCGACACATGCCCAATTTGGTCTCTCTTTATGTCTTTGTTAGTAGCCTTGAAGGGTCGATTTCTCAAAATCTAAACATGTTGATGGAAAAAATAAGGGGCTCTATGAATGACCACATGACAAATCAATACCAGTACCCTAACGTAATATGCAGAGCTGGGTGTGCCTTGATACCACAGGTGAATTTTAATGTCAAATACACTGAAAACATTATAGAATGTTAAGTTTTTTAACCTGTGAAATAACAGTAAGAAGAAATCCAAAATGATAAATGATGATAACTTATATCTACGATCAGAAGAACTTCTTGGCTGGCTTTTTATCTCCACTTCATTGGGAAGATGATGCTTCCTGACCAAAGATGTTGCTTCTATCTTGATAAAGGAAAAATTTTCACAGTTCCTTTTTGCACACTATAACAAAATGATATGGCAAAATAGTTTCCCATTCTAAACATTATACAATAGTAACACACACCTCCTTCCACTCAGGTAACCAAAAATGGAATCACTTACCTCTTTATCAATAAAATTTTCAATAGAAAAATTTATGGCTATGCCCAAAAACATCATTGATATGGCATTCGATCTTCAAGGAACCTTTCCTGTAGTCATAAAACTTTCCAAACACCCAATCCATTTTTGCCTAATAGCATTGAAAAATGTAAACTTAGTGACCTTGCAAGTGTCCTCCATTGTTTTGCATTTTGCATACATGTTGCCCACCACATTATAGTATGTATTTTTGGGCCACATTTTGATTTTTTTAAATATATTTATAATATTGGATAAATTGGAATTTGAGTAGATTTTTGGAGACATATAGTGTGAAGTGTGTGGTAGCGTATTGCAGACAAAATGTGAGAAAGCTAAGTCAATCTTGAAAAATCAAAGATTTTAGGGCCATATGGCTAGCTCCCCTGGCTATGCTACAAATGGGATTAAATCTTTGAGCTAGGTCACATGACATTTTGAATTTTCTAATTGCCACATAAAATAAACATGGTCTTATCTATTATATTATATTATATTAATATATTTATAAAATGTAATAATAATATTATTGTATCTATTATAATAATAATATATTATAATATTAATATTATTTTAAGTATAACATAGTATATTAATCTAATATATAGCTTAAATATATTTTTTATATTAAACAGTTTGGTGTAAATCTATAGTTACAAGACAATTGATTCTTGATTAAACTCTCCAGTGGCACGCTGTGTTATACTACATATTTATCTTTTTCAAAGGGGTTTTGAGTTAAAATCAAGCAGAAATAGTTAGGGGGTTTTATTGGAAGTATGAGGTAGTGTCACCTAAATAATATTGGGAATACAAAATAGTCTCACCTAAATCAAAGTTGCTGGACCTTACGAAATTAGCAATTCACAATAATTAGATCCAATTTTCTCTTAGGTCTAGTGTTTTGGTGTGTTATATTGTCAATTAACAATAATTAGTATTTTTTTAAAATTTAAATTTAAATTTATACATTAAACAAGAAATTTTGAATAAATTATCTATTTATTTATTTATTTTGGTAACCGAGGGTGTCCCTCAACTTTTCTAGCACATTATTATCACCGTGTTGGACCCAGCGACCTAGCACACACTTAGGCATGTTATCATAGGGCAAGTCCAATAGACTAATCCCTTGGGCTTATGCCAGTTCCCCATTCGACGCTCACGGTCCAATCAGGGTTCGACCCTGTGACCTAGTGGTCACCATTGCAATGGCTTACCGTTGAGGTATAACCAAGGGGGTAATTATCTAATTTTTTTATCATAATTAAATTTAATTAATTTTTTTTTAAAATTAAATTTATATTTACACATAAAAATGAGTTTTTTAATAAACTATGTAGACAATTTTGATCATTTTTTTCTCCACAGTTTATCCAAAAGAACATGTTTACATTAAAACATGAAATTCCTAAACTTATTTGTGGTCAAATTCTATAATAACATATGTTATGTACCTCTATTTGAGAGAGTCGATTAAAGAACCAAAAAAAATTGTTGTTTAGCATGGATTTATATTTACAAGAAAATTAACTCATATCCAATCAATTTGGAGAGTTAATTACTACAAACAAAGTATAGTACCAGATTATTTTGAAATGTTTAGGACTCTGATGATGTAAATGTATTACTAAACATTTAGCAGAGGAAGCTTTTATCTAAGCACAAGGAAGAAGAAGATCAATATTTATAATGCAAATAAATGTACAAGTTTAATTATTTCAAAGCTTCAAAATAGTTTTTCCATGGATATTGTTTGTTATGATCGGTGGCAATTATTTATGACATTTTGATGGTGTTCATATTTGTATAGTCTAAATGGTGCATAAAACATAATTGTATGATAATGGAAAATAATTGCTCCAACTCGTGAGAGAGGGAGTCCATTCTAGATTTAAGGTCCACCAAAACATATTCTCAGGATGGTCATACTTTAAAAATCCTCTTCATGTTTGTACAAGTCCTATAAATGAACAAATTATAATTATAAAAGAAGCTATAACAACCAAAGTGGATTCTAATTTGAGATACACTAGTCTAGCCAATTCTTGAATTCTAAACCCCCTACCTAATGGTTCCACAGAGGGGGGCTTTTTGATTTCTTCTTGTAGGTGTTGCTTAGAGAATTTATAATTTTTTTGCAGAGAAACAATCAGATAGATATTTTGAATGTTCTTTTGAAAACCTCTCCAAACAAAGGCCAAAGAAAAATAAGTAAACTGAATTTATCCCAGGGCATTTACCCAATTATGCATATGCTCAAAGAAAAATTATCCTCTGCAAATCAAGGGAGGCAAATTTGTAGTGTCACGACCTCTCTTCCCGCACTATGAACTCGTGCTTATACTTTAAGTTGTTTTAGACCTCATTTAGTATTTATGCTAGGATGAGTTGATTTTTAAGTTAACTTTTGTGTTGATTTCAAAGAGTTATCAAGGCATCGATGGGAAATCGCGAAAGCAAGGTACGATTTAATTAAAGTTATTTCCTTTCATAGAAATGTATATATGCAACGTTGTCATGATTTACAATTGTGAACAGGGAAAATTAATGAAGTAAATGGCTTAATATAAGAAATTGTCAAAAGTTATTTTTTTATAAAAAGCGACTTTTCTTTTATTTAATTATTTTAATTTTAGAATTTTCAAATAAACTATTTTTCGTAAATAGTTTAATAGTTCATTTTTTTTATTGATTATATTTTTCATAAATAAATTTTAAGATAATTAATTATTTATAAATTATAAATAATTTTAGGTTGTTAATTACATTTAATTTAAAACCTACAACTATTAAAATAAAACAATCTAACCTAAAGCCCACCCTACGTACTAAATCCATGCATGCAAATCTGATAAAACTTGTTAACTAGACCTTCTGCCACGCCACACAAGAAGGGAAAACAATTAAAAATTTCAGTTATAAAATATCCTTCTTTCAGTTTGGAGTAATTTGCTCCACCTCTCAAAGTTCTACGCCACCTTAACACCTGCAAAGAAAAAGAGACTGCCACTTAAAAATGAGTTGCCAATCAGACAAAAAACTGAGGAGAGATTTTTGTAAATATAGTTATAAATTGACATCAACATAGAAGTAAAAGGACCCAAAAAAAAATAGAGCAGAGGATCAGTGCTTGGGAAGGAGAGAGAGACGCTTTGTAAGTAGAAGGAGAGGATTTGATAGGGGATAGAGATGCTTTGAAGAGGGGGATCGACACAGAAGTGGAGGGAGAAAGGGATCACAAAAGTGGAGGGAGAAAGGATGCTTGCAGCACCATATCACATTCTATTTCGTTCTTTTTTTTACTCAACGAAGATCAACACCACTGACATTTACTTATTCTCAGCTGCTTGCAATTCAAGCGGTTTCACATTCCATTTCAGTCAAAGATTTCAACGGCAAAGGTAAATATTTTATTTATTTAAAATGTAAACTAAAAAATATATATTTTATTTAATTTGTAAAATAAATTATTTTATTTAATTTGTAAAATAAATTATTTTATTTTATTTTATTGAGAATGAAAGGTAGATATATTGTTTTATTTAAAATTGTAAAATAAATATGTTTTTTAATTTGGAAGTAAATAATTTATTTTATTTACATGGTAAGGTAGATATTTTATTATATTTAAAATTGTAAAATAAATATTTTTTAAATTGGAAGTAAATAATTTATTTTATTTAAATGGTAAGGTAGATTATATTTTTTATTTAAATTGAAAAACAAATAATTTATTTTATTTAAAACAGAAGGTAAATAAGTTGTATTATTTAAATTGAAAGGTGGATATTTTATTTTATTTAAAATTGTAGAATAAATATTTTATTTTATTTAAATTATAAGGTAAATAATTTATTTTATTTAAATTGTAAGAGACATATTTTATTTTATTTAAATTTTTAGATGAATATAATATTTCATTTAAATCGTAAGAAAAAAACATATATCCTTCATTCTAAGGTTGAACCCTCAAATTTCAAAACCCTCCTTTCAAACATATAAATGATTCATCTAAATTCAAGTTCAATAAACTATGTGTATAAGTTATTGTTTTTAGAAAAGTTTACCTAAATAAACTAAAGATATAATATCCGGAATAAACATGGTTGAAAATCGACATGATAATTAAACTAGGAGATTATGTTTCTACTTTTCTACTGAAGAATTTGCTTTTGAAATAGAATGCATTAATTTATTTCAAGTATACTTTACTTTTCAAAACTCAAACTAAGATCAAGAATTTAAGGTTAAACAAAACTACGTAGCATTCAGTATTAAGCGGTGCCTCTAGCTCATGTTTACAGGTAATGCCATCACGTTTGAGTTGTTACATCCATAAGCCTAACATACCTAAAACAATGACGTCTGAGCATTGTCCTTATAAACCATAGAGGAGAAATAAGAATCATGTCATGTCATTAAGATCAAGGGATGGGATAACCTCTCTTGGTCAACAACACTGATTAAGATAAGAAAATGACTTTGACTACCTTAGATGATTCTGACTTGTGAACTTATGAAACAAAATAGAGAAAGTACATTTCTTACTCAAAACTCGATATCATCGAAAAAGAGAAATAAAAACCAGAATTAAGAGTGTCAAACTAGTTATTATAAAAAAACTGCCAACCATATGGCTCTTAGATAATGAAACTTTAGCAACAACGATTGTATGGATTAAGATGTCTAAAGCAAGGATCAAAAACATTGTTGATGTAATTAAAGAGTAGAAAGGAGGGATGTATCTTGCATATATTCTTTTTTATTTCTTGTTAAGATTTAGGGTTAGTTTAGTAAAACAAGTATTCAGTCACTTGAACTAATACTTTTACGCTTTCATTTGGGTAGGAATCACAGAGGGACTGTCTAGAGAACTGAGTCCTAGAAAGGGCTGCATACCCAAATCTACAGTTCACATGAAACTTAGAATAGAAAATAGAACTATATGCATACTACAACTTGATCCTATTTGAAAGTATGAATGTAGGCAGCCTGGAAATCGAAAGATGCATCCAATACGTAGGTAAATAGGATGGGGTTTGAAGTTGTGTATTAAACAAAATTAAAGTTAAATGAAAAGGTAGACCATTATAATAAGGCTCTAATTTAGATAAACAAAGCAAAGATAAAAAAATATGTGATACACTCGAAAAGATCTCGACTGGATCGTCATAGTTCCTGAGGCTTTAGACCAAATTTTTTGACTTTTTATTATATGTTTTATACATGTTACTATCACAATGACGTTGGTGCTTATATAGTAGAGATGAGCGGTGAACAGTGAGCAACTCGAAATCTGATTGATCTCGATGAGTCAAGTCTCTATCCAGAGCATAACCTACTCATGTGTAGATGTCTAACTCATCTGGTTACATGTTTGCCTATTTGGTAAAAGAATACCTAACCCATATGGTTAGATGCTTGCCAGTTTAGCAAAGGAATGCCTAACCCATATGGTTCGATGCTTATCCATTTGATAAAAGATATCCGAAAAGATAAAGTATACTCAAGTTATATCCACAGACAAACTTTAATAAAAATTAAAAAATATGTGTGTTAGGATAAGAATTGTGGCTTCTACATTGTGGCATCAAAAAGGTGGTCTCTATATTGTGGTATCAGAGCCTAGGTTCGAAAGCTAGGCCTTAAGCCTACTACGACCTACACTTAGTAAAATATTAATTATTGATGTTAATTTGTTGAGAAAACTAAAAATTATGAGGAAACTAATTTGGTTAAAACTGGTTGTTTAAACATGGCTCGTGGAATAACTTCAAGGAAAGGAAAAGGAAAAAGAACAAAGAACAAGGGGAAAATAGAACTTCCCTCTACTTCGAAATAAACTATTTACATATTTGATTTAGATACAATAGCTACAATCCAAAGTAAACTCAAATCTTTGAAAGTGAAACCAGTTGAAACAAAACCAGCTATGATTGAACCTTTAGTCAAACATCTGTTTAAGAGGCCCTCAATAATAAGAGATTTTATGTTTGGAAGAGGTTCTGACGCACCTTACATAAGCCCTAAATTATGTAAGGAATATAATCGATGCCACCAATATGTGCTTCACTCAGAGGACAAAGCTCCCAACGAAATGGAACTGGATGAAGAAGATTCTGTTTAGAAGAATTTGGAATCAATGTTATACAAACATATATATGTTATAGTCATAAAGCTTATCCTTTATAAAGCTAAGAACTCTATGTAATAAAAGTTGAATAAGATTATCAAATGCTTAATTTTTTTGTCAATCTTATGTGTGATTGTGATCAATAATAGAATGTATGAGAAATTAGATTTATCCAAAAGAGAAGTATGCTATCAATTGTCTTGAATAAAAACTTAGAAGATTGTGTTATTTCTATCAGGAAACCAAATGACAAGACCTAGACAAAGCAAATCCAATAGGCAGAGCACCCCTAGCGAATCAAAATCAGAGAAATACTTTTGGAAATAAAAACAACAAGGGAAGAGATAATAACAAAAATGATCAAAGGAATTACAATCACCCAATGTATCCTTAAATTTTTGGCGATGCCTCGAGGATCTCAATACCAAAAGGCCCACCAGAAGGATGTTTTGCTTGTGGAGGAAATCACTTTACTCGAGAATGCCCAAGGATGTAGGGACAAATAAAGGCCAATCAACCTCAAAGAGGACCACAACAAAGGATCAATGTTGCAGTAAGGAATCACCAAAATAGATACCAAGATGTACCAATTGAATCTAAAGGTAAATTATTGGGTAAACCTATTTCAATTCTCATAGATACTGGTTCATCAAAATGTTTCATTTCTCCAAAATTAGTAAGAAAAATGTCTCTACCAGTGAATCACATGAATTCATAATGGACGATCCAGTATGGGGATAAGGCAGTCAAGGAAGTGCCTCAATGTCTACCCAAGGCAAATATACAATTCCCAAATTTTAAGACAAGCTTAGACCTATTTGTAGCAGCTTAGGAGCCTATGATGTGATAATAGGGATGAGTTGGCTCGCCAAACACCAAGCTGAAATAGACTGTTATAGCAACTTGGTTAGGTGTTACAACGACGAGGGGAGATGGGTCATGATTCAAGGGGGTCATAGGCCCATAAAATTAGAGACCATATCAGCTATGCAGTTGAAGGAGAGAAGGAAGGGAGCTCTAATGTTCATGGTGATGATAGATGATAAGGATGAGAGCAAAGATGAACCAACCCTAGAAGGGTATCCATTCCTAAGGGAATTTGAGGATGTGCTTCCTAAAGAATTAATTGGAATGCCCCCTAAGAGAGAAATTGATTTCTCAATTAATATTTTACCCAGAGCCGAGTCGAGCCAATTTCTAGAGCACCCTAGAGAATGAACACAACTAAGTTGATGTGACTTAAAATTCAACTAGGGGAACTCTTGAGTAAAGGGTTGATTAGACCAAGTGTGTCTCCTTGGGGAGCGCTAGTCTTGCTTGTTAAAAATAAAGATGGAACTCTAAGATTCTGTATTGTTACCTCATATAAAATAGATTTTTGAGCAAATGAAAGGAGCAACGGTTTTCTCAAAGATAGACCTTTGATCAAGATATCATTAGCTAAGAATTAAGGAGGATATTCCAAAAACTGCTTTTAGGACTGGATATGGACACTATGAGTTTATTGTTGTACCCTTTAGAGTGACAAATGCTCCTTCAACATTTATGAACTTAATGAACAGTGTGTTCCATAATTACTTAGATAAGTTCATCTTAGTGTTCATAGATGACATTTTGATATACTCTAAGAATGAGGAAGAGCACTTAGCACATCTTCAATTGGTTCTTCAAAGGTTGAGAGAACTTAAGCTATATGGTAAGTTGTCCAAATGTGTGTTTTTTAAGAAGAAAATTCATTATTTAGGCCACATCATATCCAAAGAAAGAATTGCAGTAGATCTAGACAAGATAAAGGCAATAATGGAATGGTTAATCCCCAAGAACGTATCAAAAGTAAGGAGTTTCATGGGGTTCATAAGATATTATAGGAGATTTGTTGAAGGTTTTTTTAGGATCGTCAACCCGATTATGACATTGTAAAGGAAAGGTAAGAAGTTTATATGGATAGAGCAGTGTGATAAAGATTTCTATATTCTGAAGAAAAAGTTGACGACGATACCCATCTTGAAGGTATCCGATCCGAATGGACATTTCATGGTTGTAACAGATCCATCCATCGAAGGATTGGGAGTACTCATTCAGAAGGATGGCGTAATAGCATATGAGTCCAAGAAACTGAAAACCCATGAAGTAAATTATGTCCCTCATGATTTAGAATTGGCAGTAATTGTTCACACTTTATATAAGTGGAGACATTTCCTTATTGGGGAACATTTTGAACTAAAAATTGACCATCAAGGGCTAAAGTACATATTCACTCAACCCAATCTGAATGCTAGGCAAAGAAGGCGGTTGGAGTTCTTGAGTGAGTATGATTTTAAAATTGTGTATATCAAGGGAAAAGAGAATAGAGTTGATAATGCTTTGAGTAGGAGAAGACATCTAATGAATATAACAATGTTTAAATTTAATCTAAAAGGGCAAATACTAGAAGGACAAAAGCAAGATCCTTGGTATAATCAAGTTAGAGTGATGATAGAAGAAAATTCAAAAGACTCAAAAACTGAAGGATATACCTTGGATGATGAGGGATTGCTTCGGCATAAGAATAGGATCTATGTTTCAGATGTAGAATATTTAAGACGATAATTCTAACTGAAGCTCATGATGCACCCTACTCAGGTCATCTAGGGGTAAACAAACTATATGTCGATCTTAAGAAACTATACTTTTGGCAAGGAATGAAAAGAGATATAGTATTATATGTGGTGTGATGCTTGAAATGTTAGAGGGTTAAAGCAAAACACCAACATCTTGCATAAATTTTATATCCACATGACATTCCACAATATAAATGGCAAGTTGTTAGTATATATTTCATACAAGGATTACCTATGACACCCTACAGGCATGATGTTATTATGGTGGTAATCAACAAGCTAACTAAGATAGCGCATCTCATACCCAGGAACTTGACTGATGATGCACTAATCTTAGCCAATCAATTTGTGAAGGAAGTGGTTAGATTGCATGGAGTTCCAAAAAAGATCATATCAAACAACGATTTCAGATTTACTTCAAGGTTTTGGACGACCCTACAATCAGCCTTAGGTACACAATTGAACTTTAGTTTCGCATTTCATCCCGAGATGAATGGGCAAATAGATAGGACAAATCAGGTTGTAGAAGACCTCCTAAGAATATATTGTATGGATCAGCAAACCAAATAGGAAACTCATCTCCCATTGGTAGAATTTTCCTATAATAACTCTTTTCAAACATCTTTAAGTATGGCTGCATTTGAGGCTCTATATGGGAGGAGTTGTCGAACACCACTTAGTTGGGATAACCTTGAGGACAGAATAGTAATCAATCTTTAAATGTTGAAAGACATGGAAGAACAGGTGAAAGTTATAACGCATAGGTTGAAAGAAGCATCAGACAGACATAAGAGCTACGCATATAAGAAGAGAGTTTAGAGAGACTTCATAATTGGTGACAAGGTATTTTTAAGGGTCAAACTGCACAAAAGTTCCATAACCTTTGGGAAAAAGGTGAAGTTAGCTCCTCACTTTGTAGGACCTTTTGAGATCCTAGAGAGAATCAACCCAGTAGCCTATTGATTGTCCTTACCCCGCAGCTGAGTCGCATTCATGATGTCTTCCATGTGTCACTTCTAAAGAAATATGTGTCTGATAATAAACACATTTTAAACTGGAATGCTTTACAGGTCCAAGAGCCCAATAGAATAACAATAAAGCCATACAGAGTGCTAGAGAGGCGCTAGTACCAATTGTGAAACAGAGAGGTTGATCAGTGCAAGGTATAATGGAATCAATATGGCAAAAGAAGTGCAACTTGGTAGGTCATTGAAAAAATAAAAAACATGTTTCCATTTTTATTTTAAATTTATGAACTTAATCAAACTTTTGTAGTGCATTGGGACAATGCACAATTTAAGGGGGGAGGATGTCTGACCTCTCTTACCACACTGTAGACTCATGCTTATACTTTAAGTTGTTTTGGACCTTATTTGATATTTGTGACAGGATGAGTTGATTTTTGAGTTAACTTTTGTGTTGATTTTAAAGAGCTATCAAGTCATCAACGAAAAATCACGAAAGTAAGGTACGATTTAATTAAAGTTATTTCCTTTCGTAGAAATGTATATATGCAACGTTGTCATGATTTACAATTGTGAACAAGAAAAATTTAATGAGGTGAATGGATTAATATTGGAAATTGTCAAAAATTATTTTTTTATAAAAATGGACATTTCTTTTATTTAATTATTTTAATTTTAGAACTTTCAAATAAACTATATTTCGTAAATAGTTTAAGATTTTAATTTGTTTTTAATTAATTATATTTTTTGTAAATAATTTTTAAGATAATTAATTAATTATAAATTATAAATAATTTTAGGTTATTAATTAATTACATTTAATTTAAAACCTACAAATATTAAAATAAAACCAATCTAACTTAAAGCCCACCCTACGTACTAAATCCATGCATGCAAATCTGATAACACTTGTTAACTAGACCTTCTACCACACCACACAGGAAGGGAAAGCAATTAAAACTCTACGCCACATGAGGACGGAAAAAAATTATAAACTTTCAGTTATAAAATATTGTTCTTTCAATTTGGAGTAATTCGCTTCAGCTCCCGAAGTTCCATGCCACCTTAACACATATAAAGAAAAAGAAACTGCCACTTAAGAATGAGTTAAGCCAATCAGACAAAAAATTGAGGAGAGATTTTTATAAAAATAGTTATAAATTGAGGATCAACGCTTGGGAAGAAGAGAGACGCTTTGCAATGAGGAGACAATTTGACAGGGGAGAGACGCTTTGAAGAGGAGGATCGATGCAGAAGTGGAGGGAGGGAGAAATGGATCGCAAAAGTAGAGGGAGAAAGGATGCTTGCTTTCAATTCAAGCGAATTCACATTTCATTTCAATCAAAGATTTCAACAATAAAAGTAAATATTTTATTTATTTAAAATGTAGGGTAAAAAAAATGTTTTATTTAATCTGTAAAATAAATGATTTTATTTTATTTTATTGAGAATAGAAGGTAGATATTTTATTTTATTTAAAATTGTATTTTTTATTTTTTTTTTAAATTTGGAAGTAAATAATTTATTTTATTTACATGGTAAGGTAGATATTTTATTATATTTAAAATTGTAAAATAAATATTTTTTAAATTGGAAATAAATAATTTATTTTATTTAAATGGTAAAGTAGATTATATATTTTTATTTAAATTGTAAAATAAATAATTTATTTTATTTAAAACGAAAGGTAAATAATTTGTATTATTTAAATTGAAAGGTAGATATTTTATTTTATTTAAAATTGTAGAATAAATATTTTATTTTATTTAAATTGTAAGGTAAATAATTTATTTTATTTAAATTGTAAGAAAAATATTTTATTTTATTTAAATTGTAAGATGAATATAATATCTCATTTAAATCATAAGAGAAAAATATATATACATCTCTTTCATTCTAGGGTTGAACCCTCCAATTTCAAAACCCTCCTTTCAAATGTATAAAAGATTTATCTAAATTCAAGTTCAATAAACTCCTTGTGTATAAGTTATTATTTTTAAAGAAGTTTACCTTAATAGACTAAAGATATAATTATCCAAAATAAACATGGTTGAAAATTGACATGATGACTAAACTAAGAGATTATGTTTATATTTTTCTACTAAAGAATTTGCTTTTGAAATGTAATGCATTAAATTATTTCAAGTATACTTTACATTTCAAATCTCAAACTTAAATCAATAATTTAAGGTTAAACAAAACTACGCAACGTTCAATATTAAGCGGTGTCTCTGGCTTATGTTTACAGGTAATGCCATCGCGCTTGAACTACTACATTCATAACCCTAACACAATTGTAACAACGATGTCTGGGCATCATCTCTATAAACCATCGAGCAAAAATAATGATCATGTCGTGCCATTAAGACCAAGGGGTGGGATAATCCCTCTTGGTCAACAACACTAATTAAGATAACGAAACGACTTCAACTACCTTAGTCAATTTTGACTTATGAAATTATGAAACAGAATGGAGAAAATGCATTTCTTACTCAAAACTCAGTATCACTGAAAAAGAGTAATAAAAACTATGATTGAGAATGTCAAACTAGTTATTATCAAAAAACCACCTACAATATGACTCTCAGATAATGAAACTTTGACAACAATTGTACAAATTATGATGTTTAAAGCAAGGATCAAAAACATTGTTGATGTAATTAAAAAGTAGAAAGGGGAGATGTCGTTTGCAAATTATTTCTATTTCTTGTTAAGATTTAAGACTAGTTTAGTAAATTAAGTATTCAATCACTTGAACTAATACTTTTACGCTCCCATTTGAGTAGCAATCACAGAGAGATTATTTGCAAAACTGGATCTTAAAAAATGCCGCATACCCAGATCTACAATTCATATAAAACTTAGAATAGAAAACAAAACTACATGTATACTACACTTTGACCCTGTTCGAAAGTAGGGATGTAAACAGTCTGAAAAGGGAATGATGCTTTCAATACACAGGAGAATAGGATGGAGTTTGGGGTTATGCGCTAAACAAAATTAAATTTAAATGAAAAGACAAGACCATTATAATAAGCCCATAGTTTAGATAAATAAAACAAAGATTAAAAAAATGTGATATACTCGGAAGGATTTCAGTTGAATCATCATAGTTCTCGAAGTTTTATGCCAAATTTTGAGACGAAATGCGACTTTTTGTTATATGTTTTATACATATTACTGTCACGATGACCTTGATGCGTATCTAGTAGAGATAAGTGGTGAACAATGAACGACTCAGAATTCGATTGATCCCCACAAGTCAAGTCTCTACCCAGAACATAACTTACTCATGTGTAGATGTCTAACCCATTTGGTTAGACGCTTGTCCATTTGGTAAAAGAATACATAACCCGTATGGTTAGATGCTTGCACATTTGGCAAAAGAATCCCTACCCTATATGGTTAGATGCTTGTCTGTTTGACAAAAGGTATCCGATAAGATAAAGTATACCCGAGTTATATCCACAGAGAAACTTCAATAAATAAAAAATATATGTTTTAGAATAGGAATTGTGGCCTCTACATTGTGGTATCAGAGCAATGGTCCCTACATAGAAGATTATTTTTCTGTTGCAAAAGCTAATTAAGTCTTCACAGGGGGTAATGACTAGCCCAATTAAGAGTTCTTGTAAATGTTCAAGGCTTTTCAAATTACAATAGTAAATTTCAATATATTAAATTAAATTGATATTTGACTTTTTGCTCATCATAAATATCTATTTCCGTGCTTCCATAAATATACTTGAATGTGTTTGAACTTTATCTCTAAATGAACACAGATGCATTAATATTGCTAATAATTATTGCCCTTTTGAAATCATCATTAAATGTAGAATTGAGTGTAAAAAAATATTGGATATGTTATTGAATGCTTCTAAAATATATTAGAGCCTAGATCTTAATGAATGCATTATTAGATTTTTTGATATTATGTTTGATAAAATCTATGTATCTATGTTGTATCGAAGTGCACAGGAAATTACTTGTGCTTTGCATTTAATATGATGTCTACCCACTGGTGCTTTTACTTCATAATTTTTTTTTGTGATTAGTCAAGTAAATTCTTTGTTTTAGACAATTTTCCCTGCTTAGAATAATACTAATTACTGGAAATGCTTGACCGTCTTATATGTAAAACGCAATTGTTGTAGAACATTAAATATGTTTGATTATTAAATATTGATGTATTGTTATAGTGGCTAATGCAAATCGAACAGCAACTTATGATTTCAGTTCAGGGCAACTTACACTTGTTTTCTGCCCATAAATCATCTTCGGATACAAATTCAACGTGCCCATATCGATCCCTCCTCTCCTCGCCTCGACGTTGGCGGCGTTATCATTTGCCACCGCTCGATTAGAAGAATAAAATATCACTCGACCCCGTATACAGACCAACGAACTTAGCAACACCACCATTATAAGACCCAGAGTCCCGAGTGTTATTACTACGCCATATGTAACTTTAGCGATTCCTCGCTTCGTATGTTGATTCGTTGCTGTTCATCCTGATCAGATCTCAAAGCGGAAACACCCGACTCGGATGTGCTCATTCTCCCAATTGCACCCGATCCAAATGATATATATACAGTCATTCGTTCCTTACAGTCAGTGAGGCCTGGCTGTCGTATTCCAACTCTCAACCCACCACTCTGCCCCTTAAAGTCTATGCAAATCTATTGCAACTAACCAATGTATGTATTTATAACGACCCTTTCCGGTGAGTTCGAGTGTTGACTTTTAATAAATAAAATATTAAATAATCGAGTGGTTTTCATGGCCGCCTCTACAAGTGTTACCTCATTACATAATTTAACCATTTGTGATTTATCAATCTCTATATCTCCTAAAGAGGCGGTCGTTTCCTCATTACATACGTCTGTTTTAACTGTTGTAGTTGGGTAAATTTACTCAACGCTAACAAATTTATTAATTTTAGTTGAACAATTAATTAGGGTTTTTTAATATCTAAATCTTTTTCATATAAACTTTGTGATTTGTAGAAAGTATGGACCGCACTAATTTGTGAGTGTTGGTTAAGTTTAGATATTATAGCCTTTCTTATTTTAGCATAAGGTTCAAAATTATTTTCATCTACGTTATGTATAAAATTAAATATGATTCCATAACATTAATTGGTTTTTAAATTGCATGACTTCAATGCACCTAGATGTAATTAACGCACCCTACTTTAACCCACAAATTAGATGTCACTATAATCTCATCCTTTACACAGAAGCATTGTTAGCTTCACTATAGTGTTGTTGAGGTTCGGTGCGACCCATTGTTTTCTTTGTTTTGATTGATGTATTACAATTAAAATGTATAACAATTTTGGCATTTTCTTCTTATGCAATGTGGCCAAGTTGTTACTCACATAAAAATGTGTTGAGATTCTATATGTTTTTTTGTCCTTCTAGAGACATTAAAGACTTGATTTTTCACATAAGAATATTCTAGTTATGTTTAGTCGAGTCTACATTATTAGTGTTGGTTAATAATTTTATGAACACTAGTTTCTAAATGTTGCACCATTGTTGATGTACATCATTTATGGGGGAAACTGACCTAGGTTTCCAACAAGTATAATTGAACCATCAAAATCCTTGTTATTTTGAAAAAATAATTTACATAATCAACTATTTATATTATTGAGCATTGTTAGGCCTACGAAGATCATTCCATTAATGAGAACATATTTAATGCAAAATATGTGTTTAATAATCATGATCCTTAAATACTATCAAAACAATACCGCTAGCGCCAAGTCCCTACAACAATTTGGTAGGCAAAAAGAACAGTGGGAAAATATAAAAAGCTTTGTTATGGTGGACTAAACTTGAGCTATGCTGATGGAACCAACAAGAGCTATGTCTTCTTGCAAGATTTGTTTAGGATTTGTACCAAACCTCATGCCTTATTAAGATACAATTTTTAGAAATATGTGAAATCTAGATTTTTGTAGTTTCCTCAAGATAAGTAATAGACGACAATTGCATCATATAACTCATTACTAAGGGCATGATGGCTAAGCTTGTACCCAAGTCATATTTACAATAAGCACCTACATCCTACAACTAAACAACAACCCAACAAACAATACATCCCTCTGGGATTCATCTAACCCTCTCACTCATTTTTCACTTAAATTTTAAATAAGGAAAATGAATCTTAAACCAAAAAACAAATGAACCTAAAATGCAACATGGTTCACTATGTTTCCTTTGTATTGTGTGTAAAGTTTAATTATTTGCATTGATTTTTAATAAGTTAAAATTATAAATTACTTGTAAATGACACTACACTTGATGAGTTCATAAAAATGGCATGTTGCACCGTAAATCTCTCCATACAAATGCATTGCATGAAAACAATCAAATACTTTCATGGAAAGAGGTTAGAAGCTGAGAAGCCTGAAAGAGTAAATTACATTCATTGTTCCTTCCCCTATTAACAAATATTTATGGTGCTTCAGTGTTAAGCCGATCCCCTCTTACGATGCTTCAATTCTAAGAGGACCTCCTTACCCTATGATTATTACTAAAAAATATATGATAAAAATATCATTAGAGTAATAACAAATCATAGAAATCATCTTAAAATAAACACAAGTAAAATACCACAAAATTTAATAATCTAACATTCAAAAAAATATTTATATATATAAAATATAGATAAAATAGTACTTAATATGTATATCATATTTCATGTGCCTTCCCTACACTAAAAGATTTGGTTCCAATCTATAGATCTATAGCTTCTTTTATAAAATCAGAGCAATTTGTTTCTTGAAATACCACATTTATAAAACCACAACTAGATAAACACAAGTGAAAGGGGTCCTACCTATTTGGCTGATCCAGGCATCTGTGCGGTCGAGGTGAAACATGTGACCACAATCAAGTATGAATCGCAACACATCCGACTCGTTGTGATCGCTAATGCAAATCGAACAACTCTTCCATTTCAAATTAGGAGGACAGCTTACACTTGTTTTCTGCCCATAAATCATCTTCGGATACGAATTCAAGAAGAAGAAGAAAACATCACTCGGCCGCGTATACAGATCAACAAACTTAGCAACACCACCATTATAAGACCCAAAGTCCCGAGTGTTATTACCACGTCGTATGTAACTTTAACGTTCTCGACTTGCGTATTTTGATTCGTTGCTCAAAGCAGAAAAACCCGACTCAGATGCACTTATCCGCTCAATTGCACTTTTATATATATATATCCGTTCATTACATGGGATTACAATCAGCAAGGCGTAGCTGTCATATTCCTACTCTTGCATTGAACTCACCACTCTTTCCCTTCAAGTCTATGCAAATCCGTTGCAACTAACCGCACTACAACAAATGTGTGTGTTTTGAAACAATCTTAAAATGTTAAGAGACAATACTTCAACAAATCATTTCAAATTGAGATTTTAAAAAATCTATAATATTGTTTCAAATCAGGTGTCTTTAATTATTGTCTCACCAGAAATAATATAGAATACTATTTATTTTGTCTTTTGAGAGAATATCATATTTGTCTCTCACAAGATTATTATTTGTCTCTTCGGAGACTATAAAATACCATTTTTTTCTCTCAAAAGACTAATATTTTTATCCCAACTATTGTCTCTCAAGAGACAAAATGGTTTTAATGAAATTACCAAAAAAAAAAAAAACTAAATTTCTTCCATTGCAATCAATCGATAATTATCGTCAATGACACCAAAACATCTAGTGATTAATAGTATAAAAAAATTTGAAAATAATTTGGATGGAATAATCTTGTGCCCACAACTTGTGGGTCTACAAGCATTTTATTATATCAAAAAATATATAAAAAAGTATCTAAATGCCGTTAACCCTTTAAAATGGTAAAATGATGAACTTCAATATATTTCAGCATAATTCACTCCTAGAAATATGTGATTTATTTGGAATCTCCATGATCCTCAAGTTTTTTTAATCTTACTATCCCAGCTTTTCGTGTTATCGTTGCTCTTAAGTGTAATTCAAAAAGCTTACTCTTCTTCCATTGTTGATCCTTGTTCAGAATTGTTTCCATCAAGAAACTGGTACTTTGTTAACATTTTCAACGTGTTCTCGCAAAACTATATCAAAGAACACAGTGCTTTGAAATTGTTTTCTAACATGTTCATACAAATTTGTTCCTCAAACCCAATCCCTAAAATCCATTTTTCATGAAATGATCATTAAAATAAAAACATAAATGCATATTTAAAAAACAAAACATAAGCACATATTCAAACAACTAACGATATAATACAACCTCATTATAAACATTTTTGCTACACAATCCTATATAGATATTTTATAGAAAGTTGTGTGTCACTCAATTCTTTAATTACATTGAAACTCTAAATACATTCAATAAAAATCAAATCAGCAATGTACCCTTCCTTTATACAAGGAGAGGAAAATGATACTTGAATTAACTTTTAAAAGTTATACGGGACCAGAAAAACCACTAGATATCCTCTAGCATGACTAAATGGGATTATTTTTGGTAAGTCGTGATCACAATTTCTTCTCTTAAGTGTTACAATTGAAAGGAAAGGAGGAAGAGTGAGCATTAGCATCCATAAGATGAGACAAAATGACTTGTCATAGTGGAACAAATTTTAAAATAATGATGCCTCACTTACATGAGATATCCATTGAAATTCGAGATGAAATGACTGATAGAAATAAGAAATACAAAGTTCACTTTTTGCAACAACACAATTTCAAAATCCCCATTAAATTCTTCTGCTCAAAGGAATTCCAATGATTCTTATAAGAAACTATGCAGTGCCTCCAACTCAGGACTATACTACTAAACATAGAAGCAAGTTTATGTCATTTCATAGTAACTTTCTCTTCCCGCATAAAGCCCACGTTCCATATCCAACAAGATACACTATAAATTAAATTCAAGAGTTTGTAAAAACTCTCTCACTGATTTTAAACACCAACACACATTTCAAAGACATCTACATTTCTCTGTCGGATGGGAGAGATTATAATATAAGAACCCTGCTCTATGTAAGCCCATTTCATATTATGGGCATGTAGGATTGACTAACAAAGCTCTTTCGACGTTGAATAATTGCATACCTACCTTACAGAAAGCTCTTGTGAAATGAATGACTACAGAAAAGAATGAGAAACAAGACAACCTATTAAAGTAGTTCAAGTCCATACAAGTCCGGTAAAACCTGAAAATAATAATGCATATATCCTCATCCATCGTAGTGAAGACAAACTTGATTGTAAATCCCATTGTTGTTGAAGCCGCAAGGAAGACCATGTAGAAACAAGAGCAAATGGGGAAATTGTATGTTGTGATTGTCTCAAGAGATTCACCATACAAGTAATAGTCTACTCCATTTCAAGGTCCTTACCAGCACATAAAACCTACAAATTCACATACACAATTTATCTAGTTGTATGCATTAAAGAAGAACAAGGTCCATCATAAACAAATAATTAAGACAAATTTTAGGAAATGTAGATTTTCAACTGGCATCCATTGCCTAAGTAGTTTATACAAAGAACAAATACAAGACAAGGAGGAAATAATCCATAGTGCATGCACTACAAGGGAAAGAAAACACTCCATGTGTATAATAACCCATTTTTTAATGTGCAATCATCCTAGTAACCAAACATGTGCAAGAAAGTGTACACGTGCTTGACTTCCAAGACTCCACTAAGAATGGACTTTTTAAGTTCACGTCTTTCTTGTTATTTGATCCCAAAATTGCATCTATTTCAAATATGAAAAACATATAACTTGTCACTACAATTTGAAACAGGTATAAAACCTCGTCAAAGAACAAACTTTTCAATATTCCATTCTATGATGAGCATTGACAACTTTAGGATCAACATATATGGATTGACTATAGCCTAATTACTGCGATCCCAAATAATATACTTATATTTATCCATTGGGGATATTGAGTAAATATCTTGTGCCAATCGAGAGTGACCGATACAAGATCATTACTAACCAATAACATAAAAGCCTAGTATATTGTTATCACCTTTCTACCTTTTGAAACTGAAAGGAGCTAATTTGTTATTGATTTGTTTGAAAGTTAGGAAAAGAGATTTCAAGCCCTTGGGATGGGTCAAACTATAGGAAAGACACTCGCCTGTTATCCCTTCTCTAAACCAAAACAAAAAATGATGACAAGGAAGGATAACACGCATTCAATCTTGAAGATATATTAACCTAATAAGTGAAAATTAGGTTATAAAAATATAGCTTCATTAAACTTGGTTTTATGACTCTGTAAACTAATACACAAATCTAAATAATTAAGATTGTTTTATCGATTCATGAAATTGGCTACTCTGGTTTCCATTCATTACATTTATGCAGATACATGTTTAGATAATTGGTACCATAGGACTCAACTTTCTTAATGCATGCAATTGCATGTTCATATTCTGTAATTAGAAATTAAGTGCTCCTTTAAATAAATATGAAAGACAAAACAAAAAATTTAAATAAAACTTCCTCACTTGATCAAAGACGACTTCTTCCTGCTCATTCTCCTCTTGAAGCATTTCCCCTTCCTCTGCACCTAACTCCTCTACTTTAGTCCTCTCTATTTGTTCCCTCTTTCTAGTTGCATTGGCTGTTATAACTTACTTGATTTCATCCACTATTGACTTTACTTGTCCTTGATCAAGCAAGATAACTGATATATGTATAAAGTAACAATCAAACTTTTATTATCACTGGGATCCAAGCACATACAATGTTAATAATCGGAATATCCATGATAGCCAATAGTCTCTATTAACAAAAAGAACATTTAAAAGTTCATTAGGAGATAAAATCAACAAAAGGACTCAAAACTTAAAACATCTAAATAATAGTTGAATCAGCTTGTTATATTTGACAAAACTTATTTGATACCCAATGCAAGACATTTAAATATAACTGCATATTACTAATGTAATAGATATCAAGAGAAATTATATACAAGTAGTATCCACAGCATCAAACCAAAATTATATTTATCTTAATCATGCAAAGTTAACATGCATGCACGCACATAAGCTATTATGTTGTTTCAAGCATAACCAAAATCTAAAAGTTGATACAAATATCGAAATGAATGCATTTTATAAAAACTAAAGCATCTAAATGTTCTAATTGCATATATGTATAGAAAAAGACAAATCTCACCTGTATGCATTCATTCAATGCATCCAACATGCTTGAACAAATTTCAATTTCAAGTTCCTGCAGATTATAGGAGACAGTAAATCCCATCATTAAAAGATACTGCCCAACACCAAAGAATTGCAACTCAACATAACAGTCAAAATAAAACAATGATCCAAAGAATGCAACACTGACTAGGAATGTCTAAATGACTTTATGCAAAGCTTCAACCAAGGCACATATAATGTAATCTGACAATTGCTTAATATAGGTTTGATCCCTTCCTCGAGCTTGTCCCGTCTCCACAGCCAATTTGGCAGATTGCAATAGCTCCGGCATTGCTAAATATAAACGTAAGCAAATATAATGTCAAAACCTAAAACATAGATATGTAGAGTCATGTTAAATCAAGAAAAACAAAACACTTAGTACCTAAACCAACGACTTTGTCAACATCCTCGTAGAAATAAAATTTCAGAAGAGGAACCAATGTTGGTGCAACCTGTACTTAACAGAGTATATCTACATAAGGATGTGTCTTACAGAAAAAAGAATCCTCTGATGCTAAAATAACTTACATGGATTGAACAACTGACCTTATCAATATGAGGAAAGAATCCCTCTTATAATTCATCGGCATAACAGCATAAAATGTTACAAATTGTTGCCTTCTCCTCCAAAGCACTCGTCTGGATACCAGCATTTTTATCTCCCAGTGTAATAGTCTCCACACTAATCATAACCACAAAGAGTCAAAATATATTAACATACTTTCACAAGGACTTATAGAGACATAACAGGGGGAAAATATGTGTAGCATTTTATCAAAGTGAAAGGGCTATAGTATTAAGTAAAACCCCCCTCATATTCCAATAGTAACTAAACATATAAACAAACAAAAGAGCAATAATGTTAAACATGATTATGGTGTGCATCATAACTACTATTTGATGATGTCGTTATTTGTATGTCTATAAGTGCATCAATAATACGGTATGTAGGAATGAATATTAGAATATATTAGTTTGTCACTATTTTTTTAAGTAGTGTATTGTGATCTGATTCCCTCACACTGTATTATATGCCACATCACTAGCACAATTCCTTGTAACATGCCCAACAATAACGTAGCATACAACATATATATTTTAATGGCACATAACTTAAATTCTCTCTAATGAATGTAGATATAATTTTATTGCATGCATGTGTACACCTATAACACATATTTTTATTGCAGTTATTTGTATTACGTTTTTTATTACCATAGTTTACCACATATTTTTTTAATGTTAGTGAATACATATCTGTGGATTCTACAGCTCTAGGGGTGTATATGTTATCAATAAACCAAGAATATAGAAAAAACATTGGTAATGCAAGGAACGCTTTCAACAATATTAAACCGAAACTTTGAGTAGATTGGAAGAGATGGGCAAGGACACACAAATTTTCATAATGAGAACTTTTTGCAAGAGGCAGAATACTACTTTTTAGATAAAATACACAATTATCATCACTTATGAGTAATTTTCATAATGAGGAATGGATGCATTAAGTTGGAATCGTCAATTTAGGTGAATTTATCACCTTCTTGAATGTATTAGTAAACCATTATTATGTAAATTCTCCAAGAACATCAAATAAACAAAAATTTCATCAACCACTAAGGATTTGTTCATCAAGATAGAGATGTTGTCGATGGTACATTTTAACCAATTGCCATTGATTTTTATGTCGTATCTTTTTGGCAAACATATTCATACATAAGCCTTGCTCACGTGAACTCAAACAATGTAGAAGTTTTTAAGAGTTTTTTTGTTTTGGTGGGATTTGACCTATGTGTTTTTTAGTCAACTCAAAGTGACCTCCATGAGTAGTCATTACACTAAAAACATTTTTCCTTAAGTATATTGGTAATAATTATAAGGTAAGGGGTCCACTTAGCACACAAGCACCTTCAAGCATTTGTTAGTGGGGGGAAGAACAATAAATGTAATCTGCCGCTATGGGATTTTCACCCTCTAACCTCTTTCCCTACTAGCATATGTTAGTTGATGGTAACATCTTATTAATATGATCTAAGTTACAGTAAACTGCACCCCCACCCCATTCCCCAACCACCTTCCTTCAACCTAACTCAAGCCTACTCTCATAATGATAAAACCTAACAAAAGATACATGTCCATAGCTCATGATAATCGATCTCTCTTCTTACTATAAATCTGGGCTTTTTTGTCCTTGAATGTTGTAATTATGGTGCATTCTAACACAATGTAATACTGGTATTGTCTTTGTCCTTTAGCCTTTCCTGTAGGTCTGTTGTTGGATGAACTGATTTCATGTAGTCATCCCTCATTGTACTTATCTTGTTCATATATATAAAGTTTTATCTTTTTTTAATTTTAAAAAATAAACATAACAAAAGAAACATTAACCTCATTTTCACCCCCGTTTGGCATCTTGGTGTGGATTTACATTTGCAACCAATTGATCCATTCTTGACATGTGTTGGACTAAGGTGAACACGAATGCTTCAAATGAAGGTGCTGCCCCTCCCCATCCTGCTAGTGTTATCTCTCATTTTTGAATATATCAAGCTATTAAGGTCGACTCTACACTTGGACGTTGAAGACTATGCTTTTGTATTCTACTAAAGATGGTGAAAAGGATGATGAAATATATAACATAAAGTTTTATCTTTTTTTTAACTTTGTGCATAAGTTTAAACACAAATATATATTGAGAAAAGGATGATGAGATTTTTTTGCCGATTCGTCCTAAAATTTTACCAAAAAATATGAATGACATGAAATAAATGATAAAATCTATACTAAATTATTGTTTATTAATCATATTAAACTTCTACATAATAGGAAACGTACCTCGTACAAGAGTGCCATCCATGAGTTCAAATTTGGATAGGGTCTCTATTTCAACATACGTATTAGGTCCTGATCCTATGGATTCTCTCCGACTAATCTCAAGCTCCATGTTCTTGATCTTGATTCTGACAAGAAGAAAATAAATCTTATCGATGACAACATCTTTCATGTGATACCTGGGTAGAGTTCTCTAATCGATTAGAAACACATTTTCTTCCCCTGCATCTTAATTGTAATAAACAAGTATGAAGCAGTATATAACTCACTTGATTTTGTTATAATCAAACTCAATATGTAAGCAATCCTCAATGCTGACCTCCATCTGAATAACATCAAAATGCATAAGAAAACTGCCCAAATCTATAATCGGCCTAGCTTGTTCAACAAACTAAACATAAGATAAGGGCTTACATAGATCTTTGCATTCAACAGTTTAATATAAAATCTACTATTCAACTTATCAAATATGAGAGGCAACATAGGCAAACCTTGATGCTATTGTTAATAGGTGGAAGCGGCATATAGTTCCACACCTATAACAAGAACATGTGGTTATACACCATATGGCAGAGATCTAAGAGAAATGATCATGCTGTCCATCAAAACTATAAGTATATATGTATTTACAACATATAAACTATGTTGTTTGGGTATGGGTATGGATACGAGGACGTCTCAGGTATGCGGGTACGCCATTTTTCAAAATCCTTGATTTGGATACGTCGTGGGTTCGTCTGTATATATACATATATATATATATATATATATATATATATATATATATATATATATATAACTCATTTTTTTAGTAAAACACTTGAAACTACATAGTATGAAAATATTTGTCCATAAATGATAAAACACTTAAAATATATGATATTCATTCATTCATTACTTCAAAGACAAAATGTACATTCAAATCTAGAATAAATCATCTCGATTGCCCACAAAATCATGAATGCCACTCCCATTATTTTTCAACTTTATCATTTACTGACACTTTCTCTCACAAGGGCTCATCAGTGCATTGAATCTCACAGAGTGCATGCCTTAAGGGGTGCACAAGGAATGGGGTGGGATCAGCTTGTGGCACTTTGCGAGAGATATTCTCATACTATTCTATCACACATACATCCCTTCACGCAGCCTTCATACCTCCTATGATGTCTCCTTGAAATCTTGAAACCCTAAAATATGGCTAAGTCTGAAACCCTGGAATCTAAGTAACTCTGAAATATGATAGGATCCTCCAAAACCCAGAATTTGCATTATAGCTCCTAGAGGTCCGAAACCCCTCTCAAACATCCTGAAAGTATATAAGTATAAGAAACTAGATGTCCATATCTAAATGTAAACTTATTTATATAATGTTGGGTTCTGACTGGATTTACATTTTTTAAATTTTTTTGATGACTTCCATTGTTTCTCCCTGTCAGTACCTTTTCGGACACCTCTGACAAGTCCCCGAGATGTACCGATACCCGAGGCATACCAAGACGTGAAACGTGGCGGAGGGGGGGCGATTCCTGCAACACAGCATATAAATATTTACACATTTTTTAAACATCAAGTGTCAATAACTATGCCAGCAAACAATTATAGGCACATCTTAATCCAAATTATATTAATGCAAACAAAAGATGCCATTCTTTGTACAACTTTTACAAGTGTTTAAATTTGTGATGCCTTGCTTCTGGGCTTGTTTAAAAACTCAGTGATTCCAGAAGAAATGAAAATATTTAGCATGCCCACATACTCACCTAACATTTATCTCTCAGATGATAAAAATGAGCATCATGTTCAGAATATAATCTCATCAACAAGAGAAGGTTGTGGAACATCATTTCCTCCCCCATGAGTGGTAATTTGAGAAATGGTTAGTCAATAAAAGTACAGACTGGTTTTGCAGGCTTACCCACATTCCAGTGCTTGAGCTAACCATTGGGCAACAATTTCAAGAGTGTGTGTAAGATTTGGAGTTTGGTTCCAGAATCTCTATAAATTAGGAAAATCAAAGCTTAAACAATGGTAGGAAGGAAATTATTAAATATAATCAATGAATAAGGAGAAAAGTTTAGAAGACTAAAACTGATGCATATAATAACTGTCAATGCATTTTCAACTGCCTTGGCAAAATTAGTTTTTGATATACAACCTGTCCTGCTTCAGATTTTTGAAATACAGAGATTTTGCATAACAAACAAATATGGGAACTAAATATATTGATAGCTATATATAATACAACATTATAACTAAGACGGTGAGAATGAACAATACAATGTAATAATAATAAATTTATGGAGGTCTCAAAGCTTCATCAAATATGGTGTGGATTCCCTTGCCTTTCACCTTGCCATGCCCTTAAATAAGGCGGTGTAATCAGATTGCCTCAGTCATGGTCCCAGCACATCATACACCATATTCATTAGTTCAGGGATCTCTCTATCCTTGGCAACTACAAGACCATTATGATTGGGTATACATTTGCCAAACTCTATGCCACGATGTTAGGCATGCAATTGTCATTATCCTTGAAAAGGAATAATATCAAAACTAGGGTGCAAGCTGGATTTAGAAGGGACTAATAGACTATTGACTACATCTTTACACTCCAAGCTATTATTGAAGAAGCTCGCCACAGGTCTTCCAAAGTTTTTGTTGTTTTATTGACTTCAAGAAAGCCTTTGACTTGGTTTCGAGACACCTGCTTTTCCATAAGTTAAGAGATATTGACATCTGAGATTCTTTGATTATTGCTACTTGGCGGATTTATGAGATCGCTATTGGGTTGTTTCCTACTTCTCACAGTTTTTCTGACTTTGTGAAGAGTACCATAGGGGTCAAGCAAGGATGTTCTCTCTCACCAACCCTATTCAACATCTAAATTGATGAGTTCAAGGAGTTTCTTTGGCAGCATACCCATATGGATGATGGCTATATTTTGCATGAGGTGCTTATACCTATCCTTCTTTTTTCTAATGAAGTTGTCCTCTTCTTTCACTTTGCCAAGGGCTTACAACAACTTGATGCCCTTTTTTCATTTTTGTGAACTCTGACAACTTGTGGTCAACCTTAGTAAAACTAAGGTTATAATCTTCAATATCTTTAAGTGCTTTCTCTCCAAATTCCAATTTTTCTACAAAGAGGAACTTCTAGAGACTACATCAACATACACATACTTAGGGGTCCAATTTTCTAGTCCATAATTTAGCATTAAGCCTACCTCTCATCCACATCTTTGCAAGGGGTATGCCTCTCTTTCTGTCATGGAACGTCAGTGTTTCCAGATCCATTTTCAGGACATCCCTTCCAAGTTACACCTCTTTAATACAATCATCAAACCTGCAAATTTATATGGTTTATAGGTTTGGGGACCTAGCTTCGTGGTTGTTAAATGGGCCCATATTGAGAATTCAAACTCTCATGTTACATCGCATGATCTATTGCAAGTGAACAGTTCCTCGAAACATCATCCAAACTGAATTTGCCACCCAGTTGCTACACCTTGAGACTATCTTCAGGCCTACTTTCTACACCCACATAGTCGTATCCTTGGGGGACTCAACTTATAGTCATAAGAGTTATCCATACTTAGCACTTTTCTCTTCAGAGAAGATTACGTCACAGGTTACCACCACACACATGCATTGTTAATACCTTGAGACTAGATTGCTCCTCCTTTCTATTGGCATCTCTATTGATAGGCTACCCGCTTTTATGTATTCCCTGGATGCCCAACCCCCTAGGCTACTTCCCACAAAGGACCTCGTCACTAGAGCTACTAGAGATGACATCCATAGAGAATATATTCAAGCCACTTGGATCTCCCCCCTTGAGCCACTCATCTTGAAGCTTGTTGTTTACACTGAGCATTTATTACAAGTAGTGAATGGTATTATTCATGACCCTCACCATCTCCAGTGCCATTGGTCCCACGGCTTGAAGTTTCACCTTGGCCAGATGAGAGTATGTTCTCACCAATTACATGTTGAAACAAATCACCGCATTCTCCATCATGACCATATCTATCATATTTGCTCCCTCCAGGAGGTGGAGATCGAGGAACACTTCATTTTCAAATGTCTCATTTACTATGGATCTTGGGAAGATGTCATTGCCTCTAAAGGGACTCAAACAACGCTATCTAATTTCTTCAAATATCCAAAGCAATTGTGCCTCGCACTTCATCTTCGTGAAGTAGTCACCCTCCGACACATATTCCTATAGGAGGAGCCTAGAGTCTCTAGATCCCCCATGTTAATCACCTCTTTCTTAAATCCCATCCAAGTGATTGGCCACACTAAGCACTCTTTGGACACTGGTACATCACACATCGGAGCTAAGAAATCAGTTAATTGGTGCTTCTCTTAGTACACCATTACTACTCAAGTTACTCAGACTCCCCAGCC
The DNA here is from genome assembly GCA_037957365.1 of Torreya grandis. Taxonomy (NCBI): domain Eukaryota; kingdom Viridiplantae; phylum Streptophyta; class Pinopsida; order Cupressales; family Taxaceae; genus Torreya; species Torreya grandis. The sequence goes on from JARHVA010003789.1 coordinate 215,241, forward strand.
TTCTCTCCCTTGGCCTCGTAGCTCTACTCCTTCCCACCGATGTGGCTTTGCCCCTCTCTGGCGACATCTACTTACCGACCATCCCCCAAACCATAGGGGCAAACTCATATCACAATTTTTTTTCCTACTACAGGAGGTACACCGGCCTTAGATATTAGGGAAAATTCTAGCGGAAGTACTTTCTTTCCTCCTAGGATCTTCCAACCTAACCCCTTCGACATTGGGTACTCCCCAACAAGCACTATCATATCTTCTCACAATGACCGTTGATGGCTCAGATGGCTCCTCCACTTTAGGCACAAACAAATATTTTTGATGAGGTCTTATAGTCTTCATCGACACATGCTTTGGGGGGCTCTTGTTAACCCTTCATTGCTACTTGTATTGGTTTCATTACCATTTTATTTGTAGCATACAATTTAGCTTGTCTTATGCACTTTTATTCCTTTGTTTGGCTTCAAGGATTCTTTCTTCCTAAAAATTTCTATTGTTAATTGATGTATCCTCAAGTCCCATTGACCTACTTTTGGTCAACTATGGACATTAATATAATTTCTTTCTTACGTTCTTTCTTTCTTTCTTTCTTTCTATTGTAATAAATTCTTACATTCAGCCCCTTGGCTAATAGGCCATAAGCTATACATTTTGGTTGTACAATACTTGCTTTCTCATGCTTCACTTGTTTATATAATCGAAAAAAAATCTATTCGTCTTCCCATATGACTATTCAGCTTCCTATGTGACTTTTCAACTTCCTATTTTTTTTTCTTGTTCTCCCTGACACATACAAAGACTTGCCTCATCTTCCCACCCATTACATAATGCCAAAATATTTTAAAATATATTGAGGCTAAACACACCCTAACAATTCCCAAACAAATACAGGTGTCTCGTCTTGAGACCATAATCTTCCAATTCTTTACGGCTTTGTTCCATCATGATACATTTGGGGCACACTTCTACATGGCACATCCCATCCTACCGGGTTGCATGGATGTTGAGCTGGTGTACCTGCCAAGTCTACCATATACAAAATTATGTTCATGTTTGTATGTAATCCTAACAACTACGATCACTTCCGATTCCCGATCTCTTCTTCTAAGTCTCCTACATCCAAGTGATTTTTCCTTGACCCCATTTGAAGTCAACTAACTGCTAACCAATCTATCCAAGTGAGTTTTTCTCGGCCGCATCCAAAGTCCACTAACTTAATTTCTAACTAATATACATACATATATACATCCAACGCATCTACAAATTTGTAGAACTGTAACCAATGTTCCTTCCTTGTCATGTTCTCTTCTATTATGGAACACAAACTTTGCCAAGATAAAATTGAATCATCCTCCACCCAATATAGATAATAGGAGTTTTAAAACACTGAACATACCCATTAACACAGCGATCGAAAGCCCCACCTTATTGAAGAGAAAGTTATTACCACTTCTGCAATCTCTCAAATTGTTATAATTGGAATAATAATGTGTGACTCTATATCTTCTTTTGTCATGACTCCTTGAGCAGCGTCCCACAGGGTGACCCCCTCCAAACATTTATGCATTGAAATGAGGCATTGTTAAAGGCCTAATCAACAGATATTGTTGGGTCAATAATTCTGCACAATTAAGATTTGTTGTTGTAGCTTGAGCCTCATTTGAGGTCTCATAGTCGATAAACGCATATCCCTTTATAAATCCAGTTTCTGCAATCTAAATTTCAAGTGCAGGTTTTTTATATCTCCATACTCAGCAAAAAAGTCCCTGAAGATCACCCTCTTGTGCCTCTTCATGTATTCCAGTTACCAAAATATTCCACCCCTCAACAGATCTTTGAGAACCAGGGCTGCTGCCATCAGAATCTGTTGATGCAGGAAAATGCACCCTTTGGCAGGAAGTCAAACTCCTGCCTTCTCCTCGCAACATGGAAACTCCCCTCTCGCCTGTGGGACTGGCGAAGCTAGAGGGGAGAGTCTCTAGATAAGGGCTAGCTCCCTTTGATGCATCATGTTCATTCCAGTAAGTGCTAACACATACATATATATAGATATATGATGGGGGAGGGGGTGGCGGGCGGCAGGCGGGGATGAAAAGGGAGAAAGATTACAGGAAAACAAACTACTCTAAAGAGGTGATGCACCAAAATAAGTTGACCTTCCCACATCCACACTCAGGATCAGACAAAAACAACATACATACACTCAGACTTGGCAAAAAGACTAGGCTGCAAAAAAATGGCAGGGAGGTTCTTATGAAAACACAAGAACAGGGACTCACCAAGATGCTGTGAAATACATACTATAAGTGACTTCCTCTGTTCTATACTTCCAAATAGAGCTCTTCTCCTGTCAGCTGCAGAAAATCGCGCTTTGTAGATAACTGATGTGTTGGTGTTGAACCTGTGAGAGCATCAAAAAACAATGACTGAACACAAATTAACACTCAAGTCATACACAGAAATTCATCCAAGAAGAGGTAAAAAACTGTGTTTATTGATTCAGGTGGAAATTTTAGCAGGGCTACGCCTTGTAAAATGTGGAAGATGATTACAAAATGACAAGTTCGTAATATATATGAGAAACTAGGAAGTCCATTTGGCACTCCCTCTTTGCAAGTGGCAATCGCATCCCTTCATTGGGAAGAACAAGTCGCTCAAAACATTAAAGAGCCGTCTGCTTTGTCTGCTCGAAATCTGTCCTTTCAAGGTCAATACACGGTTTGTCCACCCATTAAATGTAAAATGGAGAAAACCGGTTGCTTTACTAGCTGTTTGCGTCCTCTCATGATCAATTCACAAGAACTGTTTCACCTGCCGGAGTCACTTCTCAAATGGCACCACTTGGACTAACTGCTTGCTCATTCCATGCTTGTCTCCTTGTCTTTTCTCAATTTTGTCTCTATCTGGCTCCTTCGGCCCTCAGGGGCGAACATTCGAGCGGGTCGCTACATTCTGGCTCCTGGTTAACACTCTTTCACTCGAAAGCAAACGGCCATTTCATTTCGTTAACTTTGACGTCCCTGCAGCCGTCATGCTTTGAACACCAACAAATATTTCACCTTCTTGAATTTGACGGATTCCCAAACGTCACCGCTTTGAAAACCAACGGCTATACTGTTCTGTTAATTTTGACGTCCTCTGGGACATCCTCGGGTCCATCGCTATGTCAGTCGGGTCCATGTGGCTTTGTCTTTCTGCGGCTTGTCTTCGCTTGAAGCGCGCCCGAATTCCTTCAGACTTTTTGTCCGAAGGAATTCCTTCGGGCAAAAAGTCCGAAGGAATTCGGGACTGAGTCTTTTTTCAAACCAAATTGAACCTTAAATGAATTTGAACCTTACCCGATTTTTCTTTGCAAATGTTGAAGTGCCTGCCCTCCAAAAGGGCATTTTGACTTGAAGACTCCCCTTCGGCCAAGGGCATACCCTTGAACCAAGCCTGTTGAACCAAAAATGGTTCAACAGTTCAAGGTTCAATCATTGCGCGCCGACGGACTAATGAACCAAGGCCGATAAACTCTTTGCTTTGAACCGAACCCGTTGAACCAAGAAGGTTCAACAGTTCAACTATTGAACGCCGATGAACTTCTTTTGCCGATTGAACTGCCACGTTGAAACAAGAGATTGAACCATCCGCTTTGAACCATATTCATTGAACCAAACCCGTTGAACCAAGAAGGTTCAACCGTTCAACGCTTGAGAATCGAGAGATATTGAACCTGAAGATGGACATTTGAACCAAAGGTCACTGAACCACTTGAACCAAGCCATGAACCAAACTCATTGAACTTGAAGACAGATGAACCAAATGCCGAAGAACCATGACATGAACCTATGCAACCTGAAAATGACTTGTACTAAATAGCAAGGGAAGAAGGGGACCAAAAATTTTCACTGTGGGCAAAATTGGTCAACAAATTGGCGACTCCCAGGGGAAGCATGCCTGTTATGCTTAAGGACCAGTTGCCTTGCAGAATCCATTGGGCACGGAGTCGGATGGTAACTTTGAAAACCAGCAATAGCTCTGACAATCCTTAGAACCAGTCACGCAAATCTACCTCCAAGGAAATGAAAGCACACACAAGACTAAGAAAACTACAACCATGTGCAACAGCACTTAGGGAAAAAAGAAAGAAAACAAAGGCAAATATATACAGCTAAATAGAGACTCAGTGGCAATGCTTCAGATGTATCCCATTAACTGGGATACGCAGTTCTTCACCATCCAACCTGGAGAGTTGGAACACATTATGTTGCTTGCACTAAGTGATTATATAAAGACCACTCCAAAGGGCGTCAAATTTTGCATGCTTTCCAGGCTTGGCTCGATTTTCATCCCACTTCAAGACAATGTCTCCTTTAGAGAAATCTTTTGACAAAAATTTCTTGTCAAAGTGTCTTTTTACTTGTTGTTGGTGACTGGTCATAGAAACCATAGCCCGGTCCCTTACTTTTTGGAGCTCCATTAGCTCACAAAACCTGACCTCCATACTACTTCCTTCTAATTGCAGCTGATGAGTGAGGTCCAATGCTGGCAATTCAAGTGAGATGGGAAGCCTAGCTTCCCTTCCATATATGAGTGTATATGGAGAGTTTCCGATTGCTCTCTTTAGAGTGATTCGATCGGCCCACAGAGTTGTCTTTAGCTTGGCATGCCAAGTCCTTTGATTTTCTTCCATGGTCCTCTTTATGATTCTGATCAAAATTTTTTTGTGGACTCAGCCAACCCATTCCCCTGAGGGTAGTAATTTGATGAAGTGCTGAGGTATATACCATACCTTAGCGCCCATTCACTTGTTATAGTCCCCAAAAAAGCCAAAGCATTATCTAAGATTATGGTGGCTGGGACCCCAAATCTTGTTACCAGGTTCTCATAAAACTCCAGGACTGCGCTTTCATTTGCTTCTTTCAGAGCAACAACCTCCACCAACCTTGTGAAATAGTCCATAGCAGTCAAGACCCACTTGTGTCTAGCACTGGAGGGAGGATTGATCATGCCTATGAAGTCCAAGCCCCACTACATGAATGGTTGTACCACCTGAATGGGCTGTAGAGGCATGGTAGCGAACTGTTGCTTTCCATCAAAAAGTGCACACTTCTCGCACTTTCTTACCCAGGTATGAGTGTCCTTGAAAAGCGTAAGCCAAAAATACCCAGTTCTCATTATCCTTGCTGCAGTAGCTCTAGGAGCGAAATGACCACCTGCTGGCCCATCATGGAACTCAGCCAGTACCTTATCAGCCTGATTTGGGTCAATGCATCTTAGAAGGACCCCAGAAACAAAACATAAGGGAAGGACTGGAGTTTAAAGTACCTTCTTTTGATGCTATCAAGACCCTGTGGGCACTCACCAGTGAGAAGGAAACGCCTCATGTCCTGCATCCAATCTTTTATGACAGTTGGTTCCTCTGCCATGGCTGCATCATGAATTAGCAAGCTGCCCTCCCTTTGTTGCTTGAAGTCTGTAGCCAGCTGTTCGCACAGGCCTCTTCCCCTCACCAACTTGGTGATCTTGATGTCTATGTCATACTCCATCACTTTGGTGATCCACCCTGCCCTTTTCTCATTCAAGTCTCGATTGGTCAAGAAATCCTTGACGCCAGGATGTGGGACCATGAGGTGGATCCTGCTATTAGACAACATATGCCTGAATTTCTTCAGGCTCCGTACTACTGCCAAGACTTACTTCTCTACATACGTATATCTGACTTCGAAATCCCCTAACCCTTCGCTGAAAAAAGCAAGTGGCTACTCGAGGTCATCACCATTTGCTTGGGTAAACATGGCGGAGATCACCTCTTCATTGCTGAAAGTGTAGAGGTTGAAGTCTTTGTTGAAGTCGGGGCTGATCAAAGTGGGAGCCCGGGTTATGGCTTGCTTGATGGTTTCAAAGCTATCTTTTCTTTGCGCTGTCCACTTGAACTCTTCACCCTTCCTCAGCATAAAGGTGAGGGGCTTGACTATCTCAATGAAAATCGGAATGAATCTCCAAATGAAATTTATCCTGCCAAAGAAACTCTGCAGGCCTTTCTTGTGCTTTGGTAGGGACATCTCCAGGATGGAGCGAACTCTCTCGGGGTCAATGGACAAGCCTTCCTTGGACACGATGTGGCCAAGGAGTTTCCCCTCATGAACAACAAACACACATTTCTTTGGATTAAGAGAGATGTCGAATTCCCTGCACCTTTCAAAAATCTATCTGAGGTGTTCTATGTGTTGGTTCGCTTTCTTGGAGAATACCGTCACATCATCGAGGTATACCAGCACGTTGTTGTTAATCAATCCTCCAAAAGCCATGTCCATGGCTCGCTGAAAGGTAGCACCAGCATTAGATAGCCCGAATGACATCTTCTTGTAGGCAAACGTTCCCCATTTAGTGGTGAAGGCCGTTTTATGCTGGTCACAGCCTTACACTAGAATCTGATTATACCCTGACTAACCATCCAGGAGGGAGAAACGCTCGCTGCCTGTTACCTTCTGAAGGATCCGCTCCATACTCGAGAGGGGATAATGATCTTTTAAAGAGACTTTATTAAGGTCTCTGAAGTCGACACACAACCTGATCTCCCCATTTTTCTTTCTAACAGGAACAAGGTTGGCCAGCCATGAGGAATGTTTGATTGGAAATATAATTCCAAACTCAATCAATTTGGCCAATTCCCTCTGCATGAGGGGCTCAATTGTCGAATTGACAGGCCTCTGCTTCTGTGTGACTGGCCTGGCGCCTGCGTCCAATTCAATGGTGTGCTGGGTGAGTCTTGGGTCGAAGCCCTTTAGATCACTATAATCCCACACAAAAACATCTGAGAATTCCTGACACGGCAAAATGAAAGCTTGCCTTTCTTGAATCGTACAGACTTTTCCAAGCACCATCAGCTTGTCCTTGAAGATCTCAACCCTTTCGTAATTCTCCTCTTTGGTTGTGATGCATGCCTTGTCATTTCTTAATTGGTCATCTCCATTGAAGATGCTCTCAAGCGTGACCAGACCTTTCGGGAGCTTATTATTCTTCAACTGGACAATCTGATTGCAATATTGCTGTTGCAATTTCACTTGGTTGTGTGCTGCGAACTCAGCTTCTTCCTATAGGAAGAAAGCTATTTGTCGGTCACTTTCAAAAACTTGTCAATTTGCAATGTTGTCTAGTACAGAGGGCCGAACTACCACTTTCAAGTGGCGTGAACCACAATCTCGGCTTATTTCCCTTGAAACATCAAACTGAGCACCAATTGTTGCCAGTCTGTCCAATTGTTTGTTTTGTTCTCTGAAAATGGAGGCGATGTTGAAAGCAAGGAAATCTTCCACCAAGTCCCAGACCCTATACTTGTAAGACTTCATCAAGGAATTCTTGGTTAGATTCTGGCCTTTCACTTGATTTACAATCAGCTCGCTGTCTCCCATAACTTGCAATTCCTTGATCCCTCTTTTTCTTGTCCATTCCAGCCCATGGATAGGGGACTCATATTCTGCAACATTACTTGTGCAAGAGAATTGAAAATGGAAAGCTGAAAAGTACCTTTCCTTTGAAGGGGAGACCAGCAACACCCCACCACCAGCTCCCAGCTTACTTCTGGAATCGTCAAAATACAACTGCCATAGACCAAAGTCGTCTTGGTTGGCCTTCATTATATTGGGCATGAAGGCGCCCTCTTTGTGCATATAGTAGACTCCAAGGTCTGCCTCCTCAATGAACTTGTAAGGATCATGTTCGAAGTTATCATTTCCCCACTCGTCCAAGAGTAAGTCTGCGACTCCTTCAAGAGCAGAGGACGGAGATTGGTCTGTTTGGGATTCTTCTGGGTCGATAATGGTGTAACTAACGTTGGCTGCCTTGGGCGAATATGGTTCTAGATGGTCCTTGTAGAGTGGCTCAGATTCGATTTTCACCTTGGTCCCATACTTGGTTCTAAAAACCAGATATGACCAATTCACTGCAAGATAGCCACCTATCTTTGATGTGAAGTCCCTGGACAAGCAAATTGCGAAATAAGGAGGAACATCTACTACAACTATATCATGGGGAATTGAGAAGGTTGGACAAGCATGCAATGTCAAGCTTAAACCCTTCAAAATTCCAACTGTTTTTGCAGGTGTCCCATCTAGCTGCAGGACTCCTTTGTTCATTTCTTCATACTTCAGTCCCATCTTGTCAGCAATGCACTTAGGCATCACTGAGGTACTAGCCCCACTGTCAATTATGCAGTTGTGTACAAGGAAATCTCCAATGACCAAAGATACATAGAAAAGAGGAGTTTTTTCTTCCTTCTTTACCTGACCTGAAGTGGAAGGTTGTCCATTCGTCATCAAGACATTTTCAGTGCTTGCTGGGATAGCTTGTCGATCCAGCTCATGCAATTCCTTCTTTAGTACGTCCTTTTGTCCTGGAAGAGACAATGAATCCCATAAAGAGATGTTCATATGCAGCTTCTTCATCTGATCCACTATATTGACCTGGGGACTGCCTCCCTTCAAGCTTTCTTTTTCGCTAATCCCAACCTGAGCTGCACACTAAAGGACTAAAGATGCAAACGGTTGTTTGAAATTTGGGGCCTTTTGATTTGATTGTGATGGAGAAAGTGTTGTTGCCACTTCGGTGGTAGCTTGGGCTTCTCCCATTGCTCTTCTCTTAAATCTCGTATTGGCTGCAACACAGTCAGCCTGATGGTCTGCAGTGCCCACATAATTGATTGCACAAAATTTCCCTTCTAGATGATTCATGAGGGTAGAATCAGGCTGGGCCTGATTACTACTTGTGCTGGGTTGAGTTGGAGCCTCAAAAATCTGGGAATGAGCAGCTGCCTGACTGTCTGCATTCTAAAAATAATTCATCATCTCATTTGTGTAAACAGTCTGTTCTTGACCATATCCCATCGTCGGACAACTTGGCTGCTCCTGTACTAGATTGTTCTAAGTCGGCACCATGACTTTAGATGATGAAGGGGGGCCTGAGTTGTAATTTTGAAATGACCCGGTTTGAGTGAGCTGACCCTGTCCTGGATTATAGCCTTGAAAAGGGGGTCTAGGAGTCTGACCATAATGCCGATATCCTTGGTTCGTCCTGTTACTTTGAGCTTGCTGCCTTTTAAGAGCTACAAGTTCATTTGACATGCTCTACAACAGACTTTTAACCTCATTAAGCTCATGTGTCGAAACAGCAACTGGCTTCTCAATGGCAGGCAAGGGAGCAATTGTGGGAGCAACAGCCTGAATTGGAGGTAGGATTTCTGGAAACAATGGCATGTGAGGCCTAGGGGCTATCTTCCCAGCGTGTACTAAATAGTTTTCAGCTGCTATGGCTATGTCGTAAGTAGCAAGCAGTTTTTTCCCTCCCATGGATTGGATCATCACAGCACTATCATTGTTTAATGCCTTTAAATAGTATAAGAAAGCATAGCTGGGAGTCGGTCTTACCAGGATGGGAATTCTATCCCAAGTCTTTTGAAACCGCGTGTTAAAATCCTTCATATACTCATGTGGAGCTCTCTTTATGGTCGTCAGCTGCTCAGCCAGTGAGAGGTCGTTGCTTTTTTCCCCAAAACGATCTGTCAACTGAGTGCCCAATTCATTCCAGGAATGTATTGAATTCACAAGCAAGGTCCCGTTCTAGTCAAGAGCTTTACCTTTCAGAGACAATGCTAGCAATTTGATGGCAATATTTTCTTCTGTTACATTGTGAATATTGAAGAGGTTGGAAATATTCCTAATATGCTCGACGGCTGTAATGGGTCCCGCTCCATCGAAAGAAGGCACATTTTTTAGAGCTGTTCCCGAAATTGGATCATAGCATGGGAAATTCAAGGGTCTCTCACCACGAAAATCCGCAAAAGGCAATGCCATGGCTGGGATTGGCTGTAACTGGGGTTCTGTTGCATCTCTTATAACAGATCTAAGAGGGTTGTTTGTTGGATAAGGACGGGTCCTCTCAAATCGTAGTCTTTTAGCAAAGTTCAAAGGCAACTCAATGAAATCAAAAGGAACCCCTCTTGAAGCAGACCTTGTGGTGACTTTAGGCATAAAAAATTACGAAGCTGGTCTTAATTTGAAAACTAAAGCTCTTACCAGTGGAGTCGCCAAGTGCTGGAAAACTTAAAATTGCTGTGAGAGGACCAGCATCAATCCTGAAACCTTACTGAGTTGTCAAATTGTGGAAGCCGTCGGGCATGCCAAAACTGTTGACGCAGGAAAATGCACCCTTTGGCAAGAAGTCAAACTCATGCCTTCTCCTCGTAACATGGAAACTCCCCTCTCGCCTGTGGGACTGGCGAAGCTGGAGGGGAGAGTCTCTAAATAAGAGCTAGCTCCCTCTGATGCATCATGTTCGTTCTAGTAAGTGCTAACACATACATATATATATAGATATATAATGGGGGGGACGAAAAGGGAGAAAGATTACAGGAAAACAAACTACTCTAAAGAGGTGATGCACCAAAATAAGTCGACCTTCCCACATCCACACTCAGGATCAGACTAAAACAACATACATACACTCAAACTTGGCAGAAAGACCAGGCTGCAAGAAAATGACAGGGAGGTTCTTATGAAAACACAGGAACAGGGACTCACCAAGATGCTGTGAAATACATATTGTAAGTGACTTCCTCTATTCTATACTTCCAAATAGAGCTCTTCTCCTGTCAGCTGCAGAAAATGGCGCTTTGTAGATAACTGATGTGTTGGTGTTGAACTTGTGAGAGCATCAAAAGACAATGACTGAACACAAATTAACACTCATGTCATACACAGAATATCCATCCAAGAAGAGGTAAAAAACTGCATTTATTGATTCAGGTGGAAATTTTAGCAGGGCTACACCTTGTAAAATGTGGAAGATGATTACAAAATGACAAGTTCGTAATATATATGAGAAACTAGGAAGTCCATTTGGCACTCCCTCTTTGCAAGTGGCAATCGCGTCCCTTCATTGGGAAGAATAAGTCGCTCAAAACATTAATGAGCCGTCTGCTTTGTCTGCTCGAAATCTGTCCTTTCAAGGTCAATACATGGTTTGTCCACCCATTAAATATAAAATGGAGAAAACCAGTTGCTTTACTAGCTGTTTGCGTCCTCTCATGATCAATTCGCAAGAACTGTTTCACCTGCCAGAGTCACTTCTCAAATGGCGCCACTTGGACTAACTGCTTGCTCATTCCATGCTTGTCTCCTTGTCTTTCCTCAATTTTGTCTCTATGTGGCTCCTTCGGCCCTCGGGGGTGAACATTCGAGCGGGTCGCTGCATTTTGGCTCCTGGTTAACACTCTTTCACTCGAAAGCAAATGGCCATTTCATTTCGTTAACTTTGACGTCCCTGCGGCCGTCATGCTTACAAATAATATGTCCTAGGTAAACACTGAAAGGTGTAGCAAATAGACACTTATTTAGATTTAGTGATATTTGCAAGACTCAACAATGCTCAAGTATGAGCCATAGATTAAAGCAATGGTCCTTGACCAAGCCATAGATTGTCCAATCATCCAAGTAAGATTGAAGAAAATTATAGATGAAATCCTTGAAGGATTCAATAGCTATATGTGAGAACACAACTAGTTCATTATTCAACCCAAAAGACATGATAGTATATGTGAAGGATCCCCATTTAGTGGTAAATGTAGTCTTAGGTTGATCCTCCTCAGTGATTTGGACTTGATGGTACCCCAAAATCCAATTATAAAATTATATATCTTAGACCTAGTGATGCCTTCAAGTATTTCCTCCATGAATGGTATTGGGAAGGGATCAATGATGCAAGATACATTGAGTACTCGGTAATCAATGAAAATTTTGTTGCATCCATTTTTATTTATATTTATCACCATGGGACTGACCCACTCAGATTCATCAATTGGGGTGATTAATACTACGTGAAACATACTACCAATTTCTTCCTTTATGCATGGCCATAGATTAGGATTCATCCTATATGGACTTTCCCTAACTAGTTGAGCATCGTCAACTAGTTTAATATGCATCCTACCTAGGGATTGACGAACTCCTTTCATCTTCTATAGCTTCTTGGAAAAACATCTTGGTATTATTTTAACAACTCAAATATCTTTGAAAATTTTGTGTCACTCCAGTAGTTACCTAGAATAGTTACTTTTTGTTCTACCTTTATGCTGATGTTGCATTAAATTGTTTGAATGAACCTAGAGTAAGGGTGGTCTATATCACGACTAGTGTCATGAATAACCTATGTGCCATAGTCCATAGGGACATCCAAATGATTTGATATAGGTTCGATTGGGTTGGAACCTTTACCTTATTCTACATAAAACACTAGCTTGTATTTTCCTAGATGTATCTCTTCATGTTGATCCTGATTAAGGACTAGTTTTAGCATGGGAACAAGTTGTGCAAATGGTTCATTAAAGAGAATTAAACCTTCTTCTAGGTCATTATGGATATATCTTAGGCAATCTTCAATGGGATTAGGGTCACTAATAACTACTTCATGTATGGCCTAGAGAATGAGGTGCAAATCCATTCTTGGAGAGGAATAAGACAATGTCATGTTCATGTTTTCCTTCAATAAATGCCAAAACTAGGTACCCATATGTCACTCTTCATGAACATACCATGCTCACACCTAGGTTTGTAAATTTACATAAAATGCATGTACCCACAAGTACTTTTGGTAAGTAAGACTCTTTATCTCTCCATATTGACTCATAATCCTCTATATGGGGTTCAAGTGCTTGTACTCTACTACAACTAATTATTCCCTTGACTTGATTATAATGATGGAACTGATGATGAAAAGTAGAGCATAATTGATTCCACTGGAAAATTCATTCATGATGGGTTCACCACCACCTTGTAGCTATACCATCAAAGAGGTGAACCAAGGATTGTATAAGATCATTTTTGGAGTGATAAAATTCTTCAAGGCATTGGACAAAATCATGGTTTTCTATTTATCCATGAAATTAAGGGGTTGCATCGAGTCTTTCTAAGGGTGCATATATCATTGGTTCCCTCATGACTTGACTGGTAAGAAGGTGAATGAATTTGTGGCATTTATGATACTGATGTGAAACATTCTCTCGACTACTAATGACACTACACACTCTTCTAGTGAGGTCATAGTCATCATGTGCCTAACAATTACAAGCATATATTGTAGTATCAAAAATGGAATGAGTGTCTATCCATCGAAATATTCCATCAAGAGTGGGATCAAGTTGCTCACCATCTCTAGCAGTGACATTATAATTATGATTAATATCCTCTTCCATATTAACAAATTCTATGTATGTGGGGCCATGTTTTTGATCTAGGGTAATAACAACATGTTGATCAACATTCTCATAACTAATGTAGCACTTTTTGATACTTAAGTCTAAATTATTTTCATAACACTAAAAATTTCCCAAATAGAGCTAGGAATTCATCGACCTCTGCTAACTAAAGAACTTCAAAGTTAGCTTTGAAAGGTACTCCAAGAATATCCATTATTGCATTTTTGAGGATGCCAATCGATAGAGCACGATTTTTATTATCCATGAATAATACGTGTGGTGAAGGTTATAATTTTAGACTAGCCATTTTATGCTAGGCATCCTTAGTGAGGATGTTAACTTTAGTGCTAGTGTCAACTAAGATGTCTTGAACTACCCAAGCATTGATTGTAGCATTTACTAGTATTTCTTTGTCCTTTGGAGGGGTAGGATGAATAGGGGTATCTTACCACTGAGCATGATTTAAACGATGATCCTCAGTCTGTCGAGTCATTTAAGGTTGAGCATCTGTTGGTGATTGTACCTGATTCTTAAGATACATGATTAGTTGTGGCATAATGTCTTCATCCAACATATGATTGCAAAGCTCTTGAAATCATCTCATGCCACATTTTGAGGCTCTACTTCCTTTGCATATTAGCATGTTACGTTACTTCTTGGTCCTTAATAAATTGAATTTATCCTTGTAGTTATTGTACCAGCATCATAGTGTCTTGGAGCACATTCTTAGAATAATGTTAGGCATCAGAATACTTACTCATCCGAAGCTCTTCACACTATACCTTCTCAATAAGAGTAGATGTATATTGAGATTTTACTCTACTACATGGAATGATATTCACTTTTTGAGCTATTGGGGTTATTGAACATGCATAGCAATGTGGCTTCTCAATATGAATCATACTTTCATCTTTTTCATTTCTCTCCTTAGTGATGGCCAGGTACAAGTTAGGACATTCTTCCAATCGATGGTCCTTTTTACAAAAAGCACATGTAGGATAAACTAGTTAATCCCTTTGATAGTGGTTTGGGGATACACACTTATAAAATATTTTTTGTGGGAAATGATCACCGCCTCATCCTCATCCTCTACCTCAACCATGCCACCATTATCTTGATTATTAGACATAGAGGCTTGGCACATACTACATGCACATGCTTCATGGATATCACTAATCAATCGATAATCATTTATGTCATCGTGTAAGCATCACATATTTTACAATATTCAGACACCTTAGAATGTGTGGCTCATTATAAAAGAGGAAAGAAGTGTACATCATTCTCTTCGTGGCATATTTCACATGTCTACTTCAATACAATATGTATGTTTTTGGGTAGGTAGTTGCTACAGTTATGTCCTTCAGACTCACAATCGGTGCACCAAAGACTAGTATGAGTATCATATGCATTATTTTTATTTAGTTATTCAAGATATGATGCTATTGGTGTTATTTATGCTTCCATGAAGGAACTAATGCTGGTTTCAATACTACCAATAAATTCATCACGAAGGGAAGTTTCGAAAGCTTCGCATTGGATATCAAAAGTATTTTTGGATAGTGTTAATCAAAAAGGTAGTAATAAACCTCCCATAAACCATTGTGCATACTAAGCAGCATTGATTTCAAATTATAACTTTGATAAAAATGTTTTTAACCTTGCATCATAGTCCCTTACATTTTTAGCTAATTCCTACTTTATATCCTTTAATGTAACAATGCTCTGTTGCTCAAATTTAGAAATGTCAAATTCCTAAAAGAATGCCAATTTTGAGCTGATCATAATCAACCACCACTTGTTGAAGTTTAAAATTTATATGCCATTTATGTGTTCACTCCAAGAATTTAGTCATGAATTATGTGTCTTTTTATTCAAAAGAAGTGATGCCTCATGCCCTCCAAATATGTTCACACTTATGGACATGTTCTAAAACATTCTCCATGCTTTGATATTTAGGTAGGTGAAACATCATTTCATTATATACCATTGGTAGTGGTGGTGTTTGCACTGGAGTTTTTTGAGAACCCCTAGACCCTATCCCTTGAGGGGGAATTCCACCATTTCCTCCTATGCCACCTCCTAGTCTACCTCTTGCACTTCCAGTAGTAATTCCCATGTCATGAGGCATGGTAGCTAGTTGATTAATCAGATTTGGGATCATACTCTATCCAATCTGAATGCTAGGTCCTCTAGGCATCCTAAATTATGCCATCAAATTCCCTTGAAGAGGGAAAGAAAGTGTTAAGTGTATATTAGTTACAATTGGCTCAGCTATAATATCCCTTATAAGATTAGTTTATGATTCCACACTATTTGTCTCCTAATTATGTATGTGTAATTCATCTAATTCAAAAGCATGAGGACACACTATGGTTGGGGAACTTGATTGGTTAAAACCTAGTTCTTCATTTTTTGTTGTCTAGATAATTTTTTCATATGATAAAAGTGGCATGGGATGCGGTTTGAAAGTGATGGGATCCTCTTTGTGTGTTTCTAATTCCCTGTAGATCTTAACAACACTTCCTAAGTTATCTTGATCCCTTCTTGTGTTGCTTACTCATATGATCCTCTACTGAGATTCATCATATTTTTGCTTCCATAATGACTGTTGACTGGCTACCATTACAAATATAAAATCCTTTACCAACTCTTCTCTACTCCCCTCCCAAAAGTAAAGCTCATGAAAAGAGGGATTTAGATCTCCATTGTCATAGTTTCAAGTCCATAGTTAATAAATAAATTCTTGATTTCTAAGGATAATTGTCTAATATGTCAGCCATGAAGTTCTGTTAGGAACTGGAACTTGGATTCTTCAAGACAAGAATAGGTAGTTATAACATAATCCAAAATGTAGCTATTCAACACTCATCTCTACCATATGTTAACAACTTGTGTCCATGGTGTTCTGAGTCATGTTAAAACTCTTTGTCATTCTAAAATCCAAGACTATCTTCTTCCAAAGTTTCATGATCGACCTTGATCATAGGCAGATAGCCAAGTATGAAAATGAACTAGCATTTCAACAAATAAAGTTTCATATAATGCATTGTTGAGATTATTTTCTACTCATTGACATGTGAAAACACCTGGTTCAAGGTATGGAACCAAAAAATTATCCTTGACCACAATAATTCATTACTCAATACTCTAAAGGGTGATATGTTCAAGCATATTCCATTACCGTGCAACAAGCACTATGGGTCCCACTAATAGAACCAAATGTTGCGTTCTTATTATTAATAAAGTTTTTGACACTGATGTGTATCACCAATGAGCTAGCACACTATACCTTCGTGCAAGACTATGGTCTTTTATGCTCACCTGAAGTGCACAACTAGAGACCATTTCCTATGGTTTATGCTACATAGTAACATATCAGTCATATTCTTTCAGTTACAACTTATATTTGGTTAGATGCTACATATAAAAAGAGATAAACTACTTTGATCTTGGTATTATTAAACTCAATAACCATAATTATGAAAAGAAGTGCCATGGAGTTTAGAGATTGTTACTCAAGAAAAGTAAAGGTTGCATAGATATCACATCAAGTTCCAAATATAAGAACTCAACTCAAAACCCACCACAAACACATAATTATCAATCAATTGGAACTTAAACATCAGAAATGACTATAATATCCACAACTATTATATTAAGCTTTAGAAAATGATATCCAAAATTCATCACCTATAATGTTTTCATATAGGGGTATTTATAATTGTTTTCCATGACCAAGTATTTACAACATAAATGACATGAGCAATTGGCCAATGAACTCTCCATGAACTAAGAGCCATGGTAGTCTATTTACTCTGTTTCTCTTAAGAACCTAGGCTTGCACACCCCTATACACTTTTTTTATGCTAGATCCTTACTACCATGTGTCTATCTCCTTATAGGCTGATGAAAAACTTGTAATGGATAAGGTCTGGGTGACCCTTCATAATTTCTCTTTAACCATCTCCCACTTCCCATGCTCTCCCTAAGTCTTTTATTAATGTTTTAAGTCCTATGCTCTCAGGTTCCTTGTGGTTAATTCTCCTCTTTGAATGGGTCTTCTCGCACTGGTGCTTCCATGCCCTTGTCCTTTCATGCCTCATTGGTTCCATGACATGATGCTTCTATACTAGTCTAGTTTCATGCCATAGTCTTTTTATCCTATACTCCTATACCATCCTAATTTTGTGCAAAAATACCAAACTACTTAGCCAAAATTTGGGGTCCAACAAAAAGCATATAGATTCTTGGAAACTTTATTTTTGTTTGGGAGGGTATGGATTTGGTAATATCCTCTCATCTAAAAACCATCTTTCTCAAACTTGAATTCGATAAGGCTTATGATATGATTGAATGGCCTTTCATTCTAGACATGTTATTAGACCTTAGCTTTGGACCATTATTATTTCAATAGTTTAGACTCTATTTGTGGATGCATCAGCCTAACTGTTAAAGGTCTCAAATATGCCTAAATTTGCCTTTATCGCTATATTAATCAAGGTTACCCTCTTGTTGTGGCCCTATATGTCTTATTTATTGAATACATAGGGGTATTTGTTAGCTCATTCAGTCAAGCAGTGTCTCATATGGGGTATTGTTCTCCTCGATTGATCTTTGTAACTCATCAATGGTCACTTTTTAGATGACACCTTTCTCACTCTAGAAGAGCATGGAAAGTCATTCATGGAATCTTTTCATTATCTTGACATTTTGTTGATTAGCTTTGGGGTCTAGCTTGTAGTGGAATAAGACCCAATCTTTAAGATAGTATGATGCCCATGCCCAATTGGTTCCAATATAGATGAAAGTATATTCACATAGGGGAATAATTCAATTTTATTGGGATATTTTTTACTTTTAAGATTTTCCCTACAAAAATTTTCATAAATATAGTGGAGAAAAAGGTGGAGTACTAGGTCACCAAACCACTCTCTCTCTCTCTCTCTCTCTCTCTCTCTCTCTCTCTCTCTCTCTCTCTCTCTCTCTCTCTCTCTCTCTCTCTCTCTCTCTCTCTCTCTCTCTAGGTGTGCACCAAATTGTTTATTGCAACTCGTGTCTATTATTCCTCATATTAGGCACCTTCTAAATTCTCCTATGACAAGTTGGATAAATTTCACAAATATTTTCTTTTGTCTAATGCCAAGTAAATGCAAGGTTTTCACAGAGTTTCTTAGGACATCCATTATTTTATTCATGATAAAGGAGGTATGGGAATTATTGACATCTATTGAAAGAGCACTGATTTATGTGCCAAATGGGTGGTTAGAGCCATTGAAGGTAATGAATCTTGAAAAATTCTTCTATGTCATTGCATATCATCTGGATCTCTTTATGGTGAATCTAACAATAAGAACATTGACTTCCATAATCTCATCATTATGCTTTCTCTAGTCAAAATTTAAGGTTCTTTTGTGGATAAAAGCATTTGGAAAGACTACAAGGTTGTTAAGTTGTATCTAAAATGGGATGGTGATAACTTTTGTAGTGGCCTTTCTTTGGTAGAATTTCTTAGCATAAAATCCTTGAGGTTTTTTAAAATAAGGATTCATACTATAAAGTATTTAGTCTCTACTCATGACTAGGCTCCCTAACCTATGTTAAAATAAAATTTCAATCTAAGTAACTCTTACTTACCAACTATTCTTTGCATTCATGAGTTAATCTCAAATGTTATGCTTCACAAATTAGGTTTTCAACCTCCACGCTCTTGGTGGAAGGATTTGAGATGGAAGTGTGACACCCACTTCAAGATTTATTCTATAATCCTCTTTTATCAAGGAATGATCCCTTTTATTTAGTGCTCGACAAGCTCAATAGACACTTGAACCTTAACTCTTTGCCTAAAATGTGGCTTGCCTGACTAGACATAATTTGGAAAGCCAAGTTTGAATCCAAATTAGCATACCTCCTCTAGTGCTTGGTCTATCGAGGCTTTCTACTCGGGGATCATCTTTGCCTCTTAGAAATTTCTTAGCTAAGTGTCCAGCCTATATGGACCAGAGTCTTTGAGCCACACAGTTTAGACATGTCCTAAAGTCCAATTTGCTTGGTAGTGGATACACAGTCTCTTTTATGCATACCAACTTGATCCTTTCTCTTAATCTTTGGCCCTCCTAGAGGGTTTTGTTAATTGGTTAACTTATAATTTTTTTATGAAATTTATTTAGAGCTGTCATTTTATTTCAATTATGGAAAGCTAGAAAATCTATTTATTTAATAATGTGAAATCTTCTTGTCATTTATATATTAATGATGATGTTGTTGTATTGTCTTCGGCCTACATGCAGATTCAATTCCAAGTTGAAAAGGTCTATTTGGATCTCAAACATCTTCACGAGTTGCCTAATCATTGGGGGGGTGCCCCATGTGCCATGAGTCGTGTCCACTTGGACTATCCGCCATAGGCCCTGCCACCTCCAACTCATAGATGTTTCCAAAATTGGTCTCATAGTCACAATCACTTATCCACCCTTTGCTTGGTTCCCACCCTGACTGGGAAAGATGAAGATCACCACTGTCACATGGAAAAGTTGATGTTGGGCCCTCGTAGTGAGGGGTGCTAGTTGGTCCTTTTGGTACTATGATGCAACCTTTTAATGAAAGGGACATTATTTCTTTAGCTCCCCTAGAGCCCATGGATCGTTGGGTGGTGTTGGATCCTCCCTCAATAAAACTTTCTCAGCCTTCTCTACCACCCAAGGATGATCCTCCACCTCCCCCTCAGATGTTGCAACATGTGCCTAATTTAATTTTATGTACATAGAATATTTGTAATGCTATTTTGGTGCCATTTTTATCCGATGTTGCTATATAATTTATATTTTTATATTATTTTGTTTTGAATCAATATTTTCTTTTGACAAAAAATATGATTATATCAATATATAACTTTTTATTTAATAGCAAAAGTCAAAAGTATAATAATGTGTCAAATATTTGACCTTTATTTCAAAATCTTAAAAAAGTCACTAGTAATATATAATTTACACTCTCCACAAAAAAAACCCAAAAAATAAAAAAACCCACAAAAAAAACTAAGTAATAAGATACCAATTTAATTTATGTAATTTAAATTGATAATCATCATATGACATGACTATTTTATTTGTCTCATATTGACACAATCATTGCATGTAAGGGTGCAAATGCTAATATAAAAAATGAATATGTTAAGAGTATATTAAAGTTTAAAATGAACTTAGAGCTCAAATGTTCTTTTGACATTTTGATAGTTAGCATCGTATCAATCATCGATTTGGAGGTGAAGCATGTGATGTAGCAGTTGAGATCACATTGTGCAAGATGATGGAT
The DNA here is from genome assembly GCA_037957365.1 of Torreya grandis. Lineage (NCBI taxonomy): Eukaryota > Viridiplantae > Streptophyta > Pinopsida > Cupressales > Taxaceae > Torreya > Torreya grandis. The sequence continues at coordinate 235,780 of JARHVA010003789.1, forward strand.
GATTAAGTCTTAACTCATATGTTTAGATGGTGATTGTAACAACGTAGAAAATCATTCATCATCTTCAACATCATTGTTGTCATCATTTTTTTCATCATTATTGTTATCCTAAAATCCTAATATAAGAAATGGAACATATGTGAAGTGTTTTTCATATGGTATTTCAATTTTTTCCTATGAAAAGTCTTGTTAGTTCTCATTAACATCATCACACTCAAATTATTGAAATATCTGTATGAGGAGGTGGTGATGTGTATTTGAAAAGGCCAATGAAGAGTGATTCAATTACTTCACAATAGCATATCATATTTATACACATAATTGTATCTGAATATACTAATCAAAATAGCAAACCTATCTTATAACTTTGAATGACTTAATAAAATTTCTTAAAAATGGTGTTGTATTAGGGATTTATCTTTTCTTACTTTGGATGATTTTCAAAATTGTCAAGTGGATTCACATTCACTAGGGGAAGGGACCAGTAGCTGAGGGGGGTCTAATGGTTATGATTATTGTTTGACCCCTTTCTGTAGTCATGAGTTATTAAGATTTATTTGATTATGTGTTATGGGTTGTTTAGTTGTTGTAAAAGTTATTTAAATATTTTATTGTTGGACCATTCATTATTGGAATAATTAATATTAAAAATATGAACCTTTCTATACAATTAATGGCTCTCTTCCAAAATAAATGCACACTCTAGTTAAAAATAAAATGTACATCTTATTCAACAAAATGAATATTGTTTTCAACAAAATGATATTCATTTTCATTAATACAAATATAAATTTCATTAATACCAATATCAAGTCCAAAATAAAGTAAAAATTTCAAAATATTATATCCTTTACTTATATTTTAAAGCTGTAAACATTTGAAAAACAAAAACCCCAATGAATATTTTGAGCCCTTCAATTGCACTTTTGTACCTCTGACTGTAAGGTGCATGAGATAAAAGTCGCAACATCTAGTCCACTTAATTTTAATTACATTGTATAAAATTAAAAATTCAAACATTTGGCTCCAACACATGACTCCACCAACCTCCATTCATGGGCGTCAGTTGCAAAATTGAATGCAAATACACATCTAAGACTCACCATTCATAGAAAATTCAAATTTCAAATTTCAAAATTCAAATTACCTTCTATAAATCAAATAAAACTATAGAAATGCCAATTTTTTATTTGTAAAGAGTTTGAATTGTAGAGAGATTTTTATTTATAGAGAGTGTCAGATTCAAATTAAACTACAAGCATACTTCAACATTCAACCACCAACATATTCAGAGGATCATCTTGTAGGTTATAAGTCTATAGTTTGTAGATTGACACACCAGTGAATTTTAATTGTTTTTATATCAAACCAAAACATTTTCTACATTCAAGTTCACATGTTATTAATTCAGAATTATAAAATTTTTAAATGTAGACTAACATAGTTTCTGTTCACATATTTTCCACTCAATCTACTCTATTATTTATATATATGACACATTTTTGTTGGGTTGAGCTCTGGATGGAAGATGCATGGGTCATTATTGTGGAATCCACCACCATTTTCCACATGTTTTGATGAGATTTTCTCCATCACTATGGTAATTTAATGTTTTCCTACACAACACAAAAAAACATTCCTAGTTAATTACATTTTCACATGGTTGTTATTATTGTGCCTTGTATGTTCCTATTTTCTATTGTGTGTATTTTACATTCCTAGGTTTCTTCGATTATTTTATTTGTTTATGTTTTTTTTTTTTGCATGCCTTCAAATATAAGTAAACATTTACTAGTATGTTAATGGATCGATGAAATGTTACACCAAAAAATGTCTCTCCAAGCCTTTTTCATGGACCTCTTCCTTGTAAACAACCATGGAACCTTGATGCACGAGCATCATCAATTCCATGTACATTTTCGTTTGATGAGTCAATGTCTAGTTTAATAAGTTTTAGGTAAGTGTGAGGAGTCTTACTTGGTCAAGTTAGAAGAGTGTAAGTTAGTAAGATTTCAAATTCCAAGTCTCTAAGAGTGACAAATGGATTTTCCCACCAAAAATTGTTTTTTCAAATATTTGAATAAGTGGCAAATGAGAGTGTTTCCTCATTATGCAAGCTTGTCTATGATCATGACTATGTATGTAAGGGTCCATTAAAGTGATATATGGTGTTCTTAATGTTATAGTATCTTTTTTATTGATTTAATGTAAATCTATCTTAAACCTATCTAGAAGTATGTCCAACGTAGGAGAAGATTAAACTTAGCATGTTTAGATAAGTCCTAAGACAATTAAGAGATTCTTGTTGTACAAGAAAAGAAAAAAAATAAGAAAAGGCATCTTGTAACAAGATTATAATCCTTGAATCGTCAATAAAGAACACAATGAAATGAGGAAGATGATTAGAAAAGGAGTAGTGGAAGGATTGTATGAAGATGGGGAGTAGTGTATAGGGGGTGTGCATATGTATTTTGAAGATATATCAATAAAGGAAGGTGTTATTATGATTGAAGAGACTTCATAGAAATTCATGAATGAGTAATATTATGTTTTTTGATATTTTTTGATAATCTTATGATGAAGTTATGACTTGCAAGTTGAAGATAGGACCTTCCTAGAGACATAGTCTGATAGAATGGTGTAATTCTACATACTTTTTGTATTATGAAGCTTTAAGAGTAATAAATAGAGGTAGATAAGCTTTTGTAGATAAAATTTTATATGTCATTTTCAAAGTAAAAATAACCTTTTAAATCTGTACAACCCTGAGATTTTATCAAATTCTTACCCTTGGGTTTATATACTTAGTTTTTGATTGTAATAGTCTAAATAAAATATCTTTTCTTGTCATTTTAGGATTGTTCATGGTTACAAAATGATTGGAAAAGTTTCTTAGGATAGGTAAGAGTATTTACCAATTAAACATATCACTTGACAAACATGAAAGTTTGAATTATTCTATTCTTCTAGCTCTTGGGTCTAAGTCTGGCCTTAAACCTACCTTAAGGTTTTATCAAACTAATATTGGTATATCTCCTAAATAAACTAGCATAAGTTGATAAAACTTTGTATACAAAATCAAGGGGATGTTTGTGATGTCTTCAAAATGTTTTCATGTAGTAAGAGTACTTACAAATGGAGAAATCACAAGATTTTTTTTATTGAAGAGCATATCTATATATTAATCAAGTAAGATATGGCACAACACTAATCATACAAAAAAAATGGGAGGAAAAGTCAGACCCCGCGAGCATAATCATACCAATGGTAAAGAAACCTTAGGAAAAGTCTAAAAAGTGGTCAAAAAATGACCACACACACAAAAAGAAACATCACATCAATAGTTTGAAAACAAAGCAGAGAGAGCAAGGAACAAATAACAATAAAGAGAGCAATTAAGCAACCATAACAAACATGGACATCAGGGGAGGTGGTGGAAACAACAGGGCGTGAGGCTTATTATTCCATCTTCCCAAGGTAGGAGGATCCTTGTCCAGAGATAAAGGATCCCAACTAGTGTTTTATTGAGCCTCTATTGTCTTATCTTGATTTATTTCAAGAGAGATTGCCAAAGCCAGTTGCAAAAATTTGGCTTGGGGGGAGGACCCCAGCCCCTAATGTCATCATTATGAGATGGGGGAGGAAATCCCCATCCCTTACCATCACCTTCAATTCTAGAAGAGCCACTCATACCACTACAATGAGGAAAAGACCAGTGAGGTGGTGATCGATGAGGAGAATGACTCCTGTGTTTAGTTTTAGAATGCTATTATGTGGCCCACGATCTCATCCTCAGGGAGGTGTAGGATGTTATGGGGGATTAGGTGGTTCATTGATAACTACACATAGGGAATGTCCCTAATGGTTGAGCAAAGTTTGGAGGTGGTTGAATTCTAGACAGGCTTGATCTGTTTGAATTTGAATCTGAAGAGTAACGTTAGATAGAATAATAATTTTGATAGTAACAAAAAAATTATGTTCCATCTCTTCATGAGTAAATTAAACATAATTTAAATCTTTCCAAAATTGAAAAAAAATATCAACTTGAAAGATCTGGGAAAATATACTATATTTTTTAGGCAACAAAGCTAAGTCCCCCAAGAGAGCCATCTTCCATTTGAAGAGTTCAAGTTGAAAGTGTTGAAAAAGGGAATGAATCCAAAGCCTTGTAGATTGTGCATGAGATTAAAACCAAATAGGTGCTTAATAGTCTTTGGTTGCCGACAAGTTGAGAAAATGGAGTTGGACACTCCCAAATGCTTGAGTTGGTCACCCATATGCAAGCCCTGATAAAAGAGACACCATAAGAAATAAGCTTTTTTGCGCTCAATAATAGCAAATCACATAGTTCTAAAATGTCAAGCCCAAACCCCATGTCTTGAATGGGATTACAAGTTTATTTCATAAAGGTTTGGGACAAATGAGCAAGTTTGTTTTTTATTCTTTTAATTTCTAAGCATGATTTTCACTAAGCTTTGCAAATGTTATAAAAAATATTGGTGTATCACTAATGCATAATTTTTGTGTTCATAAAAATGAATCAATACAAATGACATGGATTTTGAACAACACATAATGCAACATTTAAATTTATCGCTTTCAAAAAAATCAACATTTTATTCCATGTATTTGGATAACTTAAATATAATAATTAATAGAATTTGCTTTTTTAAAGATTTGATTCTCAACATTTCGATTCAAACTCATGGATCATAATCAGGAGAATAGGAGATGATATGATAATAATTCAACACAAAAAAACCCAAAGGGAGAAAATCATTGGAACCTTAACTCTTTGCTTAAAATGTAGCTTGCCTTACTCGACATAATTTGGAAAGCCAATCTTGAACCCAAACTAGTGCACTTCCTCTAGTGTTTGGTCTATCAAGGTTTTCTACTCAAAGAGTGTCTTTCCCACTTGGGAATTGCTCAGATAAGTGTCCAACTTATAATGGACTAGAGTCTTTGAGGCACATAGTTTGGACATGTCCTAAAGTCCAATCTATCTTGTAGTGGATACACAGTCTCTTTCAGGCATACCACCTTGATCCTTTCTCTTAGTCTTTGGCCCTCCTTGAGGATTTCGTTAATTGGTTAACCTATAGCTTTTTTATGAAATTTCTTTAGAGTTGTCATTTTATTTCAATTATGGAAAGCTAGAAAATATGCTTTGTTTAATAATGATGAATCTTCTTATCATTTATATATTAATGATGAATTTATTGTAGTATTTTCAACCTACATGCAGATTCAAGTCTAAGTTGAAAAGGTCTCTATGGAGCTCAAACATCTTCAAGAGTTGCCTAATCATTGGGGGGTGGGGTGCCCCATGTGACATGAGTCGCATCCCCCTGGACTATCCACCACATGCCCCACCACCTCCAACTCATAGATGTTTCCAAAACTGGTCTCACAGTCACAATCTCTTATCCACCCTTCGCCCTGCTCTCACCTCCAACATGGAAAATGAAGATCACCACCATCACGTGTAAAATTTGATGTTGGGCCCTCCCAGTGGGGGGTAACAGTTGGTCCTTTTGGTACTATGATGAAACCTTTTAATGAATGGGACATTGTCTCTTTGGCTACCCCAAACCCCATGGATTCTTAGGGATGTTGGATCCTGCCTCGACAAAACTTTCATAGCATCCTCTACCACCCAAGGATGATCCTCCACCTCCCCCTTTGAGTGTTGCAACATGTGCCTAATTTAATTTTATGTACATAAAATATTTGTAATGTTATTTTGATGCCATTTTTATCCGATGTTACTATGTAATTTATATTTTTATATTATTTTGTTTTGAACCAATATTTTCTTTCGACAAAAAATCTGAATATATCAATCTGTTAATTCAATATATAATTTTTTATTCAATAACAAAAATCAAGATTATAATATTGTGTCAAATATTTGGCTTTTATTTGAAGATGTTGAAAAAGTCACTAGTAGTATATAATTTACACCCTCACAAACCCAAAACCGAAAGAAAAAAAAAAAAAGCCAATAAAATACCAATTTAATTTTATGTAATTTAAACTGAGAATCATCATATGACATGACTGTAAATTATCTTTTGTACCAAAAAAAAATAAATAATAAATAATAATAATAATAATAATAATAATAATAATAATAATAATAATGATGATGATGATGATGATGATAATGATGTCGTCTTCAGCCATGTAAACGTAAGATCAAAATGGCCGAGTGGTTGAGCAGACAGATTTGAAATCTGTTGGGCTTCCTTTGCCAAGGTTCGAGCCTTACTGTTGGCGTTTTCAAAATCGTACCTTTATTTTAACAAGCAGTATAGAAATATATTGAAAAACTAATTTAATTTAATTAGATATTTACGTCCCCATAGCCTGCCTTATGAGATTGAAAAATATATTACATAACATTTGGTGTTTATGAGTTTCGATAAAAGTTTTTATATTTTTATAAATATTTAATTTGATTTTGAGTAGTTTTAATTGTTAGATTGGATATTTGTAAAATATTTATATATTTATTTATTAATAAATTATATTAATTTTTATTGACACATTTTCTTTTTAATTGAATTCTTTATTATTTTTTATATTCATTCTCTTCTCTTTTTCTGTCTTACATATTGGTTTAACTAATTTCTCCGTAGTTAAGGATGCTAAAGCCATTGACCTAACATTGAATGTCAATGGTGTGTTATAGTGAAGGTAGTTTTTTGGTTGCTATCAAAGAAGACATTAGTTTGGTATATAAAATTTATTTCATGAAAGTTCATAAAAAAAATTATCTTTTTGTTTACTTTATAAATTTTGTACACACAATTTTTACATAAAGCCCATCCATTTATGAACTATGAAGGTAGTTTTTTTGGTTACTATTAAAGAAGACATTAGTTTGGTATATAAAATTTATTTCATGAAAGTTCATAAAAAAATTATCTTTTTGTTTACTTTATAAATTTTGTACACACAATTTTTACATGAAGCCCATCCATTTATGAACTATCTTTAAGTTTTAATACATGGAAATTGTTCAATAAATTAGTGCTCCAACATTAATAGGGATTTATAAAATGTTTTGTTTATGGAATCTTTCAAAAGTTACCATTTTTAAAGAGTTATGTAGGGAAGCTTATTTTCTTTTATAATGTATTATAATAATTATATTTTTAAAATGGAATCAAAAGAATTTACGGTTTTCAAGAGATAACAAAAAAAAGTTTTAATACTAATAGTAAAATTATTTATGAATGATATGTGTTAAATTTGAATTATGAATGGTATGTATTTGTTGAAGCAATGTTTACTTATAAATGTTTTGTGTTAAATTTGTTTAATGAATTTTATAAGTTTGATTTAAAAATTTTAAATTGTGTTATGGATTATGCATTACTAGTGAGTATTCAATGACAATAAGGACATATGCATGGCGTGCAAGGAGTTTTTCATGGGAATATAGAGAGTCTTTATTGACACATTCTTTGCATGTAAGGGTGCAAATGCTAATATAAAAATTAAATATGCTAAGAATATATTAAAGTTTAAAATGAACTTAGAGGTCAAGTGTTATTTTGACATCTTCATAGTTAGCATGGTATTGACCATCGATTTGGAGGTGAGGGGTGTGATTTAGCAGTTGAGATCACTTTCTCCAAGGTAATGGATGAGCAAGTTTTAACTCATACATTTAGATGGTGATTGTAGCAACGTAAGTCGTCATTCATCATCTTCACCATCATTGTTGTCATTATTTTCTTCATCATTATTGTTATCCTAAAATACCTCTTATAAGAAATGGAACATATGTGAAGTGTTTTTCATATGGTATTTCAAGTTTTCCCTATGAAAAGTCTTGTTAATGCTCATCAACATCATCACACTCACATTATTGAAAAATCTATGTGAGGAGGTGGTGATGTGTATTTGAAAGGACTAATGGAGAGTGCTTCAATTCCTTCCTAATATCATATCATATTTATACACATCATTGTATCTCAATATACTAATCAAAATAGCTAACATATCTTATACCTTTGAAGGACTTAATAAACTTTCTGAAAAATGGTTTTGTATTAGGGATTTATCTTTTCTTACTTTGGATGATTTTCAAAATTTTCAAGTGGATTCATGTTCACTAGGGGAAGGGACCAATAGCTGAGGGGGGTCCAATGGTTATGATTGTAGTTGTGACCCCTTTTCATAGTCATGAGTTATTAAGATTTATTTGATTATGTGTTATGGGTTGTTTAGTTGTTTTAAAAGTTACTTAGCCATTTTAGTGTTGGACCATTCATTTTTTGAATAATTAATATTAAAAATATGAACCTTTCTAGCCCCCTTCTAAAATAGATGCACACTCTAGTTAAAAATAAAATGTACATCATATTCAACAAAATGAATATCATTTTTGATTGTAGTTGTGACCCCTTTTCATAGTCATGAGTTATTAAGATTTATTTGATTATGTGTTATGGGTTGTTTAGTTGTTTTAAAAGTTACTTAGCCATTTTAGTGTTGGACCATTCATTTTTTGAATAATTAATATTAAAAATATGAACCTTTCTATACAATTACTGGCCCCCTTCTAAAATAGATGCACACTCTAGTTAAAAATAAAATGTACATCATATTCAACAAAATGATTATCATTTTCAACAAAATGATATTCATTTTCATTAATACAAATATAAATTTCATTAATACCAATATCAAGTCCAAACTAAAGTAGAACTTTCAAAATATTATATCATTTACTTATATTTTAAAGGTGTAAACATTTGAAAAAAAATAACCCCAATGAAAATTTTGGGCCCTTCAATTGCACTTTTGTACCTCTGATTGTAAGGTGCATGAGAGAAAACTCACAACTTATATTTAAGATCAGAAGAACTTCTTGGCTAGCTTCATAGCTCCACTTCATTGGGAAGTTGTTGCCTCCTAACTAGAGATGTTGCTTCTATCTTGATAAAGGGCAATTTTTCACACTTCCTTTCCTCACACTATAACAAAATGATATGGTAGAATAGTTTCTAATTCTAAACATTATACAACAGTAACACACACCTCCTTCCACTCAGGCAACCAAAAATGGAATCGATGGCCTCTTTCTCAATAAAATTTTCAAATAAAAAATTTAAGGCTCTACCTAAATACATCATTGATATGGCGTTCGATCTTCAAGGCACCTTTACTATAGCATTAAGACTTTCCAAACACCCAGTCCATTTTCACCTTATAGCACTAAGAAATGTAAATTGATTGACCTTACAAGTGTCCTCCACTATTTTGCATTTTGCATACATGTTGCCCACCACGTTATGGTCTTTATTTTGGCATGTAGATTGTGACATTTTTATTTTGTTAAATATATTTATAATATTAGAGAAATTGGAATTTGAGTGGATTTTTGGCTATGTACAACGTGAAGCACGTGGCAAGGTATGGCAGACAAAATGTGAGAAAGGTAAGTCGATCTTGAAACATCAAATATTTTAGGACCATATAGTTGTCTCCCCTGGCTATGCTATAGATGGGATTATGCTTGAGCTAGGTCACATGAGTTTTTGATTTTGCTAACTCCCACATAAAATGAATAGGGTCCTATTATTATTATTATTATTATTATTATTATTATTATTATTATTATTATTATTATTATTATTATTTTATGTTATATTTTAATATTAATATTATTTTATTGTATAACAGAGTATATTAATTTAATATATAACATAAATATATTTTTATATTAAACAGTTCGGTGTAAATCTATAGTTACAAGACAATTGATTCTTGATTAAACTCCCCAATGACACACTATGTGTTGCATTAGATATTTGTCTTTTTGAAAGGGATTTCACGTTAAAACCAAGAAGAAATAATTAGGAGGTTTTATTGAAAGTATTAGGTCGTATCACCTAAATAATATTGGGAATATGAAATAGACTCACCTAAATCAAAGTCATTGAACTTTAAGAAACTAGTAATTCATAATAATTAGATCCAATTTTCACTTGGATCTAATATTTTGATGTATTATATTGTCAATTAACAATTATTAAATCTAATCAGTATTTTTTTTTAAATTAAAAATTATATTTATACATTAAACAGGTACTTTTAAATATATTGTCCAATTTTTTTTACCATAATAAAACTATTTAAAAATTACCAACCATTGCATTGCATTCCTTAGCTGAAGATGCTCTGTTTCCACTGAAACCATACAAATTTCTATGGCTGCAGAAGTCCATATCAATTTTTTCTCTGACCTAGGGCTTTGCATCTTGTTTTCTATTCACCTCTCACCTACAACACAAAAGAAAGTGGCCATAAATACTTGTTAAATTACCTATAAAGCAAGCCATATTTTCACATAATTTTCCAGCACCTAGCAAAAATTGTGGAGGGTACCCAAAAAATGAATAAATAAATGGCATTTACACAAAGAAGGAAAAAGGGTTTGAGTCAACAACGACGTACGCGGCAGGATACCTGATCATCACTGTCGATCCTATGAGATACTAATGCCTTCTGCACACAAGAGGCCTGTAAAAAATAATTAGCCAACAAAGCGAGGGGTGAAGACCACATGTCAGGAAAGGAACACGACCAGCAATTTAGTTGCCATGAACCTGTAGGAAGAATGGCCATTTGGTATAGGTTACTATTTACAATTTTTCTCTCGAGACATGTCCGCGTTTTAGACAGGGTAAATAGCAATCATGTCTATGCTGTTGGCAATACGGGCCGAAGGACAATTAAGAAAACCAAACCCTTTAATTGACCGCATACCTCATAAACTTAAAATATAAGTTCCAAGAATGATATCTATCGGTGTATTTTACATAAATTTATCTAAGATATGTATGCTAATTATATTCTATTCTATCATTTTTAATGTCAAATATTTGTTATCTTAAAATTTAAATTAATATAATTTTAATTATGCTAGTTATATTCTATTCTATCATTTTTAATGTCAAATATTTGTTATCCTATAAATTTAAGTTAATATAATTTTAATTATGCTAGTTATATTCTATTGTATCATTTTTAATGTCAAATATTTATTATCTTAAAATTTATTTAATTATTATTAATTTTATCTTTTCCTCTCATTTTTATGTCAAATATTTGTCATTTTAAAAATTAAAGGAATAATATCATCTATTGAATGAAGAAATTGACATAAATTAATATATGAAAAGTTGCGAGAAAATTTTCAGTTCTTAAAGTTCATTATGATTATGATTGTATTATTCATTTGGATATACTGTATGATTTTATAAGTTATTTTGGACCTAGCTATCTTTTTTTTAACAATGTCTACTTTACATGAATTAACTAATTACAAATTTAAATAAATAAATATTTTTTTAATTTTAAATTAAATAAAATTGCCAATATAATAAATATAAAATAAATAAATAAATTATTTTACTTTAAAGTAAATAAAATTACCAAAATAACAAATATAATTCTCTTATCATATATAATATATTTATAGTATGGTAAATAATTAAATAAATAAATTATTTTATTTTAAAATAAATAAAATTACCACACTAACAAATATAATTCACCTATCATACATTTCATCGCATTGTAAATAAATAAATTCTTTTATTTTAAAGTCAATAATTTTTTTACAATAATAAATACAATTCACATATCTATCATATATACATCGCATTGTAAATAAATAAATTCTTTTATTTTAAAGTCAATAATTTTTTTACAATAATAAATACAATTCACATATCTATCATATATACCAGTATGATAAACATATAATTAAAAGTTGACTTCAAATTAATTATTAATTACACTCTTCTACACTTCTCTATGTTAAATTATTTTATTAAATCGACTTCTAATTAATTAATTGCCAACGCATTCATGCCATTACATCCTTTCACCTGCACTTTTTCCTTCCACTTCCCCTTTCTGAATGCCACTGTAGGGAATATCTATAAGTGTAATAACAATTAAAAGTAAAATAAATTTTTTATTATTAAAAATTAATTTTTAGTTTACTTAATTTAAAATATGTTTCTATTTTATTAATAAAAAATTAAATTACATATTCGCCTAAACTTTTTTCTTTTTGTTCATAATATTTTAGTCATATAAAATTGGAGGAGAAGGTAATCAAGTCACTAATAAATGTGGTATGTAAAAAATCTAAGATATAAACCTTGAGATCGATATCTCTCATCATATTTCAAATAGATGTATTTAATATATCTATACTAGTCTCTATGAAGATGTTATGTGTGTTTGTGTGTATGTGCGTCTGTGTTTATGTGTGCTTGCATGTTTGTATGATGGTTACAATTAGCATATTATTGATATTAAAATGAAGGTCAATACTTAATGATCAATGTTATTTATTTCAATTTTTATTTTATTAAGAGTCATATGTGGTATTTTTTGTATGGTTAGTATCCATATTATTTTGTGTGGTATATGTTGATGATTATTCTCTGTAACAAGAAGAATTGATAAATGTGGCTAATTGTTAATATCCCATGACCGATTACAGTATCTTTTGAATGCAAAAACTACATACATGGATATGTCATGTGGTTTTGAACTTGAATTGAAGACAATTTGATCAATTTTCTCGATGGTTCAATTAACTAACCCTACTTTAACCCATAAATTAGGTGTCAACATAATCTCTTCTCCTTTACACAAGCATTGTTACCTCTAATACAATGTTATTGAGATTAGGTGTGACATGTTATTTTATTTGGTTTTCTTTATACATTGTAATTGGAATGTATACCAATTTTAACATTTTATTATTATGCAAATATAACCAAATTATTAGTCACATACAAATGTGTTTTAAAGGTTTTTTTTTTCTTTTCTTTTATAAATATCAAAAACTTATTTTTTTATAAAAGAATATTCTAAATCTCTTTAATGTAATCTATATTTTTAATGTTGTCTAATAATTTTCTAAGCATTAGTTGCTACATGATGTACCTTTATTAATATTAATATGTGGTTAAATGAATTCCTTACATTCATTAATATATCATTTATAGGAGGTAACTAACCTAAGTTTCTTATAAAAAATAATTAAAAGAGCATCAATTTTTATTTTTATTTTAAATAAAATACTTCCCAAAATTCATTGTTTATATTATTGAATATTATTAGATTTATGAAACTTATTTCATTAATTAAAACATATTTAATAATTATAATCTTTAAATATTATTTAAATCTTACTCAAGAATTTAAACAATAATACTTCATAATATATTACTAATGTTAACTTTAATTATCACAATAAATACTTTAGTAATGACTTAAATAATATGAGACATGAATGATTACTTTTTGTTGTGAGAGTTTCCACTTTTCATTTTGATGGTGTCCAAAAATTTTACATTTGCTTAAATTAAAGAAAGTTATGATGATGGATACGTAAAATTTGACTTAATGTAGGCTAAGCTCTTTCATTTATGAGGCCTATATTATCTACATGTCATACCCACATTGCTATATGGCACGCTCACAAACCTGTTGTGTTTGCTTGGCCTACAAATAAATCCTCTAAAAATAAACCACGAAAAAAGGGTCTAAGTGAGTGTATATTGTCAAGACAATAAAAACTATTTTAAAAAAAAAAATTAAATGGGACGTATTGAAAAAATAAAATGGAACATATAAAATCTAAGCGGAGTTTTCGGAAGGGGCTTCTTTAGCATTATATCTTTCAAGAGTATTCATATATATATTTAAAAAGTCAGAATCATAAAGGATAGGGAAATTTTTTAAAAATAAACTTGGAAAAATAGTGGAGAAGGTTTGTCAAGTTCAAAAAATAAATAGAATGGAACATATAAAAGTTAAATATAATTTGAGGAAGGGGTTTCTTTATTATTATTATATCGATAAGTTATAGTGGTATTTAGGGAGGTGAAATGGTGTAATAACATGAGTAAATTGGTAACTGGTATTTAAGGAGTTGAAAGGGTGTAATAACATGAATAAATTGGTAATTAATTAATTGGATGCTGATATTATAAAGTAAAAATTATAACAATTTTTATTATATCAAAACTGATATGATTAAATAAACAAACCAACATAATAGTTTAAAAAATAAAAAATATATAAATTAAAATAAATTAAAATATATAAAAATGCAGAGTACAAAAAAGTTAAAGAAGAATAAAAAAATGAGTTATATTCAATTGTGATTCTATATTATGATATTTTTACATTAATGTTTTAAAGATTACTTTATATCTCATTTTTTTTACTATACAATTTAACTTATTGATTTTAATGTGAAATTGATTTCCATTTGATCTGTTACATTATATTAAATTATAATTAATAAATAAATAATGATATTACCACAAAATATTTATTAATAATCATAAAAATGAAATTGTAAAAAAATATTATCATAAAAAATATTATAACATCATAATAAATAATTTATGAGTAATATATAAATTTTACTGCATTATATTTCTATATAATTAGATAATCATAACGAATTTCTAAGTAATATATAAATTTAACCATATTATTATATTTATAAATAATCATATCTTAACAATGAATTTGTAAATATAAATTATAATAGAAAATATTATCACATCATAATAAATAAATTTATCATATACAAATAATCATAATTGATTTATAAGTAAGATTAAGTATTTCAAGAATGATATCTATCAATGTATTTTACATTAATTTATTTAAGCTATATATGTTAATATTGTAGATAACTCTTAAAAATATTTATATTTTATTTATTTAATAAATAATAATTGCTATTATTATAAAATCATAAAAAACCTACAATTTTTTATATTTGTTTTATAAATATATAATAGACAATTTATCATATATTTATAGAACCTTCACCCCTTTTGTTGGTATGTGTTTTTGGTTTTCCAAAATTTTAAGTAGTATATCATACGGTCTTTGTATCAAAAAAACACTCTAAATATAATAGATGTATAAATGAATCTCGCTAAAAAAAATACACGTAATCATATAATTTTTAGGGTAGAGAAGGAGATGATAACAGGTATGTTGGGGATCCATGTTTTCCTAGTGTCAAGATGGAATCCAGTGTCTAATGCGTTAACACCCCCATCGAATGACCACTTGTATTCATGCTCTCGTGCCTTACCACTTTATTTACCTTCTAATCAAAATGAGGTGCAATTCTATGTGGATACCAAGTGTAATGTGCTTGACCTTTGTTAAAATGAGAATCCACTAACTTTTCAGATGCACATGCAAGTGGAGGACAAATATTGCTATTCTGATTGACAATCCATATAGAGTGGGACTCCATTTGAGTGGCACATGTTGAAGGGACCAAGGCTAAGGTGGATCACTTGGATGAAATATTTAGCACAATCTATTATCCCCTCCATGAGAAGGATGACACATTTTTCTTGGATATTATCTTTTGTCTTTCCCCACAAGTGGAGAATGCTTTTCATATTGCCTTTAGTACCTCCAAGTGGAGGAGGGAATAATTCTTGGGTTGATGATTGTTATCACATGCTTTGGTTATTTGGTTGTCTTTTTTATTTAAGGATTCGAGATCCTCTTGTTAGGTCATAGTGGCTTTGATGCATTTGCATTCAAGAAATTTTGTAAGGAGTGTCATTGAAGTAATATATGAAGTGTGAGTTTGATTTCACCTAGTTTTAAAGCTGTCCATGCCTATTGATTTGTTATTTGTTTAGGCAATCTAGTGAGAGCACATCATGTGGTATCAAATCAAGTGACATACCTATGGAGATTTTGATGTAGGTTTAAGAGATGGAAAGAAGACAAGGAAGATAAGTTGATGATGAGATGAGCAGGGACATGCAAGAGCTATGGAGGCAAATGGCATAACTCACTAAAATTATCACCAATCATGTAAGAATGTAACCAAAAAATGATATTGAAGAAGAACCAGTTCGTGAATAAGAATTATAGAAAGAGCCACTATCACTAGAGGAGTGAATGATTAGAGACTTAGAGGGAAGAAATGAAGGAGTCAAAGTTGAAGTTTCAAAGTATAGGGGAATCTTACAATTAGAGGAGATGATATATTTGTTGAACAACATGGAGAATTTTTTTGAATGGAAAGCCATGCCATAAGATAAGAAGGTAAAACTTGTGTGCACTAAGTTGAAAGGTCATGCAATGATTTTGTGGGACCACCTACACAAAGAGAGACAAAGGAAGAACAAAAAAAAAGATAAACACATGGATCAAGATGCAGAAGAAGTTGAGGGAGAAATTCCTTCCTATAGATTATGCACAAACCTTCTACATAAGGTTCTGAATTTTAAGGCAGGAGCATAGTGTACAAGAGTACATTGATGAATTTTACAAGCTACCCATATGAGTGTAACATGATGAGACACTGGAATAAATTATTGTAAGGTATGTGAAAGGGTTGAAATTTTCCATTCAATATGAATTAATCATACATAGGATACTTTGCATGGAAGAGGCTTATAAATTAGACTTGAAAGCAAAAGAGAAACAAAACAGACAAGATTTTAGAAGAATAATTGGTCCAAGAAGAGGTAAATCCCCTTAAATAAGGGTGACATGTGGTTTCAATACCACTGGAGGTGGATATAATCCTATAAGGGGAGAATCATCACGTGATGTAGAGAGGAGATAAAATAATAGATAAGGAGTCAACTATTAGCGAAGAGGAAGAGGATTTCAAAGAGGATGAGGTTATGATGGTTCTAGAGGGTGGTTTTCAAAGCAACCTTTATATTTTATTTGTTACATATGTGGAAAAAGACATAGATAAATTGAGTATCCTCACTATCACGAACAAGAAAGGAGGTAAGATGACCGCCAAAGAGTAAACTTGGTTGAAGTTGAGACATAAGATCAAGCTACTAAAGTTAAAACAATAGATGATGGAAAAAATATTATGATGAGGAGGATAATGATTGCCCTGAGAAAATAACTAGAGTAAAATAAAGAAGGTGCTGATGGATGGCCATGAAAAAACATTTTTTGAATAAGATGCACTTAAAGATGAAATGTATGCAAAGTGATTATTGATGGGGGTGGCTGTGAGAACCTGGTGTATAAATAAATGGTAGAGAAACTAGGATTGCAATGTGAAAATATCCAAATCCCTATAGGATTTCATGATTTAGAAAGGAAAATGAAATTATTGTAGACAAAAGGTGTTTAATTAATTCTTTTATAGGAAAATTTTATAAAGATGAGTTATGGTGTGATGTTATAGCTATGGTGCATGCCATGTATTGTTAGGAAGACCATGGAAATATGACATGAGAGTAACTCATGATGGATATAAGAACACTTACACCTTTCTGAAAGATAGTACAAATGCAGTATTATTACCTTTTAAGGAAGAAGGACAAGCTGAGAACATGTTGTCCACAAAAGAGTTTGATAATGACATGAAGGTAACAAGTTGTTTTATGTATTAATAGAAAATAGTGAAGATAAAAAAATGGTATAGATACAAGAAGAAGCAATAAAAGTATTAAAATCATATGTAGAAGTAACCTGATGAGATACTAGATGGTTTACTACTAAACAAAGACATTCATCATCACATTGATTTGATTCCAAGATCAACTCTACCTAATCAAGTAGAATATAGGATAAAGAAATAAAACATGCAAAGTTGAACAAATAAATTACTGCTTTGGTGAGAAAGCATGTAATAAGAGAGAAGATGAGTCCATGTGAAACACTATCATTGCTGACTACAAAGAAAGATGGAGGATGTGTTTGTATAGTAGAGAAATCAACAATATTACCATCAAGTATATATTTCCTATGCCCCATTTGAATGATTTGATGGATGTTCTTACAGGAGGAAATTATTTTTACCAAAATTGATCTAAGGAGTGGCTACTATTATATTTGCATTTGTGAAGGAGATAAATGGAAGATGACATTCATGACTAGATATAGCCTATATGAGTGAATGGTGATGTCATTTGGGTTATCTAATACACTTAGTACATTCATGAGGATGATAAACATAGTGCCATTGGAAATTTTATGATGATTTATTTTGATAATACTTTGATATGCAATAAGACTAAAGAAGAGAACTTAAAGCATTTAAGAATGGTGTTAGAATTGTTGAGAAAGGAGAAACTATATGCAAATTTTATGAAGTGTAGGTTTATTAAAGATAGTTTGGTATTTTTGGGATATTTAATTCCAACAGATGGTGTCAAAATGGATGAAGAAAAAGTGAAGGCAAGTGTTGAGTGGCCTATTCCAAAGAGCATAATAGAGATAAGAAATTTCCATGGTTTGGAAAAAAATTATATAAATTTCAATAAAAATTTTAGTAATATTACTACACTAATAACAAATTATATGAAAGGAAAATAATTTGTGTGGATAAAATAAGTAACACGTTTTTATGAGTAGTTGAAGAAAAAGATTACATAAAAGCCTGTTCTAGCATTACCAAATTTTAAAAAAGTGTCGAGGTGCATTATGATGCTTTACATGTTAGAATAGGTGTTGTGTTGAGTCAATAAGGATGGACAATAGCATATTTCCATGAAAATTTGAATGAGGTAACAAAGAAATATTCTACATATGATGTTGATTTTTATGCCATTTTATTAGCATTGAGACAGTGTGGGCATTACTTGGTAGCTAAAGAATTTATGAAATATACTAGATATGAGGCTTTGAAGTATATGAATACTCAAATGAAGTTAAATAGTAAGCATGCAAAGTGCGTATATTTCTTGCATGGATATAGTTTTGTGTTTAAGCATAAATCAAGAAAGTAGAATCAAGTAGCTGATGGCTTGAGCAAGAGAGTGAGGTTGATAAAAAATATGGTAAGTGAATTAGTTGGATTTAATTTATTAAAGATTTAAATGATACGAATATGATTTAATTTATTAAGGAGTTCTATGCACTACATATTTGTATATATAAGCTAAAACACATATGTTTGATTTATATAAATTACACAAACTCAAGATATTTTGAGGAGAGGTTGGAAGTGTATGTGACCTTCTTATGACAAAGAATGGTAACATGATATTATGTTGTGACATATATTTTGGTTCACCAAAATTTTATACATGAATTCCACCCCTGCCAATATGATGTCCCATTTAATTGGTTTATCTCTAACTAGATATTACAAGTTTGACAAGATATTTTTAATCAACCTATGTTTTTTGTCAAACTACAAAAGGAGTGATTCACTATAACTCAACTTCATTCCCAACTTTGTCCTTAAGGTTCACCAAAAATGGCCTAAAAACTTGGTATATATGTCTAACATTATGTTATGTGGTAATCCATGTAGCCTCACCACCCATTTGACATGAGTAGAGTTGTAGTTTTTATCGCATTAAGTGTCTTTATACATGAAATGAAATATGTCTTTCAAAAAAAATTATCCACCATTACGAAGATGGAATCTTTCACCCTCTAGATCCTTGGAAGTTTGAGCACAAAATCCATGCTAATGTCATCCCATGATTTCCCCAAATAGATAATGGTTGGTACAAACCTACATTTTGACTTCTCCCCTTCTCCAAATAGAAAAATATGCAATATCTCACATATCTACACATGTCTTTGCCCATCCTTGGCCGAAATTAACCTCATGCCAATTGTGCCAATGTATTATCATTCTTGAACTGTCACATGAATCCTCCTCTATGCTTATTCTTTAGTATATTCTTGTGCACTGATCCCCTTGGCACACACAATTTCACTACATTGAACATCATCCCCTCTTCTACAAAATACTCCAACCACAATTTTTGATCCTCGCTTGTTGGCTCTATGCATGCCCTTTGAGCTTCTTTGAAATTTTAATCTTTTGTATATATATCCATCATGGAATCAAATCACCTCCACTCACATATCATTCAACAACATAATCCTTTTTCTCAATGTCTTTGTAGCCTTGTTTGATTTTCTATCGATGTATTTCAATAGAAATGAGTATCTCTTTAAGAATTCAACCCACTTCATGTGTTAGTGATTTAGCTTCCCTTGGCTATTGATAAACTTGCCGAATAGTTCCATGTATAACACTAAATAATCTAAAAATAAATAACGTCTCCATTTCTTGAGCACCTTCACAATGGCGTAAAAATCCTAATCATAGACTGAATATTTCCTCTTTGTGTCATTCAACATTTTAATAAAGTAAGCTACATGTCTACCTCTTGGCTCAACACTGCTTTGATCATTACACCACTACCATTTTGATTTACTTAAAATACCTTTTTGAAATCTAATAGTGCCAACACTAGTTGATCAATCTTTTCTTCAACTACTAGAATTTTCACTCAACTTTTATTGACCATAAAAAATCCATATGATCTCCTCTCATCACCTCTATGATTATGATGCATGTCCCATTGAAATTTTTAATGAACTTGTTATAGAAAATTGCTAAGCACTAAAAGCTTCGCACAATAATGTGCTTCTTGATGATGGTCATTTAATGATGCTGAACACTTTTTTTGAATCCATCTTCAAACCTTCTTGGGATACCACAAAACCAAGTACACAAGCTCCTTCTTCACATTTATCATCAAATTTTCTTATTATAATGATCGCTACATGTTTCTCAAATGCACTAAGTTTTCCTCTATTTTTTTCAACACCAAAATATCATTTATATATACAATGACAAATTTATGAAAAAATGGCTTCAACACTTCATTCACGAGTCTCATGAATGTGTTAAGTGAATTTATCAATGCAAATGGAATGGATATGCATTCATGAAATCCTTTCTTTGTCTTAACTACAATCTTCCATTCATCATCTTCTTTGACTATGATCTGGTGATACACACTCATTAATTCTATCTTTGTGAAGTATTGAGCTCCACTTAAGCAATCCATCAAATCATCCATGATCATTATTTTGTTAACAACTGTTAAGTTTGTAGACACACGAATTTGCCTGCATCAATCCCTCCTCTCCTTGCATCAGCATTGTTATCATTTACCCCATAGACACACAAATGAACTTATCAACTACACCAAAATCCCAATTATTATTACTTTGTCGTATGTAATTATAATGTTACCCTATTTGTATGTTGAATCATCACCACTCATCCTAATGAAATCTCACAGTGGAAACACCCCACTCGGATGCACTCGTCTGTTCATTGGCCTTATATATATATATATATATATATATATATATATATATATATAGACACACACACACACACACACACACACACACACACACACACACACACACACACACACACACACACACACACACACACACACACACACACACACACACACACACACACACACACACACAATCATCCATTCATTGCATGGAATTATAGTCAGTGAGGCATAGCTATCCAGAGATAAAATAAAAAATATGTTGTTTGCCCCCACTGGAATGTTGAAATGATAAATTGGATGACAATTTTACATATTTTTGGTTTGGGCATGGACTGATTTACTATGGTTCTTTTGAAGATTGATTTACATGTTTAGATAGCACGATAAGGAATAGATAAGGTAGGAGACCACCCTCGCAGTTGCCCATCACCCATAACAACAACTATCCCTACTTTTGAACCACCCTTCTATGTCTAAGTCAATAGTTTTCTTCATGTTCATGTGTTTATTTCTATTTTCCATTTGGTTCTTATTTCTTATCTGGCATAAATAAAAATTAAATTACAATTTTATACACCACAGATATGCACAATAAGAGCAATCACCCTTGGACTGATGGTGTTATCAGTGGCAATTATCTATTCCTAGTCAGGCACGTTTTCCCCCCTTTCCCTCTGTGATATTGTTAAAAGTTCAAAATGTGAGACAAAAGTGAATAAGACATCCCTGCAATTGAAAGCATCATTCTTTGAGATAGAAATCAAGGAGGTAAATCTTTAAGAACTAATATGACCATGTCAAAACAAAAAACCATACCTAAATAATTTAAGTTTCAACTGTCAACAAAGTCAGGAAGGATGTCAATTATGGGGTCTCAATCATGTGTAATACTTAATCAGTGTGGAGCCGACAACTGAATAGTGAGTTTTCCACCTATTTAATCTCAATTCTATCACTGTCAACTGATTGTGTTGTGCCATGTTTATTTAATTCAATGGTAGGAAGAAGTCAGGGCTCTGAGCTCTGTATCTTACTACAAACTCGACACATACCTAGTTTGGTCTTTCTTAGTATCCTCAAAGTGTCAATTTATTAAAATCAAAACCTGTTGATGGAAAAAGTGAGGGTTTCTATGAATGACCACATGATAAATCAATACCAATGCCCTAATGTAGTATGCAGAGCCTGGTGTGCCTTGATACCACATGTGAATTTTAATGTCAAATACATTGAAAACATTATAGAATGTTAAGATTTTTACCCTATGAAATAATAGTAAGTAATCCAAAATGATAAGAAATGATAACTTATATCTAAGATCAGAAGAACTTCTTGGCTAGCTTCATAGCTCCACTTCATTAGGAAGTTGTTGCCTCCTGACTAGAGATGTTGCTTCTATCTTGATAAAGGGAAAATTTTCACACTTCTGTTCCTCACACTATAACAAAATGATATGGAAGAACAGTTTCTAATTACAAACATTATGCAATAGTAACACACACGTCCTTCCACTCAAGCAACCAAAAATGGAATCACTGACCTCTTTCTCAATAAAATTTTCAACTAAAAAATTTAAGGCTCTACCCAGATACATCATTGATATGGTGTTCGATCTTCAAGGCACTTTTCCTATAGCCATAAAACTTTCCAAACACCCAATCCATTTTCTCCTAATAATGCTAAAAAATGTAAGTTGACTGAACTTACAAGTGTCCTCCACTATTCTGCATTTTACATACATGTTGCCCACCACATTACAGTCTGTAGTTTTGGTATGAAGATCACCACATTTTTATTTTGTTAAATATATTTATAATATTAGATAAATTGGAATTTGAGTGGATTTTTGGAGATGTACAATGTGAAGTGAGTGACAATGTATTCCAAACAAAATGTGAGAAAGGTAAGTTGATCTTAAAAAATCAAAGATTTTAGGGCCATATCGA
The DNA here is from genome assembly GCA_037957365.1 of Torreya grandis. Taxonomy (NCBI): domain Eukaryota; kingdom Viridiplantae; phylum Streptophyta; class Pinopsida; order Cupressales; family Taxaceae; genus Torreya; species Torreya grandis. The sequence continues at coordinate 258,875 of JARHVA010003789.1, forward strand.
TGGGTCGATCGACTATGCTATAGATGGGATTATGCTTGAGCTAGGTCACATGAGGTTTTGATTTTTCTAATTGCCACATAAAATGAAAAAGGTCCTATCTATTATATTATATTAATATATTTATAAAATATAATAATATTATTCTTGTATATATAATATTAATATTATTTTATGTTATATTATAATATTAATATTATTTTATAGTATAACATAGTATATTAATCTAATATATAGCATAGATATATTTTTTATATTAAACATTTTGGTGTAAATCTATAGTTACAAGACAATTGATTCTTGATTAAACTCCCTAGTGGCACATTGTGTGTTACACTAGATATATTTCTTTTTGAAAGGGATTTCAAGTTAAAACCAAGCAGAAACAGTTAGGGGGTTTTATTGGAAGTATGAGGCAGTGCCACCTAAATAATATTGGGAATACAAAATAGTCTCACCTAAATCAAAGTCACTGGGCCTTAAGAAACTAGTAATTCACAATAATTAGATCCAATTTTCACTTAGGTCTAGTGTTTTGGTGTATTATATTGTCAATTAAGAATAACTAGATCTAATCTGTATTTTAAAAAATATTAAAATTTATATTTATACATTAAATAGGGACTTTTAAATAAATTATCTAATTTTTTTGACCATAATTAAATTTAATTAGCCTTTTTTTTTTTAATTTATATTTATATTTACACATAAAAAGGAGTTTTTTAATAAACTATGCAGACAATTTTGGTTAGTTTTTTTCTCCACAGTTTATCCAAAAGCCTCTTTTTACATTAAAACATGAAATTCTAAAAACATGAAATTCTTGATCTTATTTGTGGTCAAATTCTATGATAACATGTTTTATGTACCTCTGTTTGAGAGAGGTGATTAAAGAACCAAAAAAATCCATGGTTTGATGTGGATTTATATTTACAAGAAAATTAACTCATGTCCAATCAATTTGGAGAGTTAATTACTACAAACAAAATACAGTACTTGATTGTTTTGAAAAGTTTGGAAATTTGATGATGTAAATGATTACTAAACATTCAGCAGAGGAAGTTTTTACCTGAACACAAGGAAGAGGAAGATCAATGTTCATAATGCAAACATATGTACAAGTTTAATTATTTCAAAGCTTCAAAAATAATTTTTTCATGGATATTGTTTGATATGATTGGTGGCAATTATTTTTGAAATTTTGATGGTGTTCATATTTGTATAGTCTAAATGGTCCGTAAAACATAATTTTATGATAATGGAAAGTAATTACCCCAACTCATGAGAGAGGAAGTCCATTCTAGATTTAAGGTCCACCAAATCATATTCATAGGATAGTCATATTTTAAAACTCCTCTTCATGTTTGTACAAGTCCTATAAATGAAAAAATTATAACCATAAAGGAAGTTATAACAACCAAAGTGGTTTCTAATTTGAGATACACTAGTCTAGTTGATTCTTGAATTGGAACCCCTTACCTAATGGTTCCACAAAGGGGGGATTTTTGATTTCTCCCTATAGGTGTTGCTTATAAAATTTATAATTCTTTTGCAGAGAAATAATCCAATAGATATTTTGAATGTTCTTTTGAAATTTTCTCCAAAGAAAGGCCAAAGAAAAATAAGCAAACTAAATTTATTCAAGGAGATTTACCCAATTACACATATGCTCAAAGAATAATTATCCTCTGTAAATTAAGAGAGGCCAATTTGTAGAGGATTATTTTTCTGTTACAAATGCTAATTAAGTCTTCAAAGGTGGTAATGACCAGCCCAATTGAGAGCTCTTGTAAATGTTTGAGACTGTCCCAATTTCAACAGTAAATTTCAATATATTAAATTAAATTGATATTGAACCTTTTTCTAATCATAAATACTTGTCTCTATACTCGATGAGAATTAAAAAACACTACTCGGCCCTGTAGACAAACGAATGAACTTATTAATAACACTATTATAAGAGCTAGAACCCCAACCCTTATCACTATGCCCTATGTAATTATAATGTTTCTTGATTCATACGTTGAATGGCCACTGATCTCACAGTGGATACACCCAACTCGGATGCACTCATTTGCTCAGTTTCCTTTACATACATACATACATACATACATACATACATACATACATGCATGCATACATACATGTGTGTGTGTGTGTGTGTGTGTGTGTGTGTGTGTGTGTGTGTGTGTGTGTGTGTGTGTGTGTGTGTGCGTGTGTGTGTGTGTGTGTGTGTTCGTATTCCAACTCTTGCTTTCAACTCACAACTCTTTCCCTCCAAGTCTATGCAAATTCATTCCCACTAGCCGACAGATGTATGATCCATTTACTCCCACCTATGGGTTCAGCTCTATTGAAATATATATATATATATATATATATATATATATATATATATATATATATATATGTTATGTATATATATATATGTATATATATATATATATATATATATATATATATATATATATATATATATATATATATATATATATATATCTGTGTGTGTGTATATACATATATATGTATCTATATACATGCATATATATATATATATATATATATACATGTATATATATATATATATATACACATGTATATATATATATATACATGTGTGTGTGTGTATATATATATATATATACATGTGTGTGTGTGTATATATATACATGTATATATATATGTACATATATATATATATATACATGTATATATATATATATGCATGTGTGTGTGTATATATATAGTATGTATATATATACATGTATATATAAACATACAATATATATATATACATGCATACATATACATGTATATATATATGCATGTATATATATATACATGTATATATATATACACACATGTATATATATACATATAATATATATATATACATGTATATATGTATATATATATATACATGTATACATACACACACACACACACACACACACATATAGTGGGCTATTCTTAGGGTCAACTAGGTTGTCATGGGGCCAGCGCGATGGAGCTGACTACCCATGTGACACTGCTTTTTCTAACCTGAATTCCTCATCATGATGGTAATCTAAAAGAACTATGGAATATGCCTTAAGTGTTTACCTACATATGTACACCCATAAACATAGTGGACAACATCTTGTATAATAAAACATTAGCAGTGAAAAGAAAAACACACACTTGCAAAGATTGAGAAATTAACTCAAACACATATGAGCATTCATACAATGCAAAAAAATTGGGAGTAACATGTATTTTATTAACTCATTAGGACAATCTAGTCCAAAGTACAATAAACAGGCCAACTAGCCAACATACATAAAACCCACCAAGTCGGGCTCAGTCGATAGTGCTTAAAACCACTCGAATGATTACAATGAACAATTCCCTCCCAAGGTTTGATTACTCTCTACCTAGGACAACCCAATCCATGCTTCATGAAATTTGAGACCAATAAAACTGCTCACAAACACCCACATGATGCTTTCATAGACACATGCCCATGGTCCACATAAACTTGGGACTAACATAGACTAGTTCACAATGATTCACTTTTCACCACTTTGACAGTTCAGACTTGCATTCACTCAAATCACTATGCAAGGAAAGATAACTATTCACTTGATCAACATAGACTAACTCATGAATGTAGATAGGGATGTTGAAGCAACAAAGCCCTCATAAACTCCCCCACTAAAAAATCAATGGCGTCCTCAGTATTGGCACAACTCCACTGGTAGGAGCCCATGAGGCAATCTTCTATTCAGACTGAACCTATAGCCAAAAGATTAACATGCCCCTTCTTTAGACCCAATCCAATCCAAGAGGCCAACACATCCCCTTTCCAAGATCTATCCAGAATCCAGAGTCAAGGTACCAACACGCCCCCTTATCAGACCCAAAGCTAAGAGATAAACACATCCCTTTTTCAAGCTCCCTTCAGAATTAAGAGACCAACACAACCCCTTTTCAGACCCAAAGCTAAGAGATAAACACATCCCATTTTCAAGATCCATTCAAAGTTAAGAAATTAACATGCCCCCTTTTCAAACCCAAATCCAAGATATAAACACATCCCATTTTCAAGCTCCATTTAGAGTCAAGAGATCAATACGTCCCCTTTTCAAACCCAAAGCCAAACACATACCCTATTCAGGCTCTATCTAGAGTTAAGAGACCAAGGCCAAACTCTATGACCTTAACTTTGAGGGTTTCTTCCTACTCTTAGCTTGCTAAAAAACTACCATTCCAACACCACTAAAAACTCCCTCTACTTTAGATTTATAAGTAATCCACTATCTTCACCTCAACAAACTATTTCAACTACCACTCAGATTTTACCTATTAAATACATAGAAGGGTGCTTATGTAGGAACCATCATTGGTTCGACTTCATCAGTGACTAAGGTATCCAATTAGTTACAAACTGAGAACAAATTGAATCTCTAGAAACTTTAACATGTAGACAATCTTGCCTACACAACCCATACCAAACCAATGTAGCTTCACAAAATGTCCCTGATCTTGTCAACCCCCAAACTTGGGGTGGAAGAAAATAATTCTTGATGACCCATCTCTTCAAGACTCTACAAACCCAGTAAAGACTAAATGACCCCATCAAACTTTCCCCAAAAATAGTACTAAAACTCTAAAATAGGAGCATAACAGGTGAAGATAACTCTTCAAATCAAACACCCTAGGCCCAACAATAGGAACATAGTCCTTACCTAATAACTCTCCTATGAAACTACTCAATGCACTTGATTAATTATCTTCTATATGACACAACAAGATGATGTTTCCTTGGGCATACTCCATGGCTGTGAAGAACCCACATCACATCAATGGGAAAAAGGAACTTACTTCTCCCCTTCAACATCCCAACTGCCAACAAGTAATACAAGATCCACTGACTCCTCACCAATTCTTGCACTCTTTTGCATACTCAACCCAACACCCCTTTCATCTTCCCAATTACATTCCTCTACACAATCTTCACCATGCACATCTGCAACATATCCAACACAAAAGAACTCTAAGATGGGGAAAAACTATGACCTTACCCATCCTGGGTAAACCTTGTCTCAGCACAAAATGGATGGATTGTGACTACTCTAAGCCTACTTGCACCTCCAAAGGTCTGGAGGCCAAGTTTCTAAATCTATTTGGCTAACTTCCAATTATAGGACCACCTGAGTCCATGAGAAGTAAGAGGTTTTCAAACACAGATCACCCCCTCCACAATAATCAACCCCAACAAGTTACAACAACCACCTCCAAACCCAAGCCTTACCTAGCATTGAGCTCCCCTAAGCACACACATTGTCTGCTCATACTATTCATCTGGATCCTCCATCTAAACTATAAACACCCCTTACCACTTCAGATAATCTCAGTTGTAGTGACTTCCACCACACGTCCAACACTTCAAATGGCATTGCTTCTCACTTGACTCTCCAACTTGTGACTTCTTCTTGCCACCCATGGAAGTGCTACAAGACTTTCAAGATCCCATTGATGACTCTAGAGTAGCCTTCCTTCCCTGGTCACCACCTGGCTTCCTTGAAGACTTACTCAACCCCTTACTAACACCTCTACCCATGGATACACAAGGGCTTAAGGTGATTTTGGATGAAAACCCATATCTAAAATCCAAGAGATGGTCTATTATATCAATTGCTTTGCTAACATCAGACACTTCATGGTGATGGAGCTCCACTTGAGCCCATGACTAAAAACTATGAGTAAATTGAAATAACTTATCTACCTCTGACATGTTAGTGGCCTCCAAGAAAAGGCTTTGGAAAGAATTGATATACTCTCTCATCTCCCCCACTTGCTTCAACTTACTCAACTTGGTCCTAGCTAACCATGCTACATCCACATGTCAAAATTAATCACTAAGGGCTTCTTTCAGATCCTCCCAAGAGTCCAACCACTTTTTAGAACTCCTTGATGCAATGCCATTAACCAAGGTTCTATACTAAACCTTTGCCATACCTATGAGGTACTTTGTACAATGTGCACCTCCTGTGTGCCTGATAGACCCCCTAACCCTACTAGATACTCCTTCATGTCCTAGAAGAAACTCTCCAAAAGATGGGCATCTCACTCACCATCATAACACTCTGGTTCCTTCAACTTGCGGAGCTTCAAGATTATAAAAGAATTAGACCTTGATACTTTTACCAAACTTGATACCATTGATCATTACAAAGCCACTTCATCCTATAACTTCATCTAGAACACCAAGATCTTCTTCAACCTTCTATTAATTTCCATGATCGTCTGCCCCATGGTAGTCACCTTTTCCTCAAGCTCATTGAATCTCATACCCACATGGTCCCCCATCAATTGGAACTGGGCACCAACTCACTCAACAAGGCCTTCACCCACTACAACAACTTTTGACTTACTAATGTGGTAACTACCACCACCTTCACCTTTTCCCTGACCCTGCTTTCGACCCCTATTGGGTACCTTCTTGAGCAACATCCTAGATAGATCTCCTGCCATACTAACTCAGACACAACTAGAAACAACACTGGATTGACTCAATAGGGGAAGGTATAAGACTATTTAACTTAGGAAAACATAATCCTATAAAACATAAACCATGTCCTCTGATACCAACTATCATGGGGCCAACTCGATGGAGTTGACCATCCATATGACACCACTTGTCTTAACCAAAATCCATCATTGCAATGGGACTATTTAAGAAATATAGACTACACCTTCAATGTTTATCTACATAAGTACACCCACAAACATAGTGGACAATAACTTGTATAATAAAGGATTAGTAGCAAAAATAAAAACACACACTTGCAAAGATCAGGAAATCAACTCAAACACACATGAGCATTCAGACAATACAAGAAAAATGGGAGTAACATGTATTTTATTAACTCATTAGGACAATCTGGTCTAAATTAAAATAAATGGGAGAACTAGTAAACATACACAACAACCACTGAGTAAGGCTCAACTGATACTGCTCAGAACCACTCAAATGATTACAACGAACAATTCCCTCCTAAGGTCTGATTACTCTCTACCTAGGACAAACCTAACCCCTACTTCATGAATTTTGAGACCAACAGAACTACTCACAAACACTTGCATGATGTTTGCATGAACACATGCCAATGGTCCACATAAACTTGGGACTGACATAGACTGCTTCATAATGATTCACTTTTCACCACTTCGACAGTTTAGACTTGCATTCACTCAAATCACTGTTCAAAGAAAACTAACCATTCACTTGATCAACACAAACCAACTCATGAATGTAGATATGAATGTTGAAGCAACACATCCCTCAAAGTTATAGTTAGTGAGGCACAACTATCATATTTCAACTCTTACTTTCAACTCACCACTCTTTTCCTCCAAGTCTATGCAAATCCATTCTCACTAGCCGACAGATGTATGATCCTTTTACTCCCACCCATGAGTTCAGCTCTATTGAATTTTAATTTAGAAAAAAAAAAAATAGTGGGCTATTCTCAAGGTCAACCAAGTCATGTCTCTTGTATAAGTTTTACTCTTTTATTAATATTGAGGTGGCCGCTTTCCCATCATATACATCAGTTTCATCTCGTCACTCGATGGGAGTTGTAGCCTCCCATGGGTTACAAAGTCCATAACTCTCTTTTATTAATATGGAGGCTTTATACAATGGGGAACCCCCTAATATTTGTTTCACAAGACATAAAACAAGGGAATATTTCATTATTGACCACTGGTTTAGGATTAGGTGTTAGGATAAGGTACTTTACAAATGTTTGTGCTTATAATCACAGATGTGCATGGTCTTTCATTGGGTCATTATGTTATTCCAGTGATGAGTTCAGTATAGGGAAGGAAAAAATTGCAAGAGCAAGGAATTGAATAGGGTCTGTTGACCACCATTGTTGTTCATTGATCTATTCCTTTTAATTTGTATTTGGACATCAACCTATTTCTATAGGGCCATTATGATTTCTAGCATATAGATGTATGGTTCACCTTCCTTTTTTCTATAGTGGGGTTTGTTATGTTCTTCACTCATGGTTGTGAAGCTATAGAAGGGTGGCCATTTCTCAGAAAAATATGTTGGTTGATGCCTCAATTTACCTTACAAGAACCATAGTTGGTTCCACAACATTTCTTATGTGTACAGCAGATTATTTGGCTTAATTGTGAATGGTAAGACAACTTTACAATTCATTCTACATTTTTTTGCTACTTATTATCTAATATTATTGCAAGTTACACTCTTCTAGCCAAAAAAAATTATTAAACTTCCTGAGTTGTACTTAAAAATAATAAGAACAAGCCAAAGCATTTGTATCCTCAAAAATTTTAGATAGGATAATGATCAGATTCAAAACCTTCTAGAGACGCTTGCATTTCGATCTAAATGTAAAATGAAATGCTATAGCTTATAAATTTTTTGATCTAATACACTAAGAGCCTTTAATTATAACCTTTTTGCCTCTTACCTTTTACCATATATTTGTATCTTATTTGCTTTGTCAACAATGTGACTATAGCAGGTTTCATGAAAAAATGGCCCTTTAGGGTCATTATAGTGACCCATGTGAGCAAGGTCGATCGAGTGAAGTTAGATATTTGTAGTAGAAGGTTGATATTATGGGTTGAAGCCAAACTTGTTGTGGCAATATCTTGCATAATCAAACAAAAAATAAAAAATATAAATTACAAATATGCAACAATAATACAATTTTTTTGAAAGTTACAATAACATATCCAAACAAATAAAACTTCTCCATTATAAATAATAACAATTATTTCTGAACCCAGTATCGGTAATGTTGACCTATGGTTTCCTAAAACCTTTAACAAGGGAAAAGGTTCAATACTTGAGCAAAGGTTTAAAAGATAACAATTGGGATTTATTTAAACTTGGATCTAATTAAACTAATTCTACCATACCGATTTTATTTGAACATTTCTTAGACCTAATCAAACTAATTTCACCATATCCATTTGGTTTTCTAGAATAAATTTTAGATGCAATCTGACTAATTATGGTAAAATGAATTTTGTTTCTAGGAACATCTAAGATGAGAGCCTCTCATGGAGAAGTCATGTCATTCATCTCACTAAAGATACCTATTGCAAAGGGAAATGATGACACTTTAATTTAATGTTTACAGGATGTCAATGACCATTTATTCATAGAAATATTTGCATATAGATGAGTTTTTGGTTTTAAAGAGTTTGTGGAGTTTTCTTGTCTAGATATGGGTGCATGTTAAATCATGGAATCAAATTCTAGTGCTTCCAACCCATTTGACTAACATGTGCACCAAGTTTGACAACCATGTTGGTAATCTGCACCATCTTCAAGCCACGCATGCCCATTATAATGAGACCTTAGTTCCCATAAATTAAATGGTTTTTTATATGCACTGGAAATTTTAAATCAAACCTCATGCACATCACACTAGCCCATATTTGACATGCATACTCTTGCAGTCTCGCATTTCTAATTTTAATTAGATTTTTACTTACTAGTTATACATTTCAAACATAGATACAACTATCAAAATGGAAAGCATTTCATAAATTTGGGAATAAGGAATGGTGCAGTGCAGCTACAAACCAATAGAAAAATAAATTTCATGCCCACCTTCCTCTTTTACATTCCATCCCAATGCAATTATTAATAATTATATTATTCTTTTATAAATACCTATTACAATTATAGTAGTACATAAAAATATAATATTTATTTCAAAGTCACTTATTGTATACACTCGTGTAATTATGAGTGGACTTAGCATGTATATTTATGCAACCGTGTGTCATTTCTGTGGAAATTTTAAGTAAAAAATCCCGTTAAGCCTTACATATATTGGCCTTATTTATGAGAAATTTAATAGTCTTTTTCATGGTTGACTATAAGTGGTGGATCATTGTTAGATATTTTTTTGAGTAAATCGCTAAGCTTATCAAATGAGTTGAATACAAATTCAAATTTCTCCCCTTATCTGGAATTATAAATTCAAATTTTAGATTATTCCATTCAAATGTGTTGAATATAAATGGGCACCTCTAATTTCATCGATACTCTCATAATTATATCAAATGTGTATTATACATGGAAATTCTTATTGTTGAGATTACATTTATTAGGGATTGGTGGTTTAATTATTTTTCTAAATGGGTTTTAGTCCTCTGTATATTGGATACATTCATTTGTGGTGTTTGGATTTGAAGGACATATGGATCATGAATTTTTAGCATCGTACTTTGGCAGATAATTTAAATGGGTTTTTTTTTTCAATATTATGTTCATTATATTATTTTGGAGTTTAAAAATTAGAAAATTCTTTAGCGTACACTCCTTTTTCAATGTAGAAGCACTCCTAAGGATTTACATTAAAAAATATAAGAAGAAACATAGCGTTAGTTTAGATGGTGATTTTTACTGACATAGAGCATATGGCATTCTTTAGTGCATACATATAATTTATATGCTACATGGCATAGGAGGATCTACCATGTAGGGAGGTGGCCTTCTATGGATGCTTTCAAATGTGAAATCCTTATTACTACATAAAAAATTAATTCAATTTAATAATATTTATGTTCAATATTATTAACACCATATTATATTGATATAATATACGATGTAATATAATATTTGTTTAGTTTATATTAATTAAGATGGTGAAATGGTTTGTTAAAAAAAATTGTTATATTTTATGAATATTACACTAAGAAATAGTTATAAATCAATTGAAATTGTTATTATTAGTATGGAAATTTGATTGAAATTGAAGGCGAAAAGGTAAGATGAACATCAAACTAAAATTCTAATGAGATAACAATTTTGTTTTGGGCAATCTATTGTTGTAGTAAACCGCATTTCTATTTTTTTGGGTGTATTTATATCTGGTGCATAGGGTATTTGCAATTGTTTTATGTTCATTTTTGTAGTCTATTCTACTTATTCAACAACAAACCAAACCAAAACCTAAAAAATAGTTGAAGCCACAACCTCCCTACATGTTGTGCAACCTCCCTCAACCACCTGACTAATTACGTAACATGTGTAGTTATAAACAATAACATGGAAGGCATAGAAACCATTTCCTTATTGTTTTTTATACTTGGATGTTACCCAGGTGGATTGTCTTATTTGTTGACAAACTTAAAAAGTGATAAATATTTTAATAGGATTTGATTTGTGCAATATTCACATCGATATGGAAATTATATATATTACTTTAATATATATACATAGTCTAAGAATAGTGATATATTGGTGAATAATAATTATAATATTTGGTATATTTTATACTCATTTATTATCAATGTATAAGTGCAATTATTAAAAAAATGATTGAGAACAAGTTTCCTATGTCTACAGTTGAATTAAAAAATAATATTCAACAAATGAATTAGTCTAGGTAGATCGCCTTAATTGTGGAAAGCTTAAAAATTGGTAAAAAATAACAATCTAATATTATAATAATAATTAACAATGAGATTTAAACATAAGAAATAGTTTAATATTCAATAATGGACTCTTTGATAATGTGATATCTTAGATTTGTTTCTTTTATTATCCTTTCTATTGACATGATATGTCATGTGAAATTATACACTAAAAAGTGGTTTAGAGTTTGTACGATGGTGCCATATTCTAATGACAAATACTCTACATTTGATGTACATCATATAAAATGAGCTTACAGATTGAATCCTTCTATTTGTTTGTCTCAATGTTAAAGAGAAAAAAATACTCACTCAATGATCGATCCCAGGTGGGAGGGAATGTCGTGAGTTAAATTTTAATCAAAAGGGGAATATACCTCACAAAATAAAAGAAAAAACTTGATAAACACAATATGATGTGATGATTTTTGTGATGTGAAAATTATTATATTAATTCTTGTATGATTGAGTTTCAAATTGATTAATATTATTTGAATTTTTGCACTATGGTTGATTTCTTGTACATTAATAATAGAGTGATGTTAGTGTAGCAAATGATAAAAGTAGTATATCACAATATAATACATAAAAGGGGAATATATTTCACAAATTGAAAGAAAACACTTACTCATTTTGAATAGTGATGGTTTGCGGAAGTGGTGGTGCAAAGCGGTTTGGTAGCACATGACATCATTTATATTGCTCAACAGTTAGGAGTTTCAACGACCAAGTTGTTGTTTCTATTTCAACAAATTATCCATCATAAATTAAATATTTTGCCTCTTTATGTATGCTTTACAAGGGATCACCACCATAGGGATAAATATTATGGAAAGTTAAGCCCCTAAACCTGTCGTCTTCTTCAAAACCTCCAAACATACTGGTAAGATGATTATTATTAGTATTACTATTACTACTAACCCCTCCAATGGTCATGAAAGGTGAATGATCCTTTGTGTTGAAAAATTGGTATTTCTAAAGTAGTAAAGCATAAGAAGATGCTAACTAAGACAAAATTTTGACACTTAAAATGCTTCTCTCATGATTCGAATAAGCGACCTAATGTAAACTAAACATATTTATATTGGATGAATATGTAAACAACTATTTAGATTAATGATGATGATTTCTGAGAAAAGAATACGCTACAGCTAGACTTATGTATCTATACGATGATACATATGCCATATGATTATTCATAAATGTATCCACTACCACCATTACCTTATCTTCCTGCAGTCACTTCTTATGCTCCAACAATCTCAGCCTTTCATGTTGTACCACATGAAGCCCTCTCTACAACTACCTCTTCTATTCCATGCCATTGATCTTTTCCTTCTTCATTTCCTTCATGTAATCCTTGTTATCGCCACGTCTAGGGTTTGAACCTCCTGAAACAACCTTTTCATCCAACAACATTAACATTGTTGCTATATCAAGTTATGTTATATTTTTCTTTAATTTAGTCCAAGAGCCACATCGCCACCAATATTTTTATCTCAAATGTTTTGACTCAAGTGAACCCACATTTAATTTACATTTATCTCCATGTCTGGACATGACATATATATAATATATATGCATTATGGTCGTGTTTCTTTCTAGGAGTATGAGATGCTTCACGTTTATTTCTTGCATTTAACAATTATATCATGAATTGATGGGAAGGGTAGAGGGAGTCTCACATTTAGTTGGTTAGTATAATTTATGATTGAATTTTGGGGCTCTATCTGGGAATTAAATGGTAGGGTTAAAATATTCAAAAGGGGCGACAAATGATAACATTTACTATCACTTTGACAAGTCATGGATGGTATCTTTCATCCTTCTAATTGGTTATTGTGGCTTATTTTTCTGGGATCTTCATAACCACATTTGGTCTTTGTTTATTGATCTAATCAATCTCCTATTAGCCTTTAGTTAGGATACATTGGAATTTTAGGAGGATTTTATTTTGGCTGAAAATATTTATTCTTATTTAAATTTTTTAATTTTGGAATTAAAATTTTACTAATTGTTATGAGTGTTAATTCCTTTTACATATATTTACATAATTTGAATGCTTATTTATTCTAGAATGTAAATATTTAATAAATTTCTCTTTGTAGTGTTTTTTATTAGCCAACTAGCAATGGCAAAGTTAGTGGTGGGTCAGGCAAAAAAAGTCAATAAGTATTGTGTGAATAACTCAAAAATTATGGGATCATTGCCATTCATATGATTTATATATCAAATATAAAATAAATTAATACATACTATATATAATTGCAAAACAAAAATATACAATACTTCTAGCTTTCTTTGCACTTTTGGGGCAATTGCTAGTGTACGTTATGTAGACACTTAAATATAGCCTCATGTCATTTGTTACTTGTTAAATTATAGGGTTTAATAAGAGTTTTTTTATTTTTCAAAAATTAATTTATATTGGTGTTGGGTGAATATTTTGTCACCAGCTAACTGACGGCAAAATGGTTACATCAACCACAGCATAAGGAGATTTATGCGGCAAAATAGGTGTGGTGACCACAACCAGAATTTTTATATATATATATATATATATATATATATATATATATATATATATATATATATATATATATATATATATATATATATATATATATATATATATAAGCTAAAAATATACTCAGGGGTGTAATCATACTATCCATCTCTCTTTTTTCAGAGATAATGTTCACAAAATAGAGGAGAATTCCAAGGTAATTTTTAAAGAGATTTCTCTTCTTTCAAAAATGATGTTCATAAAACTATAGGAAGACTTCCTAGGTAGTAACTGTAACCACAAGAAACCCATGAAAGCACAAAGTCTTTCACTACTTCTCTCACTGATTAGGGAAAAAGACACCGTAGGATTAAGCATATCCCAAAGTCTCCACCTAAAACTACAACAAAGTAAAGGATTACGAAAGATAAAGAGAGCTCAAAGTCTCTCTAGTATCCTTTACACAAAACATAGATTGAAGACAATTATGGTAGCACACAGTCTCCCACAGTCAGCTTCAGGACATCTTCTAGCTTATTTCCACTTGTTCTGCTTGTTTGATTAAATGGACAAGACTATATTTACGAAAAATACACAAGAACAATTTCCTAAATGACACAAGCTATTTCAACACAAAGTTTGAAAGGTCACTTGGTTTCTCATTTACTTAACAAAATATGACTAACAGTCTGTGCTCAAAGTCTCAAGAATACCTTTCAATTTGGGTAGAGCTTTGCTTCTAATAACAAAAAGATCTCCCTTATACAAAATAAGATATTACAATATATAGCATCACAAGAAACACTTGGGCACTTATTTTCATGAAAACAACCCATGTTGAATGAATGCACTAAATATCTACAAAAGGGCCATGCTGGAACAGGTCATCGGCCTTGACTTTGGCATTCTAAATCATCTCAAATGTCTCCTCCTAAGCATGGGTTGCCTGGTCTTCTTTAAGATGCTTACATGGCTATCTATTCACCTTTACTTAATGCAAAAAAATAGGCCATGCCTTTGAATGTTTGTTCTTTCTGATGTCCACCTGGTGGATTGTTCCACCCACTAAAATAACTCTCCTATAGATATTTGTAGACTTCCTATAGTTGTTCATTCTTTTATTGCCACATTTTGTCACTTTCTGGTAATATGAGCTCTCAAGGCTATCTTCTTACAGCTAGCTTCTTCAACTTTTTTCTTCGCTGGTCGTTGAGTTTGTTCTTAGGTCTTTTAAAAATCAATAGTTATTCCATCACCCTAAATTTGACATCCATGGGGACGTCACCGATCACTTGAACCACTTTAAACCTTAAACTCTTTTGGTTCAAAGGTTCAATGGTTCAATGGTTCAGCGATTCAATGTTTTGTAAAGGGCTGCGTTCACTTAGTTTTCTTCTTCAGTTGAACCATTTATCTAAACCATTTGGTTGAACCTCTTTATGGAATCTTTCACTTCATCCATTTGCTCAAAGCTTCCGCTCAAACTTTAAACTCTTTTAACCCTTTGAACCTTTGAACATTTCAAAGTTAAAGGTTCAACGATTCAGATCTATTATTTTGAATCCTTTGAAGCTTTGAACTCTTTGGAACTTTTCATTCTCTAAGTCCATTGAACTCGTTGAACTCATTAAACCTTTGAACCTTTTGAAGTTTAAGGTTTAATAGTTCAATGGTTCAATCTTAACTCTTCCAATCCTTTTATTCTTTAAGTCCGTTGAAGCCGTTGAACCTTTGAACTCATTGAACCTTTGAGCCTTGTGAAGGTGGGGTTCAATGCTTCAATGGTTCATTCCAATTGTTTGAAGCATGTCGTTAAGTCTTTTGATTGAACCTCGGCATTGAACCATCCTCAAAATACTAAACAAATGCCTTAAGTGTTTTGAACTTCCGTTTGAGAAAGCTCGCCTGTTGAACCTATGACTTCCTTTGCTGAAAAGGCTTGAATATTTGAAAAACATAATTGCTCAAAACATTTTGGAAGAAAGAAAGAGACCATTTTGGCCTACAAGATCAAAATGATTGATATGTTGTCCACAAAAATAAGTGACAAATTTTGAGAACAAAAATTGGTATAGTGTTTTCATATCATTTGAGTACTTATATATGGTGTATGTACAAGTATTTGTATCTAGGGATTATACTTATAATTAAATATATGATTGAAATAAGTTATAAGGTGTCCATGGGACCAAAATTATAATCATGTGAAAACAATCTCCTAGAACAGGGATTAAGTTGTTAAAATGAAATTTTTTGATATAATTTAGTTATGAGTTATATGACTCTTTGAGAATAGCGTGAATAAATTGTTGATATATATATTGACATATAGTAATATAAATTTGTGTGCAATACATATTATGAGTATATTATGTATAAGTATTTAGATATATATAGCATATAATAATGCACTATGATGTGTGCATATAAATTATATTTTATTGAATGCTAGTATGCAATGTAAATATAGGGTATACCTGAGTGGTACAACTCATACTTTATTATTTATGATTATGGGTTGTTTGATTCTTGAAATTGTAAGATTGGTTATTTGTAATTGATTAGTGTGATCATATGCAATAAACTATGGTATTATGAGATGTCCTAGAGAATATTTTAGTTAAGAAAGTATATTCTAAATAAATGCTATACCTTGACAGTACAAACTATAATTGTTATGTCTAGACACATACATACTCTTTATGAATTAAATGTATACATGTTGGTTATTTATATGAATATCATGTTTATGACAATTAGTAGGACCTTATTTATGTGTGTATACAACACCTAAAAGTATAGTGAATGCTAGAATATAATATTTTATGTTCATGTGAACTCAGACTTTCTTTGTCATGTTTAGTTGCTTGAATATAAGCTTATGTTTCCATGGATTTATGACTATTTCATTATGACTAATTATGGTAATTAGTAGTTATGTTTTATAACACTAGACTATGATAATATGAAATATCATAGGGTGTAGTATATTTGAAAAATACTTATATTAATTAGAAACTACAATTAAATATGTATTTTACTTGAATGATATAAACTCTCGTCATTATTTATATTATGGGATAAATGATAATGTGAGATTCATTCATATATTTGATGAAATAAATATATGTTGTTAGATTATCTTATGCTTAACATGTTATATGTTATGATTGATAATAGGATGTAAATTGTATAAATCTTTTGATTATATTATGTTAACCAAACTCACATTATTGATATTAAGTAATGAGTGAGACGCATTTCAATAAATTACTAGCATCAAATGCTAGATGAAGGCAATATGATCAAGTAGTGTGTATGCATTTTAACAATTCTATAGATCTTTATTATCTATTATTCTTAATTTTTTTAACCAAAGTATGTTGAGTGAGACATTGTCATTTCATGAGTATGATTTTCATGTTTGTGTGATATCTTGTAATAGAACATGCTTTTTATGATGACTGCATATTTAGTTTTGAAAATTATATAGTACATGGGTACTAGCTTGTCTCTCTAGATTCTTGCACCACCACTATCTACTCATCTGTAAAGGGAGACATTTCCATGATGGGATTAGTGCAGAGGATCATTGGTCCATGGTTAGTGTAAAAAAGTGTTGTGATAATACATTCCCTCCTCACAACAGTGTTTGGAGATGACACTTGAGATTGCCACATATACTAGAGTTTGGGGAATTATGCTCTAGGGAGCCATGCATCTTATATATTTAGACATTGTATTATATTGTATTTATTATTAAAACATTATCATGATGAGTTGTAATTATTTATTCCATGTACATTGACAATAGTGGCTATATGAATGTATAAACCATGGCTGGTTAATTATAATTACCTTTTATATTTGTCGTATGATGTGTTTCTTATGATGTTAGTGATTATTGGTGTTTGAAGTAGTATACTTTATTTACAGTTATTACATAGAAAATTTTATATGATCACTGGTTAAATTCTCATGCTGTAATTTATTTATAGTGTATGTGTTTAATTTTAAAAAATCACATATTTCTAGGTAGAATCCAGCGAGGTTGTTGCATGTGGTATGAGGTTATGGCTCAAACTCTATGACCTAATGAGTCCATTAGAATTTTCATGTCCTTATGTTCACCAATGTGAACATAGTGACATGAAGTATTGCACTGATTAAGAGAAGTGTATTTTGGATTTGTAGTGCCTCAGTGCAAAATCATGATACAACATGATTGTAGTTTTGAGACTTAGTAGATACTCTTGTATGGCTTGGTGACTATTATAGGGATGAGAAATTCATGAAATGTTGTGTGAAACATTGAGTGTGTATATTAGAGAGCAATTTTACCCCTTTAGAATTATTAAAGGGTTGGTTTAATGAGTGTCTCAATGGTGATGGTTGTATAAGATGTTTGGATAGGTAGGTGCATAACATAGTTATTGAGTTATGAACAAGATATTCTTATCTTAATTTTGATCATTTAGATTAAACACTTCGAGCCTGATTACATCTTTAATTGGAAATCAAGTCACCTTCACTATTTATAACTTATGTTGTGAGTGTTTAAAAACCATGAGATGCTTCTCACTTAAGTATACATGCATTATTTTTGTGTCTTGTATATAATAATCCTAGAAGTGGGAAATCTTATAAGACTCTTTAATTTGACACCACCTAGTGCAGTGGGAATTCTCCTTGTAGTGGAGTATAGTCATTTTTGTTGAGGACTCCAATGTGTTAGGAGTTTGTTCATGGATTGGCACTCCTATGTTTATGTGGATTAGGAAGAAGTGTCATTACTCATAGTTAACATAGAGGTGAATTATTACTCTCTCACCCTCCTTTGACATCATTATAAACCTACTGAGAGGATTCATATTTTCATGATGTTGATTTAGTTTTTTCTTAAATTGGAACTTGTTTCTAAAATGTTGTTTTAGCCATATTCCCTTGAATTCATGTGATAGTGTCTTTTACTTCTTATTGAGAGAGTATTTGTAAGATATAATGCATTGATGCATCTTTGTGGTTAGTATTTTCTTTCCAGTTGTGGAAGTAGGTTATGATACTAATCTTACAAGTTTGGTGAATAGATAGTGATTATGACAACTTGGGTTGTGATGTTGTCTTTTACCATGTGAGGGTATTTAAGAGTTTTGTTGTTGAGATGTTAGTTCTCTACTTTCCACTGATGACCTTTTAGATTCATACTTTCCAATGTTACTTTATCTAAAATTTTGAACTTAGACCACATGGAGTAGTGAACCTTGAATTTATATTAATTCTCGATTAATAATTATAAGATGATTATAATTGTTATGTTATTATATACCCTTGATTTCATTGATATCAATATTATATTTTTCATTAAAGCATGTTGTTTTGAAGAGTTATTTATGTACCTTTCACCAACAGTGAATAGAGTATAGGATGTATAGAACATTTTGTCAATAAATGGGGTTGAGATAAACTTATAACTTATTGTGCAACTAGCGGAGAAAGTCGAGAGACATTGTCTCACTTATTTTTTTAAAGGTTTTAAGGATGTTGAGATCCTTGGCCTTTATAAATAATGATTTTAGTATCATTTTATCTTAACTATGAATATAACAGAATAAGTTAAGCCATGAAATATGATACTATTTATGTTTGGTTAATGGTGATGTAATATAATTACAGAATGATTTTATGATTTTTTCTTGTATGTATATTGGTGCATCTTGAATTATATAGCATATATTATTAATTTATACAATCTATTAGTATGGAATTGCAATTTTTAAATTTTGTGCACATTTTAAAGATTATTAGGTCATGGTGACCTAAGGGAAGAGTGGTGAATTAGAAACATGAATACTAATAGATGGTAAGGGATCCTATTTAGTATCATATTGACTCGATACTTACTAAGTTTGAATTTGGAAAATGAACTTATCGAATTCAGGATTTGATAGATGGATTTATCAAATTCAATTATATGGCCATATACATATAAATTGTAAAATGGTTAATCCTTAATTTTATATACATTGAAAATGTAGTATTTTCAGTTCCTATTCAATGTCATACTTTATAGGAGATACATGGAATATAAATAATATTGACATGTTATACTTATTAGGAGCTACACGGAGTGGCGATGGTATTAACTTATACACATCATTCTTACTAATTTCCCTAAACATTTTTCTCTAAAATGAGAAAAAAACTCTCTAGGTTAGAGTGATGTCTAAAGGCACTGAAAGTTTTTGTAGAACTCTTCTTAACCATTTATGTTTGACTTTTATGATGATTCATGTACTTTTTGAGTGTTAGTAAAAATTTCACTAAGATATGTGGGGCCCTTTGAGGTATTAAAAGTGGTCAATCATGTAGCATATAAACCTATCTTGTTAGTTCTGGACTGTAGGGTGGTCATAATAAAATTAATCAAAGTAATTGACATTCACAAATTTTGTTTGTAAAATAAGATGTCAAAGAGTAGGGTCTTGTGGAACCAATATTCTGATAATAGTGTTATTTGGAGAGGACTATAATGAATTCTATAGGCGAATTTCACATATATCTACTTGATTTAATATTTTATACTATGATATTATCAAATTAAGTGATATTTACAAACTTTGTAAAATAGGAAGATGCCAAAAAGAAGGGTCTTATGGAACCAATATTATGATAATAGTGTTATTTGGAGAGGACTATAATGAATTCTTTAGGTGAATTTCACATTTATCTACTTAATTTGATATTTTATACTATGATATTTTTTTATCAAATAATATTTTTAGTTCCGAATTTATGTTTGAATAAGAGTCATCTAGGATAATGACTAGCTTTAGGAGAGAAGGACTTACATCTCGATTCCTTGCTAAGCAAATTATTTGATTATCCATATATATATATATATATATATATATATATATATATATATATATATATATATATATATATATATATATATATATTTGATAAATTTGATTTAGTTGTTTTCAACTAGGATTTGAGATATATGTTGTTATGGGACAATAGGATATTACTTAGGTTACATGATTATATTGATATGAGTTAGCTATAGTGTATATGTTTTCATTATGATCATGTCGATTTGTTATTTTTGTTATATTTTATGATGTAGGTATATCATATTGATATGGTCTAATTATTTATTTGTTGTGAGGTTGACACAAGAGAACTCATACTTCAGAGCATGATGGAGGCAGAGCATCATCAGAGAGGGTGATGTAAATGAAGATGTTAGATGATGATAAATAAATTAGTTAAAACGTTGCACACACCACACTAACTAGCACATAATTAGATACATCATAATAATTATCATAATATGTTTTAATACTATTTATATTTTAATAGTATTTACGCATGATTAGCTTAGTGTAGTATCTTTATTAAATTATTATGGCTAGCTTTTATATTAGTCTTTTATTATTAAGATAATTTGAGAAATATTAAAAAATAAATTTAAAAAAAAAAAAGGTGGAATAAGATGAAAAAGAAGAAAGATTTAAACAAAGAAGAAAAAAGGAATTCTTAAAATAATGAGAAAAATAGAGAAAACCAAAAAAGAAACAAGAGGGAAAAGAATATTTTAAAAAAGCCATTCTCCCTTTTCATAGATAGTAAGAAAGAAGATAATGAAGGAAAAGAGGAGGGTGGCATAACACAAAGAAAAGGAGGCGTAACACACTGAAAATAAGGAGAAATGTAAGCAATCCAATAGAGGAATAACAAGAAATTCCAAATAGGCAAAGCCTTAAAATTGTGTTATTATAAAACATAAATCTGTATGTTTTGGACTATATATTTTTAGATGATTGGTTTTCACATCCAATAGAGAGTTATAAACCCATAATTGTTGCATATAAAACATAGAGACTATATGTTAAATTTGAATCCATACAAATCTAAATATAGTCATACTACAAACAGTTTGAGGGTTGCAATTCACATAGTAGAATATTTATTCATAACATTATAATTATGGTGATACACACACACACATATCCTTATTTGCAGCTTATACACCTCAGGTCGCATATGGTACATGGTTACATAAAATAAAATACACCATATATTTTGATCCTTTGAGTTCAGTGATTTAACAAACTTATTTTATTCAGCACTATTAGCTATATAAAGATGCTAGTTATATATACAGTGATGCTAATAGGGAATGCAATGATGTTATTATGGAGCCAATGAATAATTATAAATTAAATTTGGATTTAGAGTGCAACAACCCATAATATGATGAAGTGATTCATTAATAAAGTGCATCGATTTAACTATGGTAGATTTAGAAATGGTAAATTAAAATATATAAATCCATAGTATCTATAGAGGGGCAGCGATTTAGTTTTACCCAGTGCCTTACTAAATTATGATCAGTAATGTTTTGTATCCTTAAGAACAATGGTTATAGTTGAGCCATAAATTAATAACAATGGTTTTTTTTTACTGTAGTGATATGGGGCTCAAATATATTAAACCGTTCCATGTGCATTTTTGGGTATTCAAGTTATAACATGATGACTTAAGGGAATGGTTTGTATTTGTTTGAATTGTGGTCTAATTCTATAGACCGTTAAGCATAAACCCATAGATATACCTATTAGTCTGAGTAGATGTTTAGGAAGTCGAATAGGTAAATTCAATGACTCGGAAGCAAATCAACATGATTCCTTGAAGTAAACTGATAATGTTTATTGAAATAACCTCTACCTATTATAAGGTGTTATAATATTGACTAGATGGTGCATGTACAAGTACTCATATATAAGGATTATACAAGTCAATATCAAGTGCCTCTCATAGTAACACCCATGCCATGAGGTACAATAACTAGTTTATTAATCATATTTGGGCCCGTATTCTATCCACTCTAAATGCCACGTCTTCTAGGCATCCCAAATTATTCCATGAAATTCCCCTAAAGAGAGAAAGAAAGTATTAATTATGTATCAGTTATAATTGGCTCAGCTACAATATCCCTTGTAGGACCAATTTATGATTTCATGCTATATGTATCCCAATTATGTATACGTAATTCATCTAATTCAAAAGCATGAACATGTACTATGGTTGGGGAACTTGGTTGGTTAAAAGTTGGTTCTTCAGTCTCTTCTATTCATCTAGTTTCTCCATATGATAAAAGTGAAATGGGGCATGGTTCAAAAGTGATGGGGTCTCCTTTGTGTGTTTTTGCTTCCTTACAAATCCTAACAACACTTCTTGAGTTCTCTCGTTCCCTTCCCACATTGCTTACTCCTATGATCATCTGCCACAATTCATCATATTTATGCTTCCACAATGCCCACTAATTAGCTACCATTCCAAACCTAAAATCCTTTACCAACTCTTTTCTACTCCCCTCCTAAAAGTGCAACTCATGCAAAGATGGATTTAGCTCTCCATTGACATAATTTCAATCCCGCAGTCAATAAACAACTTCTTAATTTCTAATGAGAAATGTCTAATATATCAGTCATGCAGTTCTCTAAGGAACTAAAACTTGGCTTCTTCAAGATAAGAATAGGTAGTTACATCATACTCCAGAATGTAGCTATTCAACACTTCTCTCCACCAGATGTTAACAACTTATGTCCATGGTGTTCTAAGTCATGTTATATCTCTTTGTCATTCTAATTTCCAAGCCTATCTTCTCTCAAAGTTTCGTGATCAACCTTGAACATACATAAATAGCCAAGTATGAAAATGAACCGGGATTTGAATAATGAAAATTTTGTATAACACACTATAGAGATTATATTATTCCCATTGATGTGTGGAAAATCCTGGTTTAAGGTATGGAACTACAAATTTATCCTCAACCTTACTTATCCATTACCCAATACTCTCAAGGGTGATATATTCAATCATCTTCCATTATTATGCAGCAAGCGTTACTAGTCCTAATAACAAAACTAAAATATTGGGTTCTTATTCTTAATAATGTTTTTGAAATTGAAGTACAAACCCAATGAGCTAACACATTCGCCCTCCATGTAAGACTATGGTCTTGTGCGCTCACTCGAAGTGCATAGCTATAGATCGGTTTCCATGGGTTATGTTGTGTAGTAACATATCAATCATATTCTTTGGGTTAAAACTTATATTTGGTTAGAAGTCACATATAAATAAAGATATAATACTTTGACCCTAGTATTATTAAGCTCAATAAACATAATTACGCAAAGAAGTTCCTTGGAGTTCAGAGATTATTACTCAAAAAAAGTAAAGGTTGCATAGATATCATATCAAGTTCCAACTATAAGTGCTCAACTCAAAACCCACCATAGATACATATTTATCAATGAATTGGAACTTGAACATCAGAAATGGCTATAATATCCAAAACTCTTATATTAAGCTTTAGCAAATGATATCTAAAATCCATCACCTATAATGTTTTCATACAGGGGTCTTTATACTTGTTTTTTCCTGACCAAATAGTTAAAACATAAATGAAATGAGTAATTGGCCAACAAAATCTCCATGAACTAAGATTCATGGTAGTTTATTAACTAGTTTCTCTCAAGAACACAAGCTTGTGTGCCCCCTATATAGTTGTTCTATGCTAGATCCTTACTACCATGCATCTATCTCCTTGTGGGCTAGTGAAAAACTCTTAATGGATAAGGTCTGGGTGGCCCTTGAGAATTGCTCCTTAGCTATCTCCCACTTCTGATGCACTCCCTAAGTCTTTCACTACTATTTTGAGTCCTATACTCTCGTTTTCCTCATGGTTAATTCTCCTCTTTGATTGGGTCTTCTCATGCTGTTGCTTCCATGCCCTTGTCATTTCGCTCCTCACTGGTTCCATGCCATGGTGATTATGTGTTAGTCTAGATTCATGGCATAGTTTTGCTTCACTATGTTCCTTCCGTGTCGTGTCGATTCTGTGCCAAAATACCAAAATACTTAGCCAAAATTTAGGGTCCAACAAAAATCATATAGATTCTTGGAAACCTTATTTTTATTTGGCAGGGTGTGAAGTTGTCAAGAGCTTCTCGTCTAAAAACCATCTTTCTCAAACTTGATTTTGAGAAGGATTATTATATGATTGAATGACCTTTCATTCTAGCCATGTTATCAGACATTGGCTTTTGACCATTATTTATTTCAACAATTCAAACTCTATATGTGGATGCCTTAGCCTAACTATCAAATGTCTCAAATATGAATGAATTGGCCTTTATCATTCTATTCATCAAGTTTTCCCTCTTGTTGTGGCCCTATATGTCCTATTTATTGAATACATAGGGGTATTTTTTGGCTCATTGAGTCAAGCGGTGTCTCATATGAGGTATTTTTCTCCCTGAATGATCTTTGTAACTCATCCATGGTCACTTTTCTAATGACACCTTCCTCACTCTAGAAGAGAATGAAAAGTCACTCAAGGAAGCTTTGCATTATCTTGAGTTTTTTTTAATTAGCTTCAGGGTCTAGCTTGTAGTGGAATGAGACCCAATGATTAAGACAAAGTATGATGCCCATGCCCAATTGGTTATTCCAATATAGATGAAAGTAGATTCACATAGGGAAGCAATTCAATTTTCTTGATATCCTTTTAACCTTTGAAATTTTCCATATAAACATTTTCATAAATATAGTGGAGAAAAAGGTGGACTACTAGGTCACCAAACCACTCTCTCTCTCGAGAAAGTTCTAGGTGTGCACCAGTTTTTTTGTTGCTACCCATGTCTATTATTCCTCCTATTGGGCCCTTTCTAAATTCTCATATGACAAGTTGACTAAATTTACCATATATTTTCTCTAGTTTAATGCCAAATAAATGTAAGGTTTTCATGGAGTTATTTAGGACATCTATTGTTTTATTCGTGATAAAGGAGGTATGGGAATTATTGACATACATTGAAAGAGCATTGATTTAGGTGCCAAATGGGTGTTTAGAGCCATTGAAGGTAATGAATCTTGAAAAACTCTTCTATGTCATTGCATATCATCTGGTTGTCTTTATGGTAAATCTAGCAGTAAGAACATCGGCTTCCATACTCTCATAATCATGCTTGCTTTAGTCAAAATTTAAGGTTCTTTTGTGGATAAAAGCATTTGAAAAGACTACAAGGATGTTAATCCGTATCTGAAATGGGATGGTGATAGAATTTGTAGTGGACTTTCTTTCAATGATCATAATCTTTGGTTGCCTCCCATTGTGACAAATACTAGTCTTTATTTCGCAGAATTGTCTAGCATAAAAGTCTCAAGGTTTTTTAAAATAAGGATGCATACTATAAAGTATTTAGTCTCTGCTCATGACTAGGCTCCCTAAGCTATGGTAAAATCAAAATTCAATCTAAGTAACTCTTATTTACCAATTATTCTTCACATTCAAGAGCCAATCCCAGATGTTATGCTTCACAAATTGGGTTTTCAAACTCCAAGCTCATGGTGGAAGGATTCGAGATGGAATCGTGATACCCACTTCAAGAGTTATTCTATAGGCCTCCTCTATTATGGGATGAACCCCTTTATTTAGTGTTTGAAAAGCTCAATAAACATTGGAACCTTATTTCTTTGCTTAAAATGTAGCTTGCCTGACTCGACATAATTTGGAAAGTCAAGCTTGAACACAAACTAGCACACTTCCTCTAGTGTTTGGTCTATCAAGGTTTTCTACTCGGAGAGTGTCTTTCCTACTTGGGAATTTCTCAACTAAGTGTCCAGGGTATAATGGACTAGAGTCTTTGAGGCACACAGTTTGGACATGTCCTAAAGTCCAATTTATGTGTATAGTGACAAAAAATCTGAGTATATCAATCTGATAATTCAATATATAATTTTTTATTCAATAACAAAAATCAAAAGTATAATTTCATGTCAAATATTTGGCCTTTATTTGAAGATGTTAAAAAGGTCACTAGTAGTATATAATTTACACCCTCACAAACCCCAAAAAAAAAAAAAAACAGCAATAAAATACCAATTTAATTTTATGTAATTTAAACTGAAAATCATAATATGACATGAATGTAGGTTATTCTTTGTACCAAAACGTTAAAGATAATAATAATAATGTCTTCAGCCATGTAAACATAAGATCAAGATGGCCAAGTGGTCGAGCAGACAGATTTGAAATCTATTAGGTTTCCTTTGCCAAGGTTCGAGCCTTGTGTTTTCAAAATCATACCTTTATTTTAACAAGCAGCATAGAAATATATTGAAAAACTAATTTAATTTAATTAGATATTGAAAAATATATTACATAACATTTGGTGTTTATGAGTTTCGATAAAAGTTTTTATATTTTTATAAACATTTAATTTGAATTTGAGTAGTTTTAATTGTTAGATTGTATTTTTGTAAAATATTTATACGTTTATTCATTAATAAATTATATTAAATTTTTATTGATACATTTTTTTAAAAAATCAAATTCTCTATTATTTTTTATATTCATTCTCTCCTCTTTTTCTTTCCTACATAGTGGTTTAACTAATTTCTCCTTAGTTAAGGATGTTAAAGCCATTGACCTAACATTGAATGTCAATGGTGTGTTATGGTGAAGGTAGTTTTTTTTGTTACTATCAAAGAAGACATTAGTTTGGTATATTAAATTTATTTCATGAAAGTTCATATAAAAATTATCTTTCTATTTACTTTATAAATTTTGTACACACAATTTTTACATGAAGCCCATCCATTTATGAACTATCTTTAAGTTTTTAAGTTTTAATACATGAACACTGTTCAATAAATTAGTGCTCTAGTAGTGTATTACTAGCAATGGACCTTCCAAGGTTTATGATCACATTAATAGGGATTTATAGAATGTTTTGTTTATGGAATCTCACAAAAGTTACCATTTTTAAAGAGTTATGTAGGGAAGCTCATTTTTTTTATAATGTATTACAGTAATTATGTTTTTAAAATGGAATTAAAAGAGTTTACAGTTTTCAAGAGATGATAAAAAAAAGTTTTAATAATAATAGTAAAATCATTTATGAATGCTATGTGTTAAACTTGAAGTATGAATGGTATGCATTTGTTGGAGCAATGTTTACTTATAAACGTTTTGTGTTAAATTTGTTTTATGAATTTTATAAGTTTGATTTAAAAATTTTGAATTGTTTCATCGATTAAGCATTACTACTGACTATTCAATGAAAATAAGGACATATGCATGGTGTGGAAGGAGTTTTTCATGGGAATATAGAGAGTCTTTATTGACACATTCTTTGCATGTAAGGGTGCGGATGCTAATATAAAAATTGAATATGCTAAGAATATATTAAAGTTTAAAATGAACTTAGAGCTCAAGTGTTATTTCAACATCTTCTTAGTTAGCATGGTATCAACCATCGATTTGGAGGTGAGGGGTGTGATGTAGCAGTTGAGATCACTTTCTCCAAGGCAATGATGAGCAAGTTTTAACTCATACATTTAGATGGTGATTGTAACAATGTAAAGTGTCATTCATCATCTTCACCATCATTATTGTCATCATTTTCTTCATCATTATCATTATCCTAAAATACCTCTTATAAGAAATGGAACATATGTGAAGTGTTTGTCATATGGTATTTCAAGTTTTCCCTATGAAAAGTCTTGTTAATTCTCATCAACATCATCACACTCACATTATTGAAAAATATATGTGAGGAGGTGGTGATGTGTATTTGAAAGGACTAATGGAGAGTGCTTCAAATCCTTACTAATATCATATCATATTTATACACATCATTGTATCTCAATATACTAATCAAAATAGCTAACATATCTTATACCTTTGAATGATGTAATAAACTTTCTGAAAAATGGTTTTGTATTAGGGATTTATATTTTCTTACTTTGGATGATTTTCAAAAATTTTGAGTGGATTCACATTCACTAGGGGAAGGGACCAATAGCTGAGGGGGGGTCCAATGGTTATGATTGTAGTTGTGACCCCTTTTCATAGTCATGAGTTATTAAGATTTATTTGATTGTGTTATGGGTTGTTTAGTTGTTTTAAAATTTACGTAAACATTTTAGTGTTGGACCATTCATTTTTTGAATAATTAATATTAAAAATATGAACCTTTCTATACAATTACTGGCCCCCTTTTAAATAGATGCACACTCTAGTTAAAAATAAAATGTACCTCATATTCAACAAAATGATATTCATTTTCATTAATACAAATATAAATTTCATTAATACCAATATCAAGTCCAAACTAAAGTAGAACTTTCAAAATATTATATACTTTACTTATATTAAAAGGTGTAAACATTTTAAAAAAAATTAACCCCAATGAAAATTTTGAGCCCTACAATTGCACTTTTGTACCTCTGACTGTAAGGTGCATGAGAGAAAAGTCACAACATCTAGTCCACTTAATTTTAATTACATTGTATAAAATTAAAAACTTAAACATTAGACTCCAACATATGACTCTACCAACCTCCATTCATGGGCGTCACTTGCAAAATTGAATGCAAATACACATCCAAGATTCACCATTCATAGATGATAAAAAGTTCAAATTTCAAAATACAAGTTATCTTCTATAAATCAAATAAAACTATAAAAATGCGAATTTTTTATTTGTAGAGAGTTTGAATCACAAAGAGATTTTTATTTATAGAGAGTGTTAGATTCAAATTAAACTACAAGAACACTTTTACATTCAACCACCAACATATTTAGAGGATCATGTTGCGGGTTATAAGTCTTCAATTTGTAGACTGACACACCAATGAATTTTAATTGTTTTTCTACCAAACCAAAACATTTTCTCCATTCAGTTCATGTGTTATTAATTCAAAATTATAAATATTTTAAATGTAGATTGATATAGTTATTTTTCACATATTTTCCATTCAATCTACTCTATTATTTATATATGTAACACATTTTTGTTGGGTTGAGCTTTGGATGGAAGATGTATGGGTCATTACTTTGGAATCTACCACCATTTCCCATATGGCTTGATGAGATTTTATCCATCACTATGGTAAGTTAATGTTGCCCTGCACACCACAAACAAACATTCCTAGTTATTTATTTTTTCACATGGCGATTATGGTTATTGTGCCTTGTATGTTCCTATTCTCTATTATGTGTCTTTTAGGTTCCTGGGTTTCTTCAAGTGTTTTCTTTGTTCATGTTTTTTTTTTTGTATGCCTTCACATCTAAGTAAAAATTTACTAGTATGTTAATGGAGCAATGAGTTGTTACACCAACAAACATCTCTCCATGCCTTTTTCATGAACCTCCTCCCTATAAATGGCCATGGAACCTTGATGTATGAGCATCATCAATTCTATGTACATTTTGGTTTGATGAGTCAATGTCTGGTTTAATAAGGTTTTAGGTAAGTGTGAGGAGTCTTACTTGGTCAAGTTACAAGAGTGTAAGTCAGTAAGAATTCAATATCTAAGTCTCTAAGAGTGACAAATGGATTTTTCCCACTAGAAATTGTATTTTCAAATATTTGAATGATTAAATGGCAAATGAGAGTGTTTCCTTATTATGCAAGCTTGTCTATGATCATGATTATGTATATAAGGGTCCATTAATATGGTAGAGGGTGTTTTTAATGTTTTATTATCTTTATTCTTAATTTAGTGTAAATCTATTTTAAACCAATCTAGAAGTATGTCCAATGTAGGAGAAGGTTAAACTTAGCATGTTTAAATAAGTCCTAAGACAACTGAGAGATTCTTATTGTATAAAACAAGATAAAACTAAGAAAAGGCATCTTTTAGAAAGATGATAAGCCTTGAAGCATCAACAAAGAACACAATGAAGTAAAGAAGATGATTAGAAAAGGAGTAGTGGCAAGATTGTATGAAGATGGGGAGTAGTGTATAGGGGCTCTGCATATGTATTTTGACGATATATCAATAAAGTAAGGTGATATTATGATTAAATATAATTAAAAAACATTTATGAGTGAGTAATATCATGGTATTTAATGTTTTTTGTTCTTTTTTGATGATCTTATGATGAAGTTATGACTTGAAAGTTGAAGATAGGACCTTCCTAGAGACATAATATGATAGAATGGTGTAATTCTACATACTTTTTGTATTATGAATATTTAAGAATAATAAATAGAGGTAGATAATATTTTATAGATAAAATTTTATATGTCATGTTTAAAGTAAAAATAACCTTTCAAAGATTTAAAACCTTGACATTTTAGAAAATTCTTGCCCTTGGGTTTGTATACTTAGCTTTTAATTGTAGTAGTCTAAAGAAAAGATCCTTTCTTGTCATTTTAGGATTGTTCATGGTTAGAGAATGATTGGAAAAGGTTTTTATGATAGGTAAGAGTATTTACCAATTAAAAATATCAATTGACAAACCTAAAAGTTTGAATTATTTTAGTTCTTGGATCTAAGTCTGGCCTTAAACCCTACCTTAAGGTTTTATCAAACTAATATTACTATATCTCCTAAATAGATTGGTGTAATTTTATAAAACTTTGTATACACACTCAAGGGGATGTTTATGATGTATTCAAAATATTTTAATGTAGTAAGAGTACTTGTATAGGGAGAAATCACAAGATTTTTTAGTTGAAGAGTATACCTATATATTAATCAAATAAGATATGGTACAACACTAATCATAAAAAATAAGAGGGTGGAAAAGTCACACCCCACAAGAATAATAACATTGAGGGAAAAGACACCTTAGGAAAAGTCTAGAAAGTGGTCAAAAAATGACCACACCCACAAAAAGAAGCATCACATAAAAATTTGACATCAACTCAGAGAGAGAAAGGAAGAAATAACAATAAAGAGAATAATTAAGCAAGTGTAACAAACATGGACATCGAGGGAGGTGGTGGAGATGGTAGGTCCTGACGCTTGCCACCTCATCTTCCTAGGGTAGGAGGATCCTCATCCACAGGTAATGGTTCCTAACCAGTGTCTTGTTATGCCTCTAATGTCTCATCTTGATTTATTTTAGAAGAGATTACCATAGCTAGTTGTAAAAATTTGGATTGGGGAGAGGACCCCAACCCCTAATGTCACCATCATGAGATAGGCGAGGAAATCCCCAAGCCCTACCATCACATTTATATCTAGAATAGCCACTCATACCATCATGACGAGGAGAAGATCAGTGAGGTGGTGACTGACAAGGAGAATGACTCTTGTTTTTAGTTCTGGATGCTATTGGTGTGGCCCATGACTTCATTCTTGAGGACGTGTTGGATGTTGTGGGTGTTTAGGAGGTTCACGAATAACTATACATGGGGTATTTCCCTAGTGGTCGAGTAAATGGTAGAGGTGGTTGAGTTCTAGACAAACTTTATCTGTTTGACTTTGAATCTGAAGAGTAACATTAAATAGAACAATATTTTTGTTAGTAATAGAAAAACTATGTTCTAGCTCTTCATGATTAAAGAAAGAATAATTTATACCTTTCCAAATTTAAAATAAAATATTAGCTTGAAATATTTGCCAAAATCTATTGTATTTTGTTGACAACATGTCTGAGTCCCCTAAGAGAGCCATCTTCCATGTGAAGAATTCAGGTCAAAAGGATTGAAAAAGGGAGTGAATCCAATGCCATGCAAATTGTGCATGAGAACAAAACCAAAAAAGGTGCTTAACAATCTTTGGTTATTGACAAACTAGGCAAATGGATTTGTGCACTCCCAAATGCTTGAGTCGGTCACCCACAAGCAAGCCCTCATAAAAGTGATTCCATAAGAAATAAGCTTTTTTGAGCTCAATAATAGCAGACCACATAGTTCTAAAATGTCAAGCCCAAACCCCATGTCTAGAATGGGATTACTAGTTTATTTCATAAAGGTTTGGGACAAGTGAGCAGGTTTTTTTTGTATTCTTATAATTTCTAAGCATGCTTTTCAAAAATCTCTACAAATGTTATAATATATTGGTGTATCACTAATGCAGAATTGTTTTGTTCATAACAACAAATCAATACAAATGACATGGATTTTGAACAACACATTATGTAGCATTCAAATTTACCACTTTAAAAAAAAATTAAAATTTTATTCCATGTATTTGAACAACATAAATATATTTATTACACCATCAAATTTAGCCGTTGAATGCACAAATATAAAAGTGCACCCAAATGTTTCACTTAATGTAGTGAATTTTAGAATTACAGTCTTAATTATTTATCTCCAAGACTAATTTTTTTCACATTAACTAATGATAGTATAAATGCATGAAATTTAATGGAATCATAGATGTTCAATTGATAATGAACAATGGAAATTAGACTAGTAAAGTGCACATATTTATGATATCAAAACATGCATAGTTATTTGCATTGGTTTAAAATTATTATTTGCTTTCATAGTTATTTACAAAATAGGGAAGTAACTAAAATCTTTATTTGTGTTTAATTTATAAAAAATAAATATTTTGACATTTATTTAATCATAAAGCTAAGTGACCCCATCAAACTTTCCCCCAAAATAGTACTAAAACTCTAAAATAGGAGCATAATAGGTGAAGATAACTCTTCAGATCAAACACCTTAGGCCTAACAATAGGAACAGATCCCTTACCCAATAATCTCCTCTGAAACCACTCGATGCACTTGATTAATTATAATCTCTATGACATAACAAGATGATGTTTCCTTGAGCATACTCTAAGATGGGGAAAAACTATCACCTTACCCATCCTAGGTCAACCTTGTCTCAGCATAAAATGGATGGCTTGTAACTACTCTAAACCTACTTGCACCTCCAAAGGTCTGGAGGCTAAGTTTCTAAAGCTACCTGGCTAACTTCCAATTGTAGGACCACCTGAGTCCATGAGAACTAAGACATTTTCAAACACAGATCACTCCCCTCCACAATAATCAACCCCAACAAGTTACAACAACAACCTATGAACCCAAGCCTTACCTAGAATTGAGCTCCCCTGAGCACACACATCGTCTGCTCACATTGTTCATCTAGATCCTCCATCTGAACCATAAACATCCCCTACCACTTTAGACAATCTCAGTTGTAGTGACTCCCCCCACACGTCCAACACTTTAAATGGGACTGCTTCTCACTTGACTCTCTAACTAGTGACATCTTCTTGCCACCCATGGAAGTGCTTCAAGACTTTCAAGATCCCACTGATGACTCTAGAGTAGCCTTCCTTCCCTAGTCACCACCTGGCTTCCCTAAAGACTTAATCAACCCCTTACTAACACCTCCACCCATGGATACGCAAGGGCCTAAGGTGCTTTTGGATGAAAACCCATCTCTAAAATCTAAGAGATGGTCTGCTATAGCAATTGCTTTGCTAACATCAGACACTTCATGGTGATGGATCTCCACTTAAGCCCATGACTGAAGAATATGAGTAAATTGAATAACTTATCTACCTCTAACATGTTAGTGGCCTCCAAGAAAAGGCTTTAGAAAGAATAGATATAGTCTCTCATCTCCCCCACTTGCTTCAACTAACTCAACTTATTCCTAGCTAACCATGCTACATTCATAGGCCAAAATTGATCCTTAAGGGCTTCCTTCAGATCCTCCCAAGAGTCCAACCTCCTCGTAGAACTCTTTGATGTAATGCCATTAACCAAGGTTATATAATAAACCTTTGTCATACCTATGAGGTACCTTGTACAATGTGCACCTCCTATGTGCCTAATAGACCCCCTAATCTTGATAGATACTCCTCCATGTCCTAGAAGAAACTCTCCAAAAGATGGTCATCTCACTCACCATTATAACACTCTAGTTCCTTCAACTTGGGGAGCTTTAAGATTGTAAAAGAACTAGACCTTGATACTTTTACCAAACCTGATACCATTGATCAGCACAAAGCCACTTCATCCTATAACTTCATCTAGAACACCAAGATCTTCTCCAACCTTATATTAAGTTCCATGATCGTCTACCCCATGGTAGTCACCTTTTCCTCAAGATCACTAAGTCTCATACCCACATGATCCCCCATCAATTGGAACTAGGTACCAACTCACTCAACAAGGCCTTCACCCACTACAATAACTTTTGACTTACTAATGTGGAAACTACCACCACCTTCACCTTTGCCTTGACCCTACTCTTGACCCCTATTGGGCACCTTTTTGAGCAACATCCTAGATAGATCTCCTGCCATATTGACTCAGACGTAACTAGACACAACACTGGACTGACTCGACAGGGGAAGGTATAAGACTATTTAACTTAGGCAAACATAATCCTATAAAACATAAACCATGTGCTTTGATACCAACTGTAATGGGGCTAGCTCGACAGATTTGACCACCCATATGGTACCACTTGTCCTAACCCAAATCCCTCATTACAATGGGAATCTACAATAACTATAGACTACACCTTCAATGTTTACCTGCATAAGTACACCCAAAAACATAGTGGACAATATCTTGTATAATAAAAGATTAGTTGCAAAAATAAAAATACACACTTGCAAGGATCAAGAAATCGACTCAAACACACATAAGCATTCACACAATGCAAGAAAACTAGGAGTAACATGTATTTTATCAACTCATTAGGACATTATATTCTAAAGTAAAATAAATGGGCCAACTAGCTAGCATACACAACAATGACTGAGTGCGGCTCAACTGATAATGCTCAAAACCACTCGAATGATTACAATAAATAATTCCCTCCCAAGGTCTGATTACTCTCTACCTAGGAAAACCCAGTCCCTACTTCATGAAATCTGAGACCAACATAATTGCTCACAAACACTCACATGATTCTTACACAAACACATGTCAACGGTCTACATAAACTTGGGACTAACATACACTGCTTCACAATGATTCACTTTTTACCACTTCGACAGTTTAGACTTGCATTCACTCAAATCACTGTGCAAAAAAAACTAACCATTCACTTGATCAACACAAACCAAATTATGAATGTAGATAGGAATGTTGAAGCAACACATCCCTCATAGTTGCAGTCAATGAGGCATAACTATCGTATTCCAACTCTTACATTCAACTCACCACTCTTTCCCTCCAAGTCTATGTAAATCCATTCTCACTAGCTGACATATGTGTGATCCTTTTACTCCCACCCATGAGTTCAACTCTATTGAATTTTAATAAAAAATAAATAAATAGTGGGCTATTCTCAGGGTCAATTAGGTTGTGTGTCTTGTATAAGTTTTACTCTTTTATTAATAGTGAGGTGGCCGCTTTCCCATCACATACATTGGTTTCATCCTGTCACTCGATGGGAGTTGTAGCCTCCCATGGGTTACAAAGTCCATAACTCTCTTTTATTAAGTTATAAGCTTTATACAACGGGGAACCCCCTAAGGTTTGTTTCACAAGAGACAAAATAGGGGAATATTTCATTGTTGACCACTAGTTCCGTATTATGTGTTAGGATAAGGTACTTTACAAATGTTTTTTGGCTAGAATCACAGATGTGTATGGTCTTTCATTGGGTCATTATGTTATTTTGGTGATGAGTTCAGTATAGGGAAGGAAAGAATTGTAAGAGCAGGGAATTACATAGGGTCTACTGGCCACCATTGTTGTTCACTGATCTGTTCCTTTAAATTTGTATTTGGGCATCAACCTGTTTCTATAGGGCCATTATGATTTCCAACATACAGATGTATGATTCACCTTCTTTTTTTCTACAGTTGGGTTTGTTATGTTTCTTCACTCATGGTTGTGAAGCTATATAAGGGTGTCCATTTCTCAGAAAAGGATGTTGGTTGGTGCCTCAATTTACCTTGAAATCACCATAGTTGGTTCCACAATGTTTATTATGTGTGCAGTAGATTATTTAGCTTAATTGTGAATGGTAAGACAACTTTACAATTCATTCTACATTTTTTTGCTACTTCTTATCTAATATTATTGTAATTTACTCTCTTCTGGCCAAAAAAAATTATTAAACTTCCTGAGTTGTATTTAGAAATAATAAGAACAAGCCAGACCATTCGTATCCTAAAAATTTTTAGATAGGACAATGATCGAATTCAAAACCTGCTAGAGACGCTTGCATTTCAATCTAAATGTAAAATGATATGCTATAGCTTCTAAATTTTTTGATCTAATACACCTAGATCCTCTAATTATAACATTTTTGCCTCTTGCCTTTTACCATATATTTTTATTTTATTTGCTTTGTCAACAATGTGACTATAGCAAGTTTCGTGAAAAAATGGCCCTTTAGGGTCGTTATAGTGACCCGTGCAAGCAAGGTCGATTGGGTGAAGTTAGATATTTGTAGTAGAAGGTTGATATTATGGGTTGAAGGTAAATTTTTTGTGGCAATATCTTGCATAATGAAACAAAAAATGAAACATACAAATTACAAATATGCAACACTAATACAATTTTTTTGAAAGTTAAAATAACATATCCAAACAAATAAAACTTCTCCATTATAAATAATACAAAATCATTTTTCAACCCTGTATCGGTAATGTTGACCTATGGTTTCCTAAAACCTTTAACAAGGGAAAAGGTTCAATAATTGAGTGAAGTTTTAAAAGATAACAATTGGGTTTTGTTTAAACTTGGATCTAATCAAACTAATTCCACCATACCAATTTTATTTGAACATTTCTCAGACCCAATCAAACTAATTTCACCATATGTGTTTGGTTTGTTGTAATAACTTTTAGATGCAATCTAACTAATTTTGGATAAATGAATTTTGTTTCTCGAAACATCTAAGATGAGAGCCTCTCATGGCGAAAGCAAGTCGTTCATCTCACTAAAGACACCTACTATAAAGGGAAATGATGACACTTTAATTTAATGTTTACCAAATGTCAATGACCATTTATTCATAGAACTATTTGCATATAGATGAGTTTTTGGTTTTAAATAGTTTGTGGAGTTTTCTTGTCCAGATATGGGTGCATGTTAAATCGTGGAATCAAATTCTAGTGCTTCCAAACCATTTGAATAACACATGAACCAAGTTTGACAACCACACTAGTAATCTGGCACCATCTTCATGCCGTACATGCCCATTATAATGAAACCTTAGTTCCCATAAATTAAGTGGTTTTAGATATGTAGTGGAAAATTTTAAATCAGACCTCATGCACATCATGACATGCATACTCTTGCAATCTGGCATTTCTAATTTTAATTAGATTTTTACTTACTAGCTATACATTTCAAACATAGATAAAACTATGAAAATGGAAAGCATTTCATAAATTTGGGAAGAAGGAATGGTGCGATGTAGCTACAAACCAATAGAAAAATAACTTTCATGCCCACCTTCCACTTTTACATTCCATCCCAATGCAATTATTAATAATTATATTGTTATTTTATAAATACCTATTACAATTATAGTAGTACGTAAAAATATAATATTTATTTCAAAGTCATTTATTGTATACACTCGTGTAATTATGAGTGGACTTAGCATGTATAATTATGCAACCATGTGTCATTTATATGGAAATTTTAAGTAAAACATTCTGTTAAGCTTTACATATATTGGCCTCATTTATGAGAAATTTAATAGTCTTTTTCATGGTTGACTATAAGTGGTGGATCATTGTTAGATATTTTGTTGAGTAAATTGCTAAGCTGATCAAATGAGTTGAATAAAAATTCAAATTTATCCCCTTGTCTAGAATTATAAATTCAAATTTTAGATTATTCCATTCAAATGTGCTGAATACAAATGGGCACCTCTAATTTCATTGATATTCTCATAATTATATCAAATGTGTATTATACATGGAAATTCTTATTGTTGAGATTACATTTATTAGGGATTGGTTGTTTAATTATTTTTCTAAATGTTTCTTAGTCCTTTGTATATTGGATGCATTCATTTGTGGTGTTTGGATTTGAAGGAGATATGGATCATGAATTTTTAGCATTGTACTTTGGCAGATAATTTAAATGGGATTTCTTTTTCACTATTATGTTCATTATATTATTTTGGAGTTTCAAAATTAGAAAATGCTTTAGCATACACTCCTTTTTCAATGTAGAAGCACTCCTAATGATTTACATTATAAAATATAAGATGAAACATAGCCTTAGTTTACATGGTGATTTTTACTGACATAGAGCATATGGCATTCTTTAGTGCATTATAGAATTTATATGCTACATGGCATAGGAGGATCTAGCATGCAGGGAGGTGGCCTTCTATAGATGTTTTCCAATGTGAAATCCTTATTACTACATAAAAATTTAATTCAATTTAATAATATTTATTTTCAATATTATTAACACCATATTATATTGTTATAATATATATTTTAATATAATATTTGTTTATTTTATATTAATTAAGATGGTGAAATGGTTTATTAAAAAAATTGGTTATATTTTATGAATATTACACTAAGAAATAGTTTTAAATCAATTGAAATTGTTATCAGTATGGAAATTTGAATGAAATTGAAGGTGGAAAGGTATGATGAACATCAAACTAAAATTCTAATGAGATAACAATTTTGTTTTGGGCAATCTATTGTTGTAGTAAACCGCATTTCTATTTTTTTGGGTGTGTTTATATCTGGTGCATAAGGTATTTGCAATTGTTTTATGTTCATTTTTGTAGTCTATTCTACCGATTCAACAACAAACCAAACCAAAACCTAAAAAATAGTTGAAGCCACGACCTCCCTGAATGTTTTGGAACCTCCATCAACCACCTGACCAATTACATAACATGTGTAGTAATAAACAATAACATGGAAGGAGTAGAAACCATTTCCTTATTGTTTTTTATACTTGGATGTTACCCAGGTGGATTATCTTATTTGTTGACAAACTTAAAAAGTGATAAATACTTTAATAGGATTTGATTTGTGCAATATTCATATCGATATGAAAATTATATATATTAATTTAATATATATACATAGTCTAAGAATAGTGATATATTGGCAAATAATAATTATAATATCTGGTATATTGCATACTCATTTATTATAAATGTATAAGTGAAATTATTAAAAAAATGATTGAGAACAAGTTTCCTATGTCTACAGTTGAATTAAAAATTAATATTCAACAAATGAATTAGTCTAGGTAGATCTCCTTAATTGTGGAAAGCTTAAAAATTGGTAAAAAAATAATAATCTAATATTATAATAATAATTAACAATGAGATTTAAAGATAAGAAATAGTTTAATATTCAACAATGGACTCTTGGATAACGTGATATCTTAGATTAGTTTCTTTTATTATCCTTTCTATTGACATGATATTTCATGTGAAATTATACACTACAAAGTGGTTTAGAGTTTGTACGATGGTGCCATATTCTAATGACAAATACTCTACATTTGGCGTACATCATATAAAATGATCTTACAAGTTGAATCCTTCTATTTGTTCATCTCGATGTTAAAAAGGAAAAAATACTCACTCAATGATTGGTCCCAGGTGGGAGGGAATGTCATGAGTTAAATTTTGGTCAAAAGGGGAATATACCTCACAAAATAAAAGAAAAAACTTGATAAACACAATATGATGTGATATTTTTTGTGATGTAAAAATTATTATATTAATTCTTGTATGATTGAGTTTCAAATTGATTAATATTATTTAAATTTTTGCACTATGGGTTATTTCTTTTACATTAATAATAGATTGATGTTGGTGTAGCAAATGATAAAAGTAGTATGTCACAATATAATACATAAAAGGGGAATATATTCCACAAATTAAAAGAAAACACTTACTAGTTTTGAATAGTGAGGGTTTGGGGAAGTGGTGGTGCAGAGAGGTTTGGTAGCACATGACATCATTTATGTTGGCCAACAGTTAGGAGTTTCAATGACCAAGTAGTTATTTCTATTTAAGCAAATTGTACATCCTAAATGAAGTATTTTTCCTCGTTGTGGATTATTTACAAGGGACGACCACCATAGGTATAAATATTATGAAACATTAAGCACCTAAACCTATCGTCTTCTTCAAAACCTCCAAACATACTCGTAAGATGATTATTATTAGTATTACTATTACTATTGCTAATAACTGCTCCAGTGGTCATGAAAGGTGAATGATCCTCTATGTTGAAAAATTGGTATTTCTAAAGTAGTAAAGCATAAGAAGATGATAACTAAGCCACAAGTTTGATGCTTAAAATGCTTCTCTCGTGATTCGAATAAGTGACCTGATGTAAACTAAACATGCTTATATTGGATGAATATGCAAATAACAATTTAAATTAATGATGATGATGATGATGATGCCTAAGAAATGAATATTCTATAGCTAGACTTTTGTATCTATATAATGATACATATGCCATAAGATTATTCATAAATGTATCCACTGCCACCATTACCTTATCTCCCTACAGTCGCTTCTTATGCTCCAACAATCTTAGACTTTCATGTTGTACCACATGAAGCCCTCTCTATAATTGTGTCTTCTATGTCATGCCATTGATATTTTCCTTCTTCATTTCCTTCATTCAATCCTTGTTATCACCACGTCTAGGGTTTGAACCTCCTAAAACAACCTTTTCATCCAACAACATTAAAATTGTTGCTATATCAAGTTCTGTTCTTTTTTTTCTTTAATTCAGCCCAAGAGCAACATCACCACCAATATTTTTATCTCAACTATTTCGACTCAAGTGAACCCACATTTAATTTGAATTTATCTCCATGTCTGGACATGACATATATATAATATATATGTACTATGGTCATGTTTCTTTCTAGGAGTATGAGATGCTTCATGTCTATTTCTTGCATTTAACAATTATATCATGAATTGATGGGAAGGGTAGAGGAAGACCCATATTTAGTTGGTTAGTATAATTTATGATTGGATTTTGGGGCTCTATCTAGGAATTAAATGGCAGGGTTAAAATCCTCAAAAGGGGTAACAAATGATAACATTTACTATCACTTTGACAAGTCATGGATGGTCTCTTTCATCCTTCTAATTGGTTATTGTGGCTTGTTTTTCTAGGATCTTCACAACCACGTTTGGTCTTTGTTTATTGATCTAATCAATATCCTATTAGCCTTTAGTTAGGATACATTGGAATTTTAGGAGGATTTTGTTTTGGCTGAAAATATTTATTCTTGTTATTTATTTATTTTTTTTTATTTTGGAATTAAAATTTTACTAATTGTTATGAGTGTTAATTCTTGTTACAGATATTTACATAGTTTGAATGCTTATTTATTCTAGAATGTAAATATTTAATAAATTTCTCTTTTTAGTGTTTTTGATTAGCCAACTGGCAATGGCGAAGTTAGTGGTGGGTCAGGCAAAAAAAGTCAACAGGTATTGTGTGAATAGCTCAACAATTGTGGGATCATTGCCATTCATATGATTTATATATTAAATATAAAATAATATTTATATATATTTGATATATCATATATTAATACATACTAGAAATAATTGCAAAACAAAATTATACAATACTTCTAGCTTTCTTTGCACATTCGGGGCAATTTCTAGTCTACATTATGTAGACACTT
The DNA here is from genome assembly GCA_037957365.1 of Torreya grandis. Taxonomy (NCBI): domain Eukaryota; kingdom Viridiplantae; phylum Streptophyta; class Pinopsida; order Cupressales; family Taxaceae; genus Torreya; species Torreya grandis. Next base: position 301,252 of record JARHVA010003789.1, read on the forward strand.
AAATATGGCCTCATGCCATTTGTTACTTGTTAAATTATAGGGTTTTAAAGATTTTTTTTATTTTTCAGAAATTAATTTATATTGGTATAGTGTTTTCATATCATTTGAGTACTTACATATGGTGTATGTACAAGTATTTATATCTAATGATTATACTTATAATTAAATATATGATTGAAATAAGTTATAAGGTGTCCATGGGACCAAAATTATAATCGTGTGAAAATAGTCTCCTAGAACATGGATTAAATTGTTAAAATGAAAATTTTTGATATAATTTAGTTACGACTTATATGACTCTTTAAGAATAGCGTGAATAAATTGTTGATATATATATATATATATATATATATAGTAATAAAAATTTGTGTGCAATACATATTATGAGTATATTATGTACAAGTATTTAGATATATATAGCATATAATAATGCACTATGATGTGTGCCTATATATTATGTTTTTTTGAATGCTAGTATGCAATTTAAATATAGGGTATACCTGAGTGGTACAAATTGTACTTACTTGGTTATTATTTATGATTATGGGTTGTTTGATTCTTGAAATTGTAATATTAGTTATTTGTAATTAAGTAGTGTGCTCATATGCAATAAACTATGGTATTATGAGATGTCATAGAGAATATTTTAGTTAAAAAACTATAATCTAAATATATGCTATACTTAGATGGTACAAGAAATAATTGTTATGTCTAGACACATCCATACTCTTTATGAATTAAATGTATATATGCTGGTTATTTCTATGAATATCATGTTTATGACAGTTAGTAGGACCTTATTTATGTGTGTATACAACACCTAAGAGTATAGTGAATGCTAGAATAGAATATTTTGTGTTCATATGAAATCAGATATTTTTTGTCATGTTTAGTTGCTTGAATATAAGCTTATGTTTCCATGGATTTATGACTGATTATGGTAATTAGTAGTTGTGTTTTAAAACACTAGACTATGATAATATAAGTTATCATAAGGTGTAGTATATTTTAAAAATACTAATAGTAATTAAAAACTACAATTAAATATGTATTTTCCTTGATTGATATAAACTCTCGTCATTATTTATATTATGGGATAAATGATAGTGTGAGATTCATTCATATATTTGATGAAATAAATAGATGTTGTTAGATTATCTTATGCTTAACATGTTATATGTTATGATTGATAGTAGGATGTAAATTGTATGAATCTTTTGATTATGTTATGTTAGCCAAACTCACATTATTGATATTAAGTAATGAGTGAGATGCACTTCACTAACTTACTAGCATCAAATGCTAGATGAAGGCAATATGATCAAGTAGTGTGTATAAATTTTGGCAGATCTATAGATCATTATTATTTATTATTCTTAATTTTTTTTACCAAAGTATGTTTAGTGAGACATTGTCATTTCATGAGTATGATTTACATGTGTGTGATATCTAGTAATAGAACATGTTTTTTATGATGCACTACATATTTAGTTTTGAAAATTATATAGTACATGGGTACTAGGTTGTCTCTCTAGATTCTTGCGCCATCACTATCTACTCATCTGTAAAGGTAGAGATATTCCATGATGAGATTAGTACAGGGGATCATTGGTCCATGATTAGTGTAAAAAAGTGTTGTGATGATGTTTTCCCTCCCCACAATAGTGTTTAGAGATGACACTTAAAATGACCACAGATACTAGAGTGTGGGGAACTATGCTCTAGGGAGCCATGCATCTTATATATTTAAACATTATATTGTATTGTATTTATAATTAAAACATTATCATGATGAGTTGTAATTATTTATTCCATGTACATTGACAAGAGTGGCTATAGGAATGTATAAACCATGGCTGGTTAATTATAATTACCTTTTATATTTGTTTTATGATGTTAGTGATCAGTGATGTATGAATTGGTATAATTTATTTATAGTTATCACACATAGAATATTTTATATGATCACTGGTTAAATTATCATGGTGTAAATTATTTATAGTGTATGTGTTTAATTTTTAAAAAATCACATATTTCTAAGTACAATCCAGTGAAGTTGTTACATGTGGTATGAAGTTATGGCTCAAATTCTATGACCTAATGAGTCCATTAGCATTTTCATGTCCTTCTGTTCACCAATGTGAACATAGTGACATGAAGTATTGCACTAATTAAGAGAAGTGTATTTTGGATTTGTAGTACCTCAATGCGAAACTATGTTACAACATGATTGTAGTTTTGAGACTTAGTAGATACTCTTGTATGGCTTGGTGACTATTATAGGGATGAAAAATTCATGAAATGTTGTGTGGAACATTGAGTGTGTATCTTAGAGAGCAATTTTACCTCTTTAGAATTATTAAAGGGTTGGTTTAATGAGTGTCTCGATGGTGATGGTTGTATAAGATGTTTGGATAGGTAGGTGCATAACATAGTTATTGAGTTATGAACAAGATATTCTTATCTTAATTTTGATCATTTAGATCAAACACTTGAGTGTGATTACATCTTTAATTGGAAATCAAGTCACCTTCACTATTTATAACTTATGTTGTGAGTGTTTAAAAACCATGAGATGCTTCTCACTTAAGTATACATGCATTATTTTTGTGTCTTATATATACTAATCCTAGAAGTGGGAAATCTTATAAGACCATCTTTAATTTGACACCACCTAGTGTAGTGGGAATTATCCTTGTAGTGGAGTAGAGTCATTTTTGTTGAGGACTCCAATGTGTTAGGAGTTTGATCATGGATTGGCACTCCTATGTTTATGTGGATTAGGAAGAAGTGTCATTACTCATAGTTAACATAGAGGTGAATTATTACTCTCTCACCCTCCTTTGACATCATTATAAACCTACTGAGAGGATTCATATTTTCATGATGTTGATTTAGTATTTTCTTAAATGGGAACTTGTTTCTAAAATGTTGTTTTAACCATTTCCCTTGAGTTCATGTGATGGTGTCTTTTACTTCTTATTGAGAAAGCATTTGTAAGATATAATAGATTGATGCATCTTTTTGGTTAGTATTTTATTTTCAATTGTGGAAGTAGGTTATGATACTACTCTTAAAAGTTTGGTAAGTAGGTAGTGATTATGACAACTTGGGTTTTGATGTTATCTTTTACCATGTGAGGGTATTTAAGATTTTTGTTGTTGAGATGTTAGGTCTCTACTTTCCGCTGATGACATTTTAGAGTTATACTTTCCAGTGTTACTTTATCTAAAATTGTGAACTTAGACCACATGGAGTAGTGAACCTTAAATTTATATTAATTCTTGATTAAAAATTATAAGATGATTATAATTGTTATGTTATTATATACCCTTGATTTGATTGATATTAATATTATCTTTTTTATTAAAGCATGTTATTTTAAAGAGTTATTTATGTACCTTTCAGCAGTAGCGAATAGGGTATAGAATGTATAAAATGTGAATAGGGTATATGATGTATAGAACATCTTGTCAATAAAAAGGGTTGAGATAAACTTATAACTTGTTGTGCAACTAGCCGAGAAAGTAGAGAGACATTGTCTCACTTATTTTTTTTAAAGGTTTTAAGGACATTGAGATCCTTGGCCTTTGTAAACAATAATTTTGACATCATTTTCTCTTAACTATGAATATAACAGAGTAAGTTAAGCCATGAAATATGATATTATTTATGTTTGGTTAATGGCGACTTAATATGATTACAGAATGATTTTATGATTTTTTCTTGTATGTATGTTGGTACATCTTGAATTATATAGCATATGTTATTAATTTCTATGATCTATTAGTATGGAATTGTGATTTTTTGAATTTTGTGCACATTTTAGAGATCATTAGGTCATGGAGACCTAAGAGAAGAGTGGTGAATTAGAAATATGAGTACTAATAGATGGTAAGGGATCCTATTTAGTATCATATTGACTCGATAGTTACTGAGTTTGAATTTGGAAAACGGAATTGTCAAATCTAGGATTTGATAGATGGATTTATCGAATTCAATTGTATGGCCATATAAATATAAATTGTAAAATGGTTAATCCTTAATTTTATATACATTGAAAATGTAGTATTTTCAGTTCCTATTCAATGTCATACTTTCTAGGAGATACATGGAATAGAAATAATATTGACATGTTATACTTATTAGGAGCTAGATAGAGTGGCGATGGTATTAACTTATACACATCATTCTTACTAGGTTCCCTAAACATTTTTCTCTAAAATGAGAAAAACACTCTCTAGGTTAAGAGATGTCTAAAGGGGCTGAAAGGTTTTATGAAACTCTTCTTAACCATTTGTTTTTTACTTTTATGATGATTTCATGTACTTTTTGAGTGTTAGTAAAAATTTCACTAAGATATGTGTGACCCTTTGAGGTATTAGAAGTGGTCAATCATGTAGTATATAAACCTATCTTGTCATTTCTGGACCCCAAGGTTGTCACAATAAAATCAATCAAAGTAATTGACATTCACAAACTTTGTTTATAAAATAAGATGTCAAGAAAAGGGTCATGTGAAACTAATATTCTGATAATAGTGTTATTTGGAGAGGACTATAATGAATTCTATAAGTGAATTTCACATTTATCTACTTAATTTAATATTTTATACTATGATATTATCAAAGTAAGTGACATTTACAATCTTTGTAAAATAGGAAGATGCCAAAAAGTAGGGTCTTGTGGAACCAATATTATGATAATAGTGTTATTTGGAGAGGACTATAATGAATTCTTTAGGTGATTTTCACATTTATCTACTTAATTTGATATTTTATACTATGATATTTTTTTATCAAATAATATTTTTAGTTTCAAATTTATGTTTGAATAAGAGTTATCTAGGATAATGACTGGTTTTAGGAGGGAAGGACTTACATCTCGATTCCTCACTAATTAAACTATTTGATTATCCATATATATATATATATATATATATATATATATATATATATATATATATATATATATATATATATATATATTCGACAAATTTAATTTAGTTATTTTCAACTAGGATTTAAGATATATGTTGTTATGGGACAATAGGATATTACTTAGGTTACATGATTATATTGCTATGAGTTAGCTATAGTGTATATGTTTGTATTATGATCATGTTGATTTTTTAATTTTGTTATATTTTATGATGTAGGTATATCATATTGATATGGTCTAATTATCTATTTGTTGTGAGGTTGACACAAGAGAGCTCATATCTCAGAGCATGATGGAGGGAGAGCATCATCAGAGAGGGTGATGAAAATGGAGATGTTGGATAATGATAAGTAAATTAGTTATAATGTTGCACACACCACATTAACTAGCACATAATTAGATACATCATAATAATTATCATAATGTGTTTTAATACTATTTATATTTAGATAGTATTTACGCATGATTAGCTTAGTGTAGTGTCTTTATTAAATTATTATGGCTAGCTTTTATATTAATTAGTATTTCATTATTAAGATAATTTGAGAAATATTAAAAAATAAATAAATAAAATAAAATCAAAAAAAGTGGAATAAGATGAAAAAGAAGAAAGATTTAAACATAGAACAAAAAAGAAAAAGAACCAAAAAAAGAAATTCTTAAAATAATGAGAAAAATAGAGAAAACCAAAAAAACACAAGAGGGAAAATAATTTTCAAAAAAAGCCATTCTACCTTTTCATAGATAGTAAGAAAGAAGATAATGAAGGAAAAGAGGAGGGGGGCGTAACACAAAGAAAAGGAGGTGTAACACACAGACAAGAAGGAGAATGATAAGCAATCCAACAGAGGAATAACAAGAAATTCCAAATAGGCAAAGCCTTAAAATTGTGTTATTATCAAACATAAATCTGTATGTTTTCGACTGTATACTTTCAGATGACTAGTTTTCACATCTAATAGAGAGGTATAAACCCATAATGGTTGCATATAAAACATAGAGACTATATGCTAAATTTGAATCCATACAAATCAAAATATAGTCATACAAACAGTTTGAGGGTGGCGATTTACATTATAGAATATTTAATCATAATATTGTAATTATGGTGATATACACAAACACACACACATATCCCTATTTGTAGCTTATACACCTCAGGTCGCATATGGTACATGGTTACATAAAATAAAATATACCGCATGTTTTGATCCTTTGAGTTCAGTGATTTGTTCATACAGCCAAAAGGACATTTACATTTAACAAACTTATTTTATTCAGCAGTATTAGCTATATAAAGATGCTAGTTATATATACAGTGATGCTAATAGGGAATGCAACGATGCTATTATGGAGCCAATGAATAATTCTAAATTAAATTTGGATTTAGAGTGCAACAACTCAAAATATGATGAAGTGATTCATTAATATAGTGCATCGATTTAATTATGGTAGATTTAGAAATGGTAAATTAAAATATACAAATCCATAGTATCTATAGAGGGGCAGCAATTTAGTTTTACCCAGTGCCTTATTAAATTATGATTAGTAATGTTTTGTATCCTTAAGAACAATGGTTATAGTTGAGCCATAAATTAATAACAATGGTTTCTTTTTTACTGCAGTGATATGGGGCTCAAATATATTAAACCGTTGCATGTGCATAACTGGGTAGTCAAGTTATAATATGATGACTTAAGGGAATGGTTTGTATTTTGTTTGAATTGTGGTCTAATTTTGCAGATCGTTAAGCATAAACCCATATATATACCTATTATTTTGAGTAGATGTTTAGGGAGTCAAATAGGTAAATTCAATGACTCAGAAGCAAATCAACATGATTCCTTGAAGTAAACTGATAATATTTATTGAAATAACCTCTACCTATTATAAGGCATTATAATATTAACTAGATGGTGCATGTACAAATACTCGTATATAAGGATTATACAAGTCAATATCAAGTGCCTCTAGTAGTAACACCCATGCCGTGAGGTATGATAACTAGTTGATTAATCATATTTGGGCCCATATTCTATCCACTCTAAATGCCACGTCTTTTAAGCATCCCAAATTATTCCTTGAAATTCCCCTGAAGAGGGAAAGAAAGTATTAAGTCTGTATCAGTTATAATTGTCTCAGCTACTATATCCCTTATAAGAACAATTTATGATTCCATGATATATGTATCCCAATTATGTATATGTAATTCATCTAATTCAAAAGCATGAACATGTACTATGGTTGGGGAACTTGGTTGGTTAAAAGTTGGTTCTTCAGTTTCTTCTATCCATCTAGTTTCTCCATATGATAAAAGTGGCATGGGGCATGGTTTGAAAGTGATGGGCTCTCCTTTGTGTGTTTTTACTTCCCTACAGATCCTAACAACACTCCCTGAGTTCTCTCGGTCCCTTCCCACATTGCTTACTCCTATGATCCTCTACCGCGATTCATCATATTTATGCTTCCATAATGCCCACTAATTAGCTACCATTCCAAACCTAAAATCCTTTACCAACTCTTTTTTACTCCCCTCCCAAAGGTGTGACTCATGCAAAGAGGTATTTAGCTCTCCATTGACATAGTTTCAATCCTGCAGTCAATAAACAACTTCTTAATTTCTAATGAGAAATGTCTAATATATCAGTCATGCAGTTCTCTGAGGAACTAAAACTTGGCTTCTTCAAGATAAGAATAGGTAGTTACATCATACTCCAGAATGTAGCTATTCAACACTTCTCTCCACCAGATGTTAATAACTTATGTCCATGGTGTTCTATGTCATGTTAAATCTCTTTGTCATTCTAATGCCAAGACTATCTTCTATCAAAGTTTTGTGATCGACCTTGAGCATACACAAATAGCCAAGTATAAACATGAACCAAGATTTTAATAATGAAAGTTTTTTATAATGCACTATAGATATTATATTCTACCCATTGATGTGTGTAAACTCCTGGTTCAAGGTATGGAACTGCAAAATTATCCTCAACCCTAGTTATCCATTACCCAATACTCTCAAGGGTGATATATTCAAGCATCTTACATTATCGTGCAGCAACCATTACTAGTCTTGATAACAAAACCAAAATATTGGGTTCTTATTCTCAATAATGTTTCTAAAACTGAAGTGAAGCCCCAATGAGCTAACACGTTGGCCCTCCACGTAAGACTATGGTCTTGTGCGCTCACTCAAAGTGCATAGCTAGAGATCGGTTGCCATGGGTTATGTTGTGCAGTAACATATCAGTCATATTCTTTGTGTTAAAACTTATATTTGATTATAGTTTACATATAAATAAAGATATACTACTTTGATCCTAGTATTATTAAGCTCAATAACCATAATTATGCAAAGAAGTTCCTTGGAGTTCAGAGATTATTACTCAAAAAAAGTAAAGGTTGCATAGATATCATATCAAGTTCCAACTATAAGTGCTCAACTCAAAACCGACCATAGATACATATTTATCAATGAATTGGAACTTGAACATCAGAAATGGCTATAATATCCAAAACTATTATATTAAGCTTTAGCAAATGATATCCAAAATCCATCACCTATAACATTTTCATATAGTGGTCTTTATACTTATTTTTTCCTGACCAAGTAGTTAAAACATAAATGAAATGAGTAATTGGCCAACAAAATCTCCATGAACTAAGATTCATGGCAGTTTATTAACTAGTTTCTTCAAGGACCCAAGCTTGTGTGCCCCTATATACTCGTTCTATGCTAGATCCTTACTACCATGTGTCTATTTCCTTGTGGGCTAGTGAAAAACTCTCGATGGATAAGGTTTGGGTGGCCCTTGAGAATTGATCCTTAACTATCTCCCACTTCTCATGCACTCCCTAAGTCTTTCACTACTATTTTGAGTCCTATACTCTCGTGTTTATCATGGTTAATTCCCCTCTTTGATTGGGTCTTCTCATGATGTTGCTTCCATGCCCTTGTCATTTCACTCCTCACTGGTTCCATGCCATGGTGATTATGTGTTAGTCTAGTTCCATGCCATAGTTTTGCTTCACTATGTTCCTTCCATGTCATGTCGATTCCGTGCCAAAATACCAAAATACTTAGCCAAAATTTAGGGTCCAACAAAAATCATATAGATTCTTGGAAACCTTATTTTTATTTGTGAGGGTATGGAGTTGTCAAGAGCTTCTCATCTGAAAACCATCTTTCTCAAACTTGATTTTGAGAAGGATTATTATATGATTGAATGGCCTTTCATTCTAGCCATGTTATCAGACCTTGGCTTTTGACCATTATTTATTTCAACAATTCAAACTCTATTTGTGGATGAATTAGCCTAACTATCAAACATCTCAAATATGAATGAATTGGCCTTTATCATTCTATTCATCAAAGTTTCCCTCTTGTTCTGGCCCTATATGTCCTATTTATTGAATACATAGGGGTATTTTTTGGCTCATTGAGTCAAGCGGTGTCTCATATGAGGTATTTTTCTCCCCGACTGATCTTTATAACTCATCCATGGTCACTTTTCTGATGAAACCTTACTCACTCTAGAAGAGAATGGAAAATCATTTAAGGAAGCTTTGCATTATCTTGACATTTTTTTATTAGCTTCAAGGTCTAGCTTGTAGTGGAATGAGACCCAATGTTCAAGAAAAAGTATGATGCCCATGCCCAATTGGTTATTCCAATATAGATGAAAGTAGATTTACATAGGGAAATAATTCAATTTTCTTGGGATCCTTTTAACCTTTGAAGTTTTCCATATAAACATTTTTATAAATATAGTGGAGAAAAAGGTGGACTACTAGGTCACCAAACCACTCTCTCTCTCGAGAAATTTCTAGGTGTGCACCAATTTTTTTGTTGCTACCCATGTCTATTATTCCTTCTATTGGGCCCTTTCTAAATTCTCATATGACAAGTTGACTAAATTTACCATATATTTTCTCTGGTTTAATGCCAAATAAATGTAAGGTTTTCATGGAGTTTTTTAGGACATCTATTGTTTTATTCGTGATAAAGAAGGTATGGGAATTGTTAACATATATTGAAAGAGCATTGATTTATGTACCAAATGGGTGTTTAGAGCCATTGAAGGTAATGAATCTTGAAAAACTCTTCTATGTCATTGCATATCATCTAGTTGTCTTTATGGTAAATCTAGTAGTAAGAACATTGGCTTCCATACTCTCATAATTATGCTTGATTTAGTCAAAATTTAAGGTTCTTTTGTGGATAAAAGCATTCGAAAAGACTACAAGGATGTTAAGCCGTATCTAAAATGGGATGGTCATAGATTTTGTAGTGGACTTTCTTTCAATGATAATAATCTTTGGTTGCTTCCCATTGTGACCAATACTAGTCTTTATTTCGTAGAATTGTCTGGCATAAAGGCCTCAAGGTTTTTTAAAATAAGGTTGCATACTATAAAGTATTTAGTCTCTGCTCATGACTAGGCTCCCTAAGCTATGGTAAAATCAAAATTCAATCTAAGTAACTTTTACTTACCAATTATTCTTCACATTCAAGAGATAATCCCAGATGTTATGCTTCACAAATTTGGTTTTCAACTTCCAAGCCACTGGTGGAAGGATTCGAGATGGAATTGTGATACCCACTTCAAGAGTTATTCTATAGGCCTCCTTTATTAGGGGATGAGCCCTTTTATTTAGTGCTCGAAAAGATCAATAAACATTGGGACCTTAACTCTTTGCTTAAAATGTAGCTTGCCTGACTCGACATAATTTGGAAAGCCAAGCTTAAATCCAAACTAGCGCACTTCCTCTAGTGTTTGGTTTATCAAGGGTTTCTACTCGGAGAGTGTCTTTCCCACTTGCGAATTGCTCAGCTAAGTGTCCAGCCTATAACGGACTAGAGTCTTTGAGGCACACAGTTTGGACATGTCCTAAAGTCCAATCTATCTAGTAGTGGATACACAGTCTCTTTCAGGCATAGCACCTTGATCCTTTCTCTTAGCCTTTGGCCCTCCTTGAGGATTTTGTTAATTGGTCAACCTATAGCTTTTTTATGAAATTTCTTTAGAGTTGTCATTTTATTTCAATTATGGAAAGCTATAAAATATGCTTTGTTTAATAATGATGAATCTTGTCATTTATATATTAATGATGACTTTATTGTACTATTTCAACCTACATGCAGATTCAAGTCTAAGTTGAAAAGGTCTCTATGGAGCTCAAACATCTTCAAGAGTTGCCTGATCATTGGGGGGTGGGGTGCCCCATGTGACATGAGTCACATCCCCCTGGAATATCCACCACATGGCCCACCACCTCCAACTCATAGATGTTTCCAAAACTGGTCTCACATTCACAATATCTTATCCACCCTTCGCCCTGCTCCCACCCCCAACCTGGAAGATGAAGATCACCATCGTTAGGTGTAAAAGTTGATGTTGGGCCCTCCTAGTGGGGGGTAATAGTTGGTCCTCTTGGTACTATGATGAAACCTTTAAATGAATGGGACATTGTTTTTTTGGCTACCCCAAACCCCATGGATCCTTGGGTGATGTTGGATCCTCCCTCAACAAAACTTTCATAGCATCCTCTACCACCCAAGGATGGTCCTCCACCTCCCCCTTTAAGTGTTGTGACATGTGCCTAATTTAATTTTATTTACATAAAATATTTGTAATGTTATTTTGATACCATTTTTATCTGATGTTACTATGTAATTTATATTTTTATATTATTTTATTTTGAACAAATATTTTCTTTCAACAAAAATTTGAGTATATCAATCTGATAATTCAATATATAATTTTTTATTCAATAGCAAAAATCAAAAGTATAATATTGTGTCAAATATTTGGCCTTTATTTGAAGATGTTAAAAAGGTCACTAGTAGTATATAATTTACACCCTCACAAACCCAAAAAAAATTAAAAAAAGAGCAATAAAATACCAATTTAATTTTATGTAATTTAAACTGAAAATCATAATATGACATGACTGTAAGTTATTCTTTGTACCAAAACGTTAAAGATAATAACAATAATGTCTTCAGCCATGTAAACATAAGATCAAGATGGCCGAGTGGTCGAGCAGACAGATTTGAAATCTGTTAGGATTTCTTTGCCAAGGTTCGAGCCTCGCGTTTTTAAAATCGTACCTTTATTTTAACAAGCAGCATAGAAATATATTGAAAAACTAATTTAATTTAATTAGAGATTGAAAAATATATTACATAACATTTGGTGTTTATGAGTTTCGATAAAAGTTTTTATATTTTTATAAACATTTAATTTGAATATGAGTAGTTTTAATTGTTAGACTGTATTTTTGTAAAATATTTATCTATTTATTCATTAATAAATTATATTAAATTTTTATTGATACATTTTTTTTTAAATCAAATTCTCTATAATTTTTTATATTCATTCTCTCCTCTTTTTCTTTCCTACATAGCGGTTTAACTGATTTCTCCTTAGATAAGGATGCTAAAGCCATTGACCTAACATTGAATGTCAATGGTGTGTTATAGTGAAGGTAGTTTTTTTTGTTACTATCAAAGAAGACATTAGTTTGGTATATGAAATTTATTTCATGAAACTTCATCCAAAAATTATCTTTCTGTTTACTTTATAAATTTTGTACACACAATTTTACATGAAGCCCATCCATTTATGAACTATCTTTAAGTTTTTAAGTTTTAATACATGAAAACTGTTCAATAAATTAGTGCTCTAGTAGTGTATTACTAGCAATGGACCTTCCAAGGTTTATGATCACATTAATAGGGATTTATAGAATGTTTTGTTTATGGAATCTCACAGAAGTTACCATTTTTAAAGAGTTATGTAGGGAAACTCATTTTCTCTTATAATGTATTATAATAATTATGTTTTCAAAAATGCAATCAAAAGAATTTACAGTTTTCAAGAGATAATAAAAAAAAGTTTTAATAATAATAGTAAAATCATTTATGAATGCTATGTGTTAAATTTGAAGTATGAATGGTATGTATTTGTTGGAGCAATGCTTAATTATAAATGTTTTGTGTTAAATTTGTTTAATGAATTTTATAAGTTTAATTTAAAAATTTTAAATTGTGTTATCGATTAAGCATTACTAGTGACTATTCAATGACAATAAGGACATATGCATGGTGTGGAAGGAGTTTTTCATGGGAATATAGAGAGTCTTTATTGACACATACTTTGCATGTAAGGGTGCAGATGTTAATATAAAAATTGAATATGCTAAGAATATATTAAAGTTTAAAATGAACATAGAGCTCAAGTATTATTTCAACATCTTCTTAGTTATCATGGCATCAACCATCGATTTGGAGGTGAGGGGTGTGATGTAGCAGTTGAGATCACTTTCTCCAAGGCAATGGATGAGCAAGTTTTAACTCATACGTTTAGTTGGTGATTGTAACAACGTAAAGTGTCATTCATCATCTTCACCATCATTGTTGTCATCATTTTCTTCATCATTATCATTATCCTAAAATACCTCTTATAATAAATGAAACATTTGTGAAGTGTTTTTCACATGGTATTTCAAGTTTTCCCTATGAAATGTCTTGTTAATGCTCATCAACATCATCACACTCACATTATTAAAAAAACTATGTGAGGAGGTGGTGATGTGTATTCGGAAGGACCAATCGAGAGTGCTTCAATTCCTTACTAATATCATATCATATTTATACACATTAAATATTGAATATGCTAAGAATATATTAAAGTTTAAAATGAACATAGAGCTCAAGTATTATTTCAACATCTTCTTAGTTATCATGGCATCAACCATCGATTTGGAGGTGAGGGGTGTGATGTAGCAGTTGAGATCACTTTCTCCAAGGCAATGGATGAGCAAGTTTTAACTCATACGTTTAGTTGGTGATTGTAACAACGTAAAGTGTCATTCATCATCTTCACCATCATTGTTGTCATCATTTTCTTCATCATTATCATTATCCTAAAATACCTCTTATAATAAATGAAACATTTGTGAAGTGTTTTTCACATGGTATTTCAAGTTTTCCCTATGAAATGTCTTGTTAATGCTCATCAACATCATCACACTCACATTATTAAAAAAACTATGTGAGGAGGTGGTGATGTGTATTCAGAAGGACCAATCGAGAGTGCTTCAATTCCTTACTAATATCATATCATATTTATACACATCATTGTATCTCAATATACTAATCAAAATAGCTAACATATCTTATACCTTTGAACGATGTAATAAACTTTCTGAAAAATGGTTTTGTATTAGGGATTTATATTTTCTTACTTTGGATGATTTTCAAAAATTTTGAGTGGATTCACATTCACTAGGGGAAGGGACCAATAGTTGAGGGGGGTCCAATGGTTATGATTGTAGTTGTGACCCCTTTTCGTAGTCATGAGTTATTAAGATTTATTTGATAATATGTTATGGGTTGTTTAGTTGTTTTAAAAGTTACTTAAACATTTTACTGCTGGACCATTCATTTTTTGAATAATTAATATTAAAAATATGAACCTTTCTATACAATTACTGGCCCCCTTCTAAAATAGATGCACACTCTAGTTTAAAATAAAATGTACATCATATTCAACAAAATGAATATCATTTTCAAAAAAATGATATTCATTTTCATTAATACAAATATAAATTTCATTAATACCAATATCAAGTCCAAACTAAAATATAACTTTCAAAATATTATATCCTTTACTTATATTTTAAAGGTGTAAACATTTTAAAAACATCAACCCAAATGAATATTTTGAGCCCTTCAATTGCACTTTTGTACCTTTGACTATAAGGTGCATGAGATAAAATTCACAACATATGGTCCACCTAATTTTAATTACAATGTATAACATTCAAAATTCAAACATTTGGTTCCAACATATGACTCCACCTACCTCCATTCATGGGTGTCACTTGCAAAATTAAATGCAAATACACATCTAAGACTCACCATTCATAGACAATTCAAATTTCAAAATTCAAATTATCTTCTATAAATTAAACAAAACTATAGAAATGTCAATTTTTTATTTGTAAAGAGTTTGAATTGCAGAGAGAGTTTTATTTATAGAGAGTTGTAGTTTCAAATTAAACTACAAGAACACTTTAACATTCAACCACCAACATATTCAGAGGATCATGTTGTGGGTTATAAGTCTGCAGATTGTAGACTGACACACCAATGAATTTTAATTGTTTTTCTACCAAACCAAAACATTTTCTACATTCAAGTTCATGTGTTATTAATTCAGAATTATAAATATTTTAAATGTAGACTGATATAGTTATTGTTCACATATTTTCCATTCAATCTGCTCTATTATTTATATATGCAACACATTTTTGTTGAGTTGAGCTTTGAATGGAAGATGCATGGGTCATTACTTTGGAATCTACCACCATTTTCCATGTGGCTTGATGAGATTTTCTCCATCATTGTGGTAAGTTAATGTTGCCCTGCACAACACAAACAAACATTTCTGGTTATTTATTTTTTCACATGGCTATTATGGTTATTGTGCCTTGTATGTTCCTATTTTATATTATGTGTCTTTTAGGTTCCTGGGTTTCTTCAAGTGTTTTAATTGTTCATGTTTTTTTTTTTTTTTTTTTTGCATGACTTCACATCTAAGTAAACATTTACTAGTATGTTAATGGAGCAATTAAATGTTACACCAACAGACATCTCTCCATGTTTTTTTCATGAACCTCCTCCCTGTAAATGGCCATGAAACCTTGATGTAGGAGCATCATCAATTCTATGTACATTTTGGTTTGATGAGTCAATGTCTGGTTTAATAAAGTTTTAGGTAAGTGTGAGGAG
This sequence comes from Torreya grandis, assembly GCA_037957365.1. Taxonomy (NCBI): domain Eukaryota; kingdom Viridiplantae; phylum Streptophyta; class Pinopsida; order Cupressales; family Taxaceae; genus Torreya; species Torreya grandis. The sequence goes on from JARHVA010003789.1 coordinate 316,994, forward strand.
TCTTACTTGGTCAATTTACAAGAGTGTAAGTCAGTAAGAATTAAATTTCTAAGTCTCTAAGAGTGACAAATGGATTTTTCCCACTGAAAATAGTATTTTCAAATATTTGAATGATTAAGTGTCAAATGAGAGTGTTTCCTTATTATGCAAGCTTGTCTATGATCATGATTATGTATGTAAGGGTCCACTAATGTTATAGAGGGTATTTTTAATGTTTTATTATCTTTAATCTTAATTTAATGTAAATCTATTTTAAACCAATCTAGAAGTATGTCCAATGTAGGAGAAGATTAAACTTAGCATGTTTAGATAAGTCCTAAGACAACTGAGAGATTCTTGTTGTATAAAACAAGATAAAACTAAGAAAAGGCATCTTGTAACAAGATTATAAGCCTTGAAGCATCAAGAAAGAACACAATGAAGTGAGGAAGATGACTAGAAAAGGATTAGTGGCAAGATTGTATGAAGATGGGGAGTGGTGTATAGGTGCTCTACATATGCATTTTGAAGATATATCAATAAAGGAAGGTGATATAATCATTAAATATACTTCACAAACATTTATGAATGAGTAATATCATGTTATTTAATGTTATTTATTCTTTTTTGATGATCTTATGATGAGGTTATGACTTGCAAGTTGAAGATGAGACCTTCCTAGAGACATAATATGATAGAATGGTCTAATTCTACATATTTTTTGTATTATGAAGCTTTAAGAGTAATAAATAAAGATAGATAATATTTTATAGATAAAATTTTATATGTCATGTTCAAAGTAAAAATAACTTTTCAAAGCTTTAAAACCCTGAGATTTTATAAAATTCTTGCCCTTGGCTTTGTATACTTAGTTTTATATTGCAGTCATCTAGAGAAAAGATCCTTATCATTTTAGGATTGTTCATGGTTAGATAATGATTGGAAAAGGTTTTTATGATAGGTAAGAGTATTTACCAATTAAAAATATCACTTGACAAACCTAAAATTTTGAATTATTCTAGCTCTTGGGTCTAAGTCTGGCCTTAAACCCTACCTTAAGGTTTTATCAAACTAATATTACTATATCTCCTAAATAGATTGGTTTAAGTTGATAAAACTTTGTATACACACTCAAGGGGATGTTTATGATGTCTTCAAAATATTTTAATGTAGTAAGAATACTTGTATAGGGAGAAATCACAAGATTTTTTTAATTGAAGAGCGTACCTATATATTAATCAAACAAGATATGGTACAACACTAATCATACAAAATAAGTGGATGGAAAATTCACACCCCATGAGCAAAATCACATTGAGGGAAAAGACACCTTAAAAAAATTATAGAAAGTGGTCAAAAAATGCCCACACCCACAAAAATAAACATCATGTAACAATTTGACATCAAATCAGAGAGAGAAAGGAAGAAATAACAATAAAGAGAATAATTAAGCAAGTGCAACAAACATGGACATCAAGGGAGGTGGTGGAGATGGTAGGTCCTGAGGCTTACCACCCCATCCTCCCAGGGTAGGAGGATCCTCATCCATAGGTAAAGGTTCCCAACCAGTGTCTTGTTATGCCTCTAATGTCTCATCTTGATTTATTTTAGAAGAGATTACCATAGCTGGTTGTAAAAATTTGGATTGGGGAGAGGACTTCAGCCCCTAATGTCACCATCATGAGACAGACAAGGAAATTACCAACTCCTACCATCACCTTTAGATCTAGAATAGCCACTCATACCATCACGATGAAGAGAAGATCATTGAGGTGGTGACTGACAATGAGAATGACTCTTGTGTTTAGTTTTAGATGCTATCGGTGTGGCCCATGACCTCATTCTTGAGAAGGTGTTGGATGTTGTGGGGGTTTAAGAGGTTCATGAATAACTATACATGGGATATTTCCCTAGTGGTCGAGCAAATGGTATAAGTGGTTGAGTTCTAGACAAACTTTATTTGTTTGACTTTGAATCTGAATAGTAACATTAAATAAAACAATAATTTTTTTAGTAACAAAAAAACTATGTTCCAACGCTTCATGATTAAAGCAAGCATAATTTATACATTTACAAAATAGGGAAGTAACTAAAATCCTTATTTGTGTTTAATTTAGAAAAAATAAATATTTTGACATTTACTTAATCACAAATCTTTAAAGTAGAGTGTATACTTTCCAAAGATTAATAATATTTTTATGTTCTGAGGGTCTAACCATCATATATATCATTTGCAAGCGAAAAAAATTTAACAGTAACACACAAACCTTACACCCATATTATTTCATAACAAAACAACAAACCACTATTAGTCACTCCTCCAATAAAGACTTGGTGTTATGCACCCTTATTAGTCAAAGTCTTATATGATGGGGTGAAGCCTTGAGATTTGTCTCACATGAGATAAAATAAAAAATATGCTATTTTCCCCCACTAGAACATTAAAATGATGAATTGGATGTTTTTTTTGCATATTGTTGGTTTGGGCATGGAATGATTTGTTGTGGTTGTTTTGAACACCGATTTACACATTCAACTGGCATATTAGGGGACATATAAGGTTGGTGACCACCCTTATAGCTATCCATCACCAATCACAATAGCTATGCATCACCCTTTTGTTCCTAAGTCGGTAGTTTGATTCGTGTTCATATGTTTATTTCTATTTTCCATTTGGTTTATATTATTTATCTAACATAAATAAAAATACAAATGTGTGTAGCAAGAGGAATCACACTTAGACTGATGGTGTTATTAAGGGAAATTATCTATTGCTAGTTAAACACATTTCCCACCCTTTCCCTCTTTGATATTGTTGAAAGTTTAAAATGTGAGACAAAAATGAATAAGACATTCCTATAATTGAAGGAATCCTTCTTTGAGATAGAAATCAAGGAGGTAAAGATTTAATAACTAATATGACCATGTCAAAATAAAAAACCATACCTAAATAATTTAAGTTTCAACCACCAACAAAGTCAGGAAGGATGCCAATTTTGGGGTCTCAATCAAATGTAATACTTAATCAGTGTGGAGCCTACAACCAAACAGTGAGTTGTCCACCCACATAGCCTCAATTCTATCACTATCGACTGATTGTGTTGTGCCATGTTTATTAAATTCAATGGTAGGAAGAAGTCAATGCTTTGAGCTTCGTAGCTTAATGGACACTAGACACATACCCAGTTTGGTCTCTCTTTGAGTCTTTGTTAGCAGCGTCAGAGTGTCAATTTCTCAAAAGCAAAACCTATTAATGGAAAATATGAGGGGATCTATGAATGAACACACAAAAAATCAATACCAATACCCTAATGTAGTATGCAAAGCCTGGTGTGCCTTGATACCACTGGTGAATTTTAATGTCAAATATATAGAAAACCTTATAGGATGTTAATATTTTTACCCAATGAAATAAAAATAAGAATTAATCCAAAATGATAAATGATGATAACTTATATCTAAGATCATAAGAACTTCTTGGCTAGCTTCGTAGCTCCACTTCATTTGGAAGTTGTTGCCTTATTACTAAAGATGCTTATTCTATCTTTATAAAGGGAATTTTTTCACACTTCCTTTCTTCACACTATAACAAAATGATATGGAAGAATAGTTTCCAATTCCAAACATTATACAATAGTACCACACACCTACTTCCACTTTGGAAACCAAAAATGGAATTACTTGTCTTTTTCTCAATAAAATTTTCAACTATAAAATTTAAGGCTCTACCAAGATACATCATTTATATGTCATTCAATCTTCAAGGCACTTTTCCTATAACCATAAAACTTTCCAAACACCCAATCCATTTTTGCCTAATAACACTGAAAAATGGAAACTGACTGACCTTACAAGTGTCCTCCACTATTCCACATTTTGCATACATGTTTCCCACCACGTTATGGTTTGTATTTTTGGCATGTAGATTGCCACATTTTTATTTTGTTAAATATATTTATAATATTGGAGAAATTGGAATTTGAGTGGATTTTTGGAGACTACAACATGAAGTGCGTGGTAGTGTATTGCAGAGAAAATGTGAAAAAGATAAGTCGATCTTAAAAAATCAAAGATTTTAGGGTCATATGGCTGGCTCCCTCAGCTATGCTATAGATGGGATTATGCTTGAGCTAGGTCACATGAGGTTTTGATTTTGATAATTGCCACATAAAATGATTAGGGTCCTATCTATTATATTATATTAATATATTTATAAAATGTAATAATAATATTATTATATATATATATATATATTATAATAATAATAATATATCCTAATATTAATATTATTTTATGTTATATTTTAATTTTAATATTATTTTATAGTATAACATAGTATATTAATCTAATATATAGCATAAATATATTTTTTATATTAAACAGTTTGGTGTAAATCTATAGTTACAAAACAATTGATTCTTGATTCAACTCCCTAGTGGCACACTGGTGTTACACTAGATATTTGTATTTTTGAAAGGGTTTCAAGTTAAAATCAATTAGAAATAGTTAGGGGCTTTTATTGGAAGTGTGAGGTAGTGTCACCTAAATAATATTTGGAATACGAAATAGTTTCACCTAAATCAATGTCGCTAGACCTTACAAAGCTAGCAATTCACAATAATTAGATTCAATTTTCTCTTAGGTCTAGTGTTTTGGTGTGTGATATTGTCAATTAAAAATAATTAGATCTAATAAAAAAAATTTAATTTAAAATTATATTTATACATTATATGAGGAATTTTAAATAAATTATCTATTTTTTTTATCATAATTAAATTTAAATAACTTTTTTAAAATTTAAATTTCTATTTACACATAAAAATGAATTTTTGAATAAACTATGCAGACAATTTTGATAATTATTTTCTCCACAGTTTATCCAAAAGCCCCATTTTACATTAAAACATGAAATTCTAAAAACATGAAATTCTTGAACTTATTTGTGGTCAAATTCTATAATAACATATTTTATGTACGTTTGTTTGAGAGAGTCGATTAAAGAACCAAAAAAATTGATTGTTTGGCATGGATTTATATTTACAAGAAAATTAACTCATGTCCAATCAATTTGGAAAGTTAATTACTACAAACAAAATACAATACAATATTTTTTTGAAATGTTTGGGAATCTAATGATGTAAATGTATTACTAAACATTTAGTAGATGAAGCTTTTACCTAAGCACAAGGAAGAATAAGATCAATATTTATAATGCAAACAAATGTACAAGTTTAATTATTTCAAAGCTTCAAAATAGTTTTTCCATTGATATTGTTTGATATGATCAGTGGCAATTATTTTTTGACATTTTGATGGTTTTCATATTTGTATAGTCTAAATGATGCATAAAACATAATTGTACGATAATGGAAAATAATTGTCCCAACTTGTGAGAGAGGGAGTCCATTCTAGATTTAAGGTCTACCAAATCATCTTCTTAGGATGGTTGTGCTTTGAAAATCCTCTTCATGTTTGTACAAGTCCTATAAATAAACAAATTATAATCATAAAGGAAGCTACAACAACTGAAGTGGTTTCTTTGAGAGACACTAGTCTAGCCAATTCTTGAATTTTAAACCCTTTACCTAATGGTTCCACAGAGGGGAGATTTTTTATTTCTTCCTATAAGTGTTGCTTAGAAAATTTATAATTTTTTGCAGAGAAACAATCAAATAGATATTTTGAATGTTCTTTTGAAAACCTCTACAAAGAAAGGCCAAAGAAAAATAAACAAACTAAATTTGTCCAAGGGAATTTACCCAATTACGCATATGATCAAAGAATAATTATCCTCTACAAATCAAAAGAGGCAAATTTGTAGAGGATTATTTTTCTATTGCCAAGGCTAATTAAATCTTCACATGTGGTAATGATCAACCCAATTGAGAGCTCTTGTAAATATTTGAGGCTTTTCAAATTTCAACAGTTAATTTCAATATATTAAATTAAATTGATATGAGACTTTTTTCTCATCATAAATACTTGTCTCTGTGCTTCCATAAATATACTTAAATGTGTTTGAACTTCATCTCTAGAAGAGCACAAATGCATTACTACTAATAATAATTATTGGCCTTTTGAAATCATCATTAAATGTATAATTGTTTGCAAAAAAGTATTGGATATGTTGTTGAATGCTTCAAAAATATATTAGAGCCTAGATCTTAATGCATGCCTTATTAGATTTTTTGATATTATGTTCGATAAAATCTATGTATATATGTTGTATCTAAGTGTATAGGTGATAACTTCTACTGTGCTTTTAATATGATGTCTATCCATTGGTGCTTTTAATTTACAATTTTTTTGTGACTAGTTCGGTAAATTTTTTGTTTTAGACACTTAATACCAATTACTATAAATAATTGACGGTTTTATATGTAGAACAAAATTTTTGTAGAACATTAGATATGTTTAATTATTAAATATTGATGTATTATAATATTAATTTGTATATAGTGGTTGAATCTCTATGGACTTGTGTATCATACGTAAATGATTTTTTCTTAGTAGAGAGGATTAAATGACACTTAAATTTTTGATGAAATATTGTAATGTAAGTTTAATATTAATTTGTAATATTTTATTTCATTTTTTCCAGCAGTAAAAAGGGCATAAAACTTTAGAGATACAAGTATAACATGTTAGATAAGTATTCTCCTCTTTCTTTCCATACCATCAAAAAAATTAAAATTATTTAACCAATTATATTTTTTATAATATATTCAATACCTTTTTATTTAATAAAAAATTTAATATAACATTTCAGAATACGTATAATTTAATAAATGATTAAAAAACCCCTCTGACCCTTGGGGCAACAACTAGTTATTATTACTATTAAACTTGAGAATGGGCGGGGAGAGGTTCTGCAGATGGAACACCTGAAGTGCAAGCTAAATCTATGTAGTGGAGGTGGAACATCTGATCTTAATCAGCTATCAATCAGAACCCATCTGACTCGTTATAATCGCTAATGCAATTCAAACAATAATTTTGTGATTTCAGATTAGGAGGACAACTTACACTTGATTTTAGATCAGATCTCACAGTGGAAACTATAGTCATCCATTCATTGCATGGGATTATAGTCAGCGAGGTGTAGTTGTCGTATTGAAACTCTTGCATTGAACTCACGACTCTTTCCCTCCAAGACTATGCAAATCCATCACCACTAGCCGACAAATGTATGATCATTTTACTCCCACCAGTGGGTTCAGCTCTGTTGAATTTTAATAAAAAAAATATTAAATAGTGGGCCTGTTCTCAAGGTCAACAAGGACGTGTCTCTTGTATAAGTTTTACTCCTTTATTAATAGTGAGGCAGCCACTTACCCATTACATACATCGGTTTCACCCTGTCGCTCGATCCTCCAATGGGTTACGTTACAAAATATTTGTTGCTCATTGAATTTTAGGGTTATAAGGTGCTTTTTTATTTGTCAAAAAGTAATTTATTTTGGTATAGTATTTTCATATCAATTGAGTATTTACATATGGTGCATATATAAATAAAGGGTTATAATTATAATTAAATATATGATTGAAATAAGTTATAAGATGTTTGTGGGATCAAAATTATAACTGTGTGAAAATAGTCTCTTAGAAAAAAAATTAAATTATTAAAATAAAAAATTATGATATAATTTAGTTATAAGTTATATGACTTGAATAACACGATTAAATTGTTGATATATATATTGACATATAATAATAAAAACTTATGTGTAGTACATATTATGTATAAGTATTTAGATATATATAACATATAATAATGCATCGTGATGTGTGTTTATAAATTATGTCTTTTTGAATGCTAGTATGCAATTTAAATATAGGGTATATCCAAGTAGTATAACTTGTACATGCTTGGTTATTATTTATGATTATGAGTTGTTTGATTCTTGAAATTGTAAGACTGGATGTTTGTAATTGAGTAGTTTGCTCATGTACAATAAATTATGATATTATTGGATGTCATAGAAAATATTTTAGTTAAGAAACTATAGTTTAAATTTATGTTATACCCAAGTGGTACAAACTATAATTGTTATGTCTATAAACAGACATATATTTGACTAGTTAAATATATGCATTTTGTTTATTTATATTAATAACATGTTTATGACAGTTAATAGCATCTTATTTACGTGTGCATACAAACCCTGAGAGTATAGATAATGCTAAAATTAAATATTTAATGTTCATATGAACTAATACTTTGTTTGTCATGTCTAGTTGCTTGAATAGAATCTTATGTTTTCATAGATTTATGACTACTTTATTATGACTGATTATGGTAATTATTAGTTGTTTAGAACACTAGGCTATGATAATAAGAGTTATTATAGGGTGTCATATACTTAAAAAATACTTATAGTAATTTTAAATTGTAATTAAATATGTATTTTACTTGGGTGATATAAATTGTAGTCATTATTTTTATTATGGGATAAATAATAATATGAGATTCATTCTTATGTTTGATGGAATAAATGTATATGATATGAGATTATCTTATGTTTAGCATGTTATATGATATGATTGTTAGTAAGATATAAATTGTATGAATCTTTCAGTTATATTATGTTAACCAAACTCGCATTGTTGATAATGAATAAGGAGTGAGATAGACTTCACTAGCTTACTAGTATCAAAATACCAAATGAATGTAATTCGATCAAGTGGTGTGTATAAATTTTGATTGATCTATAGATAATTATTATTTTTTATTTTTTAAAACTTTGACCAAAGTATGTTTAGTGAGACATTGTCATTTTATGAGTATGATTTATATGTTTGTGTGATATCTTGAAATAGAATGAGTTTTATATGATACACCTCATATTTAGTTTTTAAAATCATATAGTACATGGGTACTAGTTTATTTCTCTAGATTATTGTACCATCACTATCTACTCATCCGTGAAAAGAGGTCTATTTTATTATGGCATTACTTCAGGGGATCATTGGTCTATAGTTGGTATATAAAAGTATTGGAATGATGCTCTTCCTCTCCACAACAGTACTTATTTGGAGATGACACTTGAGATTGTCATAGATACTAGAGTTCAAAGAATTATGCTTCAAGGAGTCATGTATCTTATATATATGAATATTGTATTTATTATTAAAAAATTATCATAATGAGATTTAATTATTTATTCCTTGTACATTGACAACAGTGACTGTAGGCATGTATCAATCATGGCTGATTAATTATAATTACCTTTTATATTTGTTTTATGATGTGTTTATTATGATGTTAGTAATCAATGATGTATGATGTAGTATATTCTATTTACACTTATCACATATAATATTTTATGTGATCACTAATTATATTTTTGTGATGTAATCTATTTGTAGTGTATGTATTTAATTAAAAAAAATCATGTATTTCTAGGTAGAATTTAGTAGGGTTGTTACATGTGGTATCAGAGCTATGGTTTGAACTCTAAGATCTAATAAGTCTATTAATATTTTCATGTCTTTCTATTCACCAATGTGAATATAGTGATATGAAGTATTAGACTAATTAATAAAAGTGTATTTTGGATTTATAGTGCCTCGGTTCAAAACCATGTTACAACATGATTACAGTTTTGAGACTTAATAGATCCTCCTATATGGCTTGGTGACTATTGTAGGTATGGGACATTCATGAAATGTTGTGTGGAACATTGAGTGTGTAATTTAGAGAGCATGTATCTGTGACAATATTAAGTGTTAAAATAATATATTTGGGTAGGTAGGTGCATAGCATAGTTCTTAGTCATGAAAAATGTATTTATACCTTGATTTTGATCATTTAGATTGAACACCTCGAGTGTGATTACATCCTTACTTAGATATCAAGTCACCTTCACCATTTATGTTTTGTGTTGTGGGTGTTTAAAAAATATGAGATGCTTCTCATTTAAGTATATGTGCATTAGTTTTGTGTCTTATATACACTAATCCTAGGAGTGGAAAATACTATAAGACCATTTTTAGTTTGACACCACCTAGTGTGGTGGGAATTATCCTTCTAGTGGAGTATAGTCATTTTTGTTGAGGACTCCAATGTGTTAAGAGTTTGTTCATGGATTGGGACTCATATGTTTATGTGGATTAGGAAGAAGTGTCATTCCTCATCGTTAGCATAGAGATGATTTATTACTCTCACACCCTCTTTTGACATCATTATAAGCTTATTAAGAGTAATCATATTTCAGGATGTTGATTTAGTGTTTCTCTTAAATGGGAACTTATTTCTAAAATTTTGTTTTAATCATATTCCCTTGAGTTCATGTGATGGTCTCTTTTACTTCTTGTTGAGAGAGCATTTATAGTATAGAATGAATTGATGCATCTTTGTGGTTATTATTTTTCTTTTGGTTATGGAAGTAGGTTATGATACTACTCTTACAAGTTTCGTAAGTAGGTAGTAATTATGATAACTTGGGTTTTGATGTTATCTTTTACCATGTGAGGGTATTTAAGAGTTTTTTTGTTGAGATTTTAATTCTCTACTTTCCATTGGTGACTTTTAAGAGTCATACTTTCCAGGTCTACTTTATCTAAAATTGTGAACTTAGACCATGTGGAGTGGCGAACCTTGAATTTATAATTCTGGATTAAGAATTATAAGAAGATTATAATTATTATTTTATTATATACCCTTGATTTGATCGATATTATTAACTTTTTGCTTAAAACATGTTATTTTGAAAATTTATTTATGTACCTTTTGTTGAGAGCGAGTAGGGTATAGGATGTATAGAACATCTTGTCAATTTAAGGGCTTGAGATAAAATTATAACTTATCTTGCAATAGTAAAAAAAGTAGGAATACATTGTCTCACTTTTTTTTTATAAGGATTTAAGGATGTTGTCATCCTTGGCCTTTGTAAATAATAATTTTAACTTCATTTTCTTTTAATTATGAGTATAACAAAATAGGTTAAGCTGTGAAAATGATACTATTTATGTTTGGCCAGTGGTAACTTAATATAATTATAGAATGATTGTATGATTTTTTTTTGTATGTATGTTGGTACATCTGGGATTATATAGCATATATTATTACTTTATGTGATCTATTAGTATGGAATTGTGATTCTTTGAATCTTGTACACATTTTGGATATCATTAGGTCATGAAGACCTAAGGAAAAAGTGGTGAATGAGGAACGTGGTTACTAATATATGGGAGGAATCCTATTTAGTCTCACATTGACTTGATATTTATTGAGTTTGGATCTAATAAATGGAGTTATCAAATCCAAGATTTGATAGATGAACTTATCTAATTTAGTTGTATGACCATATGTATGTATATTGTAGAATGGTTATTCTTTGATTTTATATACATTAAAAATATAGTATTTACTATTCCTATTCATTGTCATACATTTTAGGAGCTATGTGGAAAAACAATAATATTAACATCTTATACTTATTAGAGGATACATAGAGTGGTGATGGCATTAACTTATACATATCATTCTTACCAAGTTCCCTAAACACTTTTCTTTGAAATGAGAAAAGACTCTTTAAGTTAGAGATGTACAGAGGGGGTGGAAGGTTTTGTGGAATGCTCTTTGACCATTTATTTTTAGCTTTTATGATGATTTCATGTACTTTTTAAAAGTTAGTAAAATTTTCACTGAGATATATGGGACCCTTCAAAGTATTAAAAGTAGTCAGTCATGTAATATATAGGCCTATCTTGTTGGTTCTAGACCCTGAGGTGGTCATGATAGAATTAATTACAGTAATTGATATTCACAAATTTTATTTGTAAAGTAGAAATATGTCACAGAGCAGGGTCTTGTGAAACCAATATTATGAGAATAATATTATTTAGGGAGGACTATAATGAATTCTATGGGCAAATTTTACATTTATCTACTTAATTTGATATTTTATACTATGATATTTCTCTGTTGAACAATATTTTTAGTTCATAATTTATATTTGAATAAGAGTCATCTAAGACGCTGACTAGTTTTAAGAGGGAAAGATTTACATCTTGATTTCTCGTTAATCAAACTATTTAATTATCGATAGATATTTATAGTTGATAAAATTTATTTAGTTATTTTCAACTGAGCTTTGAGATATATATTGTTATGTGATATTAGGATATTACTTAGGTTACATGATTACATTTTTATGAATTAGCTATAGTGTATATGTTTACATTATAATCATGTTGATTTGTTATTTTTATTATATTTTGTGATGTAGGTATATCATATTGATATGGGGTAACTACTTGCTTGTTGTGAGGTTGACGCAAAATAACTCATACCTTAGAGCGTGATGGAGGGAGAGCATCATCAGAGTAGGTGACATAGATGGAGATGTTGGAGGATGATAAATAAATTAGTTACAACCCTGCACACACCATATTAGCTAGCACATGATTAGTTATATAATAATAAATAGCATAATGTGTTTTAATACCATTTGTATTTAGATAGTATTTATGCATGGTTAGTTTAGTGTAGTGTCTTTATTAAATTATTATGACTAAATTTTGTATTAATTAGTATTTTATTATTAAGATAATTTGGGATTAAAAAATAATAAGAACTAAAATAAATAAATTAAAAAGTGGAATAAGATGAAAAAGAATAAATAATTAAATATAGAAGAAAAAAATAAAAAAATTCTTAAAATAATGAGAAAAATAGAGAAAAACAAAAAAAAAAAAAAAAAAAAAAAAAAAAAACAAGAGGGAAAGGAAAATCTAAAAAAGCCATTAGCCCTTTTCATAGATAATAAGAAATAATATAATGAAGGAAAGGAGTATGGTGGTGTATCACAAAGAGAAGGAGGTGTAGCACACAAAAAACAAGGAAAAATATAAGTAATCCAACAGAGGAATAACAAGAAATTGCAGGTAGGCAAAAACTTAAAATTATGTTATTATCAAACAAAGATTTTTGGTAATCTGTATGTTTTGGACTGTATATTTTTAGAGGACTGGTTTGTACATCCAATGGAGAGTTATAAATTCATAATGGTTGTATATGAATCATAGAGACTATATGTTAAATCTGAATCCATACAAACCAAAATATAGTCATACAAATAGTCTGAGGGTGGTGATTGACATAATAGAATATTTATTCAGAATATTATGATTATGGTGACACACACACACACACACATAGATATTCTTATTTTCAGCTTATACACCTCAGGTCACATCAAGAACATGGTTACATAAAATAAAATATACCACATATTCTGATACTTTAAGTTTAATGATTTGTTCATACAACTAAAAGGACATTTACATATAACGAACCTATCTTATTCAACAATATTAGCTATACAAAGATACTAGTTATATATACAATGATGTTAATAGGGAATACAATGATGTTGTTATGGAGCCAATAAATAGTTCTAAATTAAATTTGAATTTAGAGTGCAATGACTCATAATATGATGTAATGATTCATTAATACAGTGCAATGATTTAATTATGGTAAATTTTAAAATGGTAAATTGAAATATATAAATCCACATTATCTATATAGGGGCAATGATTTAGTTTTACCCAGTGCCTTATTAAATTAGGATCAGTAAAATTTTGTATCCTTAAGAACAATGGTTAAAGTTGTGCCATAAATTAATAACAGTGTTTGTTTTTTACTGTAGTGATATGGGGCTCAAATATATTAAACCACTACATGTGCATTACCAAGTATTCAGGGTATAATATGGTTAATTAAGGGAATGGTTTGTATTTTTTTTGGATTGTGATCTAATTCTATAGATCGTTGAGCATAAACCCATATATATACCTATTAATCTGAGTAGATGTTTAGGGAGTCGAATAGGTATATTCAATTAATCATAAAGCAAATCAATCAGATTCTTTGAAGTAAATTGATAATATTTATAAAAATAAAATCTGCCTATTATAAAACATTATAAAATACTTGGATTTGGGCAACTCTTAATTTGGTCAACAAGGCAACTTGGTATATTAAAAGGGAATATTTGCTCAAAACTAAATTAGCGGATCTAGTGGGGTGATCTGAGTAGTAGTATTATATGATAATTCTTATATATTATCCTTTATTTCATGTTGTATCACCGTACAACCTGATGTAAATAGGCTTTTATTGCCATAAGATAATATATGTTGTATAACTTAATTTTGCATGCATGCCTACCAAAATGTTGAGTTATTAAATTGGCAATAGATATTAGCAAGGCATTGAGCACTCTAAGGATAATTAAGCAATGAGTATTCTTTAGATTTGTGTAATAAATCTTAACATTAATTTACTATATTATTATATTAAGATAACTTGTCCCTGATGTTTTATCCTAGTATCATAGAATACTAGAATAGTGTTTATTCAACCCAAACAATGGCTACTTTCATAAATATCAACAAGACATGACTTCTTATGTGTCACCTACTTGTGTTATGATTTATTAATAATTGGGTGTATGAAATGGATTTTTATGCAAATAGGCTTTTAACACACACACACACATGAAAAAAGGGACAAGGAAAAATTGATTTTGTAAAACACTGTAGGCATTTATATGTGGTTATAACATACTAAAAGACATAAAATAACTTTGATAAAACATATTTATAGCTCAACATATGTTTTCATTATCTTGGGATAAGCTATGTGATTTTATATCCTTAGTTAAATTTATAAATGACTGTAAGATTTCTTATGCTATTATTATTATTATTATTATTATTATTATTATTATTATTATTATTATTATTATTATTATAAATAAATATTGGTATAGTATTTTCATATCATTTCAGTACTTACATATGGTGCATATACAAGTAATCATAGATAAGGATTATACATATAATTAAATATATGATTGAAACAAGTCATAAGGTATCTGTAGGACCAAGACTATAATCATGTTAAAATAATCTCTTAAAAAAAGATTAAATTATTAAAATAAAAAATTATGGTATAACTTATTTATGAATTATCTGACTCTATGAGAATAACATATATATATATATATATATATATATATATATATATATATATATATATATATATATATATATATATATATATATATATATATATATAGTAATTAAAACTTCTGTGCAGTATATATTGTGAGCATATTTGTACAAGCATTTAGGCACATATAATATATATTAATACATTGTGATGTGTGCCTATAAGTTATGTTTCTTTTGAATTCTATTATGTAGTTTAAACATAATGTATACTCAGAAGGTACAACCTATACTTGGTTATTATTTATGATTATGAGTTTTTTTATTCTTGAAATTGTAAGATTGGTTGTTTTTAATTGAGTAGCATGTTCATATGCAATAAACTATGATATTATGAGATGTCATATAGAATATTTTAGTTAAAAAATTATAGTCTAAATGTATGTTATACATAGGTGGTACAAAGTGTATGTCTAAACACACACATACGTTTGACGGATTAAATGTGTGTGGGCTATTTCTATGAATAACATGTTTATGATAAATAGTAAGACTTTATTTATGTGTGCATACAACCCTTGAGAGTAGTGAATGCTAGAATGAAATATTTTATGTTTGTATGAACTAAGATTTTCTTTGTCATTTCTTGTTGCTTGAATAAAAATTTATATTTCCATGGATTTATGACTACTTCATTATGACTTATTATTATAATTATTAGTTGTGTTTTATAATATTAGGGTATGATAATATGGGTTATCATAGAGTGTAGTATATTTGAAAAATACTTATAATAATTAAAAACTATAGTTAAATGTGTATTTTATCCAGATGGTATAAACTATAGTCATTATTTTTATTATGAGATAGATAATAATGTGAGATCCATTTATATGTTTGATGAAATAAATGTATGTTTTTAAATTATCCTATGCTTAGCATGTTATGTGATATTATTATTATTAGAATGTAAATTATATGAATCTTTTAGTTTTATTATGTTAACTAATCTCATATAACTGATACTATGTAAGGAGTGAGATGGACTTATGATTTACTAGCATCATAATGTCAGATGAAAGCAATTCGACCAAGTGGTGTGTATAAATTTTGATTGATCTATAGATTACTACTATTTATTATCTCTAAAAATATTGGTCAAAGTATGTTCAGTGAGACATTATCATTTCATAAGTATTATTTACATATTTGTCTGATATATTACAATAGAATGAGTTTTCTATGATACACTGCATGTTTAATTTTAAAAATCATACAACAAACGGGTATAAGCTTGTCTCTGTAGATTCTCGTGGTATCACTATCTATTCATTCGTGAAGGGAGGAGAATTACCTAATGAGTTTAGTGTAGGGGATTGTTGGTCTATGGTTGATGTGAAAAAGTGTTTGGATGATGCTCTCCCTTCCCATAATAATACTTACTTGAAGATGAGACTTGAGATTGCCATAAATCTAGAGCATAGGGAACTATGTTCAAGGGAGCCATGTATCTTATATATATAAACATTGTATTATATTGTATTTATTAATGAAATAATATCATGAAGAGATGTAATTACTTGTTTTATGTACATTGACAATAGTGACTGTAGACATGCATCAATAGTGTTTGGTTAATTATAATTGTCTTCTATATTTATCTTATGATGTTAGTGATCAGTGATGTATGATGTAGTATACTTTATTTGTAGTTATTACACAGAATATTTTATATGATCACTGGTTAGATTCTTGTGGTGTAATCTATTTATAATAAATGTATTTAATTAAAATAAATTCATGTATTTCTAAGTAGTAGCCAATGGGGTTGTTACAAATTAAGAATACCTACCTAGTTATCTTGGGATTTGAGATCAGAGTCTAGTGATTAGAGATCTATTAGAATCTAGTGACTAGATGTGTTTATTGATCTAAAGGGCAAGTCTATTCTTAGTTCCAAATGTACCTATTGATTTTAGTTTTTTGTTTAGTAGCAGCTGGCTATTAATCTTTTGTAGAAAATGTCATATCAGGAACACCAAATGGATTTGAAGAGTGGGGTTATATAGGATTTAGGCAAACTAAATATTAGAATTTTATCTACTCTGTAAGATTGATATATATCCATGTTGAAAGATAATCCTATTTTAAATTATATAATTTATATGATTTCCATTTATGATAACTCTGTCAGAGAACTGATAATCTCTTCCAAATTGTTCAAAAAAATAGAATTGTAGAGACCCACATGTTCTAGTGGATTTACCACACTACTAGAGGCAGAGGGAATTCAAGTCCCCTTATTCTATGGTTGAAATGTGGACTGCAAGGCCTTTATTTTGATTGACATAAAATTAGAATCTTGAATTTTCTTTGTAAAAAAAATTTTCTAATTAGGGGATCTTAACCTGACACAAGTATAAAAAGACTAAAACCATGTTTTTTCTATGGGTTATATTTTGTAAACTGTGGATAGAATCATCAAGAATAAGTTTTAAATATTTTGCAAGGGTCTTAAGGTGTTGGGATAGGAAACTTTCAAGAAATTATCCCATTGAATACTCAATTGAATCCTCGGATATCAACTTGGTTTCAAAAAGAAGATCTTTTATTCCTAGTAAATCCTTCTATCTTAGAGTGGTGGGGCTGAAATTTAGCCATTAAATTGGATACAATATTATTTTCACGTATTATAATGTAATTCTATACAAACATAGATACCCAAAAAAATATGTTTAGAAGATCTTTATCTATTGAAATTAATTCTACCATGGTAACATAATCTTCATAATATGCATGGTAATGGAGCACATGACAACTTAGTTGGTACAGGGATTCAAAGCTTGTTCTTTGATTTGAATCATATTTCCTTTTTGTACTTTCTAATTTCAAAATATGTTGAAAAACCAATTATTTAAAAGATTACATGCATTGAGTTTATGATTCATTTTATCTTGATAGTTTATTAATAACGTGTTTTGTATAGGTTTTAGCTAAGTGAAAAATGATTTGTTCATGGCTATGATGGATGCAGTAGTTGTAGAATATTTGTTATCATTTATAAAAAAAAATTGCAAACAAACAAAACTTGGTGTAAATGTATACATGGTGTTTTAGTTGTGATCCATTTTGAAAGCTTTTAGGATAGAGTTTTAAGGACAATGTTTCTTTTTAGATTTCTGCTTTGATTCTATGTTATATATACAAATCAAAACAAGTATTCTCAAATTAGTGCAGGATGGGCTCAATTTTTTTCATGCTCGCTCATTTCCTCTAGGTACATTAAGTACTCTTAATCTATTTTGAAAACCCTACACTAAACAAAAGTTGGGAAAATCATAATGTCTTTAAACCGTAACAATTAAATCTCTATGTAAACTAGTTGTGATTATTTTATACTTAATTTTATAGATCATTCTATAAAATAAATTTATTTAGGGAAAAATTAAATAATTATTACTATCAGAGACTTTAACCTAGCAGTTTAATGAAAGGGACAATCTTGACAATTTTCTACAGGGTTTTTCAGTTTTATGGAAATTATTTTATTTCCATGAAGATACAAGTTTTAAGATGTTGCATGTTAAGTCAATAAAATAATTAAAATCTATCACAATATCATCCTATAATTTCTCTACATCACTTTCAAGCATTAAATGATGGTTGATTTATGGTGCACAGGGTTGTGGCCAAAAACAATCTAGATGAGCATATTTTGGTTTTGAAAAGATGCTTTGATGGATAGCTAAAATAGTTGGGAGATAGCAGCATTATGGTAGTAAGGAGTTGTGTCACCTAAATTGTACATTTTCTTCATTTATATGATATGATGTTGCATGACTTAACATACTCTCATTTCCTTCTTTGCAGTGGCTCACAAACTATAATAACAAAGAATTATACAAATCACTTGAAAATATTAAATCACCTATGACCTTTGGTTTTATTAGATTAAGATACTCTTAGGAGGTTTTTTTTGTTTAGGTAACAAAGAATCAAGGTTTGACTTAAACTTTATGAGTAGTTTTTTGTCACCACTAACTAATTAAAATGAAGTTAGTGGAGTTTGTCTTAACTTAATTTTCAATAATTTATCCCTCAGGTGTCACCAGAATCTTATAAAATTATCTAATAGTTGTAATCATTTTGGTTGCATAATTGATGTTACTTGGGTTCATTTTTTTACTGCTCACTATATCATAGACACACATTGCCAAAAATTGCATATCAAAAAACCTGAAACACAAAAAGGGATGACATCAGGATCATAGCCCAAATGACTTTGGTAGAATGGATACCCCTCAGTCCTTGACTCTTAGCTCAAGATAACCATGTAAAATAGTGATTCATCAAAAAAAGCTTAAATTAGATATGTTTAACAAATTTTATGGATATTTCTTTCTTATCTCTTTTCTTTCTCCTCTTTATTCAAGTTATTGGATATATTACTTGGAACACGTCGACACTCTTGTGTTTGTTTATAATGCCTTCAATACTTATAAACCTTCGTTTCAAGCTCTTTGAATTAATAGTGCATTTACCCTTTTATCTTGACCTTTTTAACTTTTCAATCATTAGATACACTATTGCATTTATGTCTATTTACGTCACCAATTTAAGGTCAATTTAGCATTGATATTTGTTGTTTTTCAATGTGTTTCACATGAAAATTTTAGAAATTCATGCTAGGAAAGTTGTCACAAAAGTGACACAACTAAAAAAATTAAAGATCACTTTTGTATCAACTTTTCAAATATAATTTCTTTGGATTTTTCAAGATTAAGTTAATTTTAGCTTGACTTTGAGCTATCTTTATGTCAAACTTATGTCATTTTTTCAAAAAAAATTAATTATTAATGGCCACATTTTATTTTTATGAGATTTATTTAGCCAATACGATTAATGCCCTTACATTTTTGATTTAGAAATATCATCCATCATCATTCTCATTCTAAATCTCAATCTTAAAGTATTATGTACAAATGGTCAGTTAAAAAAGACACACAACCACATGTAACCATTGTAAACCTACATTTACATAGAAGTCTATCCACTGTCATTCCCACATCGTGTCATGAACTACCTTGTCCTACCTTATAATAAATGTTTTTGAAGATGTTACCAAAATAAAAAAAATAAAAATAAAAATAAAAATCCTCTATAATGATTGGAGGATATATAAAAGAATAGTTCAAAAGATAAGAGCAATAGTATTTTCACAGTTTATATATAATATAGTGAGTACTTCCAAATAGAATTGTGTAAGTGATTTTGAATTCAAAAATACTTATACAAACTAAAAAGATGAGAATATATTCAAAATAGATTTTTTAAAACAACCTTAAAATTTTGAAGCAAATATAAACGGGAGTGTTAAAACTACACTCCAATAATTTTGCAAGCATCCCTCCAATCACCAAAAAAAGAGAACATTATTTGAATCCTTATTTCACAACATTATGTAGAGAGGTTTAGTGGAAGGAATTGATCCAATTTTATATATTTAATTTGTTAATAAATTTTCATATCAGGGTTTATTATTTCTCATATTTATCATTATAAGTATTAATAACAATTCAACAACAAAAAGAAAGAATCAAACTGTGTTGAAATCAAAGGATTCAATTCAGAGTTTAATTGACTAAAATTACATCCAAGGAAAATATTTTAAGTATTAATAACAATTCAACAACAAAAACCAAGAATCGAACTGTGTTGAAATCAAAGGATTCAATTCAGAGTTCAATTGACTGAAATTGCATCCAAGGTAAATATTTAGCCTTCAAATTTAGATCCTTTTCAAAAATAGGACTAACATGGAATTTTTTGTAGATTATTATAAGAAATCAAAATGGTGCATTTTATGTAGATTATGACTCTACAGGTTTGTCAAAAACTAAAGCTTGTCATCATAATAATGTAGTGTACAAATTGGTAAAGAAACTATAAACTCTAAAGATTGTGATGCCCATGAAAAAATATTAGAGAAACTCAACAATAAACTCAAACAAGCTAATTCAAATAATAATCATAAATTTTCAATTATTATTTCAATGTCCATTTCCTAGGTACTACGAAACTCTACAGTTGGTCAACAAAGAAATAATAATAGTCATTTTTTGGAGATGTAAAATCCAAAGCAAAGTATGGTAACCTAATTCAAAAAAGTTATTAACTTTTGAATTCAAGGAGAAAGAGTTAACTCAATGCTTGTGAAAACATCACAAAATGACATTTACCATGAGGTTGTTGCAAAGAGTATTTACCTTTAGAAGGATGGGGATTTTATGATTTGGGTTGACCTAGTATAGCTATTTTTTTGAGATAGGCAAAATTCTATAACATTTGGAATTTAGTTATGAGTATAACTTGTATAAATTATCATGACAAAGTTGGAGATTTTGTAAAGGGTAAATTATCAAATAGTTGCATACCTTTTTTATTGATCTATAGAAAAATATGTCGAATGAGATTATTATTGTCGATTTTGAAAACACCTTTCATGATAAGTTCTAATAGTAGATGGAGTATGCCTTCTTTGTTTTTTATATACTTTACGTATGTTGTTGGACCATTAGTGTCGACAGTAATTCATCGAGCACTTTCTATTTTGTAATGCATTGCAAGTTGTTGTCTTTAGTTTTTATATTTCATAATAGCTGATGCGAATAGAAGTATAGACATTCGTTCTTGTAGTTATTGCAATATGTTGTGGTTTCTTGTATGTCCCTTTGTGTTTTCATGGTGTTACTAAATTGAAAATGGTTTTTGATCCAACTTTTAAATTAATACTTCAAGCTTGCTAAAAGGTTATGCAAGACAATTACTTATACCTTGGACAGTATATTCAGCCCAAATAACAAACCACTTGCTCCAATGTAAAAAATAATGTAAGTAATTATGCCCTAAAATATATTATCAAATAAGTAAAATTTCATTTTGCAAATGTATTATGCATAGGAAGATAAACAAACATATACTATAATTCATTAAAAAATTGTAACATAATTTAGATTTGAATAAATTAATAAATATTCGAATACAAAACATGCTTGTCATATATTAACTAGGGCCATTCTTTTATCTATGCTATGTACTTTCCCATGAGCAGACTCCAATTATAAGTAAATAAATAATAGAAGAACAATCCAATGGACAAATTCTAGTAGATGAGATTAATAGATCCAACTATTTCTCAGACCAAATCATGTTGCACAACCTAAACAAATTCTAAAACTTGATGGTCTCAAGCGTCTTTACAAGAACTTTTCCTACAACATAGGGACCTTGAAGATCATATAACATAGCAATTTGTTGTGAGCCTTTCCGACATTACAGGTTTGGCAATAACTAAAGCTTGTCATCATAATCACGTAGTAGATATTTTTTGCTATTCAAGATTTGGTGATAGGCAAGGGTGAAAACATAGATTCCAATATAAAAATATGGACATTAAGTCTAGGATATGTAAATTGGTAAAAAATCAAAATGCCCAACTTCAAATGAAAATCACAAATATAAAAATAGTGTGATCAATAAAGAATACATTGGTTGATTGGTAAAAATAGTTATGTATTCGTAATCACACACAAAAGTTTGTTAAGATAAAAATTACTCATGAAAAATGTTGGTGTTAAGCCACACTCAGACTGAAGATGGACTGGTCCAAGAGGGGCCAATAGCTCTGTGGTAGAGCACTCCAGCAGCATATGGAAGGTCTCAGGTTTGTAGTCCTAGCTGGTCTATGTCTTAGCATGGTATCAAAGTAGGTTTGAAGAAGATCGTGATTAGATTTGTCATTGCAGGCAATACTATATTATTCTGCATATCTCACTATGGCAATGACGTAATTGTGAGCATCATTGACACTGGAATATGGCCTAAGAGTGAAAGCTTCCATGACGAAGGCATGGGGCCTGTTCCCCTGAAATGGAAGGGCATGTGCCAAAGCAGTGTGATGTTCAATTCCCCACACTGAAATAGGAAATAATTGGAGCTCGCTATTTCTTCAGAGGTTACGAAGCAATGCATGGTCATCTTGATATAAGCAAATACAAATCAGTCAGGGATGACCATAGGCATGAAACACACACTGCTTCTACTATTACTAGATCAGCTACGATGGGAGTGGATATCTCTGGGTTTGCCAATAGAACCACCATAGGGATGGCACCCCATGCCAGATTGGTCGTGTATAAGACCCCCTAAGGAGCAAAAGGAGATGGTGATGATAGCGACATAACTATTGCTATGGAGAAGGCTATGGCAGATGGCATGGATATACTCTCTTAGTCCCTTGGAGGATTTAATCAGCCATTACACAAGGATCCCCTTGCCATCATAGCATTTAAGGTGATGGAGAAGGGCGTATTTGTTTCAGCTTCAGCTGGGAACTATGGTCCTGTTATGTTTTCTATCAAAAACATAGTACCTTGGATAACCACTGTCAGTGCTAGCAGTATGGATAGACAATTCCTGGGGCCTATCATACTTGGCAACCTAGAGACCTACAAAGTCACCTCTTCTACTTATAAATTTAAAGCAGTGAGAATATTTCCTTTGATGTATCTATCTCTCAATGAAATATCTAGGTATTGCCATGCAGGGACTCTCCAATCCAACCTGGTGAAAGGTAAGATTGTGCTATGTGATGAAGAGGTTGATAATCCTTACCTTTCAGGGGTTTTGAGCTCGTACAAATCAATTAGCATGGTGAAAGAAACTAGGGCAATTGGAGTGATTTGTGCTAACAATAAATACTCTGGAGCCCAAGAGCCTACACTAATCTATACTTATCTACCCAAAATTGGAGTGATTTTTGTGGCTAGACTAAAAATCAAGGCTTACATCAATAGCACTAGCAAGCCTACCATCATTCTAAAGCATGGAAAATGTTGAGGTTGGAGAGAGATTAAGCTAAGGACCTCATCAGAATAATAGAAGGTATGTTGATGTGGTAGTAACCCACATAAGTGTGAAAGCAGCCAAGGCATCGAAAAGAGCCGAGTAGCTGTGTATTGAAGAAGGATGTAAATGATGAAACACATTGTGAGATGGTAAAAATAGCCATCAAGAAGTTGTATTAATTGTCATAAAATGGCATTTAATAATTAAGAGTTTCATAGAGCTGAAAAGAGATCTATTGTGCATCATAGATAGCAGTAGTTGTGATTAAGGGGGGAGTGTTGGAATTAATCACCAACTACTTCTGTCTCCAGCTATCTCACTATGCTTATAATTGGAGTTAGATATGAGAGCCTCTATAGGCTAATCACTTTTCCACTTCAGGGATTAGTACATGATTCTTCAAGCTTGTGTGATCTTTGACATCGAAGATTAGCTCACCTACACTTTTGGGCTCTACCTGTCATGGAGAAGATGGTCACGTGTCTTCCAAAATTCTACCAGGAGCATGTAGGTACCTACAAAGGTTGTGCCATGGAATCTAAAAAAAAAATTACTTGAGAGGTTCAAAGAGTTTAAAGCTCAGGTAGAGAACTTATCTGGGAAAAGAATCAAAGTTATGAGATTTGACAACGAAGGGGAGTACACCTCTGAAGAATTCCATAACTTTTGCATTGAAGCAGGGATTAAGAGGGAGTTATGTGTCCCTAACAATCCTCAACAGAATGGTGTTGCAGAAAGGTAGAACAAATCTATTATAGAAGTGGCCAAAGCTTTGATAACGAGTTCTTCTCTGTGAGAGAAGTTTGAGGTGAAATCCCTTGATAATGAGTTCTTCTCTGTGAGAGAAGTTTGAGGTGAAATCCCTTGATAATGAGTTCTTCTCTGTGAGTGAAGTTCAAGATGAAATCCCTTGATAACAAGTTCTTCTCTGTGAGAGAAGTTCAAGGTGAAATCCCTTGATTCCACCTTTTAGAAGAAGCATGGTGGATATCATGTAAAGTGATGAATACTTGTACATACTATGCATTGTTGTAGCCATTGTGGTTGACATCACAATGAGGTGATATGTCTTATGCAGCTAGAAGTATCAACCCTAGCTAAGAGGGAGTGTTGATGTTGAAGGAGCAGCATTGGGCTCCCACTTCCAGCCCAATTTATTGTATTATTTAAGACATAATTTGTTTGGTGGAGGCTGATAGGGAAATTGAAGATGTGTCTCTTTCCTCTCACGTGTATATATATAGAGTGATTTCTCATTGTTCAAAAAGAATAAGAAAGATAATTCATTGTAAAGCAAATTGTTTTTCTTATTATTCAATATATAAGAGATACATTGTTCTTGGGTTTTTCCCTTCAAATTGGAGGGTTTTCCCATGGTATATTGTTGTGTTCATTGTTCATTGTGTTGCATTTTTTGATTGTTTCAAATCTGATCATAAAAATAACATGGTATCAAAGCCAGGCCCAGGCTAGGAGCCCCAAGCACACGAGAGGTGTGGCTTGGGGGGGTGTTGGTGTTAAGCCACACTCAGACCGAAGATGGACTGGTCCAAGAGGGGCCAGTAACTCAGTGGTAGAGCACTCCAACAGCATATGGAAGGTCCTAGGTTTGAGTCCTAGCTAGTCCATGTTTCAACACAAAAAACATACAAACAACATTATGATAGCAATCTAACAGAAATGCACGACCATGAAAATATAAACTCTGAAGACTCTGAATCGAGCTAGGTAATTGAATCAACTAGTCAAAAAGTAAGAGACAACTTGATGTTGATGAAAAAAGCTCCAACAAACTTATTCAAATAATAATTATAAATTATTATTTTAATGTCCAATCCATAACTACTCTGAAACTCTACAGTTGCTCAACAAAGAAATGATAATAGTCATTTCTTGGAGATGTAAAATTGAAAGCAAATTATGGCAACCCAATTCAAACAAAGGTATAAACTTTTAAAGTCAAGGAACAAGAGTTAACTTTGACGCTTGTAAAAACATCGCAAAATTTTTAGAATATTTCTACTAAGAGTTGATTAAATTTCTACCGAAACAATCTAATTTATTTGATGGAAATTTGTAATTAATTCTAATGTCTCAGCTCATATTTGTGAACAACCAAGCTAAACTTGTTCAAGTCGAACTTGGGAGTTTAGCCACTTCGGAATAGTCACTGAACCGTAACAAGGAAAAAAGATAAACGCAGCGTTTTCAAGTGCATCCAGGACAGACACCGATTTGGCATATGAGAATCTCAAGGGAATTTATTTTTCCCTTCACTTTATTTACTATTCAAATTTTGTACTACTTTGTTTTGACATTGTAACCAATCTTAGGGCCAATTGAGCTAAACTTGGCCACCAGGGGCAAGCTATTTAGAACATGAAAACATAATCATCAAGTAGGAGATAATCCAATAGAGTGTCAATAGAATTAATGAAGAGCAATATAGCTGAAAATATCATTTAAAAGAACAAAAGGTTATTATAAAAAAACTTTGCGTTAAGTGCTCTGCCGTAAAAGAACCCAATCAAGATCTTGTTAATACACCATGAATAACCTAGATTATGCATGAAACATTGTTAAATCTTTGGGCAAGACCTTTGGACTTTAAAAGTCAACACAACAAGTAAACTTAGTCATGTTATTATATATTATTTTCTCAATAATTAATGATAGAAAATATAGATCTTGGTACCTATTATTTTTTAGGGTTTAGTTAAGCAAAAGCCCATTATTCTTGTTAAGATTATTAAGAAAATCTACCTCATTAATGTACAAATTTAAAACCTGAACCAAAAAAATATGTATACATTATTATATATATACAATATGAACCCTTCATGTGGATAGCTTAAAACCCATAGTAAAAAAAATTATAAAAATGTAATGACCTTAGACAAGGCTTGAAATTAAATGGCATATTAAAAGTTAAGGCCCTGATTCTTTACCCTGTGAAAATCCTATATATACTTAGAATTCAAGCTTGAGCTCAATGTCTCTGTCTTTAGTGAGAAAATAGGCAACATAAGGGACAATGCGAATACCAGCAACCCATACTCCCAACATGGTCAAGTGCTTCTTCAACGCCTTTTGTGTGGTGGCCTTGTCTAGCCAAAAACCGTTTTGTAAAAGTGCATAAAAATTTTGATTTAAAAATTCCCAACCATTGCATTGCATACCTTGGCCGAAGTTACTCTATTTTTACTATGGCTGCAGAAGTCTGTATCGATTTCTTCTCTAACCTAAGGCTCTATAGCTTGTTTTCTATTCTCCTCTCACCTACAACACAAAAGACAGTGGCCATAACATTACCTATAAAGCAAGCCATATTTTCACATAATTTTCTAGCTCACCTAGTGAAAATTTTGTAGGGTAGAAAAACTGAATAAATAATGACATTTACATAAAGAAGGTAAAGGGGTTTGAGTCAACAATGATGTATGGGGTAGGATACCTGATCACCATTATCGATCCTATGAGATACTAATGGATTTTACGCATAGCACACTTGCCAAAAATAATTAGCCAACAAAGTGAGGGGTGAAGATCACACGCCAGGAAAGGAACATGACCGATAATTTAGTTGCCACAAACCTGCAGGAAAAACGGCCATTTGGTAGAGGTTGTTATCTATATTGTCTCCCTTGAGGCTCGTCGACTATCCGAGCAAAGTAAACTGCAATCATGTATATGCTATTGGCAGTGCAAGCCGAAGGAAAATGAAGAAAACCAAACCCTCCGATTAGTCGCATGCCCCACAAACTATAAGCACCGCTTTAGTAGCATTGAGAAACTGAATAAAAAATTATTACATGTTTTTAGTCATTCCAAAATACTTTTGATATTTCCATAAACTGCATGATACTATTGGCTGTGGACACGAAGAAGGATAAATTATTTCCTGGAGGCGAAACATATAATACTTCCAGCAAGCACTAATAAATACTCAACCTACAATTCATTTGATCGTCATCGATATAATAAGACAATCTTATTTATAAATTCATAACATATCATTGAAAATTCTTTTTTATGATGATATTTTTTTTGGGTGTCCATATCCTCACCAAATATCTATATTCAAAATATTCCTTCTTAATTTTGTCAAAATTTTATTCTCAAAATAAAAGTTCTACCATATACTTATATAATTCTATTGTTTTGAAAAATGTTTATTATATTTTTTTTTTGAAGAATTTTTTTTTTTAATGCAATTTATTATATTTCTATTTTTATATGTTTGAAAGTATTATATGGAATCATAATATCTCTGTTTATATTTTAGAAATAAATATATAACAAATTTACAATATTGAATAAACATATATTTAAATTAACGAGGTCTTTCGACTAAGCAATTATGAGTAAGGGATATTCATACCATCAAAATCATATAAGACACGATTCTGGGTTTAACTGCATGACTCTCTATGTCGAGTATCTAGAAAAATTTATACCTTGATAGATAGATATAAGCAACCATCATCTTCACCAATTGAACTACAACCCTTTCAATATTATACTTCTATTTATTGATGTGATTTTTATTTTATGATATAAAAAGTTAATTAAGTTTTTCCATGATATTTAGCAAAATTTATACTTTGATAGATAGATATAAACAACCATCATCTTCACAAATTGAATTACAACCATTTCAATATTATACTTATATTTATTGATGTAATTTTTATTTTATGATATAAAAAGTTGATTAAGTTTTTCCAACTTAAATAATAAATTCTACCTCAAACCCACATCTAATAATAATAATGAGGACCCCAAAAAAAAATTAGAGATACCCTGGAACAATATAATCACCCAGAAGACCATTTTAAGGAGTTGGAAGGTTTACAGCGGAATCCAAACGAACACAAGGGTGGCAATATTATATTACAGTAAGTTTAATCGCATATCACAACGCTGGCCACATAATTATTGTTATCAAACCTGAGAATGGGCGGGGAGAGGCGTAGCCATGGGCGAAGGCAGGGGAGAAGTCCTGCAGATGGGACACGTGGCGTGCAGATGAGCCAGGCATCTATGCAGTGGAGGTGGAACATGTGACCGCAATCGGGTATGAATCGCAGCACATCCGACTCGTTGTTGTCGCTAATGCAAATCGAACAGCAACTCTGCCATTTCAGATGAGGAGGACAGCTTACACTTACACTTGTTTTCTCCCCATAAATCATCTTCGGATAGAATTCAACGTGCCCGCATCGATCCCTCCTCTCCTCGCCTCGGCGTCGGTGTTGTTATGGTTTGCCACCGCTCGATTAGAAGAAGAAAACATCGCTCGGCCGCGTAAACAAAGCAACGAACTTAGCAACACCACCGCTATAAGAACCAGAGTCCCCAGTGTTATTACCACGCCGTATGTAACTTTAGCGTTCCCCGCTTCGTATGTTGATTCGTTGCTGCTCATCCTGATCAGATCTCAAAGTGGAAACACCCGACCTTGATGCGCTCATTCTCCAGATGATATATGTTCATTCCACGGGACTACAGTGAGCGAGGCGTGGCTGTCGTATTACAACTCTTGCTTTCAACTCACGACTCTGCTGCTCAAAGTCTATGCAAATCTATTGCAACGAGCCGACGTATGTATTTATAACGACCCTTCCCGGTGAGTTCGGGCGTTGACTTTGTATTAATAAAATATTAAATAATCGGCTGGTTTTAATGGCCGCTTGTACAAGTTTTACCTCATTACATAATTTAACCATTTGCGGTTTATCAATCTATATATCTCCTAGAGAGGCAACCGTTTTCTCATTACATACATTGGTTTCAACCTCTAGTAGTCGGATAAGTTTAAATAGCGCTCACAAATTTGTTGAGTTTAGTTAGATAATTAATCCGAATTTTTTAATATTTAGTTTTTTCTTTTGAATATGAATTTTGTGATTTGTAGAGAGTATGGACCCTCCAATTTATGAGTGTTAGTTAAATTTAGATATTGTAACTTCTCTTATTTTAACAATTATATTCAAAACTTTTTTTTTTCATAAATGATATTTTTAATGCAAATGAGAGTAGATCAAAGTATTAATACGAATGAATAAAATAAAGTGTGTTAAATAATATTATTAGATTTCTAGAGAACATTTATATTGCTTGTAAATGGGGCAAAAGAGGTTATTCACCGAGTCTTAATTCTTTTTTCCTATGATGTACATATATACTATTCTTTATTTTTGTGTAGCAATTAATGGTAAATGAAATAGATATATGCATGTCGTACAATGAGCATACTTTTGATACTACACTAAAGTTCAAGTCATAATAATCATTGTTGCTTATTTCAATCGTTTTGTTATTAAGAGTCATCATTGGTACTTTTTGTATAATTACCATACATGCCATTTTGAGTGGCACATGTCGGTGATTACCCTGTGCAACAAAAGGAATTGATGTCACATCCCAATTTCACCCTGTAATTAATATCCTTTAATCCATTGATTAATCTCTGATTATCTTTGTTTTGATTCGAACATTTTGACATATAATAGTATGAGACAATAGTATTATTGATTAGTGTACATTACATAATAGTTATATTTTTATTATTTTATACATTAATGATGTATAATTATTAATTTTACATCATTGGTTTATGATGATTCAAACTAACTACCTACTTGTTGCAAGGTGGATACAGGATAGGTTCTACTATCAGATCTTGATGAGAGAGAGCATCATCAGAGAGGGTCGGCTAGATGGAACGATTAGGAAAAATATTAGTATAAAATTCTAGTGATTCCACACACATACACAGTAAATTTTAAATGATAGGCACAAATGGTAGTACGTAATTATGAATTATTGGTTGTGATTATCTTTCTGTGTATGAAATTAATTTTAGTGTGCATTTAATTTCTTTAGCCCAATTGATTTGGTTATTAATTTTAAATCCAGAAAATAATTATTTAATTGCAATAGAAGTATTATTGTCTTTAATACAATTATCTAGCAAATAAAAATCATTTAACGGCATAATTACCTTGGTGAAGGTTATTTTCTTAAAATTAAAATTATGCATGAAAAATTATTAAAAATTAAAAAAATAGATTTATTATTAATAAATTTAACATGTTAGTTAATAAACTTTAGAGAAAGAAAAAAAATTAACTAAGGTTAATCAATTTAGAACTGGAGCTAAATGTGATCTTGATTAACATGCAAGAATTTACTTAAAATTAAAAAATAAAGCTTTCATTCATTATTGAATAAACAAAGGATGACGTGGTAATTTGAAAAACTTGATTTTAAAATAAACATAGAAAACTTGAGAGTTTGCATGTAAAGGGGTAGCGTGAAAATTAGTAGAAAGTTATGCTATAAATAAAAGGGTAATCTAGAGAATTAAATATATAGATACGGAGAACTAAAAATGATTGCAGGAGAGAAAGACCAAGCAAAAAAGGAGTTGTATCACTAGAGTTGCACTTTATTCCTTTATACCAACATCTTAAAATAATTTATATTGGCTGAGCTGAGATAAATATATAGATGCATTTCATTCTTAGAAGCTACATATTAAATCGAGTTTGGTTTGAGTTCAAAATTGTTTTTTTGCATTATATAACTTTGGTCTGTGTTGAAATATCTATGTTTAAAATAGAAATAGTTATATATACATAAGTCACTATATAAGCAATATTGTGTTTATATTGGAGTACATTAATAAGTAGTTGGGTTCTAAAATAAATAACTAGTAATATGTAGAACACCTAGGTTGAGACCCCAACAAATAAGTTTGAAATGCCATACTACCAAATTAAAATTCCTTAGTATAATTGCCTTATTTATTGATTGAGTCACTGAATTCTATGTTGAAGTCGCTGAAGTTGAATTGTCAATTAAAGATTAGGTAAATTACATAGTTTAATAATTTAAACGCTAATTTATATAATTGGTAATGCTAAGTATAAAACATGTAACGCCAAGTTAAAATAAAAGTCACGCAACCATTAGGATATAACATTGAGTACTAATTTTGAAATGCTGGAGTCTGTTATTGATTTTTCCATGTTTTATCTAAAAATCCTAGATTTGAATAAGTCGCTTAGCATATGATAATGATAGGTTGAGTATATATTATTACTAAATCACTGAGTCAGGAATGAATAGCTGAGTCAAATAAGCAAGTTACTGAATATTAAAATTGAGTTTTTTTATACATAGCATCCTCTTTGATAGTAGGATCAACCAGCTTATGAAATATTTAAAATAAAGTATCATTTAATCTGTGGTCAGTGTTTTACCTATTGTATGACTGTAAGATATATATTATAAGCAACACTTAGTTAGCATGTTTGTGTAGTATTTGAATATCAATGCTTTAATAAAGTTTATGGTGTGGTAACTGCTCTAAAAATATACAATGTTTTATTAATAATTATAGCCAGAAAATAGTGTGCAGTGATTTTAATTAATTATATAGCTAGTTAAATATCTGAGACGTCAATTTAAGTATAACAATTATTGAACTCGAGTCACATTTACTACAACAACAACAACAACAACAATAGTAGTAGAAATGATGTCTCACTGGGAATATTGATATTATTTGGTGGAATCAAGATTGATTTTAAATAATAAATAGTCAAATTACACTATCTGCCCATGTAAGATTTTTATAAGAGAGCATAGTCTGAATTCTATAAATGGGATGTTCTTGTTTACCCAATTGGTAAGAAATAGTGAATGTAAGAAGAAACTATGTTCCTCATCACTACCAGATTTGATATTCAGTAGAACTTTATTTTTGTCTAGGATTTCTATATTGAATTTAGACCTTGATGTTTGGTGGAAAATATAGGCCATTGGCTCAAAGATATGGTAAATTGTGGCAATCGTTGAGTCTCTTTGATCCATATTTAGCATATTTTCATTTGGATTAAAGAAACCATGAATTGGATTTCATTTGGCATAGTGGAAACACTTTTAGCAAGGAGTTATTTAAAGAGGTAAATTTCATGTGGTTAAATATACCTTCGAGATAAATACATTTTCTAAATAAAGATCATGATTATCATGAGATTTGTATTTAGCCAATTATATTAGGTTTTTAGGTAAGTTTTTGATTTGCCTGGATGGTATATTTTTGAGACATGCCAAGATGTCCATAAAAGTGAATATGACAACATCAAGTGATGAAAGTCATTGGTTGAAATTCAAATCTTTGTCTAAAACTTTGCATTTAATTTTTGAATTATTAGAATGTACTTTGGAAGCAAATAAAGAATATATGGGTATTCTTATAGAAAATTATGTACACATGAATTTGGGTATTCTTAAAAAAAATTATGTTCGCATGGACTTGGGTATTCTTATGATTAAATAGGACTTTAGATATTCTGCATATATCCAAAATATTAGCTTGATAGTGAGTTTAAATAAAGTGGAAAACTTCAACCAATTGAATACTACCCTTAAGTTATGTGCATACAAGATATAATTTGATTTACCAAAACAAAGTTTATGGTAACTATTAGTGATGTGCTTTTTAAGTAAAGACAAATAGTTAATCTATAGAAGAATAGTGTTATGAAAACATGTCAAATAGGTCAAACCTTTTTTAGTATCATGAAATGATAAAAACTTATGTACTTTGTATTTTGTGAGAGGATTTTATATGCAATGATTTGACATTCATGGTATAAAATAGTACATTGAGTTATGTGCCTTGAGTATATGGATTCATCTAATTTTTTTGTGGAATGATTCCAATGTTAGATTGGTTTTATATGGGATGTGATAGGTTCTACAGTACAAAAAGTATTAAATGGAACATATTGTATTTGACCCACACCTAAATAAACTTATATGTATTGGTTGTTACTTGAATAATATGTGTTGTAGAATTTAGTAGCATATCATTTAGGTGTGCATATAATATTTATAGTGCAAATGAATGCTGAGATAGAGTTATATGCATTGCATAACTTGTTTTTTATAGTTATGCTTTCTTGAATATGAGCATATATTTTTATTTGCCTATGACTGTTTTGTATAATTTTTTATTGATAAAATAGTAGTCATGCCTAAGAATATCAAACTAAGATAATATGGTTTGTCTTGAGGTGTAGTTACTTTGATCTATTTGAAATAGCATATAGTTTATTATGTATTTTGTTTGGGTGGTATAAATAGTGATCATTATTTCTATTTTGAAATTAATTTTTAGGTAAGACCCATTCATGCATAGATGGTCAGGGAGGAAGAGGTCAAGGAGAAGAAGGATTAAGTTATAGTGCTTGGGCAGTCTTCTACCATTTTGGAGGAACCTATTGTGAACTTATGCTGGTATCATGCCCAACCAGCTTCTTCTTCATCAGAGTAGGTATTAGTGGGAGATTTTCCTATGTATGCTATATGCCTTTTAAACTCTTATGCCTAGGTTGTAGCATGTAGAATAGATTATGCACCTATTTTCCCACTAATACTGGTTTAACCTTGATGTTACTTTGGTCAGTCTCCTTTTTTCCTTATATGCCTTCTTTCCTAGATAGATGTACATCTTCCAAAGGGTGTGAATCTCTAGATCAATTCTATCTACTTCCAAGGCAATAGGTTATGCATTATATATGCGGTTCACTGAGCCAATGAAGTATGACACCAAAAAGGCATAGGGTAGCTTCAACCATGTAGAGAGTTCTTCGAAAGGGACCATCTTGATGTGTGCCAAAGAAAAGTTTTGTTTCACAATGAATTGAGCTTTCTCACCATCTAAGATGGGCAAATCTTTTGGAATGTGTAATTCATTCCTAAATGCCTCCTTCATTCCATCAAACCAAGACTTAATTTTTATTCTATATGTGGGGATAATATACCTCAGGCATGTGAATGCCTTATAACACTCAATAGGGGACTTGTTCTTGAGTGGGTATGCCCATTTTAGGGTGTAATAAGTTACACTGGTCTCATCAAACACCATTAATAAAAAAAATAATCCCCATGGAAACCTATAACTAGGTATCTAATGGGTCTTATCCATGTCCTTAATGATTTTGTGGCTAAAGCACATAGCCCAATTATACTTCAAACTCTTAGTAATTTGGTGGATGATGTAGAGGTGGGCCATATCTACCTCATTCAAATGATCAGTACCATCAATCTTGGTCATTATAATGTGTGCCAAAACCTAGAGGGTAGGATCATGTAGGTTCTTGATGTGCATGACATGGCCCTATTTTGGTACATTAGCATTGTAGTTGTCTCATTAAAGTCCCCTAAGTCATACGCTACATCCAATCCTAAACACTATAGCCCTGACACCTTACTTATCCTCTCAGGTGTGATATTCATGTTGTGCCTGACAATGTAAAGGTAGTCACCATAAACGTGCAAGAGTAGGAACTTGATTGTCTCCATGGGTTTTCCAAAGTAAGACATATTGAATAATTGGAATAATCTCATAAAATACAAGGCATTAAAAATATTAAGGTCATACACAAGTTGGTTCTTGGTGTTCTGACACTCAACTTGATAGTCATTTTATAACTCAACCTCATTCCTAAGTTGATAATGGTTATAATAAAAAACTATGCAAGTGGGTACCTTTGAGACCCATTTTTTTATGTGCAGCACCATCTGTCGGTATTGTATTTATTCAATCATCAATGGTGGGGAGGAACATGATTATGTCTTCTTTGCCTAGCATGCCACACTATTTTCTTCTCTTTTTGCATGTTGTGCATGTTCTTTAGTTATTTTTTATCTGATGAATATTGCTTTTCCGACAAGTGTTTCCTCTTCCTCTAGTACCACCAAAAATGGATCAGTTCTTAAGGCCTTCTTAGGATGCATCACCCCCGAGGAGCTTGAAGGTTGAGGCATGGTCATCCAATGTTCCCAAAAGAATACATGATTGTTATGTCAATAACTTCATCTTTCTATGCTTAGTTGCCCTCTAATGGTGGACATCTACCCCTACAAACTGTAACTATAAGTTTTCCTTGATGTGGTCATGTTTCAAAGTTTACCTTATGTGTAGATTATGTATCTTGATGTTCGGCTCACTACCTATTTATAAACTCATGATGTTTATTTACTTGCTTTGTAATCGCTCTGGTTTTCATCGGTCTCAGCTCTTTAATCACAAATAGAAGCATAGCTAAAATGTAAAAATGACCTAACTTGTCTTTTTATAGGCTCAAGGGGGTTAACCTGTAATTACTACCCCCTTTCTTTTCACCCATCACTTCTTGTCATTAATGTATTTTTAATGGCCATCATTCTTAGATAATTTCTTCTTGCCTTAAATGCATTTAACAGTATTGTGTTATCATGATGTTGGCACATTTATTGCAACCAATATTTTTTCATATTAGTGACACGTCCCATCCCATGCCTTCCTTTGAAGTGGAAGACAACTATGTTCTATGTTTTTCTTGGAGTGGAAGATAATTATTTTTGTTTACTTCAAATTTCAAACTATTTTGTAGGAATACCCTATCCTAGGGCTATGTAATTTGTGCACGTTAAATAACTTGCACACCTAAATTAACTTGCATACCTTAATTAAATTGCACACCTATCTTTAATCATGAATTCAAATAAATTTTACCCCACACTAAAACTATGTTTTGGTCCTCCATGAAAATACAAGTACAGAACTTAAGCAAAACTACATTAAAGAAATGTCATGCACAATAAAGGCAATGATTTTATTAAAGACAAGAAATCTTAGAATAATGATGTAAAACTTATTATTATAAAATGTTAAATATTTAGAGGTGAAATATGGCCAGAGCTAACTTCCATTTTAATGCTTAGGAAGATATTAGTCATCCAACGTTTGTAATCAATAAGTGTCAGTAGGTAAAATACTATGAATGACAAAAGGACCATCCCAGTGAATTCTATGTTTTCCAGAATGATGCATAAAATTGGAGTCATACAAAAAAACCTTCATTCCAAGGGTGAATGTTTTATGATTGATGTGTTGATTATGCCATGTTTTTTGTTTGCGCTTCTCCACATCCTGACTGCAATGAGTAAGATAATGAGCTTTATATAGCTATAACAAAGAATTTAGCCATGCCTTCAAGGATGACTCCTCATCTAACTTTCCAACATGTGAAATACGAATAGATGGTACCAAAAACTCAACTATTAGGACTTCATCTTTACCATATACTAATTTGAATAGTGTGTTCTTGTTCATGCACTTGTAGGTGGTTTGGTGAGACCATATTACCATAGATACTCTATCATCCCAATCATTTTATCCAATATTAAAAAAATTCAATAGTGTTATGACTAATATTTTATTGAATTCCTCAACAGTTCCTTTGGCTTGGGGATGATATAATGTTGTTTTGTGATGAGCAATCATGAATTCTATAAGTAAGATGTAAATAGTTTCATTTAAGATGTGGGTTATGCGGTCACTATTAAAACTTAGCGGGCATCCAAAATAAGTTATGATATGTTCTTAAGTGAAGTGCACAATAATAGTAATAGTATAATCCCTCATTGGTGTAGCTTCAACCCATCATGTAA
The DNA here is from genome assembly GCA_037957365.1 of Torreya grandis. Lineage (NCBI taxonomy): Eukaryota > Viridiplantae > Streptophyta > Pinopsida > Cupressales > Taxaceae > Torreya > Torreya grandis. The sequence continues at coordinate 354,359 of JARHVA010003789.1, forward strand.
GATAATCAATTACTATGATGATATATTGGGAACCTATTCATCTTCCAAATAGACTGATGATGCCAAAAAAATCAATGGCCCACTTTTCAAATGGTTTTTGAGATAGAATTGGAAGTAAAGGTATGGCATCTCAGTGATTGGGTTTTCCTATCCACTGATAAATGTCACACTTCTGAACATATTTCATCTTGAAAGACAATAGGCCACCATAATCTAGCCAGTAGAACCTTGCATGTTGTAGCCTTTCCAACATAGTATCCACCTGCGATGCCTTCATAAAATTCTTGGAGTACCTTGAAACTCTCATGTTTCATGACATAGTGTCAAAGATTTTTGTCTTGGCTAAGCTTGTAAAGGTCCCCTCCTATGAGCTGAAAGGGTGTGACACAGACCAAAAATTGTTTCTTGGCCTATAAAGTTAGAAAGTTGGGAACTAAGACAATAGTTAGAAAGGTTGAAATATATTCCAACTCCTCAGGTACATGAGTAACCTGAAAGAGTTGAACATAAATAAATTCTTCAATAACATGCGGTGGTTCTTAGAACCAATTTGAGACAGATGATCAAGGCCATAATTGGTTTTTCTAGGTTTGACCATGAAAAAAAATTGAAACTCGTAGAATAACACTATCTAGTGGCAGATTCATCCATGCAACATAGGTTTGTTTACTAAGAGTTGCCAATAAGTATTATCAAAATCTCTATAGAGCATAGACCATTGGCAATGCTTGTTCTTCGTGGTGGTGTAATTTTTCTCAACTTGAGAAAGTTTCCTACTTCCAAAGTAGATTGAGTGATCAAGGATACCTTCACCTGGTTGTGCAAGGATTGCTCCAACTACCATTCCAAAAGCATCAACATGGACATGGAATGGGCTTTTCCAATCTAATAATTGAAGGATTGGGGTGATAACCAACTTGTCATTTAAGGCCTCAAAAGCTTCTTGATAGGAGCAGGTCTAGATGAAGTGCTCATTATGTCTTAAAAGTTCCTCTAGAGGTGTGACAATCTTTGCATATCCACAAATGACTTTCTTATAATAACTTGTATGTCTTAGAAAGGTGTGGACTTCACATTAAGACTTGGGCACTAGAAAGTGAAGAATGAAAGATAATTTTGCTAGTTCTTCCAGAAGTCCATCCTTACAAATAATATGTCCTAGAAAAACACTGAAAGGTGTAGCAAATAGACACTTATTTAAATTTAGTGATATTTTCAAGACTCAACAATGCTCAAGCATGAGCTGTAGATTAAATTAATTGTCCTTGACTAAGCCATAGATTGTCCAATCATCTTAGTAAACTTGAAGAAACTTATGGATGAAATCCTTGAAGGCTTCAATAGCTATATGTGAGAAGACAATTGGTTCATTATTCAACTCAAAAGACATGATAGTATATGTGAAGGATCCCCATTCAGTGGTAAATGTAGTCTTAGGTTGATCCTCTGCAGTGATTTGGACTTGATGATACCCCAAAATCTACTTATAAAATTATATATCTTAGACCTAGTGATGCCTTCAAGTATTTCCTCTATGATTGGTATTGGGAAGGGATCAATGATGCAAGATACATTAAGTACCCGGTAATCAATGAAAATTCTGATGCATCCATTTTTATTTTTATTTATCACCATAGGACTAACCCACTCAGATTCATCAATTGGTGTGATTAATCATATGTGAAACATAATACCAATTTCTTCCTTTACGTGTGGCCATAGATTAGCATTCATCATATATGGACTTTTCCTAACTGGTTGAGTAACATCAACTAGTTTAATATGCATCCTACCTAGGGATTGATGAACTCCTTTCATCTACTATAGATTCTTGGAAAAACATCTTGGTATTATTTTAAAAACTCAAATATATTTGAAACATTTGTGTCAGTCCAGTAGTTACCTATAATACTTATTTTTGGTTCTACCTCTATGCTGATGTTGCATTGAATTGTTTGAAGGGGCCTGGAGTAAGGGTGGTCTATCTCAGGACTAGTGTCATGAATAACTTATGTGTCATAGTCCATAGGGACATCCAATTGATTTTATATAGGGTTGAGTGGGTTGGACCCTTCACCTTCTTCTACCTAAAATACTAGCTTCTATTTTCCTAGATGTACCTCTTCACGTTGATCCTGATCAAGGACTAGTTTTGACATGGGAACAAGTTGTGCAAATGGTTCATTAAAGAGAATTAAACCTTCTTTTGGGTCATTATGGATATATCTTAGGCAATCTTCAATGGTATTAGGGTCACTAATAACTACTTCATGTATGGCCTAGACAATGAGGTGAAAATCCATTCTTGAAGAGGAATAAGACAATGTCAAGTTCATGTTTTTCTTCAATATATGCCAAAACTAGGTACCCATATGTCGCTCTTCATGAACATACCATGCTCACACCTAGGTTTGTAAATTTCCATAAAATGCATGTACCCACAAGTAATTTTAGTAAGACTCTTTAGCTCTCTGTATTGACTCATAAGCCTCTATATGGGGTTCAAGTACTTGTACTCTACTACAACTGATTATTCCCTTGACTTGATTATAATGATAGAACCGATGATGAAAAGTAGAGCATAATTGATCCCACTAGAGAATTCATTCATGATGGGTTCACCACCACCTTGTAGCTATACCATCAAAGAGGTGAACCAAGGATCGTATACGATCATTGTTAGAGTGATAAAATTCTTCAAGACATTGGACAAAATCTTAGACTTCTATTTATCTATGAAATTAAGGTGTTGCATCGAGTCTTTCTAAGGGTGCATATATCATTGGTACCCTCATGACTTGACTAGTAATAAGGTGAATGAACTTGTGGCATTTATGATACTAATGTGAAACATTCTCCTGACTACTAATGACACCACACACTCTTCTAGTGAGGTCATATTCATCATGTGCCTAACAATTACAAGCATTGATTGTAGTATCAAAAAGGGACTGAGTGTCTATCCATCAAAAGATGCCATCAAGAGTAGGATCACGTTGCTCACCATCTCTTGTAGTGACATTATAATTATGGTTAATATCCTCTTCCATATTAACATGTTCTACATATGGGGGCCCATGTTTTTGATCTAGGGGAATAACAACGTGTTGATCAACATTATAAAAACTAATGTAGCACTTTTTGACACTTAAGTCTACATTATTTTCATAAAACTAAAAATTTCCCTAATAGAGCTAGGAATTCATCGACATCTACTAACTCAAGAACTTCAAAGTCAGCTTTGAAAGGTACTCCAAGGATATCCATTATTACATTCTTAAGGATGTCAAATGATAGATCATGATTTTTATTATCCATTAACAATACATGCGGTGAAGGTTATTATGTCGGACTAGCCATTTTATGCTAGACATCCTTAGTGACGATGTTAACTTTAGTGCCATTGTCAACTAAGATGTCTTGAATTACCCAAGCATTGATTGTAGAATTTACTAGTATTTCTTTGTCCTCTGGAGGGCTAGGATGAATAGGGGTATCTTACTACTGAGCATGATTTAAATGATGATCCTCAGTCTGTCAACTCATTTAAGGTTGAGCCTCTGTTGGTGATTGTACCTAATTCTTGAGCTAAATGATGAGTTGTGGGATAATGTCTTCATCCAACATATGATTGCAAAGATCTTGAAATCATCTCATGTCACATTTTGAGGCTCTGCTTTCTTTGCATATTAGCATGTTACGTTGCTTCTTGGTCTTCAATAAATTGAATTTATCCTTGTAGTTATTATACCAACATCATAGTGTATTGGAACACATTCTTAGAATAATGTTAGGCATCAAAATACTTACTCATTCGAATCTCTTCACACTATACTTTCTCAATAAGAGTAAATGTATATTGAGATTTTCCTTTGCGACATGTAGTGATATTCACTTATTGAGCTATTGGGGCTCTTGAACATACACACCAATGTGGCTTCTCAATGTGAATAATAATTTCACCTTTTTCATTTCTCTCCTTAGTGATGGCCATGTACAGGTCAGGACATTCTTTCATTCGATGGTCCTTTTTCCAAAAATCACATGTAGGATAAACTAGTTAATCCCTTTGATAGTGGTTCAGGGATAGACACTTATAACATGTTGTTGGTGGGAAATGATCACCACCTCATCCTCATCCTCTACCTCAACCATGCCACCATTATCTTGATTATTACACATAGAGGTTTGGCGCGTACTACATGCACATGCTTCATGGATATCCCTAATCAATCGATAATCATTTATATCATGGTGTAATTATTTCATATTTTACAATATTTAGACACTTTTGAATTTGTGGCTCATTATAAAAGAGGAAAGAAGTGTACATCATTATCTTCATGGCATATTTCACATGACTCCTTCAATACAATACGTATGTTTTTGGGTAGGTAGTTGCTACAGTTATGTCCTTCATACTCACAATCGATGCACCAATGACCAATATGAGTATCATATGCATTATTTTTAGTTAATTTTTCAAGATATGATGTTATTTATGCTTTCATGAAGTAAATAATGAATGTTTCAATACTACCAATAGATTCATCACTAAGGGAAGCTTCCAAAGCTTTGCATGGGATATTAAAAGTCTTTTGGGATAGTGTTCATCAAAAATGTAGTAATAAACCTCCCATAAACCAGTGTGCATGTCGAGAAACATTGAATTCAAATGATAACTTTGATAAAAGTGTTTTGAACCTTGCATCATAGTCCCTTACATTTTTAGTTGATTCCTACTTTATATCCTTTAATGTAACAATGCTCTGTTGCTCAAATTAAAAAATGTCAAATTCCTAAAGGAATGCCATTTTGAGTTGATCAAAATCAACCACCACTTGTTGAGGGTTAAAATTTATATGCCATTTATGTGCTCACTCCAATATTTTAGTCATGAATTATGTGTCTTTTTATTTAAAAGATGTGATGCCTCGTGCCCTCCAAATAAGTTTTAACTTATGGATGTGTTCTACAACATTCTCCATGATTTGATATTCAGGTAGGTGAAACATCATTTCATAATATACCATTGGTAGTGGTGGTGTTTGTACTGGTGTTTGTTGAGAACCCCTAAGCCTTGTCCCTTGAGGGGGAAGTCCACCACTTCCTCCTATGCCACCTCCTAGTATACCTCTTGCACTTCCAGCAGTAATGCCCATGTCGTGAGGCATGGTAGCTAGTTGATTAATCAGATTTGTGATTGTACTCTATCCAATCTGAATGCCAGGTCCTCTAGGCATCCCAAATTATGCCATAAAATTCGATTGAAGAGCGAAAGAAAGTGTTAAGTTTGTATTAGTTACAATTGGCTCAACTATAATATCCCTTATAAGATCAGTTTCTGATTCCACACTATCTGTATCCCAATTATGTATGTGTAATTCATCCAATTCAAAGGCATGAGCACACACTATGGTTGGGGAACTTGCTTGGTTAAGACTTGGTTCTTCATTTTTTGTTGTCTAGATAGTTTTTTCATATTATAAAAGTGGCTTGGGACATGCTTTGAAAGTGAGGGATCCTCTTTGTGTGTTTCTACTTCCCTGTAGATCCTAACAACATGTCCTAAGTTATCTTGATCCCTTCTTGTGTTGCTTACTCATATGATCCTCTACTGAGCTTCATCATATTTTTGCTTCCATAATCGCTGTTGACTGGCTACCATTACAAATCTAAAATCCTTTACCAACTCTTCTCTATTCCCATCCCAAAAGTAAAGCTCATGAAAAGAGGGATTTAGCTCTCCATTAGCATACATTCAAGTCCATAGTTAATAAATAACTTCTTGATTTCTAAGGATAAATGTCTAATATGTCAGCCATGAAGTTCTCTTAGGAACTGGAACTTGGATTCTTCAGGACAAGAATAGGTTGTTACAACATAATCCAAAATTTAGCTATTCAACACTCCTCTCTACCAGATGTTAACAACTTGTGTCCATGGTTTTCCGAGTCATGTTAAAACTCTTTGTCAATCTAACATCCAAGATTGTCTTCTTCCAAAGTTTCATGATCGACCTTGAGCATATGCAGATAGCCAAGTATGAAAATGAAATAGGATTTCAACAAATAAAGTTTCATATAATGCATTGTAGAGATTATTTTCTACCCATTGACATGTGAAAACCCCTGGTTCAATATATGGAACCAAAAAATTATCCTCAACCCCAATAATTCATTGCTCAGTACTCTCAAGGATGATATGTTCAAGCATATTCAATTACTATGCAACAAGCACTATAGGTCCCACTAATAGAACCAAGATGTTGCATTCTTATTCTTAATAATTTTTTTGGCACTAAAGTGTAGCCCCAATGAGCTAGCACATTATTCCTTCATGCAAGACTATGGTCTTGCACGCTCACCTGAAGTGCACAACTAGAGACCAATTTATGTGGTTTATGCTATGCAGTAACATATCAGTCATATTATTTTAGTTAAAACTTATATTTGGTTAGAATCTACATATAAAAAGAGATAGACTACTTTGATCCTGGTATTATTAAACTCAATAACCATAATTATGAAAATAAGTGCCATGGAGTTCATAGATTGTTACTCAAGAAAAGAAAAGGTTGAATAGATTGTGCCAAAGAAAAGTGTTGTTTCATAATGAATTAAGCTTACTCACCATCCAAGATGGGCAAATATTTTGGAATGTGTCATTCATTCCTAAATGCCTCCTTCATTCCATCAAACCAAGACTTAATTTTTATTTTATATGTGGGGATAATATACCTCAGGCATGTGAATGCCTTATAGCGCTCAATAGGGGACTTTTTCTTGAGTGGGTATGCCCATTTCAGGGTGTAATCAAGTACACTGATCTCATCAAACACCATTAATTAAAAAAAATCCCCATGGAAACCTATAACTAGGTATCTAATGGGTCTTCTCCATGCCCTCAATGATTTTTTGGCTAAAGCATATAGCCCAATTATACTTCAAGATCTTAGTAACTTGGTGGATGATGTAGAGGTGGGCCATATCTACCTCTTTCCAATGATCAGTACCATCGATCTTGGTCATTATAATGTGTGCCACAACCCAGAGGGTAGGATCTTGTAGGTTATTGATGTGCATGGCATGGCCCTATTTTGGTAAATTAGCATTGTAGTTGTCTCATTGAAGTCCCCTAAGTCATACCCTACATCTAATCCTAAACATTATAGCTCTGACACCTTACTTATCCTCTCAGGTGTGATATTCATGTTGTGTCTGACAATGTAAAGGTAGTCATCATATACATGCAAGAGTAATAACTTGATTGCCTCCATGGGTTTTCCAAAGTAAGGCAAATTGAATAATTGGAATAACCTCATAACATCCAAACCATTGAAAATATTAAGGTCATACACAAGTTGCTTCTTGGTGTTCTGATGTTCAACTTGATAGTCATTCTATAACTCAACCTCATTCCCATGCTGATGATGGTTATAATAAAAAACTATGCAAGTGGGTACCTTTGAGACCCATTTTTTCATGTGTAACACCATCTATGGGTATTGTATTTATTCAATCATCAATGGTGGGGAGAAATATGATTGTGTCTTCTTTGCCTAGTATGCTACTCTAGTTTCTTCTCTTTTTGCATGTTGTGCATGTTCTTTAGTTGCTTTTTATCTAATGAATATTGCTTCTCCCCCAAGTGTTTTCTCTTCCTCTAGCATCACCAAAAATGGATCAGTTCTTAAGGCCTTCTTCTTAGACTGCATCACCCTCTAAGGAGCTTGAAGGTTGAGGCATGGTCATCCAATGTTTCCAAAAGAATACATGATTGCTATGTCAGTAACTTCAGCTTTCTGTGCTTAGTTACCCTCTAATGGTGGGTGTCTACCCACACAAACTATAACTATAAGATTTCCTTGATGTGGTCATGTTTCAAAGTTTACCTTATGTGTAGATTATGTATCTTGATGTTCAGCTCACTACCTATTTATAAACTCATGATGCTTATTTACTTGATTTGGAATCACTCTGATTTTCATTGCTGTCAGTGCTTTAATCACAAATAGAAGCAAAGCTAAAATGTAAAAATGAGCTAACTTTTCTTTTTATAGGTTTAAGGGGGCTAACCTATAATTACTACCCCCTTTCTTTTTACCCATCACTTCTTGTCATTAATCCATTTTTAATGGCCATCATTCTTAGATCATTGTTTCTTTCCATAAATGCATTTAATGGTATTGTTCTATCACGATGTTGGCACATTTATTGCAACCACTATTTTTTCATATTAATGACGCATCCCATCCCATGCCTTCCTTTGAAGTGGAAGACAACTATGTCCTATGTTTTTCTTAGAGTGGAAGATAGTTGTTCTTATTTACTTCAAATTTTCCAACTATTTGGTAGGAATACCCTATCCTAGGGCTATGTAATTTGTGCACCTTAAATAAATTGCATTCCTAAATTATCTTGCATGCCTTAATTAACTTGCACACCTATCTTTAGTCATGAATTAAAATAAATTCCCACACTAGAACTATGTTGTGTTCCTCCATGAAAACACAAGTACAAAACTTAAGCAAAACTACATTAAAATAATGTTGTGCACAACAAAGGCAACGCTTTTATTAAATACAAGAAATCTTAGACTAATGATGTAAAACTTATTATTATAAAATGTTAACTATTCATAGGTGAAATAAGGCCAGAGCTAACTTCCATTGTAATGCCTAGGAAGATATTGGTCATCCAACGTTTGTAATCAATAAGTGTCATTAGGTCAAATACTATGAATGACAAAAGGACCATCCCAATGAATTCTATGTTTTATAGAATGATGCATGAAATTGGAGTCATACAACAAAACCTTCATTCCAAGGGTGAATGTTTTATGATTGATGTGTTGATTGTGCCATGTTGTTTGTTTGCACTTCTCCACATCCTGACTGCAATGAGTAAGGAAATGAGCTTCATATAGCTATAACAAAGTATCTAGAAATGAATTCAAGGATGAATCCTCATCCAACTTTCCAACATGTACAATATGAATAGATGTTACCAAAAACTCAACTAGTAAGACTACATCTTTGCCATATACTAAATTGAACTGTGTATTCTTGTTCATGCACTTATAGGTGGTTCAGTAAGACCATAGTACCATAGATACCCTATCATCCCAATAAGTTCATCCAATATTAAAAAATTTCAACAATGTTATGACTAATATTTTATTGAATGCCGCAAAAGTTCCATTGGCTTGGGGATGATATAATGTTGTTTTATGATGAGCAATCATGAATTTTGCAAATAAGATGTAAATAGTTTCATTTATGTGGGTTCTATGGTTACTAGTAAAACTTAATGGGCATCCAAACTAAGTTATGATATGTTCTTAAGTGAAGTTCACAATAATAGTAATAGTATAATCCTTCATTGGTGTAGCTTCAACCCATTGTGTAAGATAATCAATTACTGTGATGATATATTGGGAACCTATTCATCTTCCAACTAGACTGATGAGGCCAATAAAATTAATGGCCCACTTTTCAAAGGGTTCTTGAGATAGAATTGGAAGTAAAGGTATGGCATCTTGGTGATTGGGTTTTCCTATGCACTAATAAATGTCACACTTTTGAACATATATCATCTTGAAAGACAATAGGCCACCATAATCTAGCCAGTAAAACCTTGCATACAGTAGCCTTTCCAACATAGTATCCACCTGCAATGCCTTCATAAAATTATTGGAGTACCTTGAAATGCTCATGTTTCATGACATAGAGTCAAAGATTTTTGTCTTGGATAAGCTTGTAAAGGTCCCCTCCTATGAGTTGAAAGGGTGCGACATGGACCAAAAATTGTTTCTTGGCCTGTAAAGTTAGAAATTTGGGCACTAAGACAAAAGTTAGACAGGTTGAAATATATTCCAACTCCTCAGGTACATGAGTAACCTAAAAGAGTTGAACATAAAGCAATTCTTCAATAGCATGTAGTGGTTCTTTAGAACCAATTTGAGATAGATGGTCAAGGTCATAATTGGTTTTTCTAGGTTTGACCATGACAAAAAATTGAAACTCTTAGAATAACAATATCTAGTGGCAAATTCATCCATGCAACATAGGTTTGTTTACTAGGTACTTTAAAGCCTCATTATTTGTATAAAATGCAAAAGGAGTTGCCAATAAGTATTATCAAAATCTCTATAGAGCATAGACCATTGACAATGCTTTGTGCTCCATGGTGGTGTAATTTTTCTCAACTTGAGAAAGTTTCCTACTATAAAAGTAGATTGAGTGATCAAGGATACCTTCACCTGGTTGTGCGAGGATTGCTCCAACTAGCATTCCAAAACCATCAACATGGACATGGAATGGGCTTGTCCAATCCAAGAATTGAAGGATTGGAGCAATAAACAACTTGTCCTTTAAGGCCTCATAAGCTTCTTGATAGGAGAAAGTCTAGATGAAGTGTTCAGTATGTTTTAAAAGTTCCTCTAGAGGTGTGACAATCTTTGCATATCCACAAATGAATTTATTATAATAACTTGTATGTCCTAGAAAGGTGCGGACTTCACATTGAGACTTGGACACTAGAAAGTGAAGAATGAAAGATAATTTTGTTGGTTCTACAAGAAGTCCATCCTTACAAATAATATGTCCTAGGTAAACACTGAAAGGTGTAGCAAATAGACACTTATTTAGATTTAGTGATATTTGCAAGACTCAACAATGCTCAAGTATGAGCCATAGATTAAAGTAATGGTCCTTGACCAAGCCATAGATTGTCCAATCATCCAAGTAAGATTGAAGAAAATTATAGATGAAATCCTTGAAGGATTCAATAGCTATATGTGAGAACACAACTAGTTCATTATTCAACCCAAAAGACATGATAGTATATGTGAAGGATCCCCATTTAGTGGTAAATGTAGTCTTAGGTTGATCCTCCTCAGCGATTTGGACTTGATGGTACCCCAAAATCCAATTATAAAATTATATATCTTAGACCTAGTGATGCCTTCAAGTATTTCCTCCATGAATGGTATTGGGAAGGGATCAATGATGCAAGATACATTGAGTACTCGGTAATCAATGAAAATTCTGTTGCATCCATTTTTATTTTTATTTATCACCATGGGACTGACCCACTCAGATTCATCAATTGGGGTGATTAATACTACGTGAAACATACTACCAATTTCTTCCTTTATGCATGGCCATAGATTAGGATTCATCCTATATGGACTTTCCCTAACTAGTTGAGCATCGTCAACTAGTTTAATATGCATCCTACCTAGGGATTGATGAACTCCTTTCATCTACTATAGCTTCTTGTAAAAACATCTTGGTATTATTTTAACAACTCAAATATCTTTGAAAATTTTGTGTCACTCCAGTAGTTACCTAGAATAGTTACTTTTTGTTCTACCTCTATGCTGATGTTGCATTGAATTGTTTGAATGAACCTAGAGTAAGGGTGGTCTATATCACGACTAGTGTCATGAATAACCTATGTGCCATAGACCATAGGGACATCCAAATGATTTGATATAGATTCGATTGGGTTGGAACCTTTACCTTGTTCTACCTAAAACACTAGCTTGTATTTTCCTAGATGTATCTCTTCATGTTGATCCTGATTAAGGACTAGTTTTGGCATGGGAACAAGTTGTGCAAATGGTTCATTAAAAAGAATTAAACCTTCTTCTAGGTCATTATGGATATATCTTAGGCAATCTTCAATGGGATTAGGGTCACTAATAACTACTTCATGTATGGCCTAGAGAATGAGGTGCAAATCCATTCTTGGAGAGGAATAAGACAATGTCATGTTCATGTTTTCCTTCAATAAATACCAAAACTAGGTACCCATATGTCACTCTTCATGAACATACCATGCTCACACCTAGGTTTGTAAATTTACATAAAATGCATGTACCCACAAGTACTTTTGGTAAGTAAGACTCTTTATCTCTCCATATTGACTCATAATCCTCTATATGGGGTTCAAGTGCTTGTACTCTACTACAACTAATTATTCCCTTGACTTGATTATAATGATGGAACTGATGATGAAAAGTAGAGCATAATTGATCCCACTGGAAAATTCATTCATGATGGGTTCACCACCACCTTGTAGCTATACCATCAAAGAGGTGAACCAAGGATTGTATAAGATCATTTTTGGAGTGATAAAATTCTTCAAGGCATTGGACAAAATCATGGATTTCTATTTATCCATGAAATTAAGGGGTTGCATCGAGTCTTTCTAAGGGTGCATATATCATTGGTCCCCTCATGACTTGACTGGTAAGAAGGTGAATGAACTTGTGGCATTTATGATACTGATGTGAAACATTCTCTCGACTATTAATGACACTACACACTCTTCTAGTAAGGTCATAGTCATCATGTGCCCAATAATTACAAGCATATATTGTAGTATCAAAAATGGAATGAGTGTCTATCCATCGAAATATTCCATCAAGAGTGTGATCAAGTTGCTCACCATCTCTAGCAGTGACATTATAATTATGATTAATATCCTCTTCCATATTAACAAATTCTATGTATGGGGGCCCATGTTTTTGATCTAGGGGAATAACAACATGTTGATCAACATTCTCATAACTAATGTAGCACTTTTTGATACTTAAGTCTAAATTATTTTCATAACACTAAAAATTTCCCTAATAGAGCTAGGAATTCATCGACCTCTGCTAACTCAAGAACTTCAAAGTTAGCTTTGAAAGGTACTCCAAGAATATCCATTATTGCATTTTTGAGGATGCCAATCGATAGAGCACGATTTTTATTATCCATGAATAATACGTGTGGTGAAGGTTATAATGTCAGACTAGCCGTTTTATGCTAGGCATCCTTAGTGAGGATGTTAACTTTAGTGCCAGTGTCAACTAAGATGTCATGAATTACCCAAGCATTGATTGTAGCATTTACTAGTATTTCTTTGTCCTTTGGAGGGGTAGGATGAATAAGGGTATCTTACCACTGAGCATGATTTAAATGATGATCCTCAGTCTGTCGAGTCATTTAAGGTTGAGCATCTGTTGGTGATTGTACCTAATTCTTAAGATACATGATTAGTTGTGGCATAATGTCTTCATCCAACATATGATTGCAAAGCTCTTGAAATCATCTCATGCCACATTTTGAGGCTCTACTTCCTTTGCATATTAGCATGTTACGTTACTTCTTGGTCCTTAATAAATTGAATGTATCCTTGTAGTTATTGTACCAGCATCATAGTGTCTTGGAGCACATTCTTAGAATAATGTTAGGCATCAGAATACTTACTCATCCGAAGCTCTTCACACTATACCTTCTCAATAAGAGTAGATGTATATTGAGATTTTACTCTACTACATGGAATGGTATTCACTTTTTGAGCTATTGGGGTTATTGAACATGCACAGCAATGTGGCTTCTCAATATGAATCATACTTTCATCTTTTTCATTTCTCTCCTTAGTGATGGCCAGGTACAAGTTAGGACATTCTTCCAATCGATGGTCCTTTTTACAAAAAGCACATGTAGGATAAACTAGTTAATCCCTTTGATAGTGGTTCGAGGATACACACTTATAACATATTTTTGGTGGGAAATGATCACCACCTCATCCTCATCCTCTACCTCAACCATGCCACCATTATCTTGATTATTAGACATAGAGGCTTGGCACATACTACATGCACATGCTTCATGGATATCACTAACCAATCGATAATCATTTATGTCATGGTGTAAGCATCACATATTTTACAATATTTAGACACCTTAGAATGTGTGGCTCATTATAAAAGAGGAAAGAAGCGTACATCATTCTCTTCGTGGCATATTTCACATGTCTACTTCAATACAATATGTATGTTTTTGGGTAGGTAGTTGCTACAATTATGTCCTTCAAACTCACAATCGGTGCACCAAAGACTAGTATGAGTATCATATGCATTATTTTTATTTAGTTTTTCAAGATATGATGCTATTGGTGTTATTTATGCTTCCATGAAGGAACTAATGCTGGTTTCAATACTACCAATAAATTCATCACGAAGGGAAGTTTCGAAAGCTTCGCATTGGATATCAAAAGTATTTTTGGATAGTGTTAATCAAAAAGGTAGTAATAAACCTCCCATAAACCATTGTGCATACTAAGCAGCATTGATTTCAAATTATAACTTTGATAAAAATGTTTTTAACCTTGCATCATAGTCCCTTACATTTTTAGCTAATTCCTACTTTATATCCTTTAATGTAACAATGCTCTGTTGCTCAAATTTAGAAATGTCAAATTCCTAAAAGAATGCCAATTTTGAGCTGATCATAATCAACCACCACTTGTTGAAGTTTAAAATTTATATGCCATTTATGTGTTCACTCCAAGAATTTAGTCATGAATTATGTGTCTTTTTATTCAAAAGAAGTGATGCCTCATGCCCTCCAAATATGTTCACACTTATGGACATGTTCTAAAACATTCTCCATGCTTTGATATTTAGGTAGGTGAAACATCATTTCATTATATACCATTGGTAGTGGTGGTGTTTGCAGTGGAGTTTTTTTAGAACCCCTAGACCCTGTCCCTTGAGGGGGAAGTCCACCATTTCCTCCTATGCCACCTCCTAGTCTACCTCTTGCACTTCCAGTAGTAATTCCCATGTCATGAGGCATGGTAGCTAGTTGATTAATCAGATTTGGGATCATACTCTATCCAATCTGAATGCTAGGTCCTCTAGGCATCCCAAATTATGCCATCAAATTCCCTTGAAGAGGGAAAGAAAGTGTTAAGTCTATATTAGTTACAATTGGCTCAGCTATAATATCCCTTATAAGATTAGTTTATGATTCCACACTATTTGTCTCCTAATTATGTATGTGTAATTCATCTAATTCAAAAGCATGAGGACACACTACGGTTGGGGAACTTGCTTGGTTAAAACCTAGTTCTTCATTTTTTGTTGTCTAGATAATTTTTTCATATGATAAAAGTGGCATGGGATGTGGTTTGAAAGTGATGGGATCCTCTTTGTGTGTTTCTACTTCCCTGTAGATCTTAACAACACTTCTTAAGTTATCTTGATCCCTTCTTGTGTTGCTTACTCATATGATCCTCTACTGAGATTCATCATATTTTCGCTTCCATAATGGCTGTTGACTGGCTACCATTACAAATATAAAATCCTTTACCAACTCTTCTCTACTCCCCTCCCAAAAGTAAAGCTCATGAAAAGAGGGATTTAGATCTCCATTGGCATAGTTTCAAGTCCATAGTTAATAAATAAATTCTTGATTTCTAAGGATAAATGTCTAATATGTCAGCCATGAAGTTCTGTTAGGAACTAGAACTTGGATTCTTCAAGACAAGAATAGGTAGTTATAACATAATCCAAAATGTAGCTATTCAACACTCATCTCTACCATATGTTAACAACTTGTGTCCATGGTGTCCTGAGTCATGTTAAAACTCTTTGTCATTCTAAAATCCAAGACTATCTTCTTCCAAAGTTTCATGATCGACCTTGATCATAGGCAGATAGCCAAGTATGAAAATGAACTAGCATTTCAACAAATAAAGTTTCATATAATGCATTTTTGAGATTATTTTCTACTCATTGACATGTGAAAACACCTGGTTCAAGGTATGGAACCAAAAAAGTATCCTCGACCACAATAATTCATTGCTCAATACTCTAAAGGGTGATATGTTCAAGCATATTCCATTACCGTGCAACAAGCACTATGGGTCCCACTAATAGAACCAAATGTTGCATTCTTATTATTAATAAAGTTTTTGACACTGATGTGTATCCCCAATGAGCTAACACACTATACCTTCTTGCAAGACTATGGTCTTGCATGCTCACCCGAAGTGCACAACTAGAGACCATTTCCTATGGTTTATGCTACATAGTAACATATCAGTCATATTATTTCAGTTAAAACTTATATTTGGTTAGAAGCTACATATAAAAAGAGATAAACTACTTTGATCTTGGTATTATTAAACTCAATAACCATAATTATGAAAAGAAGTGCCATGGAGTTTAGAGATTGTTACTCAAGAAAAGTAAAGGTTGCATAGATATCACATCAAGTTCCAAATATAAGTACTCAACTCAAAACCCACCACAAATACATAATTATCAGTAAATTGGAACTTGAATATCAGAAATGACTATAATATCCAGAACTCTTATATTAAGCTTTAGCAAATGATATCCAAAATTCATCACCTATAATGTTTTCATATAGGGGTATTTATACTTGTTTTCCATGACCAAGTAGTTACAACATAAATGACATGAGTAATTGGCCAATGAACTCTCCATGAACTGTGGGTCATGGCGGTCTATTTACTAGTTTCTCTTAAGTACCTAGGCTTGCGCACCCCTATACACTTGTTCTATGCTAGATCCTTACTACCATTTGTCTATCTCCTTACAGGTTGATGAAAAACTTATAATGGATAAGGTCTGGGTGACCCTTTAGAATCACTCTTTAACCATCTCCCGCTTCTCATGCACTCCCCAAGTCTTTTATTGTTGTTCTAAGTCATATGCTCTCATGTTTATTGTGGTTAATTCTCCTCTTTGAATGGGTCTTCTCACATTGCTGCTTCCATGCCCTTGTCCTTTCATGCCTCATTAGTTCCATGACATGATGCTTTTGTGCTAGCCTAGTTCCATGCCATAGTCTTTATGTACTATGCTCCTTCTATATTGTGTTGATTCTGTGCCAAAATACCAAACTGCTTAGCCAAAATTTGGGGTCCAACAAAAATCATATAGATTCTTGGAAACCTTATTTTTGTTTGGGAGGGTATGGAGTTGGCAAGAGCCTCTCATCCAAAAACCATCTTTCTCAAACTTGAATTTGATAAGGCTTATGATATGATTGAATGGTCTTTCATTCTAGTCATGTTATCGGACCTTAGCTTTGGACCATTATTTATTTCAATAGTTCAGACTCTATTTGTGGATGCCTCAGCCTAACTATCAAAGATCTCAAATATGCCTAAATTTACCTTTATTGCTATATTAATCAAGGTTGCCCTCTTGTTGTGGCCCTATATGTCCTATTTATTGAATACATATGGGTATTTTTTAGCTCATTGAGTCAAGCAGTGTCTCATATGGGGTATTGTTCTCCCCGATTGATCTTTGTAACTCATCAATGGTCACTTTTCAGGTGACACCTTCCTCACTCTAGAAGAGCATGTAAAGTCATTCAAGGAAGCTTTGCATTATCTTGACATTTTGTTAATTAGCTTTGGGGTCTAGCTTGTATTGGAATAAGACCCAATGTTCAAGACAAAGTATGATGCCCATGCCAAATTGGTTGTTCCAATATAGATGAAAGTAGATTCACATAGGGGAATAATTCAATTTTCTTGGGATATTTTTTACCTTTGAGATTTTCCCTATGAAAATTTTCATAAATATAGTGGAGAAAAAGGTGGAGTGCCAGGTCACCAAACCACACTCTCGAGAGAGAGAGAGAGAGAAATTTTTAGGTGTGCCCCAAATTTTTTATTACAACTCGTGTCTATTATTCCTCCTATTGGGCACCTTCTAAATTATCCTATGACAAGTTGGCTAAATTTCACAGATATTTTCTTTGGTCTAATGCCAAGTAAATGCGAGGTTTTCATAGAGTTTCTTAGGACATCCATTATTTTCTTCGTGATAAAGGAGGTATGGGAATTATTGACATCTATTGAAAGAACGTTGATTTATGTGCCAAATGGGTGGTAAGAGCCATTGAAGGTAATGAATCTTGAAAAATTCTTCTATGTTATTGCATATCATCTGGATCTCTTTATGGTGAATCTAACAATAAGAACATTGACTTCCATACTCTCATCATTATGTTTGCTCTAGTCAAAATTCAAGGTTCTTTTGTGGATAAAAGCATCTAGAAAGACTACAAGGTTGTTATGTTGTACCTAAAATGGGATGGTGATAACTTTCATAGTGGCCTTTCTTTCAATGATCATAATCTTTGGTGGTCTCCTATCGTGACCAATACTAGTCTTTATTTTGTAGAATTGCTTGGCATAAAAGCCCTGAGGTCTTTTAAAATAAATATTCATACTATAAAGTATTTAGTCTCTACTCATGACTAGGCTCCCTAACCTATGTTAAAATAAAAATTCAATCTAAGTAACTCTTACTTACCAACTATTCTTTACATTCACGAGTTAATCTCAAATGTTATGCTTCACAAATTGGGTTTTCAACCTCCACGCTCTTGGTGGAAGGATTAGAGATGGAATTGTGATACCCACTTCAAGGTTTATTCTATAGGCCTCTTTTTTCAGGGAATGAGCCCTTTTATTTAGTGCTTAACAAGCTCAATAGACACTTGAACTTTAACTCTTTGCCTAAAATGTGGCTTGCCTAACTAGACATAATTTGGAAAGCCAAGATTGAACCCAAACTAGCATACTTCCTCTAGTGCTTGGTATATCAAGGCTTTCTATTCGGAGAGCATCTTTCCCTCTTGGAAATTGCTTAGCTAAGTGTCTAGCCTATATGGACCAGAGTCTTTGAGGCACATAGTTTAGACATGTCCTAAAGTCCAATCTACCTGGTAGTGGATACACAGTCTCTTTCATGCATACCACTTTGATCCTTTCTCTTAATCTTTGGCCCTCTTAGAAGGTTTTGTTAATTGGTCAACCTATACTTTTTTATGAAATTTATTTAGAGCTGTCATTTTATTTCAATTATGGAAATCTAAAAAATCTATTTTATTTAATAATGAGGAATCTTCTTGTCATTTATATGTTAATGATGATGTTGTTTTACTATCTTCGGCCTACATGCAGATTCAAGTCCAAGTTGAAAAGGTCTTTTTGGAGCTCAAACATCTTCACGAGTTGCCTGATCATTTGGGTGGGGTGCCCATGTGCCATGAGTCGCATCCCCCTTGACTATCCACCATAGGCCCTGCCACCTCCAACTCATAGATGTTTCTAAAATTGGTCTCGTAGTCACAATCACTTATCTACCCTTCGCCGAGCTCCCACCCTGACCTAGAAAGATGAAGATCACCACTGTCACATGAAAATGTTGATGTTGGACCCTCCCAGTGAGGGGTGCTAGTTGGTAATTTTGGTACTATGATGCAACCTTTTAAAGAATGGGACATTAATTTTTTGGCTCCCCTAGACCCCATGGATCACTGGGTGTTGTTGGATCCTTCCTTAATAGAACTTTCTCAACCTTTTTTACCACCCAAGGATGATCCTCCACCTCCCCCTTCAGATGTTACAACATGTGCCTAATTTAATTTTATATACATAAAATATTCGTAATGTTATTTTGGTACTATTTTTATCCGATATTGTTATATAATTTATATTTTTATATTATTTTATTTTGAATTAATATTTTCTTTTGACAAAAAATCTGAACATATCAATATATAACTTTTTATTTAATAGCAAAAATCAGAAGTATAATATTGTGTCAAATATTTGACCTTTATTTCAAATACTTAAAAAAGTCACGAGTAATATATAATTTACACCCTCCACAAAAAAGAAAAAAAAAAAAAAAAAAAACCCACAAAAACAACTAAGATACCAATTTAATTTTATGTAATTTAAACTGAAAATCATCATATGACATGACTATTTCGTTTGTCTTGTATTGATAGTAATTTGAGCCAGACCGAAAGTTATCTTTGCAACAAAATGTTAAATATAATAATAATAGGTTAACATTTGGTGTTTATGAGTCTGGATAATAGTTTAATCAAAGTTTTTATATTTTTATAAATGAAAATTTTATAAATATTTAATTTTAATTTACGTAGTTGTTAAATTATATTTTTGTAAAATATTTATGTGTTTGTTCATAAATAAGTTATATTAAATTTTTATTGATATATTTTTTGTTTTAATTAAATTTTATATTATTTTTTATATTTATTCTCTCCTTTTTTATATTATTAAGTGGCAAATGAGAGTGTTTCCTCATTATGCAAGCTTGTCTACGATCACGATTATGTATGTAAGGGTCTATTAATGTGATATATGGTGATCTTAATGTTATAGTATCTTGATTCTTGATGTAATGTAAATCTATCTTAAACCTATCTAGAAGAATGTCCAACATAGGAGAAGGTTAAACTTAGCATGTTTAGATAAGTCCTAAGACAATTAAGAGATTCTTGCTGTACCAAAAAAGAAAAAAAAAAAAGAAAATGCATCCTATAACAAGATGATAATCCTTGAATTATTAATAATGAACACAATGAAGTGAGGAAGATGATTAGAAAAGGAGTAGTGGAAGGATTGTATGAAGATGGGGAGTAATGTATAGGGGATGTGTATATGTATTTTGAAGATATATCAATAAAAGAAGGTGTTATTATGATTGAAGAGACTTTATACATTCATGAATTAGTAAGATAATGTTATTTGATATTTTTTTGATAATCTTATTATGAATTTATGACTTGCAAGTTGAAGATAGGGCCTTCCTAGAGACATAGTCTGATAGAATGGTGTAATTCTACATACTTTTTGTATTATGAAGCTTTAAGATTAATAAATAGAGGTAGATAAACTTTTGTAGATAAAATTTAATATGTCATTTTCAAAGTAAAAATAACCTTTGAAAGCTATACAACCCTGAGATTTTAGCAAATTCTTACCCTTGGGTTTATATACTTAGTTTCTGATTGTAATAGTCTAAAGAAAATATCTTTTCTTGTCATTTTAGGATTTTTCATGGTTAGAGAATAATCGAAAAAGTTTTTTAGGATAGGTAAGAGTATTTACCAATTAAAAATATCACTTGACAAACCTGAAAGTTTGAATTATTCTATTATTCTAGCTCTTGGGTCTAAGTCTAGCCTTAAACCCTACCTTAAGGTTTTATCAAACTAATATTGATATATCTCCTAAACAAACTAGCATAAGTTGATAAAACTTTATATAAAAAATAAAGGGAATGTTTATGATGTCTTCAAAATGTTTTCATCTAGTAAGAGTACTTACAAAGGGAGAAATCATAATATTTTTTATTGAAGAGAATATCTATATATTAATCAAACAAGATATGGTACAACACTAATCATACAAAAAAAATGGGAGGAAAAGTCACACCCCATGAGCATAATCACACCGAGGGCAAAGAAACCTTAGTAAAAGTCTAAAAAGTGGTAAAAAATGACCACACCCACAAAAAGAAACATCACATCAATAGTTTGACAACAATGCAGAGAGAGCAAGGAACTAATAACAATAAAGAGAACAATTAAGCAACCATAACAAGCATGGACATCAGGGGAGGTAGTGGAAATAATAGGTCCTGAGGCTTACCACCCCATCCTCCCAAGGTAGGAGGATCCTTGTCCACAGATAAAGGATCCCAACCAGTGTTTTATTGAGCCTCTAATGTCTTATCTTGATTTAATTCAAGAGAGATAACCAAATCTAGTTGCATAAATTTGGCTTGGGGGGAGGACCCCAGCCCCTAATGTCATCATTATGAGATGGGGGAGGAAATCCCTATCCCTTACCATCACCTTCAATTCTAGAAGAGCCACTCATAACACTGTAATGGGGAAAAGACCAGTGAGGTGGTGATCGATGAGGATAATGACTCTTGTGTTTAGTTTTAGAATGCTATTAGTATGGCCCACGATCTCATCCTTAGTGAGGTGTAGGATCTTATGGGGGCTCAATTGGTTCACTGATAACTGTACACGGGGAATTTCCCTAATGGTTGAGCAAATGTTGGAGGTGGTTGAATTCTAGACAGACTTTATTTGTTTGAATTTGAATTTGAAGAGTAACGTTAGATAAAACAATAATTTTGATAGTAACAAAAAAACTATGTTCTATCTCTTCATGAGTAAATTAAGCATAATTTATACCTTTCCAAATTTAAAATAAAATATCATCTTGAAAGATCTGGCAAAATTTACTATATTTTTTAGGCAACAACGTTGAGTTCCCCAAGAGAGCCATCTTCCATTTGAAGAATTCAAGTTGAAAGGGCTGAAAAAGAGAATGAATCCAATGCCATGTAGATTATGCATGAGATTAAAACCAAACGGGTGCTTAATAGTCTTTCGTTGCCAACAAGTTGGGAAAATGGAGTTGGACAGTCCCAAATAATTGAGTCAGTCACCCATATACAAGCCCTGATAAAAGAGACACCATAGGAAATAAGTTTTTTTGTGCTCAATAATAGCAGACCACATAGTTCTAAAATGTCAAGCCCAAACCCCATGTCTAGAATGTAATTACAAGTTTATTTCATAAAGGTCTGGGACAAATGAGCAAGTTTGTTTTTTATTCTTTTAATTTCCAGGCATGATTTTCAATAAGCTCTGCAAATGTTATAAAAAATATTGGTGTATCACTAATGCAGAATTATTTTGTTCATAAAAATGAATTAATACAAATGACATGGATTTTGAACAACACATAATGCAAGATTCAAATTTATCACTTTCAAAAAATCAACATTTTATTCCATGTATTTGAATAACTTAAATATAATAATTTATGAAATTTGCTTTTTTTAAGAATTAATTCTCAATGTTTCGATCCAAACTCATGGATCATAATCAGGAGAATAAGAGATGATAAGATAATAATTCAGCACAGAAAACCCCAAAGGGAGAATAAATAATAAAAATTATTCGTCAACCTAAAGGAGTCGGCCAAGATTAGGATAATTCAAAATTATTCTTTTTATTCTGAAGGAGATGATGAAGTAAAGGTTTCCAAATGTCACTCAATTTTGTGCCTTCATCTCTATTAAGATTATATGGGTTTATTTCAATTTCAATCCTTTTACAAATTTTCCTTTTCGTATAGTGATCCACTTTGGAAATAATTTTAACATTATCAAGACAAATATGATCACTCGTATTATGGGAGTGCTTAGCTAGGGCTGATTTGTTAAATCTATCATGTCTTAAATCAACATTATGTTCTTTTAACCTCACTTCCAAATACCTACTAGTTTCATCGATGTATATTTATTACACCATCAAATTTAGCCTTTGATTGCACAAATATAAAAGTGCACCCAAATGTTTATTTACATAGTGAGTTTCAAAAATCTAGTCATAATTATTTATCTCTAAGACTGATTTTTTTCACTTTAACTAATAATAGTGTAAATGCATGGAATTTATTGGACTCATAAATGTTCAATCGATAACAAACAATGGAAATTAGACCAGTAAAGTGCACATATTTGTGCTATACAAAATATGCATAATTATTTGCATTGGTTTAAAATTATTATTTCCTTTCATAGTTATTTCCAAAATAGGGAAGTAAATAAAATCCTTATCTATGTTTAATTTAGAAAAAATAAATATTTTGATATTTATTTAACCATAAAGCTTTAAAAAGGAGCATATTCTTTCCAAATCTTAATAGTATTTTTATTTTCTCAGGGTCTAACCATCATATATATCATTTACAAGTGAAAAGTGTTTAACAAAAACACACAAACCTTATACCCATATCATTTCAAAACAAAACAACAAACCACTATTAGTCACTGCTCCCATAGAGACTTGGCATTATGTACCCTTATTAGTTGGAGGCTTATATAGTGGGGTGATGCCTCAAGATTCATCTCATATGAGAAAAAAAAAATGCTATTTAGCCCCACTAGAATGTTGATATAATGAATTGAATGATGGCTTTGTAAATTATTGGTTTGGGCATGGAGTGATTTGTTGTGGTTGTTTTGAAGACTGGTTTACATATTTAGATGGTAGAGTAGGGGATAGACAAGGTTGGAAACCACCCTCATAGTTGTCCATCACCCATCGCAATAGCTATTCCTACTTTTGCACCACCCTTTTGTGCCTAAGTCGGTAGTTTGCTTCATGTTCATGTGTTTATTTCTATTTTCCATTTGGTTTTTATTGTTTATCTGGCATAAATAAAAATTAAATTATAATTTTGTACACCATAGATATGCGTAACAAGAGTAATAACCCTTGGAGTAATGGTGTTATCAAGGGCAATTATTTATTCCTAGTTAAGCATGTTTTCCCCTTTCCCTCTGTGATATTGTTAAAAGTTTAAAATGTGAGACAAAATTGAATAAGACATCCCTATAATTGAAGGCATCCTTCTTTGAGATAAAAAAATCAAGGAGGTAAATCTATAAGAACTAGGATGACCATGTCAAAACAAAGAACCATACCTAAATAATTTAAGTTTCAATCGTCAACAAAATTAGGAAGGATGTCAATTTTAGGGTCTCAATCATGTGTAATACTTAATTAGTGTGGATCCTACAACGAAACAGTGAGATGTCTACCCATGTAGTCTCAATTTTATCACTATCATTTGATTGTATTGTACCTTGTTTATTCAATTCAATGGTAGGAAGAAGTTAGGGCTATGAGCTCTATATCTTACTACACACTCAACACATTCCTAGTTTGGTCTCTCTTTGTGTCTTTGTTAGTAGCATCGAAGTCTCAAGTTATTAAAAGCAAAACCTGTTGATAGCAAAAATGAGGGGCTTTGTGAATTACCACATGAAAAATCAATATGAATGCCCTAACGTAGTGTGCAAATCCTAGTGTGCCTTGATACCAAATGCAAATTTTAATGTCAGATACATTGAAAACATTATATAATGTTAAGATTTTTACCCTATGAAATAACAGTAAGAAGCAACCCAAAATGATAAATGATGATAACTTATATCTAAGATCAAAAGAACTTCTTGGCTAGCTTCGTAGCTCCATTTCATTGGGAAGTTGTTGCCTCCTGACTAGAGATGTTGCTTCTATCTTGATAAAGGGTAATTTTTCACACTTCCTTTCCTCACACTATAACAAAATGATATGGTAGAATAGTTTCTAATTCCAAACATTATACAATAGTAACACACACCTCCCTACACTTAGGCAACCAAAAATGGAATTGCTGGCCTCTTTCTCAATAAAATTTTCAACTAAAAATTTTAAGGCTCTACCCAAATACATCATTGATATTGTTTTCGATCTTTAAGGAACCTTTACTATAGCAGTAAAACTTTCCAAACACCCAATCCATTTTAACCTAATAGCACTAAAAAATGTAAACTGATTGACCTTACAAGCATCCTTCACTATTCTGCATTTTGCATACATGTTGCCCACCATGTTATGGTTTGTATTTTTGGCATGTAGATTGCCACATTTTTATTTTGTTAAATTCATTTATAATATTAGAGAAATTGGAATTTGAGTGGATTTTTGGCTATGTACAATGTGAAGCATGTGGCAACGTATTGCAGACAAAATGTGAGAAAGGTAAGTCAATCTTAAAACATCAAATATTTTAGAGCCATATGGTTGTCTCCCTTGGCTATGCTACAGATGGGATTCTGCTTGAGCTAGGTCACATGAGGTTTTGATTTTTCTAATTGCCACATAAAATGAATAGGGTCCTATCTATTATATTATATTATTATATTATTAAATTGTAATAATAATATTATTGTATATAGTATAATAATAATAATAATATATTATAATATTAATATTATTTTATGTTATATTTTAATATTAATATTATTTTATAGTATAACATAGTATATTAATCTAATATATAGCATAAATATATTTTTATATTAAACAGTTTGGTGTAAATCTATAGTTATAAGACAATTGATTCTTGATTAAACTCCCCAATGGCACACTATGTGTTACACTAGATATTTGTGTTTTTGAAAGGGATTTCAAGTTAAAACCAAGCAGAAATAATTAGGGGGTTTTATTGGAAGTATGAGGTAGTGTCACCTAAATAATATTGGGAATACGAAATAGTCTCACCTAAATCAAATTCGTTGAACCTTAAGAAACTAGTAATTCATAATAATTAGATCCAATTTTCGCTTAGATCTAGTGTTTTGGTGTATTATATTGTCAATTAACAATTATAAGATCTAATCAATTTTTTTTTTTTTTAATTGAAATTTATATTTATACATTAAACATGAACTTTTAAATAAATTGCCTAATTTTTTTTATCATAATTAAATTTAATTAACTTTTTATTTAAATTTATATTTATATTTACACATAAAAAGGAGTTTTTTAATAAACTATGCAGACAATTTTGATCAATTTTTTTCTCCACAGTTTATCCAAAAGCTCCTTTTTACATTAAAACATGAAATTCTAAAAACATGAAATTCCTAAACTTATTTGTGGTCAAATTTTATAATAACATGTTTTATGTACCTTTGTTTGAGAGAGTCGATTAAAGAACCAAAAAAATCTATTGTTTGATGTGGATTTATATTTACAAGAAAATTAACTCATGTCTAATCAATTTGGAGAGTTAATTAATACAAACAAAATATAGTTCCAGATTGTTTTAAAGTGTGTGGGAATCTGATGATGTAAATTATTACTAAACATTTAGTAGAGGAAATTTTTCCCTGAACACAAGGAAGAAGAAGATCAATGTTTATAATGCAAACAAAGTACAAGTTTAATTATTTTAAAGCTTCACAATAGTTTTTCCATGGATATTGTTTGATATGATTACTGGCAATTATTTTTGACATTTTGATGGTGTTCTTATTTTTATAGTCTAAATAGTGCATAAAACATAATTTTATGATAATGGAAAATAATTGCCCCAACTTGTGAGAGAGGGAGTCCATTCTAGATTTAAGGTCCACCAAATCATATTCTTAGGACAATCATATTTTAAAAATCCTCTTCATGTTTGTACAAGTCTTATAAATGAAAAAAATTATAACCATAAAGGAAGCTATAAAAACCAAAGTGGTTTCTAATTTGAGATACACCAGTCTAGCCGATTTTTGAACTCTAAACTCCTTACCTAATGGTTACATAGAGGGGGGCTTTTTGATTTCTTCCTATAGGTTTTTCTTATAGAATTTACAATTTTTTTGCAAAGAAACAATCAGATAGATATTTTGAATGTTTTCTTGAAAAATTCTCCAAAAAAAGGCCAAAGAAAAATAAGCAAACTAAATTTGTCTGAGGGGATTTACCCAATTACACATATGCTCAAAGAATAATTATCCTCTGCAAATCAAGAGAGGCAAATTTGCAGAGGATTATTTTTCTATTGCAAAGGCTAATTAAGTCTTCATGGGTGGTAATGACTGGCCCAATTGAGAGTTCTTGTAAATGTTTGAGGCTTTCCAAATTGCAACAGTAAATTTCAATATATTAAATTAAATTGATATTGGCCTTTTTGCTCATCTTAAATACTTTTCTCTATGCTTCCATAAATATACTTGAATGTGTTTGAACTTCATCTCTAGAAGAGCATGGATGCATTACTATTGCTAATAATTATTGGCCTTTTGAAATCATCATTAAATGTAGAATTGAGTGCAAGAAAATATTGGATACGTTTTTGCATGCTTCAAAAATATATTAGAGCCTATATCTTAATGCATGCCTTATTAGATTTTATGATATTATGTTCAATAAAATCTATGTATCTATGTTGTATCTAATTGTACAGGGGATAACTTTTACTTTGCATTTAATATGATGTCTATCTACTGATGCTTTTAATTTACAATTTTTTTTGTGACTAGTTCGGTAAATTCTTTGTTTTAAACATTTTTTCTTGTTAAGAATACTACCAATTACTAGAAATGTTTGACGACCCTGTATGTAGAACGCAATTATTGTAAAACATTAGATGTGTTTAATTATTAAATATTGTTGTATTGTAATATTAATTTGTATATAATTGTTGAATCTCTATGACCTTTTGTATCATATGTAAATGAAAATATTTTTTTTAGTAAAGAGGGTTAAATAACACTTACATTTTTTGATGGAATATTGTAATGTAAATTTAATATTAATTGTAATCTTTTATTTCATTTTTTCAAGCAATGAAAATGACATAAAAATTTGGAGATACAAGTATAATACATTGAATAGATACTCTCCCCTTTCCTTCCATATACCAGCAAAAAAATTTAAATTATTTAACCAATTATTATTTTTAAAAATAAATTCAATACCTTTTACTTAATCAAAGATTTAATATAATATTTCATAATACTTATACTATAATAAATTATAAAAAAAACACCACCCACCAGCTTCCCTTGCACCCTCGGGGCAACTGCTAGATATGATTACTATTAAACTTGAGGATGGGCGGGGAGAGGCGTAGCCATGGGTGAAGGGAGGGGAGAATTTCTGCAGATGGAACGTGCAGGGTGAGCCAGGCATCTATGCAGTGGAGGTGGAACATGTGACCGCAATTGGGTATCAATCGCAGGACATCCGACTCATTGTAATCGCGAATGCAAATCGAATAACAACTCTGCCATTTCAAATGAGGACAGCTTACACTTATACTTGTTTTCTGCCCATAAATCATCTTCGGATATGAATTCAACGTGCCCACATCAATCCCTCCTCTACTCGCCTCGGTGGCGACGTTGACGTCGGTGTTGTTATCGTTTGCCAGCGCTCGATTAGAATAAAAAAACACCACTGTTATAAGAGCCAAAATCCCAACTGTTATCACTACACCCTATGTAATTCTAATGTTCCCCGATTCGTATGTTGAATCGTCGCTGCTCACATAAGTATTCAGATCTCACAATGGAAATACCCTACTCGGATGCACTCGTCCGCTCAATTGTATGGGATTACAGTCAGCAAGGCGTAGCTGTCGTATTGCAACTCTTGCTTTCAACTCATGACTCTTTCCTTCCAAGTCTATGCAAATCCGTTGCAACTAGCCGACAGATGTATGATCCTTTTTACTCCCACCGATGCGTTCGGCTCTGTTGAATTTTAGTAGAAAAAATATATTAAATAGTGGGCCTGTTCTCAAGGTCAACCAGGGCGTGTCTCTTGTATAAATTTTACTCTTATTAAAAGTGAGGCGGCCGCTTTCCCATTACATACATCGGTTTCATCCCGTCACTTGATCCTCCCATGGATTTCAAAGCCCATAACACTCGCTATCTACGTTATGCAGACACTTAAATATGGCCACCTGCCATTTGTTACTAGTTAAATAGTAGGGTTTTAGTGTGTTTTATTTGTCAAAAATTACTTTAGATTAGATGTAATTGGCATGTTTTTTTCTTTATTCAATTTATTGGATATATTGTTTGGAGCATGTTGACATTTTTGTGTTTTTTAGAGTGTTTGTTAGGATCCTGTGTCTTATCTTTCTCTTTGCATTATTAGTGTAGTAGTTGTTGTGGACACATATGTTTTGTAAATTATCTGTGGAACATATTTGTATTATCTCACATGCAAGGGAACAAATAGTTTTTAGAATAGAATTAGTATTTAAGTAAGTTTTAAGGCCTAATGAAGACATTCACGAATTGTATTGAATTGAGCTTGCTCAAAAGAGGTTGCTTCTTCGAAGAGGTTAGCGATTCTACAATTCAACCATTATAATTTAGTTATGTTTATTTGAGTCAATATATTGTTGACTTTCATAGTTTACTTTGTTTATTTGCAATTATCTGCTAAATCTTTACATCTGATATGAGAGCACTTTTCAGGGTTGAATTTTTTTTTGCTACCCACCGTATGCTCTCACCTTGTCATAACAGGGCCTTGGTAACCAAAAAGTGGTAATAGATCCTTTTCCAACCCTTTGTGCCACAATCCAGATCTGTAGGGTCATTTTGACAACATATCGTTATTAGTATGATTATTAATAGTTTTTTTGTTCAATCGTATTGTGATTTTTTTCTATTTCAAATCAAATTAAAAACCTATCCGGATAATTATGAGAAGCGCTTGGGCAAAATCCCTAAAACTCATTTTGAGGAGTACAACAAGAACCTCGAAGTAGCTGATCCATTGAGAGAACCTACCAATAAAAAGGGCGATGGCCCCATCCTGATTGATTAGTCCGCACCCATGAGGAAAACCAAGAGCTTTCATTTAGGGGTAAATCTATGACCAAAAATTTTCTAGAGAGCAGTACCCATTTAGAGAACATTGGTAGCTAAAGAGAATTCTAAACACCTTTAGGCAACTATTTAAACTTGGGGCCCATCTCCATTCTATCAGTTGTAGAAAACTATCAACAAATTATCAAAATACTATTAGAGGACTTTCGCCAAACATTTGACAGAAACTAGTAAAAATCATTTTATCATATCTCTACATTTGTAACCCCATTGTTTCTCAAAATTTATCGGGACACCTAAAATTCTATTCTGCACATTTTCTTCCTTGAGGTCCCATATCTTGATTCCACTTCTAATTCTCATAAATCTAAATTTTTCATTTTTTTGGTTTTTACCATAACTTCTTTAGTTTTTGTTTGTTTCCCTCAAAAAAAATTCACAGTGTTCATCCCCATTTTCGACATCTTAGATTAAAAAAAAAAGTTTTTCCATTCTGCTTCCAAAAATTGCCCTTGTTGTCATCAATCATACTCAGACTATGCAAAAAATAGAAAAAATACCTTTACGCCTTCCGATTCTGTCATTATCAAAAAAATTCCTTACTAACCATGTCTTAAATCTAGTTTTCCTATCCATTGAAAAAAAGACTTAACATGTTATGGTTGCCACTCGTTCAAGCACCAAGATCATGGAGGAAGAAATCACAACCTTGAAGGCCCAGGTCACTAACTTAATCGATATGATACATGGACTAAATCAACAGAATAGTCTTTTGCTCAACAAATTATAGGAGTCTTCTTCTAAAATTACCTTTTATTCCACCCACACACCATGTGTGCCCAAATTGAACTTTTTGACGTTCAATGGTATTGATCCTATAGGTTGGCTTTATTGTGCCAAGAAATACTTCAACCTTCACAATACTTATCTCGTTAATAAAGTCCCATTTGCTTCCTTCCACTTGGAATAAGAAGCACTCCAATGGTATCGTTGGTATATTAAATCAAATGATGAACACGATTGGACAACTTTTGCATCCCTACTTTTAGGAAGGTTTGGTCCCTCAACATTCGAGGATTTTACGAGAGGTCTCACCAAACTCTGTCAGATAAGGACCATTTATGATTATCAAATTGAATTTAAGAAACTAGCTAATCACATCGAAGGGTTATCAGATGACTTCTTCAAGAGTTGTTTTATTAGTGGTCTTAAATAACCCATCCGCTTCCAGGTCAAAATGTTCCAACCTCACACTATGATGGTAGCCTTGAGTCTCGTAAAGCTCGTTGAAGATAAAATCACCTCCCAATGTTACACTTCTAATTTGACACTATCCAAATCCTTTTTCCAATAGTCCAACACTAAGACAACCCCCATCAAATGGCTCATAAGTGCTAAAATGTGTGCACAATGTGAAAAAGGGCTTTGTTACAATTGTGACGATAAGTGGGTTCTAGGGCACAAATGCATTGAGAAAAAATTATACTTGCTAGATGTCAATTATCCACCATATATCAAAGATTATGAGGATACCACCAAGGAGATCACACAGGATGCTGATGATTCTACACACTCAGATTCCCCTCTTGAAATCTCCATGCATGCTTTTGTGGGAGTCACTTCCCCCTAAACAATGTGTATCCAAGGTTATTTTAAGAATTAACTCCTCACCATCCTTATTGAATCTATCATCACTCACAATTTCATCAACCCTCGAGTAGCTAAGCAAGCAAATTGTTTTATCCATCTTTGTTCCAGTTTTGAGGTCATGATTACCAATGGAGGCACATTAGCTTACAAGGGCAAGTTTCGTAATGTTTGTATTTCAGTGGCCAAATATTTTGACATGTTTAATTTATCTTTAGGTGGATGTGATGTTGTTCTCGGTGCCCAATGGTTACGAACCCTTGGACCCATCCTCTAGGATTTTTTAGAGCTATGGATGCAATTCTTTAAGAATAGACAAAAATATACCCTACAAGGCCTTCTTCTTGGCTCCACCAACATTGTCAGCTCTCACTACATGGAGAAACTTCTCAAATAGGGATCCCACAATGTAAATGCCCAACTCTTTTCTCTTCACAGTACTTCACCATTGGACTCTCACCCACCTTCCAACTTACATAACCTTTTGGTCAAACACGCCACAATTTTTTGGGAACCCACAAGATTGTTACCTCACTAGCCTCAAGACCATCGCATCTCGCTAATTCCTAGAAGTGTACCTCCCAACATTCAACCCTACCAATACCCATTTCATTAAAAGACTGAGATTGAAAAAATCATCCACGATCTCTTGTAGGTTGGGGTCATTTGGTCCAACATTAGTTCGTATTCTTCACTAGTCTTGCTTGTTCATAAGAATGATGGCTCCTAACATCTCTACATTTATTATCAGGGTTTGAACAAACTAACCATCAAGGATAAGTTTTCCATTCCCATCATCAATGAGCTCCTTGATGAACTCCACAGTGCATAGATTTTTCCAAATTGGACCTGCACTCTGGGTATAACCAAATTCATCTTCATGATGCAGACATTCCTAAGACAACCTTCCACACACATGAAGACCACTATGAGTTCCTTGTCATGCCATTTGGGCTTACTAGTTCTCCCTCCACCTTCCAAATTTTGATGAACCAAGTATTTATCTCCTTCTTGTGAAAGTTTATCTTGGTCTTCCTTGATGACATTCTCATCTATAGTCCTACATGGGAGGATCACCTACACCACCTTGACACCACCTTGAGAGTTCTTGCTACCAACCACCTATGTGTCAAACATTCAAAGTGTTATTTTGGGAAAATAGAGGCTGAGTATGTCAGACATATTGTCACATTTGATGGTGTTCATGTCAACACCACCAAAATTATAGCTATGACAAATTGGCTACAACCAAAGACCCTCAAAAGCTTACATGGATTTCTTGGTCTAATAGGGTAGTACCAATTTTTTTTCAAGGATTATGGTATAATTTCAGCTCCATTGACAACTATGCTTAAGAAAGATACATTTCTATGAACACCTGCATCTACCCAAGCATTTTCCAACCTTAAACATGCCATGTACATAACATTAGTCTTGGCCATGCTTGATTTCTCCAAGTTATTTGTGCTTGAGTGTGATGCATGTGGAATGGGTCTTAGTTCCATACTTATGTAGGAAGGTCATCCCATTACCTTCACCGACAAGGCCCTCATTTGACATAATTTGGTATGTTTCACATATGAAAAAGAGATGACGCCTATCCTCCATGTAGTTCACAAATGATGCCCATATTTGATTGGCCGACACCTTTGCATCAAAACCAATCATCAAATGCTCAAATATTTTTTATAACATCGGGTATCTCGCCCAGATCAATAGAAATGGATTTATAAACTCATGGGATATGATTATGAAATCACCTACAAAAAGGATAAGTAAAATTTGGTGGTTGATGCTCTCTCTTACCAATTCAAAGACACAATGCACCTTTTTGCAGTCTCTCTTCCCATTTCCACCTAGCTCTGTGATCTTCAAAATGAGTGGCATAATGATAGTCCAACCCAACAACTCATTCTTCAACTATTTTCTGATTGATATGCTAAAGTTCATTATACTTGGGATGGCCACAAACTATGATATAATGGTTGCCTTTTGTTACCAATAAGATCAAAGTTCAAGCACTCATTTTTATAGGAGATGCATGCTTTCCCCTTCATGGGTCATTCATGGTTTATGAAAACATATGAATGGGTTCGCTACAATTTCTTTTGACCTGACCTCAATCGGGGTATCAAAACATTTATTTCTAAATGTGATATTTTCAATGCACTAAAGGTGAAATAGTTGCCCCACCTAGTCTACTTCAACCACTTCCAATTCCCACACATATCTGGATCGACATTTTCATGGTTTTTATTGAATACCTCCCCAAATCTGGGGACAAATTAATGATTCTTGTGGTAGTGGATCGCTTTTCCAAATATGCTCATTTTTTAACTTTAGCCCATCTATACACTGCTTCCACTATTCCTCATATATTTTTTGATCACATATTTTGATTCTATGGTGTTCCTACCTCTATTGTCTCAGATCATGATTCTAGCTTCACAAGCCATTTTTGGCAAGAACTCTTTAAGCATCTTGGTACACAATTGAAAATGAGTTCAGGATATCATCCACAGACCAATGGCTAGACTGAAATCATCAATAAATGTCTAAAAACTTATCTTTGTTATTTTATCATAGAGTAGCAACATCAGTGGGTCCAATAGTTACTTCTTTCATAATGGTGGTACAATACCTCATATCACACTTCTACTAAGATTACTCCATATGAAGCAGTTTATGGTCAAGTGCCTCCAGCACTCCTCCTATATACACCCTACATTTCACTAGTTTAGGTAGTTGACACTACTCTTTGTCATCGAGATAAACTTCTCTGCACCCTACAAGATAGTTTCCATATGGTACAGAATCGTATGAAGCAAGACGCTGATCAACACTGCTCCATATGCACCTTTCAACTTGACGATATGGTTTTTCTTCATCTGCAGCCATACAAACACTCATCTCTAAAATGAAAAGGGTGTCATAAGATTCCACCTAAGTTTTATGGGCCATATAAGGTTCTCCAACAAATTGAATTTGTCACTTACAAGTTGGATCTTCCACCTTATTCTCGCATTCACCCAGTCTTTCATGTCTCCTATTTGAAGAAAGTTCTTGGAACCAATATTAGAGTGCAAATAGTTTTACCAAAACTCGATAATGAAGGTTCCCTCTTTCTTGAACTGCAAGTAGTCTTGGCCTGGCGCACATGTCAACTTTTCTCCCACTCCATCACAAAAGTCTTAATTTAATGGCATGGCATTTAACTCAAAGATTCCACATGGGAACCATTAGTCCAAATTTAGTAGTGCTTCCCACATTTGAATCTTTGAAGACAAAGCTTTTTCCAAGAGAGAGGGGATGTTAGGAACTCATGTCCTACCTTTCTCTTTACATTATTAGTGTATTAGTTGCTATGGATGCATATGCTTTGTAAGTCATCCCTGGAGCACATTTGTATTATCCCACATGCATGGGAAGAAATAGTTGTTAGAATAGAATTAATATTTAAGTAAGTGTTAAGGCCTAATGAAGGCATCTACAAATTGTATTGAATTGAGCTTGCTCATAGTAGGTTTCCCCATCGAAGAGTCTTGCGATTCTGAGATTTAACTATTGTAATTTAGTTCTATTTATTTGAGTTAATATATTACTAATTTTCATAGTTTATTTCATGTATTTGTAATTATCTACTGATTTGTTCAGGAAGGATATACACAATGCCCTCAATATTTTAAAACTTATCTTTTGGGTCCTTTGAAGTAATAGTGCACTTACTCTTTTGTCTTCAATTTTTTAACTTTTCAATCATTGGTTACACTAATGTATTTATGTCTATTTATGTCACCAATTTAGGACAGATATTTGTTATTTTTTAATGTGTTTCACATGGAAATTTTAGAAATTTGTGTTGGAAAAGTTGTCACAAGAGTAAAAATGAAAAAAAATTAAAGGTCACTTTTGTATAACTTTTCAAATGCAAATTCTTTGGATTTCTCAAACTTGAGTTTAACTTGATTTTAGGCTACTTATACGTCTAATTTGTGTCACTTTTTCAAAAATAAATAAATAAATATTATATGTATGTATATAGCTATATTTTATTTTTATGGGATTTGTTTTGCCAATGCGATTAATGCTCCTACATATTTGTATTAGAAATATCATCCACATCATTATCAATCTCAATCTCAGAATATTATGTATAAATGGTCACTTAAGGGAGTCATGTACTACACACAACTACATGTAATCATTGTAAACTTAAATTTACAAAAAAAAACTTTATCCACTCTCATTCCCACATCATGTCATGCACTAATTTGTCCTACCCTCAAATAAATAATTTTTTAAAATGTTACAAAAATAAAAAAATAGAAAAAATATATTTTACAATGATTGGAAGATATGAAAAAGAATAGTTTAAAAGATAAGAGCAATAATATTTTCACAATAAATATTGAATGTAATAAATGCTTATAAATAAAATTATATAAATAATTTTGGATCCAAAAATAATTATACAAATTGAAAAGATGATTGGAGAATATATCCAAAATAGATTTTTTGAAACAACCTTAAAAAAATTGAAGTATGAATGGGTGTTAAAATTACACTACAACAATTTTGCAAGCATCCCTCTAATCACTGAAAAATATGAACATTATGTGAATCCCTGTCTCACAACATTATGTAAAGAGGTTTAGCGGAAGGATTTGATCCAAATTTTATATATTTAATTTGCTAAGCAATTTTCAAATGAAGGTTTATTATTTTTTATTTTCATCATTTTAAAGATAAAAGTTTTATTTTAAATTTAAATAATATTATTAATATTTTAAAATTATATTTTTATTTAATTAATACACTCATTTCAATTATTTAAATAAAAAATTATTTTATATATTCTATATATTTAAAAATGAAACCTAATTAAAATAAAAAACTACAAACACATTATTTAACTATTTTTTTAATTATTATTTAAAATTAAAGAACTTAAACTAACCAAAACTTTCATATTAAAGAAGAGCATCCACGGAAGCCAGATGGTATTATTTGAATATTCCAAAGAATGTGGGTGCAAGTTAAAGTCAAAGGAGATTTTTCACAATAGAACATGGATAACATGGAAAATTTATTGAGCCACTAAATAAGAAGGGATGCTAAAATAAGTAAGGTTAGATAATATTAGAAAAATAAGGTAAATGTTTATGTAGTTTGCATTCTACTTTATTAATGAGAAGAGATACATCTTTCACTTGAAATTTCGCTGACATGTATAAGAGAAATATATTTATTATGATTTTGAGTATGTGGGATATATAACTAATTTTAGGAAATCACACACACACTATAATAACATAAATATAATATATTACAATAATAGAGATAATCAAATAGAGAAAATACTCAACATGTATGAGATAAAACACAATAAAACTTTAGTAAGCTAAGGAAACATTTACGGTACAAGATATCAAGTTTAATTAACTATAAGATGAACAAATTACATGCAAAATCATTATGGAGATTATATGTGAACTCTAAAAATATAAATATGCTTAATTGGCAAAGCAATGTTAGGATTCCTCCTCCTAAAAATAGAGTGTAAAAAAACCATTAGAACTTTCCTTCCTAAAAATAGAATTCAGTAGAATTCATCTTCCTAAAAATAGTGGGAAGAGGGGTGGGGGATGTTACTCCCCGTTCCCCAACCCCTCCCGACCCCATCCCTCCATTGAGGTGTGGGATATAAACCACACCACAAAATAATCCAAAATTTAACTTTGTTATCACATATCTAACAACTACAACTCTTGGAGGGGTATGTCAAGTCAACTAACTTTGCACACACTTGTCTTGTTATTATTTTTAAGGGTTGGGTCAAGGAGAGAAAAGAAGACAATATTGCACATTTGGTGTCAAATTTATACATTGCGAGTGCACAACATTGCATGACATCTAACAATGCAACTGCTTAGAAAAATCATAATTTAAAATAGAGCAAAGTATAATTTTGACAACTCTTAACACATTCATTGGTTATAATTGGTATAGATTTGATAGTTTACCAGATCCACCCAAGGCTTTTTTGGTAGTTAAAGTTGAAGATGAACCGTAAAATCCATCCTTTCAAAATTAGACATTAGATTTAACACAGACCTACACACTCACTTCTTGATCATTGTTCTAGTCTCAAAATCCCAACATTTTACACAAGCATGTTGAATTCTATACTCATTTATTGCTAAAACATGCATGAAATTAGGTTGGAACATATTTTATATCATTATTATAAATGATAATTCAAGAAATGGAATACAATTTGGGCCAATGCGTACGTTGCCCTAATTATCCACTTTTAAAAAGGATAAAAAGTTGCATTTATCCAAATGGCAAATATTTGTCACTAAAATTACCCTTTCTTCAAATAACCATTTTTAGTGCCTCACAATATGTAATCCTCTTTTATCATTATAGTTCCACCATCAAACCTAATTACACCTATGTCTTGTAAACCCCTATATTTTACTTAATTGTCTTTGCCTACATAAACTATCACATCCTCTAGATCATCATATTGAAGGCTTAAATAAGAAGTTATATGTGTTTATTAAATCAACTCAATCCATAGACTTCCATGCATTACTTGGACAACATACATGCAACCAAGGGATATGTTCTCTTTAAATCATCCTCTAGCATACCATACAACCTTGTTCTCCTCATTTGGCCACCTTACATGCAAATCCACCACTTACTTCTGCATGATTGAGCCTACACCACTAAGACATGAAGCCTACTTTTATCTTGACCTTCAAACTTTATCAATCAAGATATGGCTATAATTTTTATTTACCAATGCATATTATATCATATTTAATTATGGATTTGATGTTCATCTGCATTGACACTAGGATCCTTAACACTTATTGCTTCCAACCACAATAGTGCTCCCATATCAAAGAAGGACCCAGAGATAACGCATGAAAAATAGTGTTGCCTTTGATAAATAATCAATAATGCATTCTAATACATGGCCATATCGTGTTTGATTTATTTTTTATTGACCAAAGTCTTTGGCTAAGTGCTATGGATTGAGGGGTATCCATTATATAAAATTTACTAGTCTAGTTTTTGGCTAAGTGCCATGGATTGAGGGGTATCCATATATCTATACTAGTCTCTATGAAAATGTTATATGTGTGTATATGTTTTTATGATGGTTATAATGAGCATATTATTGATATTAAAATGAAGGTCAAGCCTTAATGATCAATGTTATTTATTTCAATTTTTATTTTATTAAGAGTCATCCCTGGTATTTTTTGTATGGTTAGTATTCATATTATTTTGTGTGGTACATGTCAATGATTACTCTCTATAACAAGAGTAATTGACAAATGTGTCAAATTGTTAATATCCCACGAGCGATCAAAGTATTTTTTAAATGCAACAACTACATACATGGATAAGTCATGTGGTTTTGAACTTGAATTGAAGAAAATGTGATCAATTTTCTCGATGGTTCAATTAACTAACCCTACTTTAACCCATAAATTAGATGTCAACATAATCTCTTGTCCTTTGCACATAAGCATTGTTACCTCTAATATAATGTTGTTGAGGTTACGTGTAACCTATTATTTTCTTTGGTTTACATTACACATTGTAATTAGAATGTCTACCAATTTTAGTATTTTATTATTATGCAAATATAACCAAATTGTTAGTCACATACAAATGTGTTTTAAAATTTTTTCTTTCTTTTGTAGATATCAAGAACTTAATTTTTTATTTAAAAAAATATTCTAATTCTCTTTAATCAAATCTACATTTTTATTGTTGGCTAATAATTTTCTAAACATTAGTTGCTACATGATGTAACCTTATTAATATGTGACTAAATAAATTCCCTGCATTCATTAATATATCATTTATATGAGGTGACTCACCTAAGTTTCTTATAAAAATAATTAAAAAGTCATCAAAAAATTTATTATTTTAATGAAATACTTCCCACAATTTATTGTTTATATTATTGAACATTATTGGGTTTATGAAACTTATTTCATTAATAAAAACATATTAAACATATTTAATAATTATAATCTTTAAATTTTATTCAAATCTTAATCAAGAATTAAAAGAATAATACTTTATAATATATTACTAATGTTAATTTTAATTATCACAATAAATACTTCAATAATGACTTACATAATATGAGACATGAATGATTACTTTTTGTTGTGAGAGTTTCCACTTTTCATTTTGATGGTGTCCAAACTACAAACAACTTATGGCTATCTAGGGAAAAAGGTATTATAAGTTGCTTGTCCCAAAAAAATTTACATTTACTTAAATTAAAGAAAGTTATGATGATGGATACGTAAAATTTGACTTAATGTAGGATACGCTCTTTCATTTATGAGGACTATATTATCTACATGGCATACCCACATTGCAATATGGTACGCTCACAAACCTGTTGTGTTTGCTTGGCCTACAAATAAATCCTCTAAAAATATATGTATTATTCCAAATCATTAACTCTAAACATCTTCTACTCCTTGCTCCTTACACCACTCCAATAAGTGTACCTACATAATTAAATATAGACACAATGCTTACCAATTTATTTAATAAAAATTGAAAACAACTGAAAAAAATATATAATAAAAAACTAATTCTTCTTCTTAATTGAATGCAGTACAATAAAAATCAATCCAAACAGAATTAAATAAACCAATGAGATGTAAGTCCACACATCATAAGAGTTTTCAAATTTAAATATCAAGTTACATATATAAATAATCTTTATTATGTGTTCTTATTCCCATACCACTCTTTCCAGTGAATTTTGCTATAAACTTCAATTTATTTCAGTAATTGCACCAACCCGCTACAATCTATATTTGACAATAATAAAATATTACATTTATCTAGTAAAGAAATAACATAATAACTTTGTAATTTATGCAGTCTTTTAATCCATTTTTTTGTATTTTATACAATGTTTCATTCTAATTGAAATAAGTTATTTTCTTAATATTTGTGTGTGTGTTTGTGTGTATCTATCTATATAGATACATACATATATAATCTTAAGAAGAAAATGTTAACCTTTCATCAAATGTTATGGATAGAAATGTTGTACGAGTTATAACAAAGTTCTAATTTTTTTTATCGTTTACTCTCCTTTTCTATTGCAATCAAAATATAAGATATCAATTTTATCTCTTATAAATTACTTGTAAGATATCACTTTTTCTCTTACAAATGCACCATGCACTATATATAAGTTTACACTATAAGTTACTAATCAGATTTAGAACCCAACATCCCTCCTCTATCAAGGTAACATCCAAAAATATGTTATGCTTATAAAAATAGTACAAGTAACACACACACACCAATCTTGAATTTGGCCATTGTATTGATCCCAAGAAAAGATGGGATATGGAGTTTATATATCATATTATAATGTGTAAAAAATATAAAAATCAAGAATATGCATATGCTACTATTGATCAAAGACCAACTAAATTAGTTGAAAGAAGTGAAATCATTAAATAGGATAGATATCGAATCATGATATTGCTAAATATGGATTGCACAAGAATACACATAGAATATGAGTTTCAAAACATATTCAGGACTACATGGATGGTTAGTCATGCACTTTGGATAACCTATGCACTATAAAATTTCAACAAAGTGATGAATAAGGTATTGTGATCATACTCTTTTCTTTTAAACAAGACTTGGGAGGAACATTTATATGTTCATACCACAGTCTATAAAATAGAGGGGATATGAATCCAAGCAAACATCATAAAGGCATAATTATTGAAAAAAGAAGATATTAAAATAGATCCTGATAAATTATTTGTTATCATCAAATGACATATATTAAAAAATTTGTAGAAAATACCTTTTCTTAAATGGAAAACACTACAAATATTTTTGGACCACTAATCTAATGGAGCCTTTCTGGTAATCGAAAGGATGCTTAAAAGTATCACAGTATATATTTGGACAAGTAGATTTCAACAAGCTCAAGGAAAGGGTTTGAAATGTATCTTTCTTATCTATTACAAATATCATGAATCCATTTGAGATATAAATCAATGCATCCAAGTGTGCAATAGAATAAATATTATTTTGACAAACGAAGCCAGTTGTTTTTCATAGTGAGATATTTTTTTAGCAGTTTATAATTGCCTACTTAGAATAAGGAGATATAAGTACCAGTGCAAGAAATTTAAAATTGGTGAGATTACTTTGAAAAGAAACAAATATTACAATTTAATCATCAACATTATAATATCTCAAATACTATATGAGTTCTAGAATTCTTGGCATGTAAATTGGAATACTTTTTTGCATATATTTGAAATTCTTATATATATGAATGGAGTCAACAGAAAAAAATAAAAATAAATAACTTTAATATAAGTCTCCAATCAAAACCATTATCATTGCAAAAAATCAATCGATGAAAAACTTACTCAAAAGTACATATCAGTGTTTAAACAACAAGTCTAAACATATCAAAACTATAATTAACTAAATAAGGAGATAAATCCAAGAGGCAAATTTTGTTGATGTTTAAAACTATAATTAACTATAAGGTGGATCACTTGGATAAAATATTCAGCACGATCCATTATCCCTTCCATGAGAAGGATGACACATTTTTCTTGGAGATTGCATTTTGTCTTTCCCTCCAAGTGGAGAATGCTTTTGTCTCTTTCCTTTATTGCCTCCAAGTGGAGGAGGGAATAATTCTTGGGTTGATGATTATTATTACATGCTTTTGTTATTTGGTTACTTTTTCTATATAAGGACTTGAGATCCTCTTGTTAGGCCATAGTGGCTTGTATGCATTTGTATTCAAGAAAGTTTGTAAGGAGTGTCATTGAAGTAATATATGAAGTGTGAGTTCGATATCACCTAGTTTTGAAGTTGTCCATGCCTATTGATATATTATTTGCTTAAGCAATCCAGTGAGAGCACATCATGTGGTATCAGATCAAGTGACATACCTATGGATAGTTTGATGTAGGTTTAAGAGATGGAAAGAAGACAAGAAAGATAAGTTAATGATCAAATGAGTAGGGATATGCAAGAGTTGCAGAGGCAAAAGGCATAACTAACTAAAATTATCACCAATCATGTAATAAGGTAACCAAAAAATGATATTGAAGAAGAACCAGTTCGTGAAGAAGAATTATAGCAAGAGCCACTATCATTGGAGGAGAGAATGATTAGAGCCTTAGAGGGAAGAAATAAAGGAGTCAAAGTTAAAGTTTCAAACTATAGGGGAATATTACAACTAGAGGAGATCATAGATTTGTTGAACAACATGGAGAATTTTTTTGAATGGAAAGCCATGCCATAAGAGAAGAAGGTAAAATTTGCATGCACCAAGTTGAAAGGTCATGCAATGATTTTGTGGGATCACCTACACAAAACGATGTAAACAAAGAACCAAAAAAATATAAACACATGGATTAAGATGTAGAAGAAGTTGAGGGAGAAATTCCTTCCTATAGATTATGCACAAATCCTCTCCTTAGGGTTCCAGAAGTTAAGATAGAAGAAGCATAGTGTACAAGAGTACACTGATGAATTTTACAAGATATCCATACGAGTGTAACATGATGAAACACTAGAATAAATGGTTTTAAGGTATGTGAAAGGGTTGAAATTTTCCATTCAAGATGAATTAATCATGCATAGGATACTTTGCATGGAAGAGGCTTATAAATTAGCCTTGAAAGCAGAAGATAAATAAAATAGACAAGCTTTTAGAAGAATAATTGGTCCAAGAAGAGGGGAATCCCCTTAAATA
Source organism: Torreya grandis (assembly GCA_037957365.1). Taxonomy (NCBI): domain Eukaryota; kingdom Viridiplantae; phylum Streptophyta; class Pinopsida; order Cupressales; family Taxaceae; genus Torreya; species Torreya grandis. Next base: position 397,671 of record JARHVA010003789.1, read on the forward strand.
AGGGTGACATGTGGTTTCAATACCATTAGAGGTGGATTTAATCCTATAAGGGGAGATTCATCACTTCGTGTAGAGAGGAGAGAAAATAATAGACAAGGAGTCCACTATCAGCAAAGAGGAAGAGGATGAGGTTATGGTGGTGATAGAGGGTGGTTTCAAAAATAACCCTAATATTTTATTTGTTACATATGCAAAAAAATTCACATAGAAATTGAGTGTCCTCACTATCACGAACAAGAAAGGAGGTAGGATGACCGCCAAAGAGTAAACTTGGTTGAAGTTGAGACATAAGATCATACTATTGAAGTTAAAACAATAGATGTTGGAAAAAATATTATGATGAGGAGGATAATGATTTCCCTTAGAAAAGAAATAGATTTAAAAAAATAAGGTGGTGATGCATGGCCATGAACAAACATTTTCTGAATAAGATACACTTCAGGATGAAATGTATGTAAAGTGATTATTAATGGGGGTAGTTGTGAGACCCTGGTGTTTAAAGAAATGGTAGAGAAACTAGGATTGAAATGTGAAAAACATCCAAATCTCTATAGGATTTCATGGTTTAGAAAGGAAAATGAAATTACTATAGACAAAAGGTGTTTAATTAATTTTTCTATAGGAAATTTTTATAAAGATGAGTTATGGTGTGATGTTATACCTATGGATGCATGCCATGTATTATTAAGAATACCATGGAAATATGACATGCAAATAACTCATGATGGATCTAAGAACACTTACACCTTTTTGAAAGATAGTACAAAGGTAGTATTATTACTTTTTAAGGAAGAAGGACAAGCCGAGAACATGTTGTCCACAAAAGAGTTTGTCAATGACATGAAGGTAACAAGTTGTTTTATGTATTAATAGCAAATAATGAAGACAAATAAATTGTGTAGATACAAGAAGAAGCAACAAAAGTATTGGAAGAATATGGATAAGCAACCTGATGAGCTACTAGATGGTTTACTACCAAATAGAAACATTTAGCATCACATTGATTTGATTCTAAGATCAACTCTACCTAATTAAGTAACACATAGGATGATCCCAATACAACATGAAAATTTGAACAAGAAGATTACTAATTTGGTGAGAAAGGGTGTAATAAGGGAGAAGATGAGTCCATGTGAAACACTAGCATTGTTGACTCCAAATAAAGATGGAGGATGGAGGCTGTGTGTGGATAGTAGAGAAATCAACAATATTACCTTCAAGTATAGATTTCCTATACCCCATTTTAATGATATGATGGATGTTCTTACAGGAGGAAATTATTTTACCAAGATTGATCTAAGGAGTGGCTACTATCAGATTTGCATTTGCGAAGGAGATAAATGGAAGATGATTTTCACGAATAGATATAGCCTATATGAGTGGATGGTGATGTCATTTGGGTTATCTAATACACCTATCACGTTCATGAGAATGATAAGCACAATGCCATTGGATTACATTGGTAATTTTATGGTGATTTATTTTGAAAATACTTTGATATTCAATAAGACTAAAGAAGAGAACTTAAAGCATTTGAGAATGGTGTTAGAATTGTTGAGAAAGGAGAAACTCTATGCAAATTTTATGAAGTGTAGGTTTATTAAAGATAGTTTGGTATTTTGTGGATTTGTAATTCCACCAGATGGTGTTAGAATGGATGAAGAAAAGGTGAAGACAATTGTTGAGTGGCTTATTCCAAAGAGCATAACAGAGATAAGAAGTTTCCATGGTTTAGAAAAAATTTATATAAATTTCATTAAAAAATTTAGTAGTATTGTTACACCAATAACAAATTGCATGAAAGGAAAATAATTTGTGTGGACAAAAGAAGTAACATGTTTTTTTGAGTAGTTGAAGAAAGAGATTACAGAAAAGCTTGTTCTAGCATTACCAGATTTTGACAAAGTGGTTGAGGTGCATTTTGATGCTTCAAATGTTGGAATGGGTGTTGTGTTGAGTCAATAAATAATGCCAATAGCATATTTCCATGAAAATTTGAATGAGGTATGAAAGAAATATTCTACATATGATGTTGATTTTTATGCCATTGTATAAGCATTGAGACAATATAGGCATTACTTGGTACCTAAGGAATTTATTAAATATACTAACTATGAGGGTTTGAATTATATGAATACTCAAATGAAGTTAAATAGTAAGCATGCAAAGTGGGTGTCTTTCTTACAGGGATGTAGTTTTGTGTTGAAACATAAATCAGGAAAGTAGAATCAAGTAGTTGATGCCTTGAGTATTAGAGTGGGATTGATAAAAACTACGGTAAATGAAGTAGTTGGATTTAATTTATTAAAGAGTTATATTATACATATATGATTTAATTTATTAAGGATTTATATGCACTACATATTTATATATAAGCTAAAACACATATGTTTGATTAATATAAATTACACAAACTCAAGATATTTTGAGGAGTGATTGGAAGTGTATGCGACCTTCTTATGCCAAAAAATGGTACACAATATTATTTTTTGAAATATATTATGGTTCACCAAATTTTTATACATGAATTCCACCGATTCCAACATGATGTCCCATTTAGTTGGTTTATATCTAACCAGATATTACAACAAGTTTGACAAGATATTTTTATCAACCTAGGTTTTTTGTCTGACAGTAGAAGGAGTGATTCACTATAACTCAACTTTATTCCCAACTTTGTCCATAAGGTTCACCAAAAATGGCCTAAAAACTTGGTATATATGTCTAACATTATGTTATGTGGTAATCCATGTAGCCTCACCACCCATTTGACTTGAGTAGAGTTGTATTTTTTATCGCATTAAGTGTCTTTGTACATGCAATGAAATATGCCTTAAAAAAAAATTATCCACCATTACAAAGATGGAATCATTTGCCCTCTGGATCCTTAGAAGTTTGAGCATAAAATCCATTCTAATGTCATCCCATGATTTCCCCAAAATAGGTAATGGTTGGTACAAACCTACATTTTGACTTCTCCCCTTCACAAAATAGAAAAATATACAGTATCTCACATATCTACACGTCTTTGCCCATCTTTGGCCCAAAGTAACCCCATGCCAATTGTGCCAATGTATTGTCATTCTTGAAGTGTCATGTGAATCCTCTAGTATGCTTATTCTTTATTATATTATTGTGCATTGATCCCCTTGGCATACTCAATTTCAATACATTGAACATCATCCCCTCTTGTACAAAAGGCATTTATGGTAGTTAAAGTTGAACTGTAAAACCCATCCTTTCATAATTAGACATCCAGATTTAACATAGACCTATACATTCACGTCTTGATCATTGTTCTAGTCTCAGAATCTTAATATTTTACACAATCATGTCAAATTCTATTATCCTTTCTCATTTAATTGTTATTTCTAAAACATGCACAAAATTAGGCTGAAACATATTTTATATGGTGATAATATACGATAATTCAATAAATGGAATAAAATATGTGTTAATGTGTGCATTTCCATAATTATCCATTTTCAAAAAGGATTAATAGTTGCATCTATCTAAATGGCAAATATTTGTCACTAAAATTTCCCTTTCTTCAAATAACCATTTTCGGCTCCTCACAATATGTAATCCTTCCTGATCATTACAATTCGACCGTCAAACCTAGTTACCACTATGTTTTGTGAACCCCCTATTTTACTTAATTGCCTTTGCCGACATGATATACTACATCCTCTAGATCCATCCTATTGAAAGTTTAAATAGGAAGTTATATGTCTATATTAAACCAACTCAATCCATAATCCTTCCATACATTCTCTAGATAACATACATGCAACCAAGGGATATGTTCTCTTAAAATCATCCTCCAATATACCATACAACCTTGGTCTCTTCACTTGGCCACCTCACATGCAAATCCACCACTTACTTCTGCATGCTCTAACCTAAACCACTGAGACATGAATTTTAGTTTTGTCTTGACCTTCAAACTTTATCAATAAAGATATGGCTATATTTATTTATTTACCAATGCATGTTGTATAATATTTAATCATGGATTTGATTCATCTGCATTGACATGAGGAGCCTCAACACCTATTGTTTACAACCGCAATAGTGCTCCCATATCAAAGAAGGAAGTAGAGACAATGCATGCAAAATAGTGTTGCCTTTGATAAATAATCAATAATGCATTCTAATACATGGCCATACCTTATTTGATTTATTTTTTATTGGCCATAGTCTTTGGTTAAGTTCCATGGATTTAGGAGTATCCATTCTATAAAAATTACTAGGAAATAGAATCTAGCCTCATCCTTTTTTGGTTTCTTTTAAAACTTTTATCTTAATGGATGATGTGACATTGTACTTTATCATCATCATACCAATTAGAATAAAACCCTTTTGATTCATATCCTAAGTTATTTAAAATACAATCATTTCTAATTTGGTCAAAATGCATTCTTTCGTTTCCTTGCACATTAAAATATAACATCCTCATAACACTATTAAGTAAGGGTTAGGTTACGGCTTGAGTACCTACTGCAACATGTAGTTACTATCAAGAAATATATTGGGATGACAAGCATATTCACATGTGTTTATTTAGAATAACATATATTACATACCAAACCAAATAAAAGTAAAAGGCAAATACATTGGGGAAATATCTATATTGACATTTGATTGTTTATAAAATCATATTGATTGTCATAAGATAAATCTATTTAAAATGTTTGAGAACAAGGTGGTCTAAGTACAATGTGACCCGAAAAAAACATGTGAACTATAAAAGAAAAAAAATATGAATGCACAAATGTTCCATTGATCATTGACTGAGTTGAAGCAGTTGGTATATGTATGAATGCTATGTTATTTTAAGCATTGCTTTTTGCCATCCTGAAATTGTACAGAAAGAGGAAATTGTTATTGCATAACATATGATAGATGCTGAACTATTCTTTATGCCCAAAAAAATTGGCAACTTGTGTAACCTTATTATTTCAGAATCTATTATTTTATATAATAAAACCGAATTAAGTTATGGATCTAATTTTTTAAACAAGGAAGGTAATGATGAGCATACCTCTCTGCTAGAGTAGATGTGTGAATGCGATATTTAAATTCAACAAAAATAGCTATAAAAAGACAAAGATGTTCACGATAAAATCTCATTAATTTATGGATCTAATTATTTAAACAAGGTAATGATGAGCATACCTCTCTGCTAGAGTAGATGTATGAATGCAATATTTAAAATCTACAAAAATAGCTATAGGAAAACAAAGAAGTTGAAGACACTGTTCAATACCAATTCTGTATGTGAAGGCACTATGAATAAATGTCAAGTATGCAGAGGCTATTAATTATTTCATTGTGCATAGAAAATGTATACATAGGCATATATCAAAAAATACATTAGAGGACTGTTACTGTTGTAAAACTTACCCAATCACACATAAATGAGGGAGCTTGAGATTTACTGTTGACAAACAGAAAAATTACCAGATACAGGGTACTAATATTTTAGAGAACATACCCATTGCAAAGATCAAAGCAAAAGAATTTTAGAAAAAAGTTCAATGCATGAAGAATAACCAGGAAATGTCCAAAGGGAAGCAAATGAAATGAATAATGGATATAAAACTATCTTCATCACTTCTATTAAAACTCCAAAATAATCCAATCATGTTGATCGTGGTTAAAATTCCAGATTTCATTTAAAAGATGGAGGCTTTTCAGAGCAAGAATATCAAAAGGCAATTAATAATGATTCAACAACAAAAACTGGGAATCGAACTGTGCTGAATTCAATGGAAAGTATTTAGCCTCAGAAACAGGGAGAACATGGCATTTTATGTGTATTTTGACAAGAACTAAAGCTTGTCATCGTAATCATGTAGCGTGCAAATTGGTAAAGAAAATACAAACTCTGAAGATTGTGATGCTGATGAGAAAATCTTCGAGAAACTCAGTAATATACTCAAGTAAGCTAATTCAAATAATAATTATAAATTTTAAATTATTATTTCAATGTCCATTTCATAGGTACTCTGAAACTCTGTAGTTGGTCAACAAATAAATGATAATAGTCGTTTTTTGGAGATGTAAAATCCGAACCAAAAGCATGGTAACCCAATTCAAACAAGGGTATTAACTTTGAATCTATGAACTCCAATTTATATGCAAGTCTGCATTGAACTCACGACTCTTTCCTTCCAAGTCTATGCAAATCTGTTGCAACTAGCCGACAGATGTATCATCCTTTGATTCCCACCGGTGAGTTCGGCTCTGTTGAATTTTAATTAAAAAATATATTAAATAGTGGGCCTGTTCTCAGGGTCAACCAGGACGTGTCTCTTGTATAAGTTTTACTCTTTTATAAAAAGTGAGGCATCACATACATCGGTTTCAACCCATCACTCGATGGGAGTTGTAGCCTCTCATGGGTTACAAAGCCCAAAACTCTTTTTATCTATGTTATGTAGACACTTAAATATGGCCTATTGCCATTTGTTGCTAGTTAAACTGTACGGGTTTAAGGTGTTTTTTAATCTGTCAAAAATTAGTTTAAATTAGATGTGATTGGCTTGTTTTTGAGATATTCTTTCCTTATTCTTGCTCTTTCTCTTCTTTATTCAAGTTATTGAATATATTGTTTGAAGTATGTCGACATTTTTATGTTTGTTTAGAATGCCTTCAATATTTTTAAACCTTTTTTTTTTTCTTTTGAAGTAATAGTGCATTTATCTTTTTGTCATTATTTTTTTAGATTTTCAATCATTGGATACACTAGTGCATTTATGTTCATTTACATTACCGATTTAAAGTCAATTTAGTATCGATATTTATTTTATTTCAACTTGTTTCACATAATTTTTTTAAAATTTGTGTTAAAAAAGTTGTCGCAGAAGAGATAACTCAAAAAAAATTAAATATCACTTTTGTATCAACTTTTCAAATGCAAATTCTTTGGATTTTTCAAGCTTAAGTTGAGTTTAGCTTGACTTTGGGTTGCCTTTACATCAAATTTTTGTTATTTTTTCATTTTTTAAAAAAATTAGTAATAATAATAATATATATTTTAAATAGTCACATTTTATTTTTATGGGATTTCTTTTGCTAATGCTATTAATGCCTCTACATGTTTGCATTAGAAATATATTTCATCCCCATTCTTATTCTCAATCTCAATCTCAGAGTATTATGTACAAATAGTTAACTAAAAGAGGTGTGCACTATACACAACCACATGTAACCATTATAAACCTACATTTACAAGAAACTCTATCCACTCTCATGCCTACATCATGTCATGCACTACCTTATCCTATGCTCTAATAAATGATTTTTTTGAGATGTTTAAAAAACAAAAAAAATATTAAATATTAAAAAAAATCCTCTATAATGATTGGAGGATATGCAAAAAAAAATAGTTCAAAAAATAAGAGCAATAATAATTTTATAATCTATATCAAATGTAGTGAGTACTTGTAGATAAAATTATCTAAATAATTTTAGATCCAAAAATATTTATATAAACTGAAAAAATAAAAAATATATCCAAAATAGATTTTTTGAAACAACCTTAAAAATTTTAAATCAAATATAAATGAAAATGCTAAAACTACACTAATAATTTTACAAGCATCCTTCCAATCACTAAAAAATGAGAACATTATGTAAATCCTTTTCTCACAACATTATGTAGAGAGTTGAAGAAATTGATCCAAATTTTATATATTTAATTTGTCAATAAATTTTCATAACAGACTTTATTATTTATCATTTTCATTTTTTAAGTTTAAATAGTATTATTAATATTTTAGAATTATATTTTTATTTAATTGGCTCAATCAACTAATTTAAATATAAGCTTATTTTGAATATTTTATATATTTAAAAATGAAATCTAGTTAAAAGAAAAACTACAAGTACATTATTTAGCTGATTTTTTTATTATTATTTAAAAGTAGAAAACTTAGATAAACAAAGCTTTCATATTAGAAAATAGAATCCATGTAAGCCAAAAAAAAATATTATTTGAATATTCTAAAGAATGTGGGTGAAAGTTAAAGTCAAAAGAGATTTTTCACAATACAACATGGAAAATTTCTTGAGCCATTAAATAAGAAGGATGTTACAACAAGCAAGGTTAGATAAATGTTTATGTAGTTTGAATTCCATTTCATTATGGAGAGGAGATACATCTTTCACTTGAAATTTTATTCATATATATAAAAGAAATATATTTATTAGATTTTAGGTACATAAAATATATAAATATAATTTTTTTTAGGGATATTTCGAGTCAACTAAATTTACACATATTTGTTTTGTTATTATTTTTAAAAGTTAAGTCAAAGAGAGGGGGAAAAAAATAATTTTGCATATTTAACATTGAAATTATACATTGTGAGTGCACAATATTGTATGACATAGATAACAATGTAACTACTTAGAAAAATCATAATTAAAAATAGAGCGGGAGTACAATTTTGAAAACTCTTAAACACATTCAGTGGTTACAACTTTTATAGATTCAATAGTTTACCAAATCCACCTAAGGCATTTTTATATGGTGATTATAAATGATAATTTAAAAAATGGAATAAAATTTTGGCCAATGCATACGTTTCCCTAATTATTTATTTTCAAAAAGGACAAAAAGTTACATTTATCCAAATGGCAAATATTTGTCACTAAAATTACCCATTCTTCAAAAAACCATTTCTGGGTCCTCACAATATGTAATCCTCCCTAATCATTAAAATTCGACTATCAAACCTAGTTACACCTATGTATTGTGAATCCCTCTATTTTAATTAATTTCCTTTACCTACATGATCTATCACATTCTCTATATCCATAATATTGAAGGCTTTTAGGAATTTATATGTCTCCATTTAACCAACTCAATCCATAGTCCTTCCATGCATTACCTAGATAACATACATGCAACTAGGGCATATGTGCTCTTTAAATCATCCTCCATTATACCATACAACCTTGGTCTTCTCACTTGGTTACCATACATGAAAATTCACCACTTACTTCCACATGATCAAGCCTACACCACTAAGACATGAAGCTTATTTTTATCTTGAACATCAAACTTTATCAATCCAGATATGGATGTGATTTTTTATTTACCAATGCATCCTGTATAATATTTAATCATATGTTTCATTTTCATCTGCATTGACATTAGGATCCTCAACATCTATTGTTTCTAACCCCAATAGTGCTCCCATCCCAAAGAAGGAGCCAGAGACAACACATGTAAAATAGTGTTGCCTTCAATAAATAATCAATAATGTATTATAATACATAGCCATACTTTGTTTTATTTATTTTTAATTGGGCATAGTATTTTTATAAGTGCTATGGATTGAGGGGTATCCATTCCATAAAATTTACTAGGGAATCGAATCTGACCAAATCCCTTTTTGGTATCTTTTAGGACTTTTACCTTAGAGGATGGTGTGACATTGTAATTTATCATCATCATACCAATTGGAATAAAACCTTTTTTATTCATACCCTATGTGCTTTAAAAGATAAGCATCTTCAATTTGGACAAACTACATTCCTTTGTTTCCTTGCACATTGAAATATACCATCCTCGAAACACTATTAAACAAGAGTCAGGTTGCATCTTGAGTATTTTCCATAGCATGTAGTTAGAGTCAATAAATATGTTGGGGTGATAAGCATATTCACATTTATTTATTTATAATAAGCTTATTTTCCATATCAAACCAAATAGACGTACATGTAAAGACACTATGGAAATATTTATATTGACATTTGATAATTTATAATATTATATTGATTTCCACAAGGCAAATCTATCTAAAATGTTTGAGAAAAATGTGGTCTATGTACAATATGACCAGAAAAAAAACATGTGAATGTTCAAAGGAAAAAAAACATTAATGCACAAATGTTCCATTAATCTTTGACTGAGTCAGAAGAGTTGGTATATGTATGAAATTGTCCAAAAAGAGGAAATTTTTATTTCATAGCATATGATAGGTGATATACTATTATTTATGCAAAAAAAATTGGATACTTGTGTAATCTTTCACATATGGCAATCTTTGTAACCTTATTGTTTCAAAATATATTATTTTACACGAAAAAAACTAATTCTAGTTTATGGATCTAATTTTTCAAACAAGGCAGGTATTAATGCTCATCCTTCTCTAGCAGAGTAGATGTGTGAATGCAATATTTAAAGTTAGAAAAAATAGCTATAGGAAAACAAAGAAGTTGAAGACACTACTCAATACCAATTCTGTATGCGAAGGCACTATGAAAAAAGGTCAAGTATGCAGAGTTTATTAATTATTTCATTGTGCATAGAAAATCTCTTCACAGGTTTATATCGAACAATACATAAGAGGATTGTTATTATTGTAAAACTTACCCAATCACATAAATGAGGGAGATTGAGATTTATGGTTGACAAATAGAAAAATTACCAAATATAGGGTACAAATATTTTAGAGAACATAACCATCACAAAGATCAAATCAAAAGAGTTTTAGGAGAAATTCCAATGCATGAACAATAGCTAGGAAATGTCCAAAGGGAATGAAAATGAATAATGGCTAGAAAATTATCTTCATCACTGCAACTAGAATATGCACTTTGTTAGACATAGACATTACTTCTATTAAAATTCCAAAATAATCTAATCATGTTGATTATGGTTAAAATTACATATTTCACTAAAATGATAGAGGATTTTCAGAGCAAGAATATCAAAAGGCAATTAATAATGATTCAACAAAAAAAACCATTAATCAAATCATTCTAAATTCAAGGGATTTGGAGTTCAATTGACCATAATTGTAACCAGGGAAAATATTTAGCCTTTGAATTTTAGATCCTTCTTAGAAATAGGGATAACATGGCTTTTTTGGTACATTCTCTTAAGAAATCAAAAATAGGGTATTTTATGTATATTCTGACTTTATAGGTTCGGCAAGAACTAAAGCTTGTCATCATAATCATGTATTGTGCACATTGGTAAAAAAATATAAACTCTAAAGATTGTGATGTTGATTAAAAAATTCTAGAGAAACTCAACAATAGACTCAAACAAGCTAATTCAAATAATAATTATAAATTTTCAATTATTATTTCAATGTCCATTCCATAGGTACTCTAAAACTCTGCAATTGGTTAGTGAAGAAATGATAAAAGTCATTTTTTGGAGAGTAAAATCTGAAGCAAAGTATGGTAACCTAATTCAAACAAAGGTAATAACTTTTGAAGTCAAGGAGCAAGAGTTAACTAAATGCTTGAAAAAACATCACAAAATGACATTTAGCATGAGGTTAGTGCAAAGAGTACTTACCTTTAGAAGGATGGGGATTTTTTGGTTTAGGTTGAGTTTACATGGCTACTTTGTTGAGAAAAGAAAAATTCTATAACATTTTCAATTCAGATTTGAATATAACTTGTATAAATTGTCATGATAGAGTTGGAGACTTTACAAAGGGTAAATTGTCAAGTAGTTTCACACCTTCGTTGCTAATCTATGGAAAAATATGTCTAATGAGATTATTTTTGTTGATTTTAAAAAATTTATACATGGTAAATTATAATAGCAGATGAATTATGCTTTATTTATTGTTTATATAGTTTGTGTATATTGTTGTCCTTAGTGTTGACAATAATTCATTAAGAATTTTCTCTTTTACAATGCATTATAGGTTGTTGTTGTCTTTAGTTTTTATGTTTCATAGAATTCGGTGAAAATAAAAGTATGGACATTACTTTTTTCATTTGTGGAAATATGTTTTGGTTTATTTCATGTCCCTTTGTATTTTCATGGTGTTTACCAAACTGAAAAAGGTTTTTCAATACAACTTTTAAATTAGTTATTCAAACTTGATAAAAGGTTGGGCAAGATAATCGCTCATACCTTGTGTAATACCTTCATCCCAAATAACAAACCAGTTGATCCAATGTAAAAAAAAAATGTAATAAAATATGCCCTACAACATATTATAAAATAAGTAAAATTACATTTTTCAAATGTATTATGTATAGGAAGGTAAACAAACATGTACTATAATTCATACAAAGGAGAGATTTTTCTTACTGACATTTTTTTAAACAATTTACATGAAATAAAAAATCATGTGGTTGTTTTTTATTTTCATTGAGTATAGGCAAAATTGTAATGGCTAAACAACTTATGTATATGATCACATAATCAAAAACCCTATCCAAATTTACAATGTTTTTCTTTTTGCTCAGAAAATTAAATATTGTAAAGCAATATGGCAGTGGTGGTACATGTACAGTTCTGTTTCTACAAAAAGATAAAAGAATCTCATCGTGTAAGAGCATGAGTGTATATAAAAATAAATTTAAATAAAGGTTATGAAATACTTCTTAAATTGTGAGGTCTATGTGATATTGGCTGACTGTGAGTGATATTTCTATGCAATGCGATCCTTAATGGGTTATCTATTTGGATCTACTTGTGTTCAAGACAATTTGGACTAATTCCACTTATTAGAAGTGGTTAACTTGCCAATGTCAAATTTTCTCATGGTTCTACTCAAACTCCTAAATCTCATCCAACCAACAATGGAAGTAACTTTCATTTGAATCAATTCCAATGGAATTTGCCTCCATGAACTAGACATTAACTTTGAATTTAAGAACTATATTTTGTAAAGATAATAGATAATGATTTGTAATTAAGAATATTTTGTAAAGATAATAGATAATGGTTTGTAATTGGAAATTATTCTCATGGATATGAGAAAAAATACTAAACTGCGGTGAGTTTCTCATGATGTAATTTATATTTTGAAGAATTTTTATGAGCCACATGATTTATTTTGATTTAATTGGTTGTTGACTTTGAAACTTGAAGATAATTTTATTTTAGATGAAATAGTGGCATTCACTAAATAGAACCTAATAGTTTCATTTTTTATATCAACATATATTGACCTCATTCTAGGATTTGTCCACATCTATATGGTTGACATATTGGAAGAACAAACATATACGATATTGAGGCACAGGGATCAATAAATGTTGGTGTAGGGCCCTCTGGAATGGTAGTTGCTACATGTCTTAGAGAGGCCCGAATGATTTAGAGGTACCAAAATTAGTGTAAGGATAAATAATTGTTGGCACAAGGCCCTCTAGAATGGCAATAACTATGTGTGTTATAAATGCCACAATGATTTAGAGGCATCAAAATTAGCTGCCCAGATTTACAATATTGAAAACATGTTTCTATTTTTATAAAATTTTAAACATTCACAAGAAATTATCCACCCAAAAATATATCAATAAAGTCAAACAAACCATATTATTATTTTACCATGCATTGTTATTTTTTCATAATAAATTTATTATAATATTTCTATCTTACTAATTCTAACTCAAGATTTAAATATTAACGTGTCACTTCTAATATATAGGGAAATTTAGAAATTTCTAATACAAAATCTTTCAAATTTGTTTTTAAAACAAAATCCCTCATTATTGTTAGAAAATGTAATGGAAATTTGTTCTTAAAAGATTGTAGCATACTTTAGATTTGAATACATTAAAAAATATTCAAATACAAACTATACTTGTCATATATTAGCTAGGGCAATTCTTTTCTATATGTTATGTAATTTCCAATGAGCAAACTTCAATTATAAGTAAATAAATAAATAATAGAACAACCACCCAATGGACAAATTCGGGTAGATGAGATCAATAGATCTAGCTATTTCTCAGACCAAATTGTGATGTACACCATAAAAAAGTTCTATAACTTGTTGCTTTTAATGAGTGTCTTTACAAGAACATTTCCTACAACATAGGGACCTTACAGCTCATGTAACATAACAATTTATTGTGAGCCTTTCTGACTTTACAGGTTTGGTAATAACTAAAGCTTGTCATCGTAATCATATAGCAAATGTTTTTCACTATTAAAGCTTTGGTAATAAGCAAAGGTGAAAACATATCCAATATAAAAATATGGACATTAAATTGGATACTGAATACATGACTTAAAATTCTAGGATATGCAAATTGGTAAATCTATGCAAAATTCCCAACTTCAGATGGGAAATCACAAATACAGAAATAGTGTCTTCGATTAAGAATACATTGGATGCTTTGTAGAAAGAATTATGTATTCCTAATCACACACAAAAGCCTATTTTTATGAATGGGGATAAAGAATACTTGTGACGAAAAACATACATCCAACATTACGATAATAAGAAAAGAAATGCAAGACCACAAAAATATAAATTCTGAAGATTGTGACTTAGGCTAGGTAATTGAATTGACTCGTCAAAATGCAAAAGACAACTTGATGCTGATGAAAAAAGCTTAGACAAACTCAGAAATAGACTCAAATAAGATAATTGAAATAATAATTATAAAATTTCAATTCTTATTTCAATGTCCATTTCATAGCTACTCTGAAACTCTGTAGTTGCTCAGCAATGAAATGATAATAGTCATTTCTTGGAGATGTAAAATTGAAAGCAAAATATGGTAACCCAATTGAAACAAACGTATTAACTTTTGAAGTCAAGGATCAAGAGTTAACTCAATGCTTGTAAAAACATCACAAAATTTTTAGAATATTTCTACTAAGAGTTGATTAAATGTCTACCATTACAATCTAATTTATTTTGATGAATTTTTTTAATTAATTTTAATGTCTCAACTCATATTTGTGAACAACCAAGTCTACCCTGGGAGTTTTTAGCCACTTGGGGAAAGTAACTAAATTGTAGCAAATAGTTTTAAAAGGTAAAATGGTAAATGCAACTTTTTCAATTGCAACCAAGACAGACATCGATTTGGCATATGAGAAGCTCAAGGGATTTTTTTCCCTTCACTTTATTTACTATCTAAATTTTATACTAATTTTTTAAAAACTCCACTAGGTTTGAGTTAGAAAAATATGATATTATTTTTCTATTTAATCAATGTATTTTTTCATTAGAAATCATCATGAAAATCTAATTAGTGATCTAGCTAAACACACTAAGTATCTTAACTGTAAAATAAGCATGTAACAACTACCTATTACTGATAACTAGCATCATACAATCAAAACATAACTGAATATAGATAGTAATTATTAATGCCCAGCCACGACTAGTACAACATGCAGTCACTGCTATCATGGTACAATAAAAAATAATTACATCTCCTTGGAATAATATTGAATATAATACAATGTACAAGATATAAAATACAAAGATCCACATAGCATGAATTCTCCAAACTCTAGTATCTATGGCAATCTCAAGTGTAATCTCTAAAGAAGTACTATTATGGAAAAAGAGAGCATCATTTGAGTACTTTTTCATACCAACCATAGATCATCGATCCCCTGCACAATCTTAAATCAGGGAATGGCCCTCCCTACACAGATGAGTAGATAGTGATGGTGAAATAATTTAGACAAACAAGATAGTACCCATATGTTGTATGATTTCTAAGAACATTCAGTGTACCATAAAAAAATTCATCCTAACATAATATTTCAAAAATATGTAAATCATACACATGAAATGATAATGTTTAATTAACAATTTTTCATTAATTATTGATCTCTAGGATTAGTGAATTTCATACGCATCACTTGATTGGATTACCTTCATCTGATATTGGTGATACTAGTAAGCTAGTGAAATTTATCTCACTACTTACATTGTACCAGCATACAAGATTTGGTTAAAATAAATATAACCAATAGATTCATATAGATCAGTGAATTTCATACGCATCACTTGATTGAATTTCATACTTTTTACTAGCTATCATAAAACATGTTAAACATAGGAATAATCAAAATACATACACTTAATCCATCAAATGTATAAATGATGTATACATAACAATTATAATTTGTACCACCCGAGTATAACATACACTTAGATTGTAATTTTTAAATATAATATATTTTATAACATTTCATAATATTATAATTCATTGTTCATGACCACAACTACTCAATTACGAACAATCAGTCTTACAATTTTAAAAATTAAATGTTTCATAATCTTAAATAATAAGCAAGCAAGTACAGTTTAACCAACTGGATATATCTTATTTTTAAACTGCATACTATTATAACTTATAAGCACTTATCATGATGCACTATTATATGTTATATATGTATCAGCCCCTGTATATATTAATATACTCATAATATGTACTGCTCATAAATTTTCAATATTGTATGTATATATACTAACAATCATTTATAACTCTAATCAAGGTCTCTATAAGATTTCCAAAATCATTACATTCATGAACTATCAAGACATAATCTAAGTAATATAGTCTATAGACCTTTCTATGATAATATTTCACTCTTATTAGTTTTCATTGGCTCTTAAATAAAACAATCGACTCCTGATTCAGATTCACCATATAAGGCATTCTCATAGTTCTTTTATGTGTTTGTTCTCAACAAAAATCTATGTAATTCATCTATATATGTTGCTACAAGTTCATCTCCATCAAATTATTTAATATAAAATTCTTATGCTTCAAAAACATTATTTAGTCTTTACATAGAATTTGAAACATAGCCAAAGCATAGACTTATCCTCCTCACAGCATACGTATATATATTCTTTCATAGTTTTGAATGTCAATATATATAAATAATGGATATAAAATTAGTCAATTAGGAGTATAGTGACAATGTAACATTACAATAGAAATTTTTATTATTGCTACTGTTTATACAAATATTAGTGATATCCCTATTGATAAACTATATAATACTATTCATCTCTCTATAACCATGTACAACCATATCCATGTTCATCCATTCTCAAACATGACACCATATGACTATGGTTCATAAGATATAAAAAAAATATGTAATCACATCTCAATTTACTAATTGATTATATTCATAACTCATGAATTTGTCTAATACAAATTAGAATATATTTTTACTTATCAATTAGTTAATGTGGACACATTCAAATAGAAATATACATAATATCAAGATCTACGGCTATATATCGCCAAGCTTTGATATACGGCCAAGCTTTGATCAAGATCTACGGCTAAGCTTTGATCAAGATCTATGGCTAAACTATATCATTATACAACTATGGCTCTCATGGTATACCATCACCATGGCTTAAGTATTGGCTCTATGGTTCAATGTAACGACAAACAAATACATTGGAGATGTACATTAGTAATAATAAATATACATTGAGTATATTAATAATGCTTTATATAATTTTGCTTTATAACTCAGATTTATATTCTAATTAATATGAATATATTATATAAATGTATTACATTAACTATATTATATTTTATATATAGCATATTTTTATATATCATCGCACTCCAATTATGACGTATATAGTCATTACTATTTATAATCAATATAATTTTGCATATTATCTAAACTATGCGTTAATATTATAACCAATGGAATTTATTATGCTTTTATATAAAACTCATAATAATATACTATTATAGATATTCCTCTTAATACTAATTTTACACACAATGCGAGTTATGAGGAATTCTTCCTTTTAGGGATATAATTATGACTATTCATTATGTTATATCATTGTTAATTCTGATTACTCAAAGTGATCAGATCATAAATGAGTCGTTCATTCCTATGCCCCTGATATACATGTAATTGGAATATATTACTTACATACACATATCAAATCACTACACATTTTTGTATTTCCATGAGTTTACAACATTGTATATATCTTGGTAACAGTTTGAACCTTTCAGAGTGTCACACACTCCAACTATATGGTTAGTAAATAATTAATATATATATATATATATATATATATATATATATATATATATATAACTATTTTGAATAATAAATTACATACTGTGTATATATTCATACACCTAGTTTAATATATATATATCACTATTTTGAATAATATATTACATACTGTGTATATATTCATACACCTAGTTTAGCATACATGTTAACACAATATGGCACTAGAATATTATAGTCATAATTTTATTACGGTTTATATAAAACATAGTTTAGTATATATGAGATATAATACTGTGTAAATTGTTGTAATTAGAGATCTACTAGGGCTCTCTATAAGTCATCATTGAAATCTCTTATGTATCTACCAAATCGTCTCATGCTCTTTTGTAATTTAAAATATTCATTATACTAGCTCACAAATTCGTTGTGTGTGTATATATATATATATATATATATACAAAGTTTATCATATTTATCTATAAGTATATAAATTGATATATAATTGAATTGCTGTAAATAGATATATATAAATCTTTATATATAATTGATAAAATCAATGCATATGAATCGTTTATTTTCTAAATATTTATTTAAATCGATTCATTATTTTTGGAAGATTTTAAAACTTGTGAAATATTATACATGGATATCAAAGATAAACAGATCACCTACCTAAAGAATATTCTTATCTGTATCTAGAAAAACTCCCTTTGATCTGCGCCTTTCATTTTCTCCAATCCCTCATTGCCTTTTCTTTCTCCTTTCTTTTTTTCTCCTTCTCTATGCTGCCCTATTTTCTCCATTATTTCTTTTTTTTTGGGAGTATGATGCTTTCTTCTTTTCTTTCTTAAAACTACCTTTTTCTTTTTCTATTTTTATGTTTTTCTTTTATTTTTTCCTTTTTTCTTAAATTTACACTTTCCCTCTAAGTCATCTTATTCCAATTTATTTTTATTTTCAAAGTGTAAGAAAATATAATAACTTTATTTGTTACCTAATTATAATAACTATATTTGCTAATTATAATTAGCACCACAAACATCATTACGATTTAATATTAATGATTAACTCATTAATTATCAAATTCAAATTTATTCTATTTATACAAGTTTTTATTTTTGAAAATATTAATAGTCATGAACATATTAGCACGACATATATGCACTCATATTTGATTAGTTACATATAAGTATTAAATTGAGCTAACACGCATACTCAATCATCAAAATACTATCAATAATTAAAATATATTAATGTTAAACATTAACCTATGTATATAATATGTATTAACTAATGTGGTGTGTAAAGGGTTCTAGTCATTTCTCTATCATCCTCCAACATCTCCATCTACGTCACCTTCTACGATGATGTTCTCCCTTCGTCAGGGTTTGAGGAATAAATCTCCTTGTGTCCAACATACAATAAGTAGGTAGTTAGTTCATAAAATCATGATATGTATATCATAAAATATTGTTGAAATAACAAGTCAATATGATTCATAATGTAAAAAATATAAACTACAACTCATAACAATGAAATCAAGTAATCAAAGCAATATTCAACTATCTCATAACAAAATATAACTTATAGCTTAGTAATAATGAAATCAAATTACCAACTATAGAAAATTCATAGATAATCAAGTAAACTTGCTTAACGAGAAATCGAGATGTAACAACTTTGTTTTGACATTGTGACTAATCTTAAAGGGATAAACCAACCCAGCCAATCGAGTTAAACCTGGCCACCAGAGGCAAGATATTGAGAACATGACAACATAATCATCAAGTAGGAGATAATCCAATAAGGTGTCAATAGAATTAATGAAAAGCAATCTCGTTGAAAATATCATCTCAGAAAAATAAAAGGCTACTATAGAAAATTTGCTTTAGATGCTCTGTTGCAAAAGAACCTATTCAAGATTTTGCTAGTAAATGATGAATAACCTAGACTATGTATGAAACACTATTAAATCTTTGGGCAAGACCTTCTAGTCATAACCCGGTCTTTAAAAACCAACACAACAAGTAAGCCTAGTCATGTTCTTAAATGTAATTTTCTCAATATTCAGTGACAAAAAATATAGCTCCTATAACCTATTATTTTTTAGGGTTTAGCTGTGAGAAAATATCCCATTATTCTTGCTAAGATTATTAATAAAGTTTATCTCATCAATGCACAAATTCAAAACCTAACCAAAAAACTACGTATACAATGTAAAAAAAAAAATACATATATAATATGAACCCTTCACATGGGAAACATAAGACCCATGGGTAAAAAAATACGGAAATGTAATGACCTTGCACAAGGCCTGAAATTAAAAATACTTGGCATATTAAAAGGTAAGCAAAGGCCATGATTTTTGAAACTGTGAAAAACTAATATGCTCAGAGTTAAAGCTTAAGCTTAATGTCTCTATACTTGGTGAGAAAATGGGTGACATAAGGGACAACGCGAATGACAACAACCCATACTCCCAACATGGTTAAGTGCTTCTTCAACGCCTTGTGAGCAGTGGCTTTATCTGGCCAGTATTTTTTTTTTTTTGGTAAAAGTGTATAAATAAATCAATTTAAAGAAAGATGATGAAACTATTTAAAAATTCCCAACCATTGTATTGCATACCTTGGCCAAAGTTGCTCTGTTTCTACTGAAACCTTACAAATTTCTATGGCTATAGAAGTCCATATCAATTTCTTCTCTGACCTAGGGCTCTGCGGCTTACTTTTTATTCTCGTCTTGCCTAAGACACAAAAGATAGTTGCCATAAACACTTGTTAAATGACATATGAAGCAATCCATATTTTCACATAATTTTCCAGCACCTAACGAAAATTGTGTAGGGTACGAAAACTGAATAGATAAATGACATTTACACAAAGAAGGCAAAGGGGTTTGAGTCAACAATGACACACGGAGCAGGATCCTTGATCACCATTGTCGATCCTATGAGATACTAATGGCTTCTATGCAAAACAGGCATACAAAAAATAATCAGCAAACAAATTGAGGGGTGAAGAACACACACCAAGGAAGGAACATGGCTAGCAATTTAGTTGCCCTGAACTTGTAGGAAAAATGGCCATTTTGGTACAGGTTATTATCTACAGTCTCTCCCTCGAGATATGTCGACTGTGTAGGTGAGGTAAACAACAACCATGAGTATGTTGTTGGAAGTGCAGGCCAAAGGAAAATGAAGAAAACCAAACCCTCCGATTGGCTGCATGTCCCATGGACTCTTACTGCTTTAACATCAATGAGAACCTGATTAAAAAATTATTACCCATCTATAGAAATTCTAAAATACATTTATATTTTTGTAAACTGCGTAATACTATTGGATGCAGGTATGAAGTAGGAGAAATTATTTACGAGAAGCAAAACATAGAGCATCTCCGACAAGTACTAATAAATAGTTAACCTACAACTCATTTGATCGACATTGATATAACAAGGCAATCTTATTCATGAATTCATAATGTATCATTTATTCAATATAAAATTATTTCAAAATCCATTTATTCATAATGATGTTACTTTGTTAGTGTGTTCATATCCTCACCAAATATCTATATTCAAAATATTCCCTTTTAATTTTTTTCAAAATTTTTTTCTTTCAAAATAAAAATGCCACCATATTTTTATATAATTCAATTGTTTTGAGAAAAATTTATTATATATTTTTTTTTAAATGTTATTATTTATTTTTTATGATTTTATTTCTATTTTTTTATTGTATGTTTGAAAGTATTACATGAAATCACTGAATTATATAGAATGTCGGCATTTCTATTTATAATTCAAAAATAAACATATAGCAGATTTATAATATTAAGTGTATATCGAAATCACTAAGTCCCTTTGGCTAATCAATGATAAGGAGCATCCAGACTATTCAAATCTTAACTTTAACTGTTTGACTCTCTGTGTCAAGTATTTAAAATAAATTGTACTTTCTTAAATGGATATAAGCAACCATCATCCTCACTAATTAAACTACAACCCTTTAGATAATATACTTATGTTTATTAATGTGATATTTATTTAATAATATTAAAAACTCATTAAATTTTTCAAGTTTATCCAATAAGTCCTACTGCAAACCCATATATGAACATCTCAAATAATAAAAAATAATAATTAAAAAACGTTCATAAACATACCAATCAGATTAGAAGAATGTAAATTGGACCAACAAAAACACAAAGATACCCTGGTCTATATAATTTTTCGGCTAATATATATACACACACCAACGAACTTAGCAACACCACCGTTACAAGAAGCAGAGTCCCAAATGTTATTAATACGCCGTATGTAATTTTAACGTTCCCCGCTTCAGATCTCAAAGTGGAAACACCCGACCCCGATGTGCTCATTCTTCCAACACACACACACATATATACACACACAGTCATCCGTTCATTCCATGTGATGTGGCTGTCGTATTCCAACTCTTGCTTTCAACTCATGAGTCTACCCCTCAAAGTCTAAGCAAATCTATTGCAACTAGCCAACATATGTATTTATAACGACCCTTCCCGGTGAGTTCGGGCATTGCCTTTGGATAAGTAAAATATTAAATAACCGGCTGGTTTTCATGGCCGCCTGTACAAGTTTTACCTCATTACATAATTTGTGGTTTGTATGAGGCGGCCGTTTTCTCATTACATACATTGGTTTGAATCTGTAGTGGGATGAGTTTAAACAACACTCATAAATTTGTTGATTTTATTTAAATAATTAATGAATATATTTTAATATTTAATTCTTTTTTATATGAATTTTATGATTGATAGAAAATGTAAATTCTTAATTTATAAGTAGTAATTAAACTCAGGTACTGTAACCTCTCTTATTTTAAGATTATATTAATTAGTTTTTAAATTGCAGGACTTCAATACATTTTTTTGTTTGTCAAAAAAATAGTTTAAATAGTAGTGGAAGGATGTGACTTTACGTTTTCATAAAACAATATTTTTTAATGCAAATGAGTGTAGATCGATGTATTAATACGAATGAATGAAATAAAGTGTGTTAAATAATATTATTAGATTTTTAGAGAACATTTATATTGCTTGTAAATGGAATGGAAGAGGTTTTACACTAAGTCTTAATTCTTTTTTTTTGTGATGTATATATTTACTATTTTTATTCTCGTGTAACGGTTAATGGTAAATGAAATAGATATATGCATGACGTACAATGAGCATACTCTTGATACCACATTGAAGGACAAGTCGTAATAATCGGTTTTGCTTATTTCAATTGTTTCCTTATTAAGAGTTATCACTGATACTTTTTGTATAGTTACCATCCAAGTCATTTTGAGTGGCATATGTCGATGATTACCCTGTGCAATAAAAGGAATTGATGTCATATCCCAATTTCACCCTGTAATTATTATCGTTTAATCCGTTGATTAATATTTAATTATCATTGCTTTGATTTGAACATTTTGACATATATTGGTATGGAACAGTGGTATTATTGATTAATATACATTACATAACAATTATATTTTGATAATTATGTACATTGAGGATGTATAATTATTAATTTTGCATTATTGATTTATGATGACTCAGACTAACTACCTACTTATTGCAAGGTGAATGCAAGATAGGTCCTACTCTTAGAGCTTGACAAAAGAGAGCATCATCGAAGAGGGTTGGCTAGATAGAGCGATTGGAAGAAATATCAATGAAAAATTCTAGTAACCCCACACACACACATAATAAATTTTAAATGATAAGGATAAATGGTAGTGCATAATTGTGAATTATTGCTTTTGATTATCTTTGTGTGTGTAGAATTAATTTTAGTGTGCATTTAATTTCTTTAGCTTAATTGATTTTATTTTTAATTTTAAATCAGAAAAATAATTATTTAATTGCAATAGAAGTATTATTGTCTTAAATATGATTATCTAACACATAAAAATCAATTAATGGCATAATTATTTTGATGAAGGTTATTTTTTTAAAATTCGAATTATGCATGAAAGGTTATTGAAAATTTAAAAAATGGATTTATTATTAATAAATTTAGCATGTTAGTTGATAAGCTTTAGAAAAAGAAAAAGAATTAACTAAGGTTAATAAATTTAGAAATGGCGTTGAATGTGATCTTGATTAGCATGCAAGAATTCACTTAAAATTAGAAAATAAAGATTTAATTAATTATTGAATAAACAAAACATGGCGTAGTAATTTGAAGAATTTGATTTAAAAATAAACTTATAAAACTTGAGAGTTTGCATTGGAAATTAGGAGAAAGTTATGTTATAAATAAAAGGGTAGTCTAAAGAATTAAATATGCAGATATAGAGAATTGAAAAAAATTAGAGGAAAGAAAGATCAAGCAAGAAAAGAAGCGTATCATCAGAACTATGTTTTATTCATTTATACCAGCATCTTAAAGTAATTTATATTGGTTGAGTTGAGATAAGTATATAGATGTGTTTTATTCTTTCAAGCTACGTATTAAATTGAGTTTGGTCTGAGTTTCAAATTGGTTATTTGGTTTATACAACTTTGGTCTACGTTGAAATCTATGTGCTTAAAATAGAATTAGTTGTATATATAGAAGTCACTATATAGGGAATATTGTGTTTGTATTGGAGTATATTAATAAGTAGTTGAGTTTTAAAATAAATGCCCAACAATATGTAGAACGCCTAGGTTGAGAC
Source organism: Torreya grandis (assembly GCA_037957365.1). Lineage (NCBI taxonomy): Eukaryota > Viridiplantae > Streptophyta > Pinopsida > Cupressales > Taxaceae > Torreya > Torreya grandis. The sequence continues at coordinate 422,123 of JARHVA010003789.1, forward strand.
GTCAATGAATAAGTTTGAAACGCCATACTACCAGATTAAAATGCCTTAGTATAATTTGAATGCCTTATTTATTGATTGAGACACTAAATTCTGTGTTGAAGTCGCTAAAGCTGAATTGTCAATTAAAGAATAGGTAAATCATTGAGTTTAATAATTAAAATGATAATTTGTATAATTGGTAATGATGAGTATAAAACTTGTAATACCATGTTAAATAAAATTCTCCCAATGATTAGGATAGAACACCGAGTACTAATTTTGAAATGCTAGTCTTTTACTAATTTTTCCATCTTTTATCTAAAAATCTCAAATTTGAATAAGTCACTGAGCATATGCTGATTTTTCCATGTTTTATCTAAAAATCCAAGATTTGAATAAGTCGATGAGCATATGATAATAACAGGATGAATATATATTATTATTAAATAGCCGAGTCAAAAGAATAAACAGCTAAGTCAAAATAGAAAGTTGTTGAATATTAAAATCAAGTTTTTTTATACTTAGCATCCTCTTTGGCAGAAGGATCAACTAGCATATTAAACATTTAGAAGATCATATCATTTATTTTGTGGTCATTGTTTTACCTATTGTATGACTGCAAGATATATATTATAAGCAACACTTAATTAGTATGATTGTGTAGTATTTAATAGCAATGCTTTAATAAAGTTTATGGCACAGTGATTGGTCTAAAAATATGCAACATTTTTATCAAAAATTATGGCTAGAAACATATTTTTATCAAAAATTATGGCTAGAAAATAGTGTGCAGTGATTTTAATTAATTATACAGTGAGTTAAATAGATGAGGCATCAATTTAATTATAACACTTATTGAACTCGAGTTGTTGTTGTTGTTGTTGTTGTTGTTGTTATTATTATTATTATTATTATTATTATTATTATTATGGTGGTGGTGATGCAAGTCTCATTTGGAATATTGATATTATTAGGTGGAAGCAAGATTGATTTTAAACTATAAGTCAAATGACACTACCTTCCCGTTTAGCATTTTTATAATAGAGTATAATCTGAATTTCATAAATGGGATGTTCTTGTTTAACCAGTTGGTAAGAAATAGTGAATGTAGGAAGAAATTATGTTGCTCATCACTTTCAGATTTGATATTCAATAGAACTTTATTTTTGCCTAGGATTTCCATATTGTATTTAGACCTTGACGTTTGGTGGAAAATATAGGCCATTGGTTGAAGGATACAGTAAATTGTGGTAGTCGTTGAGTCTTTTTGATCCATGTTTAGCATATTTCCAATCAGATTAAAGAAACTATGAATTGGATTTCATTTGGCAAAGTGGAAACACTTTTAACAATGAGTTATTAAAAGGAGTAAATTTCATGTGGTTAAATATACCTTCCAGCTAAATGCATTTTCTAAATAAAGATCATGGTTATCATGGGATATGTATTTAGTCAATTATATTGGGTTTTTAGGTAACGATTTTATTTGCCCGGATGGTATATTTTTGAGACATGCAAAGATGTCCATAAAAGTGAATATGACAACATCAAGTGATGAAAGTCATTGATTGAAATCCAAATTTCTATTGAGAACTTTGCATTTCATTTTTGAATTGTTAGAATGTATTTTGGAAGCAACTCAAGAATATATTGATATTTTTATAAAAAATTATATACACATGGACTTGGGTATTCTTATTATTAAATAAGACTTTAGAGACTATGCCTATATCTAAAATAATAGTTTGATAGTGAGTTTAAATAAAGAAGAAAATTTCAACCAATCAAATATTGGCTTTAAGTTATGTCCATACGAGATATAATTTGATTTATCGTTACCAAGATTATGACAAGTGTTAATGATGTGTTTTTTAAGTAATGATGAATAGTTAATTTGTAGCACAATAGTGTTATGAAAACATGTAAAATTGGTCAAACTTTTTTTAGCAACATGGAATGATGAAAAATTGTGTATTTTATATTTTATGAAAGTATTTTATATGCAATGATTTAACATTCCTAGTATAAAATAATACATCAAATTTTGTGCCTTTAGCTTGTGGATTCATTTGATTTGTTGGTTTAATAATTCTAGTGTTAGATTAGTTGTTCATGTTTGGGTAGGGTACTCATGCATGATGAGCTATGATAATATGAGATGTCATAAGATCTATAATATGAAAAGTACTAGATGGTATATATTGTATTTGATCCACACTTAAATAAACATATATGTATTGGTTGTTACTTGAATAATATGTGTTTTCACATTTGGTAATATATCATTTAGGTGTTCATATAATCTTGATAGTGAAAATAAATGTTGAGATATAGATATATGCATTGCATAACTTGTTTGTTATAGTTATGTTTTTTTGAATATGAGCACATACTTTTATGTACCTATGATTGCTTTGTAAAATTGTTTATTGATAAACTAGTAGTCATGCCTAAGAATACCATAATAAGATGATATGGTTTGTCTTGAGTTGTAGTTACTTAGATCTATTTGAAATAGCCTATATTTTATTATGTGTTTTTCTTTGGTGGTATAAATAGTGATCATTATTTTCAGTTTGAGATCAATTTTAAGTTAAGGCCCATTCATGCATAGATGATTATGTGTATATCTTGTTTTTTTTTTTTTTTTAGTTTGTGATGTGATATTATTGCTAGGAGAATGTAATTTGTATGAGTCTTTGAATTACATACTATGACATATACTAATAGGTAGTGACACATATTCTACTAGCCTAGGTAGTACCACCAATAGATAATTTGATCAAGTATCATGTTATGAAATTGATCGATCTAAATGATCATATATTACTTGAAACCTTAGGATTAAGTAATGTTATATATATTTTCATTCATATATTTTATTTTTATGCTATGCAATATCATGTTAGAATGAATTTCTTTATGGTATAGTGCATGTTTTTAGAAATCTTATAGCACATGGAGTACTAGCACATCTCACTAGATTTATCACACCATTCTATCCACAAAGGGAGGGCCATTTCTTGATAGGAGATTGTATAGGGGATCATTGGTCTGTGGTTGGTGTGGTAAAGCTCTCAGATGATGCTCTCCTTCCTTCACTGTAGTACTACGTAGAGACAACACTTGAGATTATCAAAAATCCATGAGTCAGTTTGACTCAAGCTCCAGAGAACTTGGTATCTGTCATTGTATTAGGTCATATGCTTCAAATAATATAATTGTATTATGTAGTTATATATTTGGTTAGCAGATGTTGTATTGTCAGACCAACGTAGTTGTGTCTTGTTGTATTTACTTTCCTTGGAGTTGTATAAGATTTATATTATATGCAGTATTTAAATTTGAAGTATAATTATTCCTAGTTTTGGTTTTGATTATTGCATTATTTTATTATGTGGAATGCATGTTAATTATTGTCACATTTGATACAACTTGAGGGGTTGTCACATTTGATATCAGAGTTATGCTTCAAACTCTATGACCTAATGAGTCCATTAACATTTTTGTATCCTTTTACTTAGCAAAAAAGAAGATTTTAAAAGTATGTATGGTACATTTAGTGAGTACCTTAGAGAATTCATACCCATTTAAAAATTTCTAAAAGTTTTATTTACCGAGTGTCTCGTTGGTGGTGATTGTGTACGGTGTTGGGTAAGAGAGTGCATAACTTAGTTCTTGAATTATGAACAGAAGTTTCCTACCATATTTTTTATTTTTAAATTGAATACCTCAAGTGTGATTATGTCTTCTTTGGATCAACTTCACTATTTGTATTTTGTGTTGTGAGTGTTTTAAAGCATGGAGTGCTTCTCGCTTAAGTATTTATGCATTATTTTTATGTCTTACTTATACAGATCTTAAGAATGGAAATTTTGTAATACCCTTCTATAGTGGCACCATTAACTGTAGTGAAATTTTTCTTGTAGTTGAGTGTAGACACCTTGATTGTGTATTCCTTTATGTTAGGAGTTTGTTATGTGGATTAGTATCCTTGTATAGACTTATGAAGATAAGTCATCTCTCTTAGTTGGCTTAGAGGTGAGTTTTTATGTTTTCACTCTCTTCTTACATCATTTTAAGCTATCAAAAAGATTCATATTTTTAAGATGTTGATATAGAGTTTCCTTTTGCGGAAGACTTTTTTATGAACTATTACTTGATCGTATTCCCTTGAGTTCATGGGATAGTGTTTTCTTCTTATTGTTGATAGAGGTTGTAGGATTGGATAAATTGATACATCATTTTGGTTCATATTTTCTTTCTAGTTGTGGAAGTAGGTAATGATACTACACTTACAAGTTTGGTAAGTGAATAGTGTTTGGCAACATGGATTGTGGAGTTTTCTTTTACCATGTACGATATGTAAGAAGTGTTGTTGTGAGATGTTGTTCCCTGATTTCTACTTGTGAATTTTTAGAGTCACTATTTTATCTAACTTATGAAATTGACCATGAGGAGTGGCTAGCTTTGAATTTATATTAATTCTAGTTGGTTACAATTATTATGTTATTATATATCTTTGTGTATATTGATATTATTTTCTTCTTGAAGTATATTGTTTGAAGAGTTATGTGTACCTATCTTTGGGAGTATGTAAGGTATACATTATGTAGAACATGTGGTAAATATAAAAGGGTTAAGATAAAAAATTTAGTTGTTGTGTGCTAGTCATGCAAGTAAAGAGACATTATCTCACTTATAAGGTATTAAGGACGGTATAGTCGTTAGCCTTTGTATGTTATATTAGATATGATATTAATTCTTTTTACTATGAATATAACATTATAAAATAAGTTGCAGGATATGATACTAGTTTTGATTGATTAGTAGCAACTTAATTCAATTTCAAGATGATTATATGATTTATTTTATGTGTATTTTAGTGCATATAATATAGAGTATATATAATCTTTTAGCACAAAGCATTGCTTTGTATGATCTATTAGAATAGATTTATGAATCTTGTACACTTATTAAAGATTGTCTGATCATGGAGACCAAGGGATGATTCGATATCAGAACATGAGTTCTAAATGATAGGATGGTATCCTACTTAGCCTCACATTGACTCGATTGATACTGAGTTGTATTCGATAGATGGACTTGTCAAATCTAGGACTTGACAGGTAGAACTTGTCAAATTCAGTCGTATGATCATTTATTTTGACTTTTGTGATGAAATAATATGTTGTTGAGCTAGTAGTTAAACTTTTATCAAGTTATTATCAAACTTTTTTTATGGTTCTAGACCTCAGGTGGTCATGATAGAACTAATCAGCGTAAAGTGACTTTCATGAAACTTGTTTATAGAATAAAAAATTTCATAGAGTAGAGTCTTGTGAGATCAATTCTCTAAAAATAGTGCTAATGAGGAGATCTAGAGTAAGTTCTTTAGGTAATTTTTTTATTTAATTGCATGATATGATAATTGATATTATATTTTTTATGCTATTAGATTTTGTTTGTTAATTAGAATTTTTACATGAATAAGAGTTATCGGGGTGATGATCAGTTTTAAAGGAGAGGATGTCACATCCTAATTTTACCTTGTAAATAATATCCTTTAATCTATTCATTAATATCTAATTCCATTGCTTTGATTTAATAATTTTAACATATACTAGTTTGGGATAGTAGTATTGTTGATTAGTATACATTGCATAATAATTATATTTTGATTATTTTTTACATTCAGGATGTATAACTATTAATTTTACATCATTGATTTATAATGACTCAGACTAACTACCTACTTGTTAGGAGGTGGATATAGGATAAGTCCTACCCCTAGACCTTGACAAAGGACAGCATCATTGGAGAGGGTCAGCTAGATGGAGCGATTAGAAGAAACACCAATAGAAAATGTTAGTTACCCCACACACACATAGTAAATTTTAAATGATAGTATGTTATGAATTATTGCTTGTAATTATTTTTGTGTGTGTGAAATTAATTTCAGTGTGCATTTAATTTCTTTAGCTTAGTTGATTTAGTTTTTAATTTTAAATCCGAAAAATAATTATTTAATTGTAAAATAAATATTATTGTCTTAAATATAATTATCTAGCAAATAAAAATCAATTATTGGCATAATTATCCTGATGAAGGTTATTTTCTTAAAAATAAAATTATGTATGCAAAACTATTAAAAATTCAAAAAAATGATTTATTATTAATAAATTTAGTATGTTAGTTGATAAGATTTAGAAAAAGAAAAGGAATTAACTAAGGTTAATAAATTTATAACTGGAGTTGAATGTAATCTTGATTAGCATGCAAGATTTCACTTAACATTAGAAATTAAAGATTTAATTAATTATTGAATAAACAAAGTATGACATAGTAATTTGAAGGACTTGATTTAAAGATAAACTTAGAAAACTTGAGAGTTTGCATGTAAAGGGGTAGCGTAGAAATTAGATGAAAGTTGTGTTATAAATAAAAGGATAATCTGGGGAATTAAATATACAAAGATGGAGAATTGAAAAGGAATAAAGGAGAGAAAGACCAAGCAAGAAAGGAGGTGTATCACTAGAGCTGCAATCTATCCCTTTATACTAGCATCTTGAAGTAATTTATATTTGCTGAGTTGAGATAAGTATATACTTGTGTTTCATTATTGCAAGCTATGTATTAAATTGAGTTTGGTCTGAGTTCCAAATTGGTCATTTGCATTATATAACTTTGGTCTATGTTAAAATCTCCATGCTTAAAATAGAATTAGTTATATATAGAAGTCACTATATAGGCAACATTGTGTTTATATTGGAGTATATTAAATAAATGTCCAGCAATATGTAGAATGCCTAGGTTGAGATGCTAGCGAATAATTTTGAAACACCATACTACCAAATTAAAATGCCTTAGTATTATTTGAATGCCTTATTTATTGATTGAGTCACTGAATTCTATGGTGAAGTCGTTGAAGCTGAATTGTCAATTAAAGAATAGGTAAATCACCAAGTTTAATAATTAAAATGTTAATGTTCATAATTAGTTATGCTGAATATAAAACTTGTAACACCGATTTAAAATAAAATTTGCCCAGCGATTAGGATAGAACACCGAGTACTAATTTTGAAATGTTGGAGTCTTTTTCTAATTTCGCCATGTTTTATCTAAAAATCCCAGATTTGAATAAGTCACTGAGCATATGTTGATTTCACCATGTTTTATCTAAAAACCCTAGATTTGAATAAGTCACTGAGCATATGATAATAACAGGGTAAATATATATTATTACTAAATCGATGAATCAAAGGAATAAAAAAGTGAGTCAAATAAGCAAGTAATTGAATATTAAAATTGAGTTTTTTTTAATACATAACGTCCTCTTTGGTAGAAGGATCAACTAGCTTATGAAACATTTGGAATAGCATATAATTTATTCTATGTTCAGCATTTTACCTGTTTTATGACTTCAAGATATATACTATAAACAACACTTAGTTAGCATGATTGTGTAGTATTTGAATAGCATCGCTTTAATAAAGTTTATAGCATAGTGACTGCTCTAAAAATATGTAACATTTTATCAATAATTACAGCTAAAAAATATTTTGCAATGATTTTAATTAATTACACATCCAATTAAATAGGTGAGGCATCAATTTAATTATAACACTTATTGAACTCAAGCTGCATTTATAATAATAATAATAATAATAATTGGAGAGATGCAAGTCTCACTGGGAATATTGATATTATTAGGTGGAATCAAGATTGAGTTTAAAAAATAAATTAAATTACACTGCCTTCCCGTGTAGCATTTTTATAAGAGATCATAATCTGAATTCAGTAAATGGGATGTTCTTGTTTACCCAGTTGGTAAGAAATAGCGAATGTAGGAAGAAACTATGTTCCTCATCAATGCTAGATTTGATATTCAATAGAACTTTAATTTTTCCTAAGATTTATGTATTGCATTTAGAACTTGATGTTTGGTGGAAAATATAGGCCATTGGTTCATAGATATGGTAAATTGTGGTAGTTATTAAGGCTTTTTTATCCATGTTTAGCAGATTTCCAATCGGATTAAATAAACCATGAATTGGATTTCATTTGGCAAAGTGGAAACACTTTTAGCAAGGAGTTATTGAAAGGGGTAAATTTCATGTGGTTAAATATACCTTCGGATTTAAATGCATTTTCTAAATAAATATCATGATTATCATGGGATCTGTATTTAGCCAATTATATAGGGTTTTTAAGTAAGTTTTTTATTTGCCCAGATGGTATATTTTTGAGACATGCAAAGATGTCCATAAAAGCGAATATGACAACATCAGCGGATGAAAGCCAATTGTTAAAATCTAAATCTCTGTTGAAAACTTTGCATTCCATTTTTGAATTGTTAAAATGTACTTTGGAAACAACTAATTAATATAGGGGTATTCTTATAGAAAATTATGTACACATGGACTTGGGTATTCTTATGATTAAGTTATGTTCATACAAGATATAATTTGATTTACCATTACCAAGCTTATGGCAACTACTAGTGATGTGCTTTTTAAGTACAGACAACTAATTAATCTTTAGCACAATATTGTTATGAAAACATGTCAGATGGGTCAAACCCTTTTTAGCATCATAGATTGATGAAAACTTATGTACTTTCAATTTATTCCTTTACATGCACTTGTAGATTAGGATTCATCATATATGGCATTTTCTTGACTAGTCAAACATCGTCAACTAGTTTAATATGCATCTTACTTAGGGATGGATGAACTCCTTTCATATCACTATACCTTCTTGGAAAAACATATTGGTATTCTTTTAACTCAAATACCTTTGAAAATTCTATGTCAATCCAATAGTTACCTACAGTAGCTACTTTTGGTTCTTCCTCTATGCCAATGTTGTGTTCAATAATTTAAAAGGGCCCAGAATAAGGGTGGTTTGTGTCAGGACCAATATCACAAACAACTCATGTGCCATAATCCATAGGGACATCTAAGTGACTTGACAGAGGGTCGAGTGGGTTGGACCCTTCACCTTCTTCTACCTAAAACACTAGCTTCTATTTTCATAGATCTATCTCTTCACGTTGGTCATGATCAAGGACTAGTTCTGGCATGGGAACAAGTTGTGTAGATGGTTCAGTGAAGAGAATTAAACCTTCTTCTAGGTCATGATGGATATATCTCAAGAGATCTTTAATGGGATTAGGGTCACCAATAACTATTTTGTGCATGGCCTACAGATTGAGGTGCAAATCCATTCTTAGAGAGGAATAAAATAGTGTTGAGTTCATGTTTTCCTTCAATAGATGCCAAAATTGGGTGCCCATATGTGTCTCTTCATAAAAATACCATACTCATGCCTAGATTCATAAAGTTATATAAAATGCATGTTCTCACAAATACTCTGGTAAGTAAGACTCTTCAGCTCTCCATATTGACTCACATGCCTCTATATGGGGTTTAGGTGCTTGTACTTTGCTATAGTTGATTGTTCCCCTAAGTCAATTATCATGAAAGAACTGGTGATGCAAAGCAGAGTGTACTTGATCCCACTAGAGAAGTCATTCAAGATGGGTTCACCACCACCTTGTAGCTTTACCAACAAAGAGGTGAACCAAGGATAATATATGATCAATGTTAGAGTGATAAAATTCTTCAAGGTGCTAGACAAAGTCACAGACTTCTATTTGTCTATGAAATTGAGGGGCCACATCAAGTCTTTCTAAGGGTGCATTTATCATTGGTCCCCTCATGACTTGATCGGTAAGAACGTAAACAGACCTATGGCATTTATGATACTGATGTATAATGTTCTCCTGACTACCAATGGCACTACACACTCTTCCACTGAGGTCATAGTCACTATGTGCCCAATAATTACAAGCATTGATTTTAGTATCAAAAAGGTACTGAGTGTCCATCCACCAAATAATGCCATCAGGAGTAAGATCACATTGCTCACCATCTATGCTAGTGACATTATAAATGTGGTTAATATATTCTTCCACATTAACAGGTTCTACATATGGGGACCCATGTTTGTGATCTATGGGAATAACGTGTTGATCAACATTCTCAAAACTAATGTAGCACTTTTTAAAACTTAAGTCTGAATTATTTTCATAAAACCATGGTTGTCCCAATATAACTAGGAAGTCATTGGCCTCTAGTAACTCAAGAACTTCAAAGTTAGCTTTGAAAGGTACTCCAAGGATATCCACTGTTGTATTATTGAGGATGCCAATCAGTAGAGCATGAATTTTATTAGCCATAAATAATACATGTGGTGAAGGTTTTAATATCAAACTAGCCATTTTGTGCTAGACATTCTTAGTGAGGACATTAACTTCAATATCAGTATCAACTAAGATGTCCTAAATTACCCAACCATCAATGGTAGCATTTACTAGTATTCATTTATCCTTTGGAGGGGTAGGAGGAATAGGAGTATCTTGCCATTGAGCATGATTCAAATGATGATCCTTAATCTATCGAGTCATTTGAGGTTCAGCATCTGTTGGTTCTTGTATCTAGTTCTTAATCCAAACACTTAGTTTTGGGGCAATGTCTTTATCCAGCATACACTTGAAAAGATCTTAAAAATCATCTTACACCACATTTTAAGTCTCTAATACCTTCTACACATCAACATATTCCAATGCTTCTTGGTCCTTAAGAAATTTAATTTATCCTTCTAGTTATCATACCAGCATCATAGTGTCCTGCAGCATATCCTTAGAAGAATGTTAGGCATTAGGATACTTCCTCGACCAAGGCTCTTCACATTGTACCTTCTCAATAGGAGTAAATGGACATTGAGATTTTCCTCTTCTACGCATAGTGATATTCACTTATTGAGTTATTAGGGTGCTTGAATGCGTGATCTAATGTGGTTTCTCAATGTAAATCATAATTTCAACTTTTTCATTTCTCTCCTTAGTGATGGTCGTGTACAAGTTAGGACATTCTTCCAATTGATGATCCTTTTTACAAAAAGCACATGTAGGATAAACTAGATAATCCCTTTGATAGTGGTCCAGGGATCCACACTTATAACATTTTCTTAGTATAAAATGACCACTGCCTCATCCTCATCTTCTACATCAACCACGATAGCCATCATTATCTTGATTATTGGACACAGAGGTTTGGCACATACCGCATGTGCATGATTCATAGATATCACTAATCAACTAACAATCATTTATGTCATAGGTGTAGGCATCGCATATTTTACAATATTCAAACACCTTAGAATGTGTGGCCCACTATAAAAGAGGACAGGAGCGTACATCATGCTCTTCATGGTAGATTTCACATGATTGCTTCTATATAGTGTAGATGTTTTTGTGTGGGTAGTTGCTTCAATTATATCCTTTAGACTCACAATCAATGCACCAAAGACTAATACGAGTATCATATGCATTGTTTGCAATTAATTTTTCAAGATGTGATGTTATTAATGCTATTTAGGATTCCATGAAGGGACTAATGTCAATGTTAATACTACCAACAAATTTATCATGAAGAGTGGATTCCAAAGCTTTGCACAGGATAATAGAAGTCATTCAGGATAGTGTTCAACAAAAAGGAAGTAACCAACCTCCCATGAACCACTATACATGCTGAGAAACATTGATTTCAAATGACAACTTTGAAAAAAGTGTTTTGAACCTTGTGTCATATTCTTGTACACTTTTGGTAAGTTCTTGCATTATATCCTTCAGTGTGGCAATGCTCTGTTGCTCAAATTCAGGAATGGCAAATTCTGGAAAGAATGTTATTTTGAGCTGATCATAATTAACCACCAATTTTTGAGGGTCAAAATTTATATACCATTTATATGCTCACTCCAAAAGTGTAGTCATAAATTATATGGCTGTTCATTCAAAAAAAGTGATGCCTCATTCCCTCCAAATAAGTTCACACTTATGGGCATGTTCTAAAACATTCTTCATGCCTCAATATTCAGGTAGGTGAAGCATCATTTCATAATATAATGTTGGTAGCTGAGGTGTTTGCACTGGTGTTTGTTGAGAACACCCAAACCTTGTCCCCTAAGGGAGAAGTCCACCACTTCCTCCTGTGCCACCTCCTAGTCTACCTCCAGTTTCTCCAAAAATAATGCCCATGCTATGAGGCATGATAGCTAGTTGATTAATCATATTTGGGCATGTACTCTATCCACTCTAAATGCCAGGTCCTCCAGGCATCCCAAATTATTCCATGAAATTCCCTTAAAGAGGGAAAGAAAGTGTTAAGTTCATATCAATTAAATTGGATCAGCTACAATATCCCTTATAAGATCAGTTTATGATTCCATGCTATATGTATCCAAATTATGTATACATAATTCATCTAATTCAAAATCATGAGCATGTACTATGGTTTGGGAAATTGGTAAGTTAAAACTTGGTTCTTCAGTTTCTTCTACCCATCCAATTTTTCCATTTGATAAAAGTGGCATGGGGCATAGTTTAAAAGTGATGGGGTTCTCTTTGTGTGTTTTCATTTCCTTGCAAATCCTAACATCACTTCCTGAGTTCTCTTGGTCCCTTCCTATACCACTTACTCCTATGATCCTTTACCGATCTCCATCATATTTTTTCTTCTGCAATGCCCATTGATTGGATACCATTCCAAATCTAAAATCCTTTACCAACTCTTCTCTAATTCCCTCCCAAAAGTGTGACTCATGAAAAGAGGGATTTAGCTCTCCATTGGTAGAGTTTCAAGCCCACAATCAATAAATAAATTCTTGATTTCTAATGAGAAATGTCTAACATATCGCCCATGCAGTTCTCTTAGGAACTAGGACTTGGCTTCTTCAGGATATGAATAGATAATTACAACATACTCCATAATGTAGCTATTTCAAAACTCCTCTCCACCAGATGTTAACAACTCATGTCCATGGTGTTTAGAGTCATGTTAAAGGTCTTTGCCATTCTAACATCCAAGATTATCTTTTCCCAAAGTTTCACGATCGACCTTGAGCATACGTATATGGCCAAGTATGCAAATGAACCAGGATTTCAACAAAGAAAGTTTCATATAATGCAGTGTAGATATTTTTTTCTACCCACTGATGTGTAAAAAATCTTGTTTCAAGGTATGAAACTACAAAATTATCCTCAACCCCAATTATCAATTACTCAATACTCTCAAGGGTGATATGTTCAAGCATCTTCTATTACTGTACAACAAGCATTACAAGTCTCGATAATAAAACCAAAATATTGGGTTCTTATTCTTAATAATGTTTCTGACACTCAAGTGCAACCCCAATGAGCTAGCATGTTGGCCCTTCATGCAAGACTATGGTCTTGCGCATTCACCCAAAGTGCGCAGCTAGAGATCGATTCCTATGGGTTATGTTGTGCAATAACATATCAGTCATATTATTTGTGTTAAAACTTATATTTGGTTATAATTTACATATAAAAAGAGATATACTACTTTGATCCTAGTGTTATTAAGCTCAATAACCATAATTATGCAAAGAAGTGCCATGGATTTCAGATATTGTTACTCATAAAAAGTAAAGGTTGCATAGATATCATATCAAGTTCAAACTATAAGTACTCGACTCAAAACCCACCATAGATACATAATTATCAATCAAATGGAACTTGAACATCATAAATTACTATAATATCTGGAACTCTTATATTAAGCTTTAGAAAATGATATCCAAAATCCGTCACCTACAATGTTTTCATACACTGGTATTTATACTTATTTTTCCCTGACCAAGTAGTAAAAAAATAAATGGCATGATTATTTGGCCAATGAAATCTCCATAAACTAAGAGTCATGGCAGTTTATTAACTAGTTTCTCTTAAGGACCCGAGCCTGTGCACCCCCTATATACTCATTCTATGCTAGATCCTTATTTTCATGTGTCTATCTCATTGCGGGCAGGTGAAAAACTCCTGATGGATAAGGTATGGGTGACCCTTGAGAATCACTCTTTAACCATCTCCCACTTCCCATGCGCTTCCCAAGTCTTTCACTACTATTTCAAGTCCTATACTCTCGCGTTCCTCATGGTTAATTCTCCTCTTTGATTGGGTCTTCTCACATCGGTGCTTCCTTGCCCTTGTCATTTCATGCCTCACTGGTTCCATGCCATGGTGTTTATGTTCCAGTCTAGTTCTATCTCATAGTCTTTTTGCGCTATGTTCCCTTCGCATTGTGTAGTTTCCATGCTAAAATACTGAGCCAAAATTTGGGGTCTAACAAAAAGCATATAGATTCTTGGAAACCTTTGTTTGGTAGGGTATGGAGTTGGCAAGAGCCTCTTATTTGAAAACCATCTTTCCCAAACTCGATTTTGAGAAGGATTGTGATATGATTGAATGGCATTTCATTCTAGCCATGTTATCTGACCTTGGCTTTGGACCATTATTTATTTCAACAGTTCAAACTCTATTTTTGGATGCCTCAGCCTAACTATCAAAGGTATCAAATATGACCGAATTAGCCTTTATCACTCTATTCATCAAATTTGCCCTCTTGTTGTGGCCCTATATGTCCTATTTATTGAATACATAGGGGTATATTTTAGCTCATTGAGTCAAACGGTGTCTCATGTGGGGTATTGTTCTCCCCGACTGATATTTGTAACTCATCAATGGTCACTTTTCAGATAAAAACTTCCTCACTCTAGAAGATCATGGAAAGTCGTTCAAGGAAGCATTGCATTATCTTGACTTTTTTTTATTAGCTTCGAGGTCTAGCTTGTAGTGGAATAAAACCCAATGTTTAAGACAAAGTATGATGCCCATGCCCAATTGGTTATTCCAATATAGATGAAAGTAAATTTGCATAGGGGAACAATTCAATTTTCTTGGGATCCTTTTTACCTTTGAGATTTTCCCTACGAACATTTTCATAAATATAGTGGAGAAAAAGGTGGAGTACTAGGTCACCAAACCACTCTCTCTCTCTCTTGAGAAAGTTCTAGGTGTGCACCAAATTTTTTGTTTCTACTCATGTCTATTATTCCTCCTATTGGGCCCCTTATAAATTCTCCTATGACAAGTTGACTAAATTCCCTAGATATTTTCTCTAGTCTAATACCAAGTAAATGCATGGTTTCTACAGTGTTTCTTAGGACATCTATTGCTTTCTTTGTGATAAAGGAGGTATGGGAATTATTGACATCTATTGAAAGAGCATTGATTTATGTGCCAAATGGATGGTTAGAGCCATTGAAGGTAATTAATCTTGAAAAAATCTTCTATGTCATTGCATATCATCTAGATCTCTTTATGGTAAATATAGCAGTAAGAACATTGGCTTCCATACTCTCATAATTATGCTTGCTCTAGTCAAAACTTAAGGTTATTTTGTGGATAAAAGCATTTGAAAAGACTACAAGGTTGTTAATTTGTATCTGAAATGCGATGGTGATAGATTTTGTAGTGGCCTTTCTTTCAATGATCATAATCTTTGGTGGTCTCCCATCGTGACCAATATTAGTCTTTATTTGGCAGAATTGTCTGGCATAAAAGCCTTGAGGTTTTTTAAAACAAGGATTCATACTATAAAGTATTTAGTCTCTACTCATGACTAGGCTCCCTAACCTATGTTAAAAGCAAAATTCAATCTAAGTAAATCTTACTTACCAACTATTCTTCACATTCAAGAGCTAATCTCAAATGTTATGCTTCACAAATTGGGTTTTCAACCTCCACGCTCCTGGTGGAAGGATTCGAAATGGAATTGTGATACCCACTTCAATAGTTATTCTATAGGCCTCCTTTATCAGGGAATGAGCCCTTTTATTTAGTCCTTGACAAGCTCAATAGACAATGGAACCTTAACTCTTTGCCTAAAATGTGGCTTTCCTGACTCAACATAATTTGGAAAGCCAAACTTGAAACCAAACTAGTGCACTTCCTCTAGTGCTTGGTCTATCAAGGCTTTCTACTCGAGGAGCATCTTTCCTACTTGGGAATTGCTCAGCTAAGTGTCTAGCCTATAACGGACCAGAGTCTGAGGCACACAGTTTGGACATGTCTTAAAGTTCAATCTATCCAATAGTGGATACATAGTCTTTTGCAAACATACCACCTTGATCCTTTCTCTTAGTCTTTGGCCCTCCTTGAGGATTTTGTTAATTGGTCAGCGTATAGCTTTTTTATGAAATTCTTTAAAGATGTCATTTTATTTCAATTATGGAAAGCTAGAAAATTTGTTTTGCTTCATAATGATGAATCTTCTTGTCATTTATATATTAATGATGACATTGTTGTACTATCTTTGACCTACATGCAGATTCAAGTCAAAGTTGAAAAGGTCTCTATGGAGCTCAAACATCTTCAAGAGTTCCCTGATCATTGGGGGGGTACCCATGTGCCATGAGTCGCATCCTGCTGGACTATCCACCACAAGCCCCACCACCTCCAACTCATAGATGTTTCCAAAATTAGTCTCGCAGTCACAATCACTTATCCACCCTCAAGTATACCAAAGTAGGGGGTCCCAGTTGATACTTCTGGTACTATGATGCAACCTTTTAATGAATGGGACATTGTTTCTTTGGCTCCCCCAGACCCCATGGATCGTTGGGTGGTGTTGGATCCTCTCTCAGCAGAACTTTCTCGACCTCCTCTACCACCTAAGGACGATCCTCCACCTCCCCCTTCAAGTGTTGCGACATGTACCTAATTTAATTGTATGTATATAAGATATTTGTAATATTATTTTGGTGCCATTTTTATCCTATATTACTATGTAATTTATATTTTTATATTATTTTTTTTTAACCCAATATTTCTTTGGGAAAAAAATCTGAATATATCAATCTCATAATTCAGTATATAACTTTTTATTCAACAGCAAAAATCAAAAATATAATATCGTGTCAAATATTTGGCCTTTATTCCAAGATGTTAAAAAAGTCACTAATAGTATATAATTCACCCCCTCCCCGAAAAAAAAAAACAAAACAAATTTATCTAATATTGTTTCGTTTGTCTCATGTTAATCGCAATTTGAGGAAGACCGAAAGTTATTATTTGTACCAAGAAGTTAAATATAATAATAATAATGTTTTAAACTACACATGCATGGGGTTTACATGGCGGAGTGGTTAAGCAGGCAGATTTGAAATCTGTTGGGCTTCATCCGCCAAGGATCGAACCCTACTGTTGACTTTTTCAAAATCATACTTTTATTTTAACAAGCAGCATAGAAATACATTGAAAAATTAATTTCATCTAATTTAGATATTTACGCCACCATGGCCTGCCTTATGAGATTGAAAAATATATTACATAACATTTGGCGTTTATGAGTTCGGATAAAAGTTTTTATATTTTTACTATAATTTGAGTAGTTTTAATTGTTTTTTTTGGTAAGATATTTTGAGTAGTTTTAATTGTTTTTTTTGGGTAAGATATTTATATATTTGTTCATAATAGGTCATATTAAATTTTTATTGATACATTTTCCTTTTTAATCAAATTTTATATTATTTATTATATTCACTCTCTTCTTATTTTCTCTTTTACATATTGGTTTAACTAATGTCTGTTTAGTTAAGGATGCTAAAGTCATTGATTTAAAAGTGGATGTCAATGGTTTAACTAATCTCTGTCTAGTTAAGGATGCTAAAGCCACTGATCTAAGAGTGGATGTCAATGGTGTGTTAGTGAAAGTAGTTTTTGGTTATTAAGAAAGAAGACATTAGTTTGGTATATGAAATTCATTTCATGAAAGTTTATACAAAAATTATCATTATATTTATTTTATAAATTTTGTACACTCATTTTTTTACATGAAGCCATATATATTGTATGAACTATCTTCAAGTTTTAATACATGAATATTGTCCAATATACTAGTGCTCTAGTAGTGTATTAGGAGCAATGGACCTTTTAGGGTTTATGGTCACATCAATAAGGATTTATAGAATGTTTTGTTTATAGAATCCTACAAAAATTACAATTTTTAAAGAGTCATGTAGGGAAGCTCATTTTCTCTTATAATGTATTATAATAATTACTTTCTTAAAATATAATCAAAAGAGTTTATGGTTTTCAACAGACAATAAAAAATAATTTTAATAATAATAGTAAAATCATTTATGAATGTTATGTGTTAAATTTGAAGTATGAATGGTATGTATTTGTTGGAGCAATGTTTACTTATGAATGTTTTGTGTTAAATTTGTTTTATGAATTTTATGAATTTAATTTAAAAAAATTCAATAGTGTTATCGATTATGCATTACTAGCTAGTATTCGATGACAACAAGGACATATGAATGGTGTGGAAGGAGTTCTTCACGGGAATATAAAAAGTCTTTATTGACACATTCTTTGCAAGGGTTCAAATGCTAATATAAAAATTGAATGTGCTAAGAATATATTAAAGTTTAAAATGAACTTAGAGCTCAAGTGTTCTTTCGACATCTTGATAGTTAGCATGGTAGCGACCACCGATTTGGAGGCGAGGGATGTGAGGTAGCAGTTGAGATCACTTTTTTCAAGGCAATTGATGAGCAAGTCTTAACTCATACGTTTAGATGGTGATCATAACAACATAGAGCGTCATTCATCATCTTCACCATCATTATTGTCATCATTATCGTTATCCTAAAATACCTCTTATAAGAAATGGAACATATGTGAAGTGTTTTTCATATGGTATTTCAAGTTTTCCTTATGAAAAGTCATGTTAGTGCTCATCAACATCATCACACTCGCATTATTGAAAGATCTATGTGAGGAGGTGGTGATGTGTATTTGAAAGGGCCAATGGAGAGTGCCTCAATTCCTTCCCAATAGCATATCGTATTTCTACAAATTATTGTATCTCAATAAATTAATCAAAATTGCTAACCTATCTTATAACTTTGAACGACTTAATAAACTTTCTGAAAAATGGTGTTGTATTAGGGATTTATATTTTCCTAATTTGGACGATTTTCAAAATCACCAAGTGGATTCATGTTCACTAGGAGAAGGGCCCAGTAGCTGAGGGGGGTCCAATGGTTAAGATTGTAGTTGTGACCCCTTTCCATCGTCATGAGTTATTAAGATTTATTTGATTATGTGTTATGGGTTGTTTAGTTCTTTTAAAAGTTACTAAAACTTTTTAGGGCAAGACCATTCATTTTTTGAATAATTAATATTAAAAATATGAACCTTTCTATACAATTATTGGCCCCCTTTCAAAATAGATGTGCATTCTAGTTAAAAATAAAATGTACATCATATTCAACAAAATGATATTCATTTTCATTAATACTAATATCAAGTCCAAACTAAACTAGAACTTTACAAATATTATATCCTTTAATTATATTTTAAAGGTGTAAACATTTGAAAAGCATCAATCCCAATGAATATTTTGAGCCCTTCAATTGCACTTTTGTACCTCTGACTATAAGGTGCATGAGAGAAAAGTCACAACATCTAGTCCACTTAATTTTAAGTACATCGTATAAAATTCAAACATTTGGCTCCAACATATAACTCCACCAACCTCCATTCATGACTTGTCACCTACAAAATTTAATGCAAATACACATCTAAGACTCACCATTCATAGACATTTCAAATTTCAAATTATCTTCTATAAATCAAACAAAACTATATAAATGCCAATATTTTATTTGTAGAGAGTTTTATTTATAGAGAGTGTCAAATTTAAATTAAATTGTAAGCATACTTCAACATTCAACCACTAACATACTCAGAGGATCACGTTGCAAGTTATGAGTCTACAATTTGTAGACTAACACACCAGTGAATTTTAATTGTTTTTCTATCAAACCAAAACATTTTCTGTACCCAAGCTCTTGTGTTATTAATTCATAATTATCAATATTTTAAATGTAGATTGGCATAGTTGTTTTTCACATGTTTTCCATTCATTTTGCTCTATTATTTATATATACGACACATTTTTGTTGGGTTGAGCTCTGGATGGAAGATGTGTGGGTCATTATCTATGGAATCCATTGCGATTTTTCACATGGCTTGATGAGATTTTCTCTATCACTATGGAAAGTTAATGTTGCAATTCACACCACAAACAAACATTCCTGGTTATTTATATTTTCACATGGCTATTATGGTTATTGTGCCTTGTATGTTCCTATTTTCTGTTGTGTGTCTTTTACGTTCATGGGTTTCTTTGAGTGTTTTCTTTGTTCATTTTTTTTTTGCATGCCTTCACATCTGAGTAAACATTTAATATTATGTTAATGGAGTAATGGAATGTTACACCAACAAATGTCTTTCCATGCCTTTTTCACGGACCTCCTCCCTGTAAATAACCATGGAACCTTGATACAGGAGCATCATCAATTCTATGTACATTTAGGTTTGATGAGTCAATGTCTGGTTTAATAAGGTTTTAGGTAAGTGTGAGGAGTCTTACTTGGTCAAGTTAGAAGAGTGTAAGTCAATAAAAATTCAAATTCTAAGTCTCTAAGAGTAACAAATGGATTTTCCCACCAAAAATTGTATTTTCAAATATTTGAATGAATAAGTGGCAAAAGAGAATGTTTCCTCATTGTGCAAGCTTGTCTATGATCATGATTATGTATGTAAGGGTCCATTAATGTGATAAAGGGTGTTCTTAATGTTATAGTATCTTGATTCTTAATTTAATATAAATCTATCTTAATCCAATCTAGAAGTATGTCCAACATAGGAGAAGGTTAAACTTAGCATGTTTAGATTAGTCTTAAGACAGTTGAGAGATTCTTGTTGTACAAAACAAGAAAAAACTAAGAAAAGGCATCTTGTAACAAGATGATAATACTTGAAGCATCAATAAAGTGAGGAAGATGATTAGAAAAGAATTAGTGGCAGGATTGTATGAAGATGGGGAGTGGTGTATAGGGGGTCTGCATATGTTTTTTGAAGATATATCAATAAAGGAAGGTGTTATTATGATTAAAGATACATCACATACATTCATGAATGAGTAAGGTCACATTATTTAATGTCCTTTGATCTTTTTTGGTAATCTCATGATGAAGTTATGACTTGCAAGCTGAAGATAGTACCTTCCTAGAGACATAGTATGATAGATTGGTGTAATTCTACATACTTTTTGTATTATGAAGCTTTAAGAGTAATAAATAGAGGTAGATGAAATTTTACAGATAAAATTTTATATGTCATATTCAAATTAAAATTAACCTTTGAAAGCTTTAAACCCCTGAGATTTTAGCAAATTCTTGCCATTGGGTTTGTATACTTAGTTTTTTATTGTAATAGTCTAAAGAAAAGATCTTTTCTTGTCATTTTAGGATTGTTCATGGTTAGAGAATGATTGGAAAAGGTTTTTAGGATAGGTAAGAGTATTTACCAATTAAAGATATCACTTTACAAACCTAAAAGTTTGAATTATTCTATTATTCTAGATCTTGGCTCTAAGTCTGGCCTTAAACCCTATATTAAGGTTTTATCAAACTAATATTGCTATATATCCTAAAGAAATTGGTCTAAGTTGATAAAAGTTTGTATACACACTCAAGGGGATGTTTACGATGTTTTCAAAATGTTTTCATGTAGTAAGAGTACTTGCAGAGGGAGAAATCACAAGATGTTTTATTGAAGAGCGTATCTAGATATTAATTAAACAAGATATGGTACAATGCTAATCATACAAAAAAAGTGGGTGGGAAAGTCACACCCATGAGCATAATCACATCAAGGCAAAAACACCTTATAAAAAGTCTAAAAATTGATAAAAATGACCACACCCACAAAAAGAAACATCACATTAATAGTTTGACAACAAAACAGGGAGAGCAAGGAACAAATAACAATAAAGAGAATAATTAAGAAACTATAACAAACATGGACATCAAGGGAGGCAGTGGAGATGGTGGGCCCTGAGGTTTACCACCCCATCTTCCCAGGGTAGGAGGATCCTCATCCACAGGTAAAGGCTCTCAACCAGTGTTTTGTTGAGCCTCTAATGTCTCATCTTGATTTCTTTCAGGGGAGATTACCAGAGCCAATTATGAAAATTTGGCTTGGGGGGAGGACCCCAACCCCTGATGTCACCATCATGATATAGGGGAGGAGATTCCCAGCCCCTACCATCACCTCCAGATCTAGAAGAACCACTCATACCACTGCATTGAGGAGAATACCAATGAGGTGGTGACCAACAAGGAGAATGACTCCTTTGTTTAGTTTTGGAATGCTATCGGTGTGGCCCATGACCTCATCCTTAGGGAGGTGTAGGTGTTGTGGGGGATTAGGAGGTTCATGGATAACCACACATGGGGCATTTCCCATTGGTCGAGCGAACATTGGAGGTGATTGAGTTCTAGATAGACTTTGTCTATTTGACTTTGAATCTGAAGAGTAATATTAGATAGAATAATAATTTTGTTAGTAACAGAAAAACTATGTTCCAACTCTTCATGACTAAAGCATGTATAATTTATACCTTTTCAAATTTGAAATAATATATCAACTCGAAAGATCTAACAAAATCTATTGTATTTTGCTAAAAACATAGTTGAGTCCCCCAAGAGAGCCATTTTCCATGTGAAGAATACAGTTCGAAAGGGATGAAAAAGGGAATGAATCCAGTGCCATGCAGATTATGTGTGAGAGAAAAACCAAAAAGGTGCTTAATAGTATTTGGTTGCCTATAATCCAGGCAAATGGAGTTAGACACTCTTATATGCTTGAGTCAGTTACCCACAGGGAAGCCCTAATAAAAGAGACACCACAAGAAATTGATGCGCAGACCTTGGACTGCAGAGTCCGTAGAAACTCAAAATGATGCACAGACCTTGGACTGCAAAGTCTGTAGTTATGAACCCTTGGACTGCAGAGTTTGTAGTTATGAACCAAATGTCAGACCCGTCACTTAACTTCAACACATTGTAACATCCAGCATAACTTTGAAATGACCAGAATTGAATCAATACAATGAAACGGCCCCACAGTCATATGCGACCCAGCATATAGGTACATCAATTAGTATATTATCACAGACCCAACATTGAAACGGCCAGAATTATTAAACGGCCCAGCATTGAAACGGCCAAAATTATATTAACAGCAAACAGCCAAAATTAAAATCAATACATTTTAAAATAGCCCAGCAGTCATGCGTCCCAGCAGGAAACCTTTCACAAGTGACTCGATTGGTCACAGACCAAACATTCGTTTGGTTTTATACTCAAGCTTTGCGTATCAACAGCAAAACAAATTTTTGTGTTTTTCCTCAAAGAGAAGACGCATTTTATTATTAAAACAAGAAAATATACATCTATGTTTGTCTGCGAATTGCAGACCCTCCTTCCACTGCGCCCCCCCCATTTAATTTTCAACATACACAATATATATCTCCCCTATTTTTCACGAAAATCCTCCTACACCAAACCATATTTCTAAACTTAGATACTTAATTCTATCATGGGCGTCACATAACAACCTCCCAGAATGAACAAAATAGTTCTCCTAACATAAGAAGAATCAGTTTGCCAGATATCTCACCCAACAGACTTAAAGTCCGCAGAGGCAAGATATTGGTTTTATTTTATTTGCAAATAGACAAATTTGAAAACTTTGAAAAATAAAGAAATGGTGGGAAACTAACATGTCAAATAGATTCCAAGCACAATGATGCTCCTGCATCATTCTTCCAAGGAGCAAAAGAAGTATTCTTCACTTGTTTTTTTCTTTAGCAGTGCTTCTACGCTTGTGCCCAGCTTAAGGATATCATTTGCAATCAACCATGTTGCATCTTCAGCTGGTAAATTCTTCCACTTAGTTAGATACTGGAAATATTCTTTACCCCTTGTCTTTTTAACCATTTCTTTGTCTAAAATGCTCTCAATCTCCTTTGGCACTTCTATTGGTAGTTGTTGCTCCCATTGGATAACTTCATCTACCCCTGTTTCAGTTTCTTTGGCTGGTTGTCCTTCCTCTTTGTATGGATATAGATCTACAACATTAAAGATTGGATAAATTCCAATCCCCTTTGGCAATTCTATTTCATATGCATTATTTGAAAACTTTCTTATAACCTTGCATGGTCCTATTTTCTTTACCTTTAGCTTGTTGTATTCCTTTTTTGGGAACCGCTCTTTTCTGAGATGAGCAAGAACAAAGTCTCCAATACTGAAACTGACCTCTCTTTTCTTTTGGTCTGCCCTTAGCTTGTATTTGATGGTGTTTTCTTCAAGTTTCTTCTTTACCTATTCATGCAAATGTTGCATGGCATTGGCGAATTCTTCTGCATCAGCACTCCTTGTCTCCATGCTACTTAGATTTCTTAACTCATATACACCTCTTGGATGCATTCCATACATGATTTGAAATGGACTCAATCATGTACTTCTATTAGGAGAATCATTATAGGCAAATTAAGCTTGTGCAAGTGCAAGATCCCATTGTTTTGGATGCATACTTACCAAGCTTCTCAAGATGTTGCCCAAGCTCCTATTGACAACCTCTGTTTGGCCATCAATTTGGGGATGATAGGCTAAATTGAAACTCAATTGTGTTCCCAATTTCTTCCATAAGGTTCTCCAAAAATGTCCAACAAATTTGGTATCCCTGTCAGAAACAATGTTTCTAGGCAATCCATGCAATCTAACAACATCTTGAAAGAATAGATTAGCTATGTGAGTAGCATCACTTGTTTTTGAACACGGAATAAAATGAGCCATCTTTGAGAACCTCTCTACCACTACAAATATGGAATCATGACCTTTTTGAGTTCTTGGCAAACCAAGTACAAAACCCATGCTTATTGAATCCCAAGGCCTATTTGGAATGGGTAGTGGCTGGTACAAACCTGCATTTTGACTACTTCCCTTGGCATATTGGCATGTTTTACATCTTTCAAAAAATTTCTTGACATCAGTACCCATACCTGGCCAATAGTAATGAGCACTCAATTGTGCTAATGTCTTATTCTGCCCAAAATGTCCTGATAAGCTGCCACTATGCTTTTCCTTCAACAAATTTTCTCTCATGGAACTCTTGGGAATGCAAAGCTGGCTACCTCTTAATAGCAGACCCTCTTGGACCATGAAATCTATCCAAGGACTTATATCAACCCCTACTGGATTCATGCAAGCTTCATATGGTTCCTTGAAGTCTGGATCTTCCTTATATAGCTCCTTCAAATCTTCAAATCCCAAAATACTTACTTGAGACTCCTGCATGATCAGATTTCTCCTACTTAGAGCATCTGCAACCTTATTAGATTGTCCTTTCTTGTGCTTAATAGTGAATGTGAAACTTTTTAAAAATTCAATCCATTTGACATGCTTTTGATTCAACTTATTCTGATTACTAATGAACTGTAAAGCATAATTGTCAGTGAACAAAGCAAATTCTTTAGGCAAAAGATAGTGCCTCCATTTCTTCAAAGCCTGTACAAGAGCATAGAATTCTTAATCATAAACTGAGTACTTATTTGTAGCATCACTTAACTTCTCACTAAAGTATGCTATAGGCTTCCCATCTTGGCTTAAAACAGCGCCTATTGCAGTTCCACTAGCATCACATTCTACTTGAAAAAGCTTATTGAAATCAGATAAGGTTAAAATTGGTTTTTTAGTGACCTTCTTTTTCAATAATCTGAAACTCTTATCAGCAGCCTCAGTCTAACAAAAACTTCTTTTATCACCTTTGATTGTCTCTATCATTGGAGCAACAATCCCACTAAAATTTCTTATGAATTTCCTATAGAAGCTAGCCAAACCGTGAAAGCTTCTTACCTCATATGTGCTCCTGGGTGTAGGCCACTCAAGTATAGCCTTAATCTTTTCCTTATCCATCTTCAATCCTTCTTTTGAAATCACAAACCCCAAATATATCAACTCTGTTTTTAGAAAACTGCACTTTTTTACATTGATTAGTAATTTCTCTTCATGTAGCTTACTCAATACCATCCTCAAATGTTTCAAATGATCTTCCTTAGTTTGACTAAACACCAAAATGTCATCCAAATACACTATCACAAACTTACCAGTGAACTCCTTCAGCACTTCATTCATCAGTCTCATGAAGGTGCTTGGTGCATTGGTTAGTCCAAATGGCATAACTAACCACTCATAGAGTCCATCATTGATCTTGAAGGCTATTTTCCATTCATCCCCTTCTCTTATCCTAATCTGATGGTAACCACTTTTCAAGTCTATCTTAGATAAATATGTAGCTCCACTTAAACAATCAAGTAAATCATCAATTCTAGGCAATGGAAATATATACCTGATAGTAATCTTGTTGATTGCTCTGTAGTCTGTACACATTCTCCAACTCCCATCCTTCTTAGGACTCAACACGGTGGGGACAGCACAAGGACTTAAAATCTCTCTTACCAATCCTTTGTCTAACAATTCTTGAACTTGGTGTTTGATCTCTTCATTTTCCTTTGGTGTCAACCTGTAAGCAGCCTTGTTTGGAAGATTTGCTCCTGGAATCAAGTCTATGTGATGGCTAATGCTTCTCAATGGTGGTAACTCATTAGGTAAATCATCTACCACAATGTCAATGTACTCATTCAACATATCTTGAATCTCTAATGGCAAATCAATCAACTTAGTACTAGTGACTACACTCCTTGGCTTACCAATTACAGCAAAGTTTACCTTTTCCTTCTTCATTTGATGTAGAAACTCTTTACCACTTACCATCAATACTTTAGAATTCTATCCAACAATAGCAGAAGCCTCTTCTTTCAATGGTGTGAGTGTATGCTTGATCCCATCCTTTTCAAACATATATGTATTCTGCCTTCCATCATGTATGGCCTTCCTGTCAAATTGCCAAGGCCTTCCAAGCAAGATATGACAGACATCCATGGGCATGATATCACATAAAATCTGATCCTTATATGTTCCTATCTGAATATCTAATTTACATTGTTCACTTACCAGAAGTTTGTGTCCTTTTTGTAGCCAAGAGACTTGATAAGGTGTAGGATGTACCTCCTTCTTCAAACCTAGTTTCTCCACCATCTCAGTTGACAAAAGATTGTCAGTACTCCTGCTGTCTATGATGACCTTGCAACATTTCCCCATACTTTTACATGTGGTTCTAAATAAATTTTTTCTTTGAGGTGGTTCTACAACTTCTTTATTTGGCTTTAACAAGATTATTTTCATTAAAAGAGACTCACCTTCTTCTGGGGTATCTTCATAAGCTGCTGCAACTTCTTCATTTTGTTCTTCACCTTGGGTCACATGTACACCCCTCTCATGGCTGGTAGAAGGGTTCTCTAGACACTCATATGCCCTGTGTCTTGCATACTTGTTGCACCTAAAGCATTTGCCCATGAATCTTCCTCTTCCTCTTTGATATCCTTGGTATGGCCTTCTTCCTCTTGTTGTATACCTGCCTCTTGAGCTTTGTGAGCTGTTGGCCTCTTCATGAGATGTTTGCAGCTATCTTCTACCTCCTTGAAATCCTCTACCTCTGATGGATCTACCCCTTCCTCTTGAGAAGGATGTTTGTTTCCTTGTAATCTTCTCTTCAGCTTTCAAGGCAAATTGATATGCCTCCTCAACTGTCTTAAGAATGAGAAGACTAATCTCATCTTGAATGGAAAATTTCAAACCATTGGTGTATCTAGCTACCTTCTCTGTGTCATCCTCAATATGTTCTGATCTTATAGTCAACCTGTAAAACTCTTCAGTGTATTCTTTCACAGACATTTCTTTTTGCTTCAAATTTTGTAATTGCTTGAAAACACTGGCTTGATAATCTTTAGGCATAAACTTACCTTTCATTTTTGCTACCATTCTATCCCAGCTTCTGATCTTTGGCTTCCCTTTCCTTCTCCTTTCCTCTTGCACTCCATCCCACCACAGGGATGCATGGCTTGTTAGCCTTGTCATGGCATACTTGACTTTCTTATCATCTTCTTCAATTCCTTCATACTCAAAATATTTGTCTAATGCATTAATCCAATCAATTAATTCTTCCACATTCAAATTACCTTCATACATTGGAACCTCCATTTTTGGCTTTGTGTTCACCTTCATAATGGCTCTAATCAACCTATCTTCAGTTTTTTCTTCTTCCACCACCAATTCATCTTCTGGTGGCTTCTCTTCTCTATCACTGACTTCACCCATGTCAGTGCCTCTTCTTTGAGCCATCTCTAGGTCTTGTAGCCTAGCTGTCAGGTTCCTAATCTCTTCTGCCAGTGCAACCTGTCCTCCAGGTCTCCTTCCTCCAGCTCTACCTCTATTCCTAATTCTCATGACCAGCTTGCTTCTTCTTCTCTTGGATCCTTAGATTATGCACAATCTTTTGGCTCTGATACCAAAATGATGCGCAGACCTTGGACTACAGAGTCCGTAGTTATGAACCCTTGAACTGCAGATTCTGTAGAAACTCAAAATGATGCACAGACCTTGGACTGCAGAGTTCGTAGTTATGAACCCTTGGACTACAGAGTCCGTAGTTATGAACCAAATGTCAGACCCGTCGCTTAACTTCAACGCATTGTAACGTCCAGCATAACTTTGAAATGACCAGAATTGAATCAATACAATGAAACGGCCCCACAGTCATATGCGACCCAACATATAGGTACATCAATTAGTATATTGTCACAGACCCAACATTGAAATGGCCAGAATCATTAAACGGCCCAGCATTGAAATGGCCAAAATTATATTAACAGCAAACAGCCAGAATTAAAATCAATACATTTTAAAACAGCCCAGCAGTCATGCGTCCCAGCAGGAAACCTTTCACAAGTGACTCGATTGGTCACAGACCAAACATTTGTTTGGTTTTATACTCAAGCTTTGCATATCAATAGCTAAACAATTTTTTGTGTTTTTCCTCAAAGAGAAGACGCATTGTATTATTAAAACAAGAAAATATACATCTATGTTTGTCTGCGAATTGTAGACCCTCCTTCCACTGCGCCCCCCCCCCCCCATTTAATTTTCAACATACACAATATAATTTTCAACATACACAATATATATCTCCCCTATTTTTCACGAAAATCCTCCTACACCAAACCGTATTTCTAAACTTAGATACTTAATTCTATCCTGGGCATCACATAACAACCTCCCAGAATGAACAAAACAGTTCTCCTAACATAAGAAGAATCAGTTCACCAGATATCTCACCCAACAGACTTAAAATCTACAGAGGCAAGATATTGGTTTTGTTTTATTTGCAAATAGACAAATTTGAAAACTTTGAAAAATAAAGAAATGGTGGGAAACTAACATGTCAAATAAATTCCAAGCACAACGATGCTCCTGCATCAGAAATAATCTTTTTTGAGCTTAATAATAGCAGACCACAGAGTTCTAAAATGTCAGGGCCAAACTCCATGTCTGGAATGGAGATTACAAGTTTATTTCATTAAGGTTTGGGACAAGCGAGCAGGTTTATTTTGTATTATTTTAATTTCTAAGCATATTTTTCAATAAGATCTGCAAATGTTATAATATATTGGTGTATCACTCATGCAGAATTATTTTGTTTGTAACAACAAATCAATACAAATAACATGGATTTTGAACAACATATAATGTAGCATTCAAATTAACCGCTTTAAAAAAAAATACCATTTTATTCCATGTATTTAGACAACTTAAATATATTTATTACGCCATCAAATTTAGCCTTTGATTGCATAAATATAAAAGTGCACCCAAATGCTTCACTTAATGTAGTGAATTTCAAAATTCTAGTCTTAATTATTTATCTCTGAGGCTGATTTTTTTTCACATTAACTAATGATGGTGTAAATGCATGGAATTTAATGGACTCATAGATGTTCAATTGATAACGAACAATGGAAATTAGACCAATAAATTGCACATATTTATGCTATACAAAATATGCTTTGGTTTAAAATTACTATTTTCTTTCATAGTTATTTATAAAATAGGGAAGTAACTAAAATCCTTATTTGTGTTTAATTTGGGAAAAATAAATATTTTGATATTTATTTAATCACAAATATTTAAAGAGGAGCTTATACTTTCCAAAGCTTAATAATATTTTTATGTTCTCAAGGTCTAACGATCATATATATCATTTGCAAGAGAAAAGTGTTTAGTAGTAGCACATAAACCTTACACCCATATTATTTTAGAACAAAACAATATACCACTATTAGTCACTCCTCCTATAGAGACTTCGCATTATGCACCCTTATTAGCCAGAGGCTTATACATTAGGATGAAGCCTTGAGATTCGTCTCACATGAGACAAAATAAAAAATATGTTGTTTGCCCCCACTAGAATGTTGGCATGATGAATTGGATGATGGTTTTGCAGATTGTTGGTTTGG
Source organism: Torreya grandis (assembly GCA_037957365.1). Classification (NCBI taxonomy): domain Eukaryota; kingdom Viridiplantae; phylum Streptophyta; class Pinopsida; order Cupressales; family Taxaceae; genus Torreya; species Torreya grandis. The sequence goes on from JARHVA010003789.1 coordinate 452,362, forward strand.
GCATGGAGTAATCCATTGTGGTTGTTTTAAGGACCAGTTTACTCATTCAGTTGGCATAGTAGGGGTCAAATAAGGTTGGCGACCACCCTCGCAGTTGTCCATCACCAATCACAGCAGCGATTCCTGCTTCTACGTTGCCCTTTTGTGGCTAAGTCGATAATTTGCTTCGTGTTCATGTGTTTATTTCTATTTTGCATTTTGTTTCTATTATTTATCTAGCATAAATAAAAATTAAATTATAATTTTATACACCACAAATGTGCATAAAAAGAGGAATCATCCTTGGACAAATGGTGTTATCAAGGGCAATTATCTATTCCTAGTCATGCACATTTTCCCCCTTTTCCCTCTATGATATTGTTGAAATTTCAAAATGTGAGACAAAAGTGAATAAGGCATCAATGTAATTGAATGCATCATTATTTGAGATAGAAATCAGAGAGGTAAATCTTTAAGAACTAAGATGACCATGTCAAAACAAAAAACCATACCTAAATAATTTAAGTTTCAACTGTCAAGAAAGACAAGAAAGATGTCAATTCTTGGGTCTCAATCATGTGTAATACTTAATCAATGTGGATCCTACAACCAAACAGTGAGCTATCCACTCGAGTAGTCTCAATTCTATCACTATCGACTGATTGTGTTGTGCCATATTTAATTCAATGGTAGGAATAAGTCAGAGCTCTGAGCTCTATAGGTTACTGCACACTCGACACATGCCCAATTTGGTCTCTCTTTATGTCTTTGTTAGTAGCCTTGAAGGGTCAATTTCTCAAAATCTAAACATGTTGATGGCAAAAATAAGGGGCTCTATGAATGACCACATGACAAATCAATACCAGTACCCTAACGTAATATGCAGAGCTGGGTGTGCCTTGATACCACAGGTGAATTTTAATGTCAAATACACTGAAAACATTATATAATGTTAAGTTTTTTAACCTGTGAAATAACAGTAAGAAGAAATCCAAAATGATAAATGATGATAACTTATATCTAAGATCAGAAGAACTTCTTGGCTGGTTTTGTATCTCCACTTCATTGGGAAGATGATGCTTCCTGACCAAAGATGTTGATTCTATCTTGATAAAGGAAAATTTTTCACAGTTCCTTTTTGCACACTATAACAAAATGATATGGCAAAATAGTTTCCCATTCTAAACATTATACAATAGTAACACACACCTCCTTCCACTCAGGTAACCAAAAATGGAATCACTTACCTCTTTATCAATAAAATTTTCAACAGAAAAATTTATGGCTATGCCCAAAAACATCATTGATATGGCATTTGATCTTCAAGGAACCTTTCCTGTAGTCATAAAACTTTCCAAACACCCAATCCATTTTTGCCTAATAGCATTGAAAAATGTAAACTTAGTGACCTTGCAAGTGTCCTCCATTGTTTTGCATTTTGCATACATGTTGCCCACCACATTATAGTATGTATTTTTGGGCCACATTTTGATTTTTTCAAATATATTTATAATATTGGATAAATTGGAATTTGAGTAGATTTTTGGAGACATATAGTGTGAAGTGTGTGGTAGCGTATTGCAGACAAAATGTGAGAAAGGTAAGTCAATCTTGAAAAATCAAAGATTTTAGGGCCATATGGCTAGCTCCCCTGGCTATGCTACAAATGGGATTAAATCTTTGAGCTAGGTCACATGACATTTTGAATTTTCTAATTGCCACATAAAATAAACAGGGTCTTATCTATTATATTATATTATATTAATATATTTATAAAATGTAATAATAATATTATTGTATATATTATAATAATAATATATTATAATATTAATATTATTTTAAGTATAACATAGTATATTAATCTAATATATAGCTTAAATATATTTTTTATATTAAACAGTTTGGTGTAAATCTATAGTTACAAGACAATTGATTCTTGATTAAACTCTCCAGTGGCACGTTGTGTTATACTACATATTTATCTTTTTCAAAGGGGTTTTGAGTTAAAATCAAGCAGAAATAGTTAGGGGGTTTTATTGGAAGTATGAGGTAGTGTCACCTAAATAATATTGGGAATACAAAATAGTCTCACCTAAATCAAAGTCGCTGGACCTTATGAAATTAGCAATTCACAATAATTAGATCCAATTTTCACTTAGGTCTAGTGTTTTGGTGTGTTATATTGTCAATTAACAATAATTAGTATTTTTTTAAAATTTAAATTTAAATTTATACATTAAACAAGGAATTTTGAATAAATTATCTATTTATTTATTTATTTTGGTAACCGAGGGTGTCCCTCAACTTTTCTAGCACAGTATTATCACCGTGTTGGACCCAGCGACCTAGCACACACTTAGGCACGTTATCATAGGGCAAGTCCAACAGACTAATCCCTTGGGCTTATGCCAGTGCCCATTCGACGCTCACAGTCCAATCAGGGTTCGACCCTGTGACCTAGTGGTCACCGTTGCAATGTCTTACCGTTGAGGTATAACCAAGGGGGTAATTATCTTATTTTTTTATCATAATTAAATTTAATTAATTTTTTTAAAAAATTAAATTTATATTTACACATAAAAATGAGTTTTTTAATAAACTATGTAGACAATTTTGATCATTTTTTTCTCCACAGTTTATCCAAAAGAACATGTTTACATTAAAACATGAAATTCCTAAACTTATTTGTGGTCAAATTCTATAATAACATATGTTATGTACCTCTATTTGAGAGAGTCGATTAAAGAACCAAAAAAAATTGTTGTTTAGCATGGATTTATATTTACAAGAAAATTAACTCATATCCAATCAATTTGGAGAGTTAATTACTACAAACAAAGTATAGTACCAGATTATTTTGAAATGTTTAGGACTCTGATGATGTAAATGTATTACTAAACATTTAGCAGAGGAAGCTTTTATCTAAGCACAAGGAAGAAGAAGATCAATATTTATAATGCAAATAAATGTACAAGTTTAATTATTTCAAAGCTTCAAAATAGTTTTTCCATGGATATTGTTTGTTATGATCGGTGGCAATTATTTATGACATTTTGATGGTGTTCATATTTGTATAGTCTAAATGGTGCATAAAACATAATTGTATGATAATGGAAAATAATTGCTCTAACTCGTGAGAGAGGGAGTCCATTCTAGATTTAAGGTCCACCAAAACATATTCTTAGGATGGTCATACTTTAAAAATCCTCTTCATGTTTGTACAAGTCCTATAAATGAACAAATTATAATTATAAAAGAAGCTATAACAACCAAAGTGGATTCTAATTTGAGATACACTAGTCTAGCCAATTCTTGAATTCTAAACCCCCTACCTAATGGTTCCACAGAGGGGGGCTTTTTGATTTCTTCTTGTAGGTGTTGCTTAGAGAATTTATAATTTTTTTGCAGAGAAACAATCAGATAGATATTTTGAATGTTCTTTTGAAAACCTCTCCAAACAAAGGCCAAAGAAAAATAAGTAAACTGAATTTATCCCAGGGCATTTACCCAATTATGCATATGCTCAAAGAAAAATTATCCTCTGCAAATCAAGGGAGGCAAATTTGTAGTGTCACGACCTCTCTTCCCGCACTATGAACTCGTGCTTATACTTTAAGTTGTTTTAGACCTCATTTAGTATTTATGCTAGGATGAGTTGATTTTTAAGTTAACTTTTGTGTTGATTTCAAAGAGTTATCAAGGCATCGATGGGAAATCGCGAAAGCAAGGTACGATTTAATTAAAGTTATTTCCTTTCATAGAAATGTATATATGCAACGTTGTCATGATTTACAATTGTGAACAGGGAAAATTAATGAAGTAAATGGCTTAATATAAGAAATTGTCAAAAGTTATTTTTTTATAAAAAGCGACTTTTCTTTTATTTAATTATTTTAATTTTAGAATTTTCAAATAAACTATTTTTCGTAAATAGTTTAATAGTTCATTTTTTTTATTGATTATATTTTTCATAAATAAATTTTAAGATAATTAATTATTTATAAATTATAAATAATTTTAGGTTGTTAATTACATTTAATTTAAAACCTACAACTATTAAAATAAAACAATCTAACCTAAAGCCCACCCTACGTACTAAATCCATGCATGCAAATCTGATAAAACTTGTTAACTAGACCTTCTGCCACGCCACACAAGAAGGGAAAACAATTAAAAATTTCAGTTATAAAATATCCTTCTTTCAGTTTGGAGTAATTTGCTCCACCTCTCAAAGTTCTACGCCACCTTAACACCTGCAAAGAAAAAGAGACTGCCACTTAAAAATGAGTTGCCAATCAGACAAAAAACTGAGGAGAGATTTTTGTAAATATAGTTATAAATTGACATCAACATAGAAGTAAAAGGACCCAAAAAAAAATAGAGCAGAGGATCAGTGCTTGGGAAGGAGAGAGAGACGCTTTGTAAGTAGAAGGAGAGGATTTGATAGGGGATAGAGATGCTTTGAAGAGGGGGATCGACACAGAAGTGGAGGGAGAAAGGGATCACAAAAGTGGAGGGAGAAAGGATGCTTGCAGCACCATATCACATTCTATTTCGTTCTTTTTTTTACTCAACGAAGATCAACACCACTGACATTTACTTATTCTCAGCTGCTTGCAATTCAAGCGGTTTCACATTCCATTTCAGTCAAAGATTTCAACGGCAAAGGTAAATATTTTATTTATTTAAAATGTAAACTAAAAAATATATATTTTATTTAATTTGTAAAATAAATTATTTTATTTTATTTTATTGAGAATGAAAAGTAGATATTTTGTTTTATTTAAAATTGTAAAATAAATATATTTTTTAATTTGGAAGTAAATAATTTATTTTATTTACATGGTAAGGTAGATATTTTATTATATTTAAAATTGTAAAATAAATATTTTTTAAATTGGAAGTAAATAATTTATTTTATTTAAATGGTAAGGTAGATATTTTATTATATTTAAAATTGTAAAATAAATATTTTTTAAATTGGAAGTAAATAATTTGTATTATTTAAATTGTAAAATAAATAATTTATTTTATTTAAAACAGAGGGTAAATAATTTGTATTATTTAAATTGAAAGGTGGATATTTTATTTTATTTAAACTTGTAGAATAAATATTTTATTTTATTTAAATTATAAGGTAAATAATATATTTTATTTAAATTGTAAGAGACATATTTTATTTTATTTAAATTTTTAGATGAATATAATATTTCATTTAAATCGTAAGAAAAAAACATATATCCTTCATTCTAAGGTTGAACCCTCAAATTTCAAAACCCTCCTTCCAAACATATAAATGATTTATCTAAATTCAAGTTCAATAAACTATGTGTATAAGTTATTGTTTTTAGAAAAGTTTACCTAAATAAACTAAAGATATAATGTCCAGAATAAACATGGTTGAAAATTGACATGATAATTAAACTAGGAGATTATGTTTCTACTTTTCTACTGAAGAATTTGTTTTTGAAATATAATGCATTAATTTATTTCAAGTATACTTTACTTTTCAAAACTCAAACTTAGATCAAGAATTTAATGTTAAACAAAACTACGTAGCATTCAGTATTAAGCGGTGCCTCTAGCTCATGTTTACGAGTAATGCCATCACGTTTGAGTTGTTACATCCATAAACCTAACATACCTACAACAATGACGTCTGAGCATTGTCCCTATAAACCATAGAGGAGAAATAAGGATCATGTCATGTCATTAAGATCAAGGGATGGGATAACCTCTCTTGGTCAACAACACTGATTAAGATAAGAAAATGACTTTGACTACCTTAGATGATTCTGACTTGTGAACTTATGAAACAAAATAGAGAAAGTACATTTCTTACTCAAAACTCGATATCATCGAAAAAGAGAAATAAAAACCAGAATTAAGAGTGTCAAACTAGTTATTATAAAAAAACTGCCAACCATATGGCTCTTAGATAATGAAACTTTAGCAACAACGATTGTATGGATTAAGATGTCTAAAGCAAGGATCAAAAACATTGTTGATGTAATTAAAGAGTAGAAAGGAGGGATGTATCCTGCATATATTCTTTTTTATTTCTTGTTAAGATTTAGGGTTAGTTTAGTAAAACAAGTATTCAGTCACTTGAACTAATACTTTTACGCTTTCATTTGGGTAGGAATCACAAAGGGACTGTCTAGAGAACTGAGTCCTAGAAAGGGCTGCATACCCAAATCTACAGTTCACATGAAACTTAGAATAGAAAATAGAACTATATGCATACTACAACTTGATCCTATTTGAAAGTAGGAATGTAGACAGCCTAGAAATCGAAAGATGCATCCAATACGTAGGTAAATAGGATGGGGTTTGAAGTTGTGCATTAAACAAAATTAAAGTTAAATGAAAAGGTAGACCATTATAATAAGGCTCTAATTTAGATAAACAAAGCAAAGATAAAAAAAATATGTGATACACTCGAAAAGATCTTGACTGGATCGTCATAGTTCCTGAGGCTTTAGACCAAATTTTGTGACTTTTTATTATATGTTTTATACATGCTACTATCACAATGACGTTGGTGCTTATATAGTAGAGATGAGTGGTGAACAGTGAGCAACTCGAAATCTGATTGATCTCGATGAGTCAAGTCTCTATCCAGAGCATAACCTACTCATGTGTAGATGTCTAACTCATCTGGTTAGATGTTTGCCTATTTGGTAAAAGAATACCTAACCCATATGGTTAGATGCTTGCCAGTTTAGCAAAGGAATGCCTAACCCATATGGTTCGATGCTTATCCGTTTGATAAAAGATATCCGAAAAGATAAAGTATACTCGAGTTATATCCACAGACAAACTTTAATAAAAAATTAAAAAATATGTGTGTTAGGATAAGAATTGTGGCTTCTACATTGTGGCATCAAAAAGGTGGTCTCTATATTGTGGTATCAGAGCCTAGGTTCGAAAGCTAGGCCTTAAGCCTACTACGACCTACACTTAGTAAAATATTAATTATTAATGTTAATTTGTTGAGAAAACTAAAAATTATGAGGAAACTAATTTGGTTAAAACTGGTTGTTTAAACATGGCTCGTGGAATAACTTCAAGGAAAGGAAAAGGAAAAAGAACAAAGAACAAGGGGAAAATAGAACTTCCCTCTACTTCGAAATAAACTATTTGCATATTTGATTCAGATACAATAGCTACAATCCAAAGTAAACTCAAATCTTTGAAAGTGAAACCAATTGAAACAAAACCAGCTATGATTGAACCTTTAGTCAAACATCTGTTTAAGAGGCCCTCAACAATAAGAGATTTTATGTTTGGAAGAGGTTCTGACGCACCTTACATAAGCCCTAAATTATGTAAGGAATATAATCGATGCCACCAATATGTGCTTCACTCAGAAGACAAAGCTCCCAATGAAATGGAACTGGATTAAGAAGATTCTGTTTAGAAGAATTTGGAATCAATGTTATACAAACATATATATGTTATAGTCATAAAGCTTATCCTTTATAAAGCTAAGAACTCTATGTAATAAAAGTTGAATAAGATTATCAAATGCTTAATTTTTTTGTCAATCTTATGTGTGATTGTGATCAATAATAGAATGTATGAGAAATTAGATTTATCCAAAAGAGAAGTATGCTATCAATTGTCTTGAATAAAAACTTAGAAGATTGTGTTATTTCTATCAGGAAACCAAATGACAAGACCTAGACAAAGCAAATCCAATAGGCAGAGCACCCCTAGCGAATCAAAATCAGAGAAATACTTTTGAAAATAAAAACAACAAGGGAAGAGATAATAACAAAAATGATCAAAGGAATTACAATCACCCAATGTATCCTTAAATTTTTGGCGATGCCTCGAGGATCTCAATACCAAAAGGCCCACCAGAAGGATGTTTTGCTTGTGGAGGAAATCACTTTACTCGAGAATGCCCAAGGATGTAGGGACAAATAAAGGCCAATCAACCTCAAAGAGGACCACAACAAAGGATCAATGTTGCAGTAAGGAATCACCAAAATAGATACGAAAATGTACCAATTGAATCTAAAGGTAAATTATTGGGTAAACCTATTTCAATTCTCATAGATACTGGTTCATCAAGATGTTTCATTTCTCCAAAATTAGTAAGAAAAATGTCTCTACCAGTGAATCACATGAATTCATCATGGACGATCCAGTATGGGGATAAGGTAGTCAAGGAAGTGCCTCAATGTCTACCCAAGGCAAATATACAATTCCCAAATTTTAAGACAAGCTTAGACCTATTTGTAGCAGCTTAGGAGCCTATGATGTGATAATAGGGATGAGTTGGCTCGCCAAACACCAAGCTAAAATAGACTGTTATAGCAAGTTGGTTAGGTGTTACAGCGACGAGGGGAGATGGGTCATGATTCAAGGGGGTCATAGGCCCATAAAATTAGAGACCATATCAGCTATGCAATTGAAGGAGAGAAGGAAGGGAGCTCTAATGTTCATGGTGATGATAGATGATAAGGATGAGAGCAAAGATGAACCAACCCTAGAAGGGTATCCATTCCTAAGGGAATTTGAGGATGTGCTTCCTAAAGAATTAATTGGAATGCCCCCTAAGAGAGAAATTGATTTCTCAATTAATATTTTACCCAGAGCCGAGCCGAGCCAATTTCTAGAGCACCCTAGAGAATGAACACAACTAAGTTGATGTGACTTAAAATTCAACTAGAGGAACTCTTGAGTAAAGGGTTGATTAGACCAAGTGTGTCTCCTTGGGGAGCGCTAGTCTTGTTTGTTAAAAATAAAGATGGAACTCTAAGATTCTGTATTGTTACCTCATATAAAATACATTTTTGAGCAAATGAAAGGAGCAACGGTTTTCTCGAAGATAGACCTTTGATCAGGATATCATTAGCTAAGAATTAAGGAGGATATTCCAAAAACTGCTTTTAGGACTGGATATGGACACTATGAGTTTATTGTTGTACCCTTTAGAGTGACAAATGCTCCTTCAACATTTATGAACTTAATGAACAGTGTGTTCCATAATTACTTAGATAAGTTCATCTTAGTGTTCATAGATGACATTTTGATATACTCTAAGAATGAGGAAGAGCACTTAGCACATCTTCAATTGGTTCTTCAAAGGTTGAGAGAACTTAAGCTATATGGTAAGTTGTCCAAATGTGTGTTTTTTAAGAAGAAAATTCATTATCTAGGCCACATCATATCCAAAGAAAGAATTGCAGTAGATCTAGACAAGATAAAGGCAATAATGGAATGGTTAATCCCCAATAACGTATCAAAAGTAAGGAGTTTCATGGGGTTCGTAAGATATTATAGGAGATTTGTTTAAGGTTTTTTTAGGATCATCAACCCGATTATGACATTGTAAAGGAAAGGTAAGAAGTTTATATGGATAGAGCAGTGTGATAAAGATTTCTATATTCTGAAGAAAAAGTTGACGACGATACCCATCTTGAAGGTATCCGATCCGAATGGACATTTCATGGTTGTAACAGATCCATCCATCGAAGGATTGGGAGTACTCATTTAGAAGGATGGCGTAATAGCAATGAGTCCAAGAAACTGAAAACCCATGAAGTAAATTATGTTCCTCGTGATTTAGAATTGGCGGTAATTGTTCACACTTTATATAAGTGGAGACATTTCCTTATTGGGAAACCTTTTGAACTAAAATTTGACCATCAAGGGCTAAAGTACATATTCACTCAACCCAATCTAAATGCTAGTCAAAGAAGGCGGTTGGAGTTCTTGAGTGAGTATGATTTTAAAATTGTGTATATCAAGGGAAAAGAGAATAGAGCTGATAATGCTTTGAGTAGGAGAAGACATCTAATGAATATAACAATGTTTAAATTTAATCTAAAAGGGCAAATACTAGAAGGACAAAAGCAAGATCCTTGGTATAATCAAGTTAGAGTGATGATAGAAGAAAATTCAAAAGACTCAAAAACTGAAGGATATACCTTGGATGATGAGGGATTGCTTCGGCATAAGAATAGGATCTATGTTTCAGATGTAGAATATTTAAGACGATAATTCTAACTGAAGCTCATGATGCACCCTACTCAGGTCATCTAGGGGTAAACAAACTATATGTCGATCTTAAGAAACTATACTTTTGGCAAGGGATGAAAAGAGATATAGTATTATATGTGGTGTGATGCTTGGAATGTCAGAGGGTTAAAGCAAAACACCAACATCTTGCATAAATTTTATATCCACATGACATTCCACAATATAAATGGCAAGTTGTTAGTATATATTTCATACAAGGATTACCTATGACACCCTACAGGCATGATGTTATCATGGTGGTAATCAACAAGCTAACTAAGATAGCGCATCTCATACCCAGGAACTTGACTGATGATGCACTAATCTTAGCCAATCAATTTGTGAAGGAAGTGGTTAGATTGCATGGAGTTCCAGAAAAGATCATATCAAACAACGATTTCAGATTTACTTCAAGGTTTTGGACGACCCTACAATCAGCCTTAGGTACACAATTGAACTTTAGTTTCGCATTTCATCCCGAGATGAATGGGCAAATAGATAGGACAAATCAGGTTGTAGAAGACCTCCTAAGAATATATTGTATGGATCAGCAAACCAAATAGGAAACTCATCTCCCATTGGTAGAATTTTCCTATAATAACTCTTTTCAAACATCTTTAAGTATGGCTGCATTTGAGGCTCTATATGGGAGGAGTTGTCGAACACCACTTAGTTGGGATAACCTTGAGGACAGAATAGTAATCAATCTTTAAATGTTGAAAGACATGGAAGAACAGGTGAAAGTTATAACGCATAGGTTGAAAGAAGCATCAGACAGACATAAGAGCTACGCATATAAGAAGAGAGTTCAGAGAGACTTCATAATTGGTGACAAGGTATTTTTAAGGGTCAAACTGCACAAAAGTTCCATAACCTTTGGGAAAAAGGCGAAGTTAGCTCCTCACTTTGTAGGACCTTTTGAGATCCTAGAGAGAATCAACCCAGTAGCCTATTGATTGTCCTTACCCCGCAACTGAGTCGCATTCATGATGTCTTCCATGTGTCACTTCTAAAGAAATATGTGTCTGATAATAAACACATTTTAAACTGGAATGCTTTACAGGTCCAAGAGCCCAATAGAATAACAATAAAGCCATACAGAGTGCTAGAGAGGCGCTAGTACCAATTGTGAAACAGAGAGGTTGATCAGTGCAAGGTATAATGGAATCAATATGGCAAAAGAAGTGCAACTTGGTAGGTCATTGAAAAAATAAAAAACATGTTTCCATATTTATTTTAAATTTATGAACTTAATCAAACTTTTGTAGTGCATTGGGACAATGCACAATTTAAGGGGGGAGGATGTCATGACCTCTCTTACCACACTGTAGACTCATGCTTATACTTTAAGTTGTTTTGGACCTTATTTGATATTTGTGACAGGATGAGTTGATTTTTCAGTTAACTTTTGTGTTGATTTTAAAGAGCTATCAAGTCATCAACGAAAAATCACGAAAGTAAGGTACGATTTAATTAAAGTTATTTCCTTTCGTAGAAATGTATATATGCAACGTTGTCATGATTTACAATTGTGAACAAGAAAAATTTAATGAGGTGAATGGATTAATATTGGAAATCGTCAAAAGTTATTTTTTTATAAAAATGGACATTTCTTTTATTTAATTATTTTAATTTTAGAACTTTCAAATAAACTATATTTCGTAAATAGTTTAAGATTTTAATTTTTTTTAATTAATTATATTTTTTGTAAATAATTTTTAAGATAATTAATTAATTATAAATTATTTTAAGTTATTAATTAATTACATTTAATTTAAAATCTACAAATACTAAAATAAAACCAATCTAACCTAAAGCCCACCCTACGCACTAAATCCATGCATGCAAATCTGATAACACTTGTTAACTAGACCTACCACGCCACATGAGGACGGAAAAAAATTATAAACTTTCAGTTATAAAATATTGTTCTTTCAATTTGGAGTAATTCGCTTCAGCTCCCGAAGTTCCATGCCACCTTAACACATATAAAGAAAAAGAAACTGCCACTTAAGAATGAGTTAAGCCAATCAGACAAAAAATTGAGGAGAGATTTTTATAAAAATAGTTATAAATTGAGGATCAACGCTTGGGAAGAAGAGAGACGCTTTGCAATGAGGAGACAATTTGACAGGGGAGAGACGCTTTGAAGAGGAGGATCGATGCAGAAGTGGAGGGAGGGAGAAATGGATCGCAAAAGTAGAGGGAGAAAGGATGCTTGCTTTCAATTCAAGCGAATTCACATTTCATTTCAATCAAAGATTTCAACAATAAAAGTAAATATTTTATTTATTTAAAATGTAGGGTAAAAAAAATGTTTTATTTAATCTGTAAAATAAATGATTTTATTTTATTTTATTGAGAATAGAAGGTAGATATTTTATTTTATTTAAAATTGTATTTTTTTTTTTTTTTTTAAATTTGGAAGTAAATAATTTATTTTATTTACATGGTAAGGTAGATATTTTATTATATTTAAAATTGTAAAATAAATATTTTTTAAATTGGAAATAAATAATTTATTTTATTTAAATGGTAAAGTAGATTATATATTTTTATTTAAATTGTAAAATAAATAATTTATTTTATTTAAAACGAAAGGTAAATAATTTGTATTATTTAAATTGAAAGGTAGATATTTTATTTTATTTAAAATTGTAGAATAAATATTTTATTTTATTTAAATTGTAAGGTAAATAATTTATTTTATTTAAATTGTAAGAAAAATATTTTATTTTATTTAAATTGTAAGATGAATATAATATTTCATTTAAATCATAAGAGAAAAATATATATACATCTCTTTCATTCTAGGGTTGAACCCTCCAATTTCAAAACCCTCCTTTCAAATGTATAAAAGATTTATCTAAATTCAAGTTCAATAAACTCCTTGTGTATAAGTTATTATTTTTAAAGAAGTTTACCTTAATAGACTAAAGATATAATTATCCAAAATAAACATGGTTGAAAATTGACATGATGACTAAACTAAGAGATTATGTTTATATTTTTCTACTAAAGAATTTGCTTTTGAAATGTAATGCATTAAATTATTTCAAGTATACTTTACATTTCAAATCTCAAACTTAAATCAATAATTTAAGGTTAAACAAAACTACGCAACGTTCAATATTAAGCGGTGTCTCTGGCTTATGTTTACAGGTAATGCCATCGCGCTTGAACTACTACATTCATAACCCTAACACAATTGTAACAACGATGTCTGGGCATCATCTCTATAAACCATCGAGCAAAAATAATGATCATGTCGTGTCATTAAGACCAAGGGGTGGGATAATCCCTCTTGGTCAACAACACTAATTAAGATAACGAAACGACTTCAACTACCTTAGTCGATTCTGACTTATGAAATTATGAAACAGAATGGAGAAAATGCATTTCTTACTCAAAACTCAGTATCACTGAAAAAGAGTAATAAAAACTATGATTGAGAATGTCAAACTAGTTATTATCAAAAAACCACCTACAATATGACTCTCAGATAATGAAACTTTGACAACAATTGTACAAATTATGATGTTTAAAGCAAGGATCAAAAACATTGTTGATGTAATTAAAAAGTAGAAAGGGGAGATGTTGTTTGCAAATTATTTCTATTTCTTGTTAAGAGTTAAGACTAGTTTAGTAAATTAAGTATTCAATCACTTGAACTAATACTTTTACGCTCCCATTTGAGTAGCAATCACAGAGAGATTATTTGCGAAACTGGATCTTAAAAAACGCCACATACCCAGATCTACAATTCATATAAAACTTAGAATAGAAAACAAAACTACATGTATACTACACTTTGACTCTGTTCGGAAGCAGGGATGTAAACAGTCTGAAAAGGTAATGATGCTTTCAATACACAGGAGAATAGGATGGAGTTTGGGGTTATGCGCTAAACAAAATTAAATTTAAATGAAAAGACAAGACCATTATAATAAGCCCATAGTTTAGATAAATAAAACAAAGATTAAAAAAATGTGATATACTCTGAAGGATTTCAGTTGAATCATCATAGTTCTCGAAGTTTTATGCCAAATTTTGAGACGAAATGCGACTTTTTGTTATATGTTTTATACATATTACTGTCACGATGACCTTGATGCGTATCTAGTAGAGATAAGTGGTGAACAATGAACGACTCAGAATTCGATTGATCCCCACAAGTCAAGTCTCTACCCAGAACATAACTTACTCATGTGTAGATGTCTAACCCATTTGGTTAGACGCTTGTCCATTTGGTAAAAGAATACATAACCCGTATGGTTAGATGCTTGCACATTTGGCAAAAGAATCCCTACCCTATATGGTTAGATGCTTGTCTGTTTGACAAAAGGTATCCGATAAGATAAAGTATACCCGAGTTATATCCACAGAGAAACTTCAATAAATAAAAAATATATGTTTTAGAATAGGAATTGTGGCCTCTACATTGTGGTATCAGAGCAATGGTCCCTACATAGAAGATTATTTTTCTGTTGCAAAAGCTAATTAAGTCTTCACAGGGGGTAATGACTAGCCCAATTAAGAGTTCTTGTAAATGTTCAAGGCTTTTCAAATTACAATAGTAAATTTCAATATATTAAATTAAATTGATATTTGACTTTTTGCTCATCATAAATATCTATCTCCGTGCTTCCATAAATATACTTGAATGTGTTTGAACTTTATCTCTAAATGAACACAGATGCATTAATATTGCTAATAATTATTGCCCTTTTGAAATCATCATTAAATGTAGAATTGAGTGTAAAAAAATATTGGATATGTTATTGAATGCTTCTAAAATATATTAGAGCCTAGATCTTAATGAATGCATTATTAGATTTTTTGATATTATGTTTGATAAAATCTATGTATCTATGTTGTATCGAAGTGCACAGGAAATTACTTGTGCTTTGCATTTAATATGATGTCTACCCACTGGTGCTTTTACTTCATAATTTTTTTTTGTGATTAGTCAAGTAAATTCTTTGTTTTAGACAATTTTCCCTGCTTAGAATAATACTAATTACTGGAAATGCTTGACCGTCTTATATGTAAAACGCAATTGTTGTAGAACATTAAATATGTTTGATTATTAAATATTGATGTATTGTTATAGTGGCTAATGCAAATCGAACAGCAACTTATGATTTCAGTTCAGGGCAACTTACACTTGTTTTCTGCCCATAAATCATCTTCGGATACAAATTCAACGTGCCCATATCGATCCCTCCTCTCCTCGCCTCGACGTTGGCGGCGTTATCATTTGCCACCGCTAGATTAGAAGAATAAAATATCACTCGACCCCGTATACAGACCAACGAACTTAGCAACACCACCATTATAAGACCCAGAGTCCCGAGTGTTATTACTACGCCATATGTAACTTTAGCGATTCCTCGCTTCGTATGTTGATTCGTTGCTGTTCATCCTGATCAGATCTCAAAGCGGAAACACCCGACTCGGATGTGCTCATTCTCCCAATTGCACCCGATCCAAATGATATATATACAGTCATTCGTTCCTTACAGTCAGTGAGGCCTGGCTGTCGTATTCCAACTCTCAACCCACCACTCTGCCCCTTAAAGTCTATGCAAATCTATCGCAACTAGCCAATGTATGTATTTATAACGACCCTTTCCGGTGAGTTCGAGTGTTGACTTTTAATAAATAAAATATTAAATAATCGAGTGGTTTTCATGGCCGCCTCTACAAGTGTTACCTCATTACATAATTTAACCATTTGTGATTTATCAATCTCTATATCTCCTAAAGAGGCGGTCGTTTCCTCATTACATACGTCTGTTTTAACTGTTGTAGTTGGGTAAATTTACTAACGCTAACAAATTTATTAATTTTAGTTGAACAATTAATTAGGGTTTTTTAATATCTAAATCTTTTTCATATAAACTTTGTGATTTGTAGAAAGTATGGACCGCACTAATTTGTGAGTGTTGGTTAAGTTTAGATATTATAGCCTTTCTTATTTTAGCATTAGGTTCAAAACTATTTTCATCTACGTTATGTATAAAATTAAATATGATTTCATAACATTAATTGGTTTTTAAATTGCATGACTTCAATGCACCTAGATGTAATTAACGCACCCTACTTTAACCCACAAATTAGATGTCACTATAATCTCATCCTTTACACAGAAGCATTGTTAGCTTCACTATAGTGTTGTTGAGGTTAGGTGCGACCCATTGTTTTCTTTGTTTTGATTGATGTATTACAATTAAAATGTATAACAATTTTGGCATTTTCTTCTTATGCAATGTGGCCAAGTTGTTACTCACATAAAAATGTGTTGAGATTCTATATGTTTTTTTGTCCTTCTAGAGACATTAAAGACTTGATTTTTCACATAAGAATATTCTAGTTATGTTTAGTCGAGTCTACATTATTAGTGTTGGTTAATAATTTTATGAACACTAGTTTCTAAATGGTGCACCATTGTTGATGTACGTCATTTATGGGGGAAACTGACCTAGGTTTCCAACAAGTATAATTGAACCATCAAAATCCTTGTTATTTTGACAAAATAATTTACATAATCAACTATTTATATTATTGAGCATTGTTAGGCCTACGAAGATCATTCCATTAATGAGAACATATTTAATGCAAAATATGTGTTTAATAATCATGATCCTTAAATACTATCAAAACAATACCGCTAGCGCCAAGTCCCTACAACAATTTGGTAGGCAAAAAGAACAGTGGGAAAATATAAAAAGCTTTGTTATGGTGGACTAAACTTGAGCTATGCTGATGGAACCAACAAGAGCTATGTCTTCTTGCAAGATTTGTTTAGGATTTGTACCAAACCTCATGCCTTATTAAGATACAATTTTTAGAAATATGTGAAATCTAGATTTTTGTAGTCTCCTCAAGATAAGTAATAGACGACAATTGCATCATATAACTCATTACTAAGGGCATGATGGCTAAGCTTGTACCCAAGTCATATTTACAATAAGCACCTACATCCTACAACTAAACGACAACCCAACAAACAATACATCCCTCTGGGATTCATCTAACCCTCTCACTCATTTTTCACTTAAATTTTAAATAAGGAAAATGAATCTTAAACCAAAAAACAAATGAACCTAAAATGCAACATGGTTCACTATGTTTCCTTTGTATTGTGTGTAAAGTTTAATTATTTGCATTGATTTTTAATAAGTTAAAATTATAAATTACTTGTAAATGACACTGCACTTGATGAGTTCATAAAGATGGCATGTTGCACCGTAAATCTCTCCATACAAATGCATTGCATGAAAACAATCAAATACTTTCATGGAAAGAGGTTAGAAGCTGAGAAGCCTGAAAGAGTAAATTACATTCATTGTTCCTTCCCCTATTAACAAATATTTATGGTGCTTCAGTGTTAAGCCGATCCCCTCTTACGATGCTTCAATTCTAAGAGGACCTCCTTACTCTATGATTATTACTAAAAAATATATGATAAAAATATAATTAGAGTAATAACAAATCATAGAAATCATCTTAAAATAAACACAAGTAAAATACCACAAAATTTAATAATCTAACATTAAAAAAATATTTATATATATAAAATATAGATAAAATAGTACTTAATATGTATATCATATTCCATGTGCCTTCCCTACACTAAAAGATTTGGTTCCAATCAATAGATCTATAGCTTCTTTTATAAAACCAGAGCAATTTGTTTCTTGAAATACCACATTTATAAAACCACAACTAGATGAACACAAGTGAAAGGGGTCCTACCTATTTGGCTGAGCCAGGCATCTGTGCGGTCGAGGTGAAACATGTGACCACAATCAAGTATCAATCGCAACACATCCGACTCGTTGTGATCGCTAATGCAAATCGAACAACTCTGCCATTTCAAATTAGGAGGACAGCTTACACTTGTTTTCTGCCCATAAATCACCTTCGGATACGAATTCAAGAAGAAGAAGAAAACATCACTCGGCCGCGTATACAGATCAACAAACTTAGCAACACCACCATTATAAGACCCAAAGTCCCGAGTGTTATTACCACGTCGTATGTAACTTTAACGTTCTCGACTTGCGTATTTTGATTCGTTGCTCAAAGCAGAAAAACCCGACTCAGATGCACTTATCCGCTCAATTGCACTTTTATATATATATATATATATCCGTTCATTACATGGGATTACAATCAGCAAGGCGTAGCTGTCATATTCCTACTCTTGCATTGAACTCACCACTCTTTCCCTTCAAGTCTATGCAAATCCGTTGCAACTAACCGCACTACAACAAATGTGTGTGTTTTGAAACAATCTTAAAATGTTAAGAGACAATATTTCAACAAATCATTTCAAATTGAAATTAAAAAAATATTATATCATTTCAAATTGAGATTAAAAAAAATCTATAATATTGTTTCAAATCAGGTGTCTTTAATTATTGTCTCACCAGAAATAATATAGAATACTATTTATTTTGTCTTTTGAGAGAATATCATATTTGTCTCTCACAAGATTATTATTTCTCTTCGGAGACTATAAAATACCATTTTTTTCTCTCAAAAGACTAATATTTTTATCCCAACTATTGTCTCTCAAGAGACAAAATGGTTTTAATGAAATTACCAAAAAAAAAAAAAAAAAAACTAAATTTCTTCCATTGCAATCAATCGATAATTATCGTCAATGACACCAAAACATCTAGTGATTAATAGTATAAAAAAATTTGAAAATAATTTGGATGGAATAATCTTGTACCCACAACTTGTGGGTCTACAAGCATTTTATTATATCAAAAAATATATAAAAAAGTATCTAAATGCCGTTAACCCTTTAAAATGGTAAAATGATGAACTTCAATATATTTCAGCATAATTCACTCCTAGAAATATGTGATTTATTTGGAATCTCCATGATCCTCAAGTTTTTTTAATCTTACTATCCCAGCTTTTCGTGTTATCGTTGCTCTTAAGTGTAATTCAAAAAGCTTACTCTTCTTCCATTGTTGATCCTTGTTCAAAATTGTTTCCATCAAGAAACTGGTACTTTGTTAACATTTTCAACGTGTTCTCGCAAAACTATATCAAAGAACACAGTGCTTTGAAATTGTTTTCTAACATGTTCATACAAATTTGTTCCTCAAACCCAATCCCTAAAATCCATTTTTCATGAAATGATCATTAAAATAAAAACATAAATGCATATTTAAAAAACAAAACATAAGCACATATTCAAACAACTAACGATATAATACAACCTCATTATAAACATTTTTGCTACACAATCCTATATAGATATTTTATAGAAAGTTGTGTGTCACTCAATTCTTTAATTACATTGAAACTCTAAATACATTCAATAAAAATCAAATCAGCAATGTACCCTTCCTTTATACAAGGAGAGGAAAATGATACTTGAATTAACTTTTAAAAGTTATACGGGACCAGAAAAACCACTAGATATCCTCTAGCATGACTAAATGGGATTATTTTTGGTAAGTCGTGATCACAATTTCTTCTCTTAAGTGTTACATTTGAAAGGAAAGGAGTAAGAGTGAGCATTAGCATCCATAAGATGAGACAAGATGACTTGTCATAGTGGAACAAATTTTAAAATAATGATGCCTCACTTACATGAGATACCCATTGAAATTCGAGATGAAATGACTGATAGAAATAAGAAATACAAAGTTCACTTTTTGCAACAACACAATTTCAAAATCCCCATTAAATTCTTCTGCTCAAAGGAATTCCAATGATTCTTATAAGAAACTATGCAGTGCCTCCAACTCAGGACTATACTACTAAACATAGAAGCAAGTTTATGTCATTTCATAGTAACTTTCTCTTCCCGCATAAAGCCCACGTTCCATATCCAACAAGATACACTATAAATTAAATTCAAGAGTTTGTAAAAACTCTCTCACTGATTTTAAACACCAACACACATTTCAAAGACATCTACATTTCTGTCGGATGGGAGAGATTATAATATAAGAACCCTGCTCTATGTAAGCCCATTTCATATTATGGGCATGTAGGATTGACTAACAAAGCTCTTCCGACGTTGAATAATTGCATACCTACCTTACAGAAAGCACCTGTGAAATGAATGACTACAGAAAAGAATGAGAAACAAGACAACCTATTAAAGTAGTTCAAGTCCATACAAGTCCGGTAAAACCTGAAAATAATAATGCATATATCCTCATCCATCGTAGTGAAGACAAACTTGATTGTAAATCCCATTGTTGTTGAAGCCGCAAGGAAGACCGTGTAGAAACAAGAGCAAATGGGGAAATTGTATGTTGTAATTGTCTCAAGAGATTCACCATACAAGTAATAGTCTACTCCATTTCAAGGTCCTTACCAGCACATAAAACTTACAAATTCACATACACAATTTATCTAGTTGTATGCATTAAAGAAGAACAAGGTCCATCATAAACAAATAATTAAGACAAATTTTAGGAAATGTAGATTTTCAACTGGCATCTATTGCCTAAGTAGTTTATACAAAGAACAAATACAAGACAAGGAGGAAATAATCCATAGTGCATGCACTACAAGGGAAAGAAAACACTCCATGTGTATAATAACCCATTTTTTAATGTGCAATCATCCTAGTAACCAAACATGTGCAAGAAAGTGTACACGTGCTTGACTTCCAAGACTCCACTAAGAATGGACTTTTTAAGTTCACGTCTTTCTTGTTATTTGATCCCAAAATTGCATCTATTTCAAATATGAAAAACATATAACTTGTCACTACAATTTGAAACAGGTATAAAACCTCGTCAAAGAACAAACTTTTCAATATTCCATTCTATGATGAGCATTGACAGCTTTAGGATCAACATATATGGATTGACTATAGCCTAATTACTGCGATCCCAAATAATATACTTATATTTATCCATTGGGGATATTGAGTAAATATCTTGTGCCAATCGAGAGTGACCGATACAAGATCATTACTAACCAATAACATAAAAGCCTAGTATATTGTTATCACCTTTCTACCTTTCGAAACTAAAAGGAGCTAATTTGTTATTGATTTGTTTGAAAGTTAGGAAAAGAGATTTCAAGCCCTTGGGATGGGCCAAACTATAGGAAAGACACTCGCCTGTTATCCCTTCTCTAAACCAAAACAAAAAATGATGACAAGGAAGGATAACACACATTCAATCTTGAAGATATATTAACCTAATAAGTGAAAATTAGGTTATAAGAATATAGCTTCATTAAACTTGGTTTTATGACTCTGTAAACTAATACACAAATCTAAATAATTAAGATTGTTTTATCGATTCATGAAATTGGCTACTCTGGTTTCCATTCATTACATTTATGCAGATACATGTTTAGATAATTGGTACCATAGGACTCAACTTTCTCAATGCATGCAATTGCATGTTCATATTCTGTAATTAGAAATTAAGTGCTCCTTTAAATAAATATGAAAGACAAAACAAAAAATTTAAATAAAACTTCCTCACTTGATCAAAGACGACTTCTTCCTGCTCATTCTCCTCTTGAAGCATTTCCCCTTCCTCTGCACCTAACTCCTCTGCTTTAGTCCTCTCTGTTTGTTCCCTCTTTCTAGTTGCATTGGCTGTTATAACTTACTTGATTTCATCCACTATTGACTTTACTTGTCCTTGATCAAGCAAGATAACTGATATATGTATAAAGTAACAATCAAACTTTTATTATCACTGGGATCCAAGCACATACAATGTTAATAATCGGAATATCCATGATAGCCAATAGTCTCTATTAACAAAAAGAACATTTAAAAGTTCATTAGGAGATAAAATCAACAAAAGGACTCAAAACTTAAAACATCTAAATAATACTTGAATCAACTTGTTATATTTGACAAAACTTATTTGATACCCAATGCAAGACACTTAAATATAACTGCATATTACTAATGTAATAGATATCAAGAGAAATTATATACAAGTAGTATCCACAGCATCAAACCAAAATTATATTTATCTTAATCATGCAAAGTTAACATGCATGCACGCACATAAGCTATTATGTTGTTTCAAGCATAACCAAAATCTAAAAGTTGATACAAATATCGAAATGAATGCATTTTATAAAAACTAAAGCATCTAAATGTTCTAATTGCATATATGTATAGAAAAAGACAAATCTCACCTGTATGCATTCATTCAATGCATCCAACATGCTTGAACAAATTTCAATTTCAAGTTCCTGCAGATTATAGGAGACAGTAAATCCCATCATTAAAAGATACTGCCCAACACCAAAGAATTGCAACTCAACATAACAGTCAAAATAAAACAATGATCCAAAGAATGCAACACTGACTAGGAATGTCTAAATGACTTTATGCAAAGCTTCAACCAAGGCACATATAATGTAATCTGACAATTGCTTAATATAGGTTTGATCCCTTCCTCGAGCTTGTCCCTTCTCCACAGCCAATTTGGCAGATTGCAATAGCTCCGGCATTGCTAAATATAAACGTAGGCAAATATAATGTCAAAACCTAAAACATAGATATGTAGAGTCATGTTAAATCAAGAAAAACAAAACACTTAGTACCTAAAACAACGACTTTGTCAACTTCCTCGTAGAAATAAAATTTCAGAAGAGGAACCAATGTTGGTGCAACCTGTACTTAACAGAGTATATCTACATAAGGATGTGTCTTACAGAAAAAAGAATCCTCTGATGCTAAAATAACTTACATGGATTGAACAACTGACCTTATCAATATGAGGAAAGAATCCCTCTTATAATTCATCGGCATAACAGCATAAAATGTTACAAATTGTTGCCTTCTCCTCCAAAGCACTCGTCTGGATACCAGCATTTTTATCTCCCAGTGTAATAGTCTCCACACTAATCATAACCACAAAGAGTCAAAATATATTAACATACTTTCACAAGGACTTATAGAGACATAACAGGGGGAAAATATGTGTAGCATTTTATCAAAGTGAAAGGGCTATAGTATTAAGTAAAACCCCCCTCATATTCCAATAGTAACTAAACATATAAACAAACAAAAGAGCAATAATGTTAAACATGATTATGGTGTGCATCATAACTACTATTTGATGATGTCGTTATTTGTATGTCTATAAGTGCATCAATAATACGGTATGTAGGAATGAATATTAGAATATATTAGTTTGTCACTATTTTTTTAAGTAGTGTATTGTGATCTGATTCCCTCAAACTGTATTATATGCCACATCACTAGCACAATTCCTTGTAACATGCCCAACAATAACGTAGCATACAACATATATATTTTAATGGCACATAACTTAAATTCTCTCTAATGAATGTAGATATAATTTTATTGCATGCATGTGTACACCTATAACACATATTTTTATTGCAGTTATTTGTATTACGTTTTTTATTACCATAGTTTACCACATATTTTTTTAATGTTAGTGAATACATATCTGTGGATTCTACAGCTCTAGGGGTGTATATGTTATCAATAAACCAAGAATATAGAAAAAACATTGGTAATGCAAGGAACGCTTTCAACAATATTAAACCTAAACTTTGAATAGATTGGAAGAGATGGGCAAGGACACACAAATTTTCATAATGAGAACTTTTTGCAAGAGGCAGAATACTACTTTTTAGATAAAATACACAATTATCATCACTTATGAGTAATTTTCATAATGAGGAATGGATGCATTAAGTTGGAATCGTCAATTTAGGTGAATTTATCACCTTCTTGAATGTATTAGTAAACCATTATTATGTAAATTCTCCAAGAACATCAAATAAACAAAAATTTCATCAACCACTAAGGATTTGTTCATCAAGATAGAGATGTTGTCGATGGTACATTTTAACCAATTGCCAATGATTTTTATGTCGTATCTTTTTGGCAAACATATTCATACATAAGCCTTGCTCACGTGAACTCAAACAATGTAGAAGTTTTTAAGAGTTTTTTTGTTTTGGTGGGATTTGACCTATGTGTTTTTTAGTCAACTCAAAGTGACCTCCATGAGTAGTCATTACACTAACAACATTTTTCCTTAAGTATATTGGTAATAATTATAAGGTAAGGGGTCCACTTAGCACACAAGCACCTTCAAGCATTTGTTAGTGGGGGGAAGAACAATAAATGTAATCTGCCGCTATGGGATTTTCACCCTCTAACCTCTTTCCCTACTGGCATATGTTAGTTGATGGTAACATCTTATTAATATGATCTAAGTTACAGTAAACTGCACCCCCACCCCATTCCCCAACCACCTTCCTTCAACCTAACTCAAGCCTACTCTCATAATGATAAAACCTAACAAAAGATACATGTCCATAGCTCATGATAATCGATCTCTCTTCTTACTATAAATCTGGGCTTTTTTGTCCTTGAATGTTGTAATTATGGTGCATTCTAACACAATGTAATACTGGTATTGTCTTTGTCCTTTAGCCTTTCCTGTAGGTCTGTTGTTGGATGAACTGATTTCATGTAGTCATCCCTCATTGTACTTATCTTGTTCATATATATAAAGTTTTATCTTTTTTTAATTTTAAAAAATAAACATAACAAAAGAAACATTAACCTCATTTTCACCCCCGTTTGGTATCTTGGTGTGGATTTACATTTGCAACCAATTGATCCATTCTTGACATGTGTTGGACTAAGGTGAACACGAATGCTTCAAATGAAGGTGCTGCCCCTCCCCATCCTGCTAGTGTTATCTCTCATTTTTGAATATATCAAGCTATTAAGGTCGACTCTACACTTGGACGCTGAAGACTATGCTTTTGTATTCTACTAAAGATGGTGAAAAGGATGATGAAATATATAACATAAAGTTTTATCTTTTTTTTAACTTTGTGCATAAGTTTAAACACAAATATATATCGAGAAAAGGATGATGAGATTTTTTTGCCGATTCGTCCTAAAAGTTTACCAAAAAATATGAATGACATGAAATAAATGATAAAATCTATACTAAATTATTGTTTATTAATCATATTAAACTTCTACATAATAGGAAACGTACCTCGTACAAGAGCGCCATCCATGAGTTCAAATTTGGATAGGGTCTCTATTTCAACATACGTATTAGGTCCTGATCCTATGGATTCTCTCCGACTAATCTCAAGCTCCATGTTCTTGATCTTGATTCTGACAAGAAGAAAATAAATCTTATCGATGACAACATCTTTCATGTGATACCTGGGTAGAATTCTCTAATCGATTAGAAACACATTTTCTTCCCCTGCATCTTAATTGTAATAAACAAGTATGAAGCAGTATATAACTCACTTGATTTTGTTATAATCAAACTCAATATGTAAGCAATCCTCAATGCTGACCTCCATCTGAATAACATCAAAATGCATAAGAAAACTGCCCAAATCTATAATCGGCCTAGCTTGTTCAACAAACTAAACATAAGATAAGGGCTTACATAGATCTTTGCATTCAACAGTTTAATATAAAATCTACTATTCAACTTATCAAATATGAAAGGCAACATAGGCAAACCTTGATGCTATTGTTAATAGGTGGAAGCGGCATATAGTTCCACACCTATAACAAGAACATGTGGTTATACACCATATGGCAGAGATCTAAGAGAAATGATCATGTTGTCCATCAAAACTATAAGTATATATGTATTTACAACATATAAACTATGTTGTTTGGGTATGGGTATGGATACGAGGACGTCTCAGGTATGCGGGTACGCCATTTTTCAAAATCCTTGATTTGGATACGTCGTGGGTTCGTCTGTATATATATATATATATATAACTCATTTTTTTAGTAAAACACTTGAAACTACATAGTATGAAAATATTTGTCCATAAATGATAAAACACTTAAAAATATATGATATTCATTCATTCATTACTTCAAAGACAAAATGTACATTCAAATCTAGAATAAATCATCTCGATTGCCCACAAAATCATGAATGCCACTCCCATTATTTTTCAACTTTATCATTTACTGACACTTTCTCTCACAAGGGCTCATCAGTGCATTGAATCTCACAGAGTGCATGCCTTAAGGGGTGCACAAGGAATGGGGTGGGATCAGCTTGTGGCACTTTGCGAGAGTTATTCTCATACTATTCTATCACACATACATCCCTTCACGCAGCCTTCATACCTCCTATGATGTCTCCTTGAAATCTTGAAACCCTAAAATATGGCTAAGTCTGAAACCCTGGAATCTAAGTAACTCTGAAATATGATAGGATCCTCCAAAACCTAGAATTTGCATTATAGCTCCTAGAGGTCCGAAACCCCTCTCAAACATCCTGAAAGTATATAAGTATAAGAAACTAGATGTCCATATCTAAATGTAAACTTATTTATATAATGTTGGGTTCTGACTGGATTTACATTTTTTAAATTTTTTTGATGACTTCCATTGTTTCTCCCTGTCAGTACCTTTTCGGACACCTCTGACAAGTCCCCGAGATGTACCGATACCCGAGGCATACCAAGACGTGAAACGTGGCGGAGGGGGGGCGATTCCTGCAACACAGCATATAAATATTTACACATTTTTTAAACATCAAGTGTCAATAACTATGCCAGCAAACAATTATAGGCACATCTTAATCCAAATTATATTAATGCAAACAAAAGATGCCATTCTTTGTACAACTTTTACAAGTGTTTAAATTTGTGATGCCTTGCTTCTGGGCTTGTTTAAAAACTCAGTGATTCCAGAAGAAATGAAAATATTTAGCATGCCCACATACTCACCTAACATTTATCTCTCAGATGATAAAAATGAGCATCATGTTCAGAATATAATCTCATCAACAAGAGAAGGTTGTGGAACATCATTTCCTCCCCCATGAGTGGTAATTTGAGAAATGGTTAGTCAATAAAAGTACAGACTGTTTTTGCAGGCTTACCCACATTCCAGTGCTTGAGCTAACCATTGGGCAACAATTTCAAGAGTGTGTGTAAGATTTGGAGTTTGGTTCCAGAATCTCTATAAATTAGGAAAATCAAAGCTTAAACAATGGTAGGAAGGAAATTATTAAATATAATCAATGAATAAGGAGAAAAGTTTAGAAGACTAAAAGTGATGCATATAATAACTGTCAATGCATTTTCAGCTGCCTTGGCAAAATTAGTTTTTGATATACAACCTGTCCTGCTTCGGATTTTTGAAATACAGAGATTTTGCATAACAAACAAATATGGGAACTAAATATATTGATAGCGATATATAATACAACATTATAACTAAGACGGTGAGAATGAACAATACAATGTAATAATAATAAATTTATGGAGGTCTCAAAGCTTCATCAAATATGGTGTGGATTCCCTTGCCTTTCACCTTGCCATGCCCTTAAATAAGGCGGTGTAATCAGATTTCCTCAGTCATGGTCCCAGCACATCATACACCATATTCATTAGTTCAGGGATCTCTCTATCCTTGGCAACTACAAGACCATTATGATTGGGTATACATTTGCCAAACTCTATGCCACGATGTTAGGCATGCAATTGTCATTATCCTTGAAAAGGAATAATATCAAAACTAGGGTGCAAGCTGGATTTAGAAGGGACTACTAGACTATTGACTACATCTTTACACTCCAAGCTATTATTGAAGAAGCTCGCCACAGGTCTTCCAAAGTTTTTGTTGTTTTATTGACTTCAAGAAAGCCTTTGACTTGGTTTCGAGACACCTGCTTTTCCATAAGTTAAGAGATATTGACATCTGAGATTCTTTGATTATTGCTACTTGGAGGATTTATGAGATCGCTATTGGGTTGTTTCCTACTTCTCACAGTTTTTCTGACTTTGTGAAGAGTACCATAGGGGTCAAGCAAGGATGTTCTCTCTCACCAACCCTATTCAACATCTAAATTGATGAGTTCGAGGAGTTTCTTTGGCAGCATACCCATATGGATGATGGCTATATTTTGCATGAGGTGCTTATACCTATCCTTCTTTTTTCTAATGAAGTTGTCCTCTTCTTTCACTTTGCCAAGGGCTTACAACAACTTGATGCCCTTTTTTCATTTTTGTGAACTCTGACAACTTGTGGTCAACCTTAGTAAAACTAAGGTTATAATCTTCAATATCTTTAAGTGCTTTCTCTCCAAATTCCAATTTTTCTACAAAGAGGAACTTCTAGAGACTACATCAACATACACATACTTAGGGGTCCAATTTTCTAGTCCATAATTTAGCATTAAGTCTACCTCTCATCCACATCTTTGCAAGGGGTATGCCTCTCTTTCTGTCATGGAACGTCAGTGTTTCCAGATCCATTTTCAGGACATCCCTTCCAAGTTACACCTCTTTAATACAATCATCAAACCTACAGATTTATATGGTTTATAAGT
The DNA here is from genome assembly GCA_037957365.1 of Torreya grandis. Lineage (NCBI taxonomy): Eukaryota > Viridiplantae > Streptophyta > Pinopsida > Cupressales > Taxaceae > Torreya > Torreya grandis. The sequence goes on from JARHVA010003789.1 coordinate 480,729, forward strand.
TTGGGGACCTAGCTTCGTGGTTGTTAAATGGGCCCATATTGAGAATTCAAACTCTCATGTTACATCGCATGATCTATTGCAAGTGAACAGTTCCTCGAAACATCATCCAAACTGAATTTGCCACCCAGTTGCTACACCTTGAGACTATCTTCAGGCCTACTTTCTACACCCACATAGTCGTATCCTTGGGGGACTCAACTTATAGTCATAAGAGTTATCCATACTTAGCACTTTTCTCTTCAGAGAAGATTACTTCACAGGTTACCACCACACACATGCATTGTTAATACCTTGAGACTAGATTGCTCCTCCTTTCTATTGGCATCTCTATTGATAGGCTACCCGCTTTTATGTATTCCCTGGATGCCCAACCCCCTAGGCTACTTCCCACAAAGGACCTCGTCACTAGAGCTACTAGAGATGACATCCATAGAGAATATATTCAAGCCACTTGGATCTCCCCCCTTGAGCCACTCATCTTGAAGCTTGTTGTTTACACTGAGCATTTATTACAAGTAGTGAATGGTATTATTCATGACCCTCACCATCTCCAGTGCCATTGGTCCCACGGCTTGAAGTTTCACCTTGGCCAGATGAGAGTATGTTCTCACCAATTACATGTTGAAACAAATCACCGCATTCTCCATCATGACCATATCTATCATATTTGCTCCCTCCAGGAGGTGGAGATCGAGGAACACTTCATTTTCAAATGCCTCATTTACTATGGATCTTGGGAAGATGTCATTGCCTCTAAAGGGACTCAAACAACACTATCTAATTTCTTCAAATATCCAAAGCAATGGTGCCTCGCACTTCATCTTCGTGAAGTAGTCACCCTCCGACACATATTCCTATAGGAGGAGCCTAGAGTCTCTAGATCCCCCATGTTAATCACCTCTTTCTTAAAGCCCATCCAAGTGATTGGCCACACTAAGCACTCTTTGGACACCGGTACATCACACATCGGAGCTAAGAAATCAGTTAATTGGTGCTTCTCTTAGTACACCATTACTACTCAAGTTACTCAGACTCCCCAGCCTTCTCTCCCTTGGCCTCGTAGCTCTACTCCTTCCCACCGATGTGGCTTTGCCCCTCTCTGGCGACATCTACTTACCGACCATCCCCCAAACCATAGGGGCAAACTCATATCACAAGTTTTTTTCCTACTACAGGAGGTACACCGGCCTTAGATATTAGGGAAAATTCTAGCGGAAGTACTTTCCTTCCTCCTAGGATCTTCCAACCTAACCCCTTCGACATTGGGTACTCCCCAACAAGCACTATCATATCTTCTCACAATGACCGATGATGGCTCAGATGGCTCCTCCACTTTAGGCACAAACAAATATTTTTGATGAGGTCTTATAGTCTTCATCGGCACATGCTTTGGGGGGCTCTTGTTAACCCTTCATTGCTACTTGTATTGGTTTCATTACCATTTTATTTGTAGCATACAATTTAGCTTGTCTTATGTACTTTTATTCCTTTGTTTGGCTTCAAGGATTCTTTCTTCCTAAAAATTTCTATTGTTAATTGATGTATCCTCAAGTCCCATTGACCTACTTTTGGTCAACTATGGACATTAATATAATTTCTTTCTTACGTTCTTTCTTTCTTTCTTTCTTTCTATTGTAATAAATTCTTACATTCAGCCCCTTGGCTAATAGGCCATAAGCTATACATTTTGGTTGTACAATACTTGCTTTCTCATGCTTCACTTGTTTATATAATCGAAAAAAAATCTATTCATCTTCCCATATGACTATTCAGCTTCCTATGTGACTTTTCAACTTCCTATTTTTTTTTCTTGTTCTCCCTGACACATACAAAGACTTGCCTCATCTTCCCACCCATTACATAATGCCAAAATATTTTAAAATATATTGAGGCTAAACACACCCTAACAATTCCCAAACAAATACAGGTGTCTCGTCTCGAGACACTTAGTCTTGAGACCATAATCTTCCAATTCTTTACGGCTTTGTTCCATCATGATACATTTGGGGCACACTTCTACATGGCACATCCCATCCTACCGGGTTGCATGGATGTTGAGCTGGTGTACCTGCCAAGTCTATAGGTAATGGCACCATATACAAAATTATGTTCATGTTTGTATGTAATCCTAACAACTACGATCACTTCCGATTCCCGATCTCTTCTTCTAAGTCTCCTACATCCAAGTGATTTTTCCTTGACCCCATTTGAAGTCAACTAACTGCTAACCAATCTATCCAAGTGAGTTTTTCTCCACCGCATCCAAAGTCCACTAACTTAATTTCTAACTAATATACATACATATATACATCCAACGCATCTACAAATTTGTAGAACTGTAACCAATGTTCCTTCCTTGTCATGTTCTCTTCTATTATGGAACACAAACTTTGCCAAGATAAAATTGAATCATCCTCCACCCAATATAGATAATAGGAGTTTTAAAACACTGAACATACCCATTAACACAGCGATCGAAAGCCCCACCTTATTGAAGAGAAAGTTATTACCACTTCTGCAATCTCTCAAATTGTTATAATTGGAATAATAATGTGTGACTCTATATCTTCTTTTGTCATGACTCCTTGAGCAGCGTCCCACAGGGTGACCCCTCCAAACATTTATGCATCAAAATGAGCCATTGTTAAAGGCCCAATCAACAGATATTGTTGGGTCAATAATTCTGCACAATTAAGATTTGTTGTTGCAGCTTGAGCCTCATTTGAGGTCTCATAGTCGATCAACGCATATCCCTTTATAAATCCAGTTTCTGCAATCTAAATTTCAAGTGCAGGTTTTTTATATCTCCATACTCAGCAAAAAAGTCCCTGAAGATCACCCTCTTGTGCCTCTTCATGTATTCCAGTTACCAAAATATTCCACCCCTCAACAAATCTTTGAGAACCAGGGCTGCTGCCATCAGAATCTGTTGATGCAGGAAAATACACCCTTTGGCAGGAAGTCGAACTCCTGCCTTCTCCTCGCAACATGGAAACTCCCCTCTCGCCTGTGGGACTGGCGAAGCTAGAGGGGAGAGTCTCTAGATAAGGGCTAGCTCCCTTTGATGCATCATGTTCGTTCCAATAGGTGCTAACACATACATATATATAGATATATGATGGGGGAGGGGGTTGCGGGCAGCAGGCGGGGATGAAAAGGGAGAAAGATTACAGGAAAACAAACTACTCTAAAGAGGTGATGCACCAAAATAAGTCGACCTTCCCACATCCACACTCAGGATCAGACAAAAACAACATACATACACTCAGACTTGGCAAAAAGACTAGGCTGCAAAAAAATGACAGGGAGGTTCTTATGAAAACACAAGAACAGGGACTCACCAAGATGCTGTGAAATACATACTGTAAGTGACTTCCTCTGTTCTATACTTCCAAATAGAGCTCTTCCCCTGTCAGCTGCAGAAAATGGCGCTTTGTAGATAACTGATGTGTTGGTGTTGAACCTGTGAGAGCATCAAAAAACAATGACTGAACACAAATTAACACTCAAGTCATACACAGAAATTCATCCAAGAAGAGGTAAAAAACTGTGTTTATTGATTCAGGTGGAAATTTTAGCAGGGCTACGCCTTGTAAAATGTGGAAGATGATTACAAAATGACAAGTTCGTAATATATATGAGAAACTAGGAAGTCCATTTGGCACTCCCTCTTTGCAAGTGGCAATCGCGTCCCTTCATTGGGAAGAACAAGTCGCTCAAAACATTAAAGAGCCGTCTGCTTTGTCTGCTCGAAATCTGTCTTTTCAAGGTCAATACACGGTTTGTCCACCCATTAAATGTAAAATGGAGAAAACCGGTTGCTTTACTAGCTGTTTGCGTCCTCTCATGATCAATTCGCAGGAACTGTTTCACCTGCCGGAGTCACTTCTCAAATGGCGCCACTTGGACTAACTGCTTGCTCATTCCATGCTTGTCTCCTTGTTTTTTCTCAATTTTGTCTCTATCTGGCTCCTTCGGCCCTCGAGGGCGAACATTCGAGCGAGTCGCTGCATTCTGGCTCCTGGTTAACACTCTTTCACTCGAAAGCAAACGGCCATTTCATTTCGTTAACTTTGACGTCCCTGCAGCCGTCATGCTTTGAACACCAACGGATATTTCACCTTCTTGAATTTGACGGATTCCCAAACGTCACCGCTTTGAAAACCAACGGCTATACTGTTCTGTTAATTTTGACGTCCTCCGGGACATCCTCGGGTCCATCGCTATGTCAGTCGGGTCCATGTGGCTTTGTCTTTCTGCGGCTTGTCTTCGCTTGAAGCGCGCCCGAATTCCTTCGGACTTTTTGTCCGAAGGAATTCCTTCGGGCAAAAAGTCCGAAGGAATTCGGGACTGAGTCTTTTTTCAAACCAAATTGAACCTTAAACGAATTTGAACCTTACCCGATTTTTCTTTGCAAATGTTGAAGTGCCTGCCCTCCGAAAGGGCATTTTGACTTGAAGACTCCCCTTCGGCCAAGGGCATACCCTTGAACCAAGCCTGTTGAACCAAAAATGGTTCAACAGTTCAAGGTTCAATCATTGCGCGCCAACGGACTAATGAACCAAGGCCGATAAACTCTTTGCTTTGAACCGAACCCGTTGAACCAAGAAGGTTCAACAGTTCAACTATTGAACGCCGATGAACTTCTTTTGCCGATTGAACTGCCACGTTGAAACAAGAGATTGAACCATCCGCTTTGAACCAAACCCGTTGAACCAAGAAGGTTCAACGGTTCAACGCTTGAGAATCGAAAGATATTGAACCTGAAGATGGACGTTTGAACCAAAGGTCACTGAACCATTTGAACCAAGCCATGAACCAAACTCATTGAACTTGAAGACAGATGAACCAAATGCCGAAGAACCATGACATGAACCTATGCAACCTGAAAATGACTGGTACTAAATAGCAAGGGAAGAAGGGGACCAAAAATTTTGCCTGTGGGCAAAATTGGTCAACAAATTGGCGACTCCCAAGGGAAGCATGCCTGTTATGCTTAAGGACCAGTTGCCTTGCAGAATCCATTGGGCACGGAGTCGAATGGTAACTTTGAAAACCAGCAATAGCTCTGACAATCCTTAGACCCAGTCACGCAAATCTACCTCCAAGGAAATGAAAGCACACACAAGACTAAGAAAACTACAACCATGTGCAACAGCACTTGGGAAAAAAAGAAAGAAAACAAAGGCAAATATATACAGCTAAACGGAGACTCAGTGGCAATGCTTCAGATGTATCCCATTAACTGGGATACGCAATTCTTCACCATCCAACCTGGAGAGTTGGAACGCATTATGTTGCTTGCACTAAGTGATTATATAAAGACCACTCCAAAGGGCGTCGAATTTTTCATGCTTTCCAGGCTTGGCTCGATTTTCATCCCACTTCAAGACAATGTCTCCTTCAGAGAAATCTTTTGACGAAAATTTCTTGTCAAAGTGTCTTTTTACTTGTTGTTGGCGACTGGTCATAGAAACCATAGCCCGGTCCCTTACTTCTTGGAGCTCCATTAGCTCACAAAGCCTGACCTCCATACTACTTCCTTCTAATTGCAGCTGATGAGCGAGGTCCAATGCTGGCAATTCAAGTGAGATGGGAAGCCTAGCTTCCCTTCCATATATGAGCGTATATGGAGAGTTTCTGATTGCTCTCTTCAGAGTGATTCGATCGGCCCACAGAGTTGTCTTTAGCTTGGCATGCCAAGTCCTTTGATTTTCTTCCATGGTCCTCTTTATGATTCTGATCAAATTTTTTTTTGTGGACTCAGCCAACCCATTCCCCTGAGGGTAGTAATTTGATGAAGTGCTGAGGTATATACCATACCTTAGCGCCCATTCACTTGTTCTAGTCCCCAAAAAAGCCAAAGCGTTATCTAAGATTATGGTGGCTGGGACCCCAAATCTTGTTACCAGGTCCTCATAAAACTCCAGGACTGCGCTTTCATTTGCTTCTTTCAGAGCAACAGCCTCCACCAACCTTGTGAAATAGTCCATAGCAGTCAAGACCCACTTGTGTCTAGCACTGGAGGGAGGATTGATCATGCCTATGAAGTCCAAGCCCCACTACATGAATGGCTGTTCCACCTGAATGGGCTGTAGAGGCATGGTAGCGAACTGTTGCTTTCCATCAAAAAGTGCACACTTCTCGCACTTTCTTACCCAGGCATGAGTGTCCTTGAAAAGCGTAAGCCAAAAATAGCCAGTTCTCATTATCCTTGCTGCAGTAGCTCTAGGAGCGAAATGACCACCTGCTGGCCCATCATGGAACTCAGCCAGTACCTTATCAGCCTGATTTGGGTCAATGCATCTTAGAAGGACCCCAGAGAGATCCTTCCTAAACAATACTTCATCAACCAGGACATAAGGGAAGGACTGGAGTTTAAAGTACCTTCTTCCGATGCTATCAAGACCCTGTGGGCACTCACCAGTGAGAAGGAAACGCCTCATGTCCTACATCCAATCTTTTATGACAGTTGGTTCCTCTGCCATGGCTGCATCATGAATTAGCAAGCTGCCCTCCCTTTGCTGCTTGAAGTCTGCAGCCAGCTGTTCGCACAGGCCTCTTCCCCTCACCAGCTTGGTGATCTTGATGTCTATGTCATACTCCATCACTTTGGTGATCCACCCTGCCCTTTTCTCATTCAAGTCTCGATTGGTCAAGAAATCCTTGACGCCAGGATGTGGGACCATGAGGTGGATCCTGCTATTAGACAACATATGCCTGAATTTCTTCAGGCTCCGCACTACTGCCAAGACTTGCTTCTCTACATACGTATATCTGACTTCGAAATCCTCTAACCCTTGGCTGAAAAAAGCAAGTGGCTGCTCGAGGTCATCACCATTTGCTTGGGTAAACATGGCGGAGATCACCTCTTCATTGCTGAAAGTGTAGAGGTTGAAGTCTTTGTTGAAGTCGGGGCTGATCAAAGTGGGAGCCCGGGTTATGGCTTGCTTGATGGTTTCAAAGCTGTCTTTTCTTTGCGCTGTCCACTTGAACTCTTCACCCTTCCTCAGCATAGAGGTGAGGGGCTTGACTATCTCAATGAAATTCGGAATGAATCTCCGAATGAAATTTATCCTGCCAAAGAAACTCTGCAGGCCTTTCTTGTGCTTTGGTAGGGACATCTCCAGGATGGAGCGAACTCTCTCGGGGTCAATGGACAAGCCTTCCTTGGACACGATGTGGCCAAGGAGTTTCCCCTCATGAACAACAAACACACATTTCTTTGGATTAAGAGAGATGTCGAATTCCCTGCACCTTTCAAAAATCTGTCTGAGGTGTTCTATGTGTTGGTTCGCTTTCTTGGAGAATACCGTCACATCATCGAGGTATACCAGCACGTTGTTGTTTATCAAGCCTCCAAAAGCCATGTCCATGGCTCGCTGAAAGGTAGCACCAGCATTAGATAGCCCGAATGGCATCTTCTTGTAGGCAAACGTTCCCCATTTAGTGGTGAAGGCCGTTTTATGCTGGTCACAGCCTTGCACTAGAATCTGATTATACCCTGACTAACCATCCAGGAGGGAGAAACGCTCGCTGCCTGTTACCTTCTGAAGGATCCGCTCCATACTCGAGAGGGGATAATGATCTTTTAAAGAGACTTTATTAAGGTCTCTGAAGTCGACACACAACCTGATCTCCCCATTTTTCTTTCTAACAGGAACAAGGTTGGCCAGCCATGAGGAATGTTTGATTGGAAATATAATTCCAAACTCAATCAATTTGGCCAGTTCCCTCTGCATGAAGGGCTCAATTGTCGGATTGACAGGCCTCTGTTTCTGTGTGACTGCCCTGGCGCCTGCGTCCAATTCAATGGTGTGCTGGGCGAGTCTTGGGTCGAAGCCCTTTAGATTACTGTAATCCCACACAAAAACATCTGAGAATTCCTGACACAGCAAAATGAAAGCTTGCCTTTCTTGAATCGTACAGACTTTTCCAAGCGCCAGCAGCTTGTCCTTGAAGATCTCAACCCTTTCATAATTCTCCTCTTTGGTTGTGATGCATGCCTTGTCATTTCTTAATTGGTCATCTCCATTGAAGATGCTCTCAAGCGTGACCAGACCTTTAGGGAGCTTATTGTTCTTCAACTGGACAATCTGATTGCCATATTGCTGCTGCAATTTCACCTGGTTGTGTGCTGCGAACTCAGCTTCTTCCTGTAGGAAGAAAGCTATTTGCCGGTCACTTTCGAAAACTTGTCAATTTGCAATGTTGTCTGGGACAGAGGGCCGAACTACCACTTTCAAGTGGCGTGAACCACAATCTCGGCTTATTTCCCTTGAAACATCAAACTGAGCACCAATTGTTGCCAGTCTGTCCACCTGTTTGTTTTGTTCTCTGAGAATGGAGGCGATGTTGAAAGCAAGGAAATCTTCCACCAAGTCCCAAACCCTATACTTGTAAGACTTCAGCAAGGAATTCTTGGTTAGATTCTGGCCTTTCACTTGATTTACAATCAGCTCGCTGTCTCCCATAACTTGCAATTCCTTGATCCCTCTTTTTCTTGTCCATTCCAGCCCATGGATAGGGGACTCATATTCTGCAACATTACTTGTGCAAGAGAATTGAAAACGAAAAGCTGAAAAGTACCTTTCCTTTGAAGGGGAGACCAGCATCGCCCCACCACCAGCTCCCAGCTTACTTCTGGAACCGTCAAAATACAACTGCCATAGACCAAAGTCGTCTTGGTTGGCCTTCATTATATTGGGCATGAAGGCGCCCTCTTTGTGCATATAGTAGACTCCAAGGTCTGCCTCCTCAATGAACTTGTAAGGATCATGTTCGAAGTTATCATTTCCCCACTCGTCCAAGAGTAAGTCTGCGACTCCTTCAAGAGCAGAGGACGGAGATTGGTCTGTTTGGGATTCTTCTGGGTCGATAATGGTGTAACTAACGTTGGCTGCCTTGGGCGAATATGGTTCTAGATGGTCCTTCTAGAGTGGCTCAGATTCGATTTTCACCTTGGTCCCATACTTGGTTCTAAAAACCAAATATGACCAATTCGCTGCAAGATAGCCACCTATCTTTGATGTGAAGTCCCTGGACAAGCAAATTGCAAAATAAGGAGGAACATCTACTACCACTATATCATGGGGAATTGAGAAGGTTGGACAAGCATGCAATGTCAAGCTTAAACCCTTCAAAATTCCAACTGTTTTTGCAGGTGTCCCATCTAGCTGCAGGACTCCTTTGTTCATTTCTTCATACTTCAGTCCCATCTTGTCAGCAATGCACTTAGGCATCACTGAGGTACTAGCCCCACTGTCAATTATGCAGTTGTGTACAAGGAAATCTCCAATGACCAAAGATACATAGAAAAGAGGAGTTTTTTCTTCCTTCTTTACCTGACCTGAAGTGGAAGATTGTCCATTCGTCATCAAGACATTTTCAGTGCTTGCTGGGATAGCTTGTCGATCCAACTCATGCAATTCCTTCTTTAGTACGTCCTTTTGTCCTGGAAGAGACAATGAATCCCATAAAGAGATGTTCATATGCAGCTTCTTCATTTGATCCACTATATTGACCTGGGGACTGCCTCCCTTCAAGCTTTCTTTTTTGCTAATCCCAACCTGAGTTGCACGCTAAAGGACTAAAGATGCAAACGGTTGTTTGAAATTTGGGGCCTTTTGATTTGATTGTGATGGAGAAAGTGTTGTTGCCGCTTCGGTGGTAGCTTGGGCTTCTCCCATTGCTCTTCTCTTAAATCTCGTATTGGCTGCAACACAGTCAGCCTGATGGTCTGCAGCGCCCACATAATTGATTGCACAAAATTTCCCTTCTAGATGATTCATGAGGGTAGAATCAGGCTGGGCCTGATTACTACTTGTGCTGGATTGAGTTGGAGCCTCAAAAATCTGGGAATGAACAGCTGCCTGACTGTCTGCATTCTAAAAATAATTCATCATCTCATTTGTGTAAACAGTCTGTTCTTGACCATATCCCATCGTCGGACAGCTTGGCTGCTCCTGTACTAGATTGTTCTAAGTCGGCACCATGACTTTAGATGATGAAGGGGGACCTGAGTTGTAATTTTGAAACGACCCGGTTTGAGTGAGCTGACCCTGTCCTGGATTATAGCCTTGAAAAGGGGGTCTAAGAGTCTGACCATAATGCCGATATCCTTGGTTCGTCCTGTTACTTTGAGCTTGCTGCCTTTTAAGAGCTACAAGTTCATTTGACATGCTCTACAACAGACTTTTAACCTCATTAAGCTCATGTGTCGAAACAGCAACTGGCTTCTCAATGGCAGGCAAGGGAGCAATTGTGGGAGCAACAACCTAAATTGGAGGTAGGATTTCTGGAAACAATGGCATGTGAGGCCTAGGGGCTATTTTCCCAGCCTGTACTAAACAGTTTTCAGCTGCTATGGCTATGTCGTAAGCAGCAGGCAGTATATGCCCTCCCATGGATTGGATCATCACAGCAATATCATTGTTTAATGCCTTTAAATAGTATAAAAAAGCATAGCTGGGAGTCGGTCTTACCAGGATGGGAATTCTATCCCAAGTCTTTTGAAACCGCGTGTTAAAATCCTTCATATACTCGTGTGGAGCTCTCTTTATGGTCGTCAGCTGCTCAGCCAGTGAGAGGTCGTCGCTTTTTTCCCCAAAACGATCTGTCAACTGAGTGCCCAATTCATTCCAAGAATGTATTGAATTCACAAGCAAGGTCCCGTACCAGTCAAGAGCTTTACCTTTCAGAGACAATGCTAGCAATCTGATGGCAATATTTTCTTCTGTTACATTGTGAATATTGCAGAGGTTGGAAATATTCCTAATATGCTCGACGGCTGTAATGGGTCCCGCTCCATTGAAAGAAGGCACATTTTTTAGAGTTGTTCCCGAAATTGGATCATAGCGTGGGAAATTCAAGGGGCTCTCACCACGAAAAGCCGCAAAAGGCAATGCCATGGCTGGGATTGGCTGTAACTGGGGTTTTGTTGCGTCTCTTATAACAGATCTAGGAGGGTTGTTTGTTGGATAAGGACGGGTCCTCTCAAATCGTAGTCTTTTAGCAAAGTTCAAAGGCAACTCAACGAAATCGAAAGGAACCCCTCTTGAAGCAGACCTTGTGGTGACTTTAGGCATAAAAATTTACGAAACTGGTCTTAATTTGAAAACTGAAGCTCTTACCAATGGAGTCGCCAGGTGCTGGAAAACTTAAAATTGCTGTGACAGGACCAGCATCAATCCTGAAACCTTACTGAGTTGTCAAATTGTGGGTCCCGCCGGGCATGCCAAAACTGTTGACGCAGGAAAATGCACCCTTTGGCAAGAAGTCGAACTCCTGCCTTCTCCTCGCAACATGGAAACTCCCCTCTCCCCTGTGGGACTGGCGAAGCTGGAGGGGAGAGTCTCTAAATAAGAGCTAGCTCCCTTTGATGCATCATGTTCGTTCTAGTAAGTGCTAACACATACATATATATAGATATATAATGGGGGGGACGAAAAGGGAGAAAGATTACAGGAAAACAAACTACTCTAAAGAGGTGATGCACCAAAATAAGTCGACCTTCCCACATCCACACTCAGGATCAGACTAAAACAACATACATACACTCAAACTTGGCAGAAAGACCAGGCTGCAAGAAAATGACAGGGAGGTTCTTATGAAAACACAGGAACAGGGACTCACCAAGATGCTGTGAAATACATATTGTAAGTGACTTCCTCTATTCTATACTTCCAAATAGAGCTCTTCTCCTGTCAGCTGCAGAAAATGGCGCTTTGTAGATAACTGATGTGTTGGTGTTGAACTTGTGAGAGCATCAAAAGACAATGACTGGACACAAATTAACACTCATGTCATACACAGAATATCCATCCAAGAAGAGGTAAAAAACTGCATTTATTGATTCAGGTGGAAATTTTAGCAGGGCTACACCTTGTAAAATGTGGAAGATGATTACAAAATGACAAGTTCGTAATATATATGAGAAACTAGGAAGTCCATTTGGCACTCCCTCTTTGCAAGTGGCAATCGCGTCCCTTCATTGGGAAGAATAAGTCGCTCAAAACATTAATGAGCCGTCTGCTTTGTCTGCTCGAAATCTGTCCTTTCAAGGTCAATACACGGTTTGTCCACCTATTAAATGTAAAATGGAGAAAATTGGTTGCTTTACTAGCTGTTTGCGTCCTCTCATGATCAATTCGCAAGAACTGTTTCACCTGCCCGAGTCACTTCTCAAATGGCGCCACTTGGACTAACTGCTTGCTCATTCCATGCTTGTCTCCTTGTCTTTCCTCAATTTTGTCTCTATCTGGCTCCTTCGGCCCTCGGGGGCGAACATTCGAGCGGGTCGCTGCATTCTGGCTCCTGGTTAACACTCTTTCACTCGAAAGCAAACAGCCATTTCATTTCGTTAACTTTGACGTCCCTGCGGCCGTCATGCTTTGAACACCAACGGATATTTCACTTTCTTGAATTTGACGGCTTCCCAAACGTCATCGCTTTGAAAACCAACAGCTATATTGTTCTGCTAATTTTGACGTCCTTCGGGACGTCCTCGGGTCCATCGCTACGTCAGTCGGGTCCATGTGGCTTTGTCTTTCTGCGGCTTGTCTTCGCTTGAAGCGCGCCCAAATTTCTTCGGACTTTTTGTCCGAAGGAATTTGGAACTGAGTCTATTTTCAAACCAAATTGAACCTTAAACGAATTTGAACCTTACCCGATTTTTCTTTGCAAATATTGAAGTGCCTGCCCTCCGAAAGGGCATTTTGACTTGAAGACTCCCCTTCAGCCAAGGGCATACCCTTGAACCAAGCCCGTTAAACCAAAAATGGTTCAACGGTTCAAGGTTCAATCATTGCGCGCCGACGGACTAATGAACCAAGGCCGATAAACTCTTTGCTTTGAACCGAACCCGTTGAACCAAGAAGGTTCAACGGTTCAACTATTGAACGCCGATGAACTTCTTTTGCCGATTGAACTGCCACGTTGAACCAAGAGATTGAACCATCCGCTTTGAACCATATTCGTTGAACCAAACCCGTTGAACCAAGAAGGTTCAACGGTTCAACAGTTCAATGCTTGAGAATTGAGAGATGTTGAACATGAAGATGGACTTTTGAACCAAAGGTAGCTGAACCACTTGAACCAGGCCATGAACCAAACTCATTGAACTTGAAGACGGATGAACCAAATGCCGAAGAACCATGACATGAACCTGTGCAACCTGAAGATGACTGGTACTAAATAGCAAGGGAAGAAGGGGACCAAAAATTTTCCCTGTGGGCAAAATTGGTCAACAGAATCAAGAGAGTCAAAGTCTCTAACTGCAAACCAAGTATTGCGTTCAACATCAATTTCTTCTCTGAAACCCTACTCTTTTGCCTTCTTGGTGAGGCCACGCTTGTACCTATCACTCAATTGCAGCTATGAGGTGGTGCCACTTATAGTAGATTTTATTTTAGGCACTTGTGCTGAATGGACTGCCTCCCCATTCACATTGCCATTCACATCTTCCACCATCCTCCACAAGATCTTCCGGCTCAAAATTCACTACGTCCATCTCCACCCCAGCTATTTTTTCTCATGCTCAAGCTTATCTTCTCGCTTATCGTCACAGTCACTATGATGTCGCAACAATAATTTACCCGCATTCTTTCTGTTTCCCAGCTGGTGCAAATGTTGGCTTTGACATACAGCCAGCCCTGCCACAGATTTTAAAAAGAAATAGTATATTTTGCATGTTAATCAAAATCGGGAACTAAATATATTGGCAGCAATTTATAATACTGAAATATAACTAAGACTGTGAGACTTAACAATACAGTGCAATAATAACAAATTATGGAGATCTATATTATTATAACTTCTTACATTTAATCCCATGGCCAAGTGGCCATGGCCTGCACATTCTTGGCTGTATAATGCTCTCTTTCTCATGCTTCACTTGTTCATATAACTGAAAAGAGATCGATTTGTCTTCCTATATGACTTTTCAGCTTCCTATATGACTTTTCTAATCTTCCCACCCATTACATGATGCCAAGAGATTTTCAAATATATTGAGGCTAAACACAACCTAACATGATTAGCAATAAAACCTGATTGATTTGAATTGAGTTATGCAAGATTTGGAGTTCAGCTTATCAATATCTCTAAATTAGGAAATGGTTGTTGTAAGCTCAGTATCCATTCAAGCTTCCCTGACCCAAAATCCTTGGAATTTTGTGGAAATCTGGGTACAAACATATGTAAATATCTATTGCCTCAATCCCTGGGCCATAGAGTGAGCAGTAGCTCACTTAGAGATTACCAAAATAACCAGAATACAGCTCAGGGATTTTGTAGCTCTTCCAACACTAGTCCAAGACATTTAATGCCTTCAACATCTCATAAATAACACTCTTTATATTTTATATTTTAAATTATTCTAAACTGTTTTAGCTTGTTGTATAAGCAATAGAATTCTCTAAAATACTGAACAGTGAGTTACAGTTGTAAAATAGAACATTCCACAACTAGTTGGAAATTTAGATGTGAATGTATATATTTTACCAATGGGTTGTAAGTAGACATATAAAACAATGCAGCAAAACAGGGGAGCTGGAAATAAAATGAAGAACAAAATATTATATGCAGGAGTCTTGCGTAATAAAATTATGTTTTATTTTGTATGTGTGAAAGCTGTGTTTTTTTGTGGATCTCTTTTACATTGAAACAACATTTTTATGATTCAATATAGCAATAACGTGATGGCCTGATTGCAGCTGGGTTCAGATCAAGAATAAGATGTATCCTCGACTTCAAATCAAGAATACGAGATTCAAGATCTATACAAATCTTAGGGTTATATTCTCAGTGGCAGTCTTGGGAATGTGTCATATGAACAGTTTCTTGAAGTTACTCAAATCAGGCAGAATAAGTTTAATTATTAGGTCGAATGACATGGATGCTCATATACAACCCCAACAACATAAGAACAGGGTATAGAAAACCATACTAGGCAAATGTAATGATCATGTAAATCGTCAGCACTAATACCACAAAAATTATAAAAAGCTGAGCACATAGCCTCATGTGGAAATTCCTGCTGAAGGCAGTCTTGTAATTATGCCTTGCCAACCATGCCCTGATCTATCTGCAAAGAAGGCACATGCACACAAAATATTTGATTCCGGTGGGCATTGGTTTGAGTAGTAAGCAAGCAACATATACTCCATACGGTGAAAACTGTGAGATTGAAAACATGCAGCATGGACCACATACACGTTCCCCATCAAACACATTGCTCTAAAATACAAGGTGGCACCTATTCGCTGACACAAGTCATGTCTCTGTGGTTTACCCTTAACCACACAATCAGTGATGAAATAAATTTCAAGGGTCTAATACTATGATGTGTTTAAGACAGCTGCTTTTGTTTTAAGCTTTTCTTAGTTGTATTAGATATTGAAATAAATAGGTTTCTTTATAAAATAAATATGCAGTTACTTCAACATACCCCTCCAAAACATTAACAGTTCCAATAAGGAGCATGCAATTTTCAATTTCACAAATATGTACCCTGAACCTCCAATATTATCTACTTGCAAGCACCTCATTGATCAACAGGCAGTGGAGCAACATTTACCATGTAACACAGATTCACAAGACATAAGTTTCTTTTATGATATTATTTATAAACAACATATTCCAACTCAACATATATGTTTCCTCTGTTCTATTAACCAGATGACAAATGGCCATTCTTTGAGACAACTAAAATTTTCATATCGGGGTCAACATATTCTCTATATATGCTTCTTTCTCATCCTCCATGTAAAGACTTAAAAAAGCTCTGCATCTGAGTTGTTGAAAGTTGATATATACATTCATGAAGAATAATAGCGTTAAAAATGAATTTAGAGTTCAAAACTTTCAATGGTACCTGTTACAGATCCAGTAAGGGTTAATGCCTTTCTCTTCTGAGAAAAGAGGGCACATCCAGTTTTTATTTTGTCTCGCCTCCTCAATATCTGTCATCGCCCAGTCTCTCAGGATTTATGTTTTGATATACCAAGTACCTTAAAAGACACTTAAAAAATAAAACATATAAGAATATGATGCATACTGTTTCGATCACACCTTCCCCGTAACGGAATTTCAATCAGGCTCGACAAAATACACCCGTACTTGAATGGCATACCGAGCAATCTGTTTTGCCTGCATCATTGACACCATGAATTTCATTGATATTCTATTTTATTAAGAGACGAATTGTAATATTTACAGCATTTCAGGTAACTCTAGAACTTTAATAATGTATAAGACGATACAGATGCATGCGCTTGCAGGTTAAATGGGAAATTCAAGAGCTCCTTAAAGCCAAAAGTAAAAAATAGAGAGAGAAGCTGGCCATCAAACCACACACGAAAGAGAAAGCTACTACCTATATCATCATCAGTCTGGAGACGATTACTCTCTTGGATAAAATCGGGAGCATAAATCGTCCCTACGAATTTTAAGATAATTTTTAAAGATATTTTGGGGTTTTTATTAAAATTGCTGAATTCTGAAAAAAATCAATGGAATTCGATGAATTGCGTGTGACTTAGGATTTAATCGCACGCTATAACGGAAGTTCTCTTACTATTCTACTGCAATATGAGGAGTCAATACAGGTGTAGCAAGTGCAGACTGCAAGAACAGGGGTTTAGAAAATGCAGACTTACACAGGAAACTAAACCTATAAAATTTGAATATTAGTAAGCAAATACATATATTTGACAGGCAATTCAAATAATTAGTCGATACTTACTGTTGAATCTGATTCGGCAATGGCGAAGATGAACTTAAAGGTGCCATAGGCGCCGCTCTTGTGTAGTGCCGAATCTGCTGCGTAATCCTCACTAGAGACTGCTTTTATATCCATTACTTTTATATACAGTGTGGTGAACGGGTGCGAAGAGCGCAGGAACCAGACCCACTGTAAACGTGCAATAACAGCAGAAGCGCAACCGGGTTCACTTCTAATTCCCCTAAATTCCAAAACAGAGCGCTAATTCCCCTCTCCCCTCCCCCAAAACAGAGGGCTATTTTTTTCCCTCCAAAAAGAGAGCGCTATTTTTTTCCAAAAAATTAGTGTTAATTTTTCAGTACGCTTTTTTATTTGCCATTGGTGTGTTTTCAAATATTCCCTTCTTATTCCCTTTCTTTTTCTTTATTCAAGTTATTGGATACATTGTTTGGAGCATGTCAACACTTTTGTGTTTGTCGAGAGTGCCTTTAATACTGCTTTCACATTCAAAGAGAGAAAATGAGAAACTTAAAGAAATGGTCAAGGCTTGTATGTACTTTGATGTAGTCTGCGCACCGTAATCCAAACGTTGTGAGAACTCCTCTTTGGTTGTGGAAGATGACCCCTGAAAGAGACAGACACTAAAACACAAAAAATGTTAGCTGATAAGAGGGTGGATTGCCAAGCAAAAGCTTGGTCCTAGAAGCACTAAGGCTTCTTGGAGGATGACAATCCACTGTTTAAAACAGAATATGACAGAAACAGAAAAGAGAAATAATAAAAAACTGAAAAGAAAGAACTGAAAGCAAATGCGTAACTGATAAGTTGCAATCTGCTTAGCACAGTCACCGACGTCGGTGATATTGCCGGCGTCGGTCAAGAAGGTCACCGACGACGGTTAGACTTCCGACGTCGGTAGGGGAAGTGGACGAGGTCGGTCGAGGTAATGGCCAGGGACGGGTTACAGGTCTAGTTTCTGGGCTGCAAGATGGACTGTGGTCTTGTCTGTGAGTCAAGGAGTTTGTTTGGGATGATAAAACAATAGATATAATATTTAATAAGAACTAAGGCAAATGGTATGTTGTCAAAAAAAGGGGTAAGGGGCAGGAAAAAGGCCTTTCAGCCTTTCCGTGAAGCAATTTAGTCAAGTTGATTAGATTGGTCTCAAGATGGTCTGTAGGTTTCTAATAGCTTGTGCTAAGTTGATTGAACAGAGGGTGTTGTCTAAAGAGAGACTAAAGGGGTGTCAGAGGCAAAGAAAAGGGAATAAGGGGTGAGAGAAGGCTTTTCAGCCTTTCCGAGAAGAACAGGGAAGGTTGGGTCAAAGATGTTTGGAATAGATGGTAGACAGAATGCTAATATATTTGAAATGACACTGAAATGAAAACAGTATAAATACTTAGCTGTGATACGAGTTGGCAAAGGTGCAGAAATTGTGTTTCGGTTGTCGCTGGTGATGGAGATATCGTACAATCCCTATGCAGAATGTCTGATACAAGACCTCAGTGCCTAGAAAATACTGTCAAGAATGTTGATCCCTGCAAGAACACCAAGAAGCCAGAACACTAGAAAGCAAAAGCACGAGAACTTTGTTTCGCTGAAAGAAGATTAGAGATTCGTGATTAGCTCCAGAGATTAACGATCTGTCATTCAGGTGCATCAAAGGGTTAGAAAATTGGTTTAAGTATAACTGACGTCGTCGATTTTGCCAGTGTCGGCTGACATTTGGCCGACGTCGGTGGGTGGAGAATGGGTAAAAGAGCCACCAAGCCCGTTCTCCATCCGTTAAGTGCACTATCCGTTGGAGAATTGTCAAAGGTTGGGCTAAATATGCACGAGAGTTGGTTAGGCGGTTAGAGAGAAGTAAGAATAGGTCTTGGGTGAGTCATAGGGTGGGAAATAGTCCAAGGCGAGGTGTCAGACGAGGTGTTATAGGTGATGTGTCAAAGGGGAAGATATTAATAATAAATTATTATTTTTAAATTAGTAAGTGCATGGTTTAAGAATGGGTTAAGAATGGACCAAGGGGGAAGGTGACCAAGGGTTAGACACAATTTCGGTGTCTACATTTGCCCCTTTTTGTCTTGTTGGTTGCTCTAGACGAACTGCAAGACAAAAACAGGAGTCGGTTGCCTCAGGTATAAGATAAGGTTGATTTCGTCTTGTTGGTTGTTCAAGTGAACTGCAAGACAAAAATAGGAGGGTTGGTTGCTCCGATTATAGATGAGGTATTCCCCCTCAAAGCAGGAGTCGAGAGAAGGGAACTTGGAATCGGGTGCTGATTTGACAAAGATTGGATGAAAAAGGGGTGAAGATAGAGTGAGAACGCTGCAAAAGTCGTGATTGCGTGTACACCACTTCACGAGGATGGTCAGGTCAAATTGTCGCAGGTCGAGGGTCGAGGAGTGCCAAAATTGAAATAATCGGGCCCCAACATTTAGTCGTCTGCTGATTGGGTTATTCAATCTATGCTGAAGCTCCAATGGTCATCGTGTTCCAGGTATCCTAGGCTCAGGAAGTGCTCCCAAAAACACGAAAATGTCATAAGTAGTGGGGATCAACCGGCTTGCGATCCTATACTTGTGAAGATCAAAAGTATGCGCATAATTTTGCTAACCAATCATGAGGTAGCATACATGCAAAAACAACCAAGGCAAAATCGCTTTGGAAGTAGTCGCGATTAGAGGAGATGGTCATGATCTCCAAGGTCTGGTGGTCGATGGATGGAGGCAAAAGTGATCTCAAGTGTGCCCCAGGAGGCCAAAATGACGTGTACTAGAGCGCTGACTGATTGAAGACATGATTTTGGGGCAACATGATGAAAAAAAGAGGTTTGAAGGTTGCCCCAAAACAATTATAGGCAAGGGAAATTAACACGGTCCCTTGGTCACTAGCACAATAAGCTATTGTCCAAATAACCATGTTAGTGTCCATATGGAATAACCTAGAGCAACAGAGGCTTGGGTCCCTAGGGGAAGGTCTAAGACTAATTTTAGGATGTATAGGGATATGTAATACATGAACAAAAGTTAGATAAGGGTCGATAAATTCCCTAAGATAAGTCTAGGGTTAAGATAGGGATGGGTGGTCTCAATTTACACTCATTTCACTCAAGTGACATTTTATATGACTACATATGCCAAGGAGCTAATAGGACATATAAATGTTGAACATATTTTTAGATTTTTAAATTTTTTTATTTTTTTGGTATCTTTGGATTATGAAAAATAAAAATACTATTCTATGATCACATCCAAAGTATGGTCATAATTATCTCCTCATTATGAACGTAGCGTAATAAACTAGTGACACTATCGAGGATCATGTATAGGTATAGTATCTACCACTATAACATATGTGATGTTTGATGTATTTAAAATATGTCTCTATGGTCGAGAAGTAGAAATAGTAGGAGTAGAGTTCTGTGGAACCCATCATTGAATGGTCTATGGTTTATTTGGAAACCTATTTTTTTGGGTCCTTCGAAGTAATATTACACTTACTTTTTGTCTTGACTTTTTTAGCTTTTCAATTATTAGATACATTATTGTATTTATATCTATTTACATCACTAATTTAGTATTGATATTTGTTATTTTTCACTATGTGTTAGAGGGAAATTTTATAAATTTGAGTTAGAAAAGATATCACAAAATAAAAACTAAAAAAATAAAAATTAGTCTTTTCAAAAATAAAAATTTTATTTTGTAAGTTTAAATAACATTATTAATATTTTAAAATTATATTTTTATTTAATTAATGAACTCATTCCAATTATTTAAATATAAACTTATTTTAAATATTCTATACATATTTAAAGATGAAATCTAATTAAAAGAAAACACTACAAACACATTATTTAGCTCTTTTTTATTATTATTTAAAAGTAAAGAACTTAAGCTAACCAAAGATTTCATATTAGAAAAGAGCATCCCCCCACCCCAAAAAAAAAAAAATTATTCGAATATTCCAAACAATGTGGGTGCTAGTTAGAGTCAAAAGAGATTTTTCACAATACAACATGGATAGCATGGAAATTTTCTTGAGCCATTAAATAAGAAAGGATGCTATAACAAGTAAGGTTAGATAGCATTAAAAGAATAAGGTAATTGTTCATGTAATTTAATTTACATTTCATTAAAGAGGAGATATTTCTCACTTGAAATTCCACTTATATGTATAAGAAAAATATATTTATTATGATTTCAATCATATGAGATATATAATTGTTGTTAGGAAATTACAAATTTTACAATAATATAATAGAATGTAATAAAAGAGGTAATCAAATAGATAACAATGTTCAAATTATATGAGACAAAACATATAATTTATGTGGTAAAATTTTAATAAATTAAGAAAACAACTATGGTACAAGATATTAAGTTTTATTAATTCCAAGTTAAATAAATTATACGCGAATTTGTTGTGGAGATTACATGTGAACTACACAAAGATAAATATGTATAATTGGCAAAGTATCGTTAGGATTCCGTCTCCTAAAAATAGAGAGGAAAAATGTCATTAAGATTTTCCTTTCTAAAAATAGAATTTAGTGGAATTCATCTTCCTAACAATAGTGGGGGCGGAGGGGGCGTGGGAGAGGGCGAGGAGCATTGTCCCCCCCACACCCTCTGTTGAGGAGTGGGATATAAACCACATCGCAAAAGGATCCAAAATTTAACTTTGTTGTCACATATCTAACAACTACAACTCCTTGAAGGGTATCTCGAGTCAACCAACTTCGCACATAGTTGTCTTGCTATTGTTTTTAAGGGTTGGGTCAAGGAGAGAAAATAAGACAATTTTGCACATTTTGTGTTGAATTTATATATTGTGAGTGCACAATATTGAATGATATCTAACAATGCAACGACTTAGAAAAATCATAATTTTAAATAGAGGAGAGTATAATTTTGACAAATCTTGACACATTCAGTTGTTACATCTGGTATAGATTTGACAGTTTACCAAATCCACCCAAAGCATTTTTGTTAGTTGAAATTGAAGTGTAAAATCCATCCTTTCAGAATTAAACATCTAGATTTAACGCATACCTATACACTCACTTTCTGATCATTTTTCCAGTGTCAAAATCCCAAGATTTTAAATAAACATGTCAAATTCTATTCTCATTTTTCATTTAATCTTTATTACTAAAACATGCATGAAATTAGGATAGAACATATTTTATATGGTGATTATAAATGATAATTCAAAAAATAGAATAAAATTTGGGCCAATGTGTGCGTTGCCCTAATTATCCATTTTCAAAAAAGACAAAAAGTTGCATTTATTCAAATGCCAAATATTTGTCACTAAAATCACTCTTTCTTGAAATAACCATTTCTAGATCCTCACAATATGTAATCCTCCTTGATCATTACAATTCCACCGTCAAAACTAGTTACACTTATGTCTTGTGAACCCCTCTATTTGACTTAATTGCCTTTGCCTTTGCCTACGTGATCTATCACATCCTTTAGATCCATCATATTGAAGGTTTTTAGGAGGTTATATGTCTCCATTGAACCAATTAAATCCATAGTCCTTCCATGCATTATGTGGATAACACACATGCAACCAGGGCATATTTGTTCTTTAAATCATCCTCCACTATACCATACAACCTTGGTCTCCTCACTTGACCACCTTACATGCAAATCCACCACTTACATCTACATGATCAAGCCTACAACATTGAGACATGAAGCTTACTTTTATCTTGACCTTCAAACTTTATCAATCAAGATATGGCTGTAATTTTTTATTTACCAATGCATCTGTATTATTTTTAATCATATGTTTGATTTTTGTTTGCATTAACATTAGGATCGTCAACACCTATTGTTTACAACCTCAATAGTGCTCCCATCTAAAAGGAGGAGCCAAAGACAACGTATGAAAAATAGTATTGTCTTTGATAAATAATCAATAATGTATTTTAATACATGGCTATGTTTCTTTTATCATGATCTTTGATTAAGTGTTATGGATTGAGGGGTTTCCATTCTATAGAATTTATTAGGGAATCAAACCTAACCTTATCTTTTTATGGTATTTTTTAGGAATTTTACTTTATTGGATAGTGAGACATTGCACTTTATCATTATCGTACCAATTGGAATAAAACCCTTTTGATTCATACCCTATGTGCTTAAAATATAAGCGCCTTTAATTTGGTCAAAATACATTCCTTCATTTTCTTGCACATTGAAATATAATATCCTTGGAACTGTAAACGCTACTTTTATACACATTGTATATCATGTCATCATGATGTGTGTTGTAATGCCCCTCGTTGAGTAATTATTTAAATAATTACATTTTACCTTCATCTTTACCTTTTACCACATAGGTTAAATGAGGTAATTACTATAGTTAAATAGTAATTAATCCCCTTTTTACTATCCTTAACCATAAAATCTCAAAATTAAAAAAAAATATAAATCTACCCAACCTCCTAACAAACTTATCCCGTGGTTAAAATAACTCGAACAACCTCGAAAGTCATTTTAACCCTCATTTACCTCATGCCAACTTGTTAGAATGACTTCTCATTTATCTTCACCCTTTATTGGTAAATCAACATCGATCCAAATCGACGATGATCGGTTAGGATCGACATTGATCAATAAAACCACAACAAACCTCTATTGTGGAAGTGGAACGAACGTGAAAGGAAGGAGATCATTTTGATCATGAATTTATATCAAAACCAGTCGCAAATCTACAGAGACCTTATCAGCATCTTGCTACCTTAAGAGCACTTGATAAGTGATTTATTGTCAGGTGATTTTGAAGGTCATTTTTAATTATTTCTGACATCACTTTCTTCAAACTATCCAAGGTTAGTATTGTATTGTATTTAAGCATTTATTTAATTCTACATCTCTATCTTTTATCTACATTTTGTTTCTTTCATTTTATCAATTTCTAGGCTGTCATTATAGTCTTTTTAGTATTAAGCACTTTTGCACAGAATCAACATCGATTCATCTGAATCAACATCGATCATGTTGGATCGTCATCGATCCTTTGCCAGATAATAACATAAGTCTTAAACAACCTATTTTAAATCTATGGTTATCTATATTTTGTCTCTATCTATTCTACATTCAATTTTTATCATTTTATCAAAAATACAGGTCGTTATTATAGTTTGTTTTTAAAATTTAAGCTTTTATATAGAATCCACATCGATTCATTTGAATCAATGTTGATCCTATTGGATTGCCATCAATCCTTGCTTAAGTTTCAAAACATTCTTATCATCTATTTTTCTCAGTCTTAAAATCTATTAAAACCTGCATTCTAGTTTGCTAAAAATCTATTTGTGCATGTAGATGATCTTGCTTGGATAAATACATGATTCGGCTAGCATTTTTTATCTTCCTATAGTCCCTCAACCTCTATTTGTTGATCAGAGTGATATTGCATTTGAGCTAGGACTTTGCGTCGTGGCTTTCATATGTGATTTTGCATACACTAAAGAACAATTGGATGTAATCCAAGAAGACATAGATATTGCTATTGAATTATGGGATGCTTATTTTAATCATATAAATCTTGTTTTCGATTAATTATCTTTAGCATTGATTATCCATATTCTACGTATTTTGTAATTTCATGTTTATTTATAAACTTGAATGTTGAATGTGGGCTGACATCCATCTAAGGAAGTGTATCACTTCTTGAGACTGGTTTCGTACTAGGCAACCCACTCATTTTTTTATTAATCTATTTTTTATTTAAGTGTGGTGAATTGTAGGTCATTCCTCCCCAACCAAAGAGGAGTTCACACAAAGCTTGATCAACGGTGCGCAACCAACCATCCATATCTCCAGATAACTCTAAAACTTGCATGTACTTTGTTTTTAGTAGCTAATTAGTCCACATTGAAAAGCATAAAAAATACTAAAACATTTTGGCACCCTGGTGGGACCTAAGTCTCATTTTTATTTGTTAAATTCAAAATCATTGAATTTGCTATATAAACATTCATCCAAAGATAACTTTAGGGCTGCATTTTATTTCCTTTTCTTAAAAAGTTAAAATAAATTGCATTCATCTTTCCTGTTTAGATTCTTGCACATAAAATAATCTAGGCAAAAATCTATCGTAGTTATCACTTTATCCACACACAAACCAAATCACAAAATCAATTAACACATCTAAATCCCTGAGATAAGGAAATCGATGGGGATTTTATCACCTCATGGCAACCTTCTTTTCGACGATCCTACTTGGATTTTACCACCAAGGGGAGGACCAACTCAGTTCTCTAGCTGAGTATAATCTCTGGACCATTGGTATATTTTCGCTAAGCACCCGCACTAGTTATGGGACTGTGATGTGAGGGGAGCAAGCCCCGAGTATCAAGCCACGTACCGATACCAGTATAGATCTCCTTTGAGTACCAAAACAAAATACTTGAAACCATTCTTAAATTACCATTTCTTAGGACCTTCGTTATCTTTTCTTTTTATGTATTTCCTTTCACATCTTAAAGTTAAAAGAGAAAAAAACTTTTTTGGAATGACTTTAGTGTGTGTGTCTTTCATCCATCATTAAAGTGAGATAATTCAAAAAAGTTTTATTTGTTTTATTTTCTGTTCATGGTTTTAACTAGGCAACAATCAAAGAAAGAATTTGAGGAGGGTGGTACATCCTCTCCTATGAAGCATACACCTAGTCATGCTTCTTCCCCTGAGTCCTTTGAGAATCCTATGTTTCCACAGTATTATCCTTAACAAGATCCTTCCTTTGCATAAATACTACACAATAACCCTGTTTCTCTTAATTATTATTTGAATAGTTAAGCAATACATATTTCTCCTTCCCCCCATGCCCAAGACTCTCCACATAGGTATGGGATGCCTTTCGAGGGAATTGAGAGAATTGGAGAATTTACCACGGCCATGGTAACCTTTTCCACTGGATCTCCTCCATTTGGCTCCAATGCTCAAATATCACAACCTTTAGAGAACCAACCATTCATGGTATCTACCAGTTCTCCAATCATTACTCATATCCAAAATACCATTCTGCCTATATCCACCATACCTTCCCAAACGTTAGTGGTGTCAATTCCTACAAGTCTCCCACCCATTAGGATGACTTTGGCATATAATACATAACAAATCCCTCATGCACAACAAATCCTTCACACACAACAAATCCCTTATGCCCAACCTTTCCAACAGTATGTCTCCTTGACCACCTAGTATGTGGTTTCATCACAACTAGTGATAACCACTCACGTACAGTCTTTCCCACAATAAAATATTCCACTACAAGTCCCATAATACATAGTGGAATCTTAACCTATTATGTATACCATAGTAGGATACCTTCCTTCATAGCCTATGTCTACCTTTTTACCAAGCTATCAACCCCTTCAACAAGGTGTTTTAAGAAGTGTGCCTCAAAGTAATACTCAAATAGACCTCATGAACATCCTTGTGAATAGGATGGCTAGTTTGGAAGCCTCTGCATCATGACATAATACAATGCTCACATATGAACAAATTTGTAATGAGCCAATCCATCCCTCTATCCTTATTCGACCATACCCCTCATAATAGGAGCTTCCTAAGTTTACTAAATTTAAAAACAAAGAAGATCCCCAGTAACACCTTAGGGCCTTTCGACACGTGTGTTATCTTATAGCACATGATGATGCCCTCCTACTTAGAATAATTCCCATATCATTAGCGGGATATGCATTAGATTGGTACAATTCCATTCCCCAAATTCTCTCTTTTCCTTTGGACATTTGGCCCAAATTTTCTTGGAACACTTCTCAATCAATATTTCTCAAAAAATGACTATCACAAATCTTTACACTATTAGACAGTTTGATGACAAATCCATATCAAACTTTATGGCTCGATGGCGTAACTTAATCAACTAGCTAACCTTTTCCTTGCCATAAATAAAATTAATTGAGTTATTTTCACGTGATTGTGCAAAACATATATTGTCCATGTTACAAATTCAAACTTTTAAGACTTTTGATGAAGCCTTTACCATGGGCCGTAAGCTTGAACTTCGTGGCATTATAGAGGGAAAAGGTAAGCTATGTAATAAGAACTTGAAAATTGATCCCTCCAAAAGCAATAACAATAATCCTAAACCAAAAGGGGCAGCAAATGCAGTTACTGTAAAAACTTCTTCCCCTCCAGCATCTAACCAATTGGGGTCTTCTGCTTCTAAAACACATCAACCTAGGGGCCTTATTCATTTTCTTTGTAAGAAATATACCCTTATAGGAGAGCCTTATACTTAGGTATTAGATAAATTCCTGCAAGCACTTGTTATTAACATCCCTCCTATTAGACTAGTCGATGATATGCATCCTAAACCCACTTGGTATAAAGAAGATGAGTTTTGTGCTTATCATAGGGTAATAAGACATGACATAGAATGATGCCAATCATTTAAATTATTGGTACAAAACCTCATTGACAAGGGGGACCTTCGGTTGAATAATCCAAATGCTCTTCCTAACAAAGCCTTAGATATTAATAAACAACCATTTACAAACCATCCATCCACATCGAATGCAATCCAAGTTAATCCTAAAGAAACACAAAAACAAGCTACTCCTATGATTGACACAATCTATGATCAGTTGTTTCCTAAAAAAGTCCCAAAGAAACCTTTAATCTTAGATTTCCTTACAAGAGATGCTTTTGATTTGAGTCAACCTGAGATCCTTTAAACCAGTCCTGAAATCCTCCTAGAGCTCCCTAATCTCATTACATGGGATTGTTCACGTGAACCATCACCTTCTCATACTAAATATCCTAAAGGGGAAAATGACACTACTCCTCGGGATGTCACAGATAAACATCTTGATACTTTTAGAGTTGGACATTCTACCCCTTTGATCCCTGGAAATCATATAATGCAATCCTATCCTTTTGCCCAAAACCTTGACCCTTCAAAACCATCCTCTACTATAACACCTCCTTACCCTAAAGATATTAAAGGAAAAGGTAAAGCTCCTATCATCAATAGCTAGGACAATTGTCTTGGTATTCCACCAAAGAAAGCCTTAGCTCATCCTCAGGTTAAAGTTGATCTTTTTCAAATGTCAAAAGATACAAACCTTAGTCTGAATACCCCCTCTGTTGTTAACACATGGAAGAACAAAGGGCCTATCCCTTTTGTACCATATCCATTATCTAATTTAGGTCCCCATCTATCTTATATACCTGTCATAGGTGCTTCTACCCAAACACATGGGAAAATGTAAAGTTTTCCTCCATTATTAGTCACACCTCCATATACACATTCCTTTATTAAGGGACCACTAGAAAAATCTAAAGGAAAAGAGCTTAAAGTTGTCCCTCCTATAAAGGCTAAATGACAAAACCAAATAAGTAATACTTTGTCAAAAGAGCTTGTTATCAAAACCCCTATAAAACCATAATATGATGCTTTAAAGGGATCTTATGTTGTAATCTTGAAACAATTATTGAATACATCCCTCATTACTTTAACACCTATACGTTTCATCAACCTTCACCCTCAAAGACCTGATTGGTATATAAATCAAGAAATATGTGCATATCATAGAGCACCTGGCCATGATACGTAAAATTACAATGCCCTTAAGGCTATAATCCAACAGGTAGTTCAGGATGATGACCTCTTAATTGATGATCTCAATGATCAAACTCCTAAGCAAAAGGTTGTTATTCCATCCATTCCACCCACCCATAATCCTACTAGTCCTATAAGTGATAAAGAGTTGGTAGCCTCTTCAAATCCACCTTTATTACACATTGATGTCATTCATGTAACCACCCATTCTCAAAACTAAAATCCTAATAAAGCTGGGGTTTCAATTATAGGAGCCTTTGCACCCAATATGCTTAAACCATATAAACAAAATCCTAAAGTTTCTCTTATAGGAACTACCCCAGCTGAAGCTAAGGAGTTGGTACAAATATCCATATTAAAACAACTCCATCAAGCACTTGTAAAGATGTCATTATATGAGCTTATCAAAAATTCTCCACAACATCGACAGGTAATGATAAAAGCTCTCCAAGCTATTGAGGTTTGACTAGATGAACCTCAACTTTTGTCAGCTTTTATAGGAGCCCTTCAAATGGTCTCAAGTCTTAATTTTACTAATTATGAGGTTGTTCCTTTATTGCCTGAAGATCAAGATCCCACCCTTTTCATTACAACTCAAATAAATTAGACTCAAATTAAAAGAGTTATGATTGATAATGGGGCTAGTATTAATATTATTTCCTCACATGCTTTCCAATAATTACAACTACCATAAACCATTGTTTCACAATCCTCAACAATTCTTCATGCATTTAATGACACAATAGCACCCACAATAAGAAAAATCATTCTCCCCATTTGTGTATGTCCTTGCACCATTAATGAGCTCTTTTATGTGATAGAAGGGACTTTACAATACAACATTCTATTAAGGCATTCATGGATTCGCACGATGCGATATGTACCCTCCACAATTTATCGATGCCTTAAGTATGAACATGAAGGTCAGGTACACATCATCCCTACTGATCCTCATCCCTTTAAATCATGCAATTTCACCTTTAGGCCAAGTAATGTCATAATAGCCTCACCTAACATTATCCCATCTCCATCTTCCAATCAAGCTTTGACTAACACGATGATCACTGCCTCAAATCTACTTGCTCTAGAGTTCATTGACTCCTTGATGCAATAACTTTCGATGGGAGAATATCAGTTATTAACTCTTAATACCTTACCCACTCCTAGAGAATATGGTCATCTTGATAAGCAACTCATGTATTCACCCAGTCTACGTGAGCTCATTCCTTTTGGACCACCTTTCTTGCGTACTCACTTAATATATGGTGGGATCAATCAAGCTACCTTAGAACCTCATGATCATGTTTGTGCTAAACCACTTACATCTAATTTCTCTTTTCTTAGCAATCCCTAGTTTGTTCAAGCTTATCTTTATCATTGTGCCTGGAAAGGCTTTGGCATGGGTAGATATGAGCAGGGTTCTCACAATGTCACATTAGGAGATTTCAAAAAACCACATGAAAAGCACGGCTTAGGTTTTAAGAAAGATTCTAAATCCACCCCCAAACTTATTCTTCTACCATCTTTGGAAGAAGAAGAACCATCTTCCTTGTTTGACACCTCTTCCTTGACTAGCGATACCATATCCATCCCTCCTAACTTTTTTTAGTCAATATGATCTCCTTAGAACCCCTCATCTTCCACTATGATGATGAAATATGAACCATCCCCTTAGTATATCCTAACTTAATAGGACCTGAAACATCAACCATCCCTATTTTTCAATGTCAGGACGATGAGTCAATCTTGACCCATCTAGATGCTGAAAACTCTTATCTTCACAATTCTCTTCCATCCTAAATGTCTAGCCTATTAAATGAATCTACTGTTGATATTAATATCAGGTCTCAATAAGTCTTAAAGATTATTAAAATTAGCAAAGCCCTAGTTCCACAAGAAAATTAGGATTTTATCACTTTTTTATCAGACTGTAGTAAAGCCTTTGCCTGGTCTTATAATGATATGCCTGGTATTGACCCCTCGATCGTTATCCATAACATTATTACCTTTCCTGATGTTAAGCCGATGAAGCAAAAGCTTAGTAAAATGCATCCTCACATCACACTTCTAGTAAAAGAAGAACTACAACACCTTTTATTCACTAACTTTATTCAACCCATCAATTATCCTTAGTGGATGTCCAACATTGTTCTGATCACTAAGCCTTCCAGGGGACTTTGCATTTATACAGACTTTCATGATTTAAATCTTGCCTGTCTGAAAGATGATTTCCCTCTCCCTAACATCAATTAATTAGTGGATTTGACTATTGGTCATGAAATGTTGTCCCTTATGGAAGGTTTCTCTGGTTACAATCAAATACTTATTGCACCAAAAGACCAACATAAAACTGCATTTATTACTCCTTGGGGGACTTTGTGCTACGGTGTTATGCCTTTTGACTTAAAGAATGCAGGAGCCACCTATCAGCGGGCCATGACTTATATATTTCATGACATAATCCATAAAATTGTTGAAGACTATGTAGATGATCTCTTTGGGAAGTCGAAGCTCCACAAAGATCACCTATATGTACTTAATATTATTTTTGATCGTCTACTCCAGTATCATGTGCATCTAAATCCGAAAAAGTGCATTTTGGTGTCTTGATGGGTAAAATTCTAGGCTTCATTATTTTTATTCATGGAATAAAAGTGGATCTTGCTAAAATCAAGGCTATTTTAGAAATGCCTCCTCTGTCCAACCTTAAGTAGCTTCACAGTTTACAAGACAAGCTTTAGTCTATTCGTCATTTTATTTCCTAGCTCTCTGATCGGTGTCAATATTTCCACCATTTATTAAAGAAGCATAGTCTATCTATATGGGATTCTCATTGTCAAGAAGCCTTTAATGTGCTCAAGGACTATCTTTTATCACCTCCTATACTCACTCCTCCTAAGAAAGGACAACCTTTCTTCCTTTACATCTTAGCTACAGATCATGGTCTAGGTTCTATGCTTGCCCATCCAAATGAGCATCACAAAGATCAGGTTGTTTATTATATAAGTCGTACCCTTGTAGAATATGAAACACGCTATCTGCTTACCAAAAAAATATGCCTAGCATTGGTCCTTGTACCTTCTAAGCTTCATCATTACCTACTTAACCATATGATGTATGTAATTACAAGTTCTAATCCCCTTAAGTTTATGCATTCTAAGCATTATCAAAATCAGTGGATGGCCAGATGGATTATACTTCTAGCTGAATTTGATTTGGAGTTTCTCCACCAAAAATTTGTTAAAGGGCATATTATTGCTAGTCACCTGGCTGAAGCACCTCTTAGTGATAATCAACCAAACAATTGTGAATTCCCCAATGAATCTATCACTTCCACTTCTCAGTTAGTTCTAGAGTATCAAATGACTCTATTCTTTGATGGGTCTAAATGTGAGCGAGGAGGCGGCATATAAATTATATTAATCCCTTCTCAAGGTATTCCCATCCCTTTGTCTTTTAAATTAGACTTCAATTGCACCAATAATATGGCTAAGTATGAAGCATTGATTATAGGGCTTCAGATTGCCCTTACATTAGGAGTTAGGTCCATTAATATCTATGGGCATTCCTAGATAGTGGTCAATCAGATTACTGGGGTATATCAATGCAAGAATGACATCCTTCAAAGATATAAGATGTTAACCCATCATCTTTTGTTCACCTTCGAACGTTATGCCATCTAGGCTACCCCTAGAGCAATGAATAAATTTGCTGATATTATGGCATCTCTTGCCTCATTTATCCTTGCCTAATCTCAGGAATCTAAGTTATTTATCCTTATCTATCGAGTTAATCAAACTTATTATACAAGAACTGATCTTCCATCCATCAATAATATCGAGGAAAATCTAGAGGAGCCATGGTATGCATAGATAGTTGCTTATATGTCTGTAGGACTGTCTCCTCAACATCTATCCAAAGGTGCCAGATGCATTTTGTAGCAGAAAGCTGCTCGCTATATCATACTGGGGGTGTTCTTTATAAGTGTGGTTTTGATGGCATTCTTCTCCGTTGTCTCCAAAAACATGAAGCTACCTTAGCCATTCAGAAAGTCCATTATGGGTCATGTAGTGGACATTTTAATGGTCACATAATCGCTAAGAAGATTTTACATTTAGGTTTTTATTGGTCCACCTTAAATCAAGATTGTTTCACCTATGTTAAGATGTGTGTAAAATGTTAGTAGCATGAAAACCTATCCCATGTACCTAGTAAATCCTTGCAGGCAACAAGAGACTTTTGGCCATTCTCCTAGTGGGGGCTCGATCTTATAGGGCAAATCTATCCTAAATCCTCCTAGCATCACAACTTTATTATCACCGCTACATAATACTTTACCAAGTGGGTGGAAGTTGTGCCACTTATCTCGACTAAGATAAAAAAAAGTGGAGTTTATCCACCAGTACATTATTTGTCATTTGGAATTCCATATAAAATAATAACAGATAATGGAAAATCTTAAAAAAATAAAAAAGTTCAGGCATTATGTGATTCATTTAAAATTAAATTGAGTTTTTCCTC
Source organism: Torreya grandis (assembly GCA_037957365.1). Lineage (NCBI taxonomy): Eukaryota > Viridiplantae > Streptophyta > Pinopsida > Cupressales > Taxaceae > Torreya > Torreya grandis. The sequence continues at coordinate 513,586 of JARHVA010003789.1, forward strand.
ACCTTATTATCCTCAAACTAATGGTCAAGCAGAAGCATCTAATAAAACTCTAGTCAAAATTCTAACTAAAGTTCTTAATAAAACTGGTAAGGATTGGCATCTTCGTATCCCTTTCACTTTGTGGGCATAGCAAACTAGTATTCGAACCCCTATAGGTGCTACTCTTTTTTCCCTAGTCTATGGTACATAAGCTGTACTTCCATTAGAAGTCCAAATTCCCTCTCTTTGAGTTTCCCTTAAAGACATTGTTTTTGATAATGATTTTCATCAGGAGTGTTTATCCCAACTTGAACTCTTAAACGATCATCGTGCAGTAGCCCTTGATCACCTTCGTATATATCAAGAAAGATTAAAATGAGCATATAATCAACATGTAAGAGAGCATGAATTTAATATTGGAGATCTTGTGCTTAAATAAAATCAACATGTCACTAATATGGAACAAAGTAAAAGGGGTAAATTTGCTCCTAATTGGCTTGGACCATATATCATAACCCATAGATATGGATCTGGGGCATATCGTTTGGCTTCTCTTGATGGTAAACCAGAATGAGAACCTCTCAATGCATTGCATCTACAACCTTACTATAGTCGATAGATCTTGGCTCATCTTGGTTAGCTTATCTTTTATCTTGTCATATCCCTTTATCCCAAAATACCAAATAATGATATGAGAGTTATGTGGTTATCCAGTAGTCACCATAACCTCAACCTTAAATATGTATACTCTAGCTCTATACATAGCATTCTCTCATTGTTAAGTTTCACCTGTTATGAGAGAAACCCCAAATCATTATTTCCCTTATTTCCTAAACACCATTAATTTCCTAAGATAACCCAATCATCTCATATGATGAATTCATGGAAGCCATCCTAAGGTATCTTTTTATGCCATTTTTCAATAACTTATTTGGGATTCAAAATCAATGAAAATCAAAAGTATCAAAATGGGCTCAATAAATAGACTGCTTCCTTAAAGGACAACTATAATCAAATATGTAAAGACAAAATAACAGACTGATCCCTTGAAGGACAACTGTGCAAAAAATATATATCAAAATGTAGACCACTCCCTCAAAGGATGGCTACCAAGTAGAAAACTCCCTGCATTGATCAGTTTTCAAATAATGCCATTATAAAGCCCTAAAAAAAAGTAGTAAAAAGAATGATATAAATCTACCTAGGTTGCGTCATAATCTATTACCATTTAGAAAAGGATGTATAGGCCATGTAGATGAGAGGTCCTCTCTTGGTTATGGTCCAAGTTAATGCTAAGCAAATCCATAATATATAATCATTAAAATCCATAAATCTACAACCATTAAAACATTAAAGGTCATCCATAATCCGTAGCATATAAATCATTAAATCTGTAAATCATGATAGTATAAACACATAATCGACAATCCATAATCCTAAAACATAAAAATTCTATCTCATAACATCACATAATAATCCATAAGCATCCACAACATGTATAATCACATTAACACAAAGTAAATTACATAACATCTAATCTGTAATCCAACGCATCACATCATCAATAAAAATATAACATGTCCATAAACATCAATAAATCCATAAGAAAATATACATGATCCATAAGCATAAAATGTCTGTCTATATATATCAAATGTTTGTAAAAATATCATAATATGAATACAATAGGGCTCTCACCCATACATTATGCTCTACTGTGTGAACTCAATCTTGTTGATGTTAATACTATCACCTCTCTCATCGTCTCCTCCTCGGCCTTCTATACTCCCTGAACTAACTGTAGCCCTATGAGTCTTTTGTGATCTGTGATGGTTGGCCATATATGAAGCAAAACATGGAACATCTGGCAATTGCCTCTGTATAATCTTCTCATAGTAGGACATCTCGACAAGTAGGTCTCTTAACTAGTGAAGTGGTACTGTATCTGGTGGTGCAATTCTAGATCTTGCAATATCTGGAGCTGGGCTCTCAACCACAAAAGCTCTCATCTGATCCAACTCTACCTTGTAGCCATCTCTCTCTCGTATAACCTGATCCCTCTCCTAAATGGCTTGGTCTCACTACCGTCTGACCCTGTCAAGCTCACTCTGTAACCTATGTAGCTTAGCATGCGGTATCCCCAACTCATCCTATCCTAGGGCATCCTATACTGGTGCCTCCTCCATGTGTGCATCTAGAGCCTACTGATCCTCCTCTCCTCTCACCTCATCTTGTACCACCTCCTGTTGAGGCCTCACTACTCTATGTTGCTGCCTCACCATCTCTCCCATAAACCAAGTGGTGTAATCATCTATACATCCTACATCATCCACATCTAATGCTATTGGCTCCTCCAATGCTCCCATTTAGATAATTATGATATCTGGTGTTGGCCAATCTAGCTCTATATCATCCCCCTATATACATGTAGGGTCAATGGTACATCCTTTATTAAACCAAACTGATGATGGACCCTATCAAAATAAAATATCTTCATATGGTCCATCTATCATCTATATACCTATCTCTCTCAGGTAACATCTCCCAACTCTGTCTCTAGACCTGACCATGCTAGAAAATGTATATATGGTCTCCAGATAATGTCTTCAATCTGTAGGGTCTCAAATACCTTTCTATAGTATGCTAAATCATGTACTATCCTATATGAATAAAGAATGACTAGGTTGTCATCCCATTGCATAAAGCCTACGCTATACACCATGTCTCTAAAACCAACCCCTAGTGTCCCAAAAGGTTGTCTCACCCAAATACACTCATATGCCCAACAGTGGAGCACAAATGTGATGTTGAGTCCTAGTCGGTGCCCAGTACGCTAGCTCCATAACTCTCTGTAAATATTCCCTAGTAGTGTGGGCACCCAAATAATCATTGTTTTGTACTTTAGCATATCTTCTAGAATTGTAGTGAAGCTCCATGGAAATCATCCTCCACCAGAGTCAGGGAGTGCATAACAAGTCAATGCCAACATAAGCATGGTCAACACTAATCTCTCTATTGGTGCCTGCTCATATAGGGGTTGGAATGAAAAAGATCCAACCACAAATCTGATATCAACAACATCCTCACCATATAGTTGTGCTAGTGTCATCGCACACCCAACCTCCTCAACTGTATAAATTAGGGCTCCCTAGATCGGCAGTCCCAAAATTTGATGGATGTTCTCAATAGTGATGGTCATCTCACCTATCAAAAGTCAGAAGGTGTTGGTGGTATAATCCTATTGCTCTAACAAAGCCACTATCATGCCAATGTCCTAATGTACATGGCGATAATGGTGGATCCCTCCAAATCCCACCACCTCTAGATGTGCTCTGTCCTCATCATCCATATCCTCTCGTAGCTCCTTCAGTAATGGTGGGACCCTATCCCTCATAGTCAGTAGCTCACGTCCCTATCATAACAATGTTTTGTTAGTTAAATCCTAAATACTAAATGTTATATGGATCACTGTCACTTCCTTTTGATCGTTATCGACCCATTAATGATCGATATCATCTCCTTCTGATCGCTATTGATTCTATTAGGATTGGTGTTGATTCTTCCTGATTGTAGTCGATCCTTTTAGATCAACGTCGATTCTCTTTTCCCCTAAAACTAATTTTTCCCCAGGCATTCCTAATCTACACCCCCCGATATCCTAAATTACCCCCTTCCCTTAAGAAAAACATTCTAACAATTCTAAAAACATAAAAAATAGTAAAATAAATAAAAAATTCAAAATTGCCTAAAAATGTGTCACCTACTTCATAATGAACCCATCATCATCATCGTCCACTCCTACTAGACTCCATCATCTTGTGTATATGTTTGAACGCTTGAAAAATGCCAAAATTTGCTTAGAGAACTCTTCTATGCTTGATAGCTAAATGAGCCTTCTTGTTTGTCGGTGAGCTATTTATATTCATTTTTGTGATTGATGTCAATTTTTTTGATCGATGCCGATTATCTGTAATCATCATCTATTCTTTGAGATCGATGTTGATTCCCTTGGTTTGATAAATGTTTGCATTTTGGATCATTTTTCCATGCTTTCAATTTGGTTTCAAAGCCGTGTCTTATTGCCTTTGTCATAGCTATCCCATTTTTTTATTACCCTTTAGATTAGAGAATTTTGACTCCTTATCAGTTCTTTAATCTCTTAGCTTATATCCTTGTTTTTTTTGGTATCTTACCCCATGTAAGACCCCAAGGGCGTATTTTTGTCCTGAGAACATTTGTCTATAGGTAACACATACACCATACGCACAACGGATGCTTTGGTCCGCTATACCTATCTCTTGTTCTCTTGATAACCTTTTTTGTTAGCTTTACTTGTTTTAGTGATGGCATTTCGCTATTTGATCTAGTCTTTACGACATTAATGATTTCATTACTCTTTATTCCACTAAGTGCAAACATCGAACTCCTTTGTAGCCATCCACATTTTTTATGTGTCCTTTGTTATCTCCTCTTTTGTCACTTTCACCTTACCAATTTTTGTTCTCCATTCTATATTGTTCAAACCTATCATCCATTCCATTTCACTTCTTGACACCTTGTTTGAGGGGGAATACCTTCTCACAATAAACTTGGGGCAGTATACTCCTACTAGTTTTTGTGTCGTAGCATACCATTGTATACCACTGCATAAAAAGGGGCAAATGTAGATGCTATTTTTATACACTTTGTATATTGTGTCGTCATGATGTGTGTTGTAATGTCCTCCGTTGAGTAATTATTTAAATAATTATATTTTACCTTCATCTTTACCTTTTACCACATAGGTTAAATGAGTTAATTACTATAGTTAAATAGTAATTAATCCTCTTTTTACTATCCTTAACCATAAAATCTCAAAATTAAATAAAAATCTAAATCTACCCAACCTCCTAACAAACTTATCCCATGGTAAAAACAATCTGAACAACCTCAGAAGTTGTTTTAACCCTCATTTACTCTGTGCCAACTTGTTGGAACAACTTTTCATTCATCTTCACCCATTTTTCATAAATTGACATCGATCCTCGTAGATCAACATTGATCGGTTAGGATTGACGCCGATCCATAAAACCACAACAAACCTCCATTGTAGAAGAGGAATGAACGTGAAAGGAAGGAGACCATTTTGATCATGAATTTTTGTGAAAACCAGTCACGAATCTGCATAGACCTTACCAGCATCTTGCTACCTTTGAAGAGCACTTGATAAGTGATAATATGTCAGGGGATTTTAAAGGTCATTTTTGATTGTTTCTAGCATCACTTTTTTCAAACCATCCAAGGTCAGTATTGTATTGCATTTAAGTATTTATTTAATTCTATATATCTATCTTTTATCTACAATCTGTTTCTTTTATTTTATCAATTTTCTAGGTCGTCATTATAGTATTTTTAGTATTAAGCACTTTTGCATAGAATCGACATCGATTCATTTGAATCGATGTCGATCATGTTGGATTGCCATCGATCCTTTACCAGATCATAACATAAGTCTTAAACAACCTATTTTAAATCTACTGTCATCTGTATTTTGTCTTTGTCTATTCTACATTCAGTTTTTATCATTTTATCAAAAATACAGATTGTTATTATAGTTTGTTTTTATAATTTAAGCTTTTATATAAAATCGACATCGATTCATCTCAATTGACGTCAATCCTTTTGGATTGCCATCGATCCCTGCTTAAGTTTCAAAACATTCTTATCTATTTTTCTCAGTCTTAAAATCTTTTAAAACCTATATTTTGGTTTGCTGAAAATCTACTTGTGCATGTAGATGACCTTGCTTGGATTAATACATGATTTGGTTATCATTTTTGATCTTCCTATAGTCCTTCAACCTTTGTTTGCTGATCAGAGTGATATTGCATTTGAGCTAGGACTTTGCCTCGTGGCTTTCATACGTGATATTACATACATTGAAAAATAGTCGGCTGTAATCCAAGAAGACAAAGATATTGCTATTGAATTCTGAGATGCTTATTTTAATCATATAAATATTGTTGTTGATTAATTATCTTTAGCATTGCTTATCCATATTCTACATATTTTGTAATTTCATGTTTATTTATAAACTTGAATGTTGAATGTGGGCTGACATCCATTTAAGGAAGTGTATCGCTTCTTGGGACTAGTTTCTTACCAGGGAGCTCACTTATTTTTCTAGTAATCGTTTTTTTGTTTAAGTGTGGTGAATTGCAGGGCATTCCTCCCCAACCAAAGAGGAGTTCACACAAAGCTTGATCAACGGTGCACAACCAACCATCCATATCTTCAGGGAATTCTAAACCCTGCATGTACTTTGTTTTTAGTAGCTAATTAGTCTACATTGAAAAGCATAAAAAAATACTAAATCGGAAACACTATTAAACAAGAGCTCAGTTGCAGCTTGATTATATGTTGTAGTGTGTAGTTAGTGTAAGAAATATATCGGGGTGATAAGCATATTCAAATTTGTTTATTTAGAATAGCATATACTCCATATCAAACCAAATAAAAGTACAGATAAATATATTGCGGAAATATCTATATCAACATTTGATTGTTTATAATATCATTTGTTTTGAAATGTTAGAGAAGAAAGTGGTCTATGTATAATATACCTAGAAAAAAAAAAGTTGATGTATAAAGGCAAAAAAACATGAATGCACAAATGTTCCATTGATCTTTGACTGAGTCGGAGTAGTTGATATATGTATGAATGCTTTTTTCTTTTCATCATTACTTTTTGTCATCCTAAAATTGACCAGAAAGAGGAACATAATGTATGATAGGTGCTATACAATTATTTATGAAAACAATAAAAAAAATAAAAATATGACAGCTTGAGTAATCTTTCACATATGGCATTCTGTGTAACCTTATTGTCTCGAAATCTATTATTTTACACGATCAAAATTAATTAGTTTTTGGATCTAATTTTTTAAACAAGGCAGGTAATAATGCTCATCCCTCTCTAGTAGAGTAGATGTGTGAATGCAATATTTAAAGTCAACAAAAATAGCTATAGGAAAACAAAGAAGCTGAAGACACTTTTCAAAACCATTTCTGTTTGTGAAGGCACTATGAAGGTCAGGTATACAGAGGCTATTAATTATTTCATTGCGCATAGAAAATCTCTTCATAGGTGTATATAAAATAATACATAATAGGACTGTTACTATTGTAACCCAATCACATAAATGAGGGAGTTCGAGATTTACGGTTGACAAACAGAAAAATTACAGATATAGGGTATTAATATTTTATAGAAAATACTCATCACAAAGATCAAAGCAAAAGAGTTTTAGGAAAAAGTCCAATGCATGAACAGCAGCCAGGAAATGTCCAAAGCGAAAGCAAATGAATAATGGCTCGAAAGCTGTCTTCGTCACTGCAACCAGAATATGCACTTTGTTTAGACACAAACATTACTTGTATTAAAACTCCAAAATAATCCAATCATGTTGATTGTGGTTAAAATTCCAGATTTCACTAAAAGTATAGAGGCCTTTCAGAGCAGGAATATCAAAAGGCAATAAATAGCGATCTAACAACAATAACCAGGAATTGAACTGTGCTAAATTCAAAGGATTCGGAGTTCAATTGATCGAAATTGCATCCAGGGAAAGCATTTAGCCTTCGAATTTTTTATTGCTCTCAGAAACAGGGATAACATGGCATTTTTTGTACATTCTCCTAGGAAATAAAAGATAGGGCATTTTATGTACATTCAAACTTTACAGGTTCGAAAAGAACTAAAGCTTGTCATCATAATCATGTAGTGTACAAATTGGTAAGGAAAATATAAACTCCGAAGATGGTGCTGCTGATAAAAAAAGCTTAGATAAACTCAACAATAGACTCAAACAAGCTAGTTCAAATAATAATTATAAATTTTCAATTATTATTTCAATGCCCATTTCATAGGTACTCTGAAACTTTGCAGTTGGTAGGTCAAGAAATTATAATATTCATTTTTTGGAGATGTAAAATCCAAAGCAAAGTATGGTAACCCAATACAAACGAAGGTATTAACTTTTGAAGTCAAGGAGCAAGAGTTAACCCGATGCTTGTGCAAAAACATCACAAAATAACTTTTGAAGTCAAGGAGCAAGAGTTACCCTGATGCTTGCAAAAACATCACAAAATGACATTTAGCATGAGGTTGGTACAAAGAGTACATATCTTAAGAAGGACGGAGCAAGAGTTGATGCTTGCAAAAACATCACAAAATGGCATTTAGCATGAGATTGGTGCAAAGAGTACATATCTTAAGAAGGATGGGGATTTTTTAGATTGGGTTGATTTTGTGTGGCTGTTTTGTTGAGACAGAAAAAATTATATAATATTTGTTTTTCAGTTAAGAGTATAACTTGTAGAAATTGTCATGTCAGAGATGGATATTTTGTAAAGGGTAAAATTTTAAGCATTTGTATTCCTTCATTGTTGATATGTGGAAAAATATTTTTAATGAGATTATTTTTGTCAATTTTGAAAATGCTTTGCATGGTAAGTTTTAATAGAAAATAAATTATGCTTTATTTGTTTTGTATATACTCGACGTATATTGTTGTTCTTAGTGTCAGCAATAATTCATCGAACACTTGCTCTTTTTGCAATGCATTGCAAGCTATTATTATCTTTATTTTTATGCTTTCTTTGTTTTGTAAATCCTCTATGTATTTTGTTGTTCTTAGTGCCAGCAATAATTCATCGAGCACTTGCACTTTTTGCAATGCATTGCAAGCTGTTATTATCTTTATTTTTTATGTTTCATAGTAACCATTGTGAATAGAAGTATGGACATTTTTTCTTGCAGTTGTTTCAATATGTTGTGATTTCTTGCATGTCCCTTTGTCTTTTCATGGTGTTTACCAAACCAAAAATAGTTTTTTGATCCAACTTTTAAATTAATTCTTCAAACTTGTTAAAAGACTAGGCAAGACAATTGCTCATACCTTGTGCAATATATTCAACCTGAATAACAAACTACTTGCTCCAATTTGAAAAAGAATATAAGCAATTATAGATTGCAATATATTACAAAATAAGTAAAATTGCATTTTATAAATATATTATGCATAAAAAGTTAAACAAATATATACTATAATTCATACAAAGGTGATTTTTGTTGTTGACTTTTTGTTAAACAATTTACATGAAACAAAAAACAAGGTAGTTGTTTTTTATTCTCACTGAGTATAGGCAAAATTATAATGTCTAAACAACTTATGTATATGATTACATAATAAAAAATGCTATCCAAATTTACAATGCTTTTTTTTTTGCTCAGAAAATTAAATATTGTAAAGTAAGATGGAAGTAGTGGTACATGTACAGTTCCTTTTTTAGAAAGGATTAAAGACTCTCGTCGTGTAAGAGCATGAGTGTAAAGATGAATCAATTTAAAGAAAGGTCATGAAATATTACCTAAATTATGAGGCCTATGTGATAGTGGTTGACTAGAATTGATCTTTCTATGCAAAGAAATATTTTATGGGTTATTTACTTGGATTTGCTTGTGTTCAAGACAATTTGGAGTGATTCCACTTCCTAAAAGCAACAAACTCATCAATGTCAACTTTGCTAATGGTTTTGCTCAAAATCCTAAAACTCATCTAGCAACCAATGGAAGTAACTCTTCTTTGAATCAATTCAAATGGAAGCTACCTCCATGAACTAGGCATTAACTTTGAATCTATGAACCATAATTTGTAAAGATAATAGATAATGGTTTCTAAAGCTACCTCCATGAACTAGGCAATAATGTTGAACCTATGAACCATAATTTGTTAAGATAATAGATAATGGTTTCTAATTGGAAATTGTTCTCATGGATATGAGAAAAAATACTTAACTACATTGAGTTTCTCATGATGTAATTTGTGTTTTGAATAATTTTTATGAGCCACATGGTTTATTGTGATTTGTTTGGTTGTTGATTTTGAAACTTGATAATTTTATTTTAGACAAATTAGTGACATTCACTTTAAAACCTAATGGTTTCATTTTTGTTGTCAAAATATATTGACTTCATTGTAGGCTTTATCAACATCTATAAGGTTGACATATTGGAAGAACAAAGATATACAAGATTGAGGCACAAGAAGCAATAATTGTTGGCACATGACCCTTTAGAATGGCAGTTGTTACATGTCTTATAAAGGCCACAATGATTTATAAGCATTGAAATTGGTGCTGGAAGCAATAATTGTTGGTGAAGGGCTCTCTGGAATGGTAATTGCTACATGTGTTATAGAGGCCACAATAATTTAGAGTCTAGTAGATGGGATTAATTGATCAAACTATTTGGTAGACCATATAACGTTATACAACCTAAGAAAATTCTAAAGCTTGCTGGTCTAAAATGAGTGTCTTTACAAGAGCTTTTCCTACAACATAGGGACCTTGTAGATCATGTAACATAGCAATTTGTTGTGAACATTTCTGACTTTACAGGTTTGGCAATAACTAAAGCTTGTCATCGTAATCACATAGTAAATGTTTTTCACTATTCAAAGGATTTGGAGTTCAACTGACTGAAATCACATCTAGGGCAAATATTTAGCCTTTGAATTTTAGATCCTTCTCAGAACCATGAATAACATGGCATTTTTTGTACAGTCTCCTAAGAAATAAAAAATGGAGCATTTTATGTACATTTTGACTTTATAGGTTCACCACGAACTAAATTGGTAAAGAAATTATAAACTCTAAAGATTGTGATGCTCATGAAAAAATCTTAGAGAAACTCAACAATAGACTCAAGCAAGCTAATTCAAATAATAATTATAAATTTTCAATTATTATTTCAATATCCATTTCATGGAGCATTTTATGTACATTTTGACTTTATAGGTTCACCACGAACTAAATTGGTAAAGAAATTATAAACTCTAAAGATTGTGATGCTCATGAAAAAATCTTAGAGAAACTCAACAATAGACTCAAGCAAGCTAATTCAAATAATAATTATAAATTTTCAATTATTATTTCAATATCCATTTCATAGGTACTCTGAAACTCTATAGTTGGTCAGCAAAGACATGATAATAGTTATTTTTTGGAGATGTAAAATCCAAATCAAAGTATGGTAACCCAATTCAAACAAAGGTATTAAATTTTGAAATCAAGGAGAAAGAGTTAACTCAATGCTTGTGAAAACATCAAAAAATGACATTTAGCATGAGGTTGATGCAAAGAGTATTTACTTTTAGAAGAATGGGGATTTTGTGGTTTGGGTTGAGCTTGTATGGTTGCTTTGTTGAGACAGGAAAAATTCTATAACATTTGGAATTTAGATGTAAGTATAATTTGTATAAATTATCATGACAAAGCTGGAGATTTTGTAAAGGGTAAATTGTCAAGCAGTTGCATACATTCCTTGTTGATCTGTGAAAAAATATATCGAATGGGATTATTTTTTTCAATTTTGAAAATGCCTTACATAGTAAATTCTAATAGCAGATGAATTACTCTTTCTTTGTTTTTTATATACTTTATGTATGTTGTTGGACCATTAGTGTTGGTAGTAATTCATCGAGCACTTGATATTTTGTAATGCATTGCAAGTGGTTGTAATATTTAGTTTTTATATTTCATAGTACTCGATGTGAATAGAAGTATGGACATTCCTTCTTGTAGTTATTGCAATATGTTATGGTTTTTTGAATTTCCCTTTGTATTTTCACGGTGTTCACCAAATCAAAAATGGTTTTTTGATCCATCTTTTAAATTAATACTTTGAACTTGCTAAAAGTTGTACAAGACAATTGCTATATAATATCTTTAGTGCAAATAAAGAACCACTTGCTCCAATGTGAAAAATAATGTAAGCAATTATGCCCTACAACATATTACAAAATAAGTAAAACAACATTTTGCAAATGTATTATGCGTAAGAAAGTAAACAAACATATATTGTAAATCATACACATGATATTTTTTTCGCTGACTTTTTGTTAAACAATTTACATTAAATATAAAACAAGGTAGTTGCTTTTTATTCTCATTGAGTATAGGCAAAATTGTAATGTCTAAACAACTTATGTATATGATCACAAAATAAAAAATGCTATCCAAATTTACAATGCTTTTCTTTTTGCTCAGAAAATTAAATATTGTAAAGTAAGATGGAAGTAGTGGTACATGTAGAGTTCTTTTTTTAGAAAAGATAAAAGACTCTCATCATGTAAGGGCATGAGTGTAAACATGAATCAATTTAAAGAAAGCTCATGAAATATTGCCTAAATTATGAGGCCTATGTGATAGTGGTTGATTAGAATTGATCTTTCTATGCAAAGAAATATTGTATGGGTTATTTACTTGGATTTGCTTGTGTTCAAGACAATTTAGAGTGATTCCACTTCCTAGAAGCAACAGACTCGTCAATGTCAACTTTGCTAATGGTTCTGCTCAAAATCCTAAAACTCGTCTAGCAAAAAGTGGAAGTAACTCTCCTTTGAATCGAGTCAAATGGAAGCTACCTCCATGAACTAGGCATTAACTTTAAATCTATGAACTATAATTTTTAAAAATAATAGATAATGGTTTCTAATTGGAAATTGTTCCCATGGATATGAGGAAAAATACTAAACTACATTGAATTTATTACAATGTAATTTATATATTAAAACAAATTTATGGGCCACATGGTTTATTGTGATTTGCTTAGTTGTTGACTTTGAAACTTGAAGATAATTTTATTTTAGATGAAATAGTGGCATTCACTTTAAAACCTAACTGTTTCGTTTTTGTTATCAAAACATATTGACTTCATTCCAGGGTTTATTCACATCTATAAGGTTGACATATTGGAAGAAGAAAATTATACGAGATTGAGGTGCAAGGAGCAATAATTGTTGGTACAGTGCCCTCTAGAATGGAAATTGTTACATGTTTTATAGAGGCCAAAATAATTTTGAGGCACCAAAATTGACACAGGGAGCAATAATTGTTGGCGCAAGGCCCTCTAGAATGATAATTGCTACATGTATTATAGAATCCACAATGATTTAGAGGCTAGTACATGAGAATAATAGATCCAACTATTTCTTAGACCAAACAATGTTGTACAACCTAAACAAATTCTACAACTTGCTGGTCTAAAACTAGTGTCTTTACAAGAACTTTCCCTACAACATAGGGACCTTGCAAATCATGTCCAGGATATGCAAATTGGTAAAAAGTCAAAATGCCCAACTTAAGATGAAAATCACAATTACAAAAATAGTGTCTTCAATAAAGAATACATTGGTTTCTTGGTAGAAAGAGTTATGTATTCGTAATCACACACAAAATTTTGTTTCTCTGAATGAAGATAAAGAGTACTCATGGCAAAAAAAACATGCTTACAACATTATGATAGCAATCTAATAGAAATGCACGACCACGAAAATATAAACTTTGAAGATTGTGACTGAGGCTAGGTAATTGAATCGACTAGTCAAAAAGCCGAGATGATTTGATGCTGATGAAAAAAGCTTTGATAAACTCAACAATGGACTCGAACAAGCTAATTCAAATAAAAATTATAAATTTTCAATTATTATTTCAATGTTCCTTTCATAGCTACTCTGAAACTCTACAATTGTTCAACAAAGAAATGATAATAGTTATTTATTGGAGATGTAAAATTGAAAGCGAAGTATGGTAACCCAATTCAAACAAAGGCATTAACTTTTAAAGTCAAGGAACAAGAGTTAACTCTACGCTTGTAAAAACATCACAAAAATTTCAGAATATTTCTATTAAGAGTTGATTAATTTTCTACCGAAACAATGCAATTTATTTTGATGGAAATTTGTAATTAATTCTAATGTCTCAGCTCATATTTGTGAACAACCAAGTCGAACTTGGGAGTTTTCAGCCACTTCGGAAAAGTCACTGAACTATAACAAAATAGAAAGATAAACACAACTTTTTCAAGTGCATCTAGGACAGAGACTGATTTGGCATATGAGAATCTCAAGGGAATTTATTTTTCCTTTCACTTTATTTATTATTCAAATTTTATACTAATTTGTTTTGACATTGTAACCAATCTTAGGGCCAATTCAGGGGCAAGCTATTTAAAACATGAAAACATAATCATCAAGTAGGAGAAAATCCAATAGAGTGTTAATAAAATTAATGAAGAGCAATATAACTGAAAATATCATCTCAAAAAAATAAAGGTTACTATAAAAACTCTGCTTTAAGTGCTTTGCTGCAAAAGAATCCAATCAAGATCTTGTGAGTACACGAGGAATAACCTAGACTATGCATGAAACATTGTTAAATCTTTGGGCAAGACCTTCTAGTCATAACCTGGCCTTTAAAAGTCGACATAACAAGTAAGCCTAGTCATGTCCTTATATGTAATTTTCTCAATAGTTAATGATAGAAAATATAGATCTTAATACTTATTATTTTTTAGGGTTTAGCTAAGCAAAAACCAATTATTCTTCTAAAGATTATTAAGAAAATTTACCTCGTTAATGCACAAATTTAGAACCTGAACCAAAAAATATGTATACAATGTAAAAAAAAAAATACATATACAATATGAACCCTTTATGTGGGCAGCTTAAAACCTATAGTAAAAAAAAATAAAAAAATGTAATGACCTTGCACAAGACCTGAAATTAAAAATACCTGGCATATTAAAAGTTAAGTAAAGGGCCTGATTCTTTAACTTGTGAAAAAATCATATACTCAGAATTCAAGCTTGAGCTCAATGTCTCTGTCCTTAGTGAGAAAATAGGCGACATAAGGGACAATGCGAATGCCAGCAACCCATACTCCCAACATGGTCAAGTGCTTCTTCAGCTCCTTTTGTGCGGTGGCCTTGTCTAGCCAAGAATTGTTTTGTAAAAGTGTTTAAAGAAATTGATTTAAAAATCCCCAACCATTGCATTGCATACCTTGGCCGAAGTTACTTTATTTTTACTAAAAACCCTATAAATTTTTATGGCTGCAGAAGTTCGTATCGATTTCTTCTCTAACCTAGGGCTTTGTGGCTTGTTTTCTATTCTCCTCTCTCCGACAACACAAAAGGCAGTGGCCATAAACACTTGTTAAACTACCTATAAAGCAAGCTATATTTTCACATAATTTTCTAGCTCACCTAGTGAAAATTCTGTAGGATACAAAAACTGAATAAATGCATGACATTTACACAAAGAAGGCAAAGGGGTTTGAGTCAACAATGACGCACGAGGTAGGATGCCTGATCACCATTGTCGATCCTACGAGAAACTAATGGATTTTACGTATAGGAGACCTGCAAAAAATAATTAGCAAACAAAGCGAGGGTGAAGATCACAAGCCAGGAAAGGAACGTGACCGACAATTTAGTTGCCACGAACCTGCAGGAAAAATGGCCATTTGGTACAGGTTGTTATCTGTAGTCTCTCCCTTGAGGCACGTCGACTATCCGAGTAGAGTAAACAACAATCATGTCTATGTTATTGGCAGTGTGAGCCGAAGGAAAATGAAGAAAACCAAATCCTTCGATTGGTCGCATGACCCACAAACTATTACCACTTTAGTAGCAATGAGAAACGGAATAAAAAAATATTACCTGTTTGTAGTCATTCCAAAATACTTTTATATTTCCATAAACTGCATAATACTATTGGTTGTGGGCACGGAGGAGGAGAAATCATTTACTGGAGGCGAAACATATAATCACCCCAGCAGGTACAAATAAATACTCGACCTACAACTCATTTGATCGTCATTGATATAACAGGACAATCTTATTCATAAATTCATATTGTATCATTCATTCAAAATTATTTATAAATTCTTTGTAATGATGATATTTTTTTTTAGGTCGTCCATATCCTCACCAAATATTTATACTCAAAATATTCCCTTTTAATTTTTGTCAAAATTTTATTCTCCTAAAATAAAAGTGCCATTTTAATGCTTATATAATTTTATTGTTTTGAGAAATGTTTATTATATATATTTTTTTGAAATTTTTTTTTGACAATTCATTATATTTTTATTTTTATATGTTTGAAGGTATTATATGGAATCACTGAATTATATAAAATGTCAATATTTTTACTTACATTTTAGAGATAAATATATAGTGAATTTACAATGTTGAATAAGCATATATCTAAATCAACGAGGTCTTTTGATTAAGTAATTATGAATAAAGGACATCCATGTCATCAAAATCATCCAAAACATGATCCTGGCTTTAACTACATGACTCTCTGTGTCAGATATTTTTGGTAGTATTTAAACCTTCGTAAATAGATATAAGCAACCATCATCTTCACCAATTGAACTATAACCCTTTCAATATTATACTTCTATTTATTGATGTGATTTTTATTTTATGATATAGAAAGTTCATTAAGTTTTTCTATGATATCTAGAAAAATTAATACTTTGGTAGAAGATATAAACAATCATTGTCTTCACAAATTGAACAACCACCCTTTCAATATTATACTTATATTTATTAATATGATTTTTATATTATAATATAAAAAGTTTATTAAAATTTTCCAACTAAAACAATAAATTCTACTTCGACCCCACATCTCAAATTAAAAAAAAATAATAATTAAAAAATATACCAATCAGAATCTAATCCGACCCCCAAAAAATTAGAGATACCCTGGAACAATATAATTTTTGGACTAATAAACATCCGGAAGACCATTTTTAGGAGTTGGAAGGTTTACAGCGGAATCCAAACGAACACAAGGGAGGCACTCTTATATCACAAGAAGTTTGATCGCATAGTGCAACGCTGGCCATATTATTATTATTATTATTATTATTAAACCTGAGAATGGGCGGGGAGAGGGGTAGCCATGGGCGAAGGCAGGGGAGAAGTTCTGCAGACAGGACACGTGGCGTGCAGGCTGAGCCAGGCGTCTATGCAGTGGAGGTGGAACATGTGACCGCAATCGGGTATCAATCGCAGCACATCCGACTCGTTGTAATCGCTAATGCAAATCGAACAGCAACTCTGCCATTTCAGATCAGGAGGACACTTTACACTTGTTTTCTGCCCATAAATTATCTTCGGATACGAATTCAATGTGGCCGCATCGATCCCTTCTCTCCTCGCGTCGGCGTCGGCGTTGTTATCGTTTGTCACCGCTCGATTAGAAGAAGAAAACATCGCTCGGCCCCGTATACAGACCAACGCACTTGGCAACACCACCGTTATAAGAACGAGAGTCCCCAGTGTTATTACTGCGCCGTATGTAACTTTAGCGTTCCCCGCTTCGTATGTTGATTCGTTGCTGCTCATCCTGATCAGATCTCAAAGCGGAAACACCCGACTCGGATGCTCTCATTCCCCCAATTGCACCTGATCCGGATGATATATATTACAGTCATCCGTTCATTCCACGGAATTACAGTCAGCGAGGCCTGCCTGTCGTATTCCAACTCTTGCTTTCAACTCACGACTCTACCCCTCAAAGTCTATGCAAATCTACTCCAATTAGCCGACGTATGTATTTATAACGACCCTTCCCTGTGAGTTCGGGCGTTGACTTTGTATAAACAATAATATTAAATAATCGACTGGTTTTCATGGCCGCCTCTACAAGTTTTACCTCATTACGTAATTTAACCATTTGCGGTTTATCAATCTATATATCTCCTAGAGAGGCGGCCGTTTCCTCATTACATACATCTGTTTTAACTGTTGTAGTTGGGTAAGTTTAATCAGGGCTAACATATTTATTAATTTTAGTTGGACAATTAATTAGAGTTTTTTTAATATTTAACAATTTTTCGTATAAATTTTGTGATTCATAGAAAGTATGGACCCCACCAATCCGTGAGTGTTGGTTAAGCTCAGGGAATATAGTCTTTCTTATTTTAGTATTAGATTCCTAACTCTTTTCATCTACAATATGTAGATACTTAAATATGATCCCATGACATTAATCCCTTGTCGTTTACACAAAAGCATTGTGA
This sequence comes from Torreya grandis, assembly GCA_037957365.1. Classification (NCBI taxonomy): domain Eukaryota; kingdom Viridiplantae; phylum Streptophyta; class Pinopsida; order Cupressales; family Taxaceae; genus Torreya; species Torreya grandis. Next base: position 531,490 of record JARHVA010003789.1, read on the forward strand.
GCTCCACTATAGTGTTGTTGAGGTTAGGTGTGACCCATTGTTTTCTTTGTTTTGATTTATGTATTACAATTAGAATGTATGACAATTTTAGCATTTTCTTACTATGCACTGTAGCCAAATTGTTAGTCACATAAAAATGTGTTGAGATTCTAAATGTTTTTTTGTTCTTCTAAAGACATTAAGGACTTAATTTTTCACATAAGAATATTCTAGTTAAGTTTAGTCGAGTCAACATTTTTAGCATTGGTTAATAATTTTCTAAACATTAATTTCTATGTGGTGCACCACTATTGATGTACATCATTTATGGGGGAAACTGACCTAGGTTTCCAACAAGTATAATTGAACAACCATCAAAATCCTTGTTATTTTGACGAAATGACTTACATGATCAACTATTTATATTATTGAGCATTCTTAAGCCTACGAAGCTTGTTTCATTAATGAGAACATATTTAATGCGAGACATGTGTTTAATAATTGTGATCCTTAAATACTATCAAAACAATACCACTAGTGCCAAGTCCTTACAACACTCTGGCAGGGAGAGAGAACAGTAGGAAAATATAAAAAGCTTTGTTATGATGCACTGACTTGAGCTATGCTAATGGAACCAACAAGAGCTATGTCTTCTTGTGAGATTTGTTTAGGACTTACCAAACCTCATGCCTTACTAAAATATAATTTTTAAAAATACGTCCTCACTATATTCATCATTGATTGTGCTAATATATTTGTATATGTATTGAATAAGTTTGCAACACATGTAAGAACAAGACTCTATACATGTATGAATATATTGGTACCCAAGGAGCTTATTCCTATATGTACATATTTATATATTTAATGTCTATTAAGAAATATGTTAGATATTCCTAAGTATAGTCTGATATTCCCTCTATTGCCTATTTTTTTAAATAGATCATATGGTCGTGTAGTTTACAACATTTATGTGACCAATATTTTGTTTAACAGATGTTCTTACATGATTTATTGATTTTTGATATAATTATGCTCTTATAAATGACTTGCCTCTCCTTGGTCGATAAATGGGTTGAGACCAATGTTACAAGAAACAAGAAACAAATAAATGTAATGACAATAAAAATGTGATGAAAAACATCATAAAAAAAAGTTACATGTAAAACGAATTTTATATTTAAAATATAATAATCATTAATTTTTAAAAAATAATTACATTTAAACATATATAAATTTTTAATCTATTAATATTTTTTATTATTAGTATATTAATTGTATTATTATTTTTTTAATTATTTTTTTATTATTAATACATTAATTTTATTATTCATTTTTAATTTTTTTAATATTTATATATATATAATATATATATATATATATATATATATATATGTATTAAATAGAATAAAACCATAAATCAAAAATAAAATAAAATACAATCAAATTATTAAAAAAAAACTATAAAGCAAAACGCCAAAATAATTTTTGAATGTCCCGGTGGCTCCCGAGGCAAGCAATTGGATACTGAAGCCATATAAATCTGAAACGAAGAAACGATCTTATTCATCCGATTACCATTTGGTTCCGTTAAAATGCACAACGGCTTGCAGCCGTCGCATTATTTCTTGCTACAGGGATTGAGACCATTGAAAATTTTAGTTTACCATAAAATCCTTATAGAAGTGGATTAACTTAAGCTATAAGATGTGGGTTTTTTTAACATGGAATTTTATAGTGAAGGATACAACACATGCCCTGCACATCATTTATCAGTTCACGGGTGTAAATTTTATCACACATTTGTTATACTCGGGACACTATTAAATAAATACTCGACCTACAACTCATTTGATCGCCACTGATATAACGAGGCAATGTTCTTCATGAATTCATAATGTATCATTCATTCAATACAAAATCATTTTCTTCCTAATAATGTTAGTTTGTTAGGGTGTCTACATCCTCACCAAATATCTATATTCAAAATATTCTCTCTTAATTTTTGTCAAAAATTTATTCTCCCAAAATAAAAGTGCCAATATATTCTTATATAATTCTCTTGTTTTAAGAAATGTTTCCTCTCTCTATATATTTGTAGGTTCTTATTTCTTTCATGTGATTCATTATATTTTTATTTATTGATATGATTTTTATTTTTGTGATATAGAAAGTTTATTATAAAAATAATTTTTCCAACTTATTCAATAATTATTATTTCCAATTTATATATAAAAATCTCAAACAAAAAATAATAATTACTATGTTGGAGGCGTTTCTATTGAGAGGAACGTACCAAAGATTCATTCATAGATCTTTTGGTGCCATTTATGTCACATCTGATAGTTGTTATTTTCTATAAATGAGTATATTAGGAACAACAATCAGAGAACAATAGTGTGGTTAGTTACCGATAATGTTGTTGGGTGACAAAGATACTATAGGATGATGGCGTTGTTGTGGGTCAGTTGCTTTATCATCAGTCAACCATATTTTCCATCAACCTATTACTATGCCTATACGCGATTCCATTGTCGTGGGTCGATTGCATTACTGTCAGTCAACTACAGGTAGATCCGACTGCATTATGTAGTTCGATGACTCCATAATGTCGTTAAATGACCATATCATTTTAGCCAACTATATTATGTTGTTGCTCAACTGTATAATACATTCTCTCGATTGCATTATATAGTTGGGTGATTGCATGATGTAATTGTTTGATGTCGACTACATAATGCAGATGAGCCACTGCATTATGCAGTTAGGAGATTGCATTATGTACCTGGATGATTGCATGATGCTGTCAAATGACCATATGATGTAGACATTTGACAACATCATGTAGTTGCTTGACCACATAATGTAGTTAGGTAACATGATGTGGTCTTTTGACTGCATGATGCAATTGGATGATTGCATAATGCAGTCATTCGACTGCACTGTGTAATTACTCGACTGTATTATGTAGTCAAAGGTTTGCATCATATAAATAGATGATTACATGATGCTATCAAACAATCACATTTAATTCAACATCCTATTTTTAATTTTGGTTACTATATAATCTTACAGTAACCATGGATGCATGTATTGATTAAAATATATTCAAGTCTAAAATTTATGTCTGGTCTTATAATAATATCATCTAACCATTGATTGCTATCATCTGACACCTGATTGCAACCACCCAACTGCTGGTCTAATGTACTCAACAAGTAAATACCATCCGTGAAGAAGGTTATATATATATGAGAGTATCCATTTAATCTGGTGGTCTAGAGTAAGTGGGTATGTTAGAAGTGGTGGCCAAGCCACATCTACTTTAGCCCACTATCTATCCTCGCCAAGGTTTCAACCACTATGGAGGACCTCAAAGTCTACTAGCTCTAACTGCCAACCAACCTTCAACATTTAATTTGACATCCTATTTTTTATTTTGGTGGCTATATAAATTTTTATGGTATATGTGGATGCAAGCATTAATTAAAATATATTCAATTCCAACATATATGTCCAAGTTTATAATAATGTCATCTAACACTTGATTGTTATTATCTGATACCTAGTTACAATCACCTAACTGTAGGTTTAATATACTCAAAGAATAAATACCATAAGGACAAAAAGTTTAATATATATTATATATGAGTATATATTTAATTTGGTGGTCAAGAGTAAGGGGGTGTGTTAGAAATAGTGGTTGAGCCACATCTACTCTAGCCCACCATCTATCCTCTACAAGATATAAACCACCATGGAGGACTTCAACATCTACTAGTGTCAGCTATCAACCAACCTTTAGAATTTAATTTGACATCTTATTTTTTATTTTGGCAGCTGTATAATCCTACAATAATTGTGGATGCATGCATTGAGTAAAAGATATTCAATTCCAACATTTAGAACAATGTTTGATAGACTTTTATACATGGTAGAAGAAATCAAAAGATCCATGGATGAATCTTAGGTGCCTTCATGCCAATAGAAATGCTCCTTGTAAGGGCATCATATCATTTATACAAATGAGCATATTGGGTTTGATGCAACAACGAAAAGCCTTTATAAGTCTCCATTATTTTTTGCAATGATTTTATTTAGTTATATGTGTATTATATATTTATAATTATGATAAATTTATTGCTGGTGAAGAGCTCTCCCTAGATTTGAGATGACCTGGGAGAAAATAGAGATAAGCAGATAGAGAAAATGGTGAGGCATGTCACTTTTTCCAAGTGGAGGAAGGGTTTGGTGAAAAAATTGTAGGAACTCTCCATTTTATGTTAAGCAAATATAGACCTTATCATATTTTTTGCAACGGTGAAGCTCTTTGAACTACCTGTTGATATTTTTTAGTGATGAAACTCCATATCCAAATTTTAATCCAAATAGTATGCATCATTGGGTCGAGTCATGGAAGGCTTGGAATAGAGCCTAAGATTTCTCAACTACCCTTCTTCCTGAGGCTAGATGTCCTATATGTTGTCCATTAATAGGAGTAGTCTCCTTCAAAACTAGATTGCAAATCACCATTTACTTCTTTTAGTTGCATGCCCATTAAAAAATCTCCACATTAGAGATTGAAATCATAGCTTCTAAACAAAATTTAATTCAATGTCAAAGTAAAATTAAATTAAAAAAATGGCATAAATGGTAGTATAAAAGCTCCACAATTTTTACATAACCAAGCCACAGAATTTAGATCTAAATCTTCCCTAGAGATGTAAAAAAGTATATAAAAGTATGCATAATGCAAGGTCATGCAGATGTCTAATTTTTTAAATTTTGTTAGGATGCTTGGAATCGTATGAGGTAGTGATGTCTCTAGCACACACCTTGCTATGGATAACTACTACATATAATGTAGTATGTTGTTTATATGTAAGGCCACTTTAATTCAATATTTAGAAACATGGCCAAACCAAAATTGACAAAACAAAAAAGAAATTATTTCTAATATAGATACATATGCATATAATATTTAGGTAATATATATACATATATATACATATATATATATATATATATATATATATATATATATATATATATATATATATATATATATATATAGTTTTCAATAGGTTGTAATATGACATGTAGTGGATTTGATGCATAAAATGGATATGTCAATGGTGTAATATCAAATCTTACCATAGTAAAGTTAATTATACTTACCAATGACATGTAATGTGGTCCCAAACTACATCCAATGTGCAGCTTGAATAAAATTTGCAATGTTGATGACGTAAGGACAAGACATTGAGGTCCTGTAGTTTATCTTGTAGCTTTTGTTACTCCATGTTGCTAATATATTGATACCTAGAGTAAATACATCAGGGTTAAGTATATATGAAAATGTCATACTCATACCCTTGGAAGAAAAAAAACTAGAATTGAATCTTATCTTTGTAAGCATCTTATTTATCTATGTTGGCAAAAAAATATAAAATCTAAAGGAGCACTAGTTAAGGAAAATATATTTTAGAATGCTTCATTACAAAAAATGAGATGAAGTCACTTATCACGAGTTTAAAGTATGAGTTATGACTATCAATTTATACTCCTCACTTTACTAAACCTCACTTTACCAAAAAATAATATATAATATAATTACTTAATAAATATAATAGAACTATTATTCATAATATAATATATTATAGTAAATATATGTTATATATTATATTTTTAAATTAATATTAAATATATTATATTATATAATAATAAGTTATTAAATTAATATATTATAATTTTATAAATTAAAATATTGAATACACACCCACCACACTTTACAAAATATTGCTTTACCAAAAAAACAATATATAATATAATTGTCTAATAGATATAATATAACTATTATGCATAATATAATATATTGTTTTATATATATATATATGTGTGTTATATTATTAAATTAACATTATAATAATATATTATATAATAGTATATTATAATTTTTTAATTTTATAAATTAAAAAATTGAATACACACCCCCACCACGCTTTACAAAATATTGCTTTACCATGTAATTGTTTAATATATACAATATAATTATTATTCATAATATAATATATTATAATTTTTTAATTTTTTAAAATTAAACAAATTTTATATATATTTAATATGTTATAATATTAAATTAATATTTTATATTATATAATAATATATTATTAAATTACTATATTATAATTTTTTAATTTTTTAAATTATATATATATATATATATATATATATATATATATATATAATTGTAGTGTTATAACAAAGTATGTAAAAAATAGTGGGGATTTGAATTTAGTTCTATCATAAAATTTAAAATTAGTAGCGTTTGTACTCTCAGTGACATTTTTATTTCACCTCCATTAATTAAAAAAGAGAAATGTTCAATATTGTTACTTGTTTTATTGAGAGAGATAATAGAAAAATCTTATAAATATTTGTATACATATCTATTTGTATATGGCATCTGCATCCATATCTATTTGTATATGGTAGTTTCAATGTACCTTGAATTCTTTCAATATTTTCATGTATTGTATGGTTTTGTCCTTGTCTACCACTTCTTTATTTCTCAAGTTTATAGTGAAATATGACGTGTCATTCATGTACAACTCATTATCACACCATATGAAGTAACACACTACCTCTTTTTCCACCATCACCTCCATTAAGAATATTAAATTATTGTTACTTAAAATTTTTACATAAAAAATAAAATAATTTCTAATATCATTGATTTCATATGAATTAATTCTACTAATTTACACTCTTTTAATTACAAAACTTCACTTATCCAAAAAAAACAAACAAAAAAAATTCTCTCTCTTCAATGTCACCTTACACCTTTGGGATGACTTGTAGTTAAAAAAGATACGTAAACATACCGATCATCAGAATCTAATGTGGACCAAAAAAAATATAGAGATACCCTAGAAAAATTTACCTTTTTGACTAATAAATATCCAAAAGACCATTTTTAGGAGTAGGAAGGTTTACAGTGGAATCCAAACGAACACAAGGGAGGCACACTCATATTACAATAAGTTTAATCGCATATTAAAACATTAAACCGATACAAGGGTGCACATGTTTAGAAATGAATTTCCATATTACAATAAGTTTAATCACATATTATATTCCAACATTTATGTCCAAGTTTATAACAATGTCATCTAACCCTTGATTATTGTCATCTGACACCTAGTTGCAGTCGCCTAACCGTAGGTTTAATGTATTCGAGGAACAAATACCATATGGTCACAAAGTTTAATATATATTATATATAAGAGTATATATATAATTTGGTGGTATAAAATAAGAGGGTGTGTTATACATAGTGGTTGAGCCACATCTACTCTAGCCCACCATCTATCCTCTCCAAGCTATCAACCACCGTGGAGGACTTCAATGTCTACTAGTGCCATCTACCAACCAACCTATAGCATTTAATTTGACATCTTATTTTTTATTTTGGTGGATATATAATCCTACATCAGTCGTGGATTCATGCATTAATTAGAATATATACAATTCCAACATTTATGTATGAGCTTATAACAATGTCTGATAGATTTTTAGACATGGTAGACGGCATCAAAAGATCCATGAACAAATCTTAGGTGCCTTCATGCCAATAGAAATGCTTCTCATTAGGGCATCCTATAATTTATACAAATAAGCATATTGGGTTTGTGTGTCTTTAGCAGGTAACATGCAGTACCGACAAGCCTGTATAAGTCTCCATTATTTTTTACAAGGAGTTTATTTAGTTATGTGTGTTATATATTTATAATTGTGACAAATATATTGCAGGTGAAGTTCTCTCCCCAGATTTGAGATGACATGGGAGAAAATATAGATAAAGAATATCAAGAAAATGGCAAGGCATGTCACTTTTTCCAAGCAGAGGAAGGGTTTGGTGAAAAAAGTGTAGGAACTCTCCATTTTATGTGAAGTAGATATAGACCTTATCATATGTTTTGCAACAAGGAAGCTTTTTGAATTACCTGTTGATATTGTTTGGTGATGAAACTCCATATCCAAATTTTAATCTGAATAGTATGCATCATTGGCTTAAGTCATGGAAGGCTTGGAATAGAGCCTAAGATTTCTCAACTACCCTTCTTCCTGAGGCTAGATGTACTGGATGTTATCCATTAAAAGGAGTAGTCTCCTTCGAAACCACATTGAAAATAACCATTTACTTCTTTTAGTTGCATGTTCATTCAAAAATGACCACATTAGAGATTGAAATCACAACTTCTAAACAAAATTTTATTCAGTGTCAAAGTAAAATTAAATTAAAAATGGCATAAATGGCAGTATAAAATCTCCACAATTTTTACATAACCAAGCTATGGAATTCAGATCTAAATCTTCCTTAGAGATGTTAAAAATGACATAAAATTATACAAAATGCAAGGTCATGCAAATTTTTGATTTTTTACATTTGTTGGGAGGATTGGAATCGTATGAGGTAGTGATGTGTCCTCAAATAGACTACATGCAACTTGCTACAGATAACTACTACATATGATGTAGTATGTTTTTTTATGTGTAGGGCCACTTTAATTCAATATTTAGAAACATGACCAAATCAAAATTGATGAAACAATTTTTTATTTATTTCTAATATAGATATGTATGCATATAAAATTTAGGTACAATTATTATATATATATATATATATATATATATATATATATATATATATATATATATATATATATATATTTCAATAGTTTTCAACAGGTTGTAATATGACTTGTAGTGGATTTGATGTAGAAAATGGATATGTCAATATTGTAATGTCAAATATTACCATAGTAAAGTTAATTATACCTACCAATGATGTGTAATGTGGTCCCAAATTACATCCGACGTGCAACTCAAATAAATGTTGCAATGTTAATGATGTGGGGACAAGAAATTGAGGTCCTATAGTCTATATTGTAGCTTTCGTTAGTCTAGGTTACTAATATATTTACACCTAAAGTAATTACATCAGGGTTAAGTAAGTACATATGGAAATGCCATATTCGTACCCTTGGAAGAAAAAAAGGCTAGAATTGAATGTTATCTTTGTAAGCATCTTATTTATCCATGTTAGCAAAAAACATAAAATCTAAGGGAGCACTAATTAAGGAAAATATATTTTAGAATGCTTCATTACAAAAAATGAGATGAAGTCATTTATCATAGATTTAAAGTATGAAGTATGACTATCAATTTATACTCTTCATTTTACTAAACCTCGCTTTACCAAAAAATAATATAATTACTTAATAAATATAAAATAACTATTATTTTTAATATAGTAAATATATATTATATGTTATATTAATAAATTAATATTATATATTTTATATTGCCTAATAATACATTATTAAATTAATATATTATAATTTTTTTAATTTTATAAATTAAAAAATTGAATACACACCTACCACACTTTACAAAATATTGCTTTACCAAAAAACAATATATAATATAATTGTTTAATAAATATAGTATACTTACTATTAATAATATAATATATTATAATATATATATGTAATATGTTATATTATTAAATTAATATTATATATTATAATTTTTTAATTTTATAAATTATAAAATTGAAAACACCCACCACACCTTACAAAATATTGCTTTACCATATAATTGTTTAATATATATAATATAATTATTATTCATAATACGATATATTATTTTAAATATGTGTGTGTAATATGTTATATTATCAAATTAATATTATATATTTTATTTTATATAATAATATGTTATTAAATTAATATATTATATTTTTTTTAATTTTTAAATTAAACAATTATATATATGATATATTATATTATTAAATTAATATTATATAATAATATGTTATTAAATTATTAAATTATAATGTTTTAATTTAAACAATTATATATATATATATATATATAATATTAATTTAATATTATTATATAATATTAATTTAATAATATATTATTATATAATATAAAATATAAAATATTAGTTTAATATTATAACATATTACTATATATTAATTAAATAATATATTATTATATAATATAAAATATATAATATTAGTTTAATATTATAACATATTACTATATATTAATTTAATAATATATTATTATATAATATAAAATATATAATATTAGTTTAATATATATATATATATATATATATATATATATATATATATATATATATATAATTGTAGTGTTATGACAAGGTATGAAAAATTAATGGTGATTTGAACTCAGTGTTATCATAAAATTTAAAATTAGTAGTGTTTGTACTTCTAGTGATAGTTTTATTTTGTCTCTATTAATTAAAAAAGATAAATGTTCAATACTGTTACGAATACAATCGTTGTTTTTTGTATTATTGAGAGAGATAATAAAAAATCTTATAAATATTTGTATACATATCTATTTGTATATGGTAGTTTCAGCTCACCTTAAATTTTTTCAATGTTTTCATATATTGTATGGTTTTGCCCTTGTCTACCACTTTTTTATTTCTGAAATTTATAGTGAAATATGATGTGTCATTCATATACAACTCATTATCACACTCTATGAAGTAACATATTAAATTATTATTACTTAAAATTTATACACAAAAATTAAAATAATTTCTAATATCATTGATTTCATATAAATTATTTCTACTAATTTACACTTTTTTAATTGCAAAACTTCACTTTGTCCCAACCAAAAAATAAAAATAAAAATAAATAAATAATTATTATCTCTCTTCGATGTCACCTTACACCTTTGGGACGACTTGTAGTTAAAAGAGATACATAAACATACCAATCATCAGAATCTAATGTGGACCAACAAAAATACAGAGATACCCTGGAACAATTTACCTTTTTGACTAATAAATATCCAGAAGACCATTTTTAGGAGCAGGAAGGTTTACGGTGGAATCCAAACGAACATAAGGGATGCACTCTCATATTACAAATAAGTTTAATCGCATATTACAACGCTGGCCATATTATTATTATTATTATTACTAATAAACTTGAGAATGGGCGGGGAGAGGCGTAGCCATGGGCGAAGGCAGGGGAGAAGTTCTACAGATGGGGAAAAAACGGCCGCCTCTACAAGTTTTACCTCGTTACATAATTCAACCATTTGCGGTTTATCAATCTATATATCTCCTAGAGAGGCGGCCGTTTTTTCATTACATACATCTGTTTGACTTTATTGTAGTCGAGTAAGTTTAATCAGTGTTTACAAATTTGTTTATTTTAGTTGGATAATCAATCAGAGTTTTTAAATATTTAATTTTTTTTCATATGAATTTTGTGATTAATAGAGAATATGGACCCTATCAATTTGTGAGTGTTGGTTAAATTTAAGTATTATAGTCTTTTTTATTTTAACATAAAGTTCAAAACTCTTTTCATTTACATTATGTAGATACTTAAATATGATCCCACAATATTAGTTGGTTTTTAAATTGCATGACTTCAGTGCACTTTTTTATTTGTCAGAAAACGGTTTAAATAATAGCCAAAGGATGTGACTTTACATTTTCATAAAATGACAATTTTTAATGTTAATGAGTGTAAATCAATGTATTAATATGAATGAATGAGACATAGAGTGTTAAATAATGTTATCGGATTTCTAGAGAACATTTATATTACTTGTAAATGTAGCAGAAGAGATTTCGCAATGACTCTTAATTCTTTTTTTTGGTTACACACACACACACACACACACAAAATTCTTTATTCTTGTGGTTAAAGGTCAAAGAAATAGATATATGCATGTTGTATAATGAGCATACTCTTGATACTACATTGAAGGTCAAGCTGTAGTGATTGCTGTTGCTTATTTTAATTGTTGTCTTATTAAGAGTCATCCTTGGGGATTTTTGTATGGTTAGTATCCATGCCATTTTGAATGGTATGTGTCGATGATTACTCTATGTAACAAAAAGAATTAACAGATGTGTCAGATTATTGATGTCCCATGGAGGGCCAAATTATTTTTTGAAGGCAACAACCACATATATAAGTAAGTCAGTTGGTTTTGAACCTGGATTGAAGACAATGTGATCAATTTTCCTAATGGTTCAACTAACTAACCCTACTTTAACTCACAAATTAGATGTCAATATAATCTCTTGTCCTTTACACAGAAGCATTGTTAGCTTTACTATAGTGTTGTTCAGGTTAAGTGTGACCCATTGTTTTGTTTGTTTTGCTAAATATATATTGCAATTGTGGAATGTTAGCATTTTCTTATTATGAAATGTAGCCAAGTTATTAGTGGCATACAAATGTGTTGATATTCTATAAGTTTTTTTGTTCTTCTAAAGACATTAAGGACTTAATTTTTCACATAAGAATATTCAATTTATGTTTAGTCGAGTCTACATTTTTAATGTTGCTTAATAATATTCTAAACACTAGTTTCTATGTGGTACACCATTGTTGATGTATGTCATTTATGGGGGAAACTAACCTAGGTTTCTAACAAGTATAATTGAGCAACCATCAAAATCCTTGTTATTTTGATGAAATGACCTATATAATCAACTATATATATTATCGAGCATTGTTAGGCCTATGAAGATCATTTCATTAATGAGATCATATTTAATGTGAGACGTGTTTACTAATCATGATCTTTAAATACTATCAAAATAATGCCGCTAGTGCCAAGTCCCTACAAGAATCTAGCAGGTGGAGAGAAAAGTGGAAAAATATAAAAATCTATGTTATGATGGATTGAACTTGAGCTATGTTAATGAAACCAACAAGAGTTATGTCTTCTTGTGAGATTTGTTTAGGACTTGTACCAAACCTCATGCCTTATTAGAATATATTTTTAAGAAATATGTGAAATCTAGATTTTTGTGGTTTCGTCAAGGTAATTAAAAGATGACTATTCCATCATATGACTCATTACTAAGGGCATGACGGCCAAGCATTGTACCAAAGACATATTCACAATAAGCATCTACACCCTATAACTAGACCACAACCCAACAAACAATGCATCCATCTTGGATTCATCTAAACCTCTCTCACTCATTTTTCACTTAAATTTTAAATAAGAAAAATAAGTCTTAAAACAAAAAAAATGAACCTAAAATGCAACATGATTCACTATGTTTCCTCTGTATTGTGTGTAGATTTAAATTATTTGCATTGATATTTAAAACGTTAAAACTATAAACTACTTGTAAATGACACTACACTTGATGAGTTCATAAATATGTCATACTACCATAAATCTCTCCATAAAGGTGTATTACATGATGACAATCAAATACTTGCATGGAAAGAGGTTAAATGCTGAGAAACCCGAAATAGTAGATTACATTCACCATTCCTTCTCCTACTAACAAATGGTTATGGTGCTTTAGTGTTAAGTTGGTCCCCTCTTATGGTGCTTCAATGCTAAGTGGCCCCCCTTGCCCTATGATTATTACTAAAAATATATGATAAAAATGTCATTAGAGTAATAACAACTCATAAAAGCCATCTTAAAACAAACACACAAGTAAAATACCATAAAATTTAATAATTTAATATTCAAATAAATAAATAAATATATATAATACCTAATATGTATATTATATTACATATGTGTTCCCTACATTAAAAGATGACAACTCTTGTAATCTATAGATCTATAGTTTATTTTATAAAATTGGAACAATTTATTTCTTGAAATACTACATTTATAAAACCACAACTAGATAAATACAAGTGAAAGGGATCCTACCTATTTATCAAAGTGAAATAAGTATGATCCAAGTTTTAAGCCCTCTAGAGAATTGTGTATTGTGTGAAAACAAGGTGAACAACATACGAAAGTTTCCAAGCAAAAATAAAAAAATGGGGATGGAAATAGTTTTCTATTTCAATTAAGATAAAACATTGGGAAATAGTGGTTTGTCTTTGATTCTATGATTCTATTACCATGGTGTATTTATCTATTTAGTGTAACCTCACATTACTTATTTTAGAGGCCAAGGAAGATTCTTTATTATTCTTATAGTGAAACTAAGATGTATATATAGATTGATGAGCAATTAATTGCATGGTGTACCAGTATTTCATAATTTATATGAATCTATAAATAAAAAATAATATAATCTCAGTTTGGAAAAAGTAGGTACATCACTGTAAGAAGGATTCGACAATTGCAAAGATGCATCCTTATTCATGTTTTATTTGTTTTGGTTTTTGCCAATTTGGGAAAAAATTCAGCAACTAATTTTACAATATTTAAAATTTCTTATTATCACTTACAATATAAGGATATATAAAATTAAGAGCCATAAGATAAAGAGTTATGAAAAGAGACGAGTGCACAATTATGAGCTTAGACAATATAAGTTTGTTCATGATTCGATGAGATTGGTATAGCTTCTCTAAATAATGAAGAAGTAAAAATTCAAATGGGGAGTAAAAGAGCCTAGCCAAGAATTTAAATGGAATCATTACCAAGAAGACATGTAAGATACACATCAAAGAACGTATTTCTTCTAAACCCAACCAATCAAAATTATTCTTAGCCAACTTATCAATATGATCCAAAATTTTATTGGTTAAGACAAAGATGTGATGTAATCTCAAGGAATGTTATGTCTTGGCTCACCCCAAATCATCATCTAACAACCATTCAAAACTTTAGTTTATGGCCATAAAACACATCACATCTATCTTTTCTTAAGCGTATAGGCAAACATGACCTTCGATCACCTTACCATACAATCAAGAAGTATCCAAGCACAAGGAAATTGATCGTTCACATAGTTGTTGAGGATACTTATTTAGTTGGCAATTCTTCTTGCCTGTCCATGTACTCTAATAGTGCAATAACCTTGTGCTTGGCTCTATCTGAACCATCCTTCATAATGCAATCAAGGGTGTATATGCTCCAAGTCTCCAATCTACATCGAGATGCTTTGGGTCATACATGCACAGTGCAAATAAGACAACATCAACATTTTCCTTGCTGTGAGGCAATCCAATCCTAATAAAGTCTACCAATATAGGGATTGGGTTTGCATTCCCAATGGCTACCTTCCCTTCTTGATGACTTTCAAGTAAAGCCAATAAGACCAGGGCTTCGTCTACCATTCCAGCATTGGAATCAACAAGTAAGTGCATCAAAGGGGTCAAAATGCCAGCTCTTAGAGCCCTTGAATTATTTATGTGGTACATACATAAATGGAAAAATGAATTAAGATAATCCTTCTTTCCCTTTTGATTTCAATCATATAGGATTTCAACCAACGTTTGTTATGTTGCACTCATTGGGAAATGACAAGCTTAAAAGAGTAGAACAACATTTTCCCTTGCTTCCATGCTACTTAATTTTAGAACCTCAATGTATTAATATGAATGAATGAGACAGAGTGTGTTAAATAATGTTATTGGATTTATAGAGAACATTTATATTGCTTGTAAATGTATTAGAAGAGGTTTTCCATTGAATATTATTTATTTTTTTCTAGTAATGTACCTATTTACTAATTTTATTCTTCTGTAGTGATTAAAGGTCAATGAAATATATATATGCATGTTATACAATGAGCATAATCTTGATATTAAAATGAAGGTCAAGCCTTAACTATCGATGTTGTTTATTTCAATTGTTGTCTTATTAACAATCATCCCTTGTGCTTTTTGTATGGTTAGTGTTCATGACATTTTGAGGGACATATGTTGATGATTACTTGGTGTAACAAGAGGAATTAGAAAATATGTCAGATTGGTGATATCCCATGAGAAGCCAGAGTATTTTTTGAAGGCAAGAACCACATATAAAGGTAAGTCAGACAGTTTTGAACTTGGATTGAAGATAATGGGATCAATTTATTTGATGGTTCAACTAACCTACCCTATTTTAACCCACAAATTAGATGTCAACATAATCTCTTGTCATTTTTACCAAAGCATTGATAGCTCCAATGTAGAGTTGTTGAAGTTAGGTGTACCGTGTTATTTTCTTTGTTTTGCTTTATATATTGCAATTGAAATGTATAATAATTTTAGTATTTTTTTATTATAAAATGTAGTCAAATTGTTAGTGGCATACAAATATGTTGAAATTATAAAGCTTTTTTTGTTCTTCTAGACACATCAGGGACTTAGTTTTCCATATAAGAATATTCTAATTCTCTTTAGTTGAATCTACATTTTTAACATTAATTAATAATTTTTTGAACATTAATTATCACATGGTGTATCCTTATTGATGTGTGACCAAATAAATTCTACGCATACATTAATATGTCATTTATGAGAACAACTAATTTAAACTTTCAATAAATATAATTAAACAACCATCAATATTTTTATTATTTTAATAAAATACCTTACAAAATTGATTATTTATATTATTAAACATTGTTGATTTATAAAACTCATTTTATTATAAATATATATTTAATATAAAATATTTATTTAATAATTATGATCCTTTAATATTATTTGAATATTAATCAATAATCAAAATAATAATACATTACAATTTATTATTAATATGAACTTTAATATTAAAATAAATACATTAATAATGACTTGAATAATATAAAATCATGGAAAGATATGAGTGAATACTTTTTGTTATCAAAGTTTCCACTCTTCAATTTTGATGGTATCCAAACTAAAAACAACTTAGGGCCATCTTTAAAAAAAGGTATTATAAGTTGCTTGTCCCAAACGTTTACACCTACTTAAATTAATGAAAGTTATGTTGATGAATGCATCAAATTTGACTTAATGTAGGATAAGCTCTTTCATTTCATGATGCAAATATTATCTACATGTCATATCCACATTGCAATATGGTATGCTTACAACTTTTGTGTTTGTTTGGTTCCCAAGCCAAAATAGTAATTAAAAAAAGGGGTGCATTACATAAAAGTTAAGCGAAGTCCGAGGAAGGAGCATCTTTCACCATCACCCAACCCCCAACGACCACCACCACTATTATTGATTTACAATTTTTTATATTTATTTAAAAAATATTTTTAATTATTTTATCAATTTATAAAATAGACAATTTATTATATATTTGTAGAACTTCCCATCTTTTTATTGGTATATGTTTTCTGTTTTCCAAACTTTTTAGCAAATACATCGTCTGATCTTTGATCCTTGTATTTCCAAACTCGAGACATCTTGACGTGGCTCAAGATCCCACCATCTGTTGAAAAGTCATCCACGCTTCTCCGTTAATGCCCTTGACGTTCTCCGTTTCCAACTGATGACGTGGCATGATTGTTTGGAGAGCAGTTACAATGGCATAGTGTATTGATGAGTAGAAGTGCAGATATTGTATGACAACGAGCTATCATGACACTAATAACGAACTGAAAAGCGGAAGGCTGAGGCCAAAACCAGTTCAAGATACGTTTCGGAAAGAAGTGGAATAGTGTATTGATGAATGGAAGAGAGACTGATGAAATTTGAAGTTGAAGCTGTTGAACTTGAATGGTAGTCATGGCAATTGAATTTGGAGATGAGTGGAGACCGAGCTATTGGCTCTGAGTTGCAAACAAGGGAAACAGAGAAGGTGGGTGGTCGAATCAAAGGAAACAGTGAAGACGATTGTTGGCATGTTGAATAATGAATAGAAAGTAGTCGACAATGATCTCAAAATGTGTTGCAAACGTATAAAATCTTACCAAGACTCTGCAGATTGAATATTTTCAAGGTTGTGAGCTATGTAACTTGAGATAATCTGAAGAAGTTTTAGACAGTTATTATTATTATAACCGAGACAGATAATCTGAAGAAGTTTTAGGTAGTCTATAGTCTTATTGCTAGAAAGATCCCTAAGGCAGAGAGGCTTATAATATTTCCACATTGCATGATTATGGAAGGAGGTAGCATTTATGTGGATAGAGAAGTAGGGGAAAGGTCCCAATAGTTGTGCATGTTCTAATTGTCGAACAGGGTTTTTGTTAACATGTGTTTTATTGATGGAATATATTGGTATGTAGAAATATTAAAATGCACTAGAAGTTGAACATGTAGTATCTAATATTTGTTCAACATTTACTCTATAAAATTAAAAGTAACCAATCACATCTTAACAAGTAAAACTCAACTATTGATACTTTAATGCACAACTATTGGTACTCCAAAGTTTAAGTTTTGGTCATAGGTTTAAAAAATGTATTTTATGATCTCTTGCGATAAAATCGATTATATCGTAAAATGTATAATGTGTTAGAACTTGAAACCTTATTTATATATAGTTAAGATAACATATTAAAATGAGTAAATTTTTTGAAATCTAATATAATATTATGACACCTTAATTCATTGTCCAAAATTAGAGTGCATGACTACGGTTACTTACATCACAATATAGAAGTTTTTACTTAATTCTAATTATGATCCCAACCGTACATGAAGTTGTTAAATATAAAATAAGTTGTTACATTCGAGGTTATGGAGAAACTATGTACCTCGTGCTCAATGTTGATTTGGTGATCTAGGATAAATCTGTCTCACTGCATAGGATAGCATTTACAAAGGCTTAATTTCCATCTAATGTTGGTCTTGATATAAAATTTGAGATTTTTGTATTGGAATTTGATGAATACTTTCTATACTTTCCATCGAAATTCAGGGAACTTTAAATGATCAAATGAAAGCTTTTTATAAGAGTACATATGTGATCGATGGAGCAAAATTGTATAATATTATTTATCCTGTATTTTCATAATATCATAGAATTTCATCTTAAATATTAGTGTAGAAAGGATGATGAGCCATGCTAATTTTTTAATTATAGAACAAATTTCTACTCTATTTAATCGACTTCCCTTGTTTCCATCTTTTGGTGGTTTTACAATCTTGACATTGTCGAGCAAGAAAAATAGATTCTTATTGTCTACACATTCACATATTTTTGTGAAATTATTCCCATTAACATCTGACCAAAATATATGCTTATTGTCTACACAAAGAACATATTTTGGTTAGATGTCAATGCGAATAATTCCATGTATATGCATTTATAAAAGAGTTTTAGTATGAGATATAATGTATTTGTAACATTTTAGTCTTTGTATATGTTTGGCATAGTCAAGTTAGACAGAGGAAAGGCTCTAACTAAGAGGGAGATCATGATCATATAGTATTTGGTGTGGGAATGAAGTTATGTTAGAAAAATGTATATTTATTTTTCTATTTAATGTTTTTATGGTCTATTTTTTGTGGTTTTTCTTGAATAGGATTATTATTATTGGTTGGCTATTTCACCGATCATTCTTCAAATTATTATTTGACTTTTGTTGGAGAAGAGTGTAGGTTGGTTCATACAATAGGTTGTGTCTATGTTGATGCTCATGGATCTTGTCTTTTAGATGAAATTAATACATCCACTTTACCTTTTGTAAATTTAGAATTGTCAAAATCTAAGTAATTAGATTTTTTAAAAGTAAGAAGCTCAAGAATAAGAGCATAAAAGGTAGGTATGGGATACTCAAGCCATACATTTTGATCTTAATAATTTTTCCATTTATTATGCAAAAATAAGCTTATGGATTTCTCACCAAACTAATTTTTTTGGTATTATGGTAGTTTAAAAATTATAACTGTCATGGTAAGTAGGTTTTAATGGATAAAGCACTAGTCTATTTAAAAAAAGTAAAAAGATTCTAGATCATATTTTAGTAGGGAATGCAGTCTCAAAGTAATAAGTTGTTTTAGTAAGATTTTGTCATCAAATTTTTACTACCCATAAATTTTTTGTCTGGTAATGCCTTATATAACTCTATCACCCAATATAAAAATAAAATTTACATACAATAAATTCAGAGAGTAAACATTAAAAAATTAATTTATTAAATCATATTAATATTTTAAAAATTAATTTATTAATCTGTAAAATCATACAGTGAGAAATAAACTAAATATGTACTAGATTTACAATAAATATGGTGGGTCCAAGTTTAATATTAGATGGCTTTGTAAAGTGCACTTAATTAATTATTTTTTAGTTAATTACTAACATTCAATTATAAGGTCATAAATGTACTTATTAATTCTAAATTATTAGTGTATGTGATTATAAGAATGAGAAAGTGACTTAAGTCAAATCAAGTGAAGTTGAGTTGAGTAGTATGTAACTACTTGCGCAAGTGAAAAGGTATTAAAAGATATGAATTAAATGTAACAAGGGTTCCATTCTTCCTATTTTACTCGGACTGCAACTTTTGTATCATTTTTAGATTATATTTATATGTTTTAGATATATAAATGAAATACATTTTGAATGTGAAAGAACTTTTTTTTATTTCTATGTGCATTTGTTTTTAGGTAATCTTTATCTTTTTAAGATTATAATAATGCATTTTTTACCATGTATGTGGAAGAATTTAATAACCTTTGAAGTTTTTTTTTTTTGATAATAAGTAAAAGAGGGTTTTTAAAAGGGTCCAAATCATTTAAAAAAAATAAAGATAGATAAGAGACACATATAAAAACACCAAAATAGGAAGAAAAATAAGACA
This sequence comes from Torreya grandis, assembly GCA_037957365.1. Classification (NCBI taxonomy): domain Eukaryota; kingdom Viridiplantae; phylum Streptophyta; class Pinopsida; order Cupressales; family Taxaceae; genus Torreya; species Torreya grandis. The sequence goes on from JARHVA010003789.1 coordinate 551,992, forward strand.
AGGGGTTCAACAGAAAAAGTGTTTTCAAGATATAATATTATGACACAACAAAGATAATAAATAGCAAAGTGGATCCATATTACAAACTAAAATTTCTATGAGTCTTTGTTGCCTGCCACTATTCTTGTAAAAACTTGATGTGTTCCTCAATAATTTATTTGTTATGTTCCTTGGTCATCCTAGCTTTGTCTCTTTCTTGAAGTCTATCACTCTATATAGGATCATAGTGATCATCGTATTTACCTATTATTCCTTTCTTACACATAGAGATGCTTGTGGCATAGTTCTTGATAGTGATCTTACTTAATTGAATATCTTTGTTGAGACCATTTTTTACTAAGTTTTGAACTAACTTAATTTGGTTTTAATTATTTTTAATCTCATCCACATTATTTTCTATCAGACTAACCTCATTGTTCATGGACCACATCTTTGTTAAAAGAGGACCTTTCAATATGTTGAGGAGAGTCACCATTCATTTATGATTGAAATCGATCAATCCTATTCTTGAGTCTTTCATTTTTTACCATACACATCTTCATTATACAATGGTGGAAGTGGAAATATTTTTCCAAAGTAGCTACTATATCTTGCAAAATCATATCACAATGGTCTGTCTTGTCCATTTCATGAGTTATACCTTTATTGGCTTCTTCCTTAGTCTTGTCTTAAGGAGGAAATACTATTACATTGAATATATGTTGGGTTCCCTTTAATGAAGAAGGGATAGATGGGTAAAGTAAGGGTGAATAGATGGCCCTTAAAATTGAATAATTCAATAAATAGGGTCAATAAATTATGGATTAATTTGGTTTTGGAGCCACTTCTTTCACTAAGGTAATTCTATATTTGGCTTTCCATTTTGGTAGAATATGGATTGTAATCAATATTGGGATCTTGGCTTCAATTTTGGAGTAGGATGGAGCCTAAAAAAAGGCAAAGTTTCTATCACATTCTCAACTAAATAAATATTAGGGGATGAAAGTTGGTCTTTATCAGAATGGAATAGCAATAGAATAAGACCTTGATAAATAGAAGTTTTAACTTTCCCTAACTAAACATCAAAGATAGAGCTATCCAAAGATATCATCAGATAAAAGGTAATTTTGATAATATTTTTATGCCAATAATTATTTAAAAGAGTGAAATGGTTGGAGAAAACCTATTTAAATCTACTTTAAAGAGTCACATACCTTATACTTTTGAACATGACATCATTCTAAGGGGATAGAAGAGAGTCACAAAGATACCCACCTTGAAAAGGAGTGAGCATTTATTTACCTTTGAGAAAAGTATTGAAATCATCATCTTTAGATATTCTATATTTGAAAACATTGGATCTTTCTATTGTCATCCTAGTGGCCTAAGTGGCACTTTCTTTAGAGACATTGAAGGAAATGCCTATAAAAATAACTATTCTAACCTTCCATGTTTTTTAAAATTATTTAGATAGAGAAAGTTCAAATCCATTTACTCTTTCCATGAAACTGGTGAGACCCCCTACTTAAATATATTCCATATAGTAGGGTTCTTCCTAAAAAAATCATAAGACTTAGGGCCCATTCTCACCATGTTCCCTCCCATAGATTCTATAGGTTTCTCCTTATGACTAGTTTTGAAAGAATCTTTCACTCTAATTGCTTTAGTGTGTCTCAGTAAGATCTCTACAATAGTCATGAGTAAAGGCCAACATGAAGTATTATAAATACTTTGACATCTCACATCATCAAAATGATATTTACTGAAGGAAAGAATCATATAAACATTTTTGGGAACCCATTATCTATGAATGGCATGGTTATAATTTTTAGACATGGGTTTTAGAGCATGTGAATTACTAGTTGATGACTAAATGATGAGATTATTATCACAAGGGATGTCTAGATGCAATAAAATAATGATTATAACAAATTAGGGAATAGACACAAAGAGGGGTGTAGAAGTGGTAGATAAGTTATCACCAGAGGGTATACCAAGACAAACTAACATTGACTTCCAAATGCCTAGGCAAGGGGGTTCAACTGTCAAATTATTCATTAAGTATTCAACATATGGAATTAGGAAGGACTTGAGTATTATACCAGCTATCAAATATATATATTGACACCACTAGGTTAGAAAAACAATCTCTACTTTTATTCCTTTCTCTATAGACATGACTAATGCAAATTTCATCAAATAATCTTAGGATAGTAGCAATATCTTCCACAATTTTTTTAAATAGTCTAGTTAAGGCGATTCATTTTTTTTTAGTTTAATGATGTTGAGAGAGTATCCTTAAACAATTAAAAATTTTATGTTCATCTTCCTAACTTCTTGGACTCCCCATAAAGCAGTTTTTCCTCTACAAAATGGTTAGTTTAGTTACTAAGAAAGTTTGCATAGGATACTAATAGGTTCCCTTTAATATCCATTATAAAACCACCTCCCATAGCCTTTATTAGTTTACCTTTAGATGTTAAATCAATGTTTAATTTAAGCCAACAATGGGGGAGAACTCTATTTAACTTGTTTTTTATCCACCTTCTTAGTTTTTATCTTTGACCTAATAAGGTTTGGGTAGTTCCAATTTAAAAGTATTTTAAGTTCATAATATTTAACCTTATTTGTTTTCTTTATCCTAATTCCATCAAAATTTTCCTTTATTTCTCCAATAATCCTTGATCTTTCCCTAGAAGTACTACATTTCTTATTTTGGATGATTCTTCTATTTCTCTCCCACCATAGACACCAGTAAAATGCTAAATGCCAATTTTCCAAAGCTTTTTCAAATGAACACTAGTAAATGGAGAAGACCATTGAATGATGAGATTTTGAACTAAAGATGTCATAACCCAACAAACTTAAAATTTATCAAATATCATCCATTATAATTTGGATGTAAGGTGGCAATGAAGCAAGAGATGGCAAATAGACTTGGCTCCACTTTCATAAAAAACACACTTGTTAGGAATCATGAAATCTATTTTATAGTTTTATTTTTTCCTAAATATATTATTTTGAGTTTCAACCCAAAATAAGAAGTTGAATTTTGGAATAATGTATTTATCTCAACTAAGTTCCCACAAAATTCATCTAATGAATTGAGCACCAAGTTATACCCCGATTTCACACTATAATTTTCATCTAAAATAATACCCAAAAATAAATCATATATTCTTCTAGAATGAATTTTGTGATAATCATTGATCGTTTCATTCAAATATCTTAGTTTTAAAGTGTTATCTTGGGTTAGAGAGTTCTAAACATGGGATTCTAAGATTGACCATCAAGGTTGATTTTGATATAGTCATTGACTCTTTCTCTTATATCTCTCTTAAAGTTCATGTTAAGGTGATCCTAAGGATTGATAAAACTTAAAAGGACATTAATTAATCAAGTTTCATCCAAAAAAAAATATTTATTATCTAAACCAATGTTCCATTTACTTCCTTTCCACAAGAACTTTATGTTATCTATAAGATTATTCTAGAACTAGGGACATAGAGGCAAGGCCTTCGCTGATAAAAATATCTCTACCTCATTATTTTTCAATTATTTTTCCTTAATAATATTTATCCACTAGTTCTCCTCTTTTATAATTATCCAACCATTTTTTTCTATCAGATCTTTATTCATAGTCCTTATTATGGGAAGTATTCTCAATAAGTTAAGGACTAAACCATAGTTACCATAGAGCTATTACCTTTACTGCAGTAGTATAACACTTCTCCAAGCTTATAGAACAAAGGCTATGTGGTTAGGGATCAAGCATTGTTGTAGGATATGATGACCTGATTTGAGAAAAGACATGTCTCAAACAGAAATGACAATATTGTAATAAAGTAGAGATAACATAGAGAAGATTTAAAGTGTAATAGTGAATAATAGTAAGAGGTTATAGAGTAGAGCAACCTTCATAATAATATAAGGTGGTATAGTGTAGATAAATATAAATAAATTATAGTCAACAATTATTAAATAAATATAAATATAAATTAGAGTAGGAATTACTATGTATTGTGTATTGAATCATATGAATGAGCACACCTACTTATTTTAATTTATGCACAAGATAAATGTTTCTAAAAAATACTAGCCCTTGCATCACATTAGTCCTAATTGAAGTTAACTTAATCAACATAAACCATATATCCAACTACTTCAGATTTTATGTCAAATTTTGGTGGTCCTGCATGGACTTTAACTAACTAATGTCTGGGGAAAGATACCCATTAGAGTTATATAAACCATAATTAATAAAAATATAAGAGGGGTGGTAAGATAAAATCCAAAAAAAATCACTCTAAGATAAAATTAATGGTGAGTCCTTACTTAAAGTGAATGCAACAATCTTTCGCTATCAAGAAGAGGAATTTTTTGTCAGGTTTGCACAACTCTTGTGGCCTAAATATTGTGACAAGATAAACATATATATTTTTTATAATCCACATTAATAAACCCATTTAGTAGATGATGAAAAATATTGAGACACTTCAATGCCTTGATACACCTTTAATTTGGGTTATCGATTACTGGTTCGAGACTACACTCAACTCATTTATCATAGTTTGTCTTGTACAGGGTTGGACAAGATTTAACATAAATAAATTTGAGTTTGTTGAAGGGTTAAGGAAATGTTTATTATAAAAATTATGATCCTCACTTGCAAACATTTTTTGGATTGAGGGTTAGTAAAAGAAGGTAAACAATTCATTTAGGGAAAATGCACCTAAGGGATGGTAGGCGTAAAGAAGGGGGATCCTGAAGATATGTCACCACTTGAAATATCTATTTTAAATAGTTTTGAGAGGTTAAATAAGATGTAGGCAGATAGGAAAGTAAATATCAAGTTAAGATTAAGTTTATTAAGGAATAAGGAGATACTATTAAGAGGATAAACTAAGGCAGTTAGGAGAAAATGATGAATGAAGAGATAGGCAAATAGATGGATGATGAGATTATTTAGTTAGATAATAAGAAAGAGATAAAAGATAAATAAATGGAATAAATAATCTTAAGAATAATTAAGATAGTATGTAAAACCTATTTTTTCTCTACTAACATAGGTCCTAATAATGAAAATTTAGATACTTTCCCTCTACTATAAATAAAAAAGTTAGTATTTACACCACATGAAGGTATGTTTGAGGTACAGTCACTAAGGGGGGGAGGGGGAGAGGTGAATCAGTAATGCAAGATAATCCAATTCAATTCATAACTCTTAAACATTCAACATACATCAACTTGATCAATCAACATAAACATGAAAGCACATACATCCAAAACATACATAAGAGCATACATCACATGAACACATCATATATGCGGGAAACCATCTTGGGGGATAAAAGCCACTAAACCCTAAAATATGGACTAAAATCCTATTAAAAAAGATCCAAAATTTATACTAACACCCACTAATCAAAGAAAACTCATCCCTTAGTTTAGTGAGACACTAATCCCACAAGGAGTTACTACCCCTGTCTAGATAAGCACCCACAACAACTAGACCTTTAATAAGCTTTACCTTGCAAGGAGGAACTAACCCCCTAGGAAACCAAGCACCCACTCAGATACCTGAATAGATCACCTTGAAAATATATTTCTACTCTTCAATTGACGATGATCACTTGTTTGCACTCTTCACCTCCAATCTCTCTCAAACTGCCTATAGGGCTAACTTGCTCAAACTGCCTATTCTAGGCTCATTAGGTCCAATGACTTGTGTGTCCTCTTGCATAAAATTTATTAGATAAACATTTTTGATGTTTATCACACTCTGATGGTCCTAAATTACCTATACCTTCTCTTTCAAAGGTTTTCTTCTTCACTTGAATCCACACACGCGCAATTAGCATAATTAGTCCAATTAGATCTTGCACTTATACCACTCTTCCTTTAACCCATATTGGTCAGCCAATATTATTTACATATTTGTTATAATTTTTAAATAGGTCCTCATACACATTAAATTTAATAACCACACACTCCTTAGGTTGGCCAATACCTCGTTAGCCCCAAACCACCATAAGGTCTTGGTGAGACCTAAAACAATTACGCCTTCATAGTCACACATTACATGTGAGACTATTTGTACCACTTTAATCCTTTACCAATGATTAAAACACATAAAAAATTTCTCCAATATCCCCTTTATTACTCCCATATGGGTTCATGCCACCTATAACACCAACTCACACCTTGAATCTACCAATTAGGTCTCCTTGCGCTTCAGGTCTTCATACATATAAAACACAGTCTCAAACTTATGAAGCAAAAAATCAAGTCTTTCACATGGCCATATGATTATATCACATGGGTTAAACCTTAAATACCTATTCAAAGTTTACATGTGCCTTAGACACTTCAACACAGGCTCTAAGTACTCAAATCAACTCTCTTAGAATGACCACTCAAATTGGTCACACAAAATCAAAATACAATTTTACTATTTTCACTCTCCATATTTGATCAGGGGAAAATATGAAAATAAATTCCTTATCTTAATCCTTAGAGACTTATATAATATCTTCATACTCATTTTCTTCTTTAATTATTTTCAGAACTCTTCCAACACACTTCTACAAAGTGGTCACTTATTCTGCCAATGCATTTAGTAAACACAATCAACTTCTAAGCCTTTATTCACACTGAATATGGATTTTTAAAACCTAAAAAATACATAAAGATATTATTCATGGAGTATAAAACACTCTCCAATATTTTATTTTTCTTTAAACATTAAAATACTTTCAACAACTTAAATATCCTTCTTGGGTCACTTGTAAAACATGGTCAAACACACAGTCAATTTTGGAGCTAAAAACATTTGACTATACAAAGATTTTAGCCTTAAAACCAGTGTATCTAAATGATCCTTGGAGTGCTCTTCAAATTTTATTTTCAAACCAACATTAAATTTGTCTTGGATCAAAAGATATAGCTCAAAAACTATAGACTGGTTTTCCCTCATTAATTTGAATATTCAAATTCCAATGGTCACTATGCTAATGCTAAACATCAGACACTTTGACATCATATCATTCTCCATAAACATTTTAAATAAATTCAATCCATTGATCTCCTTTGGATAATCTTAGTGTTTACCTTGCATTGGTCACCATTGATCTTCAATTTATGCTTCCACGATCGTGTCACTTGGTAGCTCTGCATGCCTTCTATGCATCCTGTACCATTTAGTAAATGCACTTGTGCCACTTGGTAGTTACATGTGTAATATGAGAATTATTTCAATTATTAACTTTAATTTGCACTATTTATCTGTAACTAAATGATCATATGCTCATTGTTGATCTCTATCTGACATGATTCACGCTCATTGTAGATTTGCTACTCAAACTCCATGACTGTGACACATGTCACTAGTGCATGCAATCTTGATTATTTGAATTTTAAATACATCAAAGGATCCTTATCCATTAATATTAAATTATCATATTTATATTTGTGATCTAATTAAATTCTCATCATAGATCTTTGATATCACAAATTTGGCTAAGTATGGGAACTTAGTAAACTCTGCCTGAGAAGCCAACTTTGCACCTTCATAAATTTTGCTACACTCAATGCCCAAACCTAAAATTTAAATCATATGATCAAATTTCATAGGGGAATCCATCCATGTATCAAAATTATATTGAAACCTTCACATGTGTGAAATATGACATAATCAATCTACTTACTCAACCTTGTATGTCAAGATGACTACTTGAGCTTTGATATTAGTATGACTATTCTGATGAATTATTTTCACTTTTACAAGAACTCTCAGCACTTATAACATCCCATAGGGTATATATCACATTTACATACCATAAATATGATCACTTTTTCATTAATTCACTGGTATCACATGCTCTCTTTGACATCAATGACAACCAAACACCAATGACCATGCTCAACAAACTCCCCCTTTGTCATTGATGGCAAAATACTCTCATAATGAATTTTTAATCATTTGAAATTCATCATTATGATCTTTTTCCCCCTTTTAAATTAATGAGAAAGGGTCTCTTCCTCAACATTCCAATAATCATTCCTTAACATCATGTATGCATTCAAATACTATTTAATATGCTCAGGATCTTACAAACTTTCAAGCATATGAATCAATTGTTCCCCTTTGACATGCACCATTCTAAACTTGGAATTTTTTGATACATAGACCTAAAAAAATACTCATAGAGCTTAGAAATCACCCCCTAATATCATGTTCAATCTTATGTCATCTGTTCTTTAACATATACCAATCTAAACTTGGGGTTTTCTAATCCCTAGACCTGTCTACCTATAGAGCTCACAAGCTCTCTTTGATCATGCATGAAGATTTAATAACTTGTAAAACACATGACTTGGATTGATCAAGACATCATATAAATATTCTTGAATTCACAACTTTATCAAACATCTTTACGCTTCTATCATGACTAAAGCATCTTCACATATGCTCCCCCTTACATCATGCACGTATTCTTCAAGCCACTCAAGATAATTGAGTTAGCTCCCTCTTAGCGCACACATATTCAAATGATATTCTTGTCTTGAAACATCAACCAATGCTCAACTGGTATCCACCATGCTTCTTCTTGCTTGTCAAATGTCTCTTTGAAGCTTAGATAGAGACACCCTAACCCACAATGTCCTGGAACAATAAGAAACCAAGAGTTACCCACAACTCTTCATATTCCTTCTCCTCCTTGGTCTTTTGATACTGATAGTTATTATTATTCTTCTTAGGCTTAATAAAATCAGCATGCTCATCCACTACAATATTCTCCTTTTCTTCTAAGATTGGATTGATAACATATGGAGATAACAAAGATTCATGACATACCTTTTCAATTGAAGAAAGAACCTCATCAATGGGCATTTACAACTGATGTTATTCATATGAAACTTTCTCAAAAATAGAAATATGTTCTCTTGGATTCATACATACCTTAGAATTAGCCTCAATCAGCCCTTTGGTTTTTTCCTTGAGCTTAACTTGAACTGACTTTTGATTCTCCTTTTCTATCTAGATAGATGACACATTCTCTTGACATTTTTGAACCTTGTTCATATATTGTTCCTCTTTTGCTTTAGTAGGTAGTCTACTTTGATCTTTCAGCTCAACTAAATTAGTTTTATTGGTTTTCACTTAGGTTTCCATACCAAGGATTGACCTTTCTTGAGCACTCTAGGATGTTCATGCACCTTATTATGACTTGAGAGTTTACTTTTATAATATCTTTTAATATGACCAACTTAATGACAGCTAAAATAGATAACTTCATTCATACCTTCTTCTTGATGAATATTATGAATCTTAGTAAACATACCATCTTGTCTCTTAGGTTCATTATGCTCAAGCTTGAATGTCTTAGGTTTCCATACCTAGGTTAGTATTTTCCCATGCATTTTGGGGTAGAATCTAACAATATGTCCCATATCATAATAAATATAACATACTATATTATCCATACATTTAGCTGACCAACTGCTCTTCCTTCTACAGTTTCTTACCTTATGACCAAAATGCTTATATGCAAAATAATGGCCCATAAAAGATTTGGAATAACTTGAAGCATTTGGTTGTCTGATTGGCTTCTTCATTTTCCTCCTGACCTAATTTGTCATGTTGAATTTAATGCTACCATCCTCTTTGTCTTGTTCTGATCTATTTTTATCTTATTCAAGCTTTCCTATCTTGACAACAAATTTCTCATGCTCATCCTTTAATGAATCTAGCTTGGTTTTCAATTAAATGCTATCATCCTCTTTAGCTCTCATACTTGAACTTGTAGCCTCTAACTAAATTATGAGAACTTGGATAGTCTCCTTATCTCTGTTAGCTTCTTTAGCCATGTCATCCTTCAATCTGCATGCTTGTTCTTCAATAATAGTTATAGAAGTAAGATTGGACTTCAACTCATCATGTCCACCTTGCTTTGAACTCAATTTGGCATTTGTCTCTTCTAACTGAGTCTTGAGATGTCTGCATTCTTCCTCTTTGGAACTTATATTTTTCCTTATAACCTTTAATAAATCCTCAAGAATGTTTATCTTCTCTTTATCATATTTTGGTCTTTAGCTCACTTTCAAGGATTTTAGATCCTTATTGAGCTTGATATTTTCTTGATTCTTCTTTTCCTCTCTCTTGGTCTTGCCTAAAAAACTTCCCTTAAGATAACTAACTTGTGATTCAAGACCTTTGATCATATTCCTCATTTTATAATTCCTCTTCTTTTTCTCTTTCAATTCACCAAGTGCACCCATGAGCTTAGCTTTTAGATCAACTACTTGTTGTCATATAACACTTCATCTTCTCTACTATCACAGAAAACTAATTTATTAGACATGATGATCTTTTCACCCATATTGTACCTTGGATCACCTTCAAGTGTTTAAACTTGCAAAGAAGGTCTTGCTCTGATACCAATTTTTAGAGGTATAATCACTGAGAGGGGGAGTGAGTCAATGATGTAAGATAATCCAAATCAATTCCCAACTCTTAAACATTTAGCATACATCAACTTGATAAAACAACATAAACATGAAAGCACATACATCCAAAACATACATAAGAGCATACATCATATGAATACATAATATTTGTGGGAAACCCTCTTAGGGGATAAAACCCATTAAAACATAAAATATGGACTACAGTCCTATAAAACTAGATCCAACATTTAGAACATCACCCATTGATCAAAGAACACCCATCCCTTAATTTATTGATACATCAATCCCATAAGGAGCTACTTCCCCCATCTAGCTAAGCACCCACAACAACTAGACCTTTATCAAGATTTACCTTGCAAGGAGGAAACAACCCCCTATCAAACCATTTATCCACTTATCTACCTGAATAGATCACCTTGAACACATGTTACTAATATTCAACTGATGATGATCACCTTTGTCTGCACTCTTCACCTCCAATCTCTCTCAAGCTAACTCTAGGACTAACTTGCTCAAATTGCCTCTTCTAGGCTCATTAGGTCCAATAACATGTGTGTCCTCCTACATCAAATTAATTATATAAACATGTCTAATTTTTATCACACTATGATGGTCCGAACTGACCTTTGTCTTCTCTTTCAAAGTTTCTCTTCTTCACTTGAATCCACACACAAACAATTAGCATAATTAGTCCAATTAGACCTTGTACTTATACCACTCTCTTCCTTTAACTCATCTTGGTCAGCCAAGATAATTTAAATATTTGTTATACCTTTTGAATATGTCCTCATACACATTACATGTAATAACCACACACTCGTTAGGTCATCCAATACCTCATTAGCCCCAAACCACCATTAGGTCTTGGTGAGACCTAAAACAATTAGGCCTTCATACTCATGCGTTACATGTGAGACTACTTGGACCACATTCATCCTTTAACAATGATTAAAACACATAAAAAATATATATAATATACCATTTATTACTCCCATATTTTTCCATGCCACCTAGGACACCAACTCACACCTTGAATCTACCAATTAGGTCTCCTTGCTTTTCAGGTCTTCGTACATAGAAAACATAGTCTCAAACTTATAAATAAAACACTCAAGTATTTAAAATAGATATATGATTATATCACATTGATGAACCCTTAAGGACCTCTATAACACTTTCATGTTCCTTAGACACTTCAACACAGGCTATAAGTAATCAAATTAACTCTCTCAAAATGATCACTCAAACTGGTCACACACAGTCAAAATACAATTATACTATTTTGAATCTCTATATCTTATTAGGGTAAAAATATGACAAAAAATGCATTATCATAAACCTCAAATAATTATATAATATTTCCATATTTATATTTTTCTTCAAATCTGCTCAGAACTCTTCCAACACACTTCTGTAAAGTGGTCACTCAATCTGCCAGTCCATTCAACAAAGACAATCAACTTCCAAGCCTTTGTTCACATTGAATATGGATTGTTAAAACCTCAAAAATACATATAGATATTATTAATGGATTCTAAAAAATTCTTCAATATTTAACTCATATTTAAATATCAAAATGCTATCAAGAACAACTCAAATATCCTTCTCAAGTCACTTGTAGAACATGATCAAACACATAGTCAACTTTGGAGATAAAAATATTTGATTGTACAAACATTAAAAAATTTTAACTAGTTTATTTGGATGTGCCTTCGATTCCTCTTAAAATTTTATTTCTACACCAACATAACATTCATCCTAGATCAAAATATATAGCTCAAAAACTATAGATCAAAATTCCCTTGTTAATTTGAATATTCAAATTCTAACAGTCATTATATTAATGTTAAACATCAGGCACTTTGACATCATCTCATGTTCAATGAAAATTTTGAACAAAAATTCTCCATTGATCTCCTTGGGAGTATCCTAGTCTTTACCTTGCATCACTCATCATTGATCTTAGATCTATGCTTCTACGATCATGCCACTTGGCAACTCTGTGTGCCTTTTGCGAACCCTATACCATTCAGTCAATGTGCTTGCACTAATTAGTAGTTCCAAGTGAAATATGAGCATACTTTGAATTATTGAATTTAATTTATACTATTTATCTCTAACTTCATGATCATACTCTCACCATTGATCTTTATCTGATAGGTTTCACGCTTGTCATAGATCTGTTGCTCAAACTCTATGATTCTGACACATGTCACTAACACGTGCAATATTGACCATTTGAATTTGAACCATGATGTTGGATCCTTATCTGGTCAAATTAAATATTTATTATTAGATTTGTGAGTTGATTAAATGCTCATCGTAGATCATCAATATCACAAATTTGGCTAATTGTAAGATCTTAGTAAACTCTACCTGAAAAGCCAACTTTGCACCTTAATAACTTTTGCTACGTTCAATATCTAGACCTAAAATTTTAACCATATGATTTCCTTTCATAAGTAAATTCATACGTGTATCAAACCTCTCCTGAAACCTTCACATGTGTGAAATATTATGTCATCAATTTTCTTACTCAGCCTTGTCTGTCAAGATGACTACTTGAGCTTAGATATTCATATGACTGTTCTGATGATTTTTTTTTACTTCCATAAACACTCTAATCACTCATAAAATCCCATAGGGTATCTGAAACATGTCCATACCATTAATATGATCACTTTGTCATTAATTCACTAGTACCACATGTTCTCTTTAACATCAATGACAACCAAACATCAAAGACCATGCTCAACAAGGTATAGACAAGGCAAGTGAGAAAAGTATAATAGAATAATTATTATATCATACACCTAAAAAATTCATGAATGATATGTATAAAATATTATTAGATTTAGTTTCATTATTAGGAACACCATAACAATTTAAAACCTTAGGTGTGGAAGACCAACCCATAGAGAATAGTTTGGCTTACAATGGACAAGGCATAGAAAGTAGTAGAAGAAGAGATGAGGATCATGTTATTAAAATAGGAGGTGTTAATTATATATTTTAACCAAGGGACTTAATTTTATCAATTTAAGGAAGTTTTATAGGAATTAATTAGGAATAAATTTATACAGATAATGTAAAGGAGCAAAGAGATGTTGAAAGGAATGTTGAAAGCAGTCAAGAGAAAGATAATTCAAAAAGAAGTGTTAGTCGTTATACTAGAGATAAATAATATAGAGATAATGAGGATATAAAATAATATAAGGGAGATTAGTTAATGAAAACATTGAAGGATAAAATCAATTAGAGATAGAAGATAATGAAGAAGAAACTCAAAGGGACACAACCCTCCAAACAAGTAGCAAGTAGTCACTTGAGTGGGATTTAATGACTACATATTGCATTCATTAATACAAAATGCAAGATTATTCATATGATTTCAAATTTTCAAATTTAGAATACTTAAACACTTTTTCTCAAATTTTCCATCATTTATGATAAAAATCAGATTTAATAATAAAAACTAAATCTAAAACTAATTAAAAACACAAAAAATAAATGATGAAATGTAGAAAGATGAAAACCAAGGTTATTAATAGATTTCACCCTTTTGGGGGCTACGTCTCTAGGTCTAAAAAAGATCTCAAACCAATATATAAATGATGCAAAATCACTTGTCCAATCTTGATTCACATCAAAATTCTCTTTGGTCTACAAAAAATTATTGCATCTACCTATAACCAAATGAACCATAATTTAGTTGACCACTTTTGTTTGACCATCAATTTTTGGATTAAAGGTAGTGGTCTTCTTGAGTTTTGTGTATGTTTCTCTCAATTATTTTTTGATTTTCTTAATTTTTTGAAAATAAGAAAACACAAAACTCAATTTTTGGATTAAAGGTAGTGGTCTTCTTGATTTTTGTGTCTGTTTGACCATCAATTTTTGATTTTCTTAATTTTTTTGAAAAGAAAGAAACTAGGATAGGTGTGTATAAGCGTTGAGTCTAGATGATTGTGGATAAATCCTCTTTAGCTTGGGAGGATGACCTGAAAATAAGAAAACACAAAAATAAACTTATTTGTTAGACACGTAGATGGGTGGATTGCCTAGCATGAGCTAGATCCTAGAAGAGAAAGCTTTCTAGGAGGCTGTCAATCCACCTGCTTTTAACACTTAAGTTTGATAAATAAAAATGAAGGAAAAATGTATTTAAAATAGAAAACTAAAATTAAATACATCAAATAACCCAAATTTAATGAGTTAAAACTAAATGCTTTGCTAATATGATTAAACTGAAGCAAATAGTCTGATTAATTAAAATTGCCAAAAATTAGTTAAAAGCAAGGTTTTGGTTCTTGGTTTGGTGAAATGGCAAGGGTCAAAAGAGTGACGTGGTTGGAGTTGGAGAATGGTTGATAAGTCAAAGGTTTAAGGGGTGAAGGTTGAAAAGGATAAGGCAAAAAATGATTAAGGTGGCAAAAAGGTAAGGGGATAAAGAGAGTGAAGATGGTAAAGAGGGAAATGGGAGAAGAGGTAAATGGATAAAGGGGAAAGGAAAATGAAGATGCTAAGGGGAAAAGATGTGGAGGTGAAGAGAAAAAGAAGGACAAAGGGTGAGTTTAAAAGTTAAGAAAGAATATGCCAAGAGGGACAAGAAATTAAATTTTAACAAATAAAACCAAGGTTAACTTCCAATGCTTGAAGAAGAATGTTGATGAAGATGTTGGTGCTGATGTTGTTGAAGCAATTTCAATAGAACTTTGATGCTTTGGCTCTTTCTTCTTCTAAGATGATGATGACCTCTAAAATGATGATGACCTCCAAGATGATAACCTGCTTCACAAACCTGCAACAAAATATTAATAACTAAAGACTAATTTCCAATTTAACCTTTGGTGAGGGAGAGGGGAGGGTATTTATAGCATTTGATGTTGGAAAACATGTCAAAAGAGTGGAATAGTGAAGCCATTCAAATTTTTCCAAGTGGGGATCATAAATAAATCAAGGATGAGGTTGTTGATATTCTCGCCTTGATCATAAGTCTCCCATTTGGGTTGGTGTGTCTCCCACCTTGCACATGAATCTAATTTTGAATGGGAATCATGAATATGGGTTTAAATGAGACAAAATACTTCTCCCCATCCTTTCTTTCTTTCACAGAAACACTTAAAGGGGTGGCACACCAAATGTGGCACCATTTTCCATGTGGGGGATGAAAAGTCAAAGGTGAGGTTGTGGAAGATTCCTATTTGGGTTGAAGAGTCTCCAATTTGGGATAAGAAATCAAAAATGGGTGCCCTTTGTCTTTCTCAAAGTCTTAAAGAGGTAGGTATCTCTTTTAAAGTCTAATTTCATCTGAAAAGACAAAATATATGTTGAATGATGACCCTTTAAGGGTAAATTCACCACATTTCAAGGGGGGAACTTTGTGATGCTAAAATGAGATCATTAGGCACTTTGGGAAAGGGTCTCAAGTGGGGTATGGTGTCCCCATCAAGCCACATCACTCTTTATCCATGTCACTTGCCATATCACCTTCCATGTCACTTTCCATGTCATTTTCCATGTCACGTGCCATGTCATATGCCATGTCATCATGAATAGTGATAGTGGGTCCCATAGTGAATAGTGATGGTGAATAGTAATTTCAAATAATGATTTTGAATGATATTATGTGACTAGGAGAATAATTGTTTGGTTTTGTGAAGGGGTATTTTGGGAAGGTTTAATATGTTTTATGGGATCTCGAGGCATTTAGTCATCAAAAACTATAAGTGTACAGTTTTTTAGTGTCTACATTTTGCTCATTTTTGTTATGTAGCCTTGAATTAACAAGCTATAAAATAAAAATGAATCACTTGGTCAAAGGTCAGGGTGCCTCAAGTATAGGAGGATGTGTTCTCCCTCAAATTAAGAGTTGATGAGGAAAGGTCAAATCAGGTGTAGGTTTGATAAGCAATTGATGGGGAGGCACTAGGTGGTGCCACAAGGTAGCTGGGTATGTGAAATGTCAATGGTTTCACAAAATACGGCAAAGTGTAATAGTCAAGATTAAGCATAGACTAAAGGTGCCAATGTTGATAAGAAAAAGGTTAGGTTCTAAGATAAATGACAAGGTAATTGGTCCCTAGTGTTGATATAGCTGATCGGGTTAGTCTTATCAAGGCTCAAAGATAGGGTCGATGTTGACTCAGATATCCAGGGTAGGAAGTGCTCCTAAGAAAACATATATGGTTTGGTTTTTCATGAGGTGGTGCAAATATTTAAAATTTCAACATGGTAAGGTTGGTCATTGTGATAAAAATATATTTCAAAAAACACTAATGTTTTGGGTCAAAAACAATCAACGTCAAGGTGGACATGGTGAAAGCATGGGTGGATTGGGTATGGGTTGGAAGGGGATGGTCAAGCTGATTCCAAATACACATGAGAAGTGGATGCTACCTACATAGTTCCATGGATAGGAATCCAAAAATAATGTCAGGCCAAATGTAGTTATTTTGAGGTGAAGAGTGTTGGTTAACGTGGTTGACCCAATTTGATATGAAGGTAGGTTTGGGTGAAGGATGTTGGAGAAAGGGAAGCACCAAAGGGTGGAAAAGATGGCTATCAAATAGTTTCTGATGGGTGTGGTATAAATGGTGGATGAAATTACCTAAGATGCAATTAGATGATTGCATCCACTATGTAAAAGTAATCTACATCCATGGATAATTAGGTTGAATCCTAAAATTGTGGCCACTTTTTTAAAGAAAAGAAAATGGAGAAATATGCTTTACCAGGCTTCGGAAAATATGGAACTACTTGAATTACCATGGTGATCTGATGGGTTATTTCATCACCATTCAAATAAGCTAACATTGTGCACATTCCACAACAATGTTATTAACAAGCTATCAAATGTTATTATTCAATAGTTTGGAGAAGCAAAGTAGTAGAGTTGGTAAACAAGAAGTGGCAAGGATTTGAACCCTTAAATATTGAGTCAGTGGGGCCCTAAAATATGTAAGCATTGAGTTTTGAGGGAATTCAAAGAAAGATGCTGAGGGGTTTTGGAATGTGGAGTGAGGTGAATAGTAATATTAATTAAATGAGGGAGCAAGTTGTGGATTTCATGCATTAAAGCAAGGGCTATTTCAAGATGTAAGAAGATGTAGTCTAAGAAGGGAAAATCAAGGGGAATTATTGGAAGGTAGGGTGCACAAAAGGGTGTAGCTAGCATCCCCATGTGGGTATCCTAAATCTTCCATTTGAAAGTGGTTTTAGTTTTGATTCTAACATCTTCGAAGGTTAGAGTAAAAGGGGTTGAAAATAGGCAAGACCAGAAGAGGTGGGGAAGAAATTTTCATCTTGATGGCTTAACAGCGCTTAGGCTTGTTGGTTGGTTGTATGAGCT
Organism: Torreya grandis; assembly: GCA_037957365.1. Lineage (NCBI taxonomy): Eukaryota > Viridiplantae > Streptophyta > Pinopsida > Cupressales > Taxaceae > Torreya > Torreya grandis. The sequence continues at coordinate 569,792 of JARHVA010003789.1, forward strand.
TGTGGTCTTGGCCAATTGTGTAGATCCCTAGGATTGGTATATATCTTGTAGTAAACTAAAATCAAGTGGAAGACCATGGAGGCCGTAGCATGCTCAAAATAGACAAAGGGTTTAAAAAGAAAAATGTGATAGGGAAGGTGAAGGGAGTAGTTGGAGAGGGACAAAAAAGAGAGCCTGAGCACAACATATAGAGGCATTAAAGGAAGAAATGGATGTTCCTAAAGTAATGAACCTAACCAAAATTCATGCATTACGGCAAGGGCATGGAGGATATGAGGAAGCAGACAAGGAGATGTACATAGAAGTAGTACAACTAGTGATCACACTCTAAAGAGGTGGAGGTTGAATTGGAGAACATAAGGGAGATGCAACAAGGGAGGAGATAAAGGGGGACCAAGCAATGGATGAAGAGAAAACAATGAGGTTTTAGATAAAGACAAAGGTGGAGAAGGATGGAAGAAGCTAGGCATGGTTATATAGGTCAAGAAGAGCAAGGAAGGGCATCAAGGGAGATGAAAAAAATGAAATGAAATGGATAAAAGAGAAAAATAAAAGGTAGAAGATTGGGGGTGAGAGATGTACTAAAAAATGATAGATTTGAGAATTGAAAAGGATGGGGAGAGAAGTGTAACAATCGTGAAGGGTAAGGGGAGGATGGTAAATATGGGAGGCTATGAAGGGTTTGAAAAAAAGTCTAAAAATAGACCAAGGAGAAAATAGTTTGGTGATGAAAATGAAAAAAATAAGGCAATAAATATAAAAAAAGAAAATAAAAGAAAAAAGGAGTGAAATGAGGACACAAAAGGATGATATGAGAGTGAAGAAGCAGGTGGTATCTTGACCAAGTAAGCATGGATGATGATGGATAATGAAGCAAAGCAAATGGTGGTTTTGGAGATGATAATGGGATGGAAAATGGGAAAGGGGTTAAGAAAAGAAAGGGGAAGCAAAGGATGGGTGGGAAAAAAGGTGAAGAGAGAATGTAGGCATCAATCAACTTGTTAGAAGAGATTGACAAGCTGAAGGCGTGATTAGAAGAGATTATCAAGCCAAGAAGTGGTGAGGTGGTGAAGAAATAGGGGGACACAATGAAAGGGAGTGAGATGAAACTAAGGGATGAAGATTAGGGATGATAAGAACAAAAAATAATAATTGAATCAATGATACAAAGCACAAATACTCACACAAATTCAAAAGATAAGTGAGTACTGAGATGGAAAGAGGAAAAGGAGAATGCAAAGGGAAAATGGCAAGAAGAGGAGAAGAAAAGAGGAAATTATGGAAGGCTTCTCAAAGGATAAATACCCAGGGAGAAACTAGTTGTAGAGGAAAAAAAGGAAGATAAAAAGGATGGAAAAAAGCAAACAAGAAGAATGTAAAATGGGTACGGTGGGAAGAGTGGTGGAATGGCAGAGAGTGGTGGTACATGTAAAGAAAAGTGCAGTAACAAAATAAATAGAAATCTTGTAAGATGCACAATATGATGTGGAATGGGTGAGGAAAAGAGAGTGATAAGGGGGGCACAACAAATAGTTAAGGATGAGGGGAGATGATGAGGATGGAGAATGAAGTTAAAGGGGATAAAGGGCAAGGTTGGTAATAAGGTGAACGAGTTTTAGAAAATATAAAAGGTGGATGGGGACATGAGCTGTGAAGCATGCATAAGGAAAGATGATGGGGAGGCCAACGAAGCAAAGTAGGAGGTGGCTTTATAGGAGGTAAAAGGGGCCAATGGGGAATGTTGTCAACCCTTGTGTTAAAAGAGATTGACAACCTAGAAAAGTGGTTAAAAGAGATTGACAAGTTGGAGGTAAGGAGATGGTTAGGAGATAGGTAGAGAAGTGGAGGAAAATATATGAGGTGAGAAGGGAGAACAAAGTAAAGGATGTGGTTGAGCTGACCTCAGTAACTAAGCACTACCTATATATTCTAAAAAGACCTCAGGCCAATGTAGTTCTCCCAATAATGGGGGAAAAACTTAAGAGGAAGTATTATATGGTGTTAAAACATAAGAACGCTTAATAAATAATTCAAGGCTTCTTTGATGTAGGATGCCCTAAGCAAGAGAGCACTATTAGTAGTGGAAATGAGTGAGAATAAAAAGAGGATGGGAATTAGTTGTTAGTGGCTGAGATACCCCTAGAAGTGGAGTAGTGCCTACATAGTCTATGGACATCAGGGAAATGTATTTCAACAAGGTTTGGGAGAGTGGTGTTCAAATTGGGTGCCAAAATTTTATGGACCACATGGGTTAGTTTGGGCTCAGGGAGAAGGTTTGGTAAAATAATAGTTTTGGGTTTTGGTGAAGGTGTCGGTGAAAGTGAATGGGGTAGGTTGTTAAATATTTACCATAATGATCTCACATTTAGTAGGATGAGAGATAAAGATGGAAAAGGTAGGATAAATTAGAAGGGAACATAATGCTAAGTACCACAAATCATCTTCAGTGGAGCTAATCCAATGAAGAGGTGCCTTTGTTACAAGGTTACACCTTCTAAAATTGTGTGAGGGTAGGAGTTTGGAGATAGTGTTTACCACCACGAGCTGAGTTTTAAGAGGGGGGTCTATCCAGATCTACAGAGTCACTATGGTCAAGGTTCATCACCACTAGGAGATGAGTTTTAAGGGCATTAGCAAAGTGACGACCTATAAATAATTTCTTTGAAGTTCAAGTAGATTCTACAAGTAAGGAAGTTAGTAGTGTGGTGAGTGACAGAGTATGGACCTTCCCTGACACAAGAGCTGCATGGTAGGCTAGACAAATGGTGGCCATGTCTGCATCCTCTATCCCAACTCTATGGAACCAATGACTTATTGGTTCTACTAGTTTGGGCCTAAACAATAAGAAACTATGTGGCTAGGAGAAGATGGTGGTTCCCTTGCTACAGATGAACATCCAATTGGCACAAAAGAAAAGACTACCATGTTCGAGCAAACACTGCTAATGGTTGGGGTTTGATGCTTAGAGCATGTGGTAATGGGCTGGTAGGAATAGGAGGAAAAAAGGGGTAAGAAGGTGAATGCATTTCTATGAATTCATGGTGACCTACCTCTAATGGAAGAGTTTCAATAGTGGCAAGGATTTGGGAGTTACCACCAGTAGTAATAGTGGCAGTTTCAAAGGCATGATTGTTACAGTGGCCAATGGTTGGAAGCTAATTTACGTCAACTAAGGTGATGGTGATAATGATTTAATGACCACTAGGCCCACAAGGAGCACAAGATGACAAAACAAGAAAATACATCGGATGTAGATCAGATGATAAGGTTAACAAAAAGATATCCTGATGGTGCATAATGGATTTATTGAGGTGACAAATCAGATCGAGGATGACATGTCCACACAAAAAGGTAAGTAGACATGACCATTTCTAGTGGGAGGACTGTTTAAAGGAATCAATGACATCATATGACCTTCTCCATTGATGGAATGGCAAATAATGTTGGTAAGGAAGAATGGTCAAGTATTCTATTTAAAGAATCATGATAAGGATGAATGTCTATCATTGAGTCATTTGGTTTTGCAGGTTATAGAGAGTGTAGAGAACTACACAAGGTTGATGATGCGAACAATGGAAACAATGGTGAAGATGATAAACAACCCCTATGACCCAAAATAATTAATATGGTGAATGTGCAGATCTATTGGATATTATAACATGTAATGGTGATAATGAAAGTACTATTAGATTAGCAACAAGAGGAAAGACACCCATGACCTGAGCTTGATCCTTAACTCTTACCTATACAACAACAAAGAAGGTGGGATATTCACTGCACAATATGCAGGGTTCTAGAACATGATTGTCGACCTATCTATGGAGGGAACCCTCACTATCCAAGGGGATGTGTGTTGAGGCAAAAACCAGTGGTACCTATACGAGCAAAATAACTAGAGTAGAGGGATGTAATGGCTACAACAAGTGAGCAGGGTAAAAGACCCAGAGCAGAATATGATTCTCATCCTGTGGGGATGAATGTGGGAGAGGAGAATAGAGTATACTCTTTAGCGGTTGCTGAGACAGGGAATGCTACAGGTGTTAGTTCATGGAGTAATCAAGTAGAAGGATGGTTGAACACAAATCCAAATTCACCAAATAATTGGTCTAATGCTTAGGCAGGAAAATAATGTATGCCTGTGCGTTAGGCAATGTGTGTGTAATCTGATGACTATGTATGTGTCATGTGACTCCTCACACCCTAAATAAAATATTACATAGTTTGTTGTAAACATGTCCACAATGTGTTGGATATCACTGGTTGAATGTTTTCATGCTTAAGATTGTGTGGATATTGATGAATGTTATGGTTATGGTTATGATTGGTATGGTGATGGTTTTTGGAATCTTGCTTAACGTAAAAAGGATGATTAAGGTTATTGCAATATTGGATGGTAAAAGTTGTGATGAAAACATCAACCAAGCACATTAAGATGAGAAGAGGGAACGATGCTTTGTTTTTTACAAGGACTAAAAATGGACTTAAAGTGGGATTGGATTAATGAATATAAGCCCTTCAAATGCTATGCATGAGTGGGTGTTATTTGATAAAAAAGGTTTTTGGATCACAGGGTGTCAAGTAAGCACTAAATCCCTTGACTTATAGATAGTCTAAAAGGAAGATGTGTGATAGGTGGTGTGGAGGGTAACTAGTGATATGTATGATAACCTCATGTGAATTAGTTTACCCCTTATATAGGTGGCCTAAGAATGGTAATAGACAAGTCCATGTTGTATGCTAGATGTAGACTGATCAATGTGGGAAGTCTACATGTGAAAGCTGATTACAGATTTAGATTTTCTTGTGATAGTGGGTGTTTTGTTTTATTTTTGTATATGAGAAGTTGATCAATACGGGAAGCTTCCATGAAATTGATCTAGTTTTGACAAAATTAACTCAGCCATCCTTCAAAGGATTGGTCTAAGCTTATTGGCTTTATTTTAATGTTCTTGATAGCTGTCTTTCAAGGGAGTAGTCTACCTTACATATGGCAATTTTTATTTTGTTTTTTAGTAGTTGTCCTTTGAGGGAGTAGTCTACAATGCTTAAGATATTGACCCAATTAATTATTGCAATATTAAATGTGTTTAGACATGGACCAGTCTAATTATGTTCAGAGGTTTATTTTTATGAGGGCAAAACTTTACACAAGAAGGTCAATGATATGTGAAAGGGTGTGGTTTTAAGAGACATTGACCATGGGATTCCATCTTGTTAGAGATCAAAAATATCCATGAGAACCATGCTATGGGTAGAGCCGTGGTACTCATATTTAGGATTAGGCCATGACTGTGACGGTTAATCACATGGTTTTATGTTATAATCAACTATCCTCAAAAGAGAAGGAGGAAGGTGGGCGAATATTAAAATCTCATTATCAAGGGATGAGATTAAGTTAGATAAACATGTGAGCTTGATCCTTATTTAACATAAAAATGGACATAGATGCGAAGCATTGAGAGGATTAGGTTTCAGTTTACCTTTGAGAAAAGACAAATGATAAGCTCCTAATCCATACTTATGGGTGATGATGTAGGGTCCAAGCCAATTGAAAGTAAACTTGCCTCGTTTATTCTTTTACATGTTGGTCACAAGTTGGTTTTCTTTTAGGATGAGATCTTCGATATTGAATTCTCATTGTTTGAGGTGTTTGTTATAAGCACATGTGTTACGCTCTTGATAGATACAGAGGTGGGTAATAGCTACTAAACAACGCTCACCACGTAGCTCAAGTTGAGCTAAATGATGCTGATAAAAATCTTCCTTAGAAATGAGTTCCTTCAAAGATATGAAAAGAGAGGGCATTTGGACTTCAAGAGGCAAGATTGCCTCTACTTCGAAGACTAGATAGAAATGGGTAGCACCAATGGAGGTTTGAATGCTAGTGTGATAGGCCCATAAGGTGAATGGGATGTGCAAGTTCCAATCCCGACCTGAAGCACTGACAACTTTGGTTAATAATATGGTGAGGGTTTTATTAGAGGCTTCCACTTGTCAATTTGCTTATGGTCGATAAGGCAAGGGAAATCTCAAATTGATGCCAAATGCATCACATAAACCTTGGACTTGCTTATTCTTAAAGGATTTACCATTATCGGTGATGATCTTATGAGAAACACTAAAGCGGTAGATGATATGGTGGTTGATTGTGTTGATAATATTTTCTGCTTTGGTAGAGATTAAAGGAATAACTTCCACCCACTTGGTGAAGTATTCGATCATTGTGATGATGGATCTATACCACTGTGAAGAATGAGGGTTAATTTCTCAAATGAGATCAAGCCCCCATTGAGAGAAAGGCCAAAAGTCCTTATATACTTGGAGGCTATTGGCAGTTTCATGATGTAAATTAACATGTTGTTGACATTTAACACACTTTTGTACATAATCACAATAGTCTTGGTTGAGGGTGGGCCAATAGTAGCCAAGGCGAAGGATACGTTTAACGACCGCTAGGCCGCTAAAGTGTCCGCTACAAATCCCATCATTTATTTCTTTGATTGCATTAGAAGCTTAGGAAATGAGGAGTGGGGCGTAGCATAAAGAGGAGGCATAACACACAGAAATTAAGGAGAAAGATAAGCAATCCAATAGAGAAATAATAAGAAATTTTAGATAAATAAAGCCTTAAAATTATGTTATTATCAAACTTAGATTTTTAACAATCTGTATGTTTTGGACTGTATACTTTTAGAGGACTAGTTTACACATCCAATGGAGAGTTATAAATCCATAATGGTTTTGTATGAAACATAAAGACTATATGTTAAATCTTAATCCATACAAACCAAAATATAGTCATACAAACAATTTGAGAGTGGCTATTCATAGATTAGAATATTTATTCAGAATATATATTTATATATTTGCAACTTATACACCTCAGGGTGCGTATGGTACATGGTTACATAAAATAAAATAGACCACATATTTTGATACTTTGAGTTCAGTGATTTGTTTGTACAATGAAAAGGATATTTGCATATAGCAAACCCATTTTATTCGTCAATATTAACTATACAGAGATGCTAGTTATATGTACAGTGATGCTAATAGGGAATGAAATGATGCTATTATGGAGCCAATAAATATTTATAAATTAAATTTGAATTTAGAGTTCAACAACTCATAATATGATGCATTGAGTCATTAATACAATGCATCAGTTTAATTATGGTAGATTTAAAAATGGTAAATTAAAATATATAAATCCATAGTATCTATAGAGGGGCAGCGATTTAGTTTTACCCAGTACCTTATTAAATTAGGATCAATAACATTTTGCATCCTTAAGAACAATGGTGATAGTTGAGACATAAATTAATAACAGTGGTTTTTTTTACTGCAACGATATGGGTCTCAGATATATTAAACCGTTGCATGTGCATTATCGGGTTTTCAGGGTATAATATGGTGACTTAAGGGAATGGTTTGTATTTTGTTTTGGACTATGGTCTAATTCTAAAAATCACTAAATATAAACTCATATATATACCTATTAGTCTGAGTAGATGTTTAGGGAGTCAAATAGGTAAATTTAACGACTCATAAAGCAAATAAACTTGATTCCTTGAAGTAAACTGTTAATATTTATTGAAATAACCTCTACTTATTAGAAGGCATTATAAAAGACTTAGCTTTGGAAAATTTTTAATCTAGTCAATAGGGTGACTTGGTATATTAAAAGAGAATATCTACTCAGACCTGAATTAGCAGATCTAGTTTGGTGATTAGAGTAGTAGTATTATACAATAACTCTTATACATTATCCTCTTTTTCCTATTGTATCACCATACAACCTGATGTAAATAGGCTTTCATTGCCATAATATAATATATGTCGTATAACTTAATTTTTCCTACATGCCTACCAAGGCATTAAGTATTAAATTAACAATGGATAGTAGCAAGGCGTTGAGCACTCTAAAGATAATTAGGCAATGGGTATTTTTTAGATTTTTATAATAAATTTTAATATTAATTTATTATATTATTATATTAAGATAACTTGTCCTTGATGTTTTATCCTAGTATCATAGAATACGAGGATAATGTTTATTGAACCCAAACAATGGTTAAATTCATAAATATCAACAAGCCATGAGTTTTTACATATGAGTTACCTACTTGTATTATGATTGATTAATAATTGGGTTTATGAAATGGGTGTCTATGAAAATGGTATTTTAAGACACACACATGAATAAAGGGTATGTTAAAAGGTAAAAGATAAAATTGATTTTGTCAAAAGACTTTAGGTATTTATATGCATTTATAACATACCAAAAGATATAAAAGAATCTTGGTAAAGCACATTCATGGCTCAACACAAGTCTTCATTATTTTGAGATAAGTTATGTGATTTGAAATCCTCAATTAGAGTTATAAATGATTGTAGGAGTTCTTATGCAATGTTTATTATTATGAGAACATGTGTATAATGCTTGATATGGATAAATTAATTCATACATATGTAAATGTACATACAATATGTATTTGTATATAGTGATTTATGTTTATAGTTCTATTAATTATTATAACTAAGTCATGGATTCCAAAAAAGCAAGATACCAACTTCAGGTTTACCCAATTCCATTAAACACAAAGGATAATTACAATATAGAATCTTTTATCTTTTAGAGAACGTCAATATACTCCTTGAGCAGGAAAGTTTTTAAGAATTTTTGAAATTATAGGGAGTTCTTGATTAAAAAATATAAATAAACATCGGTATAGCATTTTCATATCATTTAAGTACTTACATATGATGCATGTATAAGTTATCGTATATAAGGATTATAGTTATAATTAAATATATTTATGAAACAAGTTATAAGGTGTTCATGGGACTGAAACTATAACCGTGTGAAAACAATCTCATAAGAAAAGTTCAAGTTGTTAAAATGAAACATTATGGTATAACTTAGTTATGAGTTATCTGATTCTTTGAGAATAGTGTGACTGAACTATATATATATAACAAGAATGAAAACTTATGTGTAGTATATGTTGTGAGCATATTATGTACAAGTGTTTAGATATATATAGCATATAATAATGCATCATGATGTGTGCGTATAAGTTATGTTTCTTTTGAATTTTAGTATGTAGTTTAAACATAGGGTATATTTAGGTGGTACAATCCATACGTGTTTGGTTATTATTTATGATTATGAGTTGTTTAAGTTTTGAAATTGTAAGATTAGTTGTTCATAATTGAGTAGTGTGTTTATGTGCAATAAACTATGATATTATGATATGTCATAAAAAATATTTCAGTTAAAAAATTATAATCTAAATGTGTTTTATACCTAGGTGATATAAATTGTAATTGTTATGTCTAAATACACACATACATTTGATGGATTAAATATATGTGTGTGGGTTATTTTTATGAATAACATGTTTATGATCATTAGTAGGACTTTATTTATGCATGCATACAACCCCTGAGCGTATATGAATGCTAGAATGAAATATTTTATGTTTGTATGAACTAAGACTTTCTTTGTCATGTCTAGTTGTTTGAATATAAATTTATATTTTCATGGATTTATGACTACTTCATTATGACTGATTATAGTAATTAGTAGCTATATTTTATGACACTAGGATATGATAATATGGGTTATCATAAGGTGTAGTATATTTAAAAAACACTTATAATAATTAGAAACTACAATTAAATGTCTTTTACCTGGGTGGTGTAAACTATAGTTATTATTTCTATTATAGAATAAATAATAATGTGAGATTCATTTATATGTTTAATGAAATAAATGTATATTGTTATATTATCCTATGCTTAGCATGTTATGTGATATGATTGCTATTAGAATGTAAATTATATGAGTCTTTTGGCTATATTATGTTAACCAATCTCGTATTGTTGATACTATGTAATGAGTGAGATAGACTTTACTGACTTATTAACATCATAATGTTAAATGAAAGTAATCTGATCAAGTGGTGTATATGAATTTTGACTAATCTATAGATCACCGTTATTTATTATTTTTGAAAAGATTGACCAAAATGTGTGTAGTGAAACATTATTATTTCATGAGTATGATTTACATGTTTATGCGATATCTTACAATAGAATGGGTTTTCTATGATACATTGTATGTTTAATTTTAAAAATAATATAACACATAGGTACTACCTTGTCTCTCTAGATTCCCACACCATCACTATCTATTCGTTTGTGAAGGAAGGACCATTCTCTAATGGGATTAGTATAGGAGATTTTTGGTCCGTGGTTGGTGTAAAAAATCACTCAGATGATGCTCTTCCTCCCCACATCAGTGCTTACTTGGAGATGACACTTGAGATTGCCATAAATACTAGAGTCTGAGGAACTATGCTCCGGAGAGCCATGTATCTTATATATATGATGTATTTATTATTAAAACATTATCATGATGAGCTGTAATTACTTATTCTATGTAAATTAACAACAGTCATAGTAGACATGTATTAATAGTGGCTGATTAATTGTAATTACCTTCTATATTTGTCTTATGATGTTAGTGATCGATGATGTATGATATAATGTATTTCATTTATAGATATCACACATAAAATATTTTATATGATCACTAGTTAAATTCTCTTGGTGTAATCTATTTATAATGTATGTGTTTAATTAAAATATATTCATGTATTTCTAGGTAGAACCCAATGGAGTTGTTACAAATTAAGAATACCTAGTTATTTATCTTGGGATTTGAGTTTGGATTCTGGTGGTCAGAGATCTGGTGATTAGATATGTTTATTGATCCAAAGGGTAAGTCTGTTCTGAGGTCCAAAATAGTTAGACGGAGAGCTTGTTCATTTTTTGTTGGTAAATGAAAAACTAACCACCATTTGGTTTATAAATTTTTTCCCTAATGTTAACAAGTTGTATTTCCTGGTAAATTAAATAGTGGAGTTAGTACTTAAGTGCAAGCTACAAAGTATTTGAAAGGATGGTCTTATATGGAATTGCCTCCAATCTAGTGAATTTAGTGGGTACTTATTCCTATCAAAGACATGACTTGATCACATGGAAAAAGGTACATATTGATTTTAGTTTTTTGTTTAGTAGCAACTAGCTATTAATCTTTTGCAGAAAATGTCATATCAGAAACACCGGATGGATTTGAAGAGTGGGGTTATATAGAAGTCAGGCCGAGTAAATATTTGAATTTTATTTATTCTATATGATGATATCTATCCATGTTGGATAGATAATCCTGTTTTAAATCGGATAATTTATATGATTACCATTTATGATAACTTTGTCACATAACTGATAATCTCTTCCAAATTGTTAAAAAAAAACAAAATTTTAGAGGCCCACATGTTCTAGTGGATTTACCACACTACTGGAGGCAGAAAGAATTCATGTCCTCTTATTCTATGGTTGCAAGCTGGACTGGTAAGGCCTTTATTTTGATTGACATAAAATTAGAATCTTGAATTTTGTTTGTAAGAAAAATTGTCTAATTGGGGGATCTTAACATGACACAAGTATAACAAAACTAAAACCCTGTTTTTTCTATGGGTTATGTTTTGTAAACTATGGATAGAATCATCAATAATAAAATTTAAATATTTTGCAGGGGTCTTAAGGTATTGGGATAGGAAACTTTCAAGAAATTGAACCACTGAATACTCAATTGAATTCTCGGATATCAACTTGGTTGCAAAAAGCAGATCTTTTATTCCTGGTAAATCAGTCTATCTCAGAGTGGTGGGGCCAAAATTTGGCCATTAAACTGGATACAATATTGTTTTCACGCATTAGAATGTAATGCTATACAAACTTCGACACCCGGAAAAATATGTTTAGAAGAGCTTAATCTATTGAAACTAATTCCACCATGGTAACACAGTCTTCATAATATGCATGGTAATGGAGCACATGACAACCCAGTTGGTACAGGTATTCGAAGCTTGTTCTTTGATTTGAATCATTATTCTTTTCTCTACTTTCTAATTTCAAAATATGTTGAAAAACAAATTATTGAAAAGATTACATGCATTGAGTTTATGATTCCTTTTATCTTGGTAGTTTATTAATTGTGTGTTTTGTATAGGTTTTAGCTACGTGGAAAATGATTCGTTGGTGGATATGACGGATGCAGTAGCAGTAGAAGACTTGTTAACATTTATAAAAAAGTTTTTGAAAACAAACAAAACTTGGTGTAAATGTATACATGGTGTTTTACTTGTGATCCATTTTGAAAGCTTATAGGATAGAGTTCCAAGGACACCATTCCTTTGTGGGTTTCTTCTTTGATTCTATGTTATATATAGAAATTAAAACATGTCTTCTCAAATTAGTACGAGACGAGCTCAATTTTCTGTCATGCTTGCCCGTTTCTAAACAGAAGTGGAGGAAAAATATAATGTCCTTAAAGCATAACAATTAAATCTGTGTGTAAATTAATTGTGATTGTTTTATGCTAAATTTTCAGAGCATTCCATTAAATAAATTTGTTTAGGGTAAAATTAAATAATTATTGCTATCAGGGACTTTAACCTAGTGGTCCGATAGAAGAGGAAATCTTGACAATTGTCTACAGGGTTTTATGGTTTTATAGAAATTATTTTATTTCCGTGAAGCTACAAGTTTTTAACTTTTTGCAGGTTAAATCAATAAAAGAAATAACATCTTTCACAAAATCAACTTATAATTTCTCTGCATCACTTGCAAACATCAAATGATGGCTGATTTTTGGTGTTCAGGGTTGTGGCCAACAACAATCCAGATGAGCATATTTTGGTTTTGAAAAGATGCTTTGATGGATAGCTGAAACAGTTGAGAGATAGTAGTATTATGGTAGTAAGGAGTTGTTTCACCTAAATTGTGCATTTCCTTCATTTATATGATATGATGTTGCATGACTTAACATACTCTCATTTCCTTCTTTGCAGTGGCTCACAAAGTACAATAAGAAAGCATTATACAAATCACTTGAAAAGATTAAATCACATATGACCTTTGGTTTTCTTAGATTAAGATACTCTTCGCTGGTGTTTTCGGTTTAGGTAACAAAGAATCATTCAAGAAGATTTCACTTAAATTTTATGACTAGATTTATGTCACCACTAAGTGCTTCAAAATGAAGCTATTGGAGTTTTTCCTAGCTTAGTTTTCAAGAATGTCTCCCTCAGGTGTCACCAGAATATTATAAAATTATCTAATCGTAGTAATCATTTGGTTGCATAATTGATGTTTCTTGGGTTCATTTCGCTACTGCTCACTATATTATAGACACACATTGCCAAAATTTGCATATCAGAAAGCCTGTCAGACACCGTGCTTCTTTGTAAGCAACTTAAAACCACTAAAAATCATCAGAAGAAGAGCAACAAAAGCTTATGTTAGGATCCTTTTTTACTAGTCAGGAATCGCAGAGGGATATTTTGGCTAGTGACTACTGCCGTTCTGTGTGTAACGATAAACTTATTACAGCTATTTTTGGAAGCTTTATGTTTTTTTTGTTTTATTGTTGCTAGTTCTGTTTTCTGAGATACAACCGTTTCCCCAAGATTTGCGACTATCCTGTTTTAATGCTTCTAAGTCTACACAAACCCATCGCCACTAGCCGATAGATATATGATCCTTTTACTCCCACCGGTGGTTTCGGCTCTGTTGAATTTTAATACAAAAAATATATTAAATAGTGGGCCTGTTCTCAGGGTCAACCACGACGCGTCTCTTATACAAGTTTTACTCTTTTATTAATAGTGAGGCGGCCGCTTTCACATTACATGCATCGGTTTCATGCCGTCACTCGATGGGAGTTGTAGCCTACCATGGTTTACAAAGTCCAAAACTTTTTATATCTACGTTATTTAGAAATTTAAATATGGTTTCACGTCATTTGTTATTCGATTAAATTGTAGGGTTTTAGTGTATTTTTTATTTGTCATAAAATAGTTTAAATATGAATGGTTGTTGGTTTAATAGATGAAGTTGTTTGTTTCATAGAGTCTACCAAGGATTAATTTTTGCTATTAATAAAACTTGACATGTGAAAAGGGATGAAGTCGAGATCGTACTCCGAATGATTTTGGTGGAATGGATACCCCCAATCCTTAACTCTTAGCTCAAAATCACCACGTAAGACAGTAATTCATTTAAAATAAAATAAAATAAATAAATGTGTTTAACATATTTTATGGAAATTTCTTTCTTATCTCTTTTCTTTATCCTCTTTATTCAAGTTATTGGATATATTGTTTAGAACATGTTGACACTCTTGTGTTTGTTTAGAATGCCTTAAATACTTTTAAATTTTCTTTTTAGGCTCTTTATATTAATAGTGTGTTTACTCTTTTGTCTTGACTTTTTTAACTTTTCAATCATTGGATACACTATTGCATTTATGTCTATTTATGTCACCAACTTAAGGTCAATTTAGCATTGATATTTATTGTTTTTCAATGTATTTCACATGAAAATTTTAGAAATTCTTGTTAGAAAAGTTGTCGTAAAAGTGACACAACTAAAAAAGATTAAAGGTCACTTTTGTATCAACTTTTTAAATATAATTTCTATGGATTTTTCAAACGTAAGTTAAGGTAGTTTGTGTTTTGAGTTGAATTAGCTTGTTTAATTCATAGTGTAGTAGGATTTTGAGCACATTATGAATTAAACAAGCTAATTCAACTCAAAACACAAATTACCTATTAGGAAGGATTCATGAAACAAATCAGAATGATATAGATCTTACCAAATTCTTTGCTTCATATCACCTCTTTCCAGGATGTTCTAATGGATTTGTGATTTCATGTAGACTCAGATTTTTGGCATAGTGATGACATGATAAAAGGATTTTGATGATGGATGAAGGATTGATTCAAGGACTAATTTGGCATGGTTCTCTAACAAGCTTTCTTCTTGGCCTCTCATGGAAGGAGCAGGTTGCTTATATAGATTGTGGAGGGAAGATCAATGGATGACATTCAAAGTTGGATGAGGAGATCCAATGGCTATGGATTATTCAAGAACTATTAAATTCTTTAGAAGTCTCTAGTTTAGAGACTTCTAGAGTCTTGGAGGAGCTTCTCCAATTCTAGAGGCTTCTTGATTAGCTTAGGGATAATGGAAGATTAAGTAGAGGTTAGATATGGATTAGGTAGGTGATTAAGGACTAGAAATGTAGGAAAGGCTAGGCTATAGGTTAGTAAGTGGTTATGTGGGATTATGTGAATTTTAAATTCCCATATAATGGATAACTAGGATTAGATTAGGATAGAATTAATGAAGGAGTGGGGATAAATAAGGTTAGTGAATGTAGGATAATGGAAGGGGGTATTAGATATATGGTTAGGATTAAAATAAATTAGCAGGATAAAATAGATTAAGTATAATTAGTATCGAGTAATAGGAATATTAGTCAAAAATGATGAAGCGAGTGATTTTAGGTATATAAACATTAATACGTACATCTAATTCAAATTTATGTAATTTTATAAAAAGGTACACCATTTTCCCAAAACTTGTAAGTTACATTTGGGCACTGAATAATTTTTCAAATGTCAACCTTTTTGTTATATGTTTTGGTTCCAAATTTTATTTTTTTAAAAAATTTGTCTCCAATGTTTTATTCTAATTTATTCAAATTTCAACATTTAGCTTTAAATTTTGACTCCAAATTATTCAAATTTCATCATTTAAGCTCAAACTCACTCTCTACTTCTGCATTCCATTCCATACACAAACCAAAAATGCATGATGTGTGGGTGGTCCTTAGGGGATAAGTTTCAGCCACAAATTTCTCCATTCATTGTCATGAGCTCTATGCAAGAATTAGAACATGAAAAGCTTGTATTGTTTTAGCCAAGTTAGTACACTTGATTTGGAGGACCTATTTGTACTTCAATGGAGGTGTTATGGAAAGGAAGCATAAGAAATACTTACAAACTTAACTTATCTTTATTTATGTACGTGAAGCATAGGAATGGATTATAAACACATGTATTTATATTCAGGAACATTTTATTTTTGGGTTAGTTATGTTTTCATTTATAAAACTCAACTTGTCTCCATTTTTTATTGTTGGTGTTTTCTAGGGCTTGCTTTTGAATTCTCATTTGAATCCAAGGGTCTAATAATATCTCCTATGTTAAACTCAATTTTTGGTTAGGAGCTTCATTGAATCAATCTCTGAATGAATAGTAGAGATGAAAGTTTGAAAATCTAAATAATTGGTTTAAATATATTCTCTATCCTTGATTAATCTTTTGAACATTGATGATACTTCAATGGTTGTACTCATTTTCATCATATTTTACCTCCTAGAGGAATTATGCATGTTTTAAACTAATTTTAAATTTTTTGTCATTTCATTAATCTTTGATGAAGTAAAGTAAACCTTTATGAGTACAATGGTCATTTATATTCAAAAGTTGTTGTAAATTATGTGTACAAGTTTCGCCTTATATTGGAAGGAAACATATAATGAAAATTAAGCAAAATACAATGATTGTTCTAATACTTCTCATCCCCTTGTTAATTTCAAGAAATAATTGACTTGCTAGTTAAGATTAGTGTTACACCTTAATTCTCATACAAATAAGATGTGTAATCTTATGTCTAGATCTAAGTGTGTAGATGGATATTAAATCCCTAACTTATTCAAATTAATGGTATAATTAGCAGTAACTTGAGCAAACCATATTCTTTTGTGATTGTCAATACCTTCATGTTAAGATAATGAAATAGATCTGCCATAGTTATTAAAGGCACTTGTTGTTTTTCAATGATTCCAAATCTTATGATCCAGTTGTCTTCTAAAACTTCACTTTTAAAAAGTAGTTAATTATGTTTATGGTGATTGATATAATCTTAAGAAGTCTAAAATTGCTTTGTTCCAAAAATTGTTAGATATGTTCTAGATGTAACTTTAGAGGTGTTATTGAGTTCATATTAAGAGTGGTTTATAGGTGATTTGAGTCGTGTTATTTTGAATTAAGCAAATTGATCTTGCCTTGTTTTTTTTAAAAATAGAATAAGAATGAAGCTATAACCAAGCTACATGTTATCCTTGATATCCATTTTTCTTATCTTCAATGAAAGTTGTTATGTTTTTATCCAACAATTAACGAAAAAAGATTTAGTTATAAAAATAATAATTAATTAAAAATTATTGGGTTGTGTTTTGGACTATGAGATCACCCATGTTCCAATGTCAGCATCTCAAATGTACTTACAACAAAAACAGAATGCCAATAAATAGATAAATGTACCAATAATTGAAATTAAATGTAACCAAATAAAATAAGTGAAAAACTAAAAGTAAGCAAAGGTTTAATTTTCACCTGTATTGACATTATGAGTCTCAACACCTATGGCTTTCACCCTCAATAGTTTTCCCATCTCGAAGAAGGAGCTAGAGACAATGCATGAAAAATAGTGTTGCCTTTAATAAATAATCAACATTGTATTCTAATAAATGGCCATCCCTTGTTTGATTTTTATTTTAATTAACTGAAATCTTTGGCTAAGTGCCATGAATTGAGTGGTATCCATTCCATAAAATTTACTAGAGAATTGACCCTGACCTCATCCCTTTTTAATATCTTTTTCTACTTTTACCTTAATAGATGGTGTGACATTGCACTTTATCATCACCATACCAATAGAATAAAACTCTTTTGATTCATACCCCATGTACTTTAAATTACAAGCTCCTTCCATTTGGTCAAAATACATTCCTTCATTTCCTAACACATTGAAATATAACATCATTAGAACATTATTAAATAAATTCTCGACCTACAACTCATTTAATTGACAATCTTATTCATGAATTCATAACGCATCATTCATTCAATACAAAATTATTTCAAAATCCTTTTTCTTCATAATGATGTTAGGGTGTCCATATCCTCACCAAATATCTCTATTTATAATATTCCCTTTTCGTTTTCTTAAAATTGCTATTTCTTCTTTAAAAATAAAATAAAATTATTATATATTTCTTATGAAAATTATTATTTCTTTTATACAATCCATTATATTTCTATTTATTAATATAATTTTTATTTTATTTTTATGATATAGAAAGTTCACTATAAAAATGGTTTTCCCAACTTATCCAATAAGTCCTACTTCAAGCCCATATATTCAAACATCAAAGAAAAAACATACATAAACATGCCAATCCGAATCTAATGTGGACCAACAAAAATACAGAGATACCCTGGAACAATATAATTTTTCGACTAATAAATATGCAGAAGACCATTTTTTAGGAGTAGGAAGGTTTACAGCGGAATCCAAACGAACACAAGAGAGGCACTATTATATTACAATAAGTTTAATCGCATATTACAACGCTGGCCACATAATTATTGTTATTAAACCTGAGAATGGGCGGGGAGAGGCGTAGCCATGGGCGAAGGCAGGGGAGAAGTTCTGCAGACGGGACACGTGGCGTGCAGGGTGAGCCAGGCATCTATGCAGTGGAGGTGGAACATGTGACCGCAATCGGGTATCAATCGCAGCACGTCCGACTCGTTGTAATCGCTAATGCAAATTGAACAGCAACTCTGCGATTTCAGACGAGGACAGCTTACACTTACACTTGTTTTCTGCCCATAAATCATCTTCGGATACGAATTCAACGTGCCCGCATCGATCCCTCCTCTCCTCGCCTCGGCGTTGTTATCGTTTGCCACCGCTCGATTAGAAGAAGAAAACATCGTTCGGCCGCGTATACAGACCAGCGAACTTAGCAACACCACCGTTATAAGAACCAGAATCCCCAGTGTTATTACTACGCCGTATGTTGATTCGTTGCTGCTCATCCTGATCAGATCTCAAAGCGGAAACACCCCACTCGGATGCGCTCATTCTCCCAATTGCACCTGATGCGGATGATATATATTACAGTCATCCATTCATTCTACGGGATTACAGTCAGCGAGGCGTGGCTGTCGTATTACAACTCTTGCTTTCAACTCACGACTCTACCCCTCAAAGTCTATGCAAATCTACTCCAATTAGCCGACGTATGTATTTATAACGACCCTTCCTGGTGAGTTCGGGCGTTGACTTTGTATAAACAATAATATTAAATAATCGACTGGTTTTCATGGCCGCCTCTACAAGTTTTACCTCATTACGTAATTTAACCATTTGCGGTTTATCAATCTATATATCTCCTTGACAGGCGGCCGTTTCCTCATTACATACATCTGTTTTAACTGTTGTAGTTGGGTAAGCTTAATCAGGGTTAACATATTTATTAATTTCAATAGTTGGACAATTATTAAGATTTTTTAATATTTAACGATTTTTCGTATAAATTTTGTGATTCGTAGAAAGTATGGACCCACCAATTTATGATTGTTGGTTAAGTTCAAGTAATATAGTCTTTCTTATTTTAGTATTAGGTTCAAGACACTTTTTATCTACATTATGTAGATACTTAAATATGATCCCATGACATTAATTGATTTTTAAATTGCATGATTTCAGTGCACTTTTTTATTTGTCAGAAAATAGTTTAAATAGTAGTGAAATGATGTGACTTTATGTTTTCATAAAACGATATTTTTTAATGTTAATGAATGTCAATCAATGTATTAATATGAATGAATGAGACAGAGTGTGTTAAATAATGTTATTGGATTTCTAGAGAACATTTATATTGTTTATAAATGTAGCCAAAGAGGTTTTGCAGTGAATCTTAATTTCTTTTTCCTAAGATGTATATATTTAAGATTCTTTATTTTTGTGGTTAAAGGTGAAAGAAATAGATACATGCATGTCGTATAATGAGCATACTCTTGATACTACACTGAAGATCAAGCTATAATGATCGGTGTTACTTATTTCAATTGTTATCTTATTAAGAGTCATCCTTGGTACTTTTGTATGGTTAGTATCCATGTCATTTTGAATGGCATGTGTCGATGATTACCGTATGTAACAAAAGGAATTAATAGATGTGTCAGATTATTGATGTTTCATGGAGGGACAATATTTTTTGAAGGTAACAACCACATATAGAGGTAAGTCAAGGCATTCAACTAACTAAATCTACTTTAACCCACAAATTAGATGTCAATATAATCTCGTCCTTTACATAGAAGCAGTGTTAGCTCCATTGTAGTGTTGTTGAGGTTAGGTGCGACCCATTATTTTCTTTGTTTTGATTTGAATATTAAATTAGAATGTATAAAATTTTTAGCATTTTCTTATTATGCAATGTAGCCAAGTTGTTAGTCACTAAAAAATGTGTTGATATTCTTTTTTTTTTCCTTCTAGAGACATTAAGGACTTAATTTTTCACATAAGAGTATTCTAGTTATGTTTAGTCGAGTCTAAATTTTTAACGCTGCTTAATAATTTTTTGAACACTAGTTTCTACGTGGTGCACCACTATTGATGTATGTCATTTATGGGAGAAACTGACTTACGTTTCCAACAAGGATAATTGAACAACCATCAAAATCCTTGTTATTTTGACGAAATGACTCACATAATCAACTATTTATATTATTACGCATTGTTAGGCCTACGAAGCTCGTTTCATTAATGATAACATATTTAATGTGAGACATGTATTTAATAATCATGATCCTTAAATACTATCAAAACAATACCGCTAGCATTAAGTCCTTTAAATAATCTGACTGGCAAAGAGAATAGTGAAAAAATATAAAAAACTTTGTTATGATGGACTGAACTTGAGGTATGCTGATGGGACCAACAAGAGCTATATCTTCTTACAATATTTGTTTTGGACTTGTACCAAACCTCATACCTTATTAAAATATAAGTTTTAGAAATATGTCCTCACTATATTCATCATTAATTGTGCTAATATATTTGTGCATGTATTGAATAAGTTTGCAACACATGTAAGAACAAGACTCCATACATGTATGAATATATTGGTACCCAAGAAGCTTATTCATATATGTACATATTTATATATTTAATGTTTATTAAGAAGTACGTTAGATATTCCCTCTATCGCCTATTTTTTTAAATAGATCATATGGTTGTGTAGTTTGCAACACTTATGTGATCAATAGTTTGTTTAATAGATGTTCTTACATGATTTATTGATTTTCGATATAACTATGTCTTTGTAAATGACTTATCTTTCCTTCGCTGATGAGTGGGTTGAGACTTATATTACAAGAAATGAGAAATAGATAAACATGACAATAATACAAACGTGATGAGAAACATCATCGAAAAAAGCTACATGTAAGAAATGAATTTTATATTTAAAATATAATAATCAATAATTTTTAAAACATAATTACATTTAAACATATATAAATTTTTAATCTATTAATATTTTTTATTATTATTAATACATTAATTGTATTATTCCTTTTTTTATATTATTTATTTATTATCAATACATTAATTTTATTATTATTTTTTAATATTTTAATATATATAAAAACTATTAAATAGAATAGAACCATAAAACAAAAATAAAATAAATATACAATCAAATTTAAAAAAAAAAAAACTATTAAGCAAAACGCCAAAATAATTTTTGTATGTCCAGCTGGCTCCCGAGGCAAGCAATTGGATACTGAAGCCATATAAAATTTGAAACTTAAAAGTTTTTGAAAAAATAAAAAATAAATAACAAAACTGAAGAAACGATCGTTTTCATCCCATTACCATATTCTTCCAAAATAAAAGTGCCACCATATTCTTATATAATTCTATTGTTTTGAGAAATGTTTCTTATATATTTTTCTGTAGGGTATTATTTCTCTCATATGATTCATTATATGTCTATTTAATGATATGATTTTTATTTTTATGATATAGAAAGTTTATTATAAAAATGGTTTTTTCAACTTATTCCATAATTATTACTTCCAATTTATATATTAAAATCTCAAATAAAAAATAATAATAATTATGTTGGAGACGTTTTTATTGAGAGGAACACACCAAAGATTCATCTATGGATCTTTTGTGTCATTCATGTCAAATCTGATAGTTGTTATTTGCTAAAAATAAGTATATTAGGCAACGACAATCAGAGAACAATAGTGTAGTTGGTTGGTGGTAATGTCGTTGGGCGACAAAGATACTACAGGGTGATGACATAATCATGGGTCAATTGCTTTGTCATCAGTCAAGCATATTTTCCATCAACCTATTATGATGCCTATGGGTGATTCCATTATCATGGGTCAACTGCATTACCATTAGTGGACTACAGGGGGATCTTGATGACATTATGTGGCTGGACAACTCCATGATGTCATTAAAATACCGTATCATGTTAGCCAACTACATTATGTTGTCGTTCGACTGTATAATACAGTCTCTCGATTGCATTATGCAGTTGGGTGATTGCATGATGTAATCATTTGATGTCAACTACATAATGCAAATGAGCCACTACGTTATGTAGTCGAGAGACTGCATTATGTATCCAGACGATTGCATGATGTTGTCAAATGACCATATGATGTAGTAATTTGACAATATCATGCATTTATCTGACTACATAAAATAGTCAAGCAACATGATGTGGTCATTTGACTACATGATGCAATTGGATAATTGCATAATGCAGTCATCTGACTGCATTATATAGTTGCTTGACTACATTATGTAGTCAAAGCACTGCATCATATAGCTGGACAACTACATGATGCTGTCAAATGACCACATTTAATTCAACATCTTATTTTTAATTTTGATTACTATATAATCCTATGGTAACCATAGATGCATGCATTGATTAAAATATATTCAAGTCCAAAATTTATGTCTGAGCTTATAACAATATCATCTGACACCTAATCACTATCATTTGGTACCTAGTTGTAGCTACCTAACTGCTGGTCTAATGTACTTGGGGAGTAGATACCATCAGGATATATATATATATATATATATATATATATATATATATCCAATTTAATTTTGTGGTCTAGAGTAAGTGTGTGTGTTAGAAGTAGTGGCCGAGCCACATCTAAGTTAGCCCAATGTCTATCCTCACCAAGTTTTCAACCACTATGGAGGACTTCAACGTCTACCAGCTCTAGCTGTCAACCAACCTCCAACATTTTATTTGACATCCTATTTTTTATTTTGGTGGCTGTATAATTTCTTATGGTATCTGTGGATGCAAGCATTGATTAAAATATATTCAATTCAAACATTTATGTCCAAGTTTATAACAATGTTATCGAACACCTAATTATTGTCATCTGACACCTAGTTGCAGTCGCTTGACTGTAAATTTAATGTACTCGAGGAACAGATACCATAAGGGAATACATACATATATATATATATATATATATATATATATATATATATATATAATTTGGTAGTCTAAAGTAAGGGGGTGTGTTAGAAGTAGTGGGTGAGCCACATCTAATTTAGCCCACCATCTATCCTCTCCAAGCTATCAACCACTGTGGAGGACTTCAACGTCTACTAGTACCATCTATCAACCAATCTCTAGCATTTAATTTGACATCTTATTTTTTATTTTGGTGACTATATAATCCTACAGTAATCGTGGATGCATGCATTGATTAGAATATATACAATTTCAACATTTTTGTATGAGCTTATAACAATGTCTGATAAATTTTTAGACATGGTATAAGGCATCAAAAGATCCATGGATGAATCTTAGGTACCTTCATGCCAAAAAAAATGCTTCCCATTAGGGCATCTTATCATTTATACAAATAAGCATATTGGGTTTGTGTGTTTTTAGCATGTAACACACAACACCGACAAGCCTTTATAAGTCTCCATTATTTTTTGCAAGGATTTTAATTAGTTATGTGTGTTATATATTTATAATTACGAAAAATCTAATGCAGGTGAAGTGCTCTCCCCAGATTTGAGATGACATGGGAGAAAATAATTATAAAGAAGATTGAGAAAATGGTGAGGCACGTCACTTTTTCCAAGCGGAGGAAGGGTTTGGTGAAAAAAGTTAGGAACTCTCCATTTTATGTGAAGCAAGTATAAATCTTATCATATTTTTTGCAATGGGGAAGCTGTTTGAATTCCCTGTTGATATTGTTTGGTGATGAAAATCCATATCTAAATGTTAATCTAAATAGTATGCATCATTGGGTTAAGTCATGGAAAGCTTGGAATAGAGCCTAATATTTCTCAACTACCCTTTTTCCTAAGGCTAGATTAACTAGATGTTGTCCATTAAAATGAGTAGTCTCCTTTGAAACCACATTGTAAATCACCATTTACTTCTTTTAGTTGCATGTCCATTCAAAAACAACCACATTAGAGATTGAAATCACAACTTCTAAACAAAATTTAATTCAATGTCAAAGTAAAATTAAATTAAAAAATGGCATAAATGGTAGTATGAAGGCTCCACAATTTTTACATAACCAAGCTATGGAATTCAGATCTAAATCTTCCTTAGAGATGTAAAAAATTACATAAAAGTATACAGAATGCAAGGTCAAGCAGATCTTTGATTTTTTTACTTTTGTTGGGAGGCTTGGAATCGTATGAGGTAACTATGTGTCCTCAAATAGACTGCATGCACCTTGCTACATATAACCACTACATATGATTTAGAATGTTGTTTATGTGTAGGGCCACTTTAATTCAATAATTAGAAACATGACCAAACCAAAATTGATGAAACAATTTTTTATTTATTTCTAATATAGATATGTATGCATATAAAATTTAGGTACAATTAATATTAATATAATTATAATTATTTTATATATATATATATATATCAGTAGTTTTCAATAGGTTGTAATATGACTTGTAGTGGATTTGATGTAGAAAATGGATATGCCAATATTGTAATGTCAAATCTTACCATAGTAAAGTTAATTATACCTACCAATGACGTATAATGTGGTCCCAAACTACATCCGACTTGCAACTCAAATAAATGTTGCAATGTTAATGATGTGAGGACAAGAAATTGAGGTCATATAGTCTATATTGTAGCTTTTGTTAGTCCATGTTACTAATATATTTACACCTAGAGTAATTACATTAGGGTTAAGTACATATGGGAATGCCATACTCGTACCCATGGAAGAAAAAAAATCTAGAATCAAATGTTATCTTTGTAAGCATCTTATTTATCCATGTTGGAAAAAAACATAAAATCCAAGGGAGCACTAATTAAGGAAAATATGTTTTAGAATGCTTCATTACAAAAAATGAGATGAAGTCAGTTATCATAAATTTAAATTACAAAATATGACTATCAATTTATACTCTTCACTTTACTAAACCTCACTTTACCAAAAAATAATATATAACATAATTACTTAATAAATATAATATAACTATTATTCGTAATATAATATAGTAAAACAAATATATATTATATGTTATATTAATAATTTAATATTATATATTTTATATTATATAATAATATGTTATTAAATTAATATATTATAAATTTTTCAATTTTATAAATTAAAAAATTGAATACATACATCCACCACACTTTACAAGTCGTCCCAAAGGTGTAAGGTGACATCGAAGATATATATATATATAGGTTGGGATAAAGTAAAGTTTTATAATTAAAAGAGTGTAAATTAGTAGAAGTAATTTATATGAAATCAATGATATTAAGAATTATTTTATTTTTTGTGTACAAATTTTAAGTAACAATAATTTAATATTTTTAATGGAGGTGATGGTGGAAAAGGAGGTAGTGTGTTATTTCATACGGTGTGATAATGAGTTGTACATGAATGACACATCATATTTCACTATAAACTTGAAAGATAAAGAAGTGGTACACAAAGGCAAAACCATACAATACATGAAAACATTGAAAGAATTCAAAGTGAGCTGAAACTACCATATACAAATAGATATGTATACAAATTTTTATAAGATTTTTCTATAATTTCTCTCAATAATACGAATAACAACGATTGTATTTGTAACAGTAGTGAACACTTCTCTTTTTTAGTTATTAGAAGCGAAATAAAACTATCACAAGAAATACAAACGCTACTAATTTTAAATTTTACGATAGAATTGAATTCAAATCCCCACAATTCATTGTAGTGTTATGACAAAGTACGTAAAAATTAGTGGGGATTTGAATTCAATTCTATCGTAAAATTTAAAATTAGTAGCGTTTGTATTTCTTGTGATAGTTTTATTTCGCTTCTAATAACTAAAAAAGAGAAGTGTTCACTACTGTTACAAATACAATCGTTGTTATTCGTATTATTGAGAGAAATTATAGAAAAATCTTATAAAAATTTGTATACATATCTATTTGTATATGGTAGTTTCAGCTCACTTTGAATTCTTTCAATGTTTTCATGTATTGTATGGTTTTGCCTTTGTGTACCACTTCTTTATCTTTCAAGTTTATAGTGAAATATGATGTGTCATTCATGTACAACTCATTATCACACCGTATGAAATAACACACTACCTCCTTTTCCACCATCACCTCCATTAAAAATATTAAATTATTGTTACTTAAAATTTGTACACAAAAAATAAAATAATTCTTAATATCATTGATTTCATATAAATTACTTCTACTAATTTACACTCTTTTAATTATAAAACTTTACTTTATCCCAACCTATATATATATATATCTTCGATGTCACCTTACACCTTTGGGACGACTTGTAGTTCAAAAAGATGCATAAACATACCAATCATCAGAATCTAATGTGGACCAACAAAAATACAGAGATACCCTGGAACAATTTACCTTTTTGACTAATAAATATCCAGAAGACCATTTTTATGAGCAGGAAGGTTTACGGTGGAATCCAAACGAACACAAGAGAGGGACTCTCATATTACAAATAAGTTTAATCGCATATTACAACGCTGGCCATATTATTATTATTTCTATTAAACCGAAGAATGGGCGGGGAGAGGCGTAGCCATGGGCGAAGGCAGGGGAGAAGTTCTGCAGATGGGACACATGGCGTGCAGGCTGAGCCAGGCATCTATGCAGTCGAGGTGGAACATGTGACCGCAATCGGGTATCAATCGCGGCACATCCGGCTCGTTGTAATCGCTAATGCAAATCGAACAGCAACTCTGCCATTTCAGATCGGGAGGACAGCTTACACTTACACTTGGTATAAATCATCTTCGGATATGAATTCAACGTGCCCGCATCGATCCCTCGTTAACATTTGCCACCGCTCGATTAGAAGAAGTAAACACCGCTCGGCCGCGTATACAGACCACGAACTTAGCAACACCACCGCTATAAGAACCAGAGTCCCGAGTGTGATCATTACTACGCCGTATCTAACTTTAACGTTCCCCGAGTCGTTGCCGCTCATCCTGATCAGATCTCAAAGCGGAAACACCCGACTCGGATGCGCTCATTCTCCCAATTGCACCCGATCTGGATGATATATATATTGTCATCCACGGGATCACAGTCAGCGAAGCCTGCCTTATATAATCAACTATAATTGAGCAACCATCAAAATCCTTCTTATTTTGACGAAATGACTTACATAATCAACTATTTATATTATCGAGTATTGTTAGGCTTATCAAGCTCATTTAATTAATGATAACATATTTAATGTGAGACATGTATTTAATAATTATGATACTTAAATATTATCAAAACAACATTGCTAGCAACAAATCTCTATAAGAGTTTGGTAGGTGGAGAGAACAATGGAAAAATATAAAAAGTTATGTTATGGTGGATTAAACTTGAGCTATGCTAATAAAACCAACAAGAGCTATGTTTTCTTATGAGATTTATTTAGGACTTGTATCAAACCTTATGCCTTATTAGGATATAATTTTTAGAAATATCTGAAATCTAGATTTTTGTGGTTTCCCCAAAATAAGTAAAAGATGACTATTCCATCATATAACTCATTACTAAGGGCATGACGGCCAAGCATTGTACCAAAAACATATTTACAATAATCACTTGCACCCTACAAGTATACCACAACCCAACAAACAATGCATCCATCTTGGATTTATCTAAACTTTTTTCACTCATTTTTCACTTAAATTTTAAATAAGGAAAATAAGTCTTAAAACAAAAAACAAATGAACCTAAAATGTAACATGGTTCACTATGTTTCCTTTGTATTGTGCATAGATTTTAATTATTTGTATTGATATTTAAAAATTTAAAATTATAAATTATTTGTAAATGACACTACACTTGATGAGTTCATAAATATGCCATGCTACCATAAATCTCTCTATATAGGGGTATTACATGATGACAATCAAATATTTGCATGGAAAGAAGTTAGATGCTGAGAAACCCGAAATAGTAGATTACATTCACCATTCCTTCTCCTACTAACAAATGGTTATGGTGCTTCAGTGTTAAGTTGGTCCCTTCTTATGGTGCTTCAATGCTTAGTGGGCCCCCTTGCCCTATGATTATTACTAAATATATATGATAAAAATGTCATTATAGTAATAACAACTCATAGAAGCCATCTTAAAACAAACACACAAATAAAATATCATAAAATTTAATAATTTACTATTCAAATAAATATTTATATATATAAGGTATAGATAAAATAATACCTAATATGTATATCATATTCCATGTGCGTTCCCTACACTGAAAGATGACAACTCTTGCAATCTATAAATCTATAATTTATTTCATAAAATTGTAACAATTTGTTTCTTGAAATACTACATTTATAAAACCACAACTAGATAAATACAAATGAAAGGAAAATAGTGAAATAAGTATGATCCAAGTTTTAAGCCCTCCTGAGAATTGTGTATTGTGTGAAAACAAGATGAACAGCATAGGAAAGTTTCCAAGAAAATATAAAAAATGGGGATGGAAATAGTTTCCAGTTTCAATTAAGAGAATACATTGAGAAATAGTGGTTTGTCTTTGATTTTATGCTTCTATTATCATGGTGTATTTATTTATTTAGTGTAACCTCACATTATTTATTCTAGAGGTCAAGGAAGATTCTTTATTATTTTTATAGTGAAACTAAGATGTATAAATAAATTGATGAGGAATTAATTGCATGGTGTACCGGTATTTCATAATTTATACGAATCTATAAATAAAAAATAATACATTTTCAATTTGGAAAAAGCAGGTACATTATTGTAAGAAAGATTCAACAATTGTAAAGATGCATCCTTATCCATGTTTTATTTGTTTTGGTTATTGCCAATTCGGGAAAAATTTCAACAACTGATTGTACAATATATAAATTTTCATATGATCACTTACAATAAAAAGATATATAAAATTAAGAGCCATACGATAAAGAGTTATGAAAAGAGATGAGTTCACAACTATAAGCTTAGACAATATAAGTTTTTTCGTGATTCGATAAGATTAGTATAGCTTCTCTAAATAATGAAAAAGTAATAATTCAAATGGGGAGTAAAAGAGCCTAGCCAAGAATTTAAATGAAATCATTACCAAGAAGAAATTTAAGATACACATTAGAGAACCTATTTTTTCTAAACCCAACCAATCAATGTTCTTAGCCAACTTATGAATATAATCCAAAATATTTGTTGGTTAAGACATAGATGTGATGTAATCTCAAGGAATGTTATGTCTTGGCTCACCCCAAATCGTCATCTAACAACCATTTGAAACTTTAGCTTATGGCCACAAAACACATCACATCTATCTTTTCTTAAGCATATAGGCAAACATGACCTTCGATCACCTTACCATACAATCAAGAAGTAGCCAAGCACAAGGAAATTGATCGTTCACATAGTTGTTGAGGATACCTATTTAGTTGGCAATTATTCTTGCCTATCCATGTAATCTAATAGTGCAATAACCTTACACTTGGCTCTATCTAAACCATCCTACATAATGCAGTCAAGGGTGTATAATCTCCAAGTCTCCAATCTACATTGAGATGCTTTGGGTCATAGGTGCACAATGCAAGTAAGACAACATCAACATTTTCCTTGCTATGAGGCAATCCAATCCTAATAAAATCCACCGATATAGGGATTAGGTTTGCATTCCCAATGGCTACCTTCCCTTGTTGATGACTTGCAAGTAAAGCCAATAAGACCATGGCTTTGTCTACCATTCTAGCATTGGAATCAACAAGTAAGTACATCAAAGGGGTCAAAATGCCAGCTCTTAGAGCCCTTGATTTATTTATGTGGTACATGCATAATGGAAAAATGCATTAAGACAATCCTTCTTTCCCCTTTGATTTTGATCACATAGAATTTCAACAAATGTTTGTTATGTTGCGCTCATTGGGAAATGACAAGCTGAAAAGAGTAGAACAAAATTTTCCCTTGCTTCCATGCTGTCTAATTTTAGAACCTCAATGTATTAATATGAATGAATGAGACAGAGTGTGTTAAAAAATGTTATTGGATTTTTAGAGAATATTTATATTGGTTGTTAATGTATTGGAAGAGTTATTATTATTATTATTATTATTATTATTATTATTATTATTATTATTATTATTATTATTATTATTATTATTATGTAGTGATTAAAGGTCAATGAAATAGATATATGTATGTCGTAAAATGAGCGTACTTTTGATATTAAAATGAAGGTCAAGTCTTAACTATCGGTGTTGTTTATTTCAATTATTATTTTATTAAAATTCATTCTTTGTGCTTTTTGTATGGTTAGTGTCCATGCCACTTTTAGGGGCATATGTTAATGATTGCCCTATGTAATAAGAGGAATTAGCAAATATGTCAGATTGGTAATATCCCATGAGAAGTCAGAGTATTTTTTGAAGGCAAGAACCACATATATAGATAAGTTAGACAATTTTAAACTTGGATTGAAGATAGTGAGATCAATTTCTTTGATGGTTCAACTAACCTACCCTATTTTAACCTAGAAATTAGATGTCAACATAATTTCTTGTCATTTCTACCAAATAACTGATAGCTCCATTGTAGAGTTGTTGAAGTTAGGTGTAACTTATTATTTTCTTTGTTTTGCTTTACATATTGCAATTAGAATGCATAATAATTTTAGTATTTTCTTATTATGCAATTTAGCCAAATTGTTAGTGGCATACAAATATGTTGAAATTCTAAAGGTTTTTTTGTTCTTCTAGAGACATTAGGGACTTAGTTTTCCACATAAGAATACTCTAATTCTTTTTAGTTGAATCTACATTTTTAACATTAATTAATAATTTTTTGAACATTAATTGTTACATGGTGTATCCTTATTGATGTGTGACCAAATGAATTCTATGCATACATTAATATATCATTTACGAAAAAAACTAATTGAAATTTATAATAAATATAATTAAAAAATTATAATTTTTTTTATTATTTTAATAAAATACCTTACAAAATTGACTATTTATATTATTAAACATTATTTACTTATAAAACTCATATCATTATGAAAATATATTTAATATAAAATATATATTTATTAATTATAATTTTTAAATATTATCTGTATATTAATCAATAGTCAAAATAATAATACGTTACAATATATTATTAATATTAGAATAAATACATTAATAATGAATTGAATAATATAAAATCATGGAGAGACATGAGTGATTACTTTTTGTTATCAAAGTTTCCAAAATTCAATTTTGATGGTATCCAAACCAGAACAACTTAGGGCCATCTTAAAAAAAGTATTATAAGTTGCTTGTCCCAAACATTTACACCTACTTAAATTAATGAAAGTTATGATGATGGATGCATAAAATTTGACTTAATGTAAAGTTCTTTCATTTCACGATGTATATATTATCTACATGTCGTACCCACATTGCAATATGGCACGCTTACAACTTCTTTGCTTTCTTGGTTTACATGCAAATCCTTTAAAAATAAACAAGTTAAAAAGATAGATGAGATATAATGTATATTCTTTAATTTAAAAAAAAATGGAGCATTATATAAAAGTTAAGCGAATTTCAGGGAAATAATTTCTTTCACCACCACCATCATTATTATTAAAATTATAAAAGATTTATAATTTTTTATATTTATTTTAAAAATATCTTTAATTTTTCTAACTAATAAATTAATATAATAAACAATTTATTATATATTTATAGAACTTCTCATCTTTTTATTGATATATGTTTTTTATTTTCCAAACTTTTAAATAATACATCGTATGATGCTTATATCTCCAAAACATCTTCAATAGAACGAGTTTAATCATTACACACAAACTCCAATGCATGTTAGCATGGCTCAAGGTCCCACCATCAGTTGAAAGTCATCCACCCTTCTCCATTAATGCCCTGACCTTTATCAGTTGGAGTCATTTACCCTTCTCCATTAATGCCCCGACCTTCTTCGTTTCCAACTAATGACGTGGCATGATTGTTTGGAGAGCTCTTACAATGGCATTGACTATTCAAATCAACTTTAATTTTAAAAATCCAACTCAAACCTATCCTGCCTAAACAATATGCTCGCTGATCATTGCTTAGATGTGGTTGTTGCTGTTAAGCTCGCCCGAACAAAACAACTTAATATGTAATAGACTGGAATAAAGAAATAGCGATCCAAAGGTGATGTAGCCATGCATAGCATTGTGGAAATACATAGTTGAAGCGCAGATATTGTATGACAACGAGCTATCATGACACTAATAACGAACTGAAAAGTGGAAGGCTGAGGGCAAAACCAGTTCAAGATACATTTTGGAAAGAAGTGGAATAGTGTATTCCTGAGTAGAAGAGAAACTGATGAAATTTGAAGCTGAAGCTGTTGAACTTGAATGGCAGTCATGGCAATTGAACTTGGAGACTAGTGGAGACCGAGCTATTGGCTCTGAGTTGCAAACAAACGAAACAGAGAAGGTGGGTGGTCGAGTCAAAGGAAACAGTGAAGACGATTGTTGGCATGTTGAATAATGAATATAAAGTAGTCGACAATGATCTCAAAATGTGTTGCAAACGTATAAGATCTTACTAAGACCGTGCAGATCGAATATTTTCAAGGTTGTGAGCTATGTAACTTGAAGATAATCTGAAGAAGTTTTAGGTAGTCTACAGTCTTATTGCTAGAAAGATCTCTAAGGCAGAGAAGCTTATAACATTTCCACATTCCATGATTATGGAAGGAGGTAGCATTTATGTGGATAGAGAAGGTAGGGGAAAGGTTTCAATAGTTGTGCATGTTTCAATTGTCGAACAGAGATTTTGTTAACTTGTGTTTCATTGATGGAATATATTCGTATGTAGAAATATTAAAAGTACCAGAAGCTGAACATATAGTATCTATATTTGATCAACATTTACTCTATAAAATTAAAAGTAACCAATCACATCTTAACAAGTAAAACTTAAGTATTGATACTCTAATGCACAACTATTGGTACTCCAAAGGTTAAGTTTTGGTCATAGGTTTAAAAAATGTATTTTATGATCTCTCATGATAAAATCGATTATATCGTAAAATGTATAATGTGTTAGACCTTGAAACCTCATTTATAAGTAGTTAAGATTACATATTAAAATGGGTAATTTTTTTGAAATCTAATATGATGTTATGACACCATGATTTGATGTCCAAAGTTAGGGTGCACGGCTATGGCTACTTGCTTCACAATATAAGAGTTTTTATATTAATTTTAATTGTGATCCCAACCGTACATGAAGTTGTTAAATATAAAATAGGTTTTTACATTCGAGGTTATGGAGGAAACTACATACCTCATGCTCAATGTTGACTTGGTGATCTAGGATAAATATGTCTGGCTGCATATGATAGCATTAGCAAAGGCTTAATTTCCATCTAATGTTGGTATTGATATAAAATATGAGATTTTTGTATTGGAATTTGATGAATACTTTCTATACTTTCCATCGAATTTCAGGGAACTTTAAATGATCAAATGAAAGTTTTTTATAAGAGTACATATGTGATTGATGGAGCAAAATTATATAGTATTTTTTACCCTGTATTTTCATAATATCATGGAATTTCATCTTAAGTATTAGTGTAGAAAGGATGAAGATCCATGTTAATTTTTTAATTATAGAACAAATTTATACTCTATTTAGTCAACTTCCCTCATTTCCATCCTTTGGTGATTTTACAATCTTGGCATTATCGAGCAAGAAAAATAAATTCTTATTGTCTACACATTCACATGTATTAGTTGAATTATTCCCATTGACATATGACCAAAATATATGCTTGTTGTCTACACAAAGAACATATTTTAGTCAGATGTCAATGCGAATAATTCCATGTATATATGTTCATAAAAGAGTTTTAGTATGAGATATAATGTATTTGTAACATTTTAGTCTTTGTATATGTTTGGCATAGTCAAGGTAGAAAGAGGAAAGGATCTAACTAAGAAGAAGATCATGTTCATATAGTCTTTGGTGTGGGAATGAAGTTATTTTAGAAAAATATATATTTATTTTTCTATTTAATGTTTTTATCGTCTACTTTTTGTGGTTTTTCTTGAATAGGATCCCTAATATTAGTTGGGTATTCCACCTATCATTCTTCAAATCATTATTTGACTTTTGTTGGAGAAGAGTGTAGGTTGGTTCATGTAATAGGTTGTGTCTATGTTGATGCTCATGGATCTTGTCTTTTAGATGAAATTAATACATCCACTTTATCTTTTGTAAATCTAGAATTCTCAAAATCCAAGTAATTAGATATATTTTTTAAAAGTAAGAAGCTCAAGAATAAGGAGAATAAAAGGGTAGGTATGGGATACTCAAGCCAAACATTTTGATCTTAATAATTTTCCCATTTATTATGCAAAAATAGGCTTACGGATTTCTCACCAAACTAGTTTTTCTCATATTATAGTAGTTTAAAAATTATAATTGTCATGGTAAGTAGGTTCTAATGGATAGGGCACTAGTCTATTAAAAAAAAGTAAAAAGATTCTAGATCACATTCTAGTAGGGAATGCAGTCCCAAAATAGTAAGTTGTTTTAGTAAGATTTTGTCATCAAATTTTTATTGCCCATAAATTTGCTACATCTGATAATGCTCTTTATGACTCTATCACCCAATGTAAAAATAAAATTTACATACGATAAATCCAAAGAGCAAACATTAAAAAATTAATTTATTAAATCATATTAATATTTTAAAAATTAATTTATTAATCTGTAAAGTCATAAAGTGAGAAATAAAATAAATATGTGCTAGAGTTACAAGAAATGTGGTGGGTCTAAGTTTAGTATTAGATGGCTTTGTAAAGTGCACTTAATTAATTATTTTTTAGTTAATTACTAAAATTCAATTACAAGGTCATAAATGTACTTATTAATTCTAAATTATTAGTTTACATGATTATAAGAATGAGAAAGTAACTCAAGTCAAATCAAGTGAAGTTGAGTTGAGTAGTATGTAACTACTTGCGCAAGTGAAAAGGTATTAAAAGATATGAATTAAATGTAACAAGGGTTTCATTCTTCCTATTTTACTTGGATTGCAACTTTATGTCATTTTTAGATTATATTTATATGTTTTAGATATATAAATGAAATACATTTTGAATGTGAAAGAAGTTTATTATTTCTATGTGCATTTGTCTCTTAGTAATCTTTATCTTTTTAAGATTATAATAATGCATTTTTCATCATGTGTATGTGGAAGAGTTTAATAAATTTTGATTTTTTTATTTTTTTTTGGTAATAGGTAAAAGAAGGTTTTTGAAAGGACCCAAATCATTTTTAAAAAAAAGGACAAATAAGAGACATGCATATCAAAAACACTAAAACAAGAAGAAAAAAAGGGCAAGGGGCCCAAGAGATTTTTTTTTTTCAACATTTAAGATTATGACACAACACAAATTACAAATAGCATAGTGGATCCATACTATAAACTAAAATTTATATGAGTCTTTGTTGCATCCCACTATTCTTGTAAAAATGTGATGTGTTTCTCAATAATTTATTTGTTATTTTCCTTGTTCATTCTAGCTTTGTCTCTTTCTTGAAGTCTATCACTCTATATAGTATCATAGTGATCATTGTATTTACCTATTATTCCTTTCTTACACATAGAGATACTTGTGGCGTAGTTCTTGATAGTGATCCTGCTTAATTGAATAACTTTGTTGAGACCATTTTTTCTGAATTCTAAACTAAATTAATTTGGTTTTAATTATTTTTAAGCTCATCCACATTATTTTATATCACACTAACCCCATTGTTCATGGACCACATCTTTCTTAAAAGGGGACCTTTCAATATGTTGACAAGAGTCACCATTCATTTATGATTGGAATTGATCAATCCTATTCTTGAGTCTTTCATTTTCCACCATATATGTCTTAATTATACAATGGTGGAGGTGGAAGTATTTTTACAAAGTAGCTGTCCTATCTTGTAAACTCATATCACAATGGTCTGCCTTGTCCATGTCATGAGTTATACCCTTATCGGCTTCTTCTTTAGTCTTGTCCTAAGGAGGAATGACTATTACATTGAATATATGTTGGGTTCCCTTCAATGAAGAATGGATAGATGGGTAAAGCTAAGGGTAAATAGATGGCCCTTAAAATTGAATAATTCAATAAATAGGGTCAACAAATTTGGATTAATTTGGTTTTGGAGCCATTTCTTTCACTAAGGTAATTCTATATTTGGTTTTCCATTTTGGCAGAATATGGATTGTAATCAATTTTTCTATCACATTCTCAAATAAATAAATATTAGGGGCTAAAAGTTGGTCTTTATCAGAATGGAATATAAATAGAAGAAGACCTTGATGAATACAAGTTTTAACTCTACCTAACTAAACATCAAAGATAGAGCTATCCAAAGATAGTATCAGATAAAAGGTGATATTGATAATATTTTTATGCCAAAAATTATTTAAAAGAGTGAAATGGTTAGAGAAAACCTATTTAAATCCACCTTCAAGAGTCACATACCTTATAATTTTAAATATGACATCATTCCAAGGGGATAGAAGAGAGTCACAAAGATACCCGCCTTGAAAAGGGGTGAGCATTTCTTTACCTTTGAGAAAAGTGTTTTCATCATCATCTTTATATATTCTAGATTTGAAAACATTTCATCCTTCTATTGTCATCTTAGTGGCCTAAGTGACACTTTCTTCAGAGATACTAAAGGAAATGCCTATAACAATAACTATTCTTAATTTCCATGTTTTGTAAAATTATTTAGATAGAGCAATTTCAAATCCTTTTAATCTTTCCATGAAACTAGTGAGACCCCCTACTTAAATATATTCCATATAGTATGGTTCTTCCTAAAAAAATTACAATACTCAGGGCCCATTCTAGCCATGTGCCCTCCCATGGAATCTGTAGGTTTCTCTTTATGACTAGAATAGAAACAATCCTTCACTCTAATTGCTTTAGTGTATCTCAATAATATTTCTACAATAGTCATGAATAAAGGCCAACATGAAGTATTATAAATACTTTGAAATATCACATCATCAAAATGATATTTAATGAAGGAAAACATCATATAAACATTTTTTAGAACCCATTATCTATGAATGGCATGGTTATAATCTCTAGAACTTAGAGAATGTGAATTGCCAATTGATGACCAAGTGATGAGATTATTATCACTAGGGATGTCTAAATACAATAAAATCATGATTCTAAAAAATTAGGGAATAGACAACAAGAGGGGTGGAGAAGTGGTAGATAAGTTATCACCGGAGGGTATACCAAGCCAAACCAACATCGACTTCCAAATGCCTAGCAAGGGGGTTCAATTGTCAAACTATTCATTAAGTAGTCAATAGATGGAGTTAGGAAGGACTTGAGTATTATACCAGCTCTCAAATATATATATATATATATATATATATATATATATATATATATATATATATATATATATATATATATATATATTGACAACCCTAGGTTAGAAAAATAATATCTTCTTTTATTACTTTCTCTATAGACATGACAAATGCAAATTTCATTGAAGAATCTCAAGTTAGTAACAATATTTTCCACAATTTTTTTAAGTAGTCTAGTAGGGTGATTATTATTATTTTTCATTTAATGATGTTAAGAGAGTATCCTTCAATAATTAAAATTTTTATGTTCATCTTCCTAACTTCTTGAACTCCCCATAAAATAATTTTTCATCTACAAGATGGTTAGTTTGGTTACTAAGAAAGTCTACATAGGATACTAATAGGTTCCCTTTACTATCGCTTATAAAACCACCTCCCATAGCCTTTATTAGTTTACCTTTAGATGTTCCATCAATGTTAAATTTAACCCAACCATGAGGGTGAACTCAATTTAACTTGTTTTCTATCCTCTTTCTTAGTTTCTATCTCTAAGGGGTTTGGGTGGTTCCAATTTAAAAGTATGCTAACTTCATAATATTTACCCTTATTTATTTTATTTATCCTAATCACATCAAAATTTTCCTTGATTTCTCCAATAATCCTTGATTTTTACCTAGAAGTATTACATTTCTTATTTTGGAATATTCTTCGATTTCTCTCCCACCATAGACCCCAATAAAATTCTAAATGTCAATTTTCCAAAGCTTTTTCAAATGAACCCTAGTAAATGGAGAAGACCATTGAGTGATGACATTTTGAACTAAATATGTCATAACCCAACAAACTTAAAATTTATCAAATATCACCCATTATAATTTGGATGTAATGTGGAAATGAAGCAAGAGATGGAAAATAGACTTGGATTTACTTTCATAAATAACACACTTTTTAGGAATAATGAAATCTATTTTATAATTTTTTTGGACTTAATATTTTATTTTAAGTTGTATCCCAAAATAAAAAGTTGAATTTTGGAATAATGTATTTATCTTAACTAAGTTCCCACAAAATTCATCCAAAGATGAATTGACCACCAAGTTGTACCCTGATTTAACACTATAATTTTCATCTAAAATAATATCCAAAAATAAATCATATTCTCTTCTAGAATGAATTTTGTGATAATTGTTGATGGTTTCATTCAAGGATCTTAGTTTTGCTATGTCATCTTGGGTTAAAAAGTTCAAAACATAGGATTCTAAGATTGACCATCAAGGTTGATTTCGATGTAGTTCTTCACTCTTTCTCTTATATCTCTCTTAAAGTCCATGCTAAGGTGATCCCAAGGATTGATATAACTTAAAAGGACATTAATTAATCAAGTTTCATCCAAAAATAAATAAAATTATTATCTAAACCTATGTTCCATTTACTTATTTTCCACAAGAACTTTATGCTATCTATAAGATTATTCTAGAATAGGGACCTAAACGCAAGGCCTTCACTAGTAAAAATATCTCTACCTCATTGTTTTCCAATTATTTTTACTTAATATTATTTACCCACTAGTTCTCTCTTTTATAAATATCCAACCATTTTTTTCTATCAAAGCTTTATCCTTAGTCTTCATTGTTGGTAGTATTCTCAATTAGTTAAGGACTAAACCATAGTTACCATAGAGTTATTGCCTATACCAAAGTAGTAGAACACTTCACCAAGCTTATGAAATAAAGGCCATGCAGTTAGGGATCAAGCCTTATAGTAAGATAGGATGACATGATTTGAGAAAAGGTATGTCTCACACAAAAATGTCCATTGAATCATAAGGTGGCTCATTTATATTTATAACACAACATTGTAATAGAGTAGAGATAGCATAGTGAAGATTCGAAGTGTAATAGTGAATAATAGTAAGAGGTTATAGAGAAAAGTAACCTTCGTAATAACATAAGGTGGTATAGCGTAGATAAATCTAATTAAATTATAGTCAATAGTTATTATATAAATATAAATATAAATAAGTTAGAGTAGGAATTACTATGTATTGTGTATTGAATGCTATGAATGAGCACAACTAATTATTTTCAATTTATGCATAAGATAAATGTTTCTAAAAAATACTAACCCTTGCATCACATTAGTCCTAACTAAAGTTAACTTAATCAACATAAACCATATATCCAACTGCTTTAGATTTTATGTCAATATTTGGTGGTCTTGTATGGACTTCAACTAACTAATGTCTGGGGAAAGATACCCATTGGAGTTTTATAAACCATACTTAACAAAAATATAAGAGTGGTGGGAAGATAAAATCCAAAAAAAAAACACTTTAAGACCAAATGAATGGTGAGTCCTTACTTAAAGTGAATCTAATAATCTTTTTCTATCAAGAAGAGGAATTTTTTTTCATGTTTGCATAGCTCTTATGGCCCTGAATATTGTGACAAGCTAAACATTTTTTTTCTTTTCAAAATCCACATTAATATTATATGGGCCTCTTGTCTTGAACCTAAACAATCATGCTTTTGGTGCATTTTGATTTTTAATAAGCTTGTTGTCTGATCTATTTTGAGTAAAATTGGATTAGGCCAGCTTTTTGTTCCTTTTGTAGCAAGTTTGAAACTATTGAACATATTTTATTCTCATGTTCTTATGCCTATAACCTATGGAAATATTGTCTTAAGTGCTGTAATTTTGTTTGTGACTATGACATTGGTTGGCTGAATATTGCTTTTGGGTATATTTGTCCTAAAGTCAAATTTCACCCATTATTTCCTAAATTTTGGCTTATTTTTTCAATTGATATCCTATGGTTTTTATGGATGCAAAAGAACAATAGAGATAGGGTGCTTACTGACTTCTCTATTGAAGTCATCCTTCCTCTTGTTTCTTTGTAGATATTTCTTCAACTGAAGGTGCCTCAAGCACAACTGGAATAGTTCCTAAGATCTCAAATGCTCAAAATCACTTCAAATTACTTGATTTATTTAGGGAGATACTCTAACCTGAGTCTTCACCTAGATTGGGTTGTTTGTCATGAGTTATATATGGAGGTTAAAATAACTAAGCATGAATAAGACTGCATAAAAGAATCCTTCTTTGATCAAGTAGATAATCTAGTGTAGGATTGGGTAAACTCTTTGGATTCAAACAAAAATGGTGTAAATAATTGACTTATGGAAAATGATGATATGGTGTAGGATATTCAAAATGATGGTCTTGATAGTTGTCTCATCAAAGAAGCTGAGGATTCTCTAGTCCCTCTCAACTTAGATCTTAACTTATTTTCTAATGATAAAAATGTTTTAAAAAGTTATTCTCCCCCAAACTCCACTCCCATGGTACAGGATGATGATGAGCAGAGGAATGTTTAGAAATTGATTGAATACAATGTTCATGTCAACATGGATAAAGTAGAGAAACTCATTGATAAGGGAGGGTCTATATAAATGGATGAAGTTATTGAGTATGCCAGATCAAATAATATGAAATCTCTTCTTAACAAAGTTGATATATACACTCCACCATTAGCTACGAACTAAATCAGTTGGGACCTAAATTGAAGAAAATATCTACTAAGGGATCTATTAGCCTAGATTCAGGATGACGATTGTGAGATGGAATGCACTACTTCTTGGAGGGCACCTAAATATTAAGACTACTATGTTACCTTTTGGATGGCAGTTGTGTGCTAGTTCCCTATTGTTTATTTTTCCTATTGGCTGGGCTACCTACTTAGGCCTATTTTTATATTGTCTTATCAATTAGTAGTTTTTGAAATGTTGGGGAGATGCCCCCATAACTAGTTGTGTTTTAATAATTTTATAACTATTTATACATCACTGATGCTTATATTTTGTAATCAATATTTTAATATAAAAAAAAAGGGTAAAACACATGTAAATTTCACTTTCTTGTCCTACACCATATTATTCCATTCAAAATGTTTCTCCATACTATTAAACTAGTCTATCGACTTCACTAGTTTTAAACCTCCCCCATATTCTAAAATTTCAACATTTATTCCTTTGGTCTTTTGTTCTAACTCCTTATTGAACATTTATTGAAATGACTTTGGCTCCTCTTATCCTTTCTCCTCTTATTGAATTTGTATTTTCTTCTCTCTTTCTTCATCTATGTCATTTCCTTTTTTCCTATCTCTGACGTGCATTAATTTGTGTAAGCTCTTCCACTCTCTTTTAGATCTCTTGCATATTTTTATTCATCTGAACATAACCTCCTCTTCTTTTGATCTTTCTTCTAAAAAATACATGTTCTTCAAATATAATTTATCTTTATAAAATAAAATAACATAATAAAAATAAATTCACACATAATATTGCCTTAAATTTTCTTCTTGGAGCTGTGATACTAGATGATGAAACTAAAATTGTAAAAATATCAAAACAAAGTAAAATTTAAATAAAAATGTTTGAGAACCAAGAAAAAAATAATTATTCGTTATTCCTTATAAAAATACATAGGTAATTAAATAAATAATAATGAAAAAATACATTTTTCATGCACAACTAACACACTATTAAAATAAAGAGCCATTCTAGAGTTTAACTATTTTTTTTAAATTTTTACTAGTTTTTAAAACCTATTAATTTTATTAACTTTTGAATGCAAGCTCAAATGGACCAATTAACTATTATGTATTCTCTACATGTCTAGATATATTATGATGATTCCTTGCATCTATAAGTTCATGCCCAAATACAAAAAACTAAACCTGGAAATTTTTAAAATTATAAAAAATAAAATAAAATTACAATGTAATTTTCAGCTTTTAGATGGTTGAATTTGGCCCCAAAAAATAGCCATTTTTTTTTTTTTTTGCAAAGTAGTTAATACACTTATAAATACATGGATCACTTTGATATATTCATTTTAAAAAAAATGAGCTCAAAAGGGTTCCCAGATCAAAATTTATAGCCTATGTAATATATGTTTTTGCATTATGATGGTAGATCAAACCCCATAAAAATAACACACAACCATACACACACACACACACACACACACACACACACAGAGTTATATACACATATACATACACACACACACATACACACACACACACACACACACACACACACACACACACACACACACACACACACACACACACATATGTATATGTATGTATGTATGTACATACATACATACATACATACATACATACATACATACACACACACACACACACACACACACACACACACACACACACACACACAGTGTGTGTGTGTGTGTGTGTGTGTGTGTGTGTGTGTGTGTGTGTGTGTGTGTGTGTGTGTGTGTGTGTGTGTGTGTGTGTGTGTGTGTGTGTGTGTGTGTGTGTGTGCACACACACACATATAATCAATGAAAAATTTATGTAAATATAATGCAAAGGCAATCCAAAGTCAACCCAAACTGAACTTAAGCTTAGTAAATCTGATCAATGTGCATTAGAAAAGTCAATATAAAAGTGACATCCAAAAAACTATTTGCCTGTGTTATTTTCATGTCGATTTTTCTAGAGTGAATTTCTAAAATTTTCATGTCAAACACATTGAATAACAATAAATTTTGATGTTAAGTTTATCCTGTGCATCCAATGATTAAAAAAAATTCAATAAAAATGAGGTAAGTGCACTGTGACTTGAAAGGACCTAAAATGAGGGTAAAAAAGTGATTAGTGCACATTATATAGATCTAATAACATAGAGCTGATCCAAAAAATTGACTAATAGCTTTATTAGAGAGGAGATAGAAAAAGGATAAAAAGAAGAGGGACGCATGGTGAAAATATGTAAAACATGCCAACAATGTCTAATTATGTTAGAGGTGTTTTCATTATAAGGTACACACCAAAAACTTGTCTCACATGCGAATATTCCTTTACACCACTTTAAATAAATCATGTTTGATCACTAAATAAATTAATGAGAGAGTATTTCCACAGTCCATTAAATTAGCTAGAGAGTTTCTAGAAAAAATTGTGTATTTATTTTTGACCTAACACTAATTA
Organism: Torreya grandis; assembly: GCA_037957365.1. Classification (NCBI taxonomy): domain Eukaryota; kingdom Viridiplantae; phylum Streptophyta; class Pinopsida; order Cupressales; family Taxaceae; genus Torreya; species Torreya grandis. The sequence goes on from JARHVA010003789.1 coordinate 613,521, forward strand.
AATGTTCGCTAGTAAATGACTTAACATGTATTTCATCTTGTGGATTATATTTTTGTCATATATGTATACCCAACAAGTAGTTGTTGATGGCTGGTGAAACCATCAAAGTGGTGTTGGCCATTAGAATATTTTAGTAGATAATTAAATGAGAGATACTAGTAGTTGTGCACCTTAAATAACACCCATGTGACACCTAAACCATGACATATCAATAATTAAAATTGATATCAATGGGTAGCTTAGCGTGTCTAATTCATATCTATAGGTTTTTAGCGCATGACATGTTAATACGGTGCCAATGCAATGATTACCAAGAAATGAGTCATTATAGATTATTTTTAAAATTTAAATCAATCAATGATAATTAAATTACCCAAAAAATTATAAATGGGCACCAAAAGTGGGATATTAATACATTAATTAATAGCACTTAACTCAAGCTATACATGCACCTAATTTGAGGTACCAAAATATTAACACCTCACCACCATGCATTAAAGACCCAATTGTGGGCATTTAAAGAGCTCATCCCCACACTAAAACACACATACCTAGTTTTTTATTGCACAAGTCACTTTTCATGTGCATTATTGTTGAATAGAAGAGCATATGTAGTGCATTTGTGATTTTGGAAAGAGTAGAATCCAAATCATCACATGGTAATAAATATATCAGATAAATCATGAATTTGAGTATGTAATAAAGTTATCGTTATAGCCTTTATAGCTTCCAAAAGCACACTACTTCCCTTGCAAAGAGTCATCTAATTATGCCATTGATATAATGAGCCCAAACCCCTGCCTCCTCTCTTTCATTAATACACTTGGTAAGTAAAATTTATTAATTTATTTTATTTTTTATTTTTTTCTTGGGTATAGCTTTAATCCACTAGGTGACTGCACTAGTGTTTCTCCTCTAGTAGGTCTCAATATTTGCGCACAAAATGATTTTGTATCCCAAATCAAGCAAATCTTTCGAGAGAGCCATCTTGATTTGCACTAGTGTTTTTCAGCATGATTAATCCTTGGATTTTTTTAGCCTTCACATTTGTATGGGTAGTATTTTCATTATTGCTTAGAGGTGAGGTTTTTTAAACCTCACTAAGGCCATGAGCCAAATGGTTAAAAAAATGTGAATATGGTTTAGAATGTTTGTTAAAAAACAAATAATTTTGTCGATCTATGAACTCTTATTCTATGAATTATTGGGAGTATGTGTAAAATACCTTAACACCATGGTTTTTATTTGTATATACTCCTTAGACTAAAATGAATAGTTTTGTTTGGTATTATATGTTTATTTATTTTTACCTTATGATAAATTGGTAATTACGATTGTAACTTGTGTAATAGATTGATATTGTGATTTTGTTAATGATTTGGATAATATTATCTCATTCAAGTCAAGTATCTAATTGCAATCCTTTATTATTATTTTAGATGGTTAAGCATGAGTAATATTGTAAGAACAATCACTTTCATGAATGCAATTCCTATAATTATGCATTTGATTTATATGTATGAATTACATTCATACAAATATCATGTTATCATTGAGGATACAATTTTGGGCATGAATGAGCCCATACATGTACTCCATTACCTGAAACTTTGGTGGGTGTGATAAATCCCTATTTTAATTTATTACAAGAAAGGTTATGCCAATGTGAATCATATGAACATGTTTATTATAATTTTGTAACAATAATCAATAATTTAATTGGAAAAATCATAGGATAATATTATTTATATAATAAATAATTTACATGGAATAACATTAGACGTGACTAGATAAACTATGGTGCACAAAAAAATTGCTTTCTCATACTTGCTTTTTCTATATAAAAAAAGCCTTTGTCAACTCTTCAAAATCAAGACAAAAAATTGCATACGTATAGCTTATCAAACATCCACTTGTATAAATATCCAAATGTGAAACCTTAAAACCATATAAGTGGGAAAAATTTTAGACTTTCCTTCATTTCATGGTGAGCTTCTTATCCACACAACTCTTTTAACTTGCTCCTTCAAATATTTTATTGGGATGTTTTTCAATGCAATTGATGTTGTTGGAGTGTTTATCATACCACCTATCATTACTTGTGAATTTAGTGCTCTCCCTTGTTCAAAAAAACATGTCAGCTATGAATAATTAGTTCAAGTAGGTGGATAGCCTAGCTGATAATTCATTTTGCTTGCAAAGGAAGGAGCATAGATGTTCATCATTTCCATCATAATTTCATGTTGTTATGGAAAAGGATTTTCCATGTTTTTTGACCTTCTCTAGCTCCCCATCTCTTTCATTACTTTATCATAGTCCCTTATCATTTTCTAATGGTCCTTATTTTACTCCTTGTTCTTTTCCCTTTCCCTTTGTTCTTCCTTTTCTTTCATTTCAAACATGTTTTCAATTTTTTCTGCTCCTTAGAATCCATATTAATTACTCTTAATTTTTTAATCTCTTCTATTTGGTGTTTCTTCATGGCCTTACTTTCCTCTAGTTCCTTCTTCCATGTTTCTTGGCCATAAAGTATTCCAAAAAGGTCATATGCAATTAAAATTTGAGACTGTTTACTCAATCTCATTACACCATTTGATAATCAATGGGAATTCTACACAAACATCTCTATTAGAAGCTTAAGGAAACTACCTAAACTTGAGCTTGTTGGATTTTCTTTACTTTGACTAAATTTATGCTCATTATTATTTACTACAATATCTCTTATTTACCCATGATTAATTACATCATCACAATCATCAAAATCCCATGTAAGATCATAGTAATTTACCACCTCTTTATTAGGTACAACTGCATGAGGGGATGATAATGAAAGGCCTACATTTGCATTTAAAAATTACATATTTACACATAACTCTATTGTCCCTTCCTTGATCTAGTTTGGTTGGCTTATTTACAAAGGTAGGGTCAACCTCTCTCCAAGAATATATTCTTGAATGTCAGACATGATTTCCTTTGCCCATTTATTCACATTCTTGAGTACACTCTTACATCTCAGTTACATGTGTGACTTAGATGATACTAGGTAAAATTTGATATATAATTTCATTTTCAACCGATACATTTCCTTCTTTTGAAGTTGAATAATTACATCTATCTCATCCTCTCTATATCTAGCCAACCACATGATGTTTTGAATTGCACTCTCATAATATTCATCTATAACTTCAAATTCTTGACTTGGTGGCATATATTCTACAATTATATATCTATTAAGAGGCTATATACATGTCTTTTTAAAACCTGGATTTTTAATTTTTGTAGAAAGAACATTATTGAAATCTAGGCTACTTAATGCAACCAACTTATACCTATTGATTTAAAGTTTGTGATTTTGATCTATCCACTTTGACCTTTCAAATTTGAAATAATTTTTGAATGGTGATAATAAACTCAAATTCAATGGTTGTATCTTGTGGGAAGTGTGTGTTAGAAAAGTAACAAGAATAATTCCCAAACTTTTATCCTCTTCAATAATTACCATTGCTACATGACTATCATGGCCATAAAAAATCAACAAGTGCCTATTGGTAGGATAAAATCCACCTGGTATTGATATTTTGAAATGGCACAGCTAAATGAGAAATAGTTATTTCATCATCCAAGAATGGGGTTTGGATACCATACATTCTCTTGGTTCATAGTGTGAAATGTAGTTCTTTAGTTGTTTTATTCTCTTACAAATATATAATCTAGGCATGTTTTGGTCAATTTCATTAACACAATAAATAATGGTGATCCATTCCATATTCTTTAGAATTATGTGATTAACACTTTGACATCCTCTTTTTACTAAGACCCACATACTAGTGTTCTTATCAGCCTACAATCTAGTTTTATTTCGGTTCTAAATTTTGTAAGGTCCATAGTGGTTAGCTTCATAAACTTTCTCTAAGTTATTGTAAAATTCATTTACAATGGAACACCTTAGCTAGAATTTTATGTCTCTATCCAAGCCTTATGTTGATGTAATGGACATGCTTGGGTACCTCTTGTTAAAAATAGACTTTTCGAGCATTCCATCCTTGAAAGGGTTGGGCCTATTTTCACATATGTGGGATACATATGAATTGAGCTGTATAATTTTAGGTCTATGAAAAATTTATGTCATATATTTGCACCATTGAAAAAGTTCTTCCTTAATTTCCAAAATGGTTGATGGACCCTTTTTCTTGGTATTTGTAATAGCCAATAACCAATAGCTGAGTGAAGCTATAGGGATTCCCCACTTTTTTTCCACATCTTGAGTGGAGTACCCATTATTTTCAACATCCCTCATATAATGCTTTATTTTAGTTAAATTCCATTGAGTCTGGATTGATGCTTTTTTAGTTGATGAAGGCCTTGATGTCACGTGTGTAGTAGTTTCATATTGTTTGTGTGAACTTTCAACTTCTTCACCTTCTAAATTTTTAGAATCCACTCTCCTTACTTTTTGTATTGAGCCTTCTCTTATGAATTGTTCACTTTCTCTTTGATTTTTTCATTTTATTTTCATCATGACATATTAAACATTTAATAAAATGCATTATAAAATGATAAGATACTTAATATGTTAATAACATTGCATCTACTCTTCCCCTTCAAAAGTAACACAAATGCAAATTGGTGTGATACAAAGTAGGTATAGGATTGTGGAAATATAAACTAGTTAGGTGTGATTCAACTTAGTTATGGGCTCATTCAATTCCAAAAATAAGATGTTCCATGTAGGATAGTGATATGTTATTATTGTGCCACCTCGAACAAGGTGCATGTGTAACATGGAATGAATGCTATTAACTAAAGTTTAAATGTCGCACATTTGGCTCCCACTAATTCTTTTTTTTTTTGGATTTTAATTATCACCTATTGGTTTGACTTTTAAAAATACTCTATAATGACACCTTGCATGGTAATTGTTAAGTTGGCACCGTATTGACACGTCACACCAAAAAAAATAAAATAAAATTATCAACACTTGAGCTAATTTCACCACTTTGTGTGCCTCTTCTTATAAGTTCACCTTGTGTTTGATAAAATTTTATGAAAAAAATATGCTTTGTATTTTATTAAAATAAGTGTGAAGTATGACATTACACCTGCTAATTTATAGTTTTTATTAATTTATAGTCTGCCATTAAAAAGTAAAAGTATGGCTGGTATGTCAATTTCAAACATAAAATGAATGTTTTAAAATAAGGGAGAGGCCCCATAAGTTTAGCTAAAACTGTAAGAGCTAAAATTCATATCTTAAATTTTTACAACAGAAAAGAAGAGTAAACTCTAGAAAAACAAAATAGAACTTTTTGATAATTCAAAAAATGTTTCTTTGCATAACATTTGGTAAAAGGCTAACTTTTTCATATTACGAAGAGTTATATCAAGAATGTGTGTGTGTGTGTGTGTGTGTGTGTGTGTGTGTGTGTGTGTGTGTGTGTGTGTGTGTGTGTGTGTATACATATACATATACATACATACATACATACATACATGTAGTTGCATAGTCAGATTCATTCAAGTGATGTGCATCTCCCGTTAGTTGTTTTGATATTGTTTCTACAAAATTGAAATGGCTTACAATCTATATCATACATAATCTCATTGTGATTATAATTTATTTGATTTATTTGCTAATATTTCATTTATTACATGGTTTCATACACATCAATAAAATTTTCCTCTTGGATTGATCTCCTTATTCATTTAATTATAGTTTTGATGTGTTCAAACTTGTCTTTTGGACTTTGATTTGTACTTTTGTGTAACTTTTTAATTGATTGGTTTTCTACAATGATAATGGTTTTGCTTGGAGGCTTAGATAAAAGTTAATTTTTTTCTATTGACTCCTTTCATATATTTAAGAATGTCAAATATCTACAAAAAATATTCTAATTTAGATGCCAAGAGTTCTACAACTCGGATAGTATTTGAGATATTATCATGGTTGATGATCAAATTATAGTATTTATTTATTTTCAAAGTAATCTCCCCAATAGTTCATTTTTTTTACCATTAGTTATATCTCCTTGTTCTAAGTAGGCAATTCTAAACTGCTAAAAAAAATGTCTCACTGGGAAAAGCAATTGGCTTCATTTGTCAAAATAACATTTCTTTTATTACATGCCTAAATGCATTGATTTCCATCTCAAATAGATTGGTGATGTTTGGAATAGCTAAGATTAATGCATTTCAAACCATTCCCTTGAGCTTGTCAAAATCTACTTGCCATCTTCTTGTCTAGATATATATTATGATACTTTTAAGCATCATCTCACTTACCAAAAAGGCTTTGTTAGATTAGTGGTTCACAAATATCTGTAGTGTTTTCCATTTAATAAAATTTTATTTTTACAATTTTTTTAATGTATATCATTTAATGATGATAAATAATTAGTTAGGATCTATTTGAATATCTTGTTTATTCACTAATTATGCTTCTACAATGTTTGCTTGGATTCATATCCAGTCCATTTTATAGATTGTGGTATGAACATAGAAGTGTTCCACCCAAGTCTTGTTTAAAATAAAGGAATATGATCGCAATACATTATTCATTAATTTTTTGAAAGTTTCTAGTGCATTGGTTATCCAAAGAGCATGACTAACCACTCATATAGTCCTAAATATGTTTTAAAAGTCATCTTCTACATATATTCTTGTGTTGTCCATATTTAGCAATATCATGATTGGATATATATCATGTTTAATGATTACACTTCCTACAACTAATTCATTTGGTATTTGATCAAAAGCAACAAATGCATATTAATTATTTGTATAGTTTTTTACACATTACAAGTTCATACACAAACTACGTTTCTCATCTTTCCTTGGGATCAATATAATGGCTAAATGCAAGATAGTTGGGATCAATATTTTTTTGAGCATAATATATTTTTGAAGGTTAACTTGCTAGAGGAGGGTTTTTAGGCTCTAAAAATTATTAGTAACTTATAGTATAAAACTATATATAGGGCATGACACACTTGTAAGAGAAAAATAGATATATTACAAGTAATTTATAAGAGCTATAATTGATATCTTACATTTTGACAACAATGGAAAAAGAGAGTACACTATGGAAAAAACAAATTAGAACTTTTTTATATTTCAAACAACATTTCTATGCATAATATTTGGTGAAAGGTTAACATTTTATTATTAAGAAGACACACACACACACACACACACACACACACACACACACACACACACACACACACACACACACACACACACACACACACACACACACACACATTTAGATAATGCATTATTCCAATTAAAATGAAACATTGTACGCACACACATTTAGACAATAAGTAATTTCAAATAGAATGAAACATTGTGTAAATTATAGAAAATTAGATTAAAATTCTCCCTAGGGTCCTCTCTCATTGCCTATAGATGGATATGGTAATAAATGGATGAGTACTCTCGAGAGAGATAGGGGTCAATTAGTTCAACTCACCCCTTTCCCTCTATGTAGATAGGGGCAGGGATAAGGAAATATAAATTATAGATCTATTATGTTATTTGCTTACCAGACAAATGTGTTGTTTTCTTGTTGCCAAATATAGATTTTAGTGGGTTGGTGCAATTGATGAAATGCCTTGAAAATTATAGTAAAATTCACTAGAAAGGGTGGCATGGGAGTATGAAAACACATAATAAAAATCATTTATATAGGCAACTTGAGATTCAAATTTGAAAACTCTTATGATTTATGGACTTACATCCTATTGGTTCATTTAATTTTGATTAGATTGATTTTTATTGTATTGTGTTGGATTAAGAAGAAGAATTAGTTTTTTAATTATAATTTTTTTGAATTGTTTTCAGTTTTTATTAAATAAATTGGTGAGCCTTGCATCTATGTTCAATTATGCAAGTACACTTATTGGAATACCAGATAAATGTGTTGTTTTCTTGTTGCCAAATATAGATTTTAGTGGGTTGGTGCAATTGATGAAATGCCTTGAAAATTATAGTAAAATTCTTTAGAAAGGGTGGCATGGGAGTATAAGAACACATAATAAAAACCATTTATATAGGCAACTTGAGATTCAAATTTGATAACTCTTATGATTTATGGGCTTACATCCCATTGGTTCATTTAATTTTGATTGGACTGATTTTTATTGTATTGTGTTGGCTTAAGAAGAAGAATTAGTTTTTTAATTATTATTTTTTTGAATTGTTTTCAATTTTTATTAAAGAAATTGGTGAGCCTTGCATCTATGTTCAATTATGCAAGTACACTTATTGGACTGGTGTAAGGAGCAAGGAATAGAAGATGTTTAGAGTTAATTATTTGGAATAGTACATATATTTGTAACTCTTAAAATTAAAAATGAAGACAAAGTGGATGTATAATTCCACATTAAATATTTTGAATATGACAAATTATTTTAGAAGTTTGTACATATTGAAATATTAGGTTGATAGAATTTTGACTTTTGATTGTAAATGAAAAGACATATTATATTAGACAATTAATATAAAAATCTATATCAATGGACAAAATATCAGAATTAATTCAAGCAAATCTTATATTTATATATTAATGGTTAAAATAGTGTAATAACAATAGTATAATATTGTGGGTACAAGTTTAAGATTTTATATGAATTATGGTAGAATATCAATACACTACAATTAGGTATAAATATATTTATAATTAATAAATATTTCATTTACTTTTAGAAAAAAATATGTTTAAGATTTGAGCCCACATTCCCAAACACCCTCTTACCTATTGGACCCCGCTTACTTATTGGCATCTTTCTCTTAGTGAATGTATTGTTGGTAAGGCATGGATGATTCAAGATGTTGCAGTTGTAAACTCTTCTCAAGTATGTTTTCCACCCATAATGTAAATTGTACATTCCATAAAATTGTTTCCATTTCCCAAAACATGATAAATATGAATACTTGATATTCTCTTGGATAAGAATAGAGCAATGGATGGCAGGGGAATGGAATTTAATTAGAATGTAGAAAAAGGTAGCAAATCACAAAAACATGAATACAAATAGGCGTTTAAGGGGGTGTTAATGCATTAGATGTCGGATTTCATCTTGACATGACATAAACATGGATGGCCAACATACCTATTAACATATCTTTATCTATCCCAAAATTATATGACTACACATTTTTTCTCAATGAGATTCATTTATACGTCTATTACAACATTTAAAAGGGCGAGCTTAACCAACACACACAACCTCAAGGACATGATAGCATGGCTCAAGACTCCACCATCCATTGAAAAGTCATCCACCCTTCTTCTTTAACAACCTGACCTCCTTTGTTCCCATGTGATAGTGTGGCATGACTATTTGAAGAGCGGTTATCATGGCAGTTTAGAGATATGTTACAATGGTGCTGGCTATTCAAACAAATTTTAATTTTAAAAATCCCGCTCAAACCCATCCTGCCTAAACAATATACCAGTTAATCATTGCCTTACAACATAATCTGTAATAGACTGGACTAAATAAATGATGATTCAAAGGTGGTGTGGTGGGCGAGGGTGAGGGTGAGGGAGCCAAGTCTACACCTATCGTAACAAACCCAACCCTGAAGTCATTGTATCACCTGTCTATGGAAGGAATCAGCGTGGGGAATTCGTTGGCCAACATTCCAACGGGATCTTTCAATATAAAGGGAGACGGAAGTGGAGGGTTCATCATCGACTCAGGAACCAAGTTAAACATATTTAACACGCATGGCCTTCACTACGGTGGCTGATATTTTGGAATCTGTCATTGGATTTCCTAGAGCCGATAATTTAGACTCCAGGCAATGCTATCAACTGCCTTCTGGATCGGCTAAAGTAACACGTCCTGATATCACTTTTGATTTGGGCGGGGGTGTCGATTATGTTATCAGTGGTGAATATAGCTTTGAAATAATCGATGCCAACTTGTGTTTGCTCATGCTGGATAATGGCGAGTCTTCAACAGAGGTGTCCATCCTTGGAAATATTCAGCAACGAAATTACCATATTGTGTATGACAATGCCAACGAAAATCTCTCATTTGTTCCTGCCGATTGTGCTTCTCTTTAGCTTTCTTTTCTTTGTAATGAATGTGCCTTCATTCAATGGTGAACATAAGAAAATAAATAATGCTATTGCTATTTTATTCTTATACGTGCTAAAAATTAAAATGTTGCACCTGCTTGACTTCTATTTCTTGTCCTGTTTGGTGAAGACGCTGAAGATCCCAAGCCAAGTGAGGAATCAAAGTTTTAAGATCTAGGAATGGTGATTAATGGTTGATTATATTTATTATTGAATGTAAACATTTGAAAGTTGTTTTTGTTCATTTAGGGAAATACACTTATTTTTTTGGGTTAAAATAAAAAATTAAAATGAAATTGTTAATGTGCAAATTTTTTAATAACACGGTTTATAATATATTTTTAAATATTATTATAAAAAATGGTCGATGAATATAAAAATATTAGATATAACTATCCAACATGTTTTTTTATATTATATTAAAAAAATAATTGTATATCAAAGATACAATTTAATTCTATAACTTTCAACAAGCCAATATACACAATATAACTATATTTTACTAATAACAATCACTAATCATCATTATCATTGTCATCGTTGTTTGTATCCCCAAAAAGTTTATCATATACTTAGGAGTTGCTTTTTCAGGTTCTATCTTCTTTATTTAGTGACTCATATTCAAAGATACAAGAGTTAGGTGATAAAATAAAAATTTCTTCCTCTATCTTTTATCTTTATTCTCATCCTTGTCATTGTCTTCCTCCTCTTCACCCTCATGTTCCTCTTCATCTTTTTCCACCTCCTCTTCTTTCACATTAGGATCAATCGTGACCTGACTTGTTGGCTTCTTTTTTATTGGCTCTTAATTTTTACCACTGCTCGCCATTTTTTCACTTCTCACTTCTTACTTTTTTTTGAGCCATGATTATATACTAAGAGAAAATAGAAAAAGTAACTGTAAATTTAGTAATAAGTGGTAATTGTTTTTTTTAAAAAATCTTTATCCAATGATTTAAATATAGAAGGTTTTAAGAGACTAGTGAATGAAAATACTTACCATATCCAACTATGTAGTGATATTGAAATTTCTACAGTCACCTTGCAAACAAACCCATACTATAAAGTTAATCATTATTTGACTTGTGCATCGAGGCTTGTAAATTATAATATTTGTCAATTTTGATTCACTTTAATGAACCTATAAGTTAATATACTTTCCATATCTAGATATGTAGTTATAAATGATATTCTTGCAGTCACCATGAAAAAACACCATATTGCTGAAATTGATACATATTCAACATGTAACAAGTTTATCATTCCCTTATTTATAAATGGAGGCTCATAAATGACACAATTTATTATTCCTAGTACACTTGAGTGCACATGGAAATAATAGTACGTTCCAATCTAACTATGTAATCATAATTGATATTTCTGTTATCACCTCGATCACACCCATATTGATGGAAATAACTATGCATCTAATACATAAAAAGTTGACCATTCTTTGAATTCTACTTAGATGCTTACAAATGACATGATTTTACAATCTAAATCTACTTGAGTGCACTTAGAAAGTATGATACTTACCGTATCCAACTATGATTTAGAGTCTTGTAGTCACCTTACAGACACACATAGATTACTTTCTTTAAAAATATCAATACAAATGTTATAAAATGTAATTGGTTACATATCATATACTAACCAAATCACTTCCATAAATATGGTTGATGCATCAACAAGGGATGACTGCAATAATCTCAATGGGATGTGATTTATCAATTTGACCTACTTGAGTGCTTGTGCAAAGTCATGTACTTCATGTATCCTAAATTTAGTGACTTTAAGATTATTTTAGTCGTCAATTACTGACTCATTGGTCATACTAATGGAAATGATGTAACCAATTGATCATTATATGACATCTAAATATATATTTATGAAGGGTGTAATATAGTCTTTAAAAATGTGTTTATAATGCCAATTTTATGTTTTTTTTAATGGACTATTATATAAAGGTTTATAAGTATGGTTTATAAACTCAAAGTTCTATATGAATATCCCCCAATATTAAGTATTGTAATGGAAGACTAGGTTAAATAAATTATAATTATGGAGAGTTCAATGTAAATGAATATTTCATGGTGCATAATAGAGGGTGTTTTTTTGTGGATTAAGTATAAGGTCACCATCAAATCACAACCCCTTAATAGAACCTCTATCAAGTGTAACCCCACAAAGTGATGCAAATATATAGATGGATTATTTAAACATGTGTGTAATGGAATGAAATTGAATGGGAAATAATACTAAAAATGTTAATAATATTGGCATTGATACACAATCCAAGGAGATTCTAATGGACGTTGATGTGTATATTATTCCATTATTCAGGGGCACATTCATTTTCACCAAACAAGTAAAATATCACCTTTCAATTGTAACTCCATAGATAGACTATATGTTAACCAAAACCCTGTAATAAACCCAATTATGCAATAAAAATTGTGGATAACATTGACTACAATGTGCTAACTTTGTCCATCTATTTAGAATTTGTTAGGGTGTGGAGCTAAAAGCTACACCTTAAGGCAAATAGGAGGGTTTCCAGCGTATGCAGTCACTGACGTCGGCAGACCACACCGACGACGGTCAGGGGACGCAGAAGGGAAATCGACATCGGCAGAAGATCGGTCGGCGTCGGTCACCTCCAGGAAGGCAAGGACCGATGTCGATCGCCTGTGGTGGTCTGAACTGCTATTGACGAACAGTCAGTTAAGTGAACGCAGAGTTTGCATGTTAAGGGCTTGTTCAAAGCCTTGAGCGGCAAGTCTAATTAGTGTATGCATGAGATCTATATAATAGACTCATGGGCTGTATTGTTAAGTGGAGAATTTGGAGAAGAGCTATGTGAAGCTTGGAGAGTTCTTCCCATGGTGGAATCAAGTAGGATTCCCCATGTTTGTTTAAGTAAGATCAGGTTTGATATGCAGGGATGTGTGTATGTGAGGGTCAGACAGAGATCGGCGGTTGGCCAGGGTCCAAGGTGACAGTAATACATCAGCAGGATCATGGAGAGATCTACTTGGAGTACGGTTGTGTACTCGATTGTACAGATGTGCAATGAGGTGAACAACAGCTTGTGTTAGCTATGTGTTGTGACCTATGAGAGAAGACTACTCTGGAGGGGAGTTTACTGTAAGCCCACGAAGTGGAAGAAAGAGTCCCACCTCTTTGTTGTAGATTCCTTTGTAATGAGTTGAATATAATTGTATATTGCCTCTCATATTCTGTGTGTTTTCTCATTGATAGTTATTTGTTCTTCTGGTTATTCCACATGTTTAATTGCTTATACAATGGTAATCATGTGTTCTCTTAAATCTGACAAGTTGTGTCAGAGCTTTGGGGTGTTTCGGTCTTATCAATTGGTATCAGAGTGAGGTTGGACATTCTCAGAGCGAGTTTGACTAACAGATGTCCCAGATCTATTAAGTGTTTGTTGATTACAGGTTACTCATAGGGGTTGCTGTTTGAGTGGGAGTATAGCAAGGCAGAAGATGGTACAATGAGAATGAAGAAAATTAGGCACAGGTTTAACACCACAAGGAGTGTGGTGGGTTGTCTTCAGGTGGGAGCTTGAAGAGGAATACAAGCCAGGATGTAGATTGGATAGAGTACTAGTTTTTTGGGTACAGGTGCAGCTCTTTATCTCCAAGTGGGAGATTGTTAGGGTGTGGAGCTAAAAGCTACACCTTAAGGCAAACAGGAGGGTTTCTAGCATATGCAGTCACCGGCGTCGGTAGGCCACACCGACGATGGTCAGGGGATGCAAAAGGGAAACCAACATCGGTAGAAGATCGGCCAGCATCGGTCACCTCTAGGAAGGTAGGGACCGACGTCGGTCGCCTGTGGCGGTCTGAACTGTTGTTGACGAACAGTCAGTTAAGTAAACGCGGAGTTTGCATGTTAAGGGCTTGTTCGAAGCCTTGAGCGGCAAGTCTAATTAGTGTATGCATGAGATCTATATAATAGACTCATGGGCTATATTGTTAAGTGGAGAATTTGGAGAAGAGCTATGTGAAACTTGGAGAGTTCTTCCCATGGTGGAATCAAGTAGGATTCCCCATGTGTGTTTAAGTAAGATCAGGTTTGATATGTAGGGATGTGTGTATGCGAGGGTCAGATAGAGATCGGCGGTTGGCCAGGGTCCAAGGTGACAGCAATACATCAGCAGGATCATGGAGAGATCTACTTGGAGTATGGTTGTGTACTCAATTGTATAGATGTGCAATGAGGTGAACAATAGCTTGTGTTAGCCGTGTGTTGTGACCTATGAGAGAAGATTACTCTGGATAGGAGTTTACTGTAAGCCCACGAAGTGGAAGAAAGAGTCCCACCTCTTTGTTGTAGATTCCTTTGTAATGAGTTGAATATAATTGTATATTGCCTCTCATATTCTGTGTGTTTTCTCATTGATAGTTATTTGTTCTTCTGGTTATTCCGCATGTTTTATTGCTTATACAATGGTAATCATGTGTTCTCTTAAATCTGACAAGTTGTGTCAGAGCTTTGGGGTGTTTCGGTCCTATTAGAATTTTACAATAGTATTATATATGTACATAAATTATGTTATTGAGAAGTGATATATTTGCTATATTTTTTATGCTATATAATTTTTCCATTTATTGATTTAAATGTTATGCTATGGAAATATCCACATGCACATGTCAAATTTAGACAACCAATGGAAAGTAGGCTTGCAAGCCCATATGAAGTGCCTACATTCACATTCTACTAACATCGAAACACCTTAATTAGTTGGTGCATTTCAATTCTAGTTGATCTGTTTATGGGTCCCATGAAAGTAGTCAAATCTCATAGTTCATCGTTCTATCATCATTTTGTTAGCATCTATTAATATTGGCATATAATACTATTGGATGGGAAAATTAAAAGTTAACGCTAGTTGAGCGTATTGTGCTCCTTGACCCAAAAATTAAAAGTTAAAAGTATACTCATGTACCATTAACCTGTTCCATTTCAAAGTCTATAGGAGAAATATAGAGGAAATGACATGGTATTTGTAGGAACATTATAGAGGAAGCCCTTACCTTAGTTTTAATAGCATTGTAGAGGAAACCACTTACCATATTTGTAGCAACAAAATGCATTATGTTTATTATTCAATTTCAAACCCTCTATGACCTCTAAATCAGATTCAAACACATTATTTTTAGGTCTCCCATTTATCACTCATGTCCATTTGAACTACTACTGGATGCAAAAATTTTAGGTAAATATTCTTACCCTATTCTTTGTTTAATATTTTTTGAGAAAGCATGTTTAAGATTTCTCAAAAACTATAAAAAACATAGTTAAACACTTGTCCTAAAAAAAATTGCATAGAAAATATTAGTATAACAATTATGTGATTAGAAGATTTATAATATAATTTATACCTATATCAATCCACCCTCAAAGAGGAATATTTACCCACTTTCCAAAATGATCTATTGTCCACATTACAATATGAATGTAAAAAACATCATACTTTATGACCATTAAATATTTTAAAATATAATAGCATATATTTTTTAAGTTTATAAGAAAATGTTACATTAGTTCACTCTTTATATTTTGAATGATAGGATTCTTTTCACATGGATGGAAACAAGAGTTGTATAATAGTAAAGCATTTATAATCTTCATCTAATACACAGTAATAGTTTTTGGAATTGTTGATGCAAATTAAAAAAATATTATACAATTATAGATTATAGACTATTTTAGTACATTTATAAATTAGAATAAATATTAAAATTACCTATTTATAAAGGGTTAATGGAGGAATTAAAACATGACAAACTAGACCATATCAATAGAAATCCAAGTAGCTCAATTTTTGAATGACTCAATACATTATTTTCTAACATAAAAAATAAATCAAAATGTTATGAAATTTAATATTTTGTGTGTGTGAATGATCCAAGAAGATCCACATATTGATCCAATAATATGGTCTAAAATATTCTTTAAATTGTGTGCACATTGAATAGATCATCTAGAGATTTCCAATGTAATTTGAACTTAATCATTTGGACACTATATATAGAACGTATGGGATACTAAAATTTTGGGAAAACATGAAAAATATAATATATAATTACATTAGTGACATAAACATGTTGATTGGGCTTGTACATGGACCAATCCTAGCTTGACACATGTACCAATCATATGGTGACATGTGGTGGAGATAAAAACAAAGGAGTTTATTTGGTTTTGCCTCTGGGCTTTAACAAATGTACATGTTTGTATGTGGGTTCCCATGCTGTTTTCCAACTTGGGTCCCTTCATCCGATGGGTTCCTCTTTTTTTAATGAGGTGGACCCTATTACCTTTAATTCATTATGTTATGGTGGTGAATTTGAATATAAAAATTTCATATTGTTCCCCCATAACCAATATAGGACTAAATACTTCAATGTTTGCAAAGGAGTTTTGCCTAATGCACATGGAATTCATCCAAATTTTCATGTGGAGGCTTCAACAAACTCACCACATGTCCCAACAAGTTCCCAAGATAGCTATCCAACACATATGTTTAATGGTAAGTATAAGATGGTCTCACGACCGAGTATCAAGGGATAGTGGCTCCATTTAAATCTTGATTTTGTTTGTATCGCCATCAATGTGGTATAAAAATTCCAAGCCAAATCCAAAAAAAAGGTGTTTAAGCTTTGTCCAAGACATGTGATTCGACCTCCTAACCTCTTCTAAACCAATTTGGGGTCTTAACCACATGATCTATGCCTATTAGGGTATTTTTCATATAGTATTTACGTGGTATTATTGTGTATGCATTTTTAATGCATACACGATTTTAATACATATGCATTATTACCACTATGCGCTTATTTAATTAATAATAAAAAGAAAAAATACAATGGTCATTTTTTTACTTCAAGAGTATTGTTCCCTAATCTGTTGTGTTTTGTGCATTACATGTCTGATTGAAAATGATTAAAATGTTGTCCACACCATCAAAAGCATAAATCATTGTATACTCACATGGTTGACTAAAGAGTACATAAAAATATTTTTATTTATTATGGAATAATTGGATTGGTGTCCCCACTTAGTACTTCACATCGAAATAATGTTTGTTTTGGAGTAATTAGATTATTGTCCCCACCCTCAAAAGTTGAAAACTTTGTGCAATCATGGGTGATGGATTTTTTAGCAGTAGGAAGAAGAAGTCAAAGCAAAAAATGTCGAATGAATTAGAAGTGGTGAGATAAAGTCAAAGGCAAAAAATGAAAAACCTTTGTGTAGGTAAGTTTATTATCCCTAATGAATTGATTGTCATAAATAATGAAGAAATGAAAAATGATACTTTACCAAATTATGAAATTCCAATTGTCAATTCTGATAGTATATCTAATTATAATGCAAGTCTACATTCAAATTTTATTATTTTTAATTTTTATGATGATAAAAGTATGCATGATGATGTTAATTTGATAGAAACACACATTAGATAAATTACTAATGATAAAACTATTATGGAAACACCTAATGGATAAAGTTACAATGAAGAAAATAATATGGGAACATCATTGAATGAAGAACCTATTCATGAAGATATTAATATGGAAACACCATATAAATCAAATGTACATTAAGAACACTTCCTAGGATTTATATAATAAAAACAATGTATTTAATTAAAATTGATGAATCCATTTTGAAACCAATGGCTAAAAAAATGTTCAAGTGCCATATGATAAGAAAAATTGAAATAATTTGGGACTTGTAGTTTTAAGATTTAAACTAAACTCAAAGATGCCAATTATTTGTTACATTGATGAAAATAAAAAAGATGAGACCTACAATGAACACCCTAGGACTAAGAACATCTAATATTGATGATGTAAACAAGGCAATTGTGGAAAATTTTTATAATGCATACCATCAAGTAGGTGTGAAGAAATGCACCAAAGATGGTAAATTTGCTCAACATGTTATTACAACTTCTTTGGTAAGTGGTAAAACAAATAATGAATGTTTGATAAGAAAACCAAGCCGATCTTTGTATATAAATAGAAAAAACTAATGAAAGTAATTAGGAGAGATACAAGACATGATGTTGATTATAACGATGATTTGTGGGCATTCTTTGGTAGACTCCCATGGAAATACAAGGATATAGATGATTCCATAAAATATTTAATTGTATAATTTTGGAAAGATAACAAAAGGGTATCACCTACTATTAGAGATTTAGTGAAAAGAGGAGTTTGTTCTCGTAACTATTAACCACATCCTAAACAATTTTTGGATATGACTCAAACACAATTTTACTCTAAATATGTTGAAAAATATCCACATATTTCTATTAGTCAAAGTTATTTTAAAAATGCCAAACCCTTCTATGTGAAAATCAATCACACAAGCATTACTTGTTATAGGCAACATATTGAATTTTCTATGCATTATGATATTTTATGTCACGTTCATTGTACTTTGTATACTAACAACATTTTATAGGAGTGTGGAGTGGAAGACTCACCAAAATAAGAAAGAGAATTCATTTCAATTTTTTTTTGTGAAGACCAAATGGTTAATTATTATATAACAGTGCATTTTTAGATGGAAGTTGCAACATTTGTGGTGGATTGCCAAAATTGAAAGCTTGTACCCATAAGGAAAGTAAATATGGAATTGGACAAGAATTGGTTGGTTATATTAATTATAAATATGTTGTATATCAAATAAAATATGGAAATTAATCTAAAAGGTGCGAGCTTATTATATAATAAATACTTGTTTTCAAATTTATGGACAAATTTAGGGATAAAATTGTATATAACTATGCAAGGCACACACACAAAGCTCAATGGATAGAAGAATATTTCAAGTTAAGTAAGGACAAATTATAGATTGGTACTATTATTTTAATAGTTGAATTTGAATAGAATTACATATTAAAACCACAAGAGAGGTTCAGTCACAATACTACAATTCATAATAGGTTTCATTTTTTGTGCATATAACATTCATACATTCACATGATAGTAAAAAGAATGATCGCAAAATAGTAATGGATTACCAATTTTATGTTAGTAATTATCGAACACATTCTTCAACATATGTTTAAGGTTGTTTTTAGTTTTTTATGGAAATTTGAGACAAAGGAACATTACTTTCAATCAACATTATAAATGGTCAAATAACTACACATCACAATTCAAGAATGCATGGATGTTCTACTAGCTGAGCAGGATGCATGTGATCACTAGTGTACAACATATTTGGAGTTTCACTGAAGTAAGCCATGGAAAATGGGAGCATGATGGTGCAAGATCATGTGTCAAAAGAGAACTTACAAGAGAGAAGTTGAAGTTTGAATAAGTTGCTAATTTGTTAGATGCAAAGAACATAGTTTAATGGTGTAATGAATATATGGGCTATGGTGCTACAAAAATTCCAATATTCATATATATATTTGGCTCATGGATGATGAAAAATTGTCAATATAACAATATTTTATGATATTAACATGATTAATCGAGTTACACTCATTTCGTAGCTCAAACACAAGGTCTTGGATGGTTCATATGAGGCATATGGCATGTTTTTATTCTACATACATTGACTTTATTTGGAATGAGTGAGAGTCACAAGAATGGGTGGATGAATGGAGTTTTAAGCCTCTATTTATAATTGACACTTATCAAGTTCCACCAACATTACAACTTATAGAGTTGATATCATCACATGACTTTGACCATGTGTCTAATCTAGTAAAACCAAGTACCATATTATATTTGGCATGTGTTTCATATACTAAATTTGGTAAATATATCAGTAGATCATGTTATTAAATAATATTTTTTTAATGATGCAGGGCATGTTTATTCAATTATTGTAGATGAGGATAATGAGGAGGGGACAATCTACTACTTGTGTCAGTGTGTAGAGGAAAAATAAAAATTGACTTCTACAATCACAGATGGGGAAAACATTCACTATCTCATTGGGTCTATTGTAGTTAATGGAACTTGGATTTGATGTTATCCTATGAAAAATTCTAATGTATGGTTGTCTTAAGACTTCAAAGTACATATAAGGGTACTTCACTATTCAAATTTTATTCTTGCAACAAATTTTTAACTGCACAAATATCAGGGTAGGCCATTGAAAGGACTCTATAGAAGGTTTGTGAATCTAAACATGAAGAAATTATTCATATTATAAATAATATAGCTGATTTTAGTGGTTCCTTAGATTGAAATCCTGAGGTATATTGAATTCTCAAATTTAAATGTATTTAATTTTATCAAATTTTATTTATTTCTTAGGTTTTACATATAAATTTCTATTGAACTAGATATTAACATATTTTATGAAGACCTTAGTGGTGCCAAATTATCTTCCACCTTCACATGGTTGGCACTGTTCATAGAGAATTCCATATTCTCAAAGCTAAGAGAAGCTTTTGGTTCTATCAGGTCCAATTGTTGGTTGACAACATTTGTTGTCAATGTTGCTTGATGATGCCATAGGTCCCTTTATCCATTTCAATATTGCAAATAAATGATTTATGTCATATTATATCCATTTCACACATGATCAAGATATCATTATACTCATATCAAGATAATGTAACCTCTTGACAACTTTTTGAAAAGAAATGGAATCATTCTGCTCATAAAATTGCCTTCATTAGCCCTCTAGGCCTTGTATCCCTTCAAACACTAACTTTTGAGGATAAATTTCATATAAGACACCATATAAACAAAATTTACACAATTCCATATACCCATTTGGCCAAATATATTGTTTATGAATACTCCCAAGGGTATTGATCTCAAAAACATATCCAATTTGCTTTAAGCCAATCCTAATTAGGTCACTTAATGGCTTCCAAACTAGGTTATTTCATGAATGAGCATTTCACATGTGTGATTCTCTTTATAAACCCTAAAATAATTTTCAACATGTTATAAAAATTCTACATATCCAATTTGAGTGATACTCATATGCTAAAACTTCCTAAAAGCTAAACTCTCACCTAAAACCTGGTAGGGTTGTATCACTAACAAAAAGTGAAAAAAATTCATAACTTGAGTTTTAGGGTACTTCAAAATACCATTATTTTTCCTATTGATCTTATTTGACCTCCTGTTATCACTCTAGAGTACTCTTTATTTGAATTTGTGAAAAACACACCCTCACTCCAGCTGGTACAATTGGAAATTATCATAGTGTAGGTGACTCTATACAGAGAAGAACCTCTAGAGAGGGCTGGTCCCTTAAGATTTATTTATTAAAACTAGTCATTGTTGTTCTCAGATGAAAAGGGAAAGAGGAAACTGAAGGGAAATCCTATCTAATGGGGTGATGCACCTAAAATGTTTAAATCCTCTGGAAGCTATTGAAACTAATGCATGCATATAAACCAATAAAAGTCATATATTTCCCTTAAGCATAAATATTTCAAATGAAAGATTGAAAGAATTTTGGATTACAAGATTCCTTTTTACCTCTTCAAATGACCTACAGAAGGTGAGATAGAAATAAATAGGTGAGGAAGGGACCTGCCAAAAGGAGATTTAATCCCACTTATATGGTGATACACAATCAATTACACTCTATTCTCTATCAAAACTCATATGAAAAATAAAAAACTCCTTTATTTATGTATGGTCTAGATATAATTTCTTCTTCGGCTCTAAGAATTATTAAAAATAGCTTGAAAAAGCCAATATATATGTCTCAATTCTAACCTAAGCCAATGTGGAATTGAAAAGGGAGAAGGATTAGTCTTGGTTGATTAATTCAATAATAACTCCTTTTACAATGTTTAAACAATTAATCAAAAATATTAAAAATCCACAAAATTTGCATGAAACTTCAAACTTTGGCATTGATTTGAACATGATTTGAAGTGGTACTTGAATTTAATGAATATTTATGGAATAGTATATATGAAGTGTTTAAACTCAATTTGAACTCCTTGATGACCAAATCCAATGCTAAACTCAAACTTGACAAGTTGATCAATTAAGCCACTTAGACCAAAAAGGCCTAAAGGCTAATCTGTGCTCCTGGTCACCATTAATATTTCAATAAGAAACCTTTAAACCTGAAAAATCCATGAATTATACCTATAACAACTTTATTCATCATCAAATATGTGATTTTGACAAGAAAACCTTCACCATTTAGTCAACAAGGTTGACTAGGCCTATTTTGCTCCATTTTCCAACAGAGTATCCATTTTGATTGAGTTGGTAAGGACACTTATGGGATGATTTATGATCAAATTAATATTTGAGGATGAATAAAAAGTCTTAGGCTTTTATCTCCATTTATTAGATTCCATTGAATTGCCCTGTACTATGTTTTACATTTTTTTCCACAAAAAACATGATTTTTACCTTCATATATACATATCTATGCATAAAATTGACATTTTTGGAATCCTCTCTAAGTTTAATTAATATTTTAATAGTTTTAATGTTGATTCATGATGATTTTATGGCAACAAAATTTAATTTTCTCAAAACTAATTTTTTAGGGGGTTTTAAAGCTAAATCTTCAAATTGATAACTCATGAGGTACAAACCTCCAAATCCCAAACTATTTCCATTGATGCATATTAAATTTAACCCCCTAAGATACCTCAAAATATTTTTTTCCCATGCAAAAGGTATGAAAAAATACCATGTGACTAAAATTAGCTTGTGGGGTTTAGCTTGCATTCTGGGTTGCCTATGCTCTCAACGATTATTCATAAAGCACAAGTCATAAAATGATATAAATTTTTCATGAATTATAATTAAATATGGATACTCAAAACATAATAAGATCTTTTTTCCAAACTCCACACGTGGTGAACAAAATGAGCATCTGAATAGGAGGCTTGGAAGGGTGCCTAAAACTGCAAAAAGTGAAAAACTTCATAAAAATGAAAATAGTTCCTTAAAAGATTCAAAAATACTAAAAAAATCATTATAATACTGTAACATGCTATCAAAACACTCTAAAATTTATTTTTGCTTGAAAAGTCCAAAAATGCCTTTTTGGCCGATGTGCCTATTTGATTGCATAAGCCTGTATGAGCATGGTTTGCATAAATTTATAGTTTTTACACTATTTAAAGGTCTGATTATGATTTATAAACATAATATTATGATTTTAAATCCTTTACTTGGGATTAAAATCTTCTATAGCTCTCTAGAATGATTCCTACTCTAATGGTGACCTCAAACAGATAAGCTGAGGTCTAAGACAAAATAGAAAGTATATCCACTCATAAAATGGCCATGAAACTTTTATATATGATTATACAACTCATTATGACCCTATTTACCAAAATTCAAGTCAAAATTCCATCTCTAACTCCCAAAATCCTCAATTTTCTCTCAAAAAAGACCCATGTGCATGGACTGTATGCATTTTTGACTGAGTTTTGGTGTTTTGAAGGTTATTTCATGGTTTTTTTTAGGTTTTAAAGGTCCAAAAAATATTAAATTAGATCAATAATCTCCTCATTAACTTGTAAAACTCCTCTACCCTTATTTCAAGTATGTTAAAACCACCAATAAGGCATTTAGGCATGGTATGGCTTAGAATCTGTACAAGTCTGCACCATAGAAAAAAAATTATTATAATATCAATGTATTAGTGATTTATCAAAGTTTTTAATATGTACATGACTACTTATTATGTTCAACATCAATTTTATAGGTTTGTTTCTCACATGAATGTTTTTGACCACACATTCTAAAAACATATGATTGTGCTTTTGACTTTGTTTAGGTGTTTGATTATGGTGTTTGGTTCCTATAAATCTTTATGAAAATTTGTTAATCCAAAATTAAACACCTATATTTTCCTTCTTACTCTTTATGATCACCTTCAACCCTCCATTCTAGCCTATGCTACAATCTACCTCCTCATAGTTGCCTCATATGACTGTGTATGTGACCCTTTATGGTGGATGTAAGGTCTCCATTAAGGATAATTTTGATTGTACCTATGCCTGATAAACATAAAATTTACCTTTGATAACTCCTCATGCTAATGAAAATTTCAAATAGCCTCTTGATAGCAACTCATTCCCAAAAACATAATCTTCTCCATATGATCACATACCATTCTTGAGTATTTGACTGTGTTTTTCCACTTAATGTCCCCTATATGGATTGAAACAAGGATAATTAAGGGATTGGATAGTATGAGCATGCTAATATGTGTACCTGATTCCTAAGCATGATAAATATGCTTTGAAAACACATCTTTTCATAAAGATAAAAAACCCTTAAAAGGGGACCTCAACACACTGCTTTAGCCACCTGACTGTAGCTCTTTCATTGTGTAAGTTGTATCCCCTTAATATTGTTATATAATGGTATTAGGGGGATAATATACTCCATAAATATATTTAATGTCCTTAAAAGCCTTGAAATTTTTTGGCAGGGTCTTAGATTAATAACCTCCATGAGGTCCCTTTGGTGACCAAACACCTTTCAACCATAGGTGAATGCACCTATAGGCCTGTAAGTACATACTAGGTAGTGAGGTCCCTTTGAATGAATTTAATAGTATAAAAAAACACCTCCATCTCAAAGTTTATGATGATACCTGATACACACAAAAAGTTCTAAACTATGAAATAATACTTCTTGATCTTCATATAAGCATAACTGGTACTAAACCTTCCTTTTGAGGTTTTAGGACTCCACCATTTACTATTGGTTGTAGTTGTCAAATTTCCATTCATTATCCTTGACCAAGACCCCACATGTCTTGTATCTTCCTTTTTTTAATGATAATCCCTATCAAACCAAAAACCCCTTTGAAGTGGCTAGAAACCCTTAAAACATCAAACACCTTGACTGTGGCACTTTCTTGGTGAGTGTAACATAGACCTGTAGGGTCACTTTTAAGGACTGTAGGTGGCATTGAATTAGGCCTAATTTAGGGTATTGATTCCTTAGGTTTTTTACTACAATTTTTGGGGGACATTGATTAAT
Organism: Torreya grandis; assembly: GCA_037957365.1. Lineage (NCBI taxonomy): Eukaryota > Viridiplantae > Streptophyta > Pinopsida > Cupressales > Taxaceae > Torreya > Torreya grandis. Next base: position 638,607 of record JARHVA010003789.1, read on the forward strand.
CCTATTGATTACCCCATGAAACCGTCCTCTTTAGGGACTGTAATAACATCCATTGTCCAAAATCAACTGCTTCTTGAGCTTGATTATATGGAAGGATGGTTGTAGGTCATCACTTCCCTCATTAAACCCTTCTTCAGCTTGAATGGGTCCTTTATTTTGCCTCTTATGGAGTGATCCTCTTTAAACATACCTAAACCTTCAAGAAGGTATTCCTTCATCTTGATTATAGAAGAGGAACCCTCATCATCACCTTTTGGTTATACCCCTATTGTAGGACTCCTTTTAGTAAGCTAATTGTAGGTGATGTTTACATAGGTTTGTGATATGCAAGAATAACCTTGAAAACCCTCACCAATTTTCACTTTTATGTATTTCATTTTTAAATAATATCTTCAACACACCATACCCTTCATCATGAAAAAGACCCTCTTATGCTTGACTATGTTTTTAGCTTTCTTAGCCCCTGTAGGATAGTGAGTAGGGTTCCTTTGTGCTTAGAGAGTATGCCAAAGCATAAAGTGGGTTTGAGTCTTAAACTACCATGATGAATCATGAAGATATAAATAAGTTTTCTTGAAACCTCAAACCCTATGTCCTTGATAATTGTGGCTCAATGTCATGAGACTATTGTAGGTCTCCATCAATGATTTTGGGTCATTTTAGAATCCTATATGTGTCATTTTGAGCTTTGTGTTGAATTTCACCTAAAAAGTGCCAATCCATGTATTTAGCGATCCATCCTAACTTTCATGTCCCTTGAAATGGATCTTTATCTAATAAACACACCTACTTAGTTGTAGGTCTCTTTATGAGAGCTGGTTATAGCTTTAATATGAGGTGGCTGTAGGTCTATTGAATTAGGCCTTTATGTCCTTTTTCAAGAAGTACAAGGTATAAAAAATCACTTTGGATTTCAAATCTCATGATGATATCCTCACCTTATAATTCCCTTACAAAAGTGAAACAAACCTTCATGATCCACATCCCTAGCATGATTGGTAATTACAACTTCCTTTCAATGGCACCTTGTATAGACAAGTTTGTATACAACCTTAAGGAAGGCCTAAAGACATATTTTATCTTCATTTTTCCTCATTATTATTTGATGAGATCACCTACATTTGCCATTATATGAGGGTGTCTTAACCTATTTCCTTGATTGGTGTCCTTCATAACATATGACTGTATATTGTTGTAAGGGCTCATTTTCACTGCTAATTTTGGTGCTTTGATTGGCTCACATCCTCTTTTATGCTTGAAATACCCTTTATCAACCTTGGTCTTCATTGATGGTGAAAATATGGAGGGGGAGGTGTGTTAAGGATGAGGGAAGTTGGAAAGTTGAGGGCATCATGAAATGAGGGTGAAAATGTAGCACAAAACATAGTGGAAGACTTAGCGTATGGTAGTGAGATGGGGTGGATTAAGTGAAGGTGGGAAAGGAGAATAAAGGAGTATGAGAAGACTAGAATGAGGAGATACATGAAAACATGGGCACAAAAACATCATACCACATTAATTTTAAGGCCATTATAGGAGTGAAATATGGAAAAATTCAAACCTCGTATTCTCCAAAAACCTTACAATTTGCAAAAAATACTTAAATAATGCCAAACTAGCCCATTTAAGCACTTTGAGAGCATGGATATGGGTTTATTGGCCATTAAACTTGGATAATTATGATTTGAAATCATGATAAACATGATATAGACTCTATAATAGAAACTTTCTTTAAAACTTGAAGTTGTCATCTCTCCTCTTGACCGTACAATTCACCTTTGAAGCTCATAGTGCTCTTTCTTTGATTGGGTGAGTTTGTGACATTTATTTGACCTTGAATTGGATAAAGAATAGATCAAGGAAACCATGGAAAGGTATAAAAAGTCCTTAATATTATAAAATAAGTTGATTTTCCTTGAAACTCTGCCCAAGTGAGGAGAAAATGGAGAAACACAGTTGCCTTATTTGCAGGGCAACAAAATTTGACCTATCTTCAACTGGATGGTTCATGAGCTTGGAGAATATAATTTAGAAACCAATTAGACCATCAAGAATCCCTTTGATTCAAAAATTTTCACCCAAAATTTCTTACCTAAACTCTCCCTCAGCAGTCAGTACCATCATAAAACCTATAGGCAGGTCTCTTTGTGCTAAGAAGCAAAGTAATAGAAAAAGTTTGGTTTTGGGCCTGTATGTCCACAAATATCCATGAAAATACTCGTGAAGCCTGAATATTCCCTTAAACATATATCCCCTACCATGGTTTGTATGGAATCCTCATACGGATTTTGTACTTATCTTCCAAAATGAAGGAAATAAGCCTATTTTGCCCCTTTAAAATCCAAAACAAGTCTTCCACTGCCAAGTTTAAAATATTTTAGAAGTATCACGTGCCATCTCATGAAAATATACAAATTTTGACCCTTTTTCATGTTTTAAACTTAGAAATTGGCACGTGTGGGGTGGTTTGGCTTATAAGACATATCAAATGACCTTTTTATGACTTAAAACTTAGGACTTAGGATATTTTAATGTTTTAAAATATATTAAAAGTTATTTTGGAATAAAATATTCCCTTTTTGAACCATGTTTTGACAATTTTTTCTAAAATTAGCATTTCTAAACCATAATTGACTGATTTAACCAACTACAGAGGGGTAAGGCTAGATTTTTGAAAGTTTCAGATGATAGGTGCAGTAATTTGACCTTGATAGGATTAATTACTAACAATTTTGGTGAATTTTAGGGGTTGACCAAAGACTGGTTAAAATAACTTTGAAACTCTGGAAGGGTAGACCAGGACAAACACTAAAACTAGGAAAGCTTACAAATCAAGACATAATAGGAGAAACTGACACAAAAAATAAAAAAATGTGCATATATGCAATTAGAAGAAAGGACATCAACAACTAGAAAGGAAAAAATAACTACTGAAAGCATGTGCAAAAAATCACTTAGAGGAATGAAACTATGACTATGTACAAAGGAGTGACTCTCCTAATAGCAATATTTAAGAAACATGCCATTCACAGGAATGGGAAGCTCTTCTCTACTCAATTTGGATAGCTAAAAATCATTTTTCTTCTTATAATTAGTGATAATATAAGGTCCACTCTAAAGGTTATAAAATTTGGAGTGCTTACCTAGATTTTCATGCTCTTCATCCCATTTGAGTACTATGTCTCCTTGCTAAAATGTTTTTGATGAAGGTTTTTTTATCAAATGTCTTCTTGACTTGATAATGATTTGAACACATGGTGTGCATAAAATAATTTTTTATCTCCTCTAATTCTCTTAGTTTGTTCATTTTGACTTCCATTGCATCATTTTCTAGAAGCTCTAGCTGGTGTGTAAGCTCCAAAGCTGGAAGCTCCAATGAGATAGGCAGCCTTACTTCTCTTCCATAACCTAAGAGATAAGGTAAATGACCAATGGCCTTCTTAGGGTGATTATATTATCCCATAAATTAGTCTTCAACTTTGTATGCCAAGATCTCTGATTATCTTCCATTATTCTTTTGATGATCCGAATTAGGTTCTTGTTAGTGGACTCAGCTAGTCCATTACCCTATGGATAGTAATTTGATGAAGATGTTAAATAAATACCATTTTCAAGAGCCCATTCACATAATTTTTTACTATTTAATTCCAAAGCATTATCTGATATTATAATAGAAGGTGCTCCAAAAAGAGTGACTAGACTCTCATAAAATTCAAGCACAAAGTTCTCATTTACTTCCTTCAAAGGTACTACTTCCACCCACCTAATGAAATAGTCTGTAGATATCAAGACCCACTTAATACCATCACTAAATGAAGTATTAATCATTTCAATGAAGTTTAAACCCCATTGCATGAAAGGCTGCTCAACCTGAATTGGTTTTAGTGGCATAACAACTAATCTTTGTTTTCCTATAAACATTGCACACTTTGTATATTTTCTAACCCATGAATGTGCATATATAAATAATTTGGGAAAAAAATAACCAATTATAATGACTTTTTTAGCTATGGTCTTGGCTAAAAAATGACCTCCAGAAGGACTATCATGAAATTGCCCAAAAAGTTTGTCAAATTGACTAGTTTCAACACACCTTAAAAGCATACCTCCAATGTCTTTCTTGAAAATCACTCCATCAATAAAAATGTATGGTATTTATTTTATCCTAAAGTGTCTTCTTTATGATTCATTAAAACCCCTTGGACACTCTCTAGTTTGAATAAATCTAGCAATGTTTTGTGTTTAGCTTGTAGGAGGTGTATTTTCAGTTTCATGCTAAGTGTCTTGAATTGTCAAAATTGTCTCTTTTCCTTCTTTCACATCTTCTGCAAGATTTTCACGTAATTTTTTGCCTCGAATCATATTTTTAACCTTGACCTAAATTTCATATTCAATGCATTTAGTGACCCATCTAGCTCTTTTTTCACTCAAGTCCCTGTTGAGAATGAAGTCCTTCAAACTTGGATGAGCTACCATTAGTATAATATTATTATTTGAAACCAAATGTCTAAATTTTTTTAGACCTCTTATACCAAAAAGAACATTTTTTTCTAAAAATTAATACCTCTATTCATAATCCTCTAAAGCTTGACTAAAGAAAGCAATGGGTTATTCCAAACCTTCATCATTCTGCTGCATAAACATGGCTAAAATAGTATTGGAAGTAGAAAAAGCATACAGAAGAAATACTTACTAAAATATGGATTAAGCAAAGTAAGAGCTTGGTTGATTGATTCATTGATAGACTCAAAACTCCTTTTAATTTATTTACTCCAAGTGAACTCTTGATGTTTCTTTAGCATTTGAATAAGTGGCTTTACTAGCTCTGCAAAACTAGGAATGAATCTTTTGATAAGGTTTCTTACCCAAGAAACTTTGTAATCCTTTCTTATGTTTAGGCAACGATAGAGCAAGTATTGATTCTATTCTTTCTAGATCAATGGAAAGAATATATTTAGACACCACATGCCCAAGAAGTCTCCCCTCATGTAATGAAAAATGCATTTCTTTGGATTCAATGAGACTCCAAATTGTCTACATCTATCAAAAACAATTCTCAAGTGTGTTAGATGATCATTAGGATTTTAAAAAAAAATTGTAATGTCATCAATATAGACTAAAACCATTTCACTCAAAAGACCATGAAAATAAACATCCATTTCCCTTTGTAAGGTAGCTCCAACATTGAAGATTCCAAAAGGAATCTTTTTATAAGTAAAAGTACCCCATTTGGTGGTGAAATTTGTTTTATACTAATCTTGCTCTTTCACCAATATCTGGTTGTATTTTGAGTATCCATCCAGTAAAGAGAATATCTATGAACCTGATACTCTCTGCCAGATTTGATCCATGGAAGGGAGTGGATAGTGATCTTTTGGTGATACTCTATTCAGATCTATGAAATGTACACATAACTTTATCTCTCCATTTTTCTTTCTTATTGGTACAATATTTGTTACCCATATTGAATGCCTTATAGGAAAAATAATACTTGATTCAATCATCTTTGCAGTCTCTTTCCTCATGAGAATTTCAACCTTGGGGTTGATGATCCTTTGCTTTTATCTTATAATTTTTGCATCCTATTCCAGTTCAATAGTATGTTGTGCCAATCTGGGATCAAAAAATTTCAAATCATGGTATTCCCAAGCAAATAGGTCCATGAATTCCTGACATAATGAAATGAAAACTACTCTCTCATAATCAGTATTAATTTTACCCAGCTTGAGTAACTTACCTTCAATTATGTTAATTTGCTCATAGTTCTTTTTCTTGGAAGAAATGCTCACCTTGTCTTTCTTTAGCTGATCATATTCATTGTAAATGCTTTCTAAAGTCACCAAACCATTTGGCATATTGTTTTATTTTGATTTCACACTTTGAATTTCATATTGATCCTACAATTTATCATGATTCTTTGGCAAAACTTTGATTCATTATATAAGAAATATAATATCTGCTTATTAGAATCAAAAACTTGCCAACTTACATTATCATTTGGGACTGAAGGCCTAACTAAAACCTTTATTTGGGTTTGATTTTTATTTTCCTTAATATGATCTAGAATATCATATTGTGCTCCTATGGTAGTAAGTCTATTAGCATGTTGATTTGTTCCTCTAGGAATGGAGCGAATATCAAATGTAAGGAAATCTCCCATGAAATCCCAAAATCTATGTTTTTAGGCATTCAAAAGAGGATTCTTTACTACACTTAAATCTCTGAATTGATAGGCTACTAACTCATTATCACCTTTCACCTACAAGAGTTTAATATCCCTCTTTCTAGCCCACTAGAGACCATAAATAAGAGCTTCATATTCTACATTATTGGAAATACAACTAAACTAAAATATAAAATAATAATAATAATACCTTTGATTTTGTGTTGAAACTAACATTACACTAGCCCCACTTCTATTCTTTGTTCTAGATCCATCAAATAATAGATTCCAAACTCCTTGATCCTGCATTAAACTAGTGAGACTAGGCAATAAGTCACCCTCTTCATGCATACAGTAGACTCCAAAACTAGCATCTTCAATAATTTTATAAGGGTGATGTCCATGATTTTTAGTATCCCACTCATCTAGGAAAAGATTTGGTATACCCTCAAGAGGCTTAGAAGGTTCTTGCTCAATGATGTTATCATCTTCTTTTGAAATACTACAGTTCACATTTGATATATTTGACATATATGGTTCAAGGTCAAATATAGAAATAAGCTCAGATCTAATAGTTACTTTAGTTCCATATTTTATTATAAAAACCATGTATGACCAATTTGAAGAAAGGTAACCTCCTATTTTGGTAGTGAAATCTCTGGATAGGCATAATACAAAATATGGAGGTAGATCAACAACAACAACATCCTGTAAAATGGTGAAATTTGGACAAGTAGAAAGTATGATTTTTATAATTTCAACACACCTACAACCTTGGTAGGAGACCCATATAATTACAAGACACCTTTCTCATGGGGTTCATACTTCAATCCTAACTTACCAGCTATTGATTTGGGCATGACAGATGTACTGGCCCCACTATCAATCATATAGTTATGAACAAGACAATCTCTAATGATAATTGAAAGATAAAATGGAGGAGGCTTAGTCACCTTAAGAGGTTGAGACTCAGAAGCTAGATTAGAATTAGTTAAGATATCACTTACTCTTTCTCTTTCAAGTGGTCTCTCAAAGATATTGAGCTTTGAAAGCTCCTCTTGCAAATACTCCTTTTGTCTTGAGATTAGCAGTGTATCCCACATTGAAATTGATATTGAAGTCTTTTTTATGTGATCTAAAATACTTAGTGGAGAAGTGGCTAACCTTGAATATAATTTAGGAGAAGAAGGAGCTCCTAAATGTTGTGTGAATTGAGGTATGTAAGGCCCTTTCATGTTCTTATCTTTTGGATCTTAAGCTTGCTGATTTGAACTTTTTTGAGGCAACTCATGTATAGTCATTTTTTGTTATGATTGAAAAGAAGAAGGGGTTGCCCTATCAGGTCCTAAACCTTCACCAATTGCTCTTTTCTTGGATCTAGTATGGGCTGTAACTAAATTATGAATATTAGGTAAATCTTGACTTTGATTTGCATCCAAGGGCTCAAAAGAATTCTCACCTTCCTGGAAGTTCACAAATGTAGTTTCAGTAGGTGTCTTACTACTACCTTCTCCTTGTTGATTTGGCACTTTTGATTTAGTGAATAAAGGAATGTATCCATGAGAAAGAGAAGATTCCTTATTTTGAGAAGGTGGTTGGCATTCAAATGAAGGAAGAACTAAACCTTGTTACATAAAATATTGATGAGAACTCTCACTAGTTGGAGCCATTGCCGTGTTGTTTGCTTTATCCCATTATCTTTCTTGAGCATAGTTGATCTGAGTTGGCATAATAACTCTAGAATTGCTTGGAGAATTAAGATTATACTATCAAGATTAAGAATTTTTCCATTGTCCTTGTTTATTGGATTAATAGGATGGCCTATTAGACTAATAATTTTGATTAGGATTTTGATATAGCCTGTATGGTGGAGCTTGTTGCCTCTCTATTACAACCAACTTGTTAATTTGAGCCTTAAGAAGAATCTCTATCTTCTACAATTTGTCAGTTTGATCACCTTCTATTTGATGGAACTTTGATGATTCTAGAATTAGAGCAATAGTTGGAGCAGGAGAATGGATCTTTGGAAAAAGAGGCATTGGTGGCCTTAGAGATAACTTACCTGCTTGTATAAGGAAATTTTCAGCCTTGATTTCTACTTCAAAAGCTTCAGGTAAAGTTTCCCCTCCCATGGATTGGATCATGACAGCCACATCTAAATTAAGAGCCTTTAAATAGTACAAAAAATCATAATTGGTTGTAGGCTTGATCACTATAAGAATTCTATCCCAAGTATTTTGGAATATGTAATTGAAATCTACCATGAATTCATGATTGAATCTCTTAATTATTGTAAGCTACTCCATAAGTGAAAGATGATCACTTTTGTCTTCAAAATGTTTACACATAAGTTCTTCAAATTCATTCCAGTTGTTGATTGATGCAAGATCCAAACCTCTGTACCACCGAAGTGCTTTCCCTTTGAAATAATTTGCCAACAACCTCATTGCTACATTTTCTTATGTCACATGATGTACTAAACAAAGATTAGAAATATCTACAGTATGTTCTATAGGAGTTGTTGGATTTTCTCCTATAAAATAAGGAAGAGCCTTTAGAGTAGAAACTAGAATATCATCCCATTGAGTGAGATTGATAGGAATACCACCATTGAATGCAACAAAAGCCTATCTTCTGGGAACAACCATATGAGGTATATGATTTACAACAATATTTGGCTAAACAATATTGACTTGAACAAGAGGATTTTATGCAATAGTAGGTGTAGGATTTGGATTTGACTGAGAGGCTTCTTCTTTGCTAATTGGAAAGATAACTTAGAGAAATATGTTTCTTTCCCTTTTACGTAGGATCTTGTGATGACACTTGGTGGCATGAAAAGTATACAAATCTGAAAATTAAAATTTGGAAATGAATAATATACTTAGATACATAGATAATAATTCAAAAGTGTGAATAAGTTATCCCACTGGGCATGCCAAAAATTGTTATCACTCTGTAGTATACCCTATTTGAAGCTATGTAAAACACACCCTCACTCCAGTTGATGCAATTGGAACTTCTAAGAGTGTGGGTGACTCTGTACTGAGAAGAACCTCTAGAGAGCGCTAGTTCCCTTAATATTTATTTATTAAAACTGATCATTGTTGTTTTTGGATGAAAAGGGGAAGGGGAAATCGAAGGGAAATCCTATCTAATGGGTTGATGCACCTAAATTATTTAAATCCTATGGAAGATATTGAAACTAATGCATGAATATAAACCAATAAAAGTCCTATATTTCCATTAATCATAAATATTTCAAATGAAGGATTGAAAGAATTTTGGATTACAAGATTTTTTTTTACCTCTTCAAATGACTTGTAGAAGGTGAGATAAAAAGAAATAGGTGAGGAAGGGACCTACCAAAATAAGATATAATCCTAATTATATATTGATACACAATTAATTACACTCTATTCTTTGTCAAAACTCATATGCAAAATAAAAAATCTCCTTTATTGATGTATGGTCCAGATACAATTTTTGCTTTAGCTCCAAGAATTATAAAAAATAGCTTGAAATAGCCAATATATATGTCTCAATTCTAACCTAATCCAATGTGGCATTGAAAAGGGAGAAGGATTAGTCTTGGTTGACTAACTCCTTTTATAATGTTTAAATAATTCATCAAAAAATCTTAAAACTCCACAAATTTTGCATGAAACTTCAAACTTTGGCATAAAAGGGAGATGGTGGGCCCATTTGAAAATTAAAATATTAATGCATGGAATTATATGCCAATACTTGGATGGATAAGCCAAGCTTGAACTGATTTTGAAGCTGAGTTGGAATGTGAAGGAACACTTCTTACATGAGATGACATGGAATTAGCTAACTAGTAAGGACTAGTCAACTTCCTTTGAATTGAACATGCTTTGAAGTGGTACTTGAATTGAATGAATATTTATGAAACATCATATATGAAGTGTTGAAACTCAATTTAAACTCCTTGATGACCAAATCCAATGCCAAACTCAAACTTGACAAGTTGATCAATTAAGCCATTTACACGAAAAAGGCCTAAAGGATAATCTATGCTCCTGGTCACCATTAAAACTAAAATAAGAATCCATGAAACATTAAAAAAAACATTAATTATACCTATAATAACTTTATTCATCATCAAATATGTGATTTTGATGAGAAAACTGTCACCATTCAGTCAATAGGGTTGACTAGGCCTATTTTACTCCATTTTCCAGCAAACTGGCCATTTTGATTGAGTTAGGAGGGACAATTATATTATAATCTATGATAAAATGAATATTTTATGATGAATAAAAAGTATTATTATTTGAAATCCATTTATTATATTCCATTGAACTGCCTTTTTCTACATTTTACATGCTTTTTTCCACTAAAAACATGATTTTTGCTTTCATTTGTACAACTCTATGTATAAAATTGACATTTTTGGACTCCTCTATAAGTTTAATTGAGATTTGAAAATTTTTAAGGTTGATTCATGATGATTTTATTGAAAGAAAATCCAGCTTTCTCAAAACTAGTTTCTTAGGGGTTTAGGAGGGTTTTAACGTTAAATCTTCAAACTGATGATTCATAAGGTATAGACCTCTAAATCCCAAAATATTTATATTTATGTGTATCACATTAAACCCCATAACATACCTAAAAAAAAATGGGTTCCTATGTAAAATATATGAAAAAATACCATGTGAATGAAATTTGCCTATGGGGTTTAGCTTGCATTTTGGGCTACCTACACTCTTAACGATTGCTCATAAAGCACAGCCCCTCAACTAATATTAATTTTTAATTAATTATAATTAAATATGGGTACTTAAAACATAATAATATTTTTCATCCAAAATCCACATGTGGTGAATAAAATGAGCATCTAATTAGGAGGCTTGGAAGGGTGCCTGTAATTACAAAAAGTGAAAAACTTCACCAAAATGAAAATAGTTCCTTTCTATCTTCAAAAATAATTATAGTACCTATACCATCCTATCAAAACACTCTTAAAGTCCTTTTTGCTTGTAAAGTCCAAAAATGCCTTTTTGGCCCATGTGCTTATTTGCTTGCATAAGCCTGTATGAGCATGGTTTGCATAAAATTTGAAGTTTTTACACTCTTTAAAGTTTTTATTGTGATTTATAAACATCATATCATGCTTTTAAATATTTTACTTGGGCTTAGAAGCTTTTTTAGCACTCTAAAATGATGTCTACTCTAATGGTAACCTCAAATAGATAGGCTAAGGTCTGAGAAAAAAACAAGTATATATACTTATCTAATGGTGATGAAACTTTTTCAAATGGTTTTCCAACTTATTATTACCTTGTGTACCAAAATTCAATTCAAAATTCCATCTTTAGCTCCCAAAATCCTCAGTTTTCTCTTAAAAGTGACCCTTGTGCATGGACTGTATGCATTTTTGACTGATTTTTGGTGTTTTAAGGTGTTTTCATGGTCTTTTAAGGTTTTAAAGGTCAAAAAAAAATCTTTAATTATATTAATAATCTCCTCAATAACTTGAAAAACTCATGTTTCAAATATGTCAAGACCTCTAACAAGGCATTTAGGCATGGTATAGCTCAGAATCCATACAAGTCTGCACCATAGAAAAAAAAATCATTCTAATAGAATTGTATTAGTGATTTATCAAGACTTTTAATATGTCCATGACTACTTAGTATGTTCAACATCACTTTCATAGGTCTATTTCTCACATGAATGTTTTTGACCACACACTCTAAAAGCATATGACTGTGCTTTTGACTTTGTTTAGGTGTTTGATTATGGTGTTTGGTTCTTATAAAGATTTATGAACTTGTTTTAAACCATAATTAAACTCATATATTATCATTCTTACTCTTTATGATCACCGTCAACCCTCCATGCTAGTCTATGCTACAATCTACCTCCTCATAGTTGCCTCATATGGCTATGTATGTAACCCTTTATGGTGGTTGTAAGGTCTCCATTAAGGATAATTTTGATTTTAATTGTGCCTAATAAACCTCAAATATACATTTGATAACTCCTCATTCTAATTAAAATTTCAAATAGCCTCTTGATGATAATTTATTCCCAAAAACACAATCTTCTCCATATGATCACAGACCCTTCTTGAGTACTTGACTATGTTTTCCACTTAATGTCAGGGGAGAACAATAACCTACAACAATCAATATGCTCTGATACTAACTGTTAGGTGACCCCTTATCCAACGGAAGCACAATTGATTACTTTCTTATAAGCAATTAAACACGGAATTATACCAAAATGATAAAGTAACTAGAAACTTGAGACAACAAAGAATTTGAGAGACAATACACACTCTTGTATTCAATATTACTAGAAGAAAATACAATAAGGAAGATGCCACTTCTTCCTCCACCTCAAAGGCTTGCCACACCTCAAGACCTTCTTCCCTCTCTCTCTTGCTCAACACAAAACCAACTCTACAACCTGAGTTGCTATCCCTCCTTGAATGCTTCAGCTGATCTCCTTGACCTTGCTAGCTTCAATGCTTTTACTTGCCTTCTTAATTATTACAATACATGCCTTATGGGTCTTTAAATAGGATCCCATGCTTACAAAAATAGAACTCTAGTTACAATAATTAGACATGCAGCTCGTGACTATAATTAGTCATTTGACATGCAAACACTCGCTTCACTTAACTGACTGTTCGTCAACAGCAGTTCTAGAAATACACAGGTGACCAATGCTGGTCCCTGCTTGTCTGGTGCTGCCGATGTCGGCTGACTCTCTACCATCACCGGTCTCCTTCTCCACTGCATCTAACTGACGTCGGTCATACTGCCGACGCTGGTGCCTCTGGTTCTTCAGCATCCTTCCTTGTGTCTGCAAACAGTTGAAGCTTTTAGCTCCACACCTTAACAATCTCCCACTTAGAGATAAATAGTTGCAACTTGTACCTGTACCTGTACACCATCTATTTTGTTCCTTAGGCTCTGTATCCCTCTTCAATTTCACTCTTGAAGACCAACCACCATGCAAACCTGTGATGCTATACCTGTCTCTTATGCCAAAAGAATTTTGCTGCTCCCAAATTCTCCATGACATACTTCTAAACCAACTCTACCCTTAGCTCAGAAGACTCCCTGTATATGAAACCCTGCAACAAGTAACACAATACAGTAACAGGATAATGTAGCTAATATTATCCAACCTGGTAAAGATAAAATATAATGGTCAAACCTCCATTGTTCTGCAGCATACTCAAGACCATATACCATAGCCTTCTGTCTCATGTGTCCATCCACTCTCTTCTCTAAAATAGGAATCCATCCCTCAATCCAGTGTTTCCTTCCAGCTGACAACACTACCAACAATTACCTGTTTGGTTCTCCAAGGACTCACACTCCTCATCCATGCCAAGCTCCCACTGTTTCTGGATTCTACCTGCATTGCTTCTTCCATCTTCCTAGTTCATGACTATCAGTAAGAAATATAAAGAAGGTGAACAATAAATATAAGGTTCACATACCTTTCCTGACCTCCACATGGGTGTTTGAGACTTACTGATTCACCCAACATCCGTTCCAGTGACCGATATCGCCCATCTCCCAGTCTGCTCCCGATCGATGTCGGTTCCCTGCACTGACCCTGACTACCGACGTCGTTTCCCTGGCTGACGCCGGTGTCCCTCCTACTGACGTCAGACCTTATGACCGATGTCAGACTTCTCCTGCCCGACCTATTGACCCTGCTAGTCTGCACATGACTGATGTCGGTATTTGGATGACTGACGTCGGTTCTAGGCGACTGACATCGGTGTCTGTGTGTTCCTGTAAGTGATGAAATTTTCATCTGCGAGCTCTTCTTAGATCAAACCTCTATCCATGTTGCCCTACTCAAATTTATTTAGCCCCTATGACTGATCTCTGTCCTTCATCTCCTCCATAAACACCAAGGCTTCTTTGTTCCTGTCAAAAGCATCAAATTTCCTTTTTCTGCAATGAACTATATCTGTGCTTTCCAAATTTGAACACATACCTTTTAAATTAAGAACTTCCATTCCCTTCCTATTCATGTGACCAAGCCTATTAGGCCACATCTTCGAATCTACACCAGAAGTAGAATTAGTAATACAAGTAGATAGATAAAGAGTATCTACTTTCTTACCTCTTGCTAGAACAAGTGCTCCCTTGGTAACCTTCCAAGAATCCACTATGAGGGTTATTGTGCATCCCTCATCTCCCAACCTTCCTACAAAAATCAGACTCTACTTCAGAATTGGAACATGCATGACCTCTTTCAACACCCATGTGTTGTCAATCTACAATCTTAGTTGCACTTTCCCTTTGTCAACTATCTGACAAGGCGTACCATCCCCTAAATAGAGCACTCCAAAGTCTCCCTGTTCATACTCATAGAACAAATCTCTATTTGGGGATGCATGAAAAGATGAACCAGAATCTAAAATCCATGATCCTACCTGACTATCCGAAGAAAGTATGAGAGCATCCTGCATCACAATATTTGCATCCTTTGCTTCTTCCATACCTGCATGTTGATTCTCTTTATCTCTCAACCAACACTCCTTCTTTGTATGTCCTTTCTTTCCATAAAACTAGCAGGTAATACCTTTGGACTCGGATCTCCTTCCCAACCTTGATTTCCCTTGCTCAACCTTCTCCCTTTGCCTTCCCCTACTTTCTGCACTTAGAGCATTCCCTGATGATTCACCTGTGCTTCTCCTACGTATTTCTTCATTCAAGATCACACTCACAACATCATCAACTTTTAAGATTTTAGAAGCAGATGCAGAATTACTTACTACCATAACCATACCGTCCCAACTTTCAGGCAAAGAACATAAAATCAAGAGAGCCTTTACCTCATCATCAAAAACAATATTGACTGAAGCTAGTTGGTTTACCAAACCATGGAAATCACTGAGATGAGTATGTACTGATCCACCTTCCTGCATTTGCAAAGTAAATAGCTGCTTCATAAGATATACCTTATTAGAAGCTGAGGGCTTTTCGTATAAATTTGCCAAGGACTTTATCAACTCTTTCGTTGTCTTGCATTGTGATAAGCTAGAAATCACAGATGATGCAAGGCTCAACCTTATGGAACCGAGAGCCTTCCGATCAATAACGTTCCATTCTTCATCCTTCATATCTGTGGGCTTGCATGTAAGCCCACCCAACGGTAAGTACAAATCCTTCTAATACAGATAGTCTTCAATTTGCATCCTCCAATGTTGATAATTCTTGCCGTTAAACTTCTCCATTTGTAGCCTACTTTCTTCTACCATTGTTGAACTCCCACTCAATCAGAAAACCCCTGTAATCAAAAAACAATACCCTGCTTCCTGCAAGCCGTAGCTCTGATACCACTTGTCAGGGGGGAAACAAACAACCTACAACAATCAATATGCTCTGATACTAACTGTTAGGTGACCCCTTATCCAATGGAAGCACAATTGATTACTTTATTATAAGCAATTAAACACGGAATTATACCAAAATGATAAAGTAACTAGAAACTTGAGACAACAAAGAATTTGAGAGACAATACACACTCTTGTATTCAATATTACTAGAAGAAAATACAATAAGGAAGATTCCACTTCTTCCTCCACCTCAAAGGCTTGCCAGACCTCAAGACCTTCTTCCCTCTCTCTCTTTCTCAACACAAAACCAACTCTATAACCTGAGTTGTTATCCCTCGAATGCTTCAGCTGATCTCCTTGACCTTGCTAGCTTCAATGCTTTTACTTGCCTTCTTAATTATTACAATACATGCCTTATGGGTCTTTAAATAGGATCCCATGCTTACAAAAATAGAACTCTAGTTACAATAATTAGACATACAGCTCGTGACTATAATTAGTCATTTGACATGCAAACACTTGCTTCACTTAACTGACTATTCGTCAATAGCAGTTCTGGAAATACACAGGCGACCAACGCCGGTCCCTGCTTGTCTGGTGCTGTCGACATCGGCCTACTCTCTACCATCACCGGTCTCCTTCTCCACTGCATTTGACCGACGTCGATCATACTGCCGATGTTGGTGCCTCTGGTTCTTCAGCATCCTTCCTTGTGTTTGCAAACAGTTGAAGCTTTTAGCTCCACACCTTAACACTTAATGGCCCCTGTATAGACTGATACAAGGAGAATTTAGGTATTGGATAGTGTGATCATGCTAATAAGTCTACCTGAGTCCTAACCATGATAAATATGCTTTTAAGACACATCTTTTCATAAAGACAAAAAAACCTTAAAGGGGGACCTCAACACGCTGCTTTAACCACCTGATTGTAGCTCCTTCATTGTGAAAGTTGTATCCCCTTAATCTTGTTGTATAATGGAATTGGGGAGATAATATACTCCATCAATATCTTTAAACTCCTTAAAATCCTTGAAAATTTGTGGCAATGTCTTAGATTGATAACCTCTATGAGGTCCCTTTGGTGACCAAACACCTTTCACCTGTAGGTGAATGCACCTATAGGCATGTAAGTACATACTAGGTAGTGAGGTCCCTTTGAATGAAGTTCATAGTATAATAAAACACCTCCATCTCAAATCTTATGATGACACCTGACACACACAAAAAGTTTTACACAGTGAAACAATACTTCTTGATCTTCATGTAAACATAAGTGTTACTAAACCTTCCTTTTGAGGCTGTAGGAGTCCACCATTTACTATTGCCTATAGGTGTCAAATTTACCTTCATTATCCCTTACCATGGATCCACATGTCTTGTAGCCTCCTTGTTTGATTGATAATCCCTCTCAAACAAAAAACCCCTTTGAATTGGCTAGAAACCCTTAAAACATCAAACACCTTGACTATCACACTTAGTGACTATGACACAGACCTATAGGGTCACTTTTAGGGACTATAGGTGGCATTGAATTAGGCCTGTTGTAGGGTATTGATTCCTTAAGTTTTTTAATGCAATGTTTGGGGGGGCATTGATTGATCCTTTTGATTACCCCATGAAGCCTTCCTCTTTAGGGACTTTAATTGCATCCATTAGTCTAAAACTAACTACTTCTTGAGCTTTATTGTACAAAAGGATGGTTTTAGGTCATCACTTCCCTCATTAAACCCTTCTTCAGCTTGAATGGGTCCTTCATTTTTCCTCTTATGGAGTGATCCTCTTTGAACATACCTAAACCTTCAAGAAGGTATTCCTTCATCTTCATTATAGAAGAGGAACCCTTATCATAACCTTTTAGCTATACCCCTGCTATAAGACTCCTTTTAGTAAGTTGACTATAGGTGCTCTTTAGCTAGGTTTGTGATATGCAAAAATAACCTTGAAAACCCGCACTAATTTTCACTTGTATGCATTTCGTTGCTAAATCATATATTCAACACACCATACCCTTCATCATGAAAAAGACCCTCCTATGCTTGACTATGTTTTTAGCTTTCTTAACCCTTATATAGATAGTGAGTAGGGTTCTTTTATGCTTATAAAGTATGCCAAAGCATAAGGTGGGTTTGAGTCTTAAACTACCATGATGAATCATGAAGATATCAATAGGTCTCCCAACTATCTTGAAACTTCAAACCCTCTCTCCTTGATAACTATGGCTCAATGTCATGAGACTATTGTAGGTCTCAATCAATGCTTTTGAGTCATTTTAGAATCCTATATGTGTCCTTTTGAACTTTGTGTTGACTGCCACCCATAAGGTGCCAACACATGTATTTAGTGATCCATAATAACCTCCATGTTCCTTGAGATGGCTCTTGATCTAACAAACATACCTACTTCACTATAGGTCTCCATATGAGGGCTGGTTGTAGCATTAATATGAGGTGGCTGTAGGTCTATTAAATTAGGCCTTTATGTCTTTTTGCAAGAATTACAAGGTATAACAAATCACTTTGTATTTCAAATCTCATGTTGAGATCCTCACCTCATAATGCCCTTAAAAAAGTGAAACAAACCTTCCTAATCCACATCCCTAGTATGATTGGCAATTACAACTTCCTTTTGATGGCACCTTGTATGGACAAGTTTGTATATGACCTTAAGGAAGGCCTAAAGATATATTTGATCTTCATTTCTCCTCATGATTTCTTGATGAGATCACCTCCATTTTCCATTGTATGAGGGTAGCTTAACTTATCATTCCTTGATTGGTGTCCTTCGTGACATATGACAATATACTATTGTAAGTGCTCATTTTCACTACTGAGTTTGGTGCTTTGACTGGCTCACATCCTCTTTTATGCTTTCAATACCCTTTATCAACATTGGTATTCCTTAATGGTGAAAATATGGAGGGGGGGTGTGGTAGGGATGAAGGAAGGTGGAAATATGAGGGATCCATGAAAGGAGGGTGAAAATGTATCATAAAACACAATGGAAGACTTAGAGTATGGCAGTGAGATGGGGTGGATGAAATGAAGGTGGGAAAGGAGAATAAAGGAGTATGAGAAGACCATAATGAGGAGATACATGCAAACATGGGCACAAAAACATCATACCAAATTATTTTGAAGGCCATTATAGGAGTGAAATAGGGAAAATTTCAAATTTAGTATTCTCCAAATACCCTATAACTTTATTCTTTGAGGATCATGAAGTGATTTTGCCTAGATCTTTTCCAACTATATGCTTTGTATTGAAAACTATGCTCAAAGCTCTATTTTGGGACAAGACTTGACTGAATATTTCAAACTATCATGCAAATCATTGAGAACAACATACCAAATTAAGAATTATGATCAAATGCATCAAACTATCATTCATACATAGGTAGATCTTATAAAATGATGCTTCTTCAATTCACTCTTGAGTCAAACTATGATTGCGTTCTCATTATTGAGTCAAACTATGTTGAAAAACTATGTATCTTCATGGATTCTAAGGACATGGCAATGTCAATTCATGTAATTTTCACATCCTAAGGTGTTAGAAGTGATGTATTTATAATCTAATGTCTAGGAAGTGGAAATGTCTATTGCAGGCAAATAACCTATCGCTTAACTACATAAAAGTTACATTATAGGATTGACCATAGAATTTCCTACCATGAATTCATTGATTCTTTTCAATTCATGGGATTCAAGGTGCATGTAGAGTAATTATACATGCACAACATGGTTATTTTGGTTCATGGATATGACTTACAGTTTTTATTTTATGCCTATCCAAAGTTTGCCTAAAAATAATAATTTTGCCTTATAGGGAAATGTCATATTGAGGTTAGAATGGGTGATCTGTCTCCTAATAGTAAATGATTTGAGGCCAATAATGTATTCTTAGACATTAATCACCACCCCTAACATGTTGTAAATTCTATTTTTCAACCATGAGACATTGGAGGTAGAGATATCCAACTTGGCTTGCATGTTGACAATATTTATTGTCAATGTTGCTTGAGGTAGGAATGGTTGATTTGTCTCCTAATAAAGAGTGATCAGAGGCCAATAATGCATTCCTAAATGTTAATCTCCACCCTCGATGTGTTGGTAATTCTAGTTTTTATTCATAAGGCCCCAGAGGTAGAGATCTCCAACATGGATTGCATATTGATAACATTTATTATCAATGTTGCTCAAGGCTAGAATTTTTGAAAAATTATATATCCACATAGATTACAAGGCCATGGCAGTAGGAACACATTTAATTTTCACATCCCATTGTGTTATAAGTGATGGATTCATAATTGAAGGTCCAGGAAGTGGAAATGTCTATTGGAGGCAAATACCCTGTCTCTTAACTACATAAAAGTTACATTGTAAGACTAATCACTAAATCTTCCACCATGAATTCATCATTTATTTTAAATTAATGGTATTTTGGGTGCACATATATTAATTATACATGCACATTATGGTTCTTTCTATTTATTCTATTTTATGCCTATCCAAAGTTTGCCTTAAAAAATTAATTATGCCTTATAGGGAAATATCATCTTAAGGCTAGAATGGGTGCTTTGTCTCCTAACTAGGAGTGATCAGAGGAAAATAATGTGATTATATACATTAATCACCACCCTTGACATGTTTTAAATTCTGATTTTCATCCATGAGGCCTTAAATGTAGAGATCTCCAACTTGGCTCACATGTTGACATGTGTTGTCAATGTTGCTTGAGATCGAAATGGGTGCTCCATCTCCTAAATGGGAGTGTTTGGAGGCCAATAATGTGATACTATAAATTAATAACCACCCCTAACATTTTTTAAATTCTAATTTTCATCCATGAGGCCATGAAGATAGATATCTCCAACTTGGATCTCATGTTGACAACATTTATTGTCAATGTTACTTGAGGCCAAAATGGGTGCTCTATTTCCTAATTAGGAGTGATTTGAGGCTAATAATGTAGTATTAAATGTTAATCACCACCACCCTTGATGGTTTGGTGATGCTATTTTTAAACCATGAGTCCCTAGAGGAAGAGATCTCCAACTTGGCTCGCAGGTTGACAACATTTGTTATCAATGTTGCTTGAGGCCGAAATGGGTGCTCCATCTCCTAACTGGGCATGCTCAGAGGCTAATATTGTGGTCCTAGAATAAATGATAATATTTTTTAAACTTTAATCAATTATCATCTACCTCATAAAGATACAAAATGAGCCCAAGTCACTCCAAAACACCTCTATGTCCCCTATAGGGCAACAAACAAGCAGTTTAGCAAGAATTTTTATTTGGGAGTATTATGATTTTTTTAATTTTATATAACTTAGACAAGTCTAATCCATTGAAATATATCCAATGAGCCCAAAAAGGGATCTAGATGATCCTTAAAACTCATTTTTGACCCCCTAAGCCAATTTAGGGCTTTTTGAGGCCTATAAAGACCAAATTGGGTTTTTTTGGGAGTTTTGGGTGGATTAGATGGATATAAACTTGCATAAAGATCTGTGCCAACATGAAAATTATGTTCCAATACTCATTAGGCC
Source organism: Torreya grandis (assembly GCA_037957365.1). NCBI lineage: Eukaryota > Viridiplantae > Streptophyta > Pinopsida > Cupressales > Taxaceae > Torreya > Torreya grandis. Next base: position 659,662 of record JARHVA010003789.1, read on the forward strand.
TTTTCTCTTCTCAAACAATGTGAATTCACCAAGTTATAGGTTTCCACTATGCATTTGGCAAGTTTGGCAAGATGACAAAGTGAGCATATGAGATATCATACCTATTGCATAAGTTTGAGGAATTTCACATCATCTCATGAGGTGTCAAGAAGAGATAGAAACATGGTTGAGGCATTTTATTTAGGTTTTTAACCCCTCAATCAAGGAGGGTAGGGCAATTTCAAAGGGAAAATGACACATCTCCTACACCAACTCTCTATAAAGTCATCATAAAATAAAGTTAACACATGTTGAGATTGATGATAAAACTATTTCTTACCTCATTTGAGCATTGTAACTAAATTCGTGAGTAAGATAAGGCCATTATCCCTCTTGGTTAGTGTCTTTTTACACCAAAATTCCCATAACTTGTGTTTGTTCCATATAAAGGGAAGGTCTATGAGAGGAGATATGGCCAAAACTCAGTCCCAAAGAAGCCTAAAACCCTAGTGGGACAAGTCTATAATAAAATGTATTTGTTAGGCCTAGTACTTGAAGCCAACAAGGGGTAGTAATTATATAAAGTGGTAGAATGTAGGTCTAATCTTGTGAGAACAGTTATTTGAGATTGAGTGAGTATGATAAGCATGACTGTGGGGTGGGGAGTGAGCAAGAAGGTCTTAGGGGAAAGAAGTAACTTCAACATACTTTCATAATAGGAAGCCTGGGTAGCTTGAAAATGGAATGTGATGCTAAGAAATAAAATATTCTTACCATGTTGAATCTATTTCTAAACAAATTTCTAAAGCCAATAAGGGATATGAATAAAGTATTTATGTCTTCCTTCAAAAAATATTGGAGTTTGAAGCTGAACAAACTTTATCAAGGCACTATATTGATTATTTGATAGTTATTTATTCAATTAATGTAAATAAGGAATCATTAAAAAAATTGACATTAGATATTTGAGGAGAGCTCTCTATAGGGAGGGAAATTCCTCAAATAAGCTCTTAAGAAATAACATTCACTAGCACGTACCCAAATAATCCCGTAACAAACACAAAGTGTTAGGATAAGAGGGCATCCTTGTCTAGTGGATTGGAAGAGACCAAATGATTTAGAGTACATGCCATTAAAAAAAAGACAAGTTGAAGCAAAAAAAAAAAGAGCATCTAAATAAAATGAATAAAATTAGATCCAAACCCTAAAATCTACAACTTAACATGATTGAAAGGCCATTCAATGTAATCATAAGATACATTGTTGAAATTAATCATAATGAAAATAGCTTGTTGATTATACTTGTGACACCATTCCATATCCTCTTGGAACACACTTATATATTGTTTAATATATTTACTTATAATCTTACTTATAACAAGGGTATATCGGAATCATACCTAAGATTGATTATCAACTAATTTAATCAATGTGATATTTTAAATTATGAAAAAGATGAAATTGTTGGTGTAATTAGACCTAAAATCAAGTTTTAATTCCTTTAATTAGCGAAATTAGGTCAAGGGACAAAAATTTGGATCAATTATGCCAATCCACCAAACTTTTACCCACAAATTCTCTTTACACATAACATATAAATTTAACACAGTGCAATAACAATTATGACAACTAAATGTATGGATTCCATGATTCAAGTTTTTGAGGTGGTTTTTAGGTTGGGGTAGGTTTATGAGAGGATATGTTGTAAAAAATCAGTCCCAAATAAGCCTAAAACCTTAGTGGGATAGGTTTATAATAGAGTGTAGTTGTTAGGCTTAGTCCTTGAAGCCAAGAAGGGGAATTAAGTGGATAAGGTGGAAGAGTGGATGTCTAAGCTTGTGAGAACCGTTGTTTGATATTGAAATAAGTATGATAATCATGAGAGTGGTGGAAAGAGTGAGAAATAAGGTCTCAAGAGAAATAAGAATAGCTAAAAATGTGAATTAGGCCTACTAAGCCTTGTATCCCTACTTGGGTAAAAGTGGAAGATAGGTACAAGGAAGAGTTAGGACCTTCAAGGAAGGTTAGTTGGCATTTTTAAGGATATGGTATGAGGTTGGAAGATATTGGAGTTGAATCTAAGTTCATATAAACAAGTTAGATGACAATAGGCCTAGACAAGCCTATAAGGTGCATTAAGAGAGTAGAGATTCTAGAGTGAGTTGAACCTTGAGAGGTGGTTAAAGTGAATATCAGAACCCTAAGGAAGCATAAGAGATTGAATTGGTGTTGACAATAAGAGAGTATAATGAGGAAGTCCATGAGCCTTGTGAAAAAGAGCAAGGATAAAGCATTAAGCCACGCGAGTTTTGGATCAACATTGCAATCATAGGTATTATAGGCATAGGTTTGTATATGATCATATTTTAATTACATCAAAACTTATTGGTCTTGTAAGACCAATCCAAGAGAATAGAGTATGAAATATTGTAAATAAAGGTTTATAAAAGAGTATGAAAGATATTCAAAATTAGAAAAAATTATTGAACAATATATTAATATAATTATACGTAAATTTTCCATACATTTTAACAACATTCAATAGATTGCACTATTTAAAAAGTGAAATTTTGAACAATATATGCATATATATTATATCCATAAAGGGGTAAAAAAGGTGAACACAAGACAATATCTGAGTCTGATACCATATATGCATATATAACATGATAAATAGCTATACATCAAGCCATATAGGCATACAACAAAATGTCATAAGACATTATTTCCTAATCATCAAAATGCATTACTCTCTTTGCCTTTCTTGTGGAATCCTCTCCCTTAGATGCCTTACTCATAACTGAAGGTCTCTGAGTGGATTGACTATGAGTCTTCTTCAGCTCCAAACTCACTTGTAGCTCCAATTGTTTATATGCAAATATTGTTATAAATTGTACATGTTGTAACAAGATTCTTAAAAAATTAACATAGGTGCACTTATCATAAGCTGGTAGTCATGGTCAATTTGAGACTGGCACTCAATAAGGTCAATGATAGGTTCATATTGGTGAACATGAGTGTGAAACATATCACTACTACAAGTAGGTGAGCTACTCCTTATGATGGAAGGTGTAGGTATCTGAAAATGTATATACATGTACAAAATAAAAATTCAAAATTAGCTCATAGACTAAATCATTTATATATAATATGAAAAATTACAAATTAAATTGTTTGACTGTACCATGCAACCCCTGCTAATCATTTAGATAGGACCATAAGACATCACTGGAGGAGTCTGTGTAGATAATTATTTTATGCATCAACTATTTACATAAGTATAGAGGACTATTACAAAAAATGAATCCATATTTAAAATTAAACATTATGAAATATATAAATAGACGATATACCTCAAAGAGTTGCAATGCAGATGAAATCATAGCAAAAACACCTACATTTGTTCCCTCCCTAATAGATGATGGAGTGTCTTATATGATCATCAACTAAACATACAAATATCATTGTCGGTCACTTGAAAATGTACACACACATAACATATATGTATAATGAACAATAACATTAATTAATCATTATAAATTACCTTTGTATACATATAAACTATAAGTTCACTCTAAGAAACACACATGCTCATCTGGACTGCACAAACCTGTTGTAACATAAAAATAGCTCATATACACCAAATTACCTTTAAAATTATACAAATATTTTAAATTTAGAAAGTATGACATTTTTTTTGTAATAATTAAAATATTAAACATACCTAGGAAGTGTTAGTTAAGGTAACCAGATGAAATGTATATGGTTGAAACATATAAATATTGATATCATCTAGGCCCATGGAAAAACCACCATGAGTGGACTGCATGAAATCCTCCTCATCCTCATTATGCCTAGTGCATGCATCATCACATGATTTACATAACTGATCTCGTTAGTTGGTAGGGCTAGATAAATCCTCACCACATCCACCCTCCCCAAGAGGAGTATGAGAAATTTGGCTCATATACTAGCGGAGGGTGTTAGTAAGCACATGCAAGGTATCAATCTCTAAGTCTCTTTAACTATGGAGGGTAGTGTCTTAAGAGGATGGGGTTTGTATACATGTTCTCTCACTAGTTTATTAAGTGCATGGTGTGCCCTTGTCCTATCCTATGCATAGCCCTTTCCCCTACCCTAGAACTCTGAGAAATCAAAATAATTTGGGATTTCATTCAACACAAACACACAATACAATTTTCTTACAAAATAGAGTGGGACCTCATTATATTTGCAAGGTGGGTGATCAAAGGCAATCCACCATCAGTCCAAAAATAATTGTTTGATCAAATCATGATTACACTAATGGATTGGAATTCATTTGGCCATCACATCAAGCAGCACACCAGTCTTCCCATCAATGTATAGGGTACAAATTTGGGATTTGGTTATGTGTTTATTTTTCACAATGACTATCGATAGTTTGTTAGAATAGTATGTCCTACATCTATTTCTATAGTCATCCCACCTATCAATTTGACTCATTAATGACTTAACTTGATCTACTAATATTTGTAGTGTGTTTTCTAGGGAAATTTGATGGGGGCTATTTAAATATGGATCCCTTAGTTAACTACAAATTCTCAAGTTTTAGTTTATTTTCTACTATGTGGTTTTTAAAATCCTCTTCACTACCTTAGGGGGATTGAGGAACTATAGAAGGGCTACGAGGGTTTTGCGATGGAGGAAGGTTAGGAGGGTTTACATGTGAGGAAGGCTTGGAGGGTTATGAGGGATAAGAGGTTTTTTGGGATCAATTGCTACCACATTAGCCATTGCACGTGAAGATGTATGCACTAAAAACATAAAAATAAAAATAATTTCAAGAAAAATATAACAAAATTGAAAAAACTAGGGTCTAATTACACTAAAACATGTTGGATTACCTTTAATTCGACATGGTATTATCTAATCAAATGGTAAGTGGCTCCAAAATGTAAAATTTTGTTTGTTCAAACATGTTGCTCCAAAATGTAGGTTTGGTCTTCCTTCTTTTTCTCACCATTTCTACTGTGTGAAATGCTAAATTATTTGTCTTTCATGTTTTTTTTAATGTAAAGTTCGTTTATGCATTTTTTTATGCATATGCAGTTTCTTTGATTACATGGTTTAGCCTCGATAACCATTGAGGCTAAATTCAAGAACCACATACATAGAATAGTTAAATGGGAGAAAAAGTGGAATTTTGTTCACTTTTTGGCCCCAAATTTGTGCATACACCTAATATATGGAAAAATATTTGAGTAATTGTAGCATGATCAATATCAAGATTTAATAATGTTAAAGCTGTGATGTAGAGTATATAAAGATGGAACATGGTAATCACAATTATGTATAATAACTACAGCAAGTGAAAGATGAAATTGCCACCATTCAAGCTAGGAAATAGACTAAGAAGTTTAAGTTAAATGATGTGTGTTCCTACCCATTCAACATGGAGTATTTTCAAATACCACTTCCTTTAGGGTACTAACCACCAAAATTTGACAAATATAAAGGTAAATGAGACCCAAAATCCTATTTAACCAAATTCTTTGTTGCTTTCCAACTATGGCCTACAGTGACATATATCTCTTACTATTATTTCTAAAGAACCTAGTAGGAAAAGCTTTCGAGTGATTCCTAAAATTTTCAAAGAACTCAGTTTCTAATTTTGATGACCTTTCAGACAAGTTCATGCAACACTTATCCTACAATATTGAGCATGATATTTCATTAGTAGATTTGACCTAAGCCAAATAAAAGGCTAGTGAAAGTTTCATAAGTTATCTAAAATGATGGAGAGCACTTGATATCCATTTCACACGCATCTTACTAGACAAGCAATTAGCCATTGTGTTTACCAAAAATTTGCATAACAAGATATCTTACCATCTAGAGTTACAGTGTGCATATACCTTCAAGGAAATCATCAACAAAGGTTTGATGATCAAGAATACCATTATTAACAAAGTGATTATCAAGCTTACCTCATCAAATTAGAACCAAAATGAAATCCAAGGAAATGGCCAAAATTAGAACCACAACCAAGTCTAAGCACCAACATCACAACTAGCCTAGGCCAATAATTTTGAGAAATCCAAGTAGTTTAATTCAAATAATAATGTTGTTATAAATGGAGTAACTGAGTCATGACATGTCTAAATTGTTCAAACACCATCTTCTTAGCTTACAAAATAAATACAAATTAATTCTCACCAACATCCTCTTCAGTAAGTGTAGCCTTTATAGTAATCTAGACCAATGCAACAAATACAGCAACCTTTGCCTTTGCAAACCCCTCCTTTAAGGAAAAATGGGCCTACTTGTCAAGTTTTGATCAACCTTGGAGAGCTTGTTGAAGCTATGTTTCACAAACTAATCACTATTAATCTGATTAGTTGGCCATACCAAAGCACTATCTTGAGGGCATTCCTTAGCCAAATTGGTATAGACAAAATTAATTATGGTAGTACCATTGAGTTATTGGATATAATTTATGCCATTATGTGCAAATCAAATTGGAAAACAAAGATATGACATTAGATAATGGAGCTTCTACATCCAATCAGAACCTTGGTATTTATAAAAACCCCTTTCTGCAACATAACAACCAATAGCAACAATAATATAGTCTAGAATAGCAATGATAATAGTATCAACAACCAAGACAACAACAATAATAACAGTAGCAAAAATAACATCCACATAGATGGAACCAAGGCCAAAATGATGCCAATAACTAATAGAATTACCTTGTAGTTATACATGACTATAACAAAGTTATAGGCCATCTTGTAGGAGGTCATGTTTTTATCATCTCCATAAATTTGAGACCAAGTGCCAATCGAATAGGACCATTTCTAATCAATCCCAACAAATCAATCTATGTTAGTGATCCTTCCTTAACTTGGGACTGTATATAGGCATAACATCAAGTAGGAATTATTACTTTTGATCTTATACTGATAGCTCATCATTGACCCGTGACCATATACAAGTGCACCAACTACTAAGACTTATCCTATCTGATCACTCTCCACCATCATTTGCTAAAAATAATGGTCTTATATCTAATCCTGATTATGCAATCATAACTCGATGGTCAAAGATTACAATACTAGGCCCACAACCATATGCCACTACACCCATTCAAGCCATCATTCTAGCTAGGAACAAGCCATATACCACTATGTTGGACAAGATGTTTGATATTATGGAACAATTACAGAGTATGTTTGCACAAATTTCCATTTTGGATTTGTTGCATACATCTACCATCCACAAGAACATATTAACATATTTCCTTGGCCAATCCCAAATTCCAAATGACATAAGCCCAAAAAAATTCTGAGATTTTATTGGACATATAGTCCCAAGCCATTAGTTATCATTTGACCAAAGTGATATGGCATCCCTTGGCCCTCTTCATAATAATCCATTGTACATCAAAGTCATCATCATATGACACAAAGTGAAGTGTGTCTTCATAGATAATTAATCAGGCTTAAATAGTGTGTCTTTGAAGCTCATCAAACATCTAAAATACATAAAAGCTGATCTCCAGACATAAAAGATCACAATCAAGGCCTATGATAATGAAGAGCAAGAATCACAAGGCACTATCAACATGCTAGTTATCATTGGGCCTTTGACCCATGATACATTCTGCCATGTGCTAGACCTAGATTTTTCATACAATTTATTTTTGGGTAGACCTTAGATAGATGAGATTCATGTAATACCTTCAACATCTCACTAGTGTATCAAATTCTCTCATTCAGGTATGGAGGTCACCATTCATATATATTTGTAGCCCTACAAACATTGCAAACATTTAGAGTCCAAATAAAAAAGTTATAACTACTATTTTAGTTTGAATTCAATTCCCAAAAAGGACAATGGGAAAGAAATACTTGTTTATTTTCCAGAGGCCAATTGTATTGACCTAAATACCCTTAATTCATCTTCTCACATTCTACCTCCTAAAATGTCCAATCAATTTACCATCATAGACAATGGCCCAAGAGAATATTTGACCCACGATACATTACACATTACCAAGCTTCCACATAACCCTAAGTATTATATAAGACTTAAATCTAAGCCACTGTGCATAGAATGGCAGCATAAGGAAAAAGGCAAATTGCATAGTCCAACACCTATCATTTTCACATTGATTACTGGCCAAGAACAAGACCCACTTATAGATGATGAAACATGGTTACATAATGAGAAATTGGTCGATTGTTATAAAAGTGCCAAATATCCTATTCCTAACAAATTCATGGAGAATCACACCTATGAAGGAGGAGGTCTCAAACCAAATCAACAAGGAACACTTGAGCCAATTTTCACCACTTGATACAAAGGAACATATGGTCTTGAATTTAAACTACCTATGGGTAACCTAACATATCTTATTCATGTTTTAATGCCAATTACTAGTGAAGATGATGCTGATAACAAACCAGAGTCTAATCATATCCCTTATTAATACCTAGTCAATACTAATATATTTGACACTCATGACATATGTACCCTTAGACTAGTTATTCACCATAATTTATGTTTTCTATATCACCCTCAACTTATAGCCTAGGAGCAACACTAATCCATAGTTCTTGTAGACAAGTTTGAGAATGATGAATCCTTTTATGATTTTCTAGGCCTAAGAGACAATGTTCTATTGAGAGACCATAAACAAAGGTTCTCAATCAAACTAAATCTTGGAACCTATTTTGGAGAATGAGTGAACATCCTTAGCCATAAACAATTAAATAAAACATTAAGGTCCCAAAATGAAAAATTCTTTAAGGCACTTTTTAACTAGGGTAAAAGTAAAGAGAAAGGCTAGTCTTCTAGTGAAAACCTATTTCAAGCACAATTAGATGGGGGTGTTCAACCTTCCTCAACAATAGCTTAGGATACCACCAATAATGAACTTTCCTATGAGTCTGAGTTTAATTCTAAAGAGAAACATGCCTTTGACCAAATCATCTAATAGTTTTCAACAGTGCTTATCACATGGCCACACTTACCATTGGGAGATTTAGACTTATTTCCTAAGAGAACATGAAGATCCAATCCAAATAGAGGACTTTGTCATTGTACGCTAATTCAAATATTTGCCAACTATTTTAGAAGATAGTTTGACTCCTCTAGTAAAGGACACTTTAGAAGTAAATATTGGGACTTCAGATGACCCAAAATGGATAAAATTAGGTGTGTCCCTTGCTGAGGAGGAACATGACATATTTATTGCCCTTTTGATGCAATTTGTTGATATATTTACATGGGCCTATTCTGACATGCCAGGTTTGGACCCCACCTTGGTTGTACATCCTGATTCAAAAACCATGAAATAAAAACTACACAAAATGCATCTTTGCATTGTTGTATTAGTAATTAAAGATTTGGAAAAATCCTTAGAAGTGAGATGTATTCAACTCATAGATTACTCATAGTGGATATTGAATGTTGTACTAATCATTAAGAAGCTAAAGGGAATTAGAATCTGCACTAATTTCAAATATATAAACAAGGCTTGCCCCAAAGATGACTTTCCTCTACCAAACATTGACATGATAATTAAATTCACATCCAAGTACAAAATGCTTTCACTAATGGATGGATTATTAGGATGCAACCAAATCTGGATTGTAATAGAAGACTAACATAAAACAACATTCACCACTTCATGGAGATTGTTTTGTTATCAAGTTATGTTATTTGGTCTCAAAAATGTTGGGGCCACATACTAAAGAGCCATGATCATCATATTTCATGATATGATGCATGACATTATTAAAGACTACATTGATGACATGTTGTGGAAATTAAATACTAGGGTTGCTCATCTAGTAGCACTAAGGAGGATATTTGAGACACTATGTGAATACAAGGTCAAACTCAATCCTAAGAAGTTCATTTGTGAAGTTAATTCAGGCAAATTTCTAGGCTTCATTGGTTCCAATTGAGGCATTGAATTCAATCCATCTAAAGTACAAGCCATTACAGAGATTCCACCACTATCCAATTTGAAATATCTCCATAGTTTATAGTGCAAGATTCAATCTATCATACACTTCATTTCTTAGTTGGCCAAGAAGTGCCATCCTTTGACACATTTTCTAAATAAATGTGTCACAATTAATTGGGATGACAAATACCAAAAAGATTTTTAGCATTTAAAGGATTATCTTTCCAATCTGCATGTTTTGTTGCCACCCATTCTAGGAAAGTTATTCTTACTGTATCTATCTATGACGGAAAAAGCCCTAGGGGCACTTTTAGCTTAGCATGATGATAATGGAAAAGAACATGTTGTGTACTTTTTAAGATGTACATTGGTCATTTATAAACACAATTATATGCCCATTGAAAAAACATGTTTAGCTATGGTGTTCATAGCTCAAAAACTGTAATATTACATGTTAAGAAACAAGACCATAGTTATTTCAAAAGTAGATCCATTCAAGTATCTACTATCCATAATAACTTTATAAGGCTACATGGTTAAATGAATCATGATTCTAAGAGAATTTGAGATTGAATACATCAACCATAAGGTCATTAAGGGACAAATACTATCAGATCAGCTTATTGAAGCTCCCCTTAAAGATTTAGAACCACTAACATTCCAATTCCTAGATGAGTCCATTATGACCATCATTGAAATAATTCTTGAGGGGAAACACTAAAAGCTATATTTTGATGGGTCATTCATAGCACTTGAATCAGGGGCAGGCCTATTATTTATTACACCATAGGGGTTCTTATCCCTAAATCATTTTGTATCAATTTTCCTTGTACTAACAACATGGCTGAATACGAAGCACTTGTTGTAGGGATTAGTCAGGTAGTACAATGGAATGTTCAACTTTTAAAGGTTTATGGTGATTCTAAGTTAATCATCAAACAAGTTACATACCAATTTTAGACCAATGATGACAAGCTCATACCATACAAAGCTATGGTCGACACTCTCAAATAGTAGATTGCCAACATATAATTTGAACACATACCAAGGGCTAGTACTAAAACTATAAATGCCATGGCCACCATTGGATCTTTGATCTATCATCTAGATAAGGCAAAAAAATACCAATTCCTCATTGAAAATTTACTAGCACCATCTCATGAACCTTTAACCATCGCAATGATCTATGATATTATTGGTCCTAGCTATGTATGGTATTCAGACCTATATGCATATCTTCATGACCAAACTATGCCACCAGATCTATCTTGCAAATAATCCAAGGACTTTATCCACCATGTTTCTTGATATACCTTAATTAGATAAACCCTTTACTGCTATAGATTTGATGTAACTTTGCTTCATTGTTTAACTTCGATAGAATCAACATTAGCATTATGAAAAGTGCATGAAAGAGTATGTGGAACCCATACTAGTGGGGGCATTCTATCCAAAAATATCCTACATACTGGGTATTATTGGCCAATAATGGATGTTGATGTAGCTACATATGTTAAAAAGTGTGACAAATTTCAAAGGCATGCCAATCTAATTCATGCCCTGACCAATGATTTGAAACCAATGCTTACTCCATGGTCATTTGCTACATGGGGTATCAATCTCATTAGAAAGATAAACCTTACCTCATATGATGTCCATAAACATATCCTTATTGCTACCAAATATTTCACTAAGTGGGTTGAAGCTATATCCCTCACTTACATGAATAGAAAGTAAATTTTTGAATTCATATTCAACCAACTCATTTACTGTTATGGTATCCCCTTTGACATCATATCTAATAAAGATAGATCATTTAAAAAGAAGGATGTCAAATCATTGTGTGTCAAGTAAAAAATTACTCAACATTTTTCTATAGCTTATTTACCTTCTTTGCATATCTATTTGAAGCATGTTCTGGATGATGAAGATTATCAAGTAGCTCGCCTACAAGAGATGGAGTTACTTGATGAAAAATTCATGGCCACAGTCAATAACCTTCAAACTTACTAGAACAAACTCCATGACTACTATAACTGATGAGTCAAACACATAAACTTTGAACTTGGTGATCTTATTCTCAAAGAAAACCAATAGAATACCATGTCCAAGAAGAAACACAAAGGAAAGTTTAAACCTAACTAGATATGCCTTTTCATCATTATTGAAAACTATGGCTCTAGATCAGACATGCTCGTTACACTAGATGAGGATGAACTTGATGAGTCGATGAACATTATACACCTTAAGCGTTACTTCACTTGAGTGACCTAAAGCATTATCTATGAGGCACATTTTTGTTATACCATAATATCATTATTCTTCTTTGTACCATACCATTCAATCACTTTACCATACCAATTCTATTAATTGAGTTAGTTTCACCCTCCCTACCCAATCCCTTTGACCTTGGTCTCGTTCCATTGGTTCTTCCCACACCTTCCATGAATAGATTCAAATCTAATTTCAATAGTTTTAGAATTTTGTGTTTAAATGATAGTCTATGAAAGTAGTGTGACAGTAAATCTAGTACATTATCTTTCATTTACATTTGACTAGTGCCACTAATTATAACAGTTTATAGGAAAATCAGTATCCCACCTTACATTACTAATTATAACTACCTATGGGTAAATTAGTAACACAAACCTACATTATTTTTTCATAATTATAATTGCTTATGGGTAAATTAGGAATGATACCTTTACTATTGCCTCATCACCTTGTCATTGTTATTCTCATTTGTCAAATCATTTTCCTTAATTTATGAACTTTTTATTACTGAATTAGATCTCACCACCTTTTGTGTTGATAGAACTATAGTAACTTGAGGTCTTAATGGGACTATGTAGGTAGTGCTCGATTCACGTTGAGGTTAGTTTAGATACCCCTTTGCCATGCTCTCACCATTTTATGATCAATATTAAGTTTGAATGCTCTCACCATTTTGAAACCTTTGACTGTTTAGTATCTTGTCATTATCCATCAACTTGAGATACTTTGAAAATTCCAAAAACATTTGTAAAAGATCTAGAAAATCCTAAACATTGACCACTTCTTTGCCTTAAGGATTCTGGGAACCCTCACTAAGTGATAAGAAATCACTTGTCATTTAGATTCTCCATCCTTTTTGGCCTCGCATCCCATGCTCTTTTCATTTTGAAATCCCATTCCCATATTCCTCTGTGACACAAATCATGTTTTCTTTCTCACCATTTTCTTCTATCCCATTTTCTAGGATATCTAGATTTGGCCTGAAGTTTATGTTGGACATTGCATATATGAAACTATGTAGGCAACGTCCACTTTTTTAGTGCATCTGGAGTCAGCTTGGTCACCCCCTTTTCTTTTATTATATTCCCCCCATTTTGTTTATTTGTTTTGTTATCTCCTATAGCTTGGGGGCAATGTTCATCATCTTGATTGTTCTCTCTTTGTTCTAACATTGTGATTAACCATCAGTTGTTTTTTATTTCATTTTCTTCTTTTTATTTTATTTTGTTCTTTCTTTTATTAGTGTTTTGTTTCTCTTTTTATTTGTTTCTTTGCCTATTTTTTGCTTTCTTGGCATGTCTCGATTTAGTCTATGTGCGCTAATTGGGTGATTCTTTGTGCATTATTCTTGAATCCATCCATCTTTATACATCAACATTCTCATTATGGTTTTTATCATTGGTGCATTATTTTTAATTGTGTATTGGATCATGTATCAATTCTTATGCATATTTTGGATGATTCATCATGGTCTTCTATCATGATGCCTACCATCATATGCTACAACAAAAATTATCTCAGGAAGTGTAAAAATTAATGTGGCCATGATGTATCTCTTTGGCACCTATACAATTTTTGCTCTACCTAAATCATTCCCATATATAGAGTAATTAAATCATGGTAGAATTTTAATCCTTGTTATTTCAAATGAGCATCTCCATACTAGTAGGTTGCCTAAATTCATATTTTTTTCTATACCACTTTGCCATCATCGAGATACCAATGATTATAATCACCTCTAGGAAACTCATTATATACTATCCCACTTATGTACCAATGATTATAAATGCCTTTGGTCAAATTATTATGTCTCGCCCCATCCACTAAACCAATGATTCTAACTGCCTATGGGAAAATCATTGTGTTTTGATCCATTTGAAGGTTAATGATTATAACCACATATGGGAAAATCATTATCTTTATTTTGCCTACCTAGGGCATGTTTTCATTATGATAATACTTATAACCACTTTTGGGTAAGCCATTATCTCTATCTATCCCACTCAGGCATGTTTTTATCCTACCAATGATTATAACCACCTATGGGCAAATCATTATTTTTCTTTTAAAGATTATGACTTCTTTTAGGCAAATCATTCTCTTGTTACCCTACTCCTTTTTCACTAATTCTAACTGCCTTTGGGCAAATAATTATCTTTTTTATTCTACTGATGTTAAAGACTATAACCTCATGTGGGAAAATCATCTTATTTGTCTATCCAACTGGGGTAGCTCTATATGTCACTAATTGTAACTATTTATGGTCAAATCAATATTTTCTACCCCATTTTATCTTTTTGGTCCTATCGTGTCCTCCTTTTGAGAGACTGATCATTGGCCCTTTTTGTTGACTGCTCCCTCAAGGTGGAATCTACAGCTCATCCATTGTCATTGAAGTAGTATGCATACATGACCTTTTCATTCTTTAAGAAGACATTATTGTGTTTATAGATTACAATGCCTTCCTAAATAGGGGCAAACTATAGACACCTAAAACTAGCCACAACTAACTTTCAACCGGACTTCAAACTAATTTCTACCAACCATTGCAAATTAAGTCTAAAAATCACTGAACATTCTAAATTTATTTGTGCATCATTCATCAAAGCTCAAAATCACATTGAGGTATCCCTAATTGGGGTATTCTATTGTATGCAATAATAACCTCTCATATGTTCATCTCTAATCAACTTGTGGCATCACAATAGTTAATTAGGCCTATGAACCTATTAAGTGGGGCACATGAACAAATATCAAATCCTGAAAGAGTTAAATGGTTAATCAAAATTAATTAACAAGTTAAACCAAATTAGATGCCTATTTGAATTATCTATTTTAAATTAATGAATATCTAAAAAATAAAATTCAAAAATGTAAATATCTTAGCCTTTCATCATTGCCTTTATGAGTTATCAAGCTCTTTGAAAATATCCTAAAATATCTATTTTAGAGAGCTGCCTAGTAATTATAGATCATAATTACTTGACAATGATTAACTCTACTGGGTTTATATTTGACTCACTTAGATTAGGTTTGAACCCATTCCAAGCCTTAACTCAACTCTAACTCACCTTGGGTGAGAGTTAAATCCTTAGGCTATAAATAAATATAATGCCATGCCTCTTCATTTTTAAGTGTTAGAAAATATAAATTTTACATTAGTGAATCTAAGTATTTACCAAGAGGTAAATAGTAATTGGTTAGTGTGTTATTTACCAAGAGGTAAATAGTAATTGATTTTTAGTAATCGTATGGTTAATATGGTATGATTGTATGAGTTAGAATATATAATTTTATGTATAACAATATTAGTTCATATATAGGTTTGTTAATGTCATATGAGAGATTATAGGAGATTGAATAGTTAGTGATGTTTTTTAGACTCTTAGAATATAAGAGATGATTTCTTATATAAATGTATTGTGTTGAAAGACAATGCAATATAAGAAATTTAGTGTGTAATAATAATAATATATTATGTGTTTATAATTACTTTGTGTATTCAACATTATCATGGTGTGTATAAGTTAAATTTTTTACTATTAGCTTATCTAATACCTAACATTGGTATCAGAGCAAGGATTGTTAGATCAAGGTTATCATGGAGAATTAGAAGGAAAATGGGGCACTTTCGTATTTGCATTCTTGCCCTTGTGTATGGAATTTTCTTGATGAGAGTGGTTTTGTTGGTATAAGTTAAGATAGTTCTATTTTGTATTTTATTAGTAATTATTTTCTAGATGCTTAGATAATTACAATAATTGTAAAGACTAGATATAGATCTGACTCAACAATGCATATCTGGGAGTGAATTTTGTTACGCATCCAAAAGATTTTCATACACCTTGTCACTCGCATGTTATGAGGATTGGTGGTAAAATGCATGTACAAGTAAGATTATCCTATTGATTCATTGAGCATGTGGCCTTTGCAATCCATGTACATAACAAAAGCACAGATTATTTTATCATCAACGTGAGCCAAAGGTCAGTGGTCATCAAGATCTGTGCAGAGATAATTTTTCATATGGCCTATCAAAAATTTTGTATACACATGTTAATCTCTCCATGCCCATAAGGTATTTTTTGCATCAGTCTGCATTCTATTAGTATATACTTCATCAACTGTATATATAATTGTGTAATTTAATAATATTCTAGGTTTTACATTCTAAAATTTGCATTCTTCATCATTCCAAGTTAGTCTTTGTCAATGGTTTATGGTTTTTGTGTACATGTCTATCATTTTATGATCATCATATGTCTTTGAAGTAGCGAATCACATTAAACATTGACCTAGTGTGTTCTCCATGCAATCCTATCAATTCTACTTACAGGTGTAATTAAAGTTTCTTGAGTCAGGTGTTATAGTCTATTTTGATTTTAGTTAAAGTTTATAATATTCATAGTATTTTCATTTTTACAAGTTCATATAGATATAATTTTTTTAAAATGTCTTTTATATGATTAAATGGTCCATTTTGGCATAGGTTATGTAAACCATTCTCTTCAAATTCATATCACACATCTTGGTCTATTGTCAAAATAAAAAATGAGTCAAGAGTTAAAAAATTTATAAAGAGTCTTCTTTATATAAATAGTCTTCATGTACAGTATTTATCAAAATCCTTTAGTTTGGGATTTTCTAGTTAATGTATGTCATCAAGAGACAATTTTAAGGTAAAAGAGTCATTTTTTATCGAGTCGTCAAAATTAAAAATTCAAAAGTGTCAAAGTTGTTTATTGGATCCATTGTTAAAACTTTGTCATTTTGTCAATAGTCAAAAGTTGTGAAAAAGAGTTATGTTTAAACTTTGTCATTTTGTCAAGAGTCAAAAGTTGTCAAAAAGAGTTATGTTAGAAAATTCAAAATTATTTAGGCTTAGAGTCATGAACATATTTTTGCTTGTATGTGACATCCACATTATGGAAGGAATTTTCCTCAAAAAAATTATGTACTTGAGCTACATCGACATACCAACTGAGTGAGCAGTGACATACTGAAGGAAGGAGGATACATAAAGAATGGAGGTCTATCAATGACCTCTTGTTAGTCACCAATGATGGGGCCACACCAATGATGTGGTGACATTTGGTGTGTTAATTTCAGTTATTTCAATGTGGTGTGATAGTTTCTTTTTCATCATGTGTGACAAATAAGAATTAAAAAAAATACCTATTCATGTAATGTAATTTGTGTGTAATTTCAAAATATGATTCTCTAATGTGAATATATTATAAAAAGATAGAAAACACCAATATAAGTGAGTTCATATATCTTGAAAGGGTTTGTGGTAAAGATCTAGAAAACCACTAAGAGATGAACACTTGATAGGTTCCTACTCATGTCAAGGTTTGTGGTAAACTAGTAAAATCATGGGAGGAGTGAGGCTCTCTTTATATCAAGGTCATGAGCCAAATAGGGCATGCTAAAAGAGGTGAGCATACTACAGATAAATATGTGAATGTTTTTACACCATGTAAAAACTATGGGGGGAATGTTAGGAAATCTAGCTTTTACATTAATGAATCTAAGTAATTACTAAGAGGTAAATAGTAATTGGTTAGTGTGTTATTTATCGAGAGGTAAATAGTAATTGGTTATTAGCAACCGTATGATTAATATGATAAGATTTTATTAGTTAGAATATATATATTAGTTCATATAAGTTTCTTAATGACTTATAAAATATTCTAAGAGATTGAGTAGTTAGTGGGATTTATTGGACTCTCAGAATATAGGAGATGCTTTCCTATATAATTTTATAGTGTCAAAAAATAATGTAATATAGAAAATTTAGTGTGTGATAATTATAATATATTGTGTGTTTATAATTACTCTGTGTATTCAGCATTATCATGGTGTGTATAAGTTGAAATTTCTACTATTAGCTTATTTGATACCTAACATTAAGCTCTCAGAAGACAAAGTTGTAATAAAAATTTGGAAAGAGACAAGTCATTTGATATAGTGTTATAATTCTAAAATTGCCTTGCAAGTAGTGTTATAATGCCAAAATATTGAGCTAGTCAATCACAAGCCACATCAAAGCCAATGGTGCCAAGGAGAGAAGGAGTCAACAATCCTCATTTGTCAAAGACTTTTTGATTCACAAGCTGAGTAAGCCACTCAACAAAGCATTTGGAGATCCCAAGGAAGGTAAATAATTTGTTGTCTTTTATGTTTTAGTTATGCTTTCAATTAATTATTGTTATTAATCTCTCCCCAAGTTCTAGGCTAGGAGTGTAATTGTTAGTGTGCTTATTTGAGTTTTTCTTACTTGAACTAACACTATATAAACCTCTTTTATTGGATTCCTATGATCACACTAGATAAAATATTTAAATTGAAGTGTGTCACATATCTTTTTTTGAGATAGAACCATAATATGATTATCTTCTAAAATGAATGAAGTGTTGATATTTATTTTCAAATTATTTTTCATGACATAAATAATTCTTCATTGAATGAGTCATTGTCATCACATTCATTAAAAAAATTTACCTTGACAATTTCCATTTAACTTGAAACAAAAATCAAGTGCCATTCATTTTGTTTTACTTTGATGTCTTCTTTGATCTCAAACTTGACATGATTATGATCTTGAATCTTTGTAGGCTTGATTGATTTGGATTCAAATCATGTGGAGAAATATTCTAAAGTGGAACATGAAAAGGAAGTGATAGGACAATCTTCCCTTTTTACCATTGAATTTTTCACTCTAATATAAGAAGGATCTTCTACTTTAGTACCAAAAACTAGTTCCATACTATCTTCACCTTCAGAGAGTAAAACATCACAATCTGCATTATTACTCCTTTCTATTTGTGGTTATATTAGTTGTTTTTCAGATAACCCATTTTCTCCTAAGATCATGGGGTTTAAGCAATATGGCGAAATAGGTAAATCTCTCTTTTTTATCAAAAGGGAAGACAAATTTTATATTTGTTCTCTGATCAATCATTAGTTCTTCCAACTATTTACCGTCTTCTATAATTGTGAAATTGAAACAATCATATATGATAGGAATCATTTTTTATTTCTCCCTACTAAACTCCCATCATGTTTGATCATAAATTTGATTTCAAAGTCTCTTTTGTGAATATTGCAGACTCTTGATTGTATCAAGTTTCACTATTTATTCATCACTATTTACAAAAATTATAGCACTTTTTGAAACCTTTTTCTTTAACATTCTAGACATGATAAAATCATCTTCAATATCAATGGATTCTTATTGTAAAACCTCTAAGTCATTTACCTTGTTTATTATCAAGATGAACTCGATCTCTAGGTGAAGAGAATTGATAAAGATGCAGAGTTGATTTTTGAGACTTGGTTGATTTATTTGAGGGATTAGTCTCAATAATTTATTAAAATATGCTATGAACTCTCTCACATGCTCATCATCTTAGTTTTGAATCTAAAAGAATTCTCACAAAAGTGCATATGCATTTACATTTAATTTGAATCTATCCAAGAAATTATTCTTCAAAGAGTTCTAATCCACAATGCACCCATCTTTTAGGTGAAAAAATCACTCATTAATTGGTCCATTCAGAGTTTCAACAAAAATCCTGACAGTGAAATCTTCATGCATACCTCCCAAAATGCTATAGGACACAGTGAAGGCTAGGATGTGGTTATCTAAATCTTATCCATTTTGTCTAGAAAAATTCATAAATTTATTCCTATATCTTGATGGTAACTCATTGTATTAGGCCAAAGCCAATGGCCCAAAACATTTTCCCCATGGGACACAAAGAACATTGGGGTTGGCATGAACCAATGCCATTTCTTCAATCAGTAATATGTAGGCACTAGGTAATTTTTCTCAACAGAGTTACCAACCTCTATTCTATGGGAGGTTTCTTTAAATTTCTAAAAATCATATGCATAAAGTACCTTGATCCCTAATAGAGTTGCCAAAGACAGTTGGCTCAAAAATTTGTTAGGGGGATAAATTGGTGACTTTGAGTCAATAGTGTGGGCACTGAATCCTTATGTTAGTTAGAAACACATGGCAAAGTCCTTCTCCTATCATCAAGTAGAGATACCTTTATTAAAATCTAAAAAAAAAAGTAGGAGAAAAACTATTCACAATTATTTACAGTAAAAATGTTTTATGTGAGATTTTGTACTTTTAACCAGAACGTATAGAAAGGAGATAGAAAATAAAATAAAAGAAATCATGGAAATGAGGAGAAAAGGAATAAATGTATAATGGGATGATTTTATCTAGTTAAACACAAAATCTACTAAAACAACCCTAGAGAAAATGAAGGATGACTCTAGGCGATTAAACACAAAGATTCATTAGAATAGCCCAAGAAGGAGAAATAATGTGCTCATGAAAATCTCTTCTTATCTAATGGGTGGTAAAGATATAATTACACCCTTAGGAGTACAAAACATACACTGAGACAATTATTTGATATTGATAGCAAACTAAAGACAACCACCCCATATTTACCCATGAAAGATAATTAAAATATTGCTTAAAACCCATCAAAATTTAGCATTTTTGTAAATAACAAACATAGATTCAAAAAGAAATTCTACTGTGCAATTTCCACACTAAGACTACTTGATAATAGTTATGACAAAGTTTCGAAAGTAAAGATTTGAATACAAATGCATCATACATACAGTTATAATTCATGAAAAGAATCTGAAAACAGGTTTTACAAGTCTCCTCCTTTGTATTGATATTTGTTGAGTTGTAATACAATCTCGCCTTCCAAAAATATATTTTAGAGTTCTTTTATTTAAAAAGCCTCTATAATGAATTTTGAACTCATATTTATAATATGAAAAAAGTGATTACAATATGTAAAATTACATTAAAAATAATGCACAATTTTAATTAGTGTAAACATAAATTGGTACAATTACATTGCATACAAAAGTGAAATTAAAAAATTACACCACTTAAATGATGTAAAAGTGCTTTGATACTTTTACAACCACTCAAAATGTGCAAAAATAAAAATTGCATGATTTGGAGTCTTCATTGGTTTTTTCAAAGAATGATTTAAATTTTTACTCTGCACTTTGCGGGATCCGTAAGAGTGTTTTCAGGAAAAAAACTTAAATGATGTAAAAGTGCTTTGATACTTTTACAACCACTCAAAATGTGCAAAAATAAAACTTGCATGATTTGGAGTCTTCATTGGTTTTTTCAAAGAATGATTTAAATTTTTACTCTGCACTTTGCGGGATCCGTAAGAGTGTTTTCAGGAAAAAAAAATTAATAGAACCAATGTGTGTTTGGCTGCATGCGGACTTGGCTTACACCTGCTCACTGCATTTGATTTTAAAGTTTTGAATTGGCAACTTATGCCCATAGATGTACACGCATTTGGAAGCCATAAACAGCTTGACAAAATGTCTCAAAGAAATTGCACTTCATCACTTGACACCTGTAAGAAGCTTGGAAGATTATTTGCAACCGTGATTGGACTTATTTACACTTGTTTATTATATTTACTTTACCTTTTATTGCGTCCACTTATGCTCAGGATCTCTGACAAAATGCATCAAATAAAATGAGTCCAATTTGGAGACCATCGACCTATTTCTCAGGACGCTTGGCGAGGTTGCAATTGCCATTCAATCTCCTACCTATCATATTCATCGTTTAAATGATTGAAAGTGGCATTCAATTGTGCCTTGCTTCGTGTACTCAATATCAAAATGAGTTCCTCATGATTTCATCAGGAAATAAATTTTGATATGCATTGTAATATATGATTTTGAATCTCATCTCAGATTTTTTAATGCAGTTTTGTAAACAATCTAAGACCTTTTATAGCTCTATATTTAATCCTCCTCTCTATCGATGATGGAAGTAGGGCATGTTTCGTTATCTTAATACGACTTCTATAATTTATCTCAACTTCAATTTATTTCCTGTCACGAATACAGTCTGCTTCATCTCCGTCGATCTTCTTCCTCATCAATTGGATAATACCAAACAGGCCTCCTTCCTTGTGGCATACATATGATGGTTTCAACTCGATATTATATCCAATATGCTCCTTTAAAGCATTAGACAATTCCATAGTTTTCATAGCCCTAGTAGCAGCAATACTTGTTCAGTTGTATCTGGATATGTCCTGGTTGCACCTACTACAAAACTAAGGCTACTGCGATGAGTACTAAGGCTACAAAACTAGTTTTGATTTTTTCATTTGCTCATCCAAAACCAGAATATTATCCATAGCTCTACAAATGGCCAAACATTGAACATGTATATAGTCTTGCACTCCCTTCTGTTGATCATGAAATGACATTTTGCTTGCAAGATCACATATCTCCTTTGGACTTTTTTCACAGGCATTCTTCATGAAATGATTATAACTTGTAGCAAGAAAAAGTCGATGCACATCAACTTCAAGTTGAATTTACCTCTGATCAGCTTTCCTCGACACAGATTTCAAAGGAAAAATCTTCAAGAGCTGGAGATTTTGTGCCACGTTACCAGTTGAAATGGATGCAATATGCATTAATGTTTATGTTTGTGTATTCGTGTATGGTACATCATAAAGATCAAATATTTCACCGTGAAACTTTATAATCAACGTGAATATTACCACCTTCATTGAAACATCTGTATAAACATGAGCACTCTCAATAGAATTTCCAGATAAGCTAGTTCCATATTCTATATCTAGCACTCTAAGCACCAAAATGCTTTCAGATTGACAGATGCTTTCAAGTCCCAATTCCATATTGGATGTCTTTGTTCCCTCCTCAAATGCAATAACAAGATTTTTTATTTTAACACGAAGACCTAGAAGTAGACTTTCCACCTTTACAATCATCTAAACTCCATAATGAACACCTGGATAAGTGAAGGCTCCTTTTTCATGGACACTAAATCCTTTCCCACACTCTGCAATGAGTCGTGAAGATGATAATTTGGAATTTTTTCTGAAGTTGAACATTCTGCAATACATTCAGAAGTCTCGATCTCAGTTTGTGGAACAAGAACGAGCTCAATCTCCTCCAATTCAACCTCACACTTGTCTATTGGCACTTTCCATGCGGTTTTGAATAGGCAGACGGGCAAAATAAAATTGAAATTTGATCAAGTTCCTCTGTAAACCATGTTGCAATTTGTTTTGGAGCTTTTACATGCAATTCAGGGTTTTAATATTTGTTTTGGAGGCTTCTGGGGAAAAATTAACTTCATTTGTATGACTCAAGGAAAAATTCAAGGCTATTGCATGGCATTGGAACTTTACATGGCAGTGGAAAATGTTTATGGCAATTTCACCGCATACAAAATTGAAAATACATATTGCATGACTTGAAAAAGTGTTGAGGTATTTTAGCACAATTTGAGAAGAAATAAAAAGCATTTGCATATCTTACAAAAAGTTTAATGAACTTTTTGACAATTTTGGGAAAGTCAATGGCTTTTTACACATAAAAAATTGAAAGAGCATTTGCACAGTTCAAGGAAATAGAGTGTTTTTCTTGTGATTTGATTCTCAATTAAATTAATTAATTAATATTAATTAATTAATTATTGAAGTTTCAAATCTTTCAAAATCTAACATTTTTAAGCCCAAACTTAAAAATTGGCTGAAAATTAATTAATTTTTTTACTAATTTTTAAATTGCCAAAAATTCATGATAATAGGGCAACAGTTTGATCATTAGGGGTTTAATGCACAAGAGGTTCTATGTTGACTAAAACTATGAAATCAAACTCTAGTATAATAGGATGAGGTTTAAATCATTAAGACCCATGGAGACAACAAGGGTTGCATTCCCTAGGGACTGCTTCTATAGAAACTAAGTCAAATTCTTTAACAATCTCATGCACATCAGTCTTGTACAACTGAAAATGTTGGGCCTTGGTTTGATAGAATTCGTAAACTTTTATCACAATTAACTATGAGTCACCTTAGATCCATAAGTTTTGAATGCCCAAACATTTTTGCAATGATCATGCCAAGTAGTAGGTCCTCATATTTAACCCTATTTTTCATACACTCAAAATCTAGCTTGAAACCAGAAGGCATGACTCACCTTTCAAGATAAATAAGAATGATTTGTGCCATAGTGCCTAGGCAAAACTTGGCCCCGTTATAATAAAGGACTTGGTGATTATGTATATAAGTGGGATAGTCATCTGGTAAAGTTTCTTGGCCTTCTGATAGCTCAACCATATGGATATTGAAAATTTCAATTAACCCCTCTTGGGATTCCCATTCCCAAGACTCTAAAGAATAATGAGCCCATCCCCCTCGCATGGTGAATGGAAGGTCTTGCATAAATTAAAAAATTATACTCTTGTGGTCAAGATGAAGGAAGGGAAACACTTCTAGGAACTCAAAAGACTATTTTCTAAGTTTTGGGTTGAGGTAGGTAAGCACCTCCATATATTCAAAAGGTCACTTGGTAGGCCTTCTCTTTGGCATGGTAAAAATGTTAGCATAGTTAGGATCTTGTTTCGACATGGTAAGTATGCCAATGTAATTGGGATATTTTTTTGTTGTAGGAGGTGCATATACATAGTTATATATATTTCAATATTGTTGATAATACATGGGAAATACTATTTATCCTGTTGTTATATATTGGAAAACTTGCAAGAAGTTAGTGAGTGACTTTTTTAGGTCATCTCTCTTCACAAAGGGAAGAGGGGGTCCCCCTTTAAGAATATGTGGATAATTATAGGTTCAAATATTGATTTCTATAGTACCTACTATCACAGTATGATTCCTTTCTTTGAGCATTAGGATAGTTAGGGGAGAAGGAATGGTTGGGTTGCATGTTGGAGGGCTTGAAACATGTTAATAAGTATAACTAGGTGCGGGCCAAAGTAGAATGACTGACATCTTAGGAGGAATCAAATTTAATGGGCCAAAAACTCTAGAAAACTAGTATGGACTTGTCATAGTGTTATCTAATATCATACTCTAAAGAGGCTCGAAAGTGACAAGAGTATAATGCAAAGTGTGGCTTGCCCCTATGTAATTGAGCAATGGGTGATAATTTTAGTAGTTGTTGTGATTTTGTTATGAAGGGGGACCTCTTCATTCCTTAACACCTTTATCATGCAAAGTTATGGTAGAGTAGAGAACTCCTATTAGGATACTATCTTTGAGGCTCAATGAAAGCATGGCTCTCTACCCCAAGTGGGTTGAATGGGAGGGCGAATGGAGTATCATTTTCCAATTGATTGATGATCTCAGTTGTAGATAGGGTGGAGATTTCTAGATGGGTGACTAGTTTTGGATTAGTGTTCTTTTTAGTCATCACTACATCTTTCCCTTTTGAATTATATTTTAATAGAGTTTGGGGTATGTCATCCCCATTCTTCAAGATAAACACTTTAAGCTTTATGGGTTCAGTAACATTGGTTAATTACGAGGATTTGTGACTCCATTGGTAGTTAGGTGGTAATCAATGTGTAACTCAAACTACTTATGCATGGTTACTTGTAGCATATTGAAGGGTTTAGGGTCCCCTTAGGCCATCCCTTGGTGAAAAAATTAGATTTGTTAGAATAAGGTTGAAGGGATGGCCTTCATCTTGTGTATCCAAGGTCTTCCCAAGATCATATTATAGTTGGTATATTTGTCTAGACATAGAAATCAGTTAGCACTGTCTTATGGCCCAAAGTTATTATGAGGACAATGGTCCCTATAGAATTACCTTTGATGCTATCACATCCCAATAGTGTTTTATACATCATAGAACAGTTGGTTTCTCCATAACCAAGCTTTTGTAGGAAGGAAAAAGTGACAATATTGACAATCACTCTATCATCAACCATGGATCTTTTCAAGTATTTTTTGTAAATCTAAATATGTATAAATAGGAATGGATCTCCCATCTTTTCTATATCAGAGTTAGGAGGAAGGCTTCATAAATCAAATAAATAACCATCATCCCATGATTCTTGACTAGGTTGAAACATATCCAATCAATGTGGTTGATTTGGGATTATGGAGGAGGAGTAAAATTGGATAAATGCCCTAGCCATCAAGAAAGGATGACCTATGAGTCAGGGAGTTATTGATTAAGTCAAGGAATGAAATGTGGGAGAACATCTTATTTAAATCAAAAATCAAATCATAGTTCCCCATGGGTTTAGGAATAGTCTTAGTTTTCAGGATGTTTGAGGGATGAAGAATCATAGGTTGGTACTCTCTAGTGTGAGTAACAGTGTTTTCCTATTATTCAACTTCTAATTCCATGACTCCTATCATTATGGTTTTACCTTGCACTCCCAATTTAGGAACAACATCAATGTTTATAGTTCCAAAGGTGGAGGCTTTGGCATCATGAGTACATGTCATCATGGGTTGATTATGTTGAATTGGGTGGTTTTATGGGCCACCATGCTATTGATTTTGGGTAATATGTGTTTGAGGTTAGGAAAGGGATTTTGTTATATTTGGATATTATGATTTTGAGGGGTGACAAGACTAGTTTAAAAGGCATGGGAGTTTGTACCATCATTTCCTAGGAACATGGCAACAAATGTCTACCTTTGATCTTCTAGGATTTTTTGGATAAATTTATTATACTCCTTATAGTTCTGAGTGTCTTAGAAAATAACTCAATGGAAGAGAAAATAGACATTGGGATTATATTCCCTATGCCTAGTGTTCTACCCCTATTTCCCAAACCCTTATTGATTGTTTTGTTGGTAAAAGGTTTGGTTCTGAAACTAGGGGAATTATTCAATAGGATGGTATTGATTTTGATTATGGTTTTGGTGATGAACATTGCATGGTGGAAGTTAGTTAAAATCAATTGCATGAATGATAAGAGGGAGAGTTTGGCTCCTATCACCCACATTCTTAGTGACATTAGTGTTTTTTTATAGATTGATATTGATTATTATTTATAAGGTTAAGATTCTTGTTGTAGTTAGTGACACCATTAGTAGTGGAATTCTTGTTTCAATTTAGGACCTTGAGGCCTTCGTTATTGGTATTGTTTATAATTTCACTTTGAAATCCCCCATTTTTTTGGTTTATGGTGATAATACACCCATTGGTCCCATAAATTCATCAAACACTATCAATAGCCACCTAGTTAATCCATAAGGCGCTCTCAAGAGCTTCTTCATAGGATTGATATAGGAGTTTTTAGACATCCTCCCTCTTTTCCTTGTTAAGGGAGTGAATTAATAGATTGCATAATTACCATTTATCTATGTTATGTCCACTGGTAGAAGAATATAAGACCTACCACCATCTTGTGATGAAATGGGAAGATAACTCATTGTGTTTCTACTTGATGTGCAAGAATTCTTGTATGTCGGTATTTAGGAGTTTGTTCATATTGAAAGTTTTGACAAACTCAACCATGAGTTTATGAAAATAATGTATAAACCTCGTAGAGGTGATAAAGCCAATTGATCACTATTCCTTCTAGGATTTTGGAGGAAAATTTTGTAACAACCCCATCCGAAGGTAAGAATTCCCAAATGGTTGTAGTGTAATCTTTTATTTGTGCATTGGGATCTCCCTCCCATTTGAACTTGGGTTGGTTAGGTAGGGGGTGTAGGAGAAGAACCCCTCATGTGTTGGAATTGATAGGATCCTTAAGGTACTCAGTGTATGTCCACATATTGCTAAAGTTAATTATTGTTATGATAGGACTAGATTGGCAAGGTGGGATCATATAGGGGTTAGATTGATAACCACTAGGAGGAAAAATATAAGCTTGATAATGCAAATTGGAATAAGCTAAAAAAATTATCCGGTTGAGTGTACTTAGAATACATATGAAATTGAGGAATATTTTTAGATGTAGAGGTATGGTGATTTGTTTTGTTGGGGTGTATGTGGTTTATACGTAACCTAATGTTATGTAAGGTGGGATATAGATTATCTATGGAGGGGGAGTATACATGGGAGGCATGTAACTTATAGGTGTAAAAAATGGTGTATTGTTGGCCACCACCTCATTTTTCAAATCTGGAGTATAAATGTATATGCTCCCCATTGGGTTTTGAATAATATATTGATATGATGAATAAATTTTATAAGAATATAGTTTTGGGACCCCATGGGAAAGGATATTCCCAAGGTGTTGGTGAGAGACATGGTTTTGTGGGAGCATGTGCTCATGCTATGGTGGAAGCATGTATGGTGGTTATTGTGGTTTTTAATCAGTCATCACTTGGATGAGATAAGGAGAGGAATGATATTGTGTATGATAATTCGAGACCGTCCCCTCACCCAGAGTTTTTTGGTTATTATCCAAGTCCTAAATGTGACCCACCAGGGTGTTAATGAGTTAATTTAGGTCAACATTGGTGTTAGGCCTAGGAAACTCCTGTATAGGAGGGGTAGAATCATGAGATGGGTTATTCTAAGTAAATTGGTTTATGGTGAGATCCATGGGGGTAGTGGTTGTGGTTTGTATTGATGGGTTAGAGGGATATTGGCTCTAACTAGGGAGATGTACAACCACTTGCATGCAATTAACCTCATCATCCAAGTGGTAGATCCTTCCCAAGTAATGATCATACTTAGCAATGATTTATGCATCTAGGATTTGTAAGTTGTTTGATGGCCTAATATTCATGTGGGGATTGACTATTCCCCCTAGTAAGGGTCATAACATTGGAGTTGAGGTGGTTACTTATAGTTTTAAATAAATCTCATATTTTCTATATAGAAACCTCACTCCTGGTTTGGGTGTTAGGATGAGAGTAATCATAGAATTGGTAGTCTATGTTAGTGTCAAAGGTCAAGTTTTCCCAAATCATTAATTAAGGCTCACTATAATTGAGTTGGATTCTCATGTACCTCTCTAGGATAAGAGATCTACTAATGTCATGTCTAAACATATTATGTGGGTATATGAATACCCATAAAATAAATGGAAGGAGGAAGGACAATGGAGAAGGGATAAAATGGTAAATTTAAATGATATAATTCCTTCACATCAAGTTTACCAATTAATGTAAAAATGAATAACACATGACAAAATTTTGTACTCGACTCCTTAAGGTCAAGCTGAGGTAGCCCACGTAATGGATGGGCTATAGATTGGGTTGGTTATTCAATGGAATGAGATTTGGATTAGGTGGTGGAAATGGGTTCTCATGATGGAAAAAAATACCTTATAATCATCATGGTGCTCGTTAAAAGTGTCAAGTTATGTAGAAACAGAGCTCCAAGATCCTTTAGTCTCTAAGATCATTAGGAGTTGAAGCTCTTCGTTAATGCTAAGACTAAGAAAATGGGGTAGATTAGGCCAAATGAATTATGGAATGAGATCAAATTTGTCAAGATAGTTAATGTCATACACAAATTTGAATCATATAAGATGAGTCTAGACCCGAGGAGAAGGAAAGGGACTGGGAAACTAGACTTCGATAAGGTTGTAATGATGACCCCTATTCTAAGGGAGGATAATGATTAGTGGATCAAGAATTCATTATTTTTATTATAAGAATTTTATATAGTAGAAAATTAGTTGATGGATTGGGGTATAATTTAAAATCTCTCTTAAGCTCAATATCAATATCGGACTATATGTTAATTATGGGGTTAGGTGTCGTAACACTAGGTAAAAGACCTTTTCTAACAAGACCAGGTATTCTAGGAAGTGTCATCTAAGAGGGATTATGAAATATGTAATAATATGAGCTTATCTATATACATAATTTAATTAATTTATATGTTATTATAAGCAAGGTTTTTATTTTTGCCTTGTATGGATGGATAAGGCTTTTGGCAATGTTTTAGTTGTTTTTATTCTTTTTGACTTGGGTTTTTTAATTGGAAGTGAAATTCTTGCTTTATGAAATTTAAATGTTGAAATTAAAGAAATTAAAAACTGAAAATTAATGGAACCAATTTTTTTTTTAATCCTTTTGTAATGATTTGACAATGCATGCAAAGAGAGAAGAAGATATCTACCCTATTATGAAAGATTCTGAATTTTTCTAGCTTCATCTGAATACAATCTAAGTGAGGGTCATTTTGTAGTTTTATTTTTTTGTTTATTTTTGGATATGTGTGTGTGTGTGTGTGTGTGTGTGTGTGTGTGTGTGTGTGTGTGTGTGTGTGTGTGTGTGTGTGTGTGTGTGTGTGTGTGTGTGCGCGCGCGCGTGCAAATAATTCAATAAATAATCTATACTGAAACAATAACACTCTAATACTTTTACAATTTCCTTGCACACCAACAAACTAAGCTAGCTTTGCAACTTCCCTAATTACTACATGAAAGTTTTAAATGATTTGTTTGAAAAGAAGCAAGAGATACAAGTTATTATTTTTATATCTATATGAATAATAAAAACACTCAAATTAATCTAAAACAATGATAAAATCATAAATTATGAAATCATCTTGTTTACCTAGAATTTGTCTAGAGTTTTATTTTTTTCTAGTTCATTGTTTTTAGAGCAATGGAGCTTTTTTTTAATATAAAAACTAACTACTATGTTAGATGAAATTGTATGAAAATTTTCCTAAAATCTTCCTAAATTTTTATTTCAAGATTGTATGATAATTAAATTAAATCTACTGGGAGAGATGCAAACAAAAGAATCTATCTACTATTTTTTTAAATAACAAAGATGGGAAAAGGACTAGAGTTATTTCTTATATAATTTTTTTAAAAAAAAAAAAAATATTTAATAAAATACAATAATTAATACTAATATAATATAATCTACTATAATAAATAAAAAAATCTAAACTAAGAACCTCCAACCTGGTCCTAATGTAGACTAGTTGGAAATAATAAATTTGTTACATTATGGTCTTCAGAATGTTGGCTCCCTTTGCTCAAATGAATATGTTAGGAAATATCAAACAAATAGGATGAATAAATTAATTTCATAAATTGGATAATAATATAATATACAAAACTCAAAACAAGGAATAATTGACTGTGGTTAGTTGAAGACACCGTTTACACACATCAAGTTGCAAGAACAATGGCTCTTCCTATCTAAAGCTATGTAGTCAAACACAGAAGTAATCAAAGAAAATATCCAAATAAATTTGACCAGAATATGGTTTTAAATTATTTAAAATTATTAAGTTTATAAAGCAAATATTTGGATCCAAAATCAAGCCAAAATTGGCTTACTTGTAGAAGAGTAATGGAGCTTGCATAGAGTTTAATTGAGTTGAATTGGGATTTGAACTTGGGAGGGACTCAAAATGATTTAAAATAAAAGAGGGAGTGATCTGAGCCAATTGGAGGTGAAATTATGATCAATAAATAAATAAGCATGAAAATAATCATGTAAAACACGTCAAGGAATGATTCACGTGAGCTAAATTTAGAAGATGAAAACACCCCTATCTGTAGGGCGATTACGTAAACAACACTTCTAGGGATGAAACTATCTCTCCATATTATATATATGTTGATATTTTTAATATGAAACAACCCTATTAGGATGGAACCAACGTGGAAGTTTATATAAATTTTTTGATGAACCCATCACCAAGGCGATGGTTCTTTAATCGCATAGGGTGGTTTTATCACCTGAAAGGGTATTTCTATCACCAATGAGAAAAGGGATAAAAATGGGATAAGGTAAGTTGCAAGGGCCAACAAAATGGGGGTTTTGGTAGACCTTATAGAGAGATGGAATAAAAATATTATAGATTATTATAGATTTCCCATTTGAGCATTATTATGAGGTCATTGCATCACCATCAAACCTGTTGTGTCAAAAATATCACATTGTGCAAAAATTGGGTGCATATAGACACCATGCTTATTAGAACATTTTTTCATAGCATGCATTGATTTTTGAAGGAATCCATGGGTTCTTAAAATCCTACACATATAATTTTTCTTATTTGTGAGTCTTTCTCCTTTTCTTTCCTATACAACCTCATGCTTCCTTGTGCTAGTTTCTATTTTCTTCTACATATACAGTTAAAAAAATGATTTTATAGCATGATAATATATATATTATTATAGAGGCATCATACCCAAAGCATAATATATAATCAATTACATCTATATATACTCCACTTTACCTTTGGGGTCATTATGCCTTGCATGTTTCTCATTTTTATATTATGAGTTTCCTTTGAGATTGATTTTATCATAGTTTGCCCATGGGGGCATGACATTTGTAGTTCATTCTATGTATTATACTAAATATACATGTATCACTTTGACATTCCATATTATTTTCACGTCTTTCCTTATTATATTATTTTGGTCATTCATGTCTTTTAACACTCTTTACGTCTTGGCATTGCTTGATTTTCATACACATTATTCACTTGATTATATCTTCCACTTTGTTTTACATGACACACATTTTCCTATGGGGGCATTGTAAACATGAATTATTTGTACATACATTACAACTATGTGTTCTTATCTTAAAAATATATATTGACATATGATTGTTATCATTGAGCTATGTCTATATTTATATTATCATTTTACATTAGTATCCTTAACTTATGATTCAATTTATATATGGCCTAGCCTTTCAAGGTAATTCATTGCATCATAATCATGACATCTTGATTTTATCATACACTTTGGGACCTATATTATCTATTAGGAGTACCGTTACATAGATCACAATAGTTATTATAGTATTCATACACTTTATTGTGTTATGTTTATCATAATTTATGCTTACATAGTTCATATTTTTCCCATCTAGAGGCCAAAATATATCAACACTAGGAAAATTAAAAATGAAAAAAATGAAAAATTCAAAATTTAAAAATATTGGCATTCCAAAATTAAAAAACATTTAATTATGCATGTTACATGCTTATATGTGATATAGGTTATCATTTGACATGGTTTACACATTTTAGTTCCATGATATTGTCTTATGTGAGTGTTATGTAGATTCACGAGTTACACGATACTAGATTTCACACTATGCACCCAGATCTTAAATGGGCCAATTTTAGAGGAAACATGTCCCAGATTAGAGGCATATCCATATTAGTGGAATATTTCATAGTGATATCTATCCTTGATTTTACTTTTCTATTTTGAGTTAGATTACATTCATTATTAAATCTTTTTCTAGTATATTATACATCTATTATCACATAGATATTCTAAATTATAATTATTATTACATTGTTACATTGATTATTTTTGCATGAATGCTTACTTATGTATGCATGTGTTTATTTATTTTGCATCCTTTTTCATATATAATCCTATTTTAATTGTCTTATGAGATTCAAGTTTTGGATTAGTTTGTCAAAACTTGGATGTGGTCACTAACATTGTGTGGTCTTGACTTAAGTGCACTACATTAACTATATTTTGATTGTAGTCATGATGTCTATCATGAATTTTTAGGTATACTTGTGTGATGCCTATATTACCATGGTTTCCGATGTGACTATATCGGAGAATGCTACTTGTGTTTGTTATCATGGCTTTATCTATCCCAATAAGATGCTTTCTTGTGACATTTGGAGATATATTATGTTCTTCACATATTATTTTTACAAAATGGGGAATCATAACCTAATGTGTTTTGTTTGATATGATATTATATTTCTTACACTATATCAAAATTCAGCTCCAAAATATGAAAAATCTTTTCAAATTTTTATGATTTTTGGAAAAATAAAATGGCATATGTTTCTAAGATTATGACACACTTTTACTAATTTATTTGTCCTAAAATGTGATTTATGAAAAACTATACAATGATGGAAAGATTCAAGTTACATATGTTTCTAGGATTATAATATGGTTAGACAATTTATTTTTTCCTGATATATGATGATTTTAACCTTTTATTTTGAGATGAGTGATTACAACACAAGTTATTCATCCCTCACCTCAAAAGGGAGGAAAATATCATGCCATTTCCAAAACCAAAATCTTTAAAAAGACAAAGTTGTAGAGTGGTAAATTTTATTTACTTTCCTAATAAAAAAGTGTTTGGGTTTATGAAGACTCTTATGTAAATATTGGATATGTTTTAACACTTGTTAAACTTCTTACTAGTGTGACATTTGGATAAATATCAATCAAGTGTATTTATTCTCATGTATTATTTTAAAATTCAAAACCAAGTTGTAATTTTAAAAAAATTCAAAACATATCATGAAAATTTAACTCCATGTAGTATTTGGCATTTGTTTTAGGTACATTATCTATATAGTGTGGATGGAATCTCAACTCGAGTGTGTGTTAAAAACCCTTCATCCTTCCTTAGTTAATTGAAGTTTCGTGCTTCAATTATTTACATTTATACTTTGATGCAACCATGCATTTCACTTGCATACCCATGTCAAAGTGGGTGAATTATATATATGCTTGAATTTGGTATCATAACATGATTCCTAATGTCTTATTCTCAATTTACTCTATTTTGAAAAATTACACAATTAACCTATGTATAGGATTACTCTAGCCCCATAATAGGTATATACTTGTTCCACATATCCTAAAAAAACATATCAAATTGTATCCATTAACAAATCTAGAATATTTATCATATGCTACCCAACCCTACCTCAAAAATAGAGTTAGAATCATCTCCTTGATAGACCCTTATATTGTATGGGTCCGTACTTGACAAACCTATAAACTTATGGGTTTGTCCCTTCTTTTTTATGGGTTTGTCATGATTTCCATTATTCATGTGCCTTAATCTTGATTTTATACATTTCCATAGTTTGCCAACATGTATAAGTTATCTTAGGTTATACTATAATATATAAATATATATACAAGGTCTAATCATTTCCAGTAAAAATATACAACTCATATAGGAGATACATATCTAGACACAAACATAACATTTACAACGTGAATGGAATCTCAGCTCAAGTTTTCATAAAAATCCATTCATCCTTCCTTAGGTAAGTGAATGTGTACATTTTAATTATTTAAATTTATACTTTAATGCAAGCATGCATTTCACTTACATATGCACATCAAAGTGGTGGCATTATGTAGATGCATAAATTTGGCACAAGACCATAATTCCTAGTTTACCTTATTTGGAAAACTTATACATTTAGCCTATTTATAGGAT
Source organism: Torreya grandis (assembly GCA_037957365.1). NCBI lineage: Eukaryota > Viridiplantae > Streptophyta > Pinopsida > Cupressales > Taxaceae > Torreya > Torreya grandis. Next base: position 694,878 of record JARHVA010003789.1, read on the forward strand.
TACTCTAGCCCCACAATATATATATATATATATATATATATATCATCAATTGATCCTTAAAAACTTATCAAAATATATTCTTTAGCACATCGTACATGTTTCTCATATGACATCCAACCTTACCTCAAAAATAGAGTTCTTTGATTGACTCGTACATTGTATGAGTCCATACTAGACAAACTTGTACACTTATTATATGAAATAGATGAACAAGGGGTATGATTTGGAAGAGGTACTATCACCTCAACATACCATTCCCCTTGTTCATCTTTCAATATTCTATAAATCATCTTGGGCTTCTTCATTACATGAGGAGCAGGATTGACGAGTGCACTAAAATCAATTTCTTGAGGCTGTATTGTTTTCTTTATTTTCTTTACTACCTCATTTAACCAATCTGGGATTTTTGAACTCAGTGCCCTTTAAATATATTATTGTTCCACCTAAGCTTTATTATTGTAAGGATGTGGGTAAATTATCAAGGTTTGAGTGTATGTGGGTAGGAAATTACTTTGATCTAATATAGGTGATTCTTATTTAACTTTAGGATTTTTGAGAGAAGGTAGACTCATATATTAAGGTGAAGGCATATTCATTGGAGTATCATTTTTTTTAGACAATTGGGGAGATACGTCACCTATCTTAGGGGAATAAGACATAGGGATTATCAAAGGAGTATATGTATCTATGAACTATTGTGTGGTTTTCATGACTAGAATTTGAGAATGAACAAAATTAAGAGGTGAAGAACTTATAACACTATAAAGTCACAAATAAATTTTATCTCCTTCAACTAACCTTTTGATCTTGAGTTTGGGTAGATTATGGGTTTGGATAGCTATTGAGACCACATCGTATTTTTATTTTGGTTCTTTTATGACTTAATTATTATCTTTTCTGTAAGAAGGACCTATGAATGACTTTCCCTCTATTAATTTTTGAGGATGATGAGAACTTATATCCACATTTATCAATGGTGGAGGAAAAAAAACATTTTCAACATTAACCCCTTTGCTTCTAAACCAAGAAAGTGTTTTGTTTAACACTACTTGAATTTTGTCTTCCGAATATGTTCACTCAAATTTTATCCAATCAAATTGGGGTAGGGGTTATATTTCAACATCTTTTTCCTCATAAATTGGATCCACAATATCATCATCATCTCAAAATTATATGATAATTTATGTAATGTTATATTCAATAATTTATTCTAGGATAAAATGAGAATAATCTCATAGCCTAACATTTTTATCATTGTCATAATCCATTCAAAAATATTTAAAATATGGAACATGTTGATATGTAGTGTAGACACTTAAATTTCACCATTTAGTTTTGAAATTAAATTTAACATGCTAACATTTCCTATTCTACAATTTGAATTCAAATTAACATTGTTTCCCTCCAAAATTTGAATAATTGAGTAATTCTTAAATTAATCAATTATGCACACTTTTTTCCTCCAAAAATAATTAACAATCTAAATTTTCCACATCACCCAGACTTTCTTCACATTTATCTCAACCATGTGTTGACTCATCCAACCACCCTCCTCAACTTCCTTAATCACCTTGTGAATCACCTTTGAACATTTCAACCTCCTTAACCTGTTCTTGATGACTCACTCAACCAACTACCCTTTCTTCTCAACCCATGGAATTGGTCATCATCCTCATCGATGAGGACTAGTTTTTCATCATTGATTATTTAAATAATTAAAAATAGTCAAATAATCCTCCAATATTTGATCAACCTCTTGTATGCCTATAAATTTATGTGCAATCCATCACTTTCATCATCTTCACCTATTATAATGAAGTGCTATCAAATTTTAAATCAAATCCAAGCCATCAAAAGTTCATTTGCATACCAAAACATTACCCAATTCCCCTTTGCATTGGAGAAGGATTGAGCAACCATATTCAAACAGCAAGTAAATTTTAATCACAATGGAAAAGGTTCATGGTACTTCAATTTTTTAAATGTGTTTTATTGTTTCCTTTTATTTGTCACTTTATCCTGAGGTTGAATTGAGTTTAGAATAGGTTCATTTGTGTTTTTTTCCTTAGCTTAGTTGCATTATATATTTCCCTTCATACATTTTGGCATGTCTAGTGGGACTTTTCCTCATCTTTGCACATCATAAGCATCATAGGTGCATTTAGGAGCATAATTTAGTTGTTTTTTTAATAGTTTTCTTTATGTACATTCATTTAATCTTGGTCTTGAAAGTTTTTCTTTGCAAATACAAGTTATTTTCTAACATTTTCAAGATCATTGTATGTATTCCTATGTAACAAAAAAATCAAAGACGTCATCAGTGAAATCATAGCAACTAACAATGAGATCATTCTTTATAGTGTGTTTAGCATCTTTTTGGCAATTTTCTTTCAACTAATAGTTTTTTTGTCTTAGTTTAGCTCTGTCCCTTTTTTCTATTTTCTATTTTTCTTTTTCTGAGAAACAGCGAAATCAAAGATTTCATCAATGAAATCATAGTAGAAAACAACAAAATTGTTATTTTGTTGTTTATTTTTACCTTTTTGGCAATTGTCTTCCTACTAACAGTTTTATGTCTCAGTTTATCTCTATTCTAAATTTTTTGTTTTATATTTTGATTTGTTTCTACATAACTTCAAAATCAAGGGTTTTATCAGCAAAATCACAGAGTATAGTAGTGAAATTGTTTTCTATGCTGACATTTTTCTATTTTTTGTTTATCTATTTTCTGTGTTTTCTAAGTAGTGGAAAATTTGTGAAACTTGTCAATGAAATCATTTAAACTATTTTCAAGATCATTTTTAAAGTAATTTTTTTTAGTATTTTCCTATTTTTCACCTTTTTTGATCCCTTTATGTTAGTTTCCCTCTGTAGACAACTCCCTATTTTGGATTTCTTTCTTTATTTTATCTTGTTTTTCTCTAGTTTTTGTCTTCTGTTATAGCAATAAAAGCAAGTGTACATTTAACAAAATTGTAGACATATTCAGTGACATTGGTAACAATTTTAGTGAAAATAGAGGGTTTATTAGTGAAATTGCTACACACAATAGCAAAATTGGTAATAACTTCAACAAAATCATTAGAGGTAATGGAGAAATCATTTCTATTAGCTATTATTTTTTATTTTATTCCTAGTTTGTGAGTTTTTTGACTAATTAATAAATTTATATTTTGATCTAAATATGTAATAGTGAAATCATTCTAGAGGCTTTTTTTTTCTATTTTTTGTTGATTTTGCTAATTTTTTGTAGGTTGCCTTGATTTTCAACCATACACAAAACTTTTAACAATTTATTTGCAAGCCGCAAGTCAAAGACAAACCTTTAAAGAACCAAAAAAGCTAAAATTTTCTTTTATTTTAACATTTTTGATTTTCTATTTAAGTTTTCTAAAAATATTTTTCAAATTTAAGTTTTCCATTTTCTTTACTAACTAGCAAACATTTTGTTTTTTGAAGTTAATTAATCTTTATTTTCAACATTTGCATGCCTTACTTTTTTGTGTGTGATCTTATCTTGGCATCACATTGGTGGAAATACTTGAGAATCATAAACAAAACTTGAATTTTTTTGTAACCCGAGACCCACTTGCATGTATGTGCCTATCTTAGCATCACATTGTTAGTACTACCTAAGAATCAAAGGTAAGTGTTAGTCTTTTTATTTTTATTTTTTAAGGGCTCCGTTGACCATGGATTTCATCACCATATGGTAGGCCAAACCCCATGTACTGGTGGGGTATACAAATTGAGGACCCATTATGTTTATGTCCTAAAATGTTGTGTGTTTTAACTACATTGTGATGTGAGGGGCTTAGACGCTCCAGTATTTAGGGTTTACATAGTGACCTCAAAGTTTGATTTTTACAAGTTCAACACACTAAAATCATATGGTTGTGTTGGGCACATTAGGAATAAACCCATTTGTGTGCATCTATTAAATCAGCTTCTTCTATTATTTTGGGCCTTATAGTACCTAAAGGTATATATAAGACTCCCCTAGATAAGTTTGTTCATACTTTAAGCCTAGGAAATCCAATTCTTATAATTTAATTCATAGTGCATCGGTTAGTGGTTAGCATCAAAAAGCTAATTTTCAAGCGTTGAAAACATAATTTTCATGCACCTTTGAAATCAGAGTTAGTGGGCCATGAAAATGACAAGATAATCTATGGTTAGTGCCTTGAAATATTATGCTTTAGCTAAATCAATGGACAAATAAGTGAAAAAGAAATCCTATAGGTTATTCAAGTCCTTTTACTTAGATTGTATCACTTTTTGTGTAATTGCATGTGTGTTCAGAATAGAGCTTGTTTTTTATTCCCTTGTGGTTTACCACATGTTGAAAATCCTTAAGTGAAAACAAAATTAATTTTGAGTCTTGAAACAAACTATGATCAACAAATATTTAAAATAAAAAATTCCAATCCAAAACTCAAAATAATCTTGTTGTTAATCAAAATTTTAATCACTTTGGTCTTTTTAGAGTCTAGTGTCAAGTCCATTTTATTTGTTGAGTTGAGCCTTTTTGTTAGAAATGTCACCCATTATAAGTCACATGGTTATAATGAATAATCATAGATTAAGAGATGAGACTTTTGGCAATGACCCCTTCCAATTTGGAATCTAAAAAAACCAAATTCATCATATTGAAATGCCTGAAATACATGACCAGAGGAGCATACCAAGATGAGGGTAGTCCCAAGGCCATTTTGAATCATTCTTCATTTAACCAATACATCATGACAAACAAGAAGGAAGTTTTTCTTTAATCTTTGAGTTTAGAAGATAAATTTTAACCCAATTTTGATGTCCAAAATTTGTAATATTTAATTGTTACGAAAGAGTCTTTGACACCCATTGAAGACTAGTCTATCTCCAATGGCTCTTTAGAGGATAGTGATGCTCTCATGGGTTCCCCAAATCCTAATCCCTAAGTCTCCAAATACAAATGTAAATCCATCCTTAATGAAGAATCATCCCATACTAGTCACAAGTTTTCTATGGAAGCCCATACTTATCACATCAACTAAGTGATTGAAAATCTCTAAGAAAATTAAACAAACAATCCTTTGGTTGACCTGATTTCCAAATCTAATCTAATTATGAGTGTGAATGCAAATTCACCCTCATTTGTCAGCCAAACCAACCCAAATTTGAATACTCATTTAATTTTTCATCAACCAATCCAATCTAAACTTGAATAATCATTCAAGTTTATCAAATGTCAACTAGCCAAATCCAAACTTGAATATTCATTCAAGTTTACCAATCATGAACCAATCCAATTAAAGATTAAATAATCACTCAAGTTTACCAATCATAAATCCAACTAATCCAAAATTGAATATTCATCCAGGTTTACCAATCTATAATCAATCCAATCCAAGCTTGAATACTCATTCAAGTGATATAATCAATTCAAATCCTAACCTTCATGCTTCTCTAATCAACAACATCAATCCAAATCAAAATTCAAACTTGAATATTTATTCTTGTTCACTCATAAACTAATCAAATTTAAAGCCAAAATTGAATACTTATTCAAGTTCACCTATCAGTCCAAATTAGAATTTTACCTTAGGGAGTGTACTAAATACGTTCTCAAATCCAAGTTCTTTTGTAGGGTTAGTTTCATTACATTCAAACTACAACCAATCATTTTAAATATAATTCTATTTCCAACCAACCATTAAACCCTAACATCTATTAAAATCAAATGATTTATTTGCATCTTTTTTTCCAAATAAAAACTTGAACCAAGGTAACCCAAATCCACTTTATCCAACCAACCCTAATTCACTTAACTTCACAAATTTTAACTTCAACGCCAATCCAAACCAAATCAACCCTAACTTTAAAATCCACTCAAACCAATCCAATTTTAACTCGAACATCAATCACAACCAAAAAAAATCTAAATTAAACACTAATACAAACCAAACCAACCCTAACTTTTCCACTAACCCAGCCAATACAAATACCTTTACACAATAACAACATGTTAACCCACCCTTTAATGTATTTATTAATTAATTTGTTAACAATCCACCCCTTACCCAAGATCCATTTTCACAAACTAACACTAACACAAACATATTCATGCGTCAAACTTCTAAATTGTTTACCTCTTAAGTCAAGATAATCAATTATTGCCACACTTCATTCAATATTGTAAAACTATGAAGGACAAAGTCCAAGGCTTATAATATTGTTTTTTTCAAGATAAAAATAATAAGTTCCAAGAAATTTTTTCTTACCCATATGATTTAAATAGCATGACAACACCTTTCCCAAAACATTTTGAAATTCCCAAGTTTTAAAAGTACAAAGGTAAGGGTGATGCTAGCAATCACCTTAAATACTTTTGTATGACATGTGTTGATGTTGCTTATAGTAATGATTACATGTTGAGAATCTTTCCATGAATTCTAGGAGGTCAAGCCCTAGATTGGTTCTCATTTCTACCCAAAGGATCAATCTTCACTTTTGAAGTCCTATCCAAAAAAATTGTTCATCATTTTTCATACAATATTGAAAATGAATTGACCACACTCAACCTACATGACACTAAAAAATGTAATATTGAAACCTTTGACTGTTTCTTACAAAGATGTTAGTCATTGGCAAGCTATTTCCCATGGTCTTTCTTTGAAACAATGCTTATTTCTATTTTTATGAATAATCTTAACTCAAAATTAGTTCATAACTTACGACTTCTTGGTCCAAATGCATTTAATGAAATAATTGAAAAGGGAGTTCAAATTGAAATATATTTAATTACTAGATATGTTATCAAAATATTCAACCCTAACAATAATTACTCAATCCAAACCAACAACCCTAAGTTTTTTTCCAAGAACAATTTTTTTTTTAGGTGATGGAGTAACCAATGTCAAAAAAATACAAAACCCACCTAAACAAAAACAATTTAACACACAACCCACCAGCAACATTGCCATCCCCAATGGTAAACAAAGACAAGAAAACTACAAATGTAAGTTTACCCAATTGGGAGAATATTATAAATCGGTGCTTTGAAATTAGGTCTATGCAAACATGATTATTTGGCCTAACACCAAACCCTTTGAATAAAATGTTCCTAAACCTAGTTGGTACAAATAATATGAATATTGTGAGTTTCATAGGATTAAGGGACATTCAATTAATAGATGTATGATCCCCAAACACTATTTCCAATATCTCATAGATCATGGGGACGTATCTATCAAAAGTCAACCATCAACCATGTCTAATAACCAAAAGTTAGGAATTAAAAAGACCCATTCCCCAAACATGAACAAGGATAATGTAAGCAAAAACAAAGTATACTCCAAGCAAGTAATGTCAACCAAGCCAATCACCCTTTCAATTCCATAGTCAATTGTGTTGATAACATGGACAATCATGTTTTCATCATTATTTTACAAGCCCAAGTTTACATCGTTACCACAAGGAATGAAAAAATTACCATCCCTAGTGCTTTCTTGTTTAATGTTAGGAATAAGTATAATAATATAAACCATCTTGAGAAGACACCCACTAATATATCCATTTTATAGTTCTAAAATCTCCCTTGTATATAAATATATCTTATATAAAGTCCTCTAGGGGTCATATGTGATCCATTAAGTTTTCAAGTGTTAGTTGGAAATATATCCACTAAAAATTAGGTTAGATTTGACCATTATAATGTCTCTCATATGGGATATATCCATAATATACCTTTGTATATATAAGTTATTATCTCTAGACATATATTAAAAAGTGTGTTTATAGATAATGATTCATATTTAAACTTATATACATTAAGATTAATTAAACACTTAGGGTATCCTAAAATAACATTAGAATGAAGTATCATTATAATTAAGGCATATGAAAATAATGAGCATGAGTCTATGGGTACCATATACCTTCCTTTGATAGTGGGACCTATCATTAAAGAAACATTAGTCCATGTGCTTGACCTAGATTTACCTTACAATTTACTTCTTGGACATCCAAGGATCTATTTAATGAACGTCATACCCTCCGCTTTGCACCAATGCTTATAATTTTCTCATGATAACATGTAAGTAACTATCCCAGGTGATCCTCAACCTTTTCAATACTATAAATTATTAGAAGGGCATTATCAAAATTTAAATTATCTCTCCTTTACCAAAGGCACATTTAATCCTTTTGAGGAATCACCTAAGCTCGACAACTACATCCATATTGATACTTTATTTCAAGCACATCCCTTTGATGGTTGGTTGAATACACCATCCACATCCACTTCCACAAATATGTCATCTACAATCCAAGCACCCAATTAGACATCTACTTCTAAATCCACATGATCTCCTCCATCCCAATTCAAAATTATTGATAAAGGCATGGGCGAGTATGAAATACAAGATGATAATTACACAAGTACAATTCACATGTCTCCCAACAATCATGTTAGGCCCCATTATCAAAAGGAAACTCAATTAGTTCACAAATTTGTAAAAACATCATTTGTAAAATGTGGTCTTCTTTATGATGAACAAATTGAAGAATTGAATCTATCCTGGATTTTTTCTGATGAAATAGCTATTTATTTCCTTAACAAATAATATCCCTAGCCAAATCCATTATGTGTAAATTAATGAAATATAAAGGCAGTTGCCTTGACCTTCATGAACAAGTATTAATAAAACCTATCATGCTTAAATCCAATGAAGATACCATGGTATAGGATTTAACCCACTTAATGTAAGCATCACACTTTTTCAAAGTGACTCTTCTAGTGAGTCTAAGGTAGACTCTTCAGACACTAAAACATGTTCCATCTACAACTAATTTAAATACCTATTTATAACCAACCTATTCCATGAAAATATTTTTTCTACACTTGACCTCACATATACAAATCTAATCCAATGGGACCAAAAATCAACACCTACACTTGATCATTTTCAAAATGATGAAGCAATTTATAAATTCTTGACATAAGAGACCATATTTTGGAAGGCAACTATAATAAAGGCCTTTCCATCTAATTAGATTATTTTTCATATTTTAGGGAACTATTATCATATAATCAAATTAATATAAAAACATCACAAGAAGAATACCTTGAGGAGGAACAAAACCTTCCTTCACCACCCTCTTAATATCAAAAGAATCAACATTCCTAGTTGAAGACATAATTACAATCAATATTTAGATAGAGGAAAATATAAAAATAGTCAAGATTTCCACACCCCCTAACTCAATAATAATATGAAACATAAACCCTTTTGATTAAATAATTATTTGACGTGTTTACATGGTCTTATGTAGACATGTCAGGGTTTGATACTTCACTTCTTATGCATCATCTTGTATTTCATCTATTGCAAAACCTATAATTCAAAAACATAAAAATATGTATCCCAAAGTTGCATCTTAGTGAATGAATAACTGAAAAATAAATTGGAGGTTGGCTTTATCCATACTATAGAATACTCGTATTAAATATCTTATATTGTACATTTATCAAATAAACCAATAAGAATCAAGGTTTGTACATGCTTCAGGGTTATCAATAAGGCATGTCCCAAAGATGACTTTCCATTTCCAAACATAGACATGATTTTGGACTCTACCACTGGTCATGAAATATTATCTTTAATGGATGGATTTCTAGGTTATAACCAAATCAAAATAGTTCCTGATGACAAACACAAGACAACATTTACAACACCTTGGGGCACATTTTTATATCAATTAATGCCCTTTGGTCTGAATAATGTTAGAGTCACATATTAGAAAGAAATGAAAATTATCTTTCATGATATGGTTCATGACATCATGGATGATTATTTTGATGACATTATTTCCAAATAAAAATCTAGATCAAAGCATCTTGAAACTTTTCGTATAATTTTTTATTGAATGAGAGAATACAAGATTTTTTTGAACCCAAAGAAATGTCTTTTTTGGGTGACATATTGAATTTTTTGGGTTTTACTATTTCACACCATGGAATGGAAGTTGATCCTTTCAAAGTTTCATCTATCATGAATATGCCTCCACCCAAAAATCTCAAGCAAATTCACAGTTTGTATGGCAAACTTCAACCAATATGACAATTTATATTTCAACTTGAATATATTTGTCATCCATTCACATTCTTGCTTAATAAAGACACTCTATTTACTTGGAATGATGATTGTAGTAAGGAATTTTAAAACCTTAATAAATATATTTCCAATCCACTAGTTTAAATTTAACCTACCGTAGGCATGTTTTTCTTTTTGTACATATTAGCTATGCAGTATACATTGGGGGAATTTTGGCATAGCGTGATGAAAGTAGATCAAAATGGGCAGTGTATTACCTAATTATAAATTTGGTATCATATGATATTAATTACTCTCCAATGTAAAAATCATGTCTCATGGTTTTTTTTCTTCCCAAACACTTTGTCATTACATGCTCAGTAATCAGACTAAAATCATTACAAAAATTTACCCTATTAAATATCTCTTATCCAAACTAGCTTTCACAGACCAAATGGCTAAGTGGGTCATGCTTCTTAGTGAGTTTTATATTCAGTATGTAAATCAAAAATCAATCAAGGAACATTTACTATCATATGCACTAGTGGAGGATCCTCTAGAAGATCATACAACTCATGTTACAAATTTCATGTACGAAGTAATAATATCAATTAATGAAACCCTATTATGGAAATTGTATTTTGATGGATCTTTCAAAAATCATGGCTCAAGGGAAGGTATATTACTAGTTAATTTTAATGGTGACTTGATTCTAAATGTATTTTGAATTGATTTTCCTTGTACAATCAACATAACAAAATATAAATCCCTCATAACTAGTGTTAAACTTGCAATACAATGGGCTATCCAAAATATTCTTATCTTTAGTGATTCAAAACTCATCATAAATCAAGTCATCAATGAATTCCAATCTCTTGATGAAAAATTAATTCTATACAATAGGATGGTGGATAGCCTCAAGTTTTCATTTACACCTATACAATTTGAACAAGTTCAAAGGATTAAAATTAGAGTAGTTGATACCATGGAAACTATTAGTTCATTATTTGATCTCACAACTAAGCACAACAAATTCATTATAGAGTATTTGATGATACCAACATATGATATTGAAAATTTGAATGACATTCTATAATAACACATAATCTAGAACAAAATCACTAAAATGATCTAATTTATCTGAACACATCACATGTAGGTGTTGATTTGCACTTATGTCTCCTTGAATGAGGCAATGCATTTTATGCAATCGTTATCTTCTTATAATTCACTTCATGTCAAGTTTATGACCAAGCAAATTATTGTTCATGACCATTAAAACACTCTAATTAATTTTCACACATCATGTGTAAGTGCCAATTTATGCTTATGTATACATAAATGGGGAAATGTATCATTTTTAACTATTATCTTCCTCTGATTTAACTCCAATCAAATTGACATTTTCAACCATTTTGATTAAACATGTGACCAATTTCCAAAAATTGTAAAATATTAAATAACATCATTGAACAAATAAAATCATATTAAGAGCTTAAGTGGAAAATACATGGAAATTTATTTAATATATATTATTATAAATTCATAATTAAAAATATCTGGGCCATGACATCATCAAAAGTGTGTCAAGTACTAGGCATTAATGAAGATAAATATCAGGTTTTGTTAAGTGTTATAATTGATGTCAAGGTCAAGGTTGATGTCATTAATTTCAAGGTCAAGATTGATGTCATTGATTTTAATGTCAAGTTTTATGTCATTAATGTCAAGGTCAAGGCTGATGTCAAGATGAATCTAGTAAAGATGCATGGTGAAGTGGTATGTGACAAGGAAGCCATGTGACAAGAGAGAATTTGAAGGCAACCTATTATCTCTCTATTGAAAGATAATTTTAAGGAAACCTAATGATTATTCTAAGTTTTATTTCAAGGTTTAGTACAAGGTAAGCATGTTTGATTACCAGCCCTTGAGTATAAAGTATTTGAGAAGCCTAGTTATGATGCTAGTCATAGCATGAAGAGACCTTGTGAGAAGGTATAAGCTTGGTGGCCTAGGGAGATGAATGCATAAAGGCATAATAGAATATATTAGGTTTTTTTAGTATGCTTATAAGGCTTTGGATAACTTAGGTGAGTCTCAGGATAAACTTATATGAGTAAGACCTACAAACCTAGTATGCAACTAGTCCATCTCTAAACCTTTGCTTGGCCTAATGAGGCAACATGAGTTGTTGACAAGACATATGAAGATTTTTTGATATTTTTTGAGTATGTGAGATGTTGTATGAACATGTATATAAGGTGGAGAGTACATGTAAAGAGACTTAAAATTTAGTTTCAAGGCCTAATGTGACTTGTAATTCAAAGCCTAGAGAGCAGAGAGAGAGAGAGCATGGCTTGATAAGGTATGAGGTTCTATTTCAAAGATAATTATGAATAGGTGAGTGTTGTCAGAGGTATTTCATGTTGTTTCAAGTATGTTGACCAAATTTTAGGTCACAATTTAAAGGTTAAAACAATAAAAAGTCCTTTAAGGTCTCTCAAGTACGTAGAATGGAGGCTTCTTAACTTGAGGACTTTCAAGTGTATATTGGCATGTGTAACCTCTGCATGGGAACCTAATCTATTCATGCTAGATGGAGAATGGTCCTAGATGAAATTTATAAACATTTTTTTCTAGAATGAGGGGCTAAGCTTTATGAATTATCATTAAGACTGGAAGATGGTTTAAACCCTCAAAGAACCCAAATAGTGACCTAATGAGAAAGATATTGTTATAAAGTGATTAGAATGGTTTGGTATGAATATTTAAGTGATTGGATGTTGTATTTAGTTTTCCCAATGATCCAGATATCATTTTTAAAAAGTTCATAAATTAGACTGAAATAAGTACCATCACATAAGACTCATCAAGATCTTTCCAATGATATGTGAAACTCTAAAAATAGAGCTCATTTGCTCCTTGTGTATCCAGTCTAAGTTCTAGTCAAAAAAGGTCAATAGGTGGTCAAAATTGGTAAAACTAAAAAAATGATGATCTTGGAACATTCATGAACTAGTTCCATGGTGTAGAGCTTGTTGAGAGCTTTTCAGCACATTTTTTGATTCAAAAAATGGAGTTCATATGTGCAAGTTATGACCAATCAAAGTGATGATGTGGCCATAAAGTGACATGGCAATAGAGATATGTGTCAAAGGAAAAGCAATTTTAATATGGTTAGAATATAAACCATCATATATTGGGGAATAATTATCACCCCATATTTTTAAATACATGGGATATTATTAAAATTCCATATTAAAATGTAAAGGGAAAATATAAATCCCATAAAAAATGGTGAAATGGGATATTATCCAATCCCATCAAAAAAAGTGGGGATAATGAATAATATCACTATTTGTGCACCTCCAACAAGTATATAAAGAGGCGAGGGGTTATTTTTAAATCATTAGAATTAGAATTATAATTGGAATTGGAATTCATTCTAAGGTTCAAAGCTCTCATGGTAGAGCTAGATCCAGAGCTGAGAGCTGAGAGCCAGAGCTAAGAGCCAAAGAGCTGAAAGTTGAGAGCCAAAGCCAGAGCCAAAGAGACAAAGACCTAAGAGTTAAATATGCAAAGAGTTGAAGAGATGAGATCTGAGAGCTAAGAGTTAAAGAGCCAAAGCTGAGAGCCAAAGCGAGAGCTAGTTCCAGCCATATGTTGAGTTTCCTGATTTGAGTTCATTTGAACCATTTTTTTAGTCTTGAAGTACGTCTTTTATTGGATAACTTCAAGAACATGAGATTACTTTCATGAAAAGAAGGTGGAAGGTCCATCCATGAGTTATGGGACTTTTTAAAGGTTTGTTGCTAAGTTTATGGAGTCTTAGAGGTGTGCTTTAGGAAAGTGAAAAATTTGTCTAAGATTTTTGGGATTCTTTGAAGGGCTGAACATACACATTTATAAGTATTCCAAGAATGTGAAGAATCTATCTAAGAGCTATGAGATTCTTTGAAGGTCCATAACATGTGAATTTATTATTATTATGTAAGGGTTGTCTTGTACTTGCAAACATTTAATAATAAATTGGTTTAGCTAATTTATGAACCTAAAGACATAAGCATTACCAAACTCTGTAATCAATGCTTGTGCAATGTGGTTGGTATTCTTGCATTGCTTTTTTTAGTTGATTATTTTAGGGATTATTTTTGGTATATTTAATAAATTGCCTACAAGGATCCAAGGTAAACCTTTAAATAAAAATTAGTGCCATTTTATGGATCAAGTTTGGTATCAGAGTGGGTTAAGATCAATCTTTTAGGACTAGATTTGCAATGGATATGTATCATAGTGGTTCCACTAGAGTAACATAGATAGAGGAAATAATCCTACTATCCTAAGTACTACTTAACATTCAAAATCCCTAGTTTGATAGGGGACACCATTTAGACATCTAAAAATTGTCTTACGATCTATGAGAGCCTCCAAATAGAGTGTTTCAAATATTTAAAAAGGATGTGTGGTTAGAATTATGTTTGATGGGGACATAAAAATAGGCTATGTGATCACTGACATTGTATGTCAATTGGGATTTCCAACATTGCCACTGATGTATGCCAAAATAGTTGGCATGTAGAATGGCATTGTCCAAGTTATGGAAACATGTTATTACACCTTATGATTTGTATTTAGGAGATAGTTCTAAGATATGGTGACTCTTGATATCATCCCATTGGAGATGAATGAGATGGTTCTGGGAGATGTGTATCTCTTCACTCAGCAAGCATATTTCATAGATGATGGCACAGAGCTTCACTTAGATCACACTTGGATCATGAAATTTAATATAGGGTAGGTCTCTAGACCCAATCACGATGATTCCAATCAAACATTGGACTTGTATGTACTAGGTGACCATCAATAACCTGAAGGCAAGCCGCATGATGATCCATAGGGCAACTACTGAAGGAGCTAGGCCCACACCAAGATTTAATGGCTAGTAAATAATCTTAGGTGGTAGTTAAAGGATTTTGAGCATCTTTTTTTTATCCATTTATATATGCTCATATAACCAAAAAATAATAATGTGCTAGTAAGGATTTATGAATAAGACCCATGCAAGCAGTATTGTGACATACACCATGCATAGTTTTTAAAGACCCAAGAGGCACTGTTTGTATTTTTATATACATGCATTATAAAAATTATAGTTTTTTGGTTGTGGAGTCACTTGTAGAGAAGAATTGAGTGAATGCTTTATCATAATCAAGTTATCTTCTCACATTTGGGTAGACATTTTCCAGTAATGATGGTATATGCAGATTAGGGTATGTTATATTCTTATTTCTATCAAGTGTTATTCTATAGAGAACAATTTAGTAAACCTAAGAAACACTAGATCCACATGTGTACTTCTATGTAGAGGCCATTGAGGTTGTGCAGTAGAAGATGACATTGATGGATGTGCTATTATCCACATATACTTTTGTGTAGAGGTCATTGAAGCCATGTAGCAAAAGAAGACATGGATGCACATACATAATCTCAAATCTGTGTAGAGGCCCATTATAGTTGTGCAATAGAGGAGATTCAAGATTTTAGTTTTATGTAGAGGCCCTTGGATAGTCATGTAGTAGAGGAGAACATGGATAAATGTGTGAAATCTCATATCTATGTAGAGGCTCATTAAGGTCATGCAAGAGAGGAGATTTAGGATCTTAGATATGTGTAGAGGCTCATTTTAGTTGTGTAGTAGAGGAGATCATGAGGCTTATCTATATAAATGCTCTTATGAAGCTGCGTAGTAGAGGAAGTCATCGTATTCTAAACCCTAGTTTTGTATAGAGGCTATTGTTAGTCATGTAACAGTAGAGGGATTATAGAAGATGTGATTAGTCAGTTATTCCAAGCATTGTAGGCATAATTTTGAAACTTGAGTAGACCAATAAGACTCATCAAATTATCTTCACAACCAATTGGCATTTCAATTAGGTACTAGCTTTTGGTGGACACAAGCCTTCTTAGTGAGGAGGTATGATCTAGAGATCATTTCAAAAAAGTTCCCAAATCAAACTGAAATCTATATTATCACATAGGACTCATCAATATCTTTCCAATGGTATGTTGAACTCTGAAAATAAAGCTCATTTTCTCTTTGTGCATCTAATTTAAGTTCTAGTCAAAGTAGGTCAATAAGTGGTCAATGTTGGTCAAACTATAAAAATTGATGATCATAAAATGTTTATGAACTAGTTCTATGGTGTAGATCTCATTGATAGATTTTTAGCACCTTTTACATTTCAAAAAATAGAGTCTGTATGTGCATGTTATGACCAGTCAAAGTTATGGTCAAAGTGATGATGTGGCCACAAAGTGGCATGGCAATAGAGTTACGTGGCAAATGAAAAGCCATTTTAATATGGTTAAAATATAAACCATTATATCTTAGGGAATAATTATCACCCCATATTTTTAAATACATGGGATATTATTAAAATTCCATATTAAAATGTAAAAGGATAATATAAATCCCATAAAAATTGGTGAAATGGGATATTATCCAATCCCATCAAAAAAGTTGGGGATAATGAATAATCCCACTATTTGTGCACATCCAACAAGTATATAAAGGGGTGAGAGGTTATTTGGAAATCATTATAATTATAATTGGAATTCATTTGAAGGTTTCAAAGCTCTCAAGGCAAAGCCCAAGTTAGACCCAGAGCCAGAGCTGAGAGTCGAGAGCCAGAGCCAAGAATCGAGAGTTGAAGAGCTGAGAGACGATAGCTAAATCCAAATATGAAGAGATAAATAGCTAAGAAATAAATATTTGAGAGCTGAAAATATGATCTAAATATCTAAGAGTTGAGATCCAAGAGCTGAAGAGATAAATATCCAAGAGCTGAAGAGCTAGAGCTGAGAGCTAGTTCCAACCATATGTTGAGTTTCTTGATTTGAGTTCATTTGAATCATTTTTTAAAGTCTCAAAGTAATAATTTTGGTGGATAAATTTAGGAAAACAAGATTAATTTCAAAACAAGAAGGTGAAAGGTCTATCCATAACTTTTGGGAATTTTCAAAGGTCTATTGTTGAGTTTATGTAGTCTTATAGGTGTGCTTTGGGAAAGTGGAAAATTTGTTTGAGAGCTTTGAGATTATTCAAAGGGAAAAACATACACATTTATAAGTGTTTTTTTCTTGTACTTATATATATTTAATTATGAATTGGTTTAGCTAATTTGTGAACCCAGAGACGTAGGCATTGCCAAACTCTATAATAAACTCGTGTAGTGTCGTTGGTATTCTTACATTACTTTTCTTTAAGTTGATTATTTTATGAATTAATTTCAATTATTTAATAAATTTCCTATAAGGATCCAAGGTAATTTTTTTACATGAAAATTAGTGCCAGTTTACGGTTCACCCAAACACCTCTAGGTGTGATTTTTTTGTTAAGTGAGTGACTGGACCCTGCAATAAAGGCCTTATTTATTAAATATTTGCTATAGAAATCAAAGTTGACCAAGTCAAAGTTGATAAATAGATGAAGGATAAATATTAAGACTTTTATTTTATGTCCATGGTGGTTTATAATTAGGTTATATCCCTCAAAAGTGCTAAATTGGTCTTACAAGTTGACAAGTCGCTAACAGGCCTAATGGTGCAAAAAGTGAGAAAAATACGTAGAAGTGAGAAGGTGATTAGGGATGTGTTATCATGGATTAGGTATGAATCCATGTGCATGGATATGTTTTTAAATACCTGTAATATATTTTAATATTAGATATAATATTTAGATATCATTGTATATGATGAAAATGGTGCTCATATGTTGACCTGTCTAGTTAAGATGAGATAGTGAGGTATAGGACTATGAGATTGGTCTGCAAGACTAATATTGTAATTTCAACATGTCATATTTCTATCTTATATTTTTATAATGATGTAATAATATCATCTAAATGCATTTAAATTCTTTAAAAGTGTCTACACAAGTGTGGAAGGTTAAAATCACCATGACTAGTCTTCAAGGTAAATTGGCAATTTTGGGTAAGCAAATTAAAATGATGAGTTTGAGGTTATATGTCCTAAGATTAATTATCAAATGTATATGATGTATTTTTTTGGAAAATTTATGTCCTATAAATTATTTTTATAATATTTTAGATCTAGTGAAAATGATTGAAATGTTGAAGATAAAAGGGGTTGACTAGTTCAAGTTTGATTGTGTATATTGAAGACAAAACATTGGTCTGCAAGACTAATATTTGGATTAGACCTTGTGATCCTTATAATTCAAAGTGATATATATTTTTTAAATAATATATTTAATTTGGCATAGTTCATAGTAAGTATTCTTTCAGGTGTTGAAGGTCAAATTTTCATGACTGTGTTTTGAGGCTAGTTGATAGTTCTGAGTGGGCTACTTGTAGAGAAGGGTTTGAGTAATTTTACAATATGTTGGTAAGTTTAAATAATATGGTTATGAACATGAGATAATTTATATTTTTTATATAGTATTTTATTCCATGGTTTCTTGTAAAATTTATATTTATGCTTTAGTTATTTAAGGTAGACTTTCTAGGTATGCACAGGGCTAATATGAACAATACTAATGGTGTGCTCCAAGTAGTGGTTTGAGATAAAAAGGGTTCTTAAGCCTAGTTTTTTTTAATCCAAGTATTCCATTTGTATATATAAATATTTTTTCATCCCATTTATTTTTTCCCACACATAATTTGTGTTATCTTGTGTTCTTATGTTTCATGTTTATATAGTTGATTGCTTATGCATTGTTTGATCCACATTCTTGGATAAATGTTCATGAATGCTTAAGTGTAATTGAAATAAAGGTGTTTGAATATTTATTAAATAAATCCCCCCAAAATATCATTCATTTTTATTACAACATTTGGTATCAGAGCCTGGTCCTTTGAAACAGGTCTAAAAGCCTAAAGGAAGATCTTAGAAGCCAGGATGGCTAGTCAACAAGCTCAAAGTGGTTTCTCTACCAGTAAGGCTTAATTAATTAATGGATATAATTATGTATTTTTTAATTTAATGATTAATTTATATTTTATGTCTCAAGGTCTTGATATTTGGAATTCATTTGTGGATGGCTATAGTGCTCCTCCTATTCCATCAATTGATGCAGCAGGTAAGAAAGCTAGTGAAAATAAATCCAAGGTAATGAATGTTATTCTTTATGGCCTATCAGAGGAAAATATTTTGAATGTAATTCACTATGAATCAGATAAAGATATATTAAAAAAAAATTAAGACTATTTATGAAGTAGACACCAAGGTGAAGATGGCCAAGTTACAGACCCACCAAAGATAGTTTGAAACACTGAAGATTAATAAATATGAAATCATTGCATATTGTTGTCAATATCATTAGAGGAATTAGATAAGAAGTGAACAAATGTATTATTTTTAAAAAAGTGTTGAGATTAATAACTCCTAATTTTTACTCTAAGGTGTCTATAGTAGAAGACATGAAATATTTGGACAAGCTAGAGATGGATGGGCTTCATGGCATTTTGACTGCCTATGATATGAGAACTAATGAAGGAATAACTCCAAAGAAAGAATAAGATTTCAAAGTTGAGAAGAAGTAAAAATAGAATAATTTCAAAGATGAGGAATGCTTAGATGTTAATTATGATCAACTGATAGCCATGTTTATAAGGAAGTTGAGGTTTAGATCTAGTAAGTATAAGGGTAAGTTTCCCTTCAAATGTTTCAACTATGGCAAGATTAGTCTCTTTTCATCCAAATGTCCTAAAAAGGATAAATATGAGAATGATGAATAACATAATGAACATCATGTAGATGACAAGAAAACCTATAAACCTGATAAACATAAGGAGTTCAGGAATTATGAGGCCAAGAAAAGAACTTTCAAAAACAAGAGAAGTTTTTATACTAAAGAATATAACTCTTTTGATATAAGTGACTCAAGTGCATCTAAGAGTGATTATGGCATTATTGAACCTGAACATGACAATAATTAAACCTTATTAATGGTCATATAATTAGAAAATGAGGGTTGCTCAAAAGGGAAAGGCCTTATGGTTGATGTAGAATCAGATGAAGAAGAATCTAAAGTGAACCTTGAAGCAGAGTTGGTAAGTGCCTTAGAGGGGTTGAATTTATAAAGGAGAAAGAATAAAAAAATAAGATCACTAGTTAAGGACTATTAGGAGTAGATTGGCTTGTTTGAGGAAAGGCTGAGTAACACTTCCAAGGAGTATGATGAGATCATTAATCAATTTGAGGCACAAATGGATGTATTTAATGCAAGCTTAAAGGCTAAAGAGGAAGAATGCATCAGGTATGAAACTAAATTAGAATCCTTGAAAGCAAAGTTAGATCAAGCATCTAGCAAGGTGAAGAGCTTTGTGAAGTTTGTAAAAAGCACTGTGACTCTATATGATATCTTAAGTAGTCAAAAGTCTGCAAGTGACAAGACAAGTCTTGGTTTCAATGAAAACTAAAAGGTGGCATCTCAAATATAGAGAGGGATATTAAAGACAAGAAGGTAAACATGAAAATAACTATCAAATAGCCTAATTTTATAAGGTATTCTAGTTTATTCAATGGTTACTATTTTATATGTATTTAGTTTGGTCATAAAGCAAGAGAGTATAGAAGACCCTCCAAGAATGAGTATCATGAAACTATGAAAGGAGTCACAATTCACATCAATCAAATGGTATGAATAAATTGGTTTTCTAAAAATATCATAATATAGGAGACATTGTAGGATTCTATCCTAATAGATTTAAAAGGTCATCAAGTCAAAACACGAGGTTTGAAGCTCCTAGAGTGTAAGAAATAAGGCAAATGAATGTATGGAAACCAAAAATAGTGAACATGAGTCATGATCAATCTACAAGCTCAAGTGGAATATTTATTGTGATATATCATGATTTAGATGTAAAATAAATTCAACAATGTATATTTTATCTCACATTGATGATCAAATGATTGATGAGATATCAAACCTATAGTATCAATCAAGCCTAAAAGGATATTGAAAGATATTCAGTCTTGTGAAAGAATGGAGATATGGGAATCTCCTAAATTGGTGTTCTTTTAGTGATCTATGGAAAGGGCTGACTTAATTAGGATTCATGAAGACACTCTTATATTATAAAATGTATGGTGGATGCTTGGTTTAAGGAGGAGATATTCAGGTTGTTGACTGAGTTTTATCTTTGTTGAGAAGTAGACTTGTGTTATGAGTTTATTTGAAGGACGTATGCATGAAGTAAGGGGGAGAATGTTCTTGTGTTGCTTCATAACCTATGTTGTAATAAGGTGTGATTCTAGATGGTAGTTTTTTGAATACCTTTTATCATTAATGTCAAAGGGAGAGAAAGTTCAAGAAGGGATTTTTACCAAATTGGGGGAGATGAGAGTGCTCAAATTGAATAATATTTTGCCATCAATGACAAAGGAGGAGTTTATTGAGAAGTGTTTTTAGTGATGGCAAGGTAAAGTTTGATGTCATTGATTTAGAGGTGAAGGTGTATGTCGTTAATGTTAAGGTGAAGGTTAATGTCATTACTTTCAATGTCAAGGTTGATGTCAAGATGCATGAGGAAGTGGTATGTGACAAGGAATGTAATATCCCCTCCAAACAGGAAATATAGCAACACAAAAAATCTGAACCAAGATATAATCGCTGTTGAATAAATTCAGAAAGATCACAATAATATAGTCTCTTAATAACAAATTACAGATTGTATCACTTGTCCTTCTAAATTATTACAATTGCAGTCCTCTAATATGCATATAAATATGAAATACAGTCTTGAAAACCCTGGCTTTGCAAATCTGGAAGTGCAAATTGAATTCTGGAAAGTCTCGGCCCTTCTATGTCGACACACAGTCATCGTCGTCGGTCGATATCTCGCCGACGTCGGTCACTGTCGGTCGGCTTTCTGCCGACGTCGGTCTTCAGTCGACCGATGTCGGTCACTGTAGCCCTTTCTCTGCCGAGGTCAGTGCCTGATGCGCTCTGTACGGACCTGTATGGACTTGGTACGGCCGCCAACCTGTCTCTTCTTAACCCCTGATAGCTGAACAGCCTGATCTCACGAATATAGATTCTAACACAAGATCTATCTCTGTATAACTTATTAGATCAAAACTAAATAAAGAAAATACCTGGAAAGCTCTGTGATAAACTTCTGTGTGAAGTTATCTCTCAACCCTAGAATTCTGTGATAACTTTTGGATGAAGCTATCTCTTAGATCTGTATCTCTGTGATAACTTCTGGATGAAGCTATCTCTCAATTTGGCAATAAATCAGCTGATATCTCACAGCCTCTAAATCACACACAATGAAGAGGGAACGTTCTCCACTGCAATGGAATCCTGGAACCCTTGGCTCAGTCTTCACAGAAGAATTTCTTCAAATCAATAATCAATTCATACATAATGAACAATGGCCTCCATGAGAAACCCTTATACCCTCAAAAAGATATGCTTGCCCTAATTAGGGTTTTCTTAAATTAGAATTAGGGTTTCTAATTAAAAATAGGCTAAATAATTAATATTTGATTAAATCAATCAAATATTAATATCTCCCTCAATACATGTCGGATCCACGAACCGATCGAAGCTAGTGAATCAAGGAGTGATTCCGCACATAACCATACCACAATAAAGGCGCTCCGCTGCATATCAAATATCCCTAAAAAGTAGGAGCTCAGGCCAAATGTGTCTGAAATACCCTGAATGAAAATCAAATGTAGAAATCCTGTGAATCAAAGTCGAGCCAAGCTCCATTATGACCCTCTATCCATCTTATTAGCCTACGAAGGTCGCATAATAGGCTAATCATCAAGACTGTCAATGTCCCTGAAAAAGGGGACATGACAAGGAAGCCATGTGACAAGATAGAATTTGAAGGCAACCTATTGTCTCTCTATTGAGATAGAATTTTAAGTTAACCTAATGATTATTCTGAAGTTGATGTTAAGGGTTTAGTATAAGGTAAGCATGTTTGAGTACCATTCCTTGAGTACAAAGTACATGAGAAGCCTAGTCATGATGATAGTCACATCATGAAGAGACCCTATGAGAAAGTATAATCTTGGTGTCCTAATGAGATGATTGAATAAAGGCATAATAAGATATATGATTTTATTTAAGTATTTTTATGATTCTTTGGATCACTCAAGTGAGCCTTAGGGTAAGCCTTCAGGGGTAAGATCTATAGACCTAGTATACAACTAAACCATCTCTAAACCCTACTTGACCTAATGAGGCAACATAAGTTGTTGATAAGACATATAAAAATTGTTTGACATTGTTTGAGTATATGATATGTTGTATGAACATGTATATAAGATGTAGAGCACATGTAAAGATACTTGAAGGTCAATTTCAAGGCCTAATGTGACTTGCAGGTCAAAGCCTAGAAATAAAAGAAAGAGAGCATGTCTTAATAAGGTATGAGGTTCTATTTCCAAGGAAATTATGAATAGGTGAGTTTTTTATAGGTTTTTCATGTTTTTTCAGGTATGTTGACCAAATTTTAGGTCAAAATTTAAAGGTTAAGGCAAGAAAAAGTGCTTTAATATATCTCAAGTGCATAGAATGGCTTTCAAGTGTTCATTGGCATGTGTCACCTATTAATGGGAACATAATATATTCATGGTATATGGTTAAGGTTCCTAGATCAAATTTACAAGCATTATTTTCTAGAATGAGGGGATAATATTTATGAATGATTGTTAAGGTTGAAAGATGATTTAAACCCTAAAAGAACCCAAATAGTGACCTAATGAGAAATATCTTTTTCTAAAGTGATCATAATCATTTTATATGAATATTTAATTTATTATAGGTTGTATTAAAATCTCATAAACACCTCCATGTGTGATTATTTTTTTAGGTGAGTGTACCCTACATGAAAGGCCTTATTTCTCAGAGATTTGTTGTATAAATCAGATTTGACCAATTTAAAGTTGATAAATGAATGGAGGATAAATATTGAGACTTTTATTTTATGTATATGGTGGTTTTTTATCAGTTTATATCCCTTAAGAGTGTTATATTTATCTTACAAGTTGACCAGTCGCTAACAGGCCTAATGGTGCAGACAGTGAGAAAACTAGGTAAAAGTAAGAAGGTGATTAGGGATGTGTTATCATGTATTAGGGATGAATAAAAGTGAATGGATATTTTTTTAAATACTTATAATAAAATTTAATATTGGATATAATATTTTTAGATCATTTTATATGATGAAAATGTTGCTCATATGTTGACCTGTCTAGTTTTGATGAGATAGTGAGGTATAAGACTATGAGATTGGTTTGCAAGACCAATATTGTCATTTGACCATATTATATTTATATATAATATTATTATAATCATATAATAATATCATAAAAATTAATTTAAAGTCTCTAAAATTATCTACACAAGTTTGGAAGGTCAAAATCACCATGACTAGTCTTCAAGGTAAATTGGTAATTCTAGGTAAGCAAGTTGTAATGATGAGTTTGAGGCTCTATGCCTTGAGCTGAAGTATCCAATGCATATGATTTTATTTTTAGGTATATGTGTTGAGTTGCGAAGCTAAAATCTTCACCAAATGAGCAAGTGTAGAAGTTGCAGGAGTCACACAGTCGCCGATGATGGTCAGGAATGGATCAGAGGTTGCCGGCGTCGGTCATGGATCGGCCAACGTCAGTCACCAGTAGATAGGTAGGGACCAACGTTGGTCACTTGTGCATCCAAAATCTATTTTCATGAACTAAACAAAATGTTTACATGATAAGATTAAGTGTTAGTCTTAAGTTCGCATCTCTATCTTTAGTAGGACTATTTTGAGCCCTTGATTAGGAAGTGCATCTAATGGTTGTGATTGTATGCTCATGAATCCCTAAAGTTATATAATAGGGATAGATCTTCATAGCTTATTGTAATAGTATTGAACATACATGTCTATGTGAATCAATCCAGGTTGTTAGAGTTGATTGTAATTGAGAGAGAGAACTCTTGAGGGAAAGAGATCTGTACATCTGAGAGAGGTGTGGAAGAAAAGAAGTTTCTTCAATTGTATTCCTTCTGTAAAGAGTTTAATACAAGTTTTCAAGGTGGTTTCTTGTATCTCTTATTCTTTGCTATTTTTGATTCTAGTTACTTATCATTCTGGTTAATTCTGTGTTTTATTGCTTTCACATAGTAATCAAGTTTGTTGGTTGATCCCCAACAAGTGGTATCAGAGCATTTATGTTCTAGATTCCTGAAAAGTGGTATCAGAGCTCAGGTTGACTAACAAGTGTTTCAGATCTGGTTAGTGTGTGTTGATTATAGGTTACTCACAGGGGTTTTTGTTTGAGTGGGAGAAGCAATGGCAGAAGAAAGTAAACTGAGAATGGAGAAGTTTAATGGCAAGAATTACCAATTATGGATAATGCAGATAGAAGATTATCTGTATCAAAAAGATATATACATACCATTAGGTGGGGTTTCAAGGAAGCCCACATACATGGAAGATGAAGAATGGGAAGTTCTTGATAGAAAGGCTCTTGGATCTATAAGATTGAGTCTGGCATCTACTGTGATATCTAATTTATCACAGGCAAAGTCAACGATAGAGTTAATGACTACTTTAGCAAATTTATATGAAAAATCCTTAACTTCAAATAAGGCATATCTTATGAAGCAGTTATTTAATTTGCAAATGCAGGAAGGTGGATCTGTATCTAATCATCTAAATGATTTCCATGGAATTGTAAATCAATTAAATTTAGTCAAAATAGTGTTTGATGATGAAATTAAAGCTCTATTAATCTTATGATCTTTACCTGAAAGCTAGCATAGCTTGGTAATGGCAGTTAGTAATACTGCATCTGCTTCAAATATTTTAAAAGTAGATGATGTTGTTAGTGTAATCTTGAATGAATAAATTTGCAGAAAAAGCACAGAGGAAACATCAGGAAACGCTTTAAGTTTTGAGAGCAAGGGAAGGCAAAAAGAGAAGGGCAAGCATAGGAGATCAAGGTCTAAGTCAAAGATGAGAGGTAGATCCAAATCCAGAAATGGTAGGAGGATAGCCTGCTGGAATTGTGGAAAGATAGGGCATATAAGCAAAGATTACTGGTCAAAACCTAAAGAAGACAATCAGAAAGAAGGTAAAGAAGAAGCAAAATTTGTAGGTATTGTTGCACAAGATGCTTTTATATTCTCTTTGCATAATAATATAGAATCTTGGGTTTTAGATTCTGGTGCCTCTTTTGATGCAACCCCAAATAGAGAATATTTTAGTGACTATGTCCATGGAGATTTTGGAATAGTTTATTTAGGGGATGATGAGCCTTGTAAAATTATTGGCAAAGGAAAAGTGCAGCTAAAAATGTAGAATGGCAACACATGGGTGTTGAGAGATGTCATGCATGTTCCCAGCCTGAAGAGGAATCTGATTACTGCAAGAAAGTTGGGGGATGAGGGTTGTATAGTAACTCTCATAGCTAAATCTTAGAAGGTTACCAAGAGTGCACTTGTATTGGCCAAAGGTAAGAGAGTAGGTACTCTCTATTTATGTAATTGTATTACTAATATTTATCCTTCTGTATTATATATTATCTACTTTAGATGTAGATGCAAAGTTGTGGCACCAGAGGCTTGGCCACATGAGTGAGAAGGGAATGACAATTCTTAAGTCAAAAGGTAAGCTTTTAGATTTGAAAAGCATAGATCTGGATTTTTGTGAGCATTGTATTTTTGGAAAATAAAAGAGAATGAGTTTTCTTAAGACTGGGTCAATAAAGAAGAAGCATAAGTTGGATCTTGTTCACACAGACGTGTGGGGACCAGCTCAAGTTGCTTCTATTGGAGGATCACAGTACTATGTTTCTTTCATAGATGATGCTACAAGAAAGGTATGGGTCTATTGTATAAAGAAGAAATCTGATGTTTTTTACACTTTTAAGATTTGGAAAGCTTTAGTTGAGAATGAAACAAGCAAGAGATTGAAGTGCCTTAGATCTGACAATGGTGGTGAGTTCTACAACTACAAGTTCAATTGGTATTGTTATATGAATGGAATACATAGGAAAATGATGGTTCCAAGGACACCTCAGTAAAATGGAGTTGTTGAAATGATGAATAGAACAATAATGGAGTGTGCACGGTGTATGAGGTTGCATGCTGGTTTGCCCTTACAGTTTTGGGCAGAAGTTGTAGATACTATAGTTTACCTAATTAATAAAGGACCCTTTACAGCGTTGGATGGTGGAATTCTAGAAGAGGCATGGACAGGTAAAAAGGTAGATCTCTTATTTCTCAGATTTTTTGGTTCTAAAGCTTTTGTGCACATTGATAAGGAAAATAGAAAGAAGTTGGATGCTAAGTCTATGAGGTGCACATTTATTGGTTATGGCTCTGATGATTTCAGATTCAGGTTTTGGAATCTAGGAACTAACAAAATAATTAGGAGCCATGATGTTGTTTTCAATGAAAAAGTGATGTATAGTGATCAGCTCAAGAAGCTAAAGAATTTTGAGCAGGGCCATGAAGAATTGGACAAGGTGACGGTCCAAAATGAGCTCGTAGGAAAGAATAATCACAGACAGGAAAACACAAAGACCGATGTCGGTTAGTCAGGAACCGACGTCAACAATATAGGAACCGATGTTGGTCATACAGTGACTGACGTCAGCCAAGAAGGAACCGATGTCGGTCATGTGGAATCGACGTCAGCCAATAACAGGCCTGGAGGTGACCAAGGTCGGTCACTGTCAGAGAATTTGGGCAGACAGCATGTTGAGAATGAGTCTTAGATGCCCATCAGGAGGTTAAAAAGGGTAAGTAAACCTCCAATTTGATATTCCCCTTCATTATACTATTTATTGCTTATTGATGGTGGAGAACCAGAGAGTTTTGATGAAGCAATACAGGTGGAATCCAAGAATCAGTGGAAGCTAGGCATGAATGAGGAAATTGATTCTTTGAAAGAGAACCAAACATGGGATTTGGTTGAGTTGCCACCGGGAAAGAGAACACTGAAAAATAGATGGATCTATAGATTAAAAGAACTTGAGAATGGACAGATGAGATATAAGGCTAGGTTGGTAGTGAAAGGATTTGCACAGAAACCAGGTATTGATTTTGGTGAGATTTTTTCTCCTATAGTTAAAATGACTTCTATACGGACTGTATTGTCTTTAGTTACTATTGAAGATTTGCATCTTGAGCAGCTTGATGTTAAGACAGGGCTTCTTCATGGAGATTTGGATGAAGAAATATATATGGATTAGTTGGAAGGGTTTGAGGTCAAAAGTAAGGAGAAACTTGTGTGCAGGTTGAAGAAGAGCTTGTATGGTCTTAAGCAAGCTCCTAGACAGTGGTATTTGAGATTTGATAGGTTTATGACTGAGCATGGCTATAGTAGATGTCAATCTAACCATTGTGTGTATTTTAAAAGATTGGATAATGGTAGATATATTATTTTGTTGTTGTATGTAGATGATATGCTGGTTGCAGGATCACACATGCAGGATATCTCTGAGCTTAAGGTGAAATTAGCTCACACATTTGCCATGAAGGATTTGGGAGCAGCAAAGAAAATCCTTGGCATGAGTATTAAGAGAGACAGGAAAAATCACAGGTTGATTTTGTCTCAAGAGGATTATGTGAACAAGGTGTTAAAACGGTTCAATATTCAGGATGCAAAACCGGTAAGCACACCTATGGCAAGACACTTTAAATTGAGTAAAGAACAGTGTCCTAATTCACATGATGAGGTAGAGTACATGAGTAGAGTTTCATATGCTTCCACAGTTGGGTGTTTAATGTATGCAATGGTATGTACTAGACTGGATATTGCCCAAGTAGTGGGAGTTGTTAGTAAGTATATGGCCAATCTAGGGAAGGAACACTGGAAAGTAGTTTAGTGGATTCTCATATATCTGAGAGGGACCAGCAGTAGGCATTTATGCTATGGTAGGTCAAACACTTCTCTACATGGATATGTAGATTCAGATATGGCAGGTGATTTGGATGGCAGGAGAAGCACCACAAGATATGTTTTCACTATTGGTGGAACGGCGGTTAGCTAGATTTCAAAGTTGCAAAAGGTTGTTGCCTTGTCAACTATAGAAGCAGAATATATTGTAGTCACAAAGACTAGCAAAGAAATGATATGGATGACACGATTCATGGAAGAGCTAGGAAAGGAGCAAGAGAGTTGTAGATTATACAGTGATAGTCAGAGTGTAATTCATTTGGCTAAGAATTTAGCCTTTCATTCAAGAACCAAACATATACAGCTAAGGTACCACTTCATTAGACAGGTATTGGAGGATGGTGAGTTGAAGCTGCTAAAGATCCATACAGATAAGAATCCTGCTGATATATTAACCAAGCTGATAACAAAGGAGAAGTTGAATCTTCATTCAATTTTTGTTGGTCTTCATGATTGAGTTTGAAGATGGAGAAGCTAGAAGATGTTGCTGTACAGGTACTGGTGCAGCTATTTATCTCCAAGTGAGAGATTGTTGAGTTGTGGAGCTAAAAGCTTCACCAAATGAGCGAGTGCAGAAGTTACAGGAGTCACATAGTCACCGACGATGATCAAGAATGGGCTATCAATGTCAGTTATGGATTGGCTGACGTCGGTCATCAATAGACAGGCAGGGACTGACGTCGGTCACTTGTGCATCTAGAATCTATTTTCATGGATAGAACAAAATGTTTGCATGATAGGATTAAGTGTTAGTCTTAAGTCTGCATCTCTATCTTTAGTAGGACTATTTTGAGCCCTTGATTAGGAGGTGCATCTAATGGTTGTGATTGTATGCTCATGAATCCCTAAAGTTATGTAATGGGGATAGATCTTCATAGCTTATTGTAACATTATTGAACATACATGTATATGTGAATCAATCTAGGTTGTTGGAGTTGATTGTAATTGAGAGAGAGAACTCTTGAGAGAAAGAGATCTATACATCTGAGAGAGGTGTGGAAGAAAAGAAGTTTCTTCAATTGTATTCCTTCTGTAAAGAGTTTAATACAAGTTTTTAGGGTGGTTTCTTGTATCTCTTATTCTTTGCTATTTTTGATTCTAGTTACTTATCATTCTGGTTAATTCCGTGTTTTATTGCTTTCACATAGTAATCAAGTTTGTTGGTTGATCCCCAACAAGTGGTATCAGAGCATTTATGTTCTAGATTCCTGACAACATGTATGTCCTATTAATTATTTTTATAATATTTTCTATTTAGTTAAAGTTATTTAAATGTTGAAGACAAAAGGGGTTAATTGGTTTAGGTTTGACTGTATGTACTGAAGATAAAAGATTGGTCTACAAGACCGATATTTGGCATTAGACCTTATGATAATTTTAATTTAGAGTGATATATAGATGTAAAATAATATATTAAAGGTGTTATATATCATATTAATTATTCTTTCAAGTTTTGAAGTTCAAGTTTCCATGACTATGATTTGAGGCTAGGTGGCAGTTTTGAGTGGGCTACTTGCAGAGAAGGGTTTGAGTACTTTTGCCTTATGTTGGAAAGTTTAAATAATATGGTGATTACCATGAGGTAATTTATATTACATATATATATACATATGATTTTTTTCCATGGTTTTTTGGAAAATTTGTGTGTATGCTTCATCTATTTAAGATAGATTTTCTAGGTATGCACAAGCCTAATATGAACAATATTAATGGTGTGCTCCAAGTAGTGGTTTGAGTTAAAAAGTGTTATGAAGCCTAGATGAGATTATCAATGATATATTTGATTTTTTTTGACATGTTACTTTAGTGTGTTTATATTTTAAGTGTTTTAAAGAAGATAAAGTGTAATGTGTTTTAGAGCATACCTAATGGGATTAGGTTTCTATGAGACCTAAAGGTGAGATAAGGCCTAATTGAGATAGGTCAGACCTAAATGGACTCAAAGAAAATTTTATCCATGAATATGATATGTCATAATATATATTTAATGGCTGAACTAAGATGGTAATGGTTTTTGGTTGACTAAGAAGGATATGAATAAGTGACTTGTATAAATACTAGGCAATTTTAGGCATAT
Organism: Torreya grandis; assembly: GCA_037957365.1. Taxonomy (NCBI): domain Eukaryota; kingdom Viridiplantae; phylum Streptophyta; class Pinopsida; order Cupressales; family Taxaceae; genus Torreya; species Torreya grandis. The sequence continues at coordinate 725,966 of JARHVA010003789.1, forward strand.
TGATGAGAGATGTGTGCAAGAGAATAAGATAACACATTGGTAAATAGATTAAGGTCTTATATATAATAATAAGATAATATAATATTATTTATGAATCTTTTACATAGTTTTTTAATATGAGGATCAAGGTCATATGACCTAATCAAGTCAAGAAGAGAGCTAATTGAGCGAAGAAGGCTAGAAACCAGTTTGAGAGGGATATAAATGTGTGAAGATATGAGTAAGGATATCATCATATATTTTATTATAAAAAAATTATTCTAAATTTTATTAATTTTTTTAGGTTGATAAGTTTGTGTTGATTCATCTAGGGATTTGGTGCCTCCTTGCAAGTGGGTGCTTACTAAAGCCTAGTTGAGTTGGTGCTTAACTAGTTGGGGTTGGTGTTCCATATGAAGTTGGTGACTCACTAAAATTGATGTTTGTCTTATAGGAATATAGTTTATTCATATATATTAGTGGGTTTTTATCCCCTTAAGGGTTTCCCACACATAAGTTGTGTTATCTTATGTTATTATGTTTTATGCTTGTATAGTTGATTGCTTATGCATTGTTTGATCCACATGCTAAAATAAAAGTTCATGAATGCTTAAGTGGAATTGAAAGAAAGGTTTTTGAATAATGGTCCACCCCCCAAATAATTTTTATTCCAACAGGTTTAAGGCCACCAATGGCTCATTAGTGCTCCCTTATTCCAAAATATTAATTACTTTATCCTCCAAAATTAAATTGATCCTTGGCCACACATCTTAATGTCAAGATGGATGGTCACAGTTGATTCTCAGCATTTATATAAAATTATAAATACATGATCCACCATAGACAAAAGGATAATCATTTTAGTGCAAATAACCTATGTATATATATTACTAAAAGAAGCTTCACTAATTTCCCCAAATTGATCAATCAAAGAGCCAAAGCCATTGGTGATAGAAGAGATGTTGGAGGCACTTTCCCAACTACATTGACAAAGACTTGGAGAACTAAATATGGACACAAACATGTTTGTGGACCATATTTGAAGGAGAGCCACTTTGGGAGGGTATTACTTATTTTACTTTCCTTACTAGTTTCTTGATTTCATTGACACCTCCCCTCAAGGGAGTGGGTTTAGCATGTTAGGTTTTATATGCTTAATATTGGTTTTACTTACTAACACATGAACTAACCTATTTTATAATATTTCTCTATATTTTGTTAGACTTGGTGGGATAATGCATCTCATGTACCCCTTTAGGGATTTTTCATCCTTAAAATTGCACATTCAGACCATATTTTGATGTTGTTTTTATTTCCTTTTTATATTTTATTACATTATTTAACTTTTAGACCAAATGGCAAGGTTTCCCTATATATCGATGAGGTCATCTTGAACATCAATGAGATCAACCTGTAAAATGATGAGGTCACTTTGAGCAACAATGAACTTGCAAATGTAAATGGTGAGGTTGAATATTGAAATTTTTTGTTCATTATTTGTTTTTTAAAAATCAGCGAGATCAACCTATGGAATGGTGAGGTCACCCTGAGCAACAAAAAATTCACAAACATAAATAGTGAGGTTGACTATTGTATTTTTTTGTTCATTATTTGTTTTTATAGTTCGAAGAGATCAACCTACACATTAGTGATATTGACCTTTGGAATGGTGGGGTCAATTACTAATCAACAAATTTTTTTTGGATGAAAAAGGCAAGTAACTTTTTTTTATGTTTTAATATTATTTTAAAATGGCGAACCCATCATGCTAATCAGCGAGGTCGTCTGGATAATTGGCAAAGTCGCTACATAGTTTTTTTTCCTTTTGGTGGAACAGTGGGATCATTCTGTGAAACAATGAAATTTCCCTATGGAACAATGGGATCACTCTATAAAATGGTGAAGTTACCCTATGTTCAAATCCATCAATTTAAAAACAAAAAGCTTCAATTTATTTTTGATATCCTATACCCTTTCTTGACTACTACAAACTTTATTTTTACAAGATTCAAACACTTTGATAGTTTACTTACAAAAATAACAAAGTCAAACTTCAATTGTACTTGTTTTTTGGGCCTAAAATGAACATCCATTGTATTTTAGGGCTCTTAAAAGTCTTTCCTTATTTGTTTGTTAAATTAGTTTCAAAGTTTTTTGAGTTGGTTTTTAATTTTGAAAACCAAGCTTAGCGTGTATTATCTCCCCCCATCCCCTTTAAGGTAACTTAGGTGACCAAAAGTGATTCTCTTATTTTTTTGTCACTTATTCCATGCATGTAAGGAATGTCATAAAGACACTCCCAAATCTCTGATTAATTTGGGTGATCCTAAATGACCTTTAAAGTCCTATTTTTATTTTTTGCATCTTGGCTTGTGGATAGGAGTTCATCACCTCCCCATGAGTTTTCTAGGGGATTATTGATCTAGTATTTCATCTCCCATAATCATTCCAACCCCACTCTATGATGGGGTATATAAATTGAGGGTGAATCACTAGGACATTAGTTTGATTAGTTAAACTAACTTTTTTAGTGATATATACCTCAAAATAATGGCTTAATTCAAACATTGCACTACACTGAGCAATCTGACAGATGTAGTGATTGTAAAAAAGACAAGACCTTTTTATAACTAGTTGATTAGCTTAGATCTAAATGATGTGTTTCAATCTAGTGTTAACCACACACATGGGACCATCTATATTGATCAAAACTTATATTTTTTAGACAAACACCATTTACTATGGAAATATTCTCAATGCAGGGTGAGTAAATCAAAGTTTCATGTCACTGTATGACTTTTTGAGAGAAGAGGGGGCCTAAAAAAGCCCTAATTTTCATGTGCATCTCAATTTATTAGATTAAAAAATTATTTCCTCTCAATAAGGATTATATTAATGAAATTCGATGATACGAAGAAACCTTGTCAGTTTTTATGATACATTTAGGTGTTTTTGTGTCTATTTATTTTACTTGCATTATTTTGAGTCTAAAATTATTTATTTGTGCCATACCAAAAATAATAACCAAAGCACGTATAAATAAAATCATATGTTAGACACCACATTTTGAACAAAAAGGCATTGTGCTATTCAAATCTATTTAAAACAAATTACATTATTCAAAATTGAATCAAACCATTTGTGCTTGTGTCTTTAAAAGCATCATTACACTATCCATTTAGGTCTAGACTATTCATCACTTAGATATCTAAGGTCCTTTAGTCCAAATTTGAAACTTTTAACTTTCTAATTTCTAATCCAAAACATGATTTGTATATAGCAGAGTCTTGCTTACAATTTAGGCTTGGTGGTTCACCTTTTATGCTTGGCTTGTGTAACTTGGGTGAATTTCTTTATTTAGTTTAAAAGCCTTTATCTAGGCACTACTCATTATATTCTTATTCTAACTTGGGTTATTTTTCATTCGCTCATGCTCTATGTTATTTAACCATTTGACTTTATTTTCTATTGTGCACCATTATGTTGCCCATTTGTTTTTGGTTTTAGACTTAGGATTTATTGTGTTAGCCTACATCTTAAGCTTCTTAGATCACTTGATCCTTATTATAATTTTTATGATCATGACCCACCATGGTCATGCTCATATATTCATGGTATTAACATACTTCAAACTTTGGTTTTCTTGTGTTATCCTACACCCTAAGCTCTGAGGTTATTCTACCTTCCTTTAATTACCAATTTTGACCAACCAATGTTGATTATTATTAAGACTTATTTTTATTATTCTTATCATAAATCATCACATCATTCATTCTGATTATATACATGAATCCACCTTATACCCATTTTATCTTATAATTCAAACACCTTTTGACATTTGTAAACCAAAATTTTAAATACTTCATAAATGTAGAAAATTGTTATCAAACATGCAAAGGTATACTCTTAGTGGGGTATCTTACAGCCCTAATTATGAGGAAGAGAATTTTTATGATGGGGAAGAACACCTTATTATATTTGATGACATATAAACTATGGTAGGATCTGAGCAAGGTTACTTTGAACACCAACCTATAGAAGATAAAGATGAATCTCTCCTAAGGTTGATAGAATCAGGATCTTGACTTCCTAATGGAGAAATTACATAAACTTATTCAATTATAGGAGCAACCATTAGAGAAACCTCTTACTCATATCACAAAACCAAACATTACTTCTTATAGCAAAGGGAAAGGCCCAACTATGAACTCCTCCCCAGCTGAGTAAGATCTTGAAACCAAAATACAATAAATTAGTCAATGGTATGATGATCAACTCATCACATACTTAATGGATTATTTGGATTAAAATTTAGTGGATAATACCATATTTGTGGAGAAATAAAAACCATTAGAAAAATACAACAAGACCTACCCAATACTACATTTGATGTGTACCTTGTGTCTTCTCTTGAAAAGATTAAACCCAAAGATACTTCTCAACAAGTTCCACTTGATATGAAACACACTTTCTTTAACCATCAAGAGACCCCTACCCAGTCACAATAGCATGTTTCTAAATACCCATAACTGTCACAAGTTTTAGGTATTTTACACAACACTTTACTAGGTTATCCTCATTCATAACCATAATAAGTTTTCCTTACAAACTAGCAACATCAAAGCCCTCTGGTAAAACAACAACAAATACCATAAAACCAACAAATTTCCTATAGTTCACAATAATATATTCCTAGGAATCAATATCAAGTATCTAAGGACTGGTAACAAAATCCTTTGAACCAATAGCATTAGACTTATTCACACTCAAGGATAAACAAAAACCAAAATTTTGGACAAAGGGTCTATATCCCTAAAATAACCACATAGGTGGGGTACATTCCTACCCAAAAAATTACCTTCCACCCACAAATTCACCAAACATGCAAGAGTGGAATTCAATGAAAGAGATATTCATTAGGCTTGAAATAGGCAATTGGATAAAAAATACAAGTTTGATGAGATATGTCCTTATCAATTTGACTTGAGCATTCTTCAAGTATCTTTTCCAACTCATTTTGAGCCACCAAAATTTGATAAATACAAAGGGAAGGGTGACCCTAGAGAACATATTCAATCCTTCTTCATGGTATGCCAATAACTAGCTTACAACATCATTGATTTGTTATGCTTATTTCCACATAGCTTGGGTGGATGATAATTAGATTGGCTCTTAAAATTACCTAAAGGATTAGTAACAAATTTTAACAATTTATCAAAAAAAATTGTTAATCATTTTTCTTATAACATTGAGCATGAGTTGATAGTGGTTGAATTATGTAAAGCAAGACAAAGAGATTTGGGAAACTTCACAACATATTTACAATGGTGGAGAGAGCTAAATGGTCACTTTCATCATAATCAGCTAGATAGGTAGCTAGTTGACATCTTCACATAGAACCTACACCCTGAGGTGGCCCATAATATGAGACTCACTTATGCCAACACATTCAAAAAAATCATTGAGAAGGGTGTGCATATTGAGAAAGAACTTATTACCAGAGGCCTATTGAAAATATATACATGGGCTAAAACATCCAATTATACTTAAATACCTATTCAAGCTAACACTACGTAGAAACCTAAAAAATTTAATAAAAAATGGAACATGGTGGGTAATGGAGTAATAGAGTCATGGAATGTGCAAATAGTTTAGGATCTATTGGCTCAAAATTCATAACCTAATCCACCACCCACTATGCAAAAAACTCCTCCACATATAGGTTTAAATAAATATAGACCATTCAGCAAGCTATGAGAACCTATTGAGGTAGTATTCCAAAATATGGTTATGGCCATTTTAATCACATGGCCTATATCAAAACCATTTCCTGAAGATTAACCCAAATGTGACTGGTATAGTGAAGATGAGTTATGTGATTTTCATCATGTTATTAGCCATGTCATTTATTGATGTGTACAACTAAGGTATCTCATTGAAGACCTAATTAAGAGTGGAGAGATTTAAGTAAAACAAGTAGCACAAAACACCAATCTAGAGATGGGCATTTATAAAGAATCATTTCCAAAGCAAAACTAATAACAACAAAAAAATAATCCAAACCAAGGATAGGGTTAATGTCAGTAAGGATAATATCAAAAATAAAATCAACATGTTCATAATCATGATCATGATACCCAAGACAATAACTTGGGCTACAATACTATGTCATATGATTATAATCATACTATGGGGTGTATTTTTAGTAATCATGTCACCACCATTACAGTCAAATCACATGTACCTTTTAAATATTCTCAAAGTATTGGTCCCTCCATTTTAGGGTCATTACCCTATTACTCAATTAAATCTACACCAAGTTTGATCAATTTTATTGCACCTCAATTTATATAGGTTATTATTCTTGGACCACCACCCAATTCTTCTAATCATGATAACTCCCTACTGACTCAAAATTGCACAATTGTAATTAGATGCTTGTGAGTTACCCTTTAAGTCCCTTTGCCTTATTAAAATATTAAGCCAAATTCAAATCCTATTCCTTCTAATCCTAAGCCTAACCCTATACCAGCTCAAGCCAAACCTTCTCGCCCTACTATTGAGAAACCATATAGTATTCATGAAAAACTAAGAAAAATGTATGTGCAAATTTATATTCTAGACATCTTACATACATCATAAGTTTTCAAGATCATATTAAATGACTTCCTCTAATAGTCCACTATTCTCGAGGATGTTAACCCTAGAAAATTCCAAACACTCATGGGACATCTATCTCCAAGCCATCAACTTACCTTTGATCAATGAGATATGTCTTTCCTTGTTCCTAGTCATAATAATCCCTTATATATTAAGGTTGTTATATCACATCACAAGATCAAGTGAGTTATTATAGATAATGGTTTGCATATATATCACAAGATCTTTTATTTATATGCATCCTTCACTGATGAATAATGTGACTATATTATCACTATTTTGAGATATTTTATTGATATATTCATATGGGCTTACTCAAACATGTCAGGATTGGACCCTACCTTGGTCATACATCAGCTTGTAGTACATCTAAATGTTAAGCTAGTCAAGTAGAAATTGTGGACAATGCACCTATGCAATGCCATATTAGTGAAAAAGGAGTGGAGAAATTATAGGGAGTTGGCTTCATAAAACCATTGGACTACTCTGAATGGATATCAAATATAGTCCTAGTTAACAAAATGCCATAGGGAATATGCTTGTGTACTAATTTTAGAGACATCAACAAAGCATGTCTTAAGGATGATTTCCCTCTACCAAATTATTGTAGAGAAGTAGGGGTCTTAATTCATCAGCCTTCTCAGTTTCTTATCTGGATATCTAAGTTAGGTCTATACTTATTACAACTTAGTGCAACCATTTACTAACCTAGTAGCACTCAACATTTGTCACTTAACTATGTTGACATCACTTCACATAAGGTGCAAGCCTTGTGCACTCACTCGAAGTGCAATAGAGAAAGGATTGGGGCTTGTGTTGGGCTAGTTGTGTCATGGTGAAACTCTATCTACTAGGGACTTTGGTTAGTGAAACAGTAGTGGTAAGTTCATGGGTGTAATCTATTCTGGGGAAGATCGGACTATCTTTTAGGTGTAAGCCTATATGATGTGGTTTTATATCTTCTTGGGCATAAGCCTTTTTAGTTTCCTTAGCTTAACATCATTCACGCACTTGGAGGGTTCAATGGGGTACTTAGATGAAGGACTTAGTTTTAGGCTCATAATTTAGCACAAGTATCATCATGAGGCATGAGGTATTTCCTATACTTATAAAATTTTCTATATAAGGTGTTGATGTCATCAGAAACTATAAAAACATAATGAATGGGTTAGGTTGAAAGCTCACTAGAACTCAATATCATAATATAAAGTTAAACATTGTAACTACTAAAATAATTATGCAAACCATTCTCATTCTAAGCCTATAACCATAACCATGTAGACCAAACTAACAATAATTAGATGCAACATAATTCATCATTAAATAGAGTTCACGTACATATTATATATCAATATAAACTAAGAAAATGCTCATCTTAAAGCTGTTAAAGGCCTAGAGACTCATAGGTGAGCTTGGGCATTACAACGAGGAGCCTTCAAGGCATCCATACTTAAACCTAAGATAAATGGAAAATATAAGATAAAAAATTAATATTATAGAGCTTTGTTACTCCAACTCACCTCCTTTATCTGCTAGATTAAACTCAGCTTTTATATTACTTAGTAACATCTTAGTGCCAGGATGAAAGTAGCACATCAAGTGATGAGATGACACTAGATGTAATCATTCCATTAGCTCTAGTACCCTACTTTAATTTTTCCATTATTTTCCTATGTTCCTACTTCTTAATGATGATTGAGTCAGTAGGGAGTTGGTTAGTTGCCTACCAGATGGCATCATAAGATTAAAAAATAGCAATCATAACAAGTGACTACCTTTCACCTAAGTGTCTGCTATATTGGCATGGATCTTATACTTAGATGTATTTGGGGTCCAACATTACCCCATACAAAATTTATAGTTTACCCTTGAACTAGTATTTTAATGCCTTAGGTGCACAAAACTCTAGCATGTTATCATTTAGCTCTACATTTAAGTCCTCAAAGCCCTCGATGATGAGCTTGAGTTCTTCATTGATGCTATCAATCTCCATGGAGGTGGTGCTGAGTAAGATCATGTTCATATTGTATAAATCCTTCCTAAAGGCCTATAGCCTTTATTTTGACTTCACCACTCCTTCATCTAGGATTATTCCCTAATCATAGGCCTTCATTTGTAAAGTATAGAAGAGTTCTTCCAGTTCTTACTCTTTGGTTTTTATTTGGGATCTCAAGGTATTGACCTATGCCATAATTTGTATGTACTCAACCCTGCTAGCAGTGTATACCATCACCATCAGTTCATCCTTCTCCTCCTTTGACTTTTTGAGTTGTATGTCTATGATTGATGCCTAATTGGAGAAGTTACAAAAGATGGCATCCACTTTTGCACACTCTTGAAGTTGTGCAAAGAGATCTTCCACCTCTTCGATCTTTGTAGCTATCTCTTATTTTACTTTGACACATGGGTCCTCCTCTTCTAGTGCCAGCCCTACCTTCAACTTTAGGAGCATCTATTCTACTAGCATCCATACCTTATCAACCTTTAAAAATTTTGAAGTACCAACACCATCCAAGAGGGATGGCTTAGCTTCCTCAATGATCTCTATCAATTTTTACAACTTGAGCTTCATGGCCTTTACCTCTTCCTCTACTTCTAACATGATATTTTCTAATTTGATGTCCAAACATTATGAGTGATATTATTTTATGCTACTTCAGAGGTTAATTGAATGAGTGTGTTGGTGGACTTGACTAGGTTAAGCACACAAGGGTTTATTAGAAGGGAATCATGCCCTTCTTCTAGTTGATCTATGCCCAAGATGGCCTTTAGTAGTACCTCAAAATGAGGCTCATGCATATAACTATAAAAATTGAAAGATTGATACTGGGGCATCTATCATGGCCATTTTAATGGGTATGTACTGTATTATAGTCCTCATTAGTCCACCCATTATACACCTTTTCCCTAAAGCTTGTCTCGATTCCCTATTTTTTAGTGATGATGAGTTTCATCTATTCTTCCTCTTCAGTGTTAGTGCTTTCTCCAAGTCCCTCCTCTGAGGTCTCTCCTTGATCCTATAGGGGTTCTTCAAACTTGTCCCCTTCATCCACTTCTTCATTGACATCAGCTTCACCCTCCGGTGTCTACTAGGTTATTATTGTCCCATCTATATGTTCTTTTAAGGTTCTAGTATCACCTTCCTTATCTCCAGGTGCCCCTTCACTACTTGGGTGTGCCTGTGGTGTGGATTCTTCCTCTATGTTGATGGGGGTGCTAGGTGCACCTACTAATTTTTCCCTCATGGGTTATGTGCTTGCAACAACCCTCTTTTCTTCCTTTTCTCTCTTGGCTCTTTCCTCTTGGGTCTTCTTTATCTCTACCATCCTCTTCTTTATTATTGCAGATATCTTTTCTTCATTATCTTTTATTTCTTTATCTTCAACCTTATCAATATCTATCTTGGTCATGTTAGCTACCTTAATGGCCTCTCTTTCTTGATCTATATCTAGTGTTGCCTCTATATGTTCCTTATTGAGGCCCATTTCTATCCACAAACACCTCTTTTCCTCCTCAGTTCATGGAGGCCATGTAGTGGGTTTTGTGGATGAGACACTTGATGAATTTTCTACTCCCCCAAGTGCGGTAGCAATTCCTCCTTAGAGAGCCTCATGAATTTTTGCAATGCTAGGCTCTTCCCTTATTTCTTTTTCTTGGGTGATGTATACTTCCATCCCCTTCCTCTTCTTCCTCTTCCATCTCTTCATGTGCTTGCTTTGCTTTTTCTTCCTCATGCACCTCTTGTGCCTCCATCTCTAGCAAGGTTATCATGGGCATTGCCACTGGCCCCTTGGAATTCTTGTTTTTCTTCTCCCTTGGCTTGGGCAAAGTGATCCCTAGCATGAATACCACATACTTATTATTTGGTATAGAGAGAGTGGCTTCATAATTGAATGAGATCTTTAATCTAATGTTCTCTTACATTTCCTCAAGTATATCCCCCTTATTCTTTTGGGGAAACTTCTTCACTACTATCAGCATCACCCTCTCCTCATCATTGCTCTAAAGGGTGAGGTCATCATCCTTTTCTAGATGTGCACCTTTCCTCCTCAACTTCATCTCATAGTAAAGTATGTGGATGTGCCCAAGTATGATCTCCTTTTAGAGGGGATGAATGTTAGTATGATATAAATCATCCTCCTTATCCTTGATCACTTTCTCCCTTGGGCATACATATTAGTGTCTTAACCTACTCCGTTTCAAATCCATAGTTTTGACTAAGATGTCTAACTATTGTGTATTTGGGATCCTTTAAATCATGTCCTTGAAGTATTTAGCTAAGAAGGCATAGGGGAGATTCATCCAACTATATTTTTACCATCTATGAGTGCTAAGCACATTACATAGAAGTATTTCATTATGGCAAAGGTTACCATCCCAAACATATTTTGAGGGAGCTCCTCAAGAATATGCCATTCCTCTCCAAATTCCTTGATGTACTAGGTGCATCATCCTATTACATGAATCTTATATTTCTGAAATAAGGGTGGGGGAAAGTGAAGTTTTAATATTTTAGCACTAGGTATTCCTTGTGCATTGGGAAGACCTAAAGGTTGTCCTCATTACCATCTATCACTCTTATCTCTACCATGATAATTAGGATCAAAATCAATCCCCACTGAAAGGTCTCCCATGCTACATGACATTCCAACACATTCTTCACCATTTCCTCTATTATGAACTTGGTAATGTTAAATTTAACCCCTTGTGCTATGTGATAGGTGATGCATAGGTAGGCCTTGGTGATGTATGCCCATCAACCACTAGGGTAAATTTTTGAACTTAAAAGGTGCGTAGTTTCCCTCATTTGAAGGTCTTTGATGTCTTTGATTGGGAACATGAAACCTCCCTGGTAATACCCCATGATTTTTCCAACCCTTTCAACTTTAGCATCATCCTCCATCATCTAGTGGATGTTTGTACTAGAGTTTAGAAGCCTAGTAATTTTGCCTATTAGGTATGTTGATATCCTCATGTGTCTCCATATGAAATAGATGTAGTCTCCATGGATGTATGAGAGGAGGAATTATAAAATTTCCTCCAACTTTCTAAAACATGGTAACTCATAGAGTTGAGTTGTGGTGTTAGCTACAAGTTTGTCTCAGATGGAAACATCAAACAATGCCACACATGATTTTGATTCGGCCCCCATGTCCACCATTTAGTCTTACACTAGATCTTATTCATTATTTGAAGTATGATGGTTATATTCCTTAAGATATTAGGTGTGTGAAAAGGATGTTCATCTCTCCTACCAAGTCTTCCTTCATGAACTACATCTCCTGGTATGCCATTTTTTTAAGCACCTTTAGGTTAACCTCAATGATGTTAACTCTTTCCACCAGTTGCACCTTCTTCTTTATCAAGTCTAATTCTTCTATCACTCGTGCCCTCTTGGAATCCTTATGTGAATGTTTTAGGATGTAAATCATGAATTTATTCCCCATCCTAAACCAGCTGGTGTTGAAACACGATTTATTCATGTTTTCAAAGCCTATAATCTTTGATGGCATACCTCACAGTCACGAGATTTGTGACTACAACCTCAACTCTCAAGTTTCAATTCTCATTAATGGTGGCCTTGGTGTCACTCATATTTTCCACTACTTAGTTCCTACACACTCCATACTTTCCACTCCTCTACACCAATCTCAAAGAGAGAGTAATTCCTCCTATTTACTCATTCACTTTTGGTATCTATGAGTGCTTAATTTCTCACTACAGTAGTGTCTTCTTACTTCAGCTCTAGTTCATTGGTTTGGCTCTAGTTTGTTTCTCTAATTTAAAATTAATTTAGAGTTTATGACCCTAACTAGTTGTTCCTCTGCCACTTTATACCCTTAATTCAACTACCAAATTAATTGTAGGTGTTTAATGGCATGGCAGTGCCTAGAATTCTTGGGATTCACCAAAACCCACAAAATATACAAAAATATACTACCACACATGCATTTAGTGTAGATCTCTTTGCCCCCACCATCACCTTAATTAGTTCTCCTAACAATATTTCGATGAAGTGAAATGTAGTTCAAATGATCACTTCCCACCTTGATTTGGGTAGATGCCAACTTGTCTTGATGATGTTTCTCCTACACTTTTGTTTACTTGGCATGACCTTCACCTTCCTTATGACAACCTAGACATAACACCTCAAATACACGTGATTCAACCTCTGTGGTTCCATTTCCTCTTCCTATTGTGCTTCCATTCAACCACACTTTCCTATCTTGGTCTATTTCTCTATGCTTTCATCTCTTGCCTTGGCCTATCCTGCCCCATACAAATATTTTACATTGGCCCTCCAGTGCATAACTCTCTAGGTGTCTTACATGAATAACATCCTGTGTGATTTATATTATGCATACAATCATCTTGTTCATGTTTCTTCATCACTTGGTATTCCTATTTTCCAAGTCTAGTGAGTTCTATGCACCCAAAGACTTAGGTGACTAGATGTAGGTTATTATGAAGTAACCTCAGTTGATTCCCCTGATTGGTATTATGCATCAAAGCACTAGAAAAATTATATTTTAGGCCTTAAGGCACCTAATTATTTGAATAATACACATAAAGATTTGGTGTTAAATCTAGAAAACTTCACATGCCCATAACTTAAGTGTTTAGCCTTAAGTGCTTAAAAAGTATCTGTGTTTGACTCACCCAACTAGAATTATGCATGAAGGCACCAAAACATTTTTATGGGTAGGCCTTAGATCATTGATTATTCACTCATCACTAAAACAACACAACATAACTCAATTCATTAATAATTTTTTGGCTTGCACCAAACTTTATTAAGGTCACACAATACCACTGACTCATGACTGGGGAGCTAGTGTTTGATGGTGAAAGTGGCATCCTAATACCTATAAGGATTTGATTGGTTTTCATTAAAATGGCCAAGGATCATATCACCTAATAACATGTGTAGCTTTCATGTGCTATTCTATAATATATGGTGGATGACATATTGAGTGCATGAGGTACCTGGATTCATAGAGAAAGACTAATGCTCCTTTAGATAGTAATTTTTGCTTGATATGATTTTCATGCCAGAGCTTTTGATGCACATTCTCTATCTATTGGCTCCACCTTGCCTAGGTGTGCACCTCATCAAGCACTCAAATTCTTTTAGCCTTATATTTAATGATTCTTGGTCAGCCAATTGACCAATCCACATGATGGAAAATGATGGCACCAAAAACTCCATCAATAGAATCACTTTAGTTATAAACACTATTTGAAATGGTGTAGCCTTGTTTAGGCACTTATAGGTTGTGCGATATACCCATAACATTCTTGACACTTGACCATCCCAATATTTATAACCAACATTGCATATATTCATGAGGCACATCCCTAGGATCTTGTTGAATGCCTTAACTATGCCATTTGCCTAGGGATGATAAGGTGTTGTCTTATGGTGTACTACCATGTATTTTATCAATAAGATCCACATAGTTTCATTAATGAAGTGTCTGCCTCTATTGTTAGTCAAGCTAAGTGGGCACCCATAGATAATTATGATGTTCTCCCATATGATCATTGTAACTATGGTAGTTGTGTAATTTTTGGTTGGTGTGACCTCAACGTACTTAGCGAGTCAATGGCCGCTAGAATGTATCTCATACCTGTGCACCTTGTTCTGGGAGTAATTGGTCCAAAAAAATCAATGGCCCATTTATTGAATGAAATGTGGGCAAGAATGGGGATGAGAGGCATCTCATCCTAGTGATTAGGATTCCTATGCACTGACATATATCTTATGCCTTGGCATAATATTTCACATCTTGAAATAGACTTGGCCATCTTAATCTTAATTGAAATACCATATACATCATTGCATCTCTAATACAATGGCCTCCTAATACCCCTTTGTGTGCCTCATGTAAAATGGATTCCATATCATGTTCTAAGACACATCAATGCAAGACTTCATCATGACCTAATTTGTATAATTCCTTGCTAATGAGTTGAAAAGGGGCGGTGCAAACTTCAAGCTGTTTCTTTTGTTTGGTTGTCATTGTTTGGGTTACAGATCTAGAAGTTATAAAATAAGCTATCTCTTCCAAGTACTCAAGGGCATGATAGACTCTATAGAGTTATACATCTATCATATTATCCTTAATAGGCATTACTACATCATCAGAGTCAATATGAGATAAATTGCCTGTGCTCGAGTTCTATTTTCTAGGCTTGATGAAAATGGAGAACTAGAATTATTGAAACAAAAACATCCATCTACAAATGTACCCATGGGGAATGGGATTATTAATAAGGTAATTAAGTGCATCATGGTCTATGAAGAAGATGAATGGGGTCAACAACAAGTATTATCTAAATTTTTTTAAGGTGTAGACAATGGTGAGTGCCTCACATTTGGTTTTGGTATAGTTATTTTATACCTTTGTAAATGTTTTGCTAGTGAAGGAGATGGGGTGATCCATTTTACCTTCACCAGGTTATGCCAAAATTTCTCCAATCATAGAGCTGGATGCATTGACATAGATGTGGAATGGGGTCATCCTATTTGGAAATTATAAAATAGGTGCACTAGATAACTTGATCTTAAAAGTTTTAAATGCATCCTTTTGCACTTCATCCCAATAGAACGAGCCATCCTTGCACAAGATATCCTCTAGCAACACCATAATCTTTACATAGTTCCTTATGAAATTTTTATAATATCCACAGTGGCCAATAAAGGTGTGAATGTCTTTTTATGTAGAATAAGTTTGGAGATGAATGATCATCACAATCTTCATTAGATCAATGAGCAGACCATCATTATAGATGATGTGCCAAAGTAAGCTTCAAAAAAGTGTCATAAAGATGCACTTATTTAGGTTCAAGGATATCTAAAGCTATTTGTACCTCTCAAACATTAAGTGTAGGTTATCATAATGGTCCTTCACAAGGCCATACACCATTTAGTCATCTAGGTATACCTGGAAGAACTTGTGGATGAAGTCTTTAAATCTGGTGATCACCATTATAGATAACATGGTTGGAATGTTATTAGTTCCAAAGGGCATCACATTATAAACAAAATATCCCCATTCAGTTACAAAGGTTGTTTTGGGCTTGTCCTCCTCCTTAATCTAGACTTGATGGTACCTAGAGAACCCATTAGTGAAGGTGTTAATCTCATAGCTTGCCATCGGTGAATAGAGTCGAGAAAGGGTCAATGATGTAGGTAGATTTTAGCATTATATAATCAATGTAAATGTTAATACAGCCATCCTTATTGATGTTAATCACCATCAGGCTTACCCACTCAAACTCCTGTATAGGATAAATGACCCCTATAGCCAGCATTGCATCGATCTCTATCTTAACTTTGGTGTGAAGGTTGGGATCCATCCTATAGAGATGCTTATTGAATGGTCTTGTGCCATCAATTATATTTATACTCATATTCCTAAGGAATGGGTGTGTGCCCTTCATATCTTGATAATTCTTAGGAAACAAATCTTAGAATTCTTTTAGATCTATAATGTGTGCTAGTTTTACGTTAGACCAATAGGAACCTGAAGTAGCCATATTTGTCTCTCCTTCTACACTGATGTCTACCTTGATGGTATTTAGTGGTGCATAGTAGGGTTCATTATTTTCCTAGTGAAATTACTTAACTTGCCAAGTTCCCTCAATTGTCTTTATGTGAAGATGAGTAAGGTCTTCTTCATCAAGAGTACTATCATCTATTTGGCATATGAGATTCCTTTTGCCTATCATGATTTTACAGTATCACTCCTTCCAAGTTTCATCATCTTCTTCACTCAAGTCACTATTGATATTTTGGTCCTAAAATAAAGACAATAGCACCGTCCCTCTCTCCCCAAATATGTCTTTTCAGTGATCCTTAAAGATTTTAGTATCCTCAAACACTACCCTCCAAATTACTTGTAGTGGCTTGAACAAATCCAAGTTCTATGAGGAAAAGGATAAGGTGTAAAAAAACTCTCCTTAAGGGCATCCCGATTATTTGTTTCATGGTTCATCTTGTTGACCACATACCATACTCGCACTCATGTCTTTAGAGTTTTATAGGAGGCATGTACCCATAAGTTCTTTGGGGTAGTCATGCCATAATCAGTCCATGTTTCTTCACATGAGTGCATATATAATATAGGATTAGAGTCACCAGAATATGTTGATATATCTAAGACCTCATTACTTATCCCAAATCTAGTGTAAATGGTTTCTTTCACAAGTTAGCAAGTTAGGCTTTTACGCTGCCCACTAATGAGTGGTAGTGATTTTTGATATATACATTAGTGCTCTCATTATATCTATTTATTTGGGGATACATGATTTGAGATCAAAGACATAATTTTCCATGGGGTTGTTCTCTTCAAATTATGAGAGCATCATAAGTTTACCTTTCCTTAGGTAGAGTACCCTCTTTCCTTTCTTTTTATCACAAGGGACCCATCATCTTGAGGTGTAATCAATCTGGAGCCAACTAGTCCTCACAAATTTTGATGCCTTTATGCACACCAAGAAGTACCTTCAACTAATGACCTCATAATCTTATTTAACCCATTGGTCATAAGTAACATTAGTGGGCTCTGAGCCTAACTATCTATCTTCCCAAGAAATCACTCTTTGATCAATGGGGTTGAGATTCTCAATGCCTTACATCATGATATTATATATATGGTTGATCTCATCCTCAAGATCAATGCTCTTTACATAAGGGGGTCTTTGGTCACTTGAGAGGGGAATCACTACCCTTTCCTTACCATTTTTGAAAGTCATATATCACTTCTTGAAGTGCATATCATCATTGTTCGCATAACACCATGGCCTTCCTAGAAGCATTAGATAGCTATCTTGTTCAGCCAAATCAATTACCTAGAAGTTAGCATGGAATTTATCACCCATAATATCTAGATCACCCTTCAAAATTCTGATTGGTTTCACTTGAATCCTATTGGCCATGAAGAGTACATGGAGAGAAGGTCTCAAGGCTGGCCTACCCATCTTTTCCCATGCATTCTTGGTTAGGATATTAACCTTGGTACCTATATTGATAAGGACCTCATAGATGGACCATCCATCAATGGTGGCATTCACTAGGATTTCTTGGTTATACTATGCATTTTTGGGTATGCCTGACCTTGCATGCCCTTTCCATGCATAGCATAGCAAATTCAACTGATTATTACCCTACATGTTCTAAAATCAAGTTATTTAATAGAGGTAAAATCCATTATGTTTATAAGAGGTGCAAGATCTCTATTAGTTCTTATATTTCAACCTCATGACCACCCTACTTCTTGTGAGATGGAGCAACCTACACCTCTAGGTCTTGCACCAGTTGGATCTCTCCTTGCAGGTTTTGAATTACACTCATAACCTACTGTAATACATATTTTTAATACACAAGGTCTAAATAAGGTACAACTTTGGGTTCAGGATACATTATGCACTCGGTGTATCTTGGCTCCTTATATTCTAGGCATAACTCTGATACTAACACAATTAGTGATTGAGTGGTGAGTCAACTCCAAGTAGTTGCCTATACTTTGATTGACTCTATGTGGATTGGTTTCACCTTTAAATTCCATTTATCCACTTTAGGCTCATGCCTGATCATCCCTATGCCCTTGTCTACATTAGGCCTACCTTGGGTCAATTTTTTATACAAGTTAGGGCATTCCTCAACCTTGTGTGTTCCTTGACAATAGACACACATTAGATGTGTATGGTAATCACATTGATAGTGTTTGGTTAAACTGTACCTATAACATGATCATAGTGGGAAATTCCCTCCACCACATCCACCACCTCACCCTTGGGTGTTTCTTTACATCCCATATCCCTCATTTCCTTGGGTTCCCTTCCTTCCTACTACTATCATTGATTACTATGCACCTCTCCCCATGTTTTTGCACATTTCATCGATTACATGGCAATCAGTCATGGTATAAGTATAGGAATTGTATAATTAGTAATAGGTGGTTGTTTTGACATGATTGTCACATTATAACAAAGGGATGTTTTGAACATCATGTGCCTCAAGACAAACCTCATAGTTGAGAAGTAATGTGTACACATTCCTTTGAGGGTAGTTATTCCTATTATGGCCTTCTATTTTGTAGTCAGTGTACTAAAACTTGATTTGAGCATCTTGTGATGAACTAGTGGTTATATTTTATAATTAGGATTCCATAGACATAATCTTCACATCCATAAAATGGCTAATTCCTATGTTGATTCTCTCGACTACGTCAAATCTAAGTGTGGCTTCAAGTGCTTCCTAAGGGTTTATGAATGTTGTCATGGACACTACCCTTCTGAATGGTACTAAAAATCCCCCAATAAAATATTACACATGCTAAGAGGTGTGAATATCATAAGGGAGCTTAAAAAGAAGAGTTTTGAATCTAGCATTGTATAGGTGCACATTCTCTAATAATCCTTGGTTAATCTCTTTGAGCATGATGATGCTCTATTTTTCAAACTTAGGTATGTTTAACTCCTTCAAGAATGCTTCCTTCAAGGTGTCATAATCAACCATAGCCTATTTAGGATCAAAATTTCTATACCAAGTATAGTCATGATCAAGCAGAGTTATCATGAACTAGGTTGGCTTTTACTCAGACTAGGTTATACCTTGAGCATGTCATTATAGTTCACACTTTAGCACATACTCTACAACATTATCTATACCTCAATACTTAGGTAGATACATATCCATATCATAATAAATATAAGGTGGGGGAGAAACTAATATCTAAGGTGCTTGTCCCCCTAATACTTGTCCTGATGGTGGTCCTCCAATGTCTCCAGCCACTGGGCTAGGCATTGGTCCCATTATTAGCACTAGCACCACAGATGATGATGGCACTATACTACCAACTAGCGACACTAAGCCACTTCCTTTGGGTTATTACCTAGGCTTTACAACTAACATTGGCTAGACTAAAATGCTTGCACTCATGTTCTATCTAGTCAGGTTAGTGCCCCAAGGTCTAGAGGTATCCTCACTAAGCTCCTCATAAGGAACAACTTGTTCAATCACAAAATTATTAACCAAGTCTATAAAATGGTCAAATTTGAGGTTAACCACAAGGTTATTTATCAATATTCTATCTTCCTATGAGGTATTTATCATATGATCTCACATCATAGGTCTAAAGGGGGTAGGTGCATCTAGCACATCTCTAATGATCAAATTCTACATGGACCCTAAGCATTTTTCACTTATCAACTATGGAGATTATTCTATGGCTTCAAGGTTTCCCTCCTCTAGGCATTGCTACCATTCAAGGCATCCTTCTAGATTCCCTTCCCACTAACCATGGGTCCTCTCAGCACTTCCATGTTATATATCTTCCATCAACTTGCACCTCCTCTTATTATAAGCCTATCTCTTAAGCTCTCAAGTGTCAAATTTCTCAACCCCTTACATTATGCTTCACTTACACATCCCCTTCTTCCCTATTGCACTATTCATACATGAGTGGAATTTAGCCTTCCATTATCATAGTTTCAAAGTTTTAATCCACCTTTAAGTTCTTGATTTCAGTGTTAAACTCTCTCATAAACACATTTTACACAAGAATTGATAGTTTGCTTCTTTAAGGTAGGAGTATATCGATACTACAAACTCAAGCATGTAGTTGTTTAGCACCACCTACCACCATTTATCTATGGCTCTAATCCAATTGGCATCTAATTTTCATGCCTTTCTAGGTGATATTTCATCCACTCGAGGCATTATCCATAGTTTTTACTTATGTATGTCACATAAGCAACCAACCATCAATACACCTACTTAGGTAGTTTGCAAAATAAAACCTCATATAAAGCATCATAAAGATGGTTCTAGACCCACTTATTGGGGTTTTTCCCTCTATAGGTTGAGTGTCTTAGTGCAAATCCATCCTCCACTTATTTCATCCAGTGCTTGATGTTCTTGAGGGAGATTTAGAGCATCATTCTAGTGTACCATTACAACAACAAAATTCAATAAGGGTCCTAATAATGGAACCAAAATGTTGTAGAGAAGTAGGGGTCTTAAGTCATCAGCCTTGTCAAGCACTTATCTATCTATCTAATTTAGGTCTAAACTTGTTACAAAATGGTGCAATCCTTGACTAACCTAGTAGCTCTCAACATTTATCACTTGACTACACTGGCATCACTTCACATAAGATGCAAGCCTTATGAACTCACCTGAAGTGTGATAGAGAAAGTACTAGGGCCTACATTGGGTTAGTTATACCATGACATAACTCTATCTTCTAGGGACTTTGGTTAGTGTAATGGTAATGGCAAGTTCATGGATGCAATCCCTTCTAGGGAGGATCCAACTGTCTATTAGGTGTAAGCCTATATGATGTCGTCCTATAGTTTCATGGGTGCAAGCCTTTTTGGTTTCTTTGGCTTAACATCATTCAGATGCTTGGAGGGTTCAATGGGATACTTAGATGAAGGACTTAGGTTTAGGCTCATGCTTTGGAACAAGTATCATCATGAGGCATATGATCTTTTCTATACTTAGAACATTTTCTATATAGGGTGTTAATTACATCATAATCTACAAAAATGCCATGAACAAGCTAGTTCAAAAGCTCACTAAAACTTAGTGTTCATAATATAAAGTTAAAAATTGTAACTATTACAAGAATTACACAAACCATTCTCATTATAAGCCTATAACCATAACCATGTAGACCAGACTAATAATCATTAGATGTAACACCATTCATCATTAAACAAAGTTCACATACATAGTATATATCAATAAAGTTTGAGTAAATGCTTGTCTTAAAGATGCTAAAGGCATAAAGGCTCATAGGTGAGCTTGTGAATTACAACAAATAGCCTCTAAGGTGTCCATACTTAAACCTAAGATAAATGGTGAATATAACATATAGAAACAATCTTGTAGAGCTTTGCTACTCCAACATGCCTCCTGGATTAAACTTGGATTTTATATCACTTAGGAACATCTTAGTGTTAGGGTGAAAGGAGCATGTTGGGTACTGAGTTAGTGCTAGATGTAATCATTCCAATAGCTCTACTAACCTAATTCCATAGTTCCATAATTATCCTATGTGCCCACCTCTTGATAATGATTAAGTTAGTAGGGAGTTGTTTATACACCTACCAGATGGTGCCACAAGTTGATAAAACAACAATCATAACAAGTAATTACCTCATGCCCAAGTGTCTACTATGTTGGCATAGATCCTATACTTAATCAAATTTGGGGCCCAATATTACCCTATACAAAATTTCTAGTCCACCTTCAAACTAGTCTTTCAATGCCTTAGGTGCACAAAACTTTGATGCATTATCCTATAGCTCATTTTTTAAGTTCTCAAAGCCCTTGATGGTGATCTTGAGTTCTTCAATGGTGTGATCAATCTTCATGAAGGTGGCACTAAATATGATCATGTTTATATTGTCTAGTTCCTTCTTAAAGCCATTTATTATTTCTTTTGCCTACATCACTCCATCTAGGATTACTCCTTGATCATGAGCCTTTATTTGTAAAGCATAGAAGAGTTATTTTAGGTCTTACTCTTGGGTTTTTATTTGGGTGCTCAAGGTATTAACCTATGCCATAATCTATTCATGATCGGCCTTGATAGTAGTGTATACCTTTGCCATCAATTCATCCTTCTCCCCCTTTACCTTTTAGAGGCATGCATCTATGTTGATTCCTGGTTGGATAAGTTTTAAAACATGGCATTAGCCACATATGCACCCTTTTGAAGTTGTGTAAAGAGATATTACACCTCTTTGATCTTTGTAGATAGCTCTTATTTTTTTGTGGTGCACAAGTCCTCTTCTAACATCAACCCTGCCTTATCCTTTGGGATCATCTGCTCCAATACAGTGCATACCTTGTTAACCTCAAAAAAAATTGAAGTGTCAATGCTGTCCAAGAGGGATGGCTCAACTTCCTCGACACACTACCAATTGTTGAAACTTGAGCTTTATGGCCTTTAACTTTTCCTCTACTTTTAGCATGATATTTTTCCATTTTGATGCTTGAACATCATTAACTATGTTCTTTCACACTACTTTAGAGGCCAACCAGATGAATGTGTTGGTTGACTTGACTGGGTTTAGTGCATGGGGGTTTATTATAAGGGAATCATTCCCTTCTTTTGGTTGATCTATGCTTAGGATGGCCTTAGGCAGTACCCCAAAATGAGGCTCATCCATATAACTATCAAGAGTGAAAGATATCTACTAGCATGTCTTTTTTGTGGTTGTTTCAAGGGCATGTACTCTAACATGTATTAGTCCTCATCAGTCTACCCCTTATGCACCTTTTCCCTCAGGATTGGATTGGACCTTAATAGAATAGGTAGAATCAGATTTATCTTACTATATGTATGATCCTTGGGACTCATAACCAATATTTGAAGAAGAGGATCATTATCAAATATTACCTATTATTTTATAAGATGTCTCTACACTCCTTGTAGATAATATAACTAAGGTAAACCTTGTAACCTATGAAGATCATAAGATATTTTATTTAGATGCATCACTCACTAACTAATAATATGATTACATTGTTAATATTTTGAGAGATTTTATTGATATATTCACATGGGCTTACTCAAACATGCCAAGATTGGACCTTTCCTTAGTCGTGCATCAACTTGTAGTACATCTAGATGTTAAGTTGGTCAAGAAAAAATTATCGAAAATGCACCCATGCATTACCATATTAGTGAAAAAGTTGATAGATAAATTATTAGGAGTTGTATTCCTTAGACCACTATATTTCTCATAATGGATATCAAATATAGTCCCAATTAGCAAAAATCCATAAGGCATATGCTTGTGTACTAATTTTAGAGACATCAATAAAGCATGTCCTAAGGATGATTTCCCTCTACCAAACATCGACATGATTTTCAACTCAAATGTAAGATATGAGATGTTGTCCCTAATAGATGGATTCTTTAGGTACAACCAAATCAAGATAGCATTAGAGGACTAGCACAAGACTGAATTCACCACACCATGGGAAACATTCTATTACTAGTCATGTCTTTTCATTTGAATAAAGTTGGTGCCACTTATCAATGTGCCATGATTTTCATTGACCATAACATGATGCATGATATATTCAATGATTATGTTGGTGCATCTTATAAAAATCAAGAACCCGTGCTAGACATTCTAACATTCTATAGAGAATCTTTGAGAGACTTCATGAATACAAAATTTTTCTCAATCTTAAGAAATGCATCTTTGGAATTACTATGGGTAAACTAATAGGATTTATTATATCATATAGAGGGATTGAATTGGATCTCACTAAGTTCAAGGCCATCTGGAAATTCCCCCACTTTTTAATTTTAAACAACTCTGCAGCCTATAAAGTAAAATCCAATCTATCCACAGGTTCATATCACAACTAGTAGATAAGTTCCATCCTTTTATGCACATATTGAATAAAGGTGTCACATTTTAGTGGGATATTAAATGTCATCAAAATTTTGAAACTCTAAAGACCTACCTATCCAACCCACCAATATTGAGACCACCAACATCTAGAAATCCATTGCTTCTTTATATATCAACAACAAAACATGTATTGGGGGCACTCTTGGCCTTACATTATGAATAAGATAAATAACATGTAGTCTACTATCTAAGCCAAACACTCATAACATATGAGCATAACTATTCACCTATTGAGAAAGCTTGTTTGGAAATGGTGTTTGATTCCCAAAAGTTATAGCACTACATGTTGAAAAATAAGACTATTATCATTTCTAAGGTGGACCCTCTCAAGTACTTATTATCTAAAACAACTCTTACAGGTTGCATGGCTAAATGATTTATGTTATTTAGTGAATTTGATGTTGAGTACTAGAATCAAAAATTTATTAAGGGATAAGCCATCATAGATCAACTTTTTGAAGATCTTATCATAGATACTAAACCACTTACATTTGATTTTACAAATGACTGTATCATGACAATAGAGGAAGTGGCTTATGAATCTAAATACTGGATATTATATTTTGATTGCTCATTCACATCTCATGGATATAGATCAATAATTTTACTAGTTACCCCAAAAGGGAAGCTCATCCCCAAGCCATTTCATATCATCTTCAATTGCATCAATAACATGTCTAAATATGAAGCTCTTCTTGCAAGACTTCATCTTTCAAAACAATAGGATGCCCAACAGTTAATGGTTTATAAGGAATCTTAGTTAATCATTAATCAAACTACAAACTAGTATCAAATTAGGGATGAAATGATTTTACCCTACAAGCATATTTTGGATAATCATAAGCCACAATTTAGGTCACTATAATTTGAACAGGTACTAGGGGTCAATAAATAATCAACCAATGCAATGGCAACAATTAGGTCCATCTTACAAGTCACTAGAAGCATTAAAGAGTATGTTTCTCATTGAAAACCTTCTACAATATGTTCATGTATTACCAAATTCAAAGAGGTTTTATACTATTATTGGTCCCAATTTCCCAATTGAACCTCCTTGGTACCAAGATATCTATAACTATTTTCATGACCAAGTTCTTCTTCCCAACCTTTCAAAAAATTGCCAAATTTTTTTCCTTCATTGCCTAGCCCATTATACCCTCCTTAGAAATAGATTTATCTTAGGTCCTATGATGGAATGCTTTTTCATTGTTTATCTTTGGTAAAATCAACATTATAACTTAAATAGGTTCATGAAGTAATGTGTGGGGCCCACATTAGTGTCATAATCCCTTCTAAGAAACTCTTAATAACATGTTACTATTGGCCCAAGATAGAGAGAAATGCTTAAAAATACATCAAAAAGTGTTTTTCTTTCCAATAACATGGTAATCTGATACACACACCTTCATTACTATTATAACTGATTACTACACCATGGCCATTTTTTACATGGGGTCTTGATCTCATCAAGAAAATAAACCCAACATCCTATGATGGTCATAAACACATTCTTACTACTACAAGCTATTTTACTAAGTGGATTGAGTCCATTCCTCTCACTTACATAACTAGGAATCAAATATTCAAGTTTATCTATTACCATATCATGTATCATTATAGTATCCCCACCCAAGTCATATCCAATAATAACAGTTCATTTTTGAAAAAATATGTTAAAGCCCTCTATACCTAATTCAAAATCAAACACAATAAATCCACACCATACAACTCCTAAGGCAACAATCAAGTCAAGGCATCCAATAAAACCATTGTCAAAATCCTAAAGAAGATTGTCAATGATGTTGGTTGTAATTAGATCTTGCAAATATTTCTCACCTATTGGGCCTACCATACTAGTCATCATACCCATAAAGGATCCACCCCATATTATCTGGTTTATGGCATAGAGGCTATTATCTTGTTTGAGATCGAGCTACCCTTATTACCAATATATTTGCAACATATTGTTGATGACAAAGACTATATAATTTATAGTTTGTAAGAGATATAAATCCTTGATGATAAACATTTATTTACCCTATAAAATATAAGATCATATCATAATATTTTTTGATGCATCTATAATAAATGCATTATCCCTTGGGAATTTGAAGTTGGTGATTTGGTCCTAAAACAAAATTAAAAGAATACCAATGTTGAATGCAAGAAGAAGGGTGAGTTTCATCCCAATTGGTTGGGCCCATACATAGTTATAACAAACTATGGTTTAGGGGCATATATATTAGCTAATATAGAAGGTGAATAGCTTCCAAAACTAATTAACATTTTACATCTCAAGTATTTTTATGCTTGACAATCTTTTGAATCATTGTCTATAAGATCCCTTACTTAGGGGCACCCTATGCCAAAATTGCTTATTTTCCCTCATACTTGTAACCGCAACCATTCTACCCTAGAGCATTGTATTTTTTATTTTTTTTATCATGTGCCATTGTAACCTGGACCATTATAACTTGGACTATTTTACCCTAGACCATTATATCCTATACTATTGTAACTTAGACCATTTTACCCTAGACCATTGTAACCTAGATTATTTCTATTCCACTGTACGTAGACTGATATTAATCTCACCTGGACTATTAAAATTTTGTACCCCTCATTTATTATGATCCTAATTATGATTCATCAACATTTTATACACATTTAGGGACCATTCTATGAGGCAGTTTCATTTGATCGGTATTTGTCACTTATTTTGTAGATAAGTGTATTGGGGTATGTCAACACATGGTTTTCACTACTTGATGGTTCCTTCGGACTTATTTTTCATTGTGTATATTTTATTCTTATTTTAATATTTCTTGGTATTTACCATTGCCTTATTATGGTCGTTGCTTCACCCTCATGCAACCCATTGTAGTCAGTTTAGCTATCATTTAAAATCTTACTTTTAGAAGTGTATCTCCTCAACTAAGTGGTTCCATGTACATTTTTTCATATTGTGTTTTATTTTCTTATCCCAAAAATATAAAAACATTATAAAATTATAAAATAAAAGGCCACAAACATTTCTAGTTCATGAAGATAGGCTTAAAATCTCCATGAGAGTTATAAAGTCATGTCATCTTCTGGGTGGGTTTCATTTTTATTTTGATCATTGATCTTGTTCTTTCTTTATCTCTCCCATTATTGGGAAAATTATATGAGCCTAATTTTTGAATGGAATATGTAGGCTTTTGGATAGTTATTAATGATGTCTCTAATGTGGCCAAGGATGTTGATGAGGTGTCATGTGTGTTAGAACGATAATGATAAAGTGTGCTTCAGTGTTCTTGCATGGTTCCTTAGTGTTTGACTTAGTGAGGTTGTTAATGGATATTATTGATGGTGTGTTCATTTTTCATAAACCTTATGGGTTGTTATGAGTGCTTGGGTAGATTATGTAATTGAAAGGAATTCATCAGAGTAGTCATATTAATGTCTAGGTTCTCCTAGTCATCTTGGTAGATAAGGATAAGTAGGTAGATAGATGACATAAAAATTCATGTGTGAAAAGGTCTCAAGATCATTTTTGTATATGGATGGATTCTCCTATGAGAGAAAATCATGTGGTCTAATTTTTAGGTCTTGACATGATGTATAGTAAAAGTTATCATGGAACAATAGTGTGCATTTGATCATATGTTTAGTAGATCAATAATGCAAATTTGATCATGAAGATCAAAGATAGATGACACATGTTCAACCATGTAGATGGAAATCAATGGTGTGAATTAAGTCAATAAGTCAATAATCCTAGATTGCATGCAAGGCCACTGCATGGCATAAGAGTGTTTACTAAATAGAGATTGAAAATAGGGTACAAAGAAGGCACATGAGGTTGCTAAGTGTCGTAAGAGTGTTAACTAAATGGAAACTAATAGTAGGGTACAAAAAAGGCATGCAGGGCTGCCAAGTGGCATAAGAGAGTTAACTGAATGGAGACTAATAGTAGGGTACATAGAAGGCATGTGGGGATGCCAAGTGTCACAATATCAGAAGCCTAAATTAAATATTAACGATGATCATAAAGTCAAGGTTAGGAGACTCTCGAGGAGATCGATGGAACAAATTTGATCAAGTTTATAGGAGGATGATATGAAGACACCTGTCTAAAGATTTTGCATTATAAATGACTATTGGAATTTGAAAATTCAAATTAACAAAAGAAAACCAGTTTGTATTATTTGATTCATATTTTGAGCATATGGTAGAATTTCTTGATAGAGTAAAGATAAAAATGGTATAGGAATTCAAGGTCCATCTAATAAAATTAGTTATAAGGTTTTAATATCTTTATAATTATATTTATTGAGCTTCAAATTTGACTAAGGGTTTGAACTTCTTCTACTAGTGACCCGATAAGGATGTTTTTTTATTGATGGTGCTTAGTGTTTCAAGGTGAATTATAAATTAGAGAGTGTTGTAGACTCCATTAAGATGATTTTTATGGATTTTTTAGGTTTTACCAATCCATTTTCAATATGAAAAAATGTTTAGAAGTTGACTATTTGTTCATTCATGGTGTTCTTGTGTATAAGCCTAATGGTTTAGTAGGTTTTGCATATGTAGAGGAGTGTAGTGATGGATGTAATCACTTGAAGGTGTCTTAAAGGTCAGGTGGAGTGGACCTATACATTTTTAAGTGGTCTTATGTTCCTAATTTTCTTAGTGAAGTGCTAAATGGGTGAATAGGTCTTCATGAGACTTATAAGGGTTACTAAAGCCAAATTGAAAGGTGTAGATGCTTAAGGGTGAACCATGGATGCTATGGTCAACTTATGAGGGTGGTATTCAGCTATGTCTTAGTTTTATATAATCCTTAAGGGTTAAGGAAAGTCTTATGGTTGACCAAGAAGATGGAAATCATGAAGACTCAATGAAGAGTAAAATCAAAGGTGATGAATTCTAGAGTTGATAAGGAAGTATAGAGAGTATGTAGTGTGAACAAAGGAAAGGTGAATATTGTATGAGCTTGGTGGATGGATTGAGGATCAGATGAGTGTGAGGTATGTTTATATGATCATTCAGTCATGTTTATGATGTTGTGATAGAGTTATTTCAGGTTTTTTGATTATGTGTGAAGAAGTGTAGAGTGATCCAAAAGGTGGTTTTAGATGAATTGAGAAGGTGTGAAGGCTAGAGAGAGTGTGTAGGGTTGAATAGAGTTGATATTAATTATATATCCATAAAATTGGAAGTCAATTAGAGATCAGGAGATTCACATTTCATAGGTTTTGTGGGTGCTCAACATCTAAGGCAAGAGGTGTTTGTCCATCTTTAGGACCTGGTGCTCCTTGTGAAGTGGGTGATTCACTAAAGTCTCATGTTTGTAATTAACTTATAGGATAAGTATTCATGGTTTTTAAGGATTGAGAGTGGTTTTTATCCCCCAAGAGGGTTTCTCACATAGATCTTGTGTTATGTGTGTGATATTGCTTCTCTTTCTTGTTCATTGTTATAAATGATGTGTATGCTTCATGAATGCTAGTGTTATTTGGTTAAGGGTTTGAAAGGATTGGAATTGAAGTTTGGATTGTCTTGAATCACTAATTCACCCCCTCTTAGTGATTATACCTCTAACAATTGGTATCATAGCAAGACCTTATTTTCAAGTTTAACCACTTGAAGGTGATCTAAGGTACAATATGGCTATTTGTGAAGTTCAAAGAGATTCATCTATTTGTGATAATGAAAGTGATGATGATGAAGTTTTCATAGAAAAAGTGAAGTATGTAAGATCAATGATATTTAATCTTGTATGTAAATTACAATAAAATGAATTTTTGGTTAATAATGTTTCAAATGATGATGATTGTAATCAAGTTGAAAATGGTATTCTACTCTTGGATAAAGAGGAAAGTTATTCAAAAGAAGGAGAGGCTGAAGTGATGCTTAAAACTAAGGTGAATCTTAAATCTAAGCATACTATAGCCCTGGATAATTTGAAGTATCAAAAGAAAATGAATCATGATTTGAAATATGTGGTGAAGGCTCTTAAGGAACAAGTGTGTGTCTTGAAGAGTGACTTGGTCAAAGAGGGCAAGAAGGATAAGAATATCACCAAAGATCTCAGAAATTAGTTAGAAGTTTCAAATTATAGCCTAGATTCAAGAGAAGAAGAATGTAGACATCTCAAGACTCAGCTAAAAGAAGCCAATGCCAAGGTGAGTTCAAATTAAGGTAAGCATGATGAGTTGAAGACCAATCTTGATTCCTTGAGAGTAAAGCATGAACAAATCATAGACAATTTGGACAAGATAGAAAAGGAACATGTGAAGCCTAAGCAAGTTAAGAAGAATGATAATATGAAAAGCAATGAAAGAATACTAGCAAAATAGATCAATGCAATGAGGCATTCATTTTAGGGTCAATGCTATGCTTGCAATCAATTTGGTCACTTAGCAAGATAATGCAAAAAGAAAAGAAACTTGTCAAAAAGAGTTCATAGTCATCATCAAGTAAAAGGTATTAATAATGTTATTTATTTTAGTTGTCATCATGTTGATCACATGGCAAAATTATATTCAAGTAAGGTTGATAGGTTCTCAAGTCACAAGAAAGTGTATGGAGCTCCTAGAATGCAAGGAATAGATCAAACATGGATTTGGAAACATAAGTCTATTAGGAAAAATCAATTTAAGACCAAACATGGTTTGTTTATCATGATAGACATGAAGTAAAGTCAAGGGTTTTTGTTGTCAACATGTGTTGATAAGATAGTCAAAGTAAAGAATGAAGTTAAGGACCCATTCCAAGTCAATTTGATGTTGAGGTAGGACTAAAAGTCAAATAAGCCTATGGAGATATGGGAGTCTCCTAAGTTTTGGGAATTCTAGTCTCTCTATGTCGATGGGGTGTCTCTCTAGGCTTCAAGGAGACACTTTTTAGAAAGAGGAAGCATGATGGATGCTAGATGGGTTTTGGTTGATGTTGCAGGACAAGAAAGATATGTAACCTAGTTGTGGTTATGCATTCCTATTTATTTATCTCTAATTGTTGAAGAATGAAAGCTTGTAAATATTCTCAGTGTTTTTATCTTGAGAGAGATTTAGCTTGTTGGTCATGATCATGTTTTTTGAATGACCATTCTTTAAGGAAAGTTGCAAGATCATATTAGTGGTTCTTGAGAGATTATTTTTTGTCTACAAAGTTTTTGTTATTAAAGGAGAGAGTTATTGTCTTTCTATCTCAAAGCTTAAAGTTGTTTATATGGAGCAAGTTGTCATAATTTAAGTACTTGTAAATTTTTATTGGAAGTTTTCTAGATGAGTATCAGGTGTAGCTTCCTAATAATCTTGTAATATTGACGAAGTTTGTTATAGTGTTTTTTGAAGTTGGTATCATGAGTTGTAATGATCTCTTGATGTCATGTTGACCAAGGTCATAAAGAGGTATGATGTCATTGTTTAGATGTTATAATAAGGTTAATATAGTTGAACATGCTATAATTTTGAGTTTTCATATTAGGGTTCTGAGTGTGTATTTGAGAAAATTGAATAATGTTGTTTCATGAGTTGCTTCAGTGTGTTGAGTACTCCAATGATGTCTTGATGACCTTATATGGTCATAAGAAGTCTTGTTGCCATGGTGTAGAATCCATGAAGGTATTCATTGTGTTATAATGGTTTTGAGTCATTCATTTTAAGATCTTAACTACAAGTATGCAAAGTTATTCATTAAAGTCTATTTAAAAGTATCATGTGAGAAGGATATTGATTAAGGGGGAGAAACAAGTTCATGACCTTGATTCAGTGGTTGTGGTTAAATGTGTGTTCCAGATGGTTTCATATGCTTATTAAGTCAAAGGATTTTGAGCTCACAATTTGGTCTAGAAGTTTGTATTGGTGACCTCTAGGTGTGAGAGAAGTTTCAAGTGTTGGCATTGACCAGAAGGTGGTGAGTTGACTGGGTTTCATTTGAAAACATAGTGTTTTTTATCATGATGGTTAGGTGACTTCCAAAGAGAGTTGAGGTCTAAGGATACTTAATAAGTTGAAATGGACAAATGTATTTTCAAAAAGTTCTTCACATTCATTTGCAAGTGTGTGGTGTCTTCCATGGATGAAGATTTGTGTAAATGGAAGGCTAATTGGTTAGTAGGTTTGTGAAGGAGCTATGGTGAAGAGGTAGAGTTGGAAGATGATTTTTCTCATGGATGATGGGGACATGAGTTTGATTTATATATTCAATTTCAAGTCTTGAATGTGTCTACATAGAAATATATTGGTGTTTCAAGGTTTAGGTAGGGATACTAGGTCTCTAGGCAAGGCTAGTGAAGAGAAAAGTGGTTTTTGGTCATTTTCTCCAAAAGATAACGGTATGGTTTTTCATAAATGACTTTTTTAGTTATATTTGTGCATATTTCCTATTTGAAAATTGGATTGTTCATCTATTGGTAATTATGGAGGTGGTTTGAGAGAGAAGGTATGAAGGCAATTGTGTTGTTTCTTCATGGTTTTTTGTGGTTTAAAGGTGCTCAAAGGGTGCCTAAGATCAGGTGACTTAGGGGGAGTCCCTCTTAATGTTTTCAAGGTGATTTCAAGAATTTTTTGGTGTTCATGTGTGTTTCATCTTCATAGATTTGTGTATGGTCAAGAAGAGTGTTGTGTTTGAAGAATGTTTGAGAAGCTCAAGATAAGAAGTGGTATGCATAGTGTTAGGGGGAGTTTGTATCATATCTCAAATGTGGTCCTTTAATATTGTTGGTCTTGAAATAATTTTCATGTCCTTAGGATTAGAAGAATATCCCACTTTGTCATTACATCAAAGGGGGAGAAAGTGCTTGAAGAGAGAGAAAGAGTGTGAGCATAAGATGTGTGATTGGTGTTGACATCAATGACAAAGGGGGAGATTTTTGGAGAGTTATCAATGATGTATCCAATGTGTCTAAGGATGTTTATAAGGTGTCATGTGTGTTATAATGACAATGATAAAGTGTGCTTCAATGTGATTCAGTTTTCTTGCATGGTTCTTCAATGTTTAACTTAGTGAGGTAGTTGATGGATGTTATTGATAGTGTGGTCATGTTATGAGACCCTATGGGTGTTATGAGTACTTGGAGTGATTTTGGAAGTGAAAGTAATTCATAAAATTAGTCATATGAATTTCTAGGTTCTCCTAGTCATCTTGGTAGACAAGGTTGAGTAGGCAAATTGATGATGTCATAATTCACATGTGTGAAAATCTCAGGAGTAGTTTGGTATATGGATGGATTCCCCTATGAGAGGATATCATGTGGTCCAAGTTTTAGGTCTTGACATGATGTATATAAAAATTTATGGTAGTGCAAAGTTGGTATCCCACATAGATTTCACTAGTTTCTATACTTAACCAAATTTTCAATATCAAAGATTGATGATGTGCATTCAATCTTACAAATGGAGATCTAATGGTGAGCACAAAGTCAATAGGTTAAAGGATCATAAGATTGAATGTAATGGTTTCATGTGTCATAATAATGGTGAATTGGTAGGATATCAATGGCTCGTGTTTGATTGTATGTTTAGTGGATCAACAATGTGCATTTGATCATGCAAATCAAAGATCGATGTCACATGTTCAACCTTGTAGATGGAGATCAATGATGTGAATCAAGTCAATAAGTCAATAAGACTAGATTGTATACAAGTCTACCATGTGGTGTAAGTGCATTAATTGAATGGATACTAATAGTAGGGTACACAAAATGCACACAGGGCTGCTAAGTGCTATAATAGCATTAACTGAATGGAGACTAATAGTAGGGTACATACAAGGCACGTGAGGATACCAAGTGTCATAATACTAGAAGCCCAGTTCAAAGATTAATGATGAGAAGAGAGTCAAGGATAGAAGACTCATAAAGAGGTTGACAAAGTGAATTTGATCAAGTTTTTAGGAGGCATGAGATAAAGACATGTGTTTGAAGTTTTTGCATTAAAAAATGACTGTTGGAGTTTGAAATTTTAAATTAGCAAAGGAAAACCAGTTTGTATTATCTGATTCATATCTTAAGCATATAGTATAATTTCTTGATAGAGTAAAAATAAAAGTGGTAGAGGAATTTAAGGTCCATCTATTAAAATTGGTTAAAAGGTTTGAATATCCTTACATTTGTAGTTATTGAGATTCAAATTTGACTAAGGGTTTGACTTTCTTCTTTTAGTCACCTGAGAAAGATGTTTGTGTTTGTATTGATGGTGTTTTAGTGTTTCAAGGTGAATTATCAATTGTAGAGTGTTTTAGAATCTATGAGGACCATCTGTATGGATTTTATAGGTTTGACCAATCCATCTTCAGTATGAACAAATGCTTAGAAGCTAACTATTAGTTTTTTCATGGTGTTTTTGTGTACAAGGCTAATGATTGAGTAGGTTTTGCATATGCAGAGGAGTGTAGTGATGGATGTAATCACTTTAAGGTGTCTTATGGGTCATTTGGAGTGGACATATGCATTTTTAAGTGGTTTTATGTTTTTAATTTACTTGGTGAAGTGATAAAGGGGTGAATATGTCTTCATGAAACCTATAAGGTCTGCTAAGGCCTAGTTAAAAGGTGTAGTTGCTTAAGGGTGATCCATGGATGTTATGGTCAACCTATGAGGGTGGTATTGAGATATGTATTAGTGTGATGTAAGGCTTAAGGTTTAAGACAAGTCTTATGTATAAATAAGAAGATGTAAATCATGAAGACTCTATAAATATTAAAATCAAAGGTGATGGTTTCTAGAGTTGATAAGGAAGTGTAAAGTTTGTAGTGTGAGCAAAGGAAAGGTGAAGATTGTGTGAGCTTGGTGGATGGATTGAGGATTAGAGGAGTGTGAGGTATGTGTGTATGACCATTTAGTCATGTTTTTGATGTTGTGATAGAGGTGTTGTAGGTTTTTTGATTAAGTATGTGCGAAGAATTGTAGAGTGATCCAAAAGGTGGTTTTAGATGCATTAAGAGGGTGTGAAGGCTAGAGAGAGTGTGTAGGGTTGAAGAGAGATGATATTAATTATATCTCCATCATATTGGAAATAAATTAGATATCAAGAGATGTTCATTTCATAGGTGTTATTTTAGGTGCTCAACATCTAGGGCAAGAGGTAATTTTCCATCATTAGGGGCTGGTACTCCTTGTGAAGTGGGTGATTCACTAAAGTATCATGTTTGTAATAAATTTATAGGAAAATTAGTCTAGTTTTTGCAAGATTGAGATTGGGTTGTATCCCCCAAGAGGGTTTCCCATATATATCTTGTGTTATATGTGTGATCTTACTTATCTTTCTTGATCATTGTTATAAATGATGTGTATGCTTCATGAATGATAGTGTTATTTGGTTAAGAATTTGAAAGGATTGTAATTAAAGTTTGGATTGTCTTGCATCACTTATTTAACCCCCCTCTCTTAGTGATTTTACCTCTGACATAGGCAACACTTGGATACATGGGATATCTTAGTTATCTTGACTACACCTTCTTTTCTTTTTCGACCACTTCTTTTCCTTAAAAATCTTAGGAATCCTAAACCTTTTCATAAGTAACCACTTGTAATTTAACTTTCCCATCCTTATTGGGCTTATCCATATGCTCTCACCATTTTACAAGAAACCATTTTTGTACGCTCTCTCTATTTTGTGAGTTATTTATGCTCTCATCATTTTATGCGCTCATTGTCATTCCAAACCCTAGATGTAGTAAATACTATGAATTACAACTTTAATTCATTTTTGGATACTCATCTCTTGACTTTTAGTTTGGTTTTAGCCTCAACCATACTCTCGTACTTATATGATTTATTTATGTTGATGATTTCATGATTGTGAATATCATCCCTCTCTTTTTATATACGCCCTCACCATTTTGTGAGACCATTGCCATATTCCTTTACACATCAATTATGTTTCCTTATCATCAATTTTATTATGTCCCATATCATGGGAGAACTACATTTGACTATAATTTCATGTTGGATCTTGTATCCATGAAACTATATAGGCAACATCCACTTGCCTCTACATCTAGAGTTTGCTTGGCTATCACTCTTTTTTCTTCTATTCACCCCATTTTATTTGGTTTTTGAGTGTCATTGTCTCCTATAGTCTAGAGACAATGATGTCATCTCATGTGTGTCATTGTTACCTATGGGAAACCTTGTACCCATCATCTTTTTGTTGTTGTATCGGTGTCATTGTTACCTATCTTAGGAGTCACCATGTCACCAAGAATAACACCTCTATTACACCTATACAAATATTATGTTTTTAATTTATAATAACATTATGATTAACCATTATTTTTGTATTGTTGTTTGTTTAGCTTTGTAGACATGCATACTAATTGATTGATTGATTTATCTTACTATTTTGTGTTTTTGTGTGTTTTGTTTATTGGGTTGTTTGTTTGTTTTTAGGGTTATGTTTGAATACATTTTATAAACCTTTTGAGTCTGGCCTTAACTTGGGATTTAATTTTTTAAATTTATATTTGAATTGTTTTACTGCTTTTGATTTTTTGGTACATTCTTATTCCTATTTAATTCTTGATGATTCATATCTTGATTTTAAGTTGGTTAAATTTTGTATGTGATGCCTCTTTTTATATTTTTCTTTACTTTGTTTTTTATTCAAATGTAAATACTTGAAACTTTGGTTTTGGTAATTTTTATCATTGTCTTTAGTTATAAATATTCACCTTTGAACTAGTCCATTCACAATAAAAAATAATTTTATTATAGGTTATTCGTACTTATGATGCATACTTTAGTTTACCAAAGTAAACACCAGGTGCTCCAAGTCCAAAAGTCAATGTGGTGATGAACAACATCTCTGACTGCACTATACTCTATATCCAGGGCATACCTAGGATATCATAATCATAATAAAGGCCAAACATTAGAAACAAACAAGACTCTTTATGCAAGATGTGTGTTTCCTAAAATACACATTAAGTCATACTAGTTATTTCTATAATTGGTTTAATACGTGCACCTCCTAAACTATCCTTTAGCATCTAGTCATAAATCAAATAGAGTAGTAGATAAATCAACATCCAAATGCTAACTAAAGAAGTGCATCTCCTAATACTAGAATATATCATCATATCATAATAAGAGCAAAAAAAACATCATGAAACACAAATAATATTGGTAGTCCATGTACAAGTAGCTATGAATGAAAAATACATACACACACACAGACACACACACACACACACACACACACACACACACACACACACACACACACACACACACACACACACGCACGCACGCACGCACGCACACACACACACGCACGCGCACACACACACACACGCACACACACACACACGCGCGCACACACACACACACACACACACACACATCATGTTTTATATATTTAGAGAATATCTATACATCTCATATATAATATAGAGCTACAAATTAGCTCTGATTTGGGCTATCACTCGAGGGACTTTGCTAAAAACTTTGGCCTATGCCTAACACTAGTGATGGTCATGGACATGGTGGTGGTGGGCCCATCAATACCCACTATGGAGCTAGTTGTGTAACTGAATGCTCTAACTCTATAGTATGCCTAGACCTATAGGTCTTGATAGTTCACTGTAATCTAGAGTACTCTTTGAATGATGGCACCTTCCTTTTTATAGGGACTGCATCCTCATATAACCTATAGTAGTAAGCTCCTTCATCCTTATCATGTAGGAAATTTTCCTTCACATGTAAGGCATCATACTTGGCCATAATAATGTTGGCCAAGGCTCTAGATGAACACCCATATATACCAACTCATCAAGCCTCATATAAATCCCCAGTAAGCCTCTCTACCTAACTAACCACTCTCGATCACCCTAGGCTTTGTCTTACACACTGGTCATTGTCACAAGCTTCACATATTAGGTGGTCAACTGGGCCTATATACCTATCAAATGTACCATGTGTCCTTTAAGTGCAATAATCTCAATATCCTGGTAGTAATAAGTCCCTATATGAAAGTGGTCGCACCTTGTACAGTGGCTAGCTCTGCACATAATCTAGCTATATCCTATTGAAGGCCTGTAATCTATGATAACTATATAGTAATCTTATTTTGAATATTGTCAATGAAATATTGGTCCTCTTTGGAGCTCTTTATACTAGAGGGCCCTACCTCCCCTACACCTATACTTGTCCCTATGTTGAATTTCCCTACCTCCCTTATCCCTATGCCAGAGTTCTCATCCTCTCATATTCCTATCCCATGGCTTGAGTCACCACCTACTGCCTCACCCAAATTTATATCCTAACCACATACCTATGCCAACTATTTCACCTAATCATGAATAGTGTATAGAAGGATAACTTGTGGTATCACTCAATAAACCAAAACGTATGCTTGTATTAGGGCTTGACCCCCATCTCTCCTCTATTAAACCCATCTTAGATGTTAGCTTGGATGTTAAGGTTATGGTCTAGTCAATTGAATGGTTCAGGTGCCATACCACCATGCTACATAGGCATCAATCACACTTACATCTTTTACTCCAACTTCCCAGAGTATGTGCTAGACTCTAAAATATATATAATAGCTTGGTCTTGGGGTACTGGTAACTCCCACTCCCTAATCTCATGGGTCATATGGGCAAATAAATGTGGACCCTCAAGAACATCATGTTGCAAACTAAATTATCTTTAAACTAGGTTTGTTCTATATATCTCAAAA
This sequence comes from Torreya grandis, assembly GCA_037957365.1. NCBI lineage: Eukaryota > Viridiplantae > Streptophyta > Pinopsida > Cupressales > Taxaceae > Torreya > Torreya grandis. The sequence continues at coordinate 764,725 of JARHVA010003789.1, forward strand.
ACAAAGTCATTATGGCCTATGATATAGTAGGGTGAAAGCATGAAGCCAATGAAAAACATATCTTCAATCTAGTAAAACTATGTAGCCAAGTATGACTGCTAGATAAAATCACCATCAACTATCTTGTCTATGGCCCATCAATTAAAATATAGGTATCCTAGGTGGCCTCATAGACCTAGGCCTATGAGATACCAACCAAATGCCACTAAATCCTCAAGTCCCCTCTAGAATATCAATCCCATTGGCTAGTTAATATTTATGTGCTTCTAGGCCCAAACTTGGAGCAATGTACTATTCTTGATATTGTGCTCTTTATGATGTGATATCATGTGTAAATATTGATATAGTTGGGCCAAAATGATAGGCCCCCATGAATATCATGTAGAGTGATCATACATATCTCATACCACTCTAATTAGTCCAATCTAAAAAAACCATCTACTCTTGTTCAAAAATAAAAGGCCACTAATAAAAGCCATCAAATTCATAACCTCTAGGGAAACTATCCACTATGCTAGTACTAGTGCCAATACTAGAGGTCCTACCTCTACTGCTCCTACCCCAATGTCTAGAAGCCAAGCTAGGTCTTCAAATACATCTATATATATAGTCCCCTCCACTACCTCAAGGTTAGTCATGCCAAGTATGTCCTTTAGCACCACTAATCAACCTGTTAACATTTAGGTGATCCTCCAACCCTATATACGCACTTGTAATATCCTATGGACATCCTCCAAGGTCATTGTGGCCTCTCTGATAAAAAAATTAAAATTAGATGTTTAAGAATGTCAATTATTTTCAAGCACTAACAAATAGACTCAATCAACATGAATCATTGTATCCAAGCCAAGTGATATATCTCTCTTGCCTCTAGTAGTCCCAAAAAATCCTCCATCTATATACCCTATCATCACAACACTTGATATCATCTATCATGAGCCATAATGACCTTGAATCTCTCCTATAAGTCACCACACATGCAACCAAGCCAATCATTTCTTCATTTTTCCTCTAATTAATCAAGTCTATCTTATTTCTTCTAATTTTAGGCCAAGAATAATATTATTTTGGCCCCATTTTCTCTTCCTCTGACTTATTTGGTCTTTCTGGCAACCTTTCCATTTTTATCGATGATCTCACCATTTAACAAGTAGACCCTAACATTTTCATGGCTATCCTATTATTTTCCTTCATTGGTTTGCAAACTCAATGATCTATAAGGTGTTTTCACCATTTGGTAGGGTGACATTGATATTTTTTTATGATTTCACCCTTTGGCTTGGTGACCCTACCATTTAATAGGTGATTTCCATAAAATTTGGAGGGGTCACCAATTTGGTCATGACCTCACCATTTTGGCCTATGACTATGCTAAAAAGTTAATGATCCCTCTATTTTTTCTAGTGACCTTGCCATTTTCAAAATTATTCAAATGATGAGATCACCTAAATTCATACTTATACCTACTCATAAATGCATTAAATGTAAAACTTAAAAACCCAAAAATATACCTATTGATGCTTTGTTCCCTAGTGGTTATTTATACTCTCAGATGCACTCCCCAAGGTGTCTATGATATGGGATATTGGCCATTTTAATCATCTCTCTCATGTGCAACTATCAGAGATCTGAATTACAATAGTAGAGGGTAAAAATGAATGATTTTCACCCCCTAGGGGTAAACTTATAGTAAAATTTTCAAATTTCCCTTATTATGCCTATTGTTCCCCCATTTATCTTCCTAAGATGCTCATTCTCACGTTGTTTATCATTTTTCAAACCGGTTTCTTCTAATTAATCCATTTTTTGGCCTCATTTATTAGATTACATGATTATTTTTCTTCTAATTGAGGGCCAACATAACAAAGACTCAATTTTTTATCCTCCCCTTAAGGAGGCATCATGGGCTAACCAAACATTATTTGGGGAATTTTTGTAACCCCATTTCTCCATGACTGATACAAAATTTAGAAGAAACTAGGAACGAATTTATTTCTTCAAGTTATGATCATTCTAATCAACCTTTCTATTCTTTGAAAAGACATTACTTTGACTAAATATCTCACCAAACCATCTCAAATAGGGGTAAATTTTAGACATCTAATTCTTATCACTATTGTTCTAAGATTGCAAATCTAAATGACATTCTGCAACAATGGACAATCTGGAACAAAATCACTAAAATGTTCTAATTCATCTGTACACATCAAATATAGGTACTAATTTTCACTAATGTATCCCTAAATATGGCAATTCATATTATGAAATCATCATCTTCTTCCAATTCACTTCATTTGAAGTTTGTGATTAAGTAAATTATCATTCTAGACCATTTAAACACTCTAATTCATTTGCACACATCACGTACAAGTGCCAATTTATGCCTATGTATCCCTGAATGAGAAATTGAATCATTCATAATTTTTATCTTCCTCTGATTCAAATCTAGTCAAATTAAAACCAAGAAAATTAACATTTTTGACCATTTTGATTAAACATGTGACTAATTTCTAAGAATTTTAAAATACTAAGTCATTAATCAAATCAAATCAAATTAAGAGTTTAAGTGAAAAATCTATGGAAAGTTATCGAATATATATTATTATTATTTCATATTTCAAAATATATGGGCTATGACATCATTGAAAGAGTGTCAAGCACCAAGAATTAATAGAGATAAACATTAGGATTAAGGCCACCCATACCTCGTTAATGCTCCCTTATTCCAAAATATTGATTGCTTTGTCCTAAAAAATTGAATTGATCCTTAGCCACACATCTTGATCTCAAGATGGATAGTCATGGTTGATTTTCAACATTTTTGGAAAAGTATGAATACATGAGCCACCATAGACAAAATGATAAGCTTTTCAGTGAAAATAACCTATGCATAAATATTGCTATAATAAGCTTCACTAATTCCCCCAAACTGATCAATCAAGGAGCCAAATTCATTGGTGCTAGAATATATGTCGGAGGCACTTGCTTAACTACATTGATAAGACTTAGAGCACCAGATCTAGACATAAACACATTTATGTACCATCTTTGATAGAGAACCACTTTGGGAGGGTATTTCTTGTCTTTTTTCCCTCATTAATTTCTTGATTTCATTTACACCACCCCTCAAGGGAGTGGGCTTATCATGTTAGGTTCTTTATGCTTATTATTGGTTTTCCTTACTAAACATGAACTAACCTACTTTCTAATCCTTCTCTAACCTAAATGTTTACCAAAACCACCTTCATTGTATCTATAATAAATGAAATAAATCCAAGGGAATTCAAAATTGGAGATCTTTTCTCAACAAAAACCAATGGAATACCAATGTAAAAAGGGAGAATAAAGAAAAAAATTTGAACCAAATTGGTTGGGCCTATATGTCATCATTTCCAAGTATGGATCCAGAGCTTATAGGTTAGTTACTAAAGATGGAGAGGAGCTTAATGATCCTACAAAAATCATGCACCTTATAATATTTTATGCCTAAGTTTTTCTAATATTTTTGTATATACCTTCAGTGTCAAAAAATTAAAAAAATCAAAAGTTAAAAAATTCAAGAAAAAGAAAAAAAATAGTACATCCAAAAGTGAAAATTAGTTTACTGGTACTTTGGGAAAGTACCATGGTGAAAACTATATTTTTGGGGACATGATTAATCCATTTTTTATATCTACCTTAGTTACTTGGGGGGGGGTCCCATTATAGTCATCACTTGTATATTCCCACATCATCATTTGTCTTGCCATACACCCATGACATATTAGTTTAAGGTTTGATCCTTGTACTTATGTAATTGTGTCCTTACTCATGTCTAGAGGAACATATTATATGTGACCATTAATGACACATTCATATACACACACACTTTATCTAAAACAACCATCCAACCACACACAAATACTTTATCCATCCATGTTTACCAACCTATCTATATTTCCAAATAATGTCATCATTCACTCACTCATTCTCTTGGGAGGGAAATTTCTCATCTATTAATCCACACAAAAAAATCATCAATCATCCCATTTTTTCATCAATTCTCATATTCGGATAACTATATATAGCATGATATCCCCACATATATTTTTACCACAATAAATTATGTAGGTAGTACTTACAGACATGGGGCATCTAGGGATAGCTCGGCCACCATCAACCCCATCATCCCATTATCCAAAATATTGATTTCACATTTTCACATCCTCATCTAAACCCATATGGTTACCTTAGGGATTCCTCATCAATCATTTAATGTTGTCATGGTTATTGGCTACCAAATGTTTTAATCCAACCCTAGGATGTTTATAACGTCATTTGCTTAATTTAGGTATTGTTTGATTTTTTATTTTATTTTTTGCTTTTGTTTCATTGTTGTTTGATTGATCTTATATATTTTTTCATTTACTTGACTTGACATGATTTATTATTTTACTTATTTTTTTGTGTGAGCTTTTTATTTTAGTATGTTCATTGTGTTTACATCATTTCACTTATTTTAAATGTTTTCTTTATTTTATTTTATTTTTTTTCAAAATCATTTTCTATGACAAACAATGTTATTATGGTCTTCTATATCATGATGCAATAAGTCTAGAAAAAATGAATCTTCTAGTCCTTATGCATATAAGACAATAATCGTCATGGTTATTCCATATCAATGGTGTATATTCTTTTATGCTATATTAAAAATTAGGATGCTCAACTCTTAATTATTCATGTTAGAATTCTAATTTAAAATAAAATAAACAAAAGCTAGCTATCCATGCATCTATACATTTTTCCGTTTAATTTTATACCATAATAAAAGCTGAAAGGATTAGCATGTGCTATAATAAATCAAAATTAGGAAAACAATTGTCATACCGAAATCATATATATATATATATATATATATATATCCATTTAATCCATTTACCACATGTAAAATTAAAACACATCCCTAATGCCAAAGCATATCCATATCCATAACACAAGTATAATGCCAAAAATGAATCATGTATATGTGTGTGTGTGATATTACATCAATATAGTTATCATGTCAAAACATCTCATGCAAAATATATACATCAATATATCATGTAAAACATCTCATGTCTCTCATTGGGCCTCAAATGGGGCATATATAGTTGGACTCAAATCATGTCACCATGATGTACTCCTCGAAGGACCCATGATACATTGTGATACCTATCATATAGACCTCTTGAACTCTATTATATGCACTAATCTCCCTAATAAATACCTTATAATAGAGTAATCCCTAAACAAAAGTTCTTGGTGTGATTATGGAACTACTCCCTCATAATAAAATCCTATAATATTATCTTACTCCATAGCTCTCATGACCTTGTCCAAGGCCACCAACTATCCTAGTATTATCAAGAACTCCCTCACCTTGGCCAACTAAATCCATAAACTCTCTTTCTTATATCTCTAAGTCAAACATGTATCATCAGGATTCTATATGGTTGTATCGTGTGTATATAACCCTACTAATAAATCAAACCCCTCTCTTTGTAGTCTATCCACCTCAGCCTAAAGTATATTGACCTCTCCCTATAATCATGTGATATTTGAAGTTCTTAGACCCAGTTGCTTATCCCTACCATCAACCTCTCCTTGTAAACCTTATATCTCAATGTCACAATTCATGATATCCTCATGCAACCTATCAAAAAGCCTTTGATCCTCTAATGATCTCAATGGCCTTGATGGCCTTACTCCTATCCTCTCTCTATATGCATTTTGGTCATAAGTATAATATATATATCACCTCCATCCCCCTCCCCATTACTATTTATAACCACTAAAGGAGCCCCCCATCATCATATTGGATCCTCTACAATAGGTCTCATCCAAGTATCCTCTCCCAAATCCACTCTAGTATCCTCTTTGATCTCCACATCCTCTAACTATGTAGGATCCCTCCTAGGTCTCCTATATCAATCACATTATTGGGACACATCTTATCTCTTCATACTTCATATTTATGCTATCACATCCCTCTTTATCCTCACACCTAATCCTATCCCTCATGTATGGCTATCCAAACTCACTACTAATCTCTATCTGCATTTCTATGAAGGAGCATATAGTAGTGTCAATCTTTTAGATCATTGTCTAGCCCACCAATTATCATATCCATCTATTTTCCCTATGTCAATCACATCCCTGTTAGGTTGTGGAGCTAAAAGCTTCAACTGTTGCAGACATGAAAGAGGTTGCTGAAGTTCAAGAGACACCGGTGTCGGCAGTATAACTGATGTTGGTCATGATGAATGCAGAAGGCAACTGGCATCGACAGGGAGTTAACCGACGTCGGTCAGCACCACACAGATAGGGACTAACATCGGTCGCCTGTGGCAGTTCCAAAACTGTTCGTTGCACGGATAGTTAGTTCATTAAACTGAGTGTTTGCATGTAAAGGCTATTTTGAGTCTTGAGTTGTGTGTCTAAATTAAGAGTCTAAGTTATTGTTTAAGTCTAGGATCTATTTATAGACCCATTAGCATGTATTGTAATTAAGGCAAGAAAAAGATTTCTTCCAATTGTAGGATCTTGGTCAGCAGGTGTGCAAGGACACGTTTGAAGATCTACATGTGTAAGTAAGGCCTGTTGAGTTGCAAGTTGTTGCAAGCTTATGGGAGATCTACTTGAAGTACTTTGAGTACTTGTGTACTGGCAGGGTTATTACTGACTGGTTGGAGGTGAACACCAATTTTGTGTGTGAGTTGTGTGTTGGGACCATTTTTGGTAGGAGAGTGAACTCTTGAAGAAAATTACTGAACACTTGAGGTGTGGGAAGCTTCTGAGAGGTGTGAAGAAGAAGTGACATCTTCTTTATTGTATTTTCTTTCTGGATGAGTATTGAATACAAGATAGTGTATTGTCTCTCATATTCTGTGTTATTTTTGAATTCTAGTTACTTGTGATTCTGGTTTAATTCCACATATTTAAGTTGCTTGTGCATGGTAATCAATTGTGCTTCCATATTTCCCAACAAGTGGTATCAAAGCTTTTGGTTGGGATACTAACAGGTTGTATTAGATCTAGTTAGTGTGTGTTGATTACAGGTTACTCACAGGGGTTTTTGTTTGAGTGGGAGTAGAGCAATGGCAGAAGAAAGTAAGCTACGAATGGAGAAGTTTAATGGCAAGAACTATCAATTATGGAGGATGCAAATTGAAGATTATTTGTATCAAAAGGATTTGTACTTACCATTGGGTGGGGTTGATTGCAAGCCCCGAGATATGAAGGATGAAGAATGGGAGGTTCTTGATCGGAAGGCTCTGGGATCTATAAGGTTGAGTCTTGCATCGTCTGTGATTTCCAACTTATCACATGCTAAAACAATGGTAGAGTTGATGAAATCTTTGGAAAATTTATATGAAAAACCCTTAGCTTTGAATAAGGTATTTCTTATGAAGCAATTATTTAATTTGCAAATATTGGAAGGTGGATCTTGATTTCCATGGTTTGGTAAACCAGTTAAATTCAGTCAATATTGTTTTTGATGATGAAATTAAGGCTCTTTAATCTTATGCTCATTACCTAAAAGTTGGGAGAGTTTGGTAGTGGCAGTTAGCAATACTGCGTCTGCTTCAAAAATCTTAAAAGTGGATGATATTGTGAGTGTAATCTTGAATGAAGAAATTCACAGGAAAAACACAGGTGAATCATCAGGAAATGCTTTGAGTGTGGAAAGAAGGGGAAGGCAAAGAGAGAAGATCGAGCATGGGAGATCAAGGTCCAAGATAGGCAAGAGATCCAAGTCCAGGTATGGTAGAATAACCTAATGGAAATGTGGAAAGCAAGGGCACTTAAAGAGAGGTTGCAGGTCGGTTGAAGATCAGCATGAAAGACATGAAGAAGTAGATGTTGCAAATTTTGTTGCACAAGATGCTCTGGTATGTTCTTTAGATAAAGTAGAATCATGGGTTTCAGATTTTGGTTCTTCTTTTTATGCATCCCCAAATAGAGATTTGTTCCATGAGTATGTCCAGGGAGACTTTGGAGAGCTTTATTTAGGGGATGGTACGCCTTGTCAAATAGTTGGCAAAGGGAAAGTGCAGCTGAAATTGTAGATGGACAACACATGGGTGTTGAAGGAGGTTATGCATGTCCCAATTCTAAAGCAGAGTTTGGTTTCTATAGGAAGGTTGGGTGATGAGGGTTGCATAGTAACTCTCACAGTGGACTCTTGGAAGGTTACCAAGGGTGCACTTGTTGTAGCAAGAGGTAAGAAAGTAGGTACGCTTTATCTATCTACTTGTATTACTGATTCTCTTTCTGGGTTATCTACTTCAGATGTAGATTCGAAGATGTGGCTTAATAGGCTTGGTCACATGAATAAGAAGGAGATGCATGTTCTTGAGTCAAAAGGTATGCTTTTGGATTTGAAAAGCATGAATCAAGATTTTTGTATGCAGAAGAAGAAAGTGACGTTTCTTGAGGAATCTGATGTTCATGACAAGAGCAAGAAAGCCTTGGTTTTCAAGGAGAAGATGATGGACAGAGATTAGTCAAAGGGGCTGAAGAATTCTAAGCAGATCAAGGTTGATTTGGACAAGGGTTTGATCCAAAAGGAGCTCGCGGGTAGAAGTCATTTCTCACAAGAAAAACATAGAGACCGACGTCGGCTAGAAAACTGACATCGGCATCCAAATAAGGACCGATGTCAACTATGTGCAGACTGACGTCGGTGACTTAGGGATAGATAAACATTGATGTCAGTCAGGGAGAACCGACATTGGTGATGAAGAAGTTGCATGGAACCAATGTCAGTCAGATGCAGACTGAGATGTGATCGGCATCGGTCACTGAGATAGATTTTGGGTGGACAGCAAGCTATCAAGGAGTCCCAAGCGCCCATATGGAGGACTTAAAGGGTAAGTAAGCCTCAAATTCATCATTTCCCTTATTTACACTACTTGTTGCTCACTAATGGTAAAGAAGTAGGAAGTTGTTAAAGAAGCAGAGCAGGTAGATCCAAGAAATAGTGGGAGCTTGGCATGGATGAAGGGTGTGATTCCTTGGAGGAGAACCAAACAAGAGTTTTGGGTGGAGTTACCAGCTGGAAGTAAGCACTAAGAGATGAATGAATGTTTAGGATAAAGAAGAGTGGAAATGGACATGTGAGACAGAAGGCCAGGGTATATGGTATTGAGTAAGTTGCAGGACAATGGAGGTTTGATCATTGTGTTTCTCTTTACCAAGTTGGATAATATTAGCTACATTATCCTATTACTGTATGATGTGCTTGTTTCACGGTTACATATACAGGGAGTTGCTGAACTAAAGGTAAATCTAGTTCAGAGGTGTGTCATGAGGAATCTGGGAGTAGCAAGATTATTTGGCATGAGTGTGTTCTAGGGACATGGAAGGTCACAGGTTGACTTTGTTTCAGGATGATTGTGTGCGACCGGTTAGCACACCGATGGTTGGACTGTTTTATGAATAGTGTCTTGATTCACATAATGAGGTTGAGTACATGTGTACTAAACTTGAGTTTTCCCAAGTAGTGGGAGTTGTCACAAGTTTGGAGCCAATCCAGGAAAGAAGCACTGGAGGGCAGTTCAGTGGATTCTGAGAGGGACCAGCAACAGGTCGACATGCTATGCAGGGTCAAGTTCTTTTCTACATGGTTTGTAGATGCGGATGTGGCAGGTGATTTGGATGACAGGAGGTACACCATAGGTTTTGTGGTGGTTGGTCTTCAAGAGTGATTTTGAAGAGGGATACAAAGTCAAGGGAACAAACTAGACGATATACAGGTATAGGTACAGTTGCAATTGTTTATCTCCAAGTGGGAGATTGTTAGGTTGTGGAGCTAAAAGCTTTAACTGTTGTAGACATGGAAGAGGTTGCTAAAGTTCTAGAGACACTGGTGTTGGCAGTATAACCGACGTCGGTCATGATGAATGCAAAAGGCAACCGGCATCGGTAGGGAGTCGATCAATGTCGGTCAGCACCAGGCAGATAGGGACCGACGTCGGTCACCTGTGGCGGTTCCAAAATTATTCGTTGCACAGATAGTTAGTTCGTTGAACTGAGTGTTTGCATGTAAAGGCTATTTCAAGTCTTGAGTTGCGTGTCTAAATTAAGAGTCTAAGTTATTGTTTAAGTCTGGGATCTATTTATAGACCCATTGGCATGTATTGTAATTAAGGCAAGAAAAAGATTTCTTCCAGTTGTAGGATCTTGGTCAGTAGGTGTGCAAGGCCACGTTTGAAGATCTACATGTGTAAGTAAGGTCTGTTGAGTTACAGGTTATTGCAAGCTTATGGGAGATCTACTTGAAGTACTTTGAGTACTTGTGTACTGGCAGGGTTATTACTGACTGGTTGGAGGTGAACACCAATTATGTGTGTGAGTTGTGTGTTGGGACCATTTTTGGTAGGAGAGTGAACTCTTGAAGAAAATTACTGAACACTTGAGGTGTGGGAAGCTTCTGAGAGGTGTGAAGAAGAAGTGACATCTTCTTTATTGTATTTTATTTTTGGATGAGTATTGAATACAAGATAGTGTATTGTCTCTCATATTCTGTGTTATTTTTGAATTCTAGTTACTTGTGATTCTGGTTTAATTCTGCATATTTAAGTTGCTTGTGCATGGTAATCAATTGTGCTTTTGTATTTCCCAACAATCCCTCCTCTATGAAAATGTAACTATCTATAAATGTGTCCAATTATGCTCTAAAATCTTAGGATCAATACTTGCTCCCCAATGATATCTCTTTCTCATAGACCTTACAAACAAATATGGTCTGCCAAAATATGTTATATAACACCAAATTATCATAACACCCTATTTGGTATGTATTGCTCAATAATATAATCATGAACACCCATGATATAAAATTATGTCATCATCTAGTTCACATAGATCCCATTCTATGCCCATTTAAAATCAATCTCTTTAAAGGGTCTCCATGTAATCTGCTCATCTCCTAACTCATCTATCACCCTCTTATACCAATCCAAATCCACTAAATATGGTTTTTATACACCTATGATAACATGTCATCCATATGTAATAGTCTCATCTTCTGATCTCATGCTCATCTCACCTATGGGATTCTCCACTCTAATGTGCCCCCATGCCCATACTTGTAATAATGTTGAGGCTCCAATCTCTCTTCCATCTGCATATAGTGCATGGTGTAAATCTCTTACAAGTGTACCAATATGCAAGGAACCTATGCAAATATCTCACCCATGTCCATCATATCGCCAATCACATATAATATTCCAATGGGGCATATTGTCCTCCTCTTTTCAAAAAATATAATGCCATTGATAATAGCCATGAGTACCATGTCAATGCATCTATCTTCAGGTCAATATATGTGTTAATTTCAACCCCTCTTCTGATGACCAAAATCATATCCTCTCCAAAAAACTAGTATAATGTAACATCATTTGATCCTTGACTTCAATAAACTTCTCTACCCTATATTGGGATACTTAAGATCCTCCATACAGATTCTAGCATAACAATCATCTCACTTGTTGAAAGGTCAAATTATTAGTCTTATTGTGCCATCTCTCCACTAAAGTTATTATTAATGATCTTTATACCTTAATATTTATCATCTCATCAATATATTATAGTATCATAGCCTCTAGTAGCTCGAACTGGTACTTTGTAAACCTCATGGTATGTGTCAGTCCTCTAGACCTCCACTCTCGTGTGGCCAAAATAGGTAATACCTCTTGCACATACACATATCAACACCATGTTCATCCTAAATTCAACTATCTTCTAAAAATACCTCATAAATATCTCACCCTACCCACCCAATCATGTCAATTTACTAACTAAAACTAATATATGCCTCCCCTAATGAATTTTCTACTGCATCCAATAATTTCACTTCTAGAATTAACAATTTCACCACTACAGTAACTGAATTTGCTAATCACCCTTAACCACTTAAAAAATTCATTATCACATCTAATGATTTTGATGCTAAAATTAATGATTTTATTTCTTCAATCAATTAATTCACTACCCATATTTTCTCATTCTACCCTAACAATCACTACATTGTCTAACAATTTTACTGTAACATTTGATGATTTTTTATTCACTTCAACAAATTTTCCACTTTCATTATTGAATTAACTAATGTGAAAATTATGAAATCATTCACCCTAACTTTATTATGAAATAAATACCTTAAAAAATAATAGAAAACTTGAAATCATACTTACTGAGTGCCCACTCCTCTTTGGCCTCTAGTATCCCCTCACCTGCTCGCTACAATATTAGTGCATAGGAATATGGTCCATTCTTCTCCATAGCCCCATATAAAATTAACTCAAAATCACTCTAGATCAATCACAAAGAAAATTTATTTGCACAAATGATTTTCAAATTCCCCTACCCCTATTTTTAGTTTACCCTAATATTTAAATATTTTTCCCTTCATCCCATTATTTTCAAAATTTTCACTCATTTTTCTCCAATTTTTCAAAGCCAACCATTAATCAAGGTACAAAAATATCTATCACTACTTGAAATTATAAATCTTGTAAAATTTTATCAAAGCATTATCTATATATTTTTTTTGACCCACAACTTACCAACATCAAGATATATTATTCCCACATTTGTTTGTGTGACCCTTGAGTCGTGAACACCATCAAAACATGTAGTTAATAAATTAGAAATATTATTTTTTTGATATCTTCTCTAATTTTTAACAACTATGGGAAATCATTTTATATGTTTTAATATTTCAAGTACAATATCATTTCTAGTGATTTAATTTATTCATGACTTTCATTATATTCACTTTATCATCTTCATTCAATAATTTTGAGTTTTCCTATTCTTTCTCTCACACACACACTCGATGAGGCATCATCCCAACCATTTTCATTTATATGGGGCAACTTTTTCTCCATAATCATCAACCTTCTACTTTGTTTACTATTCTTTGAAATGATATAACTTTGTAACACCATTTTAAAGAGGGGCAGATGTAGACACCTAAATTTAACCATTTAATGTCAAAATTAGCTTTGATATGTTAACCCTTCCTCTTCCGCAATTCAAATTCAAATTAACATTTTTTCCCTCTAAAATTTGAATAATTGAGTAATTCTTAAATTAATTAGTTATGCACACCTTTTTCCTCCAAAAATAATTAATAATTTATATTTTCCACGTTACCTAAACATCCTCCACATTTATTTCATCCATATGTTGGCTCATCTAACCACCCTCCTTAGCTTATTTAACTACCTTGTGAGTCACCTTAGAACATTTCAACCTCCTTGACCCATTCTTGATGACTCACTCAACCAAATCCTATTTCTTCTTAACCTTTGGAATTGGTCATCATCCTCATGGATAAGGAATAATTCTCCACCATTTACTATTTTAATAATTGGAAATATTCAAATAATCCTCCACTATTCAATCAACCTCTTGTATGCCTATAAATTAACATGCAATAAATCACTTTCATCATCCTCACACTAACAAAGTGCTATAAAATTTTAAATCAAATCCAAGCCATCAAAATTTCATTTGCATACCAAAATGTTTCCCAATATCCCTTTACATTGTAGAAGGATTGAGTAACCACATTAAAAGAGTAGGTCACTTTTAATCACAATGGAGGAGGTTCACAGTATTTTAGTTTTGTAAGTGTGTGTTATTATTTCCTTTTATTTGTCACTCTATATTGAGGTTGAATTGAGTTTAGAATAGGTTCATTTGTGTTTTGTTCTTTAGCTTATTTGCATTCTAAATTTCCCTTCACACGTGTAGAACTAAGGGCATTTTCAATTAGTCCTCTAGTTTCAAAATAGGGCCTATAATGGAATGGCCAAAGAGTGACTCCAGTAATTTCCACATATATAACCTTTGCTTTGGCTAGAGAATAAAAAGTGTACCTTCCTATTATGATTGGGAAAAGTATTCTTTTCATGTGTTTGTTGGACAAAAACATGTGAGTTTCTACAAGTTGATGCACTAACTCCATTAGTGACCATTTTTCATTAGTATATCTAGGAAGCATGCAAGTATGATTTTAAAATACACATACTCTGATGTACAAAAAATTAGGAAATTGAATTAACCAATCTCTCCATTATACAATTTCTATAATCACTAAAACTAACATCCTAACATTGTATGGATCTTGTTAAAACATTTAAATGACTAATGCATGAAGTCATAGGAATAAGAGTATAATGGAAGTGAGATGGATAAAAATGAATGATAATAATGGTTAATGAGGAAGGTTTTATATTCTCTCATGTGTGGTTAACTACTTGATTAATGGAAAATTTTCCAAGGGGTTCATGCATGCATTGGGATTTATAGGTGTGTTTGATAGAGGTCAAGTTTTTTAGGCATGATGAGAAGGTATTTAGAGTTTTATGTGTGTATAGTAGTATTTGGAAACATGATGAGTCAAATTTAGGGGATCGGGTTCTATTGTAATTCATTGTACGATTTAGAGACTTGAGACATGCAAAACATTGGTCAAAAACTTGACAAGGTATATAAAAGACTTATATTTTTACAAATTTTTATTGCTTGAACATTTCAAATATAATTTTATGAAAACTTAATAAATTTTAAACACATTAATGTTTAAGTAACATAATTAAAATATATATAATTACTTTATTTGATCAATTCCAATCAAATTGACTTAAGGGTATCACAAATTTTACACGTTCAAAATTTGAGTACAATAACTTGCTCAAATTGGGAACTTCAAATTACAAGATATGAAAAAGAACTCTAGGCTCAAGTTTCATATACAAGTGTATTATCCATTAGGTAATAGAATCAATTTTAATAATTACAAATATTTTGACAAAGAGACATTTTGATGAAGACAAGGAAGAAAAAAAAAGAGACAAGAAAAATAGGACAACACAACCAAAAGAATGAAAAATAGAAAACATAACAAAATCCTAAATTCACCCATTTACATGTAGCAGATAACATGATTTTACCTAAAATAATGCTTTAAATATTTCTCATTTTAGGGAAAAGGAAGGTGCATATCATCTCGATAAGCCAAGTAGAATGTATTTTTGCCATAGAAGTGCCTGATCTTGAATGGACTCATCCACAGATAATTAAACTTGATATGGATCCTTTTTGGTTTTCTTCACTTGTCCTATAGGAGTAAGATGTCTCCAACCTAAAAATATCTTTTTGTTTCCTTCTTTTCTAATAGTTTTTTACTTTATCTTTGTTCTCAATAATCCGAACAAGAACATGCATTATTTTTTCTTCAAGTTTATTCAAATAGAGAATTATCTTATCCATTAAAATTTAAAAAAATTAATTTCCAAATGCCCTCACCAATTTCAACATAGGAAATTAAAGTTTTATGTGCATTTCAACATTAAATCCATACAACAAATGGAAAGTATACATCTCAATGGATTTCTTAAGAGTGATACAGTCTACTCATAACACATCATACACGCTCTTGTGCCAATTCCTTTGATTTTCATATACAAGCTTGTGAATGATAGTAACAATATTTTCTTTTATAGATTATACCTAACTATTTCCTTTTAAATAATATTAATAATAATGAGACAAGGAGATTTCTTAACCATTACAAAAAATGACCAACTTAGCTAAAGAAAAATTGGATGCATTATCAGTCATAATATTTTGAGAAATATATTACGAATATTCATATTATATTGGTGTGAACATACAATAATTGTTACTATGTTAGTCTGTGATGTGATGAGTTGTAATAATAACTCATAAATTATATGTTTCAATACTAAATTTATTATGTGAGTGATTTTTGATTAAAAAAATCATGTAGATAAGATATAATAGAGAATAAAGGAGTGTGAGATACATGAGATAGAGATATTATGGGAATGGATTAGTTTTTATTCATAAGGATTGACTCATTTATAATAGGGGATTAAAGTCTTGTCAATGTATCATTTTTTGAAACCCATCAAGCCTATTCTTAAATGATTCCCATGAGGTAGGTCTCCCTAAGTTCTATATCTACCAAATCATGATGCACTAATCTTTGATTAGTTGTGCATTATGATGCTTCCAATTCAAGGGGCCTACTAGTGTGAATTTAAAACTTAAATTTAATGGTGTTTTGATCATTAAAAAATTATATTGTAATTACAAATTCATGCTTTAATCAATGGACCCTAATCAAATATTGAAAATAAATAAGCATGCACATACTTTTGGCCAAATGTGAAATTAGGGTTTGAGGTAAAAATAGTCTAAAATGTTAATCACATTTGTTCATCCCTTTTAATTAATACATTCAACAATGTGACAAAAATATAAGAATGAAATAGAATAAGTAATCAAGATAAATATGCATAACATGTTACTATCAAATGAAACCCTAGTTTAATAGATTTGATAAAAAGAAATAAAATGATAGGGGAAAGAGATAAATCCTGCAATAACAAGGTAGAATCTATATTTCTTGATCACATGAACACATAAATTAGTATTTATTTTTATCCACATATGCACAATCACACACAAAGTTGATTCAAGCTTTGAAGGGAACAAACAATGACAAAAAAACCACAACCACCATTTTGAATGTGCACATTGAAATAAATAAATCCACGATCTTATATTGATCAAAGTATTCATGTTGATAATCCATTAAAATTCAACATGATCGTGCAGGGTTACAAAAGATGGATAGGATTTAACACCATGAAAAAAAAAGTGGTCAGCTCTAAGCATTTTAGAGCAACAAAAATCCAACCCTTATAATGAATTAGGTTTGCCTACTTATAGATCATCTAATTTTGCCTTTCCCTTCAAAATCCATCCTTCACTTTTCTAATACCACCTCTTTGCCTTTTTACTCTATTTTAGCCTACAAAAAGATAAAAAATAAGTTACTTTTTACAATTAAAATCTCTCCAAGCAAAGTATAAAATTAAAACATTAAAATTTCAATGCACGAGAGAAATTTAGGGAAATTGAATGCACCAAAATGTCTGTGTTGGAGTCATCTTTTCAATGACACTAATGATTTGAGAAATAGACACTGGGATCAAATAGTATCATCAAAAAACTAATTCTAGGTCCAAAAACATTACCAATAGACCTAATAGAGTTTTTAGGGGTCTTAGGTCATGTTTTTAATGTTAATTTTTGAATTTAGACCTCCTAATCCTTATCAATCTTTCAAATCTCGAATAGAACTAGAGTGAACCCTTTGGTATGCATATAGACCTAATCATGTCTATATATATAACTAAAACTAGTAAAAAAAGGCAAGAAATTCTAATGGGGGATCCAAAACCTAATCAGGGTTTGGACCTTGAATAAGACTGTGGGCACTTCTTTTGTGTTTTCACATTCTAATTTGGTTTTTATCCCATGATATAACTGTACTTCAAATACTCGATGAGCCCTAACCTAATCAAGGTTCTAAACCCTAGTTATCACTATGTACCTCTAGCCTACCCTAAGACCTAATCAAGACTTGAAACCCTAAATAAAATTAAACACCCCCCCTAAAGACTTGCCTAGACCTATGTAGGATTTTCACCTTGACTAGAACTAAGACTAATGCCCCCTAAAGACCCCTGACCTAGTTGGAGAATTTTATTTGAATAACACTAAACCTGCCCTCACCTGACCCCTGGACCTAATCAAGGATTAGATCCCTGATTAACACTAATTATCCCCTTATCAACCTAAGAATACCTAATCAGACTTGAATGTTACGATTATAACTCAATGACCTAACTAGTTGAGACATAATCTAATTAGAATAAAAACTCTAGATAACATACAAAAATAAACTCAACCCTTGCTTAAGATGTAATCATGCATTTTGTTTCAATTATCAAAGGGATTCAGTCAATGAAGGATGTCTAAACCTAATCAAACTTGAAATTTTGATTAGGTCTAGGACACTTAGACAAATTTGAAAATAGACCAAATACCTGAATAAAACCCTGATTAGAACTAACTTAGGCTAAACATATCAAATAAACCTAATCAAGATTTAGAGGCCTAATTAGGTCTCTTGAGTGAGTAAATTTTATTCAGTTATAGCCAATAACTAATTGGGAATCATGATAAGTTTCACTGACACTTAACAAGATTTTGCAATTAGGATAAGGTCTAGAAGTCATCAAATGACCAAGTGTCAAATATGAAAATGACTTAGATGAGCTTAATCATTGATCTAGGACAGTTTTTAGGTGTTGAAAGGGCATGGAAATCAATGTGACCCCAAAAATAAAATACAAAGAGATGAGAGAGCTAAAGAGCGAGATTTTTCAAGTGGGAAAAAGTGTAGCTAGACTCTATTTTGGGGCCAAGTGCTTTATATGAAACTTTACCTTTTAGCCTTGGTTATCATAATGGGATAGGTTTTAGGAGCTATAATGGCATGTAAATTGAGATGACCTCCTATATTAGGCTAAGATAGCTAATAAAGTTAGGTTTCAAATGTAAATTGGGAGGTCAAGCCTCTACTTTCATGTTAAGTGATATATATAAAGTTTTTTTACATAAATGTGGTATTTCTAATGGTGATGGTTTTAAGGCCTAGTTTGGTATACAAAATGAGATAGAACACCAAGTCAAATTGAGAGTGCTAAGACCAATAATCCATGAATGCAGTTATGAAGAAATTAAAAATCAAGAAATAGGTTCCTTGATTCTTGATGAATTATAACATGTTGTGTAAGCAACAACAAATGGTGAATCTATTGGAAATTACTCCTAAGTATTTTAGAATGATATATATGTTTCCAAAAAACCATAATCTCTATTCTAGATTATACATGAAACTTGTATGAATTTGAGATAAGAGACGACAAGAATTGATAAAAGATAAAATTTGACATTCTAATTGACCTAGTGTGTGCATACGAGTTAAATTACAACTCTTTAGAATTTGTGAGGACTAATTACTACAAATCTAATCATAAAGTTAGTTAATCCTACCATGATAGTGATTTCTTGGACATTTCTTTTCTACCATCTAAGAATTTATAGCCTCAATGTATTTGTCTATGATCCCACTCAAAGCCTTGCTCTACTTATGACCTTGCATCCATAGCCCTAATAGAGGTTGCCTGAATTAACCCAAATTGAATTTTTCAAAAATTGTTTTTTTCTTTTTTTCTCTTTTCTCTTTATTTTATTAGCATCTCAATTATAATTTAGGGACCATTGTTGTAATCAAAAGGTAGAATTATATATTTTTCACCCTAGATCTTCACCATAACAGGTTTGTCCAGGTAAACCAAGAAACTATTAAGATGTGACTTGTGTGCTTGGTTTCAATAGAATATATTCATTAACCAAATATTTTACCCAAAATTAACCCAAATAAAATAAATTAAAAATACACAAAATAGATTAAGCCTTTGAAATTGGTTTAAAAATAGAATCTAGAACTATAAACTACTTAGAGTACCTACACATTAGAATATCACTCAAGCTACCAATGTACAAGCCTTACGTTCTTTAGTCTTTGACCAATATGGGAACCTATAGGTAAAAATAGATGGTTTGAGATAAAAAGAGACAAGAAATGAGTCTAGACCAATGGTGAAAATCAAGAAAAATAAGAAAATCAAACATGAAACAAAAGTAGGAAAGGGAAAGAGAAGGTATTTACAAGAACTTTCCAAGCAAATGCATGCCTAGAAGTAAGAATTCTAAGGAAGTGCTATGGATAGGTTAAATGACATACTCACTAGATATACATCTAATATGCAATGTATTCATGTTTAGTATTTTGAGAAGATTGGTAGATACCAAGGGAAGACACGTATTTATGCTTATGTTAACCTTTATGCTCATGAATGATTTCCCAAAGCATTATATCAATTTATTTTCATACAAATTAAGTAAATTTACACTAGAGAATTCAACAATGTTCTTACATTCAATTTTAAAAAATCACTTAGGATAGGGTTAAATAAATACTTCTACCCAAGCATTGAATTGCAGTGAGGGATAGGGGTGGGTATCAATACATACCAGAGTGACTTGCCTACCCAACATATCAAAAATAGTTTTTTTGTGGTATCCAATTAGTGAATCCATTTTTGGTTGCTCCTTAACTAAAATTAATTTTTTGGCGGCATCCTCCTTGTAATGTTCATCATCTAGAAGGTTTCAGTTTGGTTCTGCCCATGTCAGTGATATTTTGGCTTTTTCATCTATAATATAAGTTTGTGGAGAGCTACATTGGATCAATATACTTTCATATCCAGCTTCCATAAACTTTATCTCTTCATCACTAGGGCATCCATTTTCATACCCATGCATTTATATCTTGGCTTCTTACACTAATACAAGGAACATAAGACTATTGTAATCATACTCCTTAGGTTGTCCCCAAGGATCTAAATCTTCATATATAAGAATAATAGCATAATTTTATTCTTTTTTACACCTATCATTAGAAATATATAGGTGTTGATCTTCAGAGGTGAGGGCTCTCATGAATTCACCTTGCAGGTTCACACTAATTGGATCAAAGATAAGGTTATCTCGAGGTGAGAGATATCCCATATTAAGTCACACAAATAACCAATTTAATAATTATTCTCTTCAATTTATTCCATATCCAATGATGGTATGGGCATCACCTTACTGCCTTTGAGATTTTGATCATCTTAAATAATATTTCCAAGTATAGGTACATTGTTATATGATAAGAATGTCTCATATGCATAACATGCATCCTCTTCATCCAACTATTCCAATTCATCTATCTCTTCTTCCATTTGATTATAAGAGGTTTGTGACTATTCTTATTGTGTGGGAAGCTCACTGATATTCTTATTTTTAGCCAATAGATCACCTAAAATAACTATTACTACTTCATCATCAGACTCATCTTTGTCACTACTCTCTTAGACTAGTTTGTGTTTATGGAATGGTACATTATCAGTCAATAAGACCATTTTAGTACTTGTCTTATTTCCATATCCATAGATACCCAATTGTGAACTTTAGAATGTGGTCTCATTGGTTATTTTAGGCATTGCTTTTTGAGAATATCTTGTAATAAATGGCATTGGATTAGAAAAAGCACCAAAATATTCTTGATCCCTAAAGTAAGGAAAAATATCATGTTGTCCACACAATGAATTATCATAAATGCATGTATTAAAATTAATAGTGGTGTTTTCATTTGTCACAAGGAGGATTGGTTGGTTATAACCTTGAGGCAATGCTTCAATATGATTGGCTAATGGGGTGACTTATAAGCAAGTAATTCAAAGGATTTTGGGTGTAAACACCAAGTTTTCTAATTGAATAACATGGGTCCACATAATAGTCATGTGGCAATGATTGTTGTTCAATTGTGAAAGCCTCTTAGTAAGTCCACTTGAGAGATGTGAGAGTGGATGAAGTCCTCTGAATGAACATAGCTATTAGGGGATCCAAAATTTTAAGATAAACTTTAATAAAAACCACTTCCATTTGTAGGAATGGATCTTTCAACCTCGTATAAACTCATGAAAGTGAATGTTTAATGCATTAATGGATTCATTGGGATACCTATATGATATAGCTAATTGATATTATAGGGAAATATGGTTAATGGGCACACTTAAATGGTCGATAAAAAAGTTTTCAAAAATATTCCATGAGGTGATGCACATATTCAAAAATCTAAGGTACCAACTATATGCTTCCTTATCCAGAGAATAAGGAAATAGGTAGCATATAATGTCTTTATGTTGGATTTGAGTCCTAATTATGACATATTTGAGTGCCTTAATATGTTATTTTACTATCCAAACCCCACCATGTGTTTATATTTTACATAATTCATTAGGATCATTGGCAAGGTCATGAGTGATCCCTATAATGTTTACAGGGCAGCGAGCTCCACCTATAAGAAAAATCCATCAATGGGTCTAAAATTTAGTTTTCCAATATTAAAACCTAGAAAATAAATTGGGAAAAGCCTTTAAAGTGTTTAACTTTAATTTTTTATGTTAAAATTTCAATTTTAAATTTATGACCCTCTTATCACTAATTTTGTTGACGTGCATTTCAATCACTAAATGGGTTTGTTAAAAGTGTAAAGGATGGGTGATAAGTTTAAAATTGATAATTACTTTGAAATATGCTAAACACACCTTATTTATAGTGCCAAAACTATTGGCATGTGTTTTAAGCATGTAATAGGGTGGGGAAAATGTAAAGGAGGGTTTATAAGTTTAAAATTGATAATTAGTTTGAAATACATTGAACATGCACTCTTAGTACCAAAATTTTTTACATACATTTCAAGCATGCAATAAAGTGGGGAAAGTGTAAAGGAGGGGCGATAAGTTTAAAATCGATAGCTAATCTAAAATACTCCAAACATGCCTTCCTAGTTCTAAAACTATTGATGTGTCATTTAACATAACTTACGAATGTTAGGTTGTTGGGCAGTGAAGCCTATCAAGCTTCTCCTGAAAAGAGTCCCATAAGGTGGGTCTCCCTAAGATCTATATCTATCAGGTCATGGTATACTAATTTTCACTTAGTTATGTGTTATAAAGGATATAATTCAAGGGGCCTTCTAGATTGAATTTCAAACTTAAATTTAATGGTGTTCTGATCTTTAAACAAAATTATATGGTAATTACAAATTATATGGAGAGGGAGAGAGAGAGAGAGAGAGAGAGAGAGAGAGAGAGAGAGAGAGAGAGAGAGAGAGAGAGAGGAGAGAGAGAGAAGAGAGAGAGAGAGAGGAGAGAGAGAGAGAGAGAGAGAGAGAGTTTTATACATTAAAAAACACCAAATCACTTGACTATTCAACACCAATATTCTATAATATTTGAAAGAAAAGAATCAAAAAAATGAATAAAACCACACATATTATTTATTCATAAAATCCATAGCACAAAGTCTTATAAATTTTCATTGTCTTTATTCCTCGTAAAGTTATACAAACAAAAATCTTCCTTTCTCCTTTGTAAAAAATTTATTTATGTCAAAAATCCCTTACAATAACTTGAAAACTCATATTTATGTTTTATAATATGGTGGTTATAGGATATAACCACTTTTTATTTCATTTTGAGTAGTTATAAAAGTGATTTTATAGAAAATGCACAACTTTAAAGCTGTAAAAGTGACATCACAAAAATGCACAACTTAAAACTTGTAGATAAAATGACAATGCACAAATGCACAACTTAAAGTTTTTGAAAGTAAAATTTCCATAATGCACATTTGAAAACTAAAAAATTCACTCTATAAAAATAAAAATCTAAAAATTGAAAAAGTCATTTTGCTTTTTTTAGTCATCTTCTTCATCATCAACAATTTCAACTTCTTTTTTTTTACTTTGCTGCAATATTTTTCCAAATTCATCAAAGTTATTCAAGGTTTCTATAAGTTTATCTTCATAAATACCATCTAAATGTATGAAAATAATTTACCCTTCTTTAGTTTATTCAAATTTATCAACTTTATCAAAGGAATTTTTATACTTGGTGAATTTATGAATTGATCTGAATTTGAATGTGGATTTGGGAACTACTTCTTTACCCATTAATTACTTGAACAAACATTCCTTTATCATCCATGAATGCATGAGGAAGTTTATAAATTACTTCCTATATATCAATTATTGCATCAACTAACATTGATTGGGATTTTTTGAACTTCCCTAGGCCTTCCTCAAGGATGAGAATATGAAACTTTTTTGCATCTAAATATTCTTTGAGATCACCATAGTTTTATTGTTTCAAAACCCCTTCTGGAACAAGAAGATTTAGATATATTTTGGAGAAGACTTCCAATTTTGGTATCAATTATTTCCATTTACCAGCTTCAACTTCATATTTATATTCAACTTTTTTGGCAAGATCAAATTCATATTGAATCTTAGTGTAGATAGACATAACCTTTCTTATTATTTTTTTCCCTAAAAGATTAACATTTTGACCACTCTTTTGTTGCTCTACCCACATTCCAAATTTATTTAGTTACATTCAATGTTTACACATCTAAGGATTGAGGTGTGATGTCAGATGAAGAGGATTGAATTAGTTTTACCAGATTCTAAATAACTAATAAGAGTTGTTCAACTTTTTATTTTAATTTATCCTTTGTTGGTTTATCTTAATCCATTTTATCAAAGAGTGTACCTATTATTGATTTTACATTATATTTAACTCCTTCTCATGTGGCCTTGCCAAGATGCACTTTTGATATTTTTTAATCTATAACATTGACATCTTATTTATCTTTGTCTAGATGAGGGACTTCCACCTCAACATATCATTCCCCTTGTTCATCCATCAATATTATAGAAAACATTTTAGTTTCTTAATTACATGATGATCAAGAGTAATTAGTGAATTAAAATAAATTTATTTAAATTTCACTATTTTATTACTTTTATTTACTAATTCATTTAACCAATCTTGGATTTCTAAACTTGGAGCCTATTAATATATTCTTGTTCCACTTGAGCTTGAGTATCAAAGGGATGTGGGAAAATTATAAAGGTTTGAATGGATGTGAGTAGGACATTATCTTGATCTAATCTATGTGATTATGATTTAGATTTAGGATTTTTAAGATAATATAGACTCATATATTTAATTGAAAACAAGGTTATGAGGATATCAATTTTGGGACATAATTGGTAAGATAAATCACATATCTAAGGGAAAGCAGATATAGGGATTATCAAAGGAGTGTCTGTATATATGAATTGTTGTGTGTTGTTCATGCCTATATTTTTATAATGAATAACATTAAGAGTTGAATAAATTAGAGCACTAATAATTACCAAAGTAATTTTATCTCCTTCAACTAAACTTTTGATCTTGAGTTTGGGTAGTTTTTGAGGTTGGCTAGTTATTGAGACTACATCATCTTTTTTGCATTCTTCGATTATGACTTGCTTGATATCTTTTCTATAAGGACCTATGACTAAATTTACCTATATTTATTACTAAGTATGATGATAAATTATATCCACATTTATCAATTGTGGAAGAAAACCGAAAAATTCTAAATTAACCCCTTTGCTTTTAAGCCAATAAAGTGTTATGTCTAGCACTACTTGAGTTCTATATCCCAAAGATGTTGACTCAAATTTTCTCCAATCAATTTAGGGTAGAGTTCTAATTCAATATTTTGTTTTTGATAAATTATATCCATAATATCATCATCATCATCTTCAAAT
This sequence comes from Torreya grandis, assembly GCA_037957365.1. NCBI lineage: Eukaryota > Viridiplantae > Streptophyta > Pinopsida > Cupressales > Taxaceae > Torreya > Torreya grandis. Next base: position 789,914 of record JARHVA010003789.1, read on the forward strand.
TATTTAGGAATATATATAATGTTATATTCAATAATCTTTTCAATGCTAAAATGAGAATAATCACATAGCCAAACATATTTATCATCATCATAGTCCATCCAAAAATATTCAAAATAGGGAACATGTTGATACGTATAACTAAGGTAAATTTTAATTATTTTTATAGCATTAAAAAATGACCTAATATGAAATGTCTGAAGAGTGATTCTAGTCTTATCCAAATCTATAGCTTTTCCTTTGACCAGAGAAGCATAAGTGTACCTTCCTATTATGATATGGATATGTATTCCCATACTATGTTTTTTGAATAAAAACTTGTGAGTTTATATGAGTTGATGCACTAACTCCATTAATTCCCTTCTTTCATCAACATATCTAGTATTTATGTAAGGAGAATTTTCAAATCCACATACTCTAATGTATGAAAAAGCAATAAATTGAATGAACCAAAATCCTCACTTTATAATTGTTTTAGTGGATAAAACTGACATCCTAACATTATATGGATCCCACTAAAACATTTGAATGGAAAAATACAAGAATACATCATTAACTTGATATAAATTCTTTGCATTATTTCCCAATATGTGTTCAGGATAAAAGTCATACCTTTTTTATGAAGTAATTTACCCAATGGTACTCAAACCACATCATATCTTTATGTAAGAAACTACATAAACAAATTAAGAGTTCATGTTAAATTCCCATGTTGTGTGCACCTTTTATAGTTTCTTATGAATGGAATTACTTATCAATTCATCCCAATTGATATATTATTGATTTTCATGAATGATCTAGATGTATTTATGCTTATACTATTGGAAGTATCTATAAGTAGGGTTTCAAACAACCTAATTCAGGAGTGTAGTGATATCATTGATCTCTATTTTGAACTTAAATCATGAGATGATATTTATTAACCTTGAGGTATAGATTCCTACACTCACAAGCTGTTAGGTTGTGGAGCTAAAATCTTCACTCATGCAGACATGGAAAAGGCCATTGGAGGAGTTGCTGAAGTGTCACAGACACTGGCGTCGGTCAGGCCAACCAACGTCGGTAGGATAAGGCAGGAGAGCAACCGACGTTGATCAGAGATCGGCCGATGTCGGCGACCCCCAGGCAGACAGGGACCGACGTTGGTTGCCTGTGTGGTTCGACTGCGAGTATATTACAGGTAGTTAGTTGAAAAACCAAGTGTTTGCATGCTTAGGGCTAATTTTAGACTGAGATCTATGGATCTAATTATTGTATTAGGTGTCTAATTATTGTTTGGATGAGTTCTATATATTAGACTCATGGTTGTATTATAAACTTGTGCTAGAGAGTAAGAGAGCATTATTATAAGCTCCTTCTATGTGTGAGGTGAGCATGGTGTGTTCCTCCTAGTGCCACAGTACCAAGGTGGGTGCTAGATTGGAAAATTAGCAAGGTTCTTCAAGAGTGTATGATCTTGGTCATCAGGTGAGCATGGCTTCTATAGGAGATCTACATGGTAAGTAAGATCATTGATATGCAGGTGTGTGTGTGTGCAAGGTCAAGGTTCATAGGGGTGCAGAACCAGCTTGATCTGTAGGTAGAAGATCAGATAGGACAACAACACAACAGGGAGCAGTATCAGGAGAGATCTACTTGGAGTATAGAGGAAGGCAAGGGAGTTCCTTCCATAAGTAAGGTCTATTGAGGTGCAGGTTGATGCAGGTTCAGGGAGTACGTTTGTGTACTTGTGAAGTGCGTGGAGCACTTGTGGTGTGCGTGGAGCATAGGTATAAGGTGAACACCAACTCAGTGTGTGATTTGGGTGTTGGGACCTAAGAGAGAGAGCTTTGAGGAGAGAAGTACTGTTCACTTGAGGTGTGGGAAGCCTCTGAAGAGGTGGTGGAGAAGAAGTGGCATCTTCTTTATTGTATTCTTTTTGGTATGAGTATTAATACAAGTCGTGTATTGTCTCTCATATCTTGTGTTATTTTTGGATTCTAGTTACTTGTTGATTCTAGTTATTTCCACATATTAAGTTGCTTGGTATTTGGTAATCAATTGTGTGCTTCTGGTGTTTCATATTCCCAACACGTGGTATCAAAGCTGAGGTTGCAGGAAGCGGTTTTGTGTTTGGTTACAGGTCACTCTCAGGTGTTTTTGATTGAGTGGGAGTAGAGAAATGGTAGATCAAAGTAAGATAAGGATGGAGGAGTTGAAAAGCATAGATGGTCACTTACGGTTCGATGGAAAGAAAGAGCAGGTAAAAGAAAATTATTGGTTTGTGGAAGATCAGCAAGAAGGAACTGAAGAAGCAGATGTTGCAGATGATGTGGCATAGGATGCTCTGGGAGGTTTCTTGGATAAAGTTAAATATTGTTTTACAGATTCAGTTGCCTCTTTCTATGCAGCCCCAGATAGAGGAGCTGGTGAGCCTTGCCAAAGAATTGGCAAAGGGGAAGTGAAGCTGAAATTGCAGGCGGCCAACACATGGGTGTTGAAGGAGGTCATGAAGGTCCCAGGTTTGGAGATGTGGCTAATTTCTTTAGAAGAGTTGGGTGATGAGAGATGCACGAGAACTCTCACAGTAGATGTACTTGAATTAGCTAGTGGTAAGAAAATAGGTACTCTTTATCTACTTGTTTATATTACTGATTTTTCTTCTGTTGCGGAGACGTGGCTTCGTAGGCTTGGTCACATGAGCAGGAAGGAGATGCATGTTCTTAAGCGGAAGACAGATATATTTGACAGGCTTAAGAACTAGAAAGCCTTGGTGTTCTTGGAGGAGATGCCAGACAGAGACCATTGGATGGGGTTGGATACTTCTGAGCAAGGCAGTTTGGACATTGGGTTTGATTCAAAAGAGCTCACAGGTAAAAAGTCATCACTCATAAGAAACACAGGTACCAGCGTCGGCAGGAAAATTGATGTCAGCAGTAGTAAGACCGACGTCGGTCACGAGGACTGACGTTGACATCAGGAGGACACCGACGTCGATAGGTTGGTAGTCAGGACAGGTGCAAGAACCGATGTCGATCGGATGCAGACTGTGTAGTGGCTGAGGTCGGTCACTGTAATGAATTTTGGGTGGACAGCTAGCTGTCAAGAAGTCTCAAACATCCATACAGAGGACTGAAGATGTAAGTAGGCCTCAAATTCATTGTTCCTCTTCTTTATACTAGTTGTTGACTGCAAAGCAGGAAGGATTCAGGAAACCATGGGAGTGTGGCATGGAGAGATTGCAGAACCAGACAGGAGATTTGGTAGGGTTGCCAGCCGGTATGTTAACACTGCAAGATGAATGGATTCCTTAGTTTAAGAATAGAGAGAATGGATACGTGAGATGGAAGGCCAGGTATATGGTCTTGAGGAGCTACAGGACAGTGGTACAGGTTTTGACGGGTGGAGGATGAAGCATGGCTTTAGTCAATGTCAGGGTAACTACTATGGTTTGACTTACCAGGGGGATGATGATTGCAACATCATTCTGTTGCTGTATGTGGATAGTATGCTAGCTAGCAGGGGTGTACATATAGGGTTTTGCTGAGCTAAGGGTAAGGTTAGTTTAGTGGCTTGTTATGAAGAATTTGGAGCAGCAAAATTCTTCGGCATGGGAGACATGGGAGATCACAGGGTGATTTTGTTTCTAGTGGGAGCTAATGTGAATTAGGTGTTGGTGAGATGCAGGATGCAGAATCAGAGCGCACCAAGGGCTGGATAGTTTAGTGTCCGAAATCACATGAGGTCTTGCATAGACCTGAGTTTGCCCAAGCAGTGGGTGTTTTCAGAGAGTTAGGAGCCAATTCAGAGAAGTGGATTCTTAGGTGTTTGAGAGAGACTAGCATCAAGGATTCATGCTATTCAGGGTCAGGACTTCACTACATGGGATTGTAGGATCGGATACAGTAGGGTACTCGAATGACAGGAGGTACACCATAGGTTGTGTGGTGGGTGGTCTTCAGGATTCATCTTAAAGAGGGATACAAGCCAAGAAATAGATTAGATAGGGTATAGGTACAGGTACAGTGCAACTATTCATCTCCAAGTGGGAGATTGTTAGGTTGTGGAGCTAAAAGCTTCACTGATGTAGACATGGAGAAGGCCATTGGAGGAGTTGCTGAAGTGTCACAGACACCGGCGTCGGTCAGGCCAACTGACGTCGGTAGGATAAGGTAGGAGAGCAACCGACATCGATCAGATATCGGTCAACATCGGTGACCCCCAGGCAGATAGGGACCAACGTCGGTCGCTTGTGTGGTTCGACTGTGAGTATATTACGGGCAGTTAGTTGACGAACCAAGTGTTTGCATGCTTAGGGCTAATTTTAGACTGAGAGCTGTGGATCTAATTATTGTATTAGGTGTCTAATTATTTTTTGGATGAGTTCTATATATTAGACTCATGGTTGTATTGTAAACTTGTGCTAGAGAGTAAGAGAACATTATTATAAGCTCCTTCTATGTGTGAGGTGAGCATGGTGTGTCCCTCCTAGTGCCACAGTACCAAGGTGGGTGCTGGATTGGAGAATTAGCAGGGTTCTTCAAGAGTGTATGATCTTGGTCATTAGGTGAGCATGGCTTCTATAGGAGATCTACATGGTAAGTAAGATCATTGATATGCAGGTGTGTGTGTGTGTGTAAGGTCAAGGTTCACAGGTGTGCAGAACTAGCTTGATCTGTAGGTGGAAGATCAGATAGGACAGCAACACAATAGGGAGCAGTATCAGGAGAGATCTACTTGGAGTATAAAGGAAGGCAAGGGAGTTCCTTCCATAAGTAAGGTCTATTGAGGTGCAAGTTGATGCAGGTTGAGGGGAGATCTACTTGAAGTACGTTTGTGGAGTGCGTGGAGCACTTGTGGTGTGCGTGGAGCACAGGTATAAGGTGAACACCAACTCAGTGTGTGATTTGGGTGTTGGGACCTAAGAGAGAGAGCTTTGAGGAGAGAAGTACTGTTCACTTGAGGTGTGGGAAGCCTCTGAAGAGGTGGTGGAGAAGAAGTGGCATCTTCTTTATTGTATTCTTTTCTGTATGAGTATTAATACAAGTCATGTATTGTCTCTTATATCTTTTGTTATTTTTGGATTCTAGTTACTTGTTGATTCTGGTTATTTCTACATATTAAGTTGCTTGGTATTTGGTAATCAATTGTGTGCTTCCGGTGTTTCATATTCCCAACACAAGCTAAGAATTTTTTATCATCTTGGAACAATAATTCTTATTATTATTCTAAAATTAGTGAGTAGTTTCAGGAGCAAGTTGCACAAATGATTCACAATCAAGTATCTTAAACATATCTTCAATGTGTTTAATGATAAGCAAAACAACAAATTCATATTTTTAATTCATGATCTTTGTGGTCTCTTTATCATGGTAACTTGCTAGTGCGATCAATATTTCAAGACATTGAATTGATGTTAGAAAGGCCATAACCTAATGAAGGCCACTATCATGTATACTTTGAATCTAATCTTACTTTGGAGTGGCATTAACTATTTTCCATAATTCCATCAAATTGACATGCCCAAGATCTATTTATGTGATTTTATCAATATTTACTTCCAAATTGGAAGGGGGAACAATGCCATGAAATTTATACTTCATGTCACACTTCTTTGGTGTCTCTATTATGTGAAACTAAGATTGAAAACCTTAGTGAAACAAGAACTCTATTTGACAAAAGGAATAAATTTCAGATTGTTTGGTATAAAAAAAGGAACTTTTTGATGTGCTCTATAAGTTTTAGAGGTTTGAGGGTTGTTTTTCAAGTCTCAAAATCTAACAAGGTGTTTTTTTGAAGGTAGGTTTTGTTTATGTTGTGCAATAGGCATAAAACTGATGCCTATTTATTAATATTTAAAAATATTATAGAGACAATGAAAATATCAAAAACTTGATATATGTTATGTAATGATCAAAAACTCAATAAATGTTATGTAGTGATCATAACCTCAAGATATGTTAAATAGTGCTTGGAACCCAAGATATGTTATGAAGTTCTCAGGTTTCACAAAGGTGAGAGACAAAGCTATATATATAAATTATTTTTAAAAACCTTGAGAATCTAACAAGTGTGGGATAGTTTGTGAAGCCAACATGAGTATGAAGTAGCTTGTAGGTTCTACCAAGGGATGAAGTGGTTTTCAAAGCTAGTCCAAAAAATATCATATAAGGAAGAAAATTACCTCAAGATGCCAATAGTGATGAATATTCAACAAGATTCCATGAATGGCTCAAGTTCTATTTAGGAAATTAACACACCCAAAAAACCCTAAGATTTTTAAACTGAGAAGATGTAGAGAAGACTAAGAAAACACTAGGGTTGAGATACTTTAGCTACTTACAAGAAAAAGGTGAAATTGAAAGGAGGAAAATGGATGGTGACAAGGGTTTGAGAGGCATAATTTGAAAATTATAATGGAATAGAGATATATAAAATGAATGAAAAAATAGTTAAGGAATAAGGGTCAAGATTTTATCATGTGTGGGTAAGTACCTAATTAATGGCAAAATTTATAGGGTGTTTTTATATGCATCAAGATCTTTAGGTGTGCTTGACAGAAATAAGGTTTTTAATGCATGTAGATAACTTAGAGTATTATTTGAAAACCTAATGAGTGAAAGGTAGGGGCTTAAGTTATGTCATAATGCAGTAGGGTTTGAAGACCTAAGACATGCAAAAAATTGACCAAAAACCCTATAATGTATAAAAAGACTTGCATTTTTACAAATTTTTACTACTTAAACATCTCAAATATCATATGTTGAAATCTTATTCAATTTTAAACATGTTAATATTAAAGTAACACAATTCGAACAATTAACATGACTTTATCTTATCTATTGCAATCAAATTGGGTATCATAATTATTTCTCATGTTCAAAATTTGAGTACAATAGGAGATAGAGATATCATGTTATATTCAAGAAACCATTTAAGAACTTATTAAGGTAGAATAAAATAACCTTGTAAATTTATTATACTATTAATAAGGTGGAAAAACTAACCTATTAGTTGTTTATGAAATTGCATTTACATTTTTGGCCTCATTCTCAGCTTTACAAAGTAAGTGTCTAATTATCCTTATCTTTGAATTTTGATTTATCTTGATATTTTTAGGTGGTAGAGGTAGAGGAATCACACCTTATTTAAGATTTTTAGCCTTTAAAATTTTTATTTCATAGTTTTGAACCATATTGTTAGATCATATTGGGATAACTAATAAATACATTTTTTATTTATAATATTTCTATTGAGATTAATTATACCCAACCAATAACTTGAAAACTAAATGATTCCCAAGCATCATACACTACAGTAACATTAGCCACTAGAAAAACAAACCCATTTAGTACTTAATAAGTAAACTAGTGTAAATGTTGAAAAATTATCCATCATATACCATAATAATGAAACAAGTACTACACTACTGAGATAATCCATAAATCAGTCTTATTTGTGTTTACACCCACTACTATTTACATTTTTAGAATAATATACAAATACACAAACAATTTTGTGTTGAATACACATACAAATAAAGTACAATGATTTACAATGTCAAATATACATATCAATAAGTATAAAAGTATAATATGAACTACATAAAATAGCTCCATGATCCATCATATAGCCTAAGTGAATTCCATATGGTTGAATTACCTGACAGATGGAGAGAATCATCAGAGTGCTTTACCTCTAACCATATACTAATGGTCTCCCACACACCTCACTTTTGGGACTGGCCCTGCCCTTCATGGAGGGGCAAATAAAAATAGTGAAATAACTAGAACCCATGTGTGTACTAATTCTATTACATGTAGCAATCAAATAGACAATGGAATTCATTCCACTATCTAAATGATATCATCAATACATGTAAACTATAAGTATAGTGAAATGATAATGTCTTAGATATAACATTAATTTTTCTAAAAATTTCATTATAGAATTGATATTTAACAATCTTAGTCATTTTCACTCACATGAAACTCTCTGTTGTTGAATCATGGCATAATGATATCAGGAGGTACATATATGAGTTACCCACTAGCATATTCATATATGTACCTCCTATTATCCAAACATAGTATAAAAATGAAAATTCAAAAGTAGATAAATAAAGTACTATCATTTTATCCAAACATATCCTTTTAATCTACAACCAACATTAGATTCCATGCAGTAATAAATGTTGTAACAAATCATACAAATAGAGAATCTAGAAACCATAAATCAAGAATCTAACTGAGTTCTGATCCATATGATAAGATAAAATAAATCACTTAATTATATATAATTTATTATCATTGACTCTAATCAAGTTATTCTATGCCTTCAATTTATCCTATCATCATCGCAAATGTAGGTATTTATGACAGTCATATATTACCTTATGGCAAAAAACACTTTAAATATAATATTGTATTAGGACTCTACCACAATATAATCTAATTATAATACTTATTGTATTTTATCTTAGCACTCACCTATAAAGGAGGCTAATCAATATTGTAGGAATACATGCTTTAGGGTAGTAACTTAAAAAGAACCCGACATACATTACATGAAACACCTTCCCCAAAATATGCTAAAATGTCCATACTACTTAAACTTATTCCATAGACCTCCTTATTCTTTGTACTAAGAACCATTCTAGATATCATAAAGTTCAGGGGTTGACCCTATAAAAATCTTGCTTTTGGTTCCTAAGATTCCTTTAAACTTAAGAACAAATAATATCTTTACCTCGTATAATTAAAACAATGAATTCTCCTTAAATTTAATTAGATTTAATATTAATATAGCCACTTAATCCCATATAATTCCTTTGGGCAAGTAACAAGTTTAATTAGAGTGGCCATCTTGTATGGTTCTCACTATCCAGTTTTTGATTTCTAAGCATAGAGATTTACTTATGCATACTATCATATACATACATACATACATACATACATACATACATACATACATATATATATACATACATATATATATATATATATATATATATATATATATATATATATATATATATATATATATATATATATATATATATATATATATATATATATACAGGATTGTGATCCCTCAAATACAAACCTACAACTATTTGTAAAAAGGAATGATTTAGACTCAAATTAATATTATGATTTCTTTATCTACTCTATCAAATACTACCTTAGGTTCCTTTGCTATCATTGGTAAGATCAAACAAAAAGGATGTGTTTATTAATATATTTTACATGAACTAATTAAGGTTCCACAAATGCCTAAATTTAGGCCTGAAGGCCAAAATTATAAATTTTATGATTCAACAATAGCACCTTCATATCTATTTAATTACATATATACATTTTTAAAAAGTTTATATTTGATCACACATATATATAATTAAATTTATTTCATTTCCTTTATCTGTTATTGTCTTTTCCAAGTTCTCAAGTTGAACCTTAATAACCAACTAAGGGTCAAAATGCACTTAGAAATAATACCTAGAATTTATATCATACTCGAGCCAGTATACAACCTTAAGTTATCGATTCCAACCATAAGCCAAAATAAATGTGAGGGAATATGGGCTTGCCTCTACATGCATATAAATATATATACACACACTCATGGAAGGTACTAAGAATCTAATCACAACTAGACCCCTAAAATTGGCTCGAGGTTTTCAAATAGGGATCATTAAATATTTACACCCATATCAAAAACCCATTTCATTTCATTCAAATAATAATAACCAAGAAAAGGAAAACTAACCTATAGATTTGTAGATATTTACTTAATCTTGGTATAATTATTCCCTACTCTAAAACTTGAGTTTTTTCCTCTCTTTTTTTCATCCTTCATGGTGTGTGTTTTCTTCACACTTTTTCCTTCCTTATTATCTCCTCCATATTTATCATGCATGTTTTATCATGATTCCCATAACTCCTATGAATTTTTCAAGATTCCCAACATACAATCATCTTCATCAATGCTTCACTCCCACTAGTATATTCATTGAACTTGCAGTTTCTTTTGCCTACCCAAGCATGGTGACCACATAGTCTCCCTTCCTCCATGATGAGGTCAACCCTCAAATATCAATTATATCTCCAAGACCTAATCCATTCATGTTTTTCCTTCTTGACATTTTCAAAATGGATCACAATAATGAAGTATCACAAAGCTTCTAATAATATATAATTTTTTTATTTATAATCTAAAGTATGCAAAACTTATCATGAGTCAAAACTCTGAAGTGTCCATCAAAACAATTTACCTTGGGGAGGGGGATTATTTTTCCCCTAATTACCTCTTATTTCATTAACTTTCAAGCATTATTCAAAATATTTTTACTTATATATGACATTTCCATTTAAATGGTACTACCATACAAAATAAACAATAAGACAAGCAATCCTTTCAACCCAAGTAGTCAGAAATTTAGACAAAACTATGCATATAATACTAAATGAGATAATAAAATACTCTAAATTGGTATAGGTTATATCTATAAGTTTAGTTTAGCTAAAAATCTAACTAAATAAATTTATAAACATGATACGATTAATCAATAACATATATAAGCAATGAACCAGACTGATTGACACACTATATTTTTTAACAATCAAATAGTAGTGATGAGCATCATATAAAAACAATAATTATCTCATGTATGTAGTTATGAGATCAAGGAAAACAAGGTTTAGAACTTTAAATGAAAGAATTATAGATTTCATTCTAGGTAGATAATAGTTTTATTTGCAGAGGTTCTTTTTAGCTATCTCTATCAATCCCCATTGTCGATATTTTTTTCCCCACTCCAATGATACTCTCCCTCTATTCTATTAATGAGGGTGAAATATCATGTATCCACCTCATCAAATAAACTAGTAGTTAGCTTGTATCAGGTTAATAATCAACATATAATCATAACAAACTAGTAGAAGAAGTAATCCATAAAAATCATGATCATAAGCATAATAAAATATATGCAACAATTATCTAAAAGTAATATATTTGTTAACCAAATAACATATAAAAGTCTAGCTCAAAATAAACAATAAATCTACCAATGATTAATGCATAATCCACTGATTAATGCTTCAAATATCCATAGAGAAAAATTGGATGTGACATTCTTCCCCCATAAAATTGGTCATCGTCCCAATGACACTTATTTCAAACAAAAGTTCTAAAATATAAAAAAATTCAGCATAGTATAAATAATGTTTTAGATTAAAAATAAATAATGTTTATAAAAATATCAAGTAAAAAAATAAGGAAATAGCCTCAAAAATTCCTCATAGTCCTCCCATATTGCACTATCCTCAAAATATTAGAACCACTGGACCTTGTATTGTGATAATTCTCTATTATGTAAGCTAAACTTGTGAGTATTAATTATTTTTATTAGCTCTATTGTGATCACCGCTGGATCTTGAACTTATAATGAATTCCAATTCAAAATATGTGTAGGATCAGCAATATACTTTTTAAGATATGAAACATGAAAAATATTATGCATTTGTGTTAGAGCTAGTGGAAATGCAATCCTATATGTTAAATGATTGATTAATTATAAGATCTCAAAAGTCCCCACATATTTAGGTGACATCTTTTTTGATTTACCAAAATTTATCGCACTTTTTTGAGGTTTAACCCACATAAAAACTTTGTCCCCAATTGAAAACTATCTTGTTATTCTTTTCACATTAGCATAACATTTTTGCTTATCATTGATTCAAATAATCTTTATCTTATTAATGTCACTTACTCTTCCATTTTAGCAAGCATGTCTATTATAAAAACCACTCTATCTCCCAGCTTATCCAAACTAATTGGTGTTCTACATCTCCTAGCATATAATGCCTCAAAAGGGGTCATTTTAATAACTGATTAGTATGAGTTGTTGTAAGCAAACTCAACCAATGGTAGGTATTATTCTCATTTGTATTACTAGTCCATGCAATACATTCTCAATAGATTCTCCAAGATATGATTTATCCTCTCTATTTTCCCATCTATTTTTGGATGGTAAGTTGTACTAAAATTCAGTTTAGTTTTTAATGCTAAAGTAAAAGTCTACCAAAATTTGAAAGTCATCTTACGTCCCTATCTAAAATAATCTTTCCATGAAACCCATGCAATATTTAAATTTATTTCACAAACCTCTTATTAATAATAGGAACATCATCAGTTACATTACTAAGAATAAAATGAGCTACCTTTGTTAGTTTATCCATAACTACAAAAATCATTTCATTATGATTCCTAGACATAGGTAAACCTTGGATAAAATCCATACTAATTAATTATCATTTTTATTCATGTATGGAATGTGGGTATAAAAACATAGTTGGATGCACATGTTTATCCTTAACTCGTTGATACTCCAAGCATCTAGAAACAAAATCAATTTTATATTTCTTAATTCCTTTCTAGAAATATAAAGGTTTTAACTTAGCTACCAACTTAGTTACTCTAGGATGCCCTGAATATGAAGCATTATGCAATTTTTTTAGCACAATATTCCTTAAATTTTCTTTATTAGGCACATAAATCCTACCATTATACCTTAAGATCCCATCATTATTAAACTAAAAACTTTGATATCAATGATCCTATGAGTTTTTATCCAAATGTTTCTTAACTTACTAATAAAAATCACCACTTGGTAAGAATTTTACTACCTATTCTCAAAAGGTGCTCCTAATTGTAACTAATGGTGTAATGTACCTCCTACGACTAAGGGCATCTACAAATCTTTTTTCTTTGCCTTTAATGTATTTGATATCAAAATCATAATCATAAAGAAACTATAACCATCACATTTAATGAGTATTTGAGGTTGGGTTGGTTGAAAATATACTTAAGACCTAAATTATTAGTCTTAAGCTCAAGGGTTTACCTAACAAGTAATGCCTCCAAAATTGTAAGGCATGAACTATAGTAGCCAGTTCTAAATCATGAGGAACGTAATTTACCTCATAAGGATTTATTAATTAGATTCATACACCATAATAGAACCATCCTACATGAGAAATACTAAACCATCTCCTAAAGCATCTATTATCACTAAAAAATGACCATTAAGATATGGGATCTGCAATACTACTATAGAAGTATGCCTCTATTTTAAGACTTGAAAGGATTCTTCACACTTATTTGACCATTAAAAACACTGGTCCTTCCACTGAATAGAGGTGATTAGGTTAGCTATCTTTGAAAAAACTTGGTATAAACTTCCTATAGTACATTACTTATCCCATGAAATTATGCATCTTTTGCACATTTTTAGGTTTTATCCAATCCATGATGGCCCTGATCTTAGGTGTATCTATTGAAATTCCATCTATGATGATGATGTGTTCCAAGTATTCTACTATTCTATAAAATAAAGCACATTTAGACAACTTACCATAAATATTATGCTTTCACAACCATTACAAAACTAACTACAAGTTATCAACATGCTCATCCTCATCTTGGAATAGATGAGGATGTCATCCAAAAATACTAATATAAATTGATCAAGATAATCCATGAACACACTATTCATTAGATTTATGGATGTTGTCAGTGCATTCGTTAACCCAAAAGGTATTAATGTGAACTTGTAATGCCCATAAGGAGTTCTAAAAGTTGTTTTCAGAATATACTCATCTCAAATCCTCAACTGATGGTATCATGTATAAAGATCAATATTTAAAAAGATTGTAGTACAACACATTTGATAAATAATATCATTCATGTGAGGTGTTTGATACATGTTCTTGACTATTGATTTATTAATTATTTGATAGTCAATGCACAAGTGAAAGGTTCCATCCTTCTTTTTGATAAAAACAATAGGTGCACCCCATGGTGAAACATTTGACTGAATCAGACCCTTGGCCAACATATCTTGAAGTTGTGCCTTCAACTCAATTAGCTCTAATAATTTCATCATTTAGGGTGCCTTAGATTATAGTTTTGACTCTCAAATGATATCAATAGTGAAATAAAATTCCATTTTTGGAGGTAACCCTAACAATTCATCTAAAAAAATGTCCCAAAATTCTTGTAGAAAGACATTGTCTTCCAAGGTGGTTTCCTTGGATTCTGAAACTTCATCTATATTGACAAGGAATGCTTAATATCCCTTGCATTTAACCCTTTTCAATTGAATGGAAAATATTTTCTTGAGCTTCAACTCCCTTTGATTTCCTTGGATTTAGATTTGATTTCCCAAATCATCTAGACAATCAACCTTTTTAAGAAAGTAATCAACTTTGGATTTATGCCTAGACATCCAATTCACTCTTAGGATCACATCATATGACCCTAGTAGTGATGCATAAATATTAACAACCATGGTGAATTATGACAACTAGATTTTAACCTCTATGAGACATCTATCAACCTTGATTTTAGACTCATTCGCATATTGTATTGGCCTTGCATTTACCATATAAATAGCTTTCTTAGATAATTTACTCAATATTCTAGGAGAAATAAAGCATTCAATAACTCTAGTATCAATCAAAATAATAATTGGATGACTAAATAGAGTACCTAATAATTTTATGGGAGGGGCTCATGATTCAGCCTATCAATTATCTATTGTTGCATGGATATGCTATTATAAGTTCCTTATTATGAAGAAGAGGTTGTGTTCTTGATCTTTTCATTTGTCTTCCAATGAGGAAAATATTTGGCATAATGATCTCCTCCACAAGTAAAACATCCTCCTAGAGGTCCCTTCCTCTCAATTTGATTTGCACCCTTAAATCCTTCTCTAAAATTGCCTCCTAGTTTCTTGTTCCCATAAGTATTACCAAACCTTGTGTTCTAACTATTGAACTAGTTATTGGATTTACCATTTCCTTTCTAGTTCTTCTTCTTAAAGGGTGTCTTGGAACTCCCAAACTTTTTCTTATACTTAATTTTGGCCTCTGCTAATTATTTCATCTTTTGTTCCTATTTAACAACCTTTTCAAACACTTAATCCATAATGGATGGTCCACATACATCCACTTCACATCCAATCTAGGGTTTCAATCCCATAATGAACTTCTTGATATGGAAAAATCCATCCTTCTAGTAATTTGGAATATATTTCAAGAGTTTAGTAAAATTATTCTATTACTCATTCACGGACAATTCTTCTTCCCTCAATTTTTGAAAATTATGTCAGCTTATGGTTGAAATAAACCTAAGGTAATCACCTTATCTGAAAAGATCCATAAATTGATCCCATGTGGTGGTGGTATAATCTAAGTTCATTTCAAGCTTTTAGTTAGCCTACTAAGTTTTTACTTCACCATCCAATTAGTAAGTTCCCCACACAACCTTGGTTACCTCTAAGTAATTTTTAATCTCAAAATACTTTTCCATCTCTTTGATCTAAGCTTTAGCTCCATCACCTAAAACCATGCCATCAAATTTGGGTGGATTTATTTTTTTCATGTCTCGTGCTAGTTATGTAGCTACTTGATTTTTTGCAACCTGGTGCACTTCCTTGTGCCTTTTATCCTAAATAAATTCATATTTAGTAAGGTGTTATTTAAATACCTCTTTTTAATTTTACTCTTCCAAGCCATAAATATCTCATTCAAAATCTGATATACGGTCTCGATTTTAATTCATAATAGTGAGTATTTGATCAAACAATGCAGCTTATTCTATTGTTAGTTGATTGGGATCATCCTAAGGGTTCACATTAGAAGGCCCCTCACCAACTAATCTACCATGCATCGTTCTTGTTTTTGGTCAAATTATGAGAATAAAATTTATGTTAGTGGACTCATTAGGTCTAAGGTTAAACCTTAAGCTCTAATACCACAATGTTATATCCCACTAGGTTAATTAACAAATACACTAATTTTTTTATTATAACATTTCTATTGAGATTAATTACATCCATCCATTCAAAACTTGAAAACTAAATGATTCCCAAACATTATATGCTATAGTCACTTTATCCCACTAGCAAGACAAACCCATTTAGTAATCAAGAAGTAAACTAGTCTATATATTGAAAAACTATCCATCATGTACAATAATAATAAAATAAGTACTACACTATTGATATAATCCATAAATCAATCTTAACTATGTTTACAACCACTATTTTTTACATTTTTAGAATAATATATAAATACATAACCATTTATCTGTTGAATATACATCCAAAATAAAGTACAATGATATACAATGTCAAATATACATATCAATAAGTACACAAGTACAATATGAGTTACATAAAATAGCTCCATGATCCATCACATAGCCTGAGTGAATTCCATCTAGTTGGATCAACTGATATGGGGAGAGCATCATACCTCCAACCATAGACCAAATATCTCTAGCACACCTCCATTCTTGGAGTGGCCCTACCCTTCACAAAGGGGTCGATAAAAATAGTGCAGATGTTGAGAAACAACTAGAACCCATGTGTATACTAACACTATTACATGTAATGATAAAATAGACTATGGAATACATTCCTCTATCCAAATGATATTATCAATACATGTAAACTATAAGTACATTGAAATGATAATTTTTTAGTAATAACATTACTTTGTCCAAATTTTTCATTATAGAATTTAGATTTAACAATCTAAGTCATTTTCACTCACACGTAAATATCTGCTACTGAATCATGACATAATGATATTAGGGGTACGTATATAAATTACCCACTAGCATACTCATATATTTACCTTTTATTATCCAAACATATTATACAAATAAAGATTCAAAAATAGAGTAATAAAGTACTATCCTTTTATCCAAACATATCTTTCTAATCTACAACCAACATTAAATTCCATGCAATAATAAATGATGTAACCAATCATAAAAATTAAGAATATAGAAACCATAAATCAAGAATCTAACTAAGTTATGATCCATGTGATAAGATAAAATCAAGCACTTAATTTTATATCAGTTATTCTCATTGACTAAAATCAATTTATTTTATGTCTTCAATTTATCCTATCATCATTTCAAAATACAGGTATTTATGGCAGTCATATATTACCTTATGATGTAAAATACTTTATAAATTCTATTGTATTAGGACTCTATCATAATATAATATAATTATAATATTTCTCATATATTATCTTAACACTCACATATAAAGGAGCCCTCATCAATACTATAGGAATACATGCTTTAGGGAAATAATTTAAAAATAACCTTACATACATTCCATGCAACTCCTTCCCCAAAATATGTTAAAATGTCCATACCAATTAAACTCATTCCACATGTCTCCTTATTCCTTGTAATAAGAACCATTCTAGATATCATAAATTTCAAGGATTGACCCTCTAAAAATCTTACTTTTGGTTCTTATGATTCCTTTAAACTTAAAAATAAGCAATATCTTTACCTCATACATTTAAACCAATGACTCCTCCTTAATTTTACTTTGATTTAATATTAATACAACCACCTGATCTCATATGAGTCATTTGGACAAGCAATATGTTTAATTAGAGGAGTGGCCATCTTGGCACACCCATATGGTTCTCACTATCTACTATCTGATTTTTAAGCATAGATTTTTACTCATGCATACTCATAGATACATATTTATATATATCTACAGGTTTGTGATCCCTCAAATAGAAACCTACATCTATTTTTAAAAAGGAATGATTTAGGCTCAAGTTAATATTTCAATTTATTTATCTAGTTTATCACATACTACCTTAGATTCCTTTTCTATCACTGGTAAGATCAAACAAAAAAGAGGTATTTACTAATATATTTCACATGAACTAATTAAGGTTACACAAATGCCTAAATTTAGGCCTTAAGGTCAACATTATAAATTTTATGATTCAACAAGAACACCTTCATATCTATGAAATTACATATATACATTTTCAAAGAGTTTATATTTGAGCACACATGTATAAAACTAAATGGATTTCATTTCTTTAATATGTTATTGTCTATTTGAAGTTATCAAGATGAACTTTAATAACCAGTTAAGGGTCAAAATGTACTCAAAAATAATACTTATAATGTATACATATGCAAGTTGTTATATAACCTTAAGTTCTTTATTCTAACCTTAAGATAAAATAAATGTGAGGGAATACAGGCTTGCCTTCTCATGCATAGGAGTGTGTGTGTGTGTGTGTGTGTGTATGTATGTATGTATGTATTTATGTATGTATTTATGTATGTACTCATGGAAGTTATTGAGAATCTAAACACATCTAGACTCCTAAAATTAGCTTGAGGTTTTCAAATATGGATCATTAAATACTCACACTCATATCAAAAACCCATTTAATTTCATTTAAATAATAACAACCAAGAAAATCAAAACTGAGCTATAGCTTTATAGATCTTTACTCAACCTTGATATAATTATTCCCTACTCTAAACCCTGAACTTTTTACTTCTTTTTTATTCCTTCATGGTGTGTGTGTTTTATTCGCCTTTTCCCTTCCTTTTTATCTCCTCCATATTTCTCATGCATATTTTAAAATAATCCCCATAACTCCTATAAATTTTATGAGTTGCCCAACATGTAATCCCCTTCATCAATGCTCCACCCCCACTCCTATATTTGTTTAACTTGCAATTCCCTCTACATACCTAGCCATGGTAGCCACATAGTCTCCCTTCCTCCATGATGAGATGATGAACCCTCAAATAGAAATGATATCTCCAAACCCTAATTTATTCCTCTTTTCCCTTTTTGACATTTTCAAAATGGATTACAATAATGAAGTGTCATGAAAATTCTACCAATCTATAAAAAATTTATTTATAATCTAAATTATGTAAAACTTATCATGATTCAAAACTTTGAAGTGTCCATTAAAATAATTTATCTTGGGCAGCGGGGGATGAGGGGGTATTTTTCCCATAACTACCTATTAATGCATTAACTTCCAATCATGCTTCAAAATATTTTTACTTCTATATGACCTTGCCATTGAAATGGTATCACCATACAAAATCAACAATAAGATAAGCAATACTTTCAACTTAAGTAGTCAAAAATTGAAATAAGATTATCCATATGAAACCAAATGAGATATTGAAATACCCTAACCTGGTACAAACTATATCTCTAAGTTTAGTGCAGCCAAACAACCAACTAAATATATTTATAGGCATAATATGATCAATCAACAACATATATAAGCAATGAACTAGATTGATTGACACACTATGTTTTCTACTAAGCAAAAATTAGTGAGGACCATCATATAATAATAATAATAATAATAATAATAATAATAATAATAATTAGCATGTGTATGAATTTATGAGATCAAGTAAAATAAGGTTTAGAGCATTAAATACAAGCATCATAGAATTCATTCCATATAAATAATAGTGGTGTGTGCATGGGTATTTTTTGGCTATCTCTGTCAAGCCCCATTGTCGATATCTAATCCCCCCTCTCTGATGATACTCTCCCTCTGATCCATCAGTGAGGGTAAAAATATCCTTCATCCACCTCATCAAATAAATTGGTAGTTAACTTGTATCATGATAATAATGAACTTGTAATCATAACAAATTGTTGGATACAAGTAATCCATAAAAATCATGAACCCAAGCATAATAAAACATATGCACATGTTATCTAAAAGTAATATATCTATCAACCAAATAGCATATACAAGTTTAGCTCAAAATAAAAAATATATATGTCAATGATTAACACACAATCCACTAATTAATGCTTCAAATATTCATAGGTAAAAATTGGATGTCACAGATATGGCAAAGTTCATCTAAAGATTGGTAAGTGTTAAACATGACTTTGTATTTGATTGGTTTAAGCAAGTTGATAGAGAAAATACTTTGTAAATATTTATTAGGTATTTTTTGAGACATTTTTATAATTATAATTTTTAATCTAAGAATATAATTATAGTTTGTAACTCTTTGTTAGGTTTTTTTTGAGACATTTTTATAAGGTCCTTATTTAAGTTGAGAAATTTAAGAATATGTGACCTTTTGGCTAATGTTGACTAGAAAATGAGATAATTAGATAATGGAAAAATCATTAAAATGGCATACATAACCCATAGGTAGGACATAAAACAATTTTGGGGAATAGTCCTTGAGACTTTTAAGAAATATATTGGTCATCAATAAATAATCATGTGCAAAAATAAAGCATGGAGAAAATAAGGATTGCATGTGATATTAAGGATCAACCTTACCATTATATAATTCAAATTTAAGCAATATAAATATATAAGGAAAATGGTATGTGAGAACCTCTTAAACCAATGGGTTGTGTAATATATCCTGAGAAGAAACCACATGACTATGTCTTTGAGATCCTTGGTCAAGTTGTCTATTTTTTTCATATTTCAAAGAGCTTGTTGAACAAGTGCATATTAGATGTATTAGCATGTGTATGATCCAAAACATTATTATTATTTATAGGAATGGATGATTTATTATAAAAATTAGAATTGGAAGTTAGAAAAATAACACCCTAGAGGGAAATGGGAAACAACATTTAACCCTGGGGGTTGGTAGGTTTAAAAGTAGGAAAAGGGGAAAAAATATAAAAAATATATTTGATAGGTGAATGGGAATAATATTATAGGACTAGGATGGTAGGATGGAATAATGAAGAACAACCAAGATCTAAAAAATAAAATCTAGAAGGCAAAATTAGGCCCTAAAGGGAAACCCTAAGTTTGACAATGTTCAAAGAATGGTTGGTTTCACAAAAAGGTTTTGGAGAATAGTGATACTAAAGGTAAATGCCACTATATGATGCTAAAACTAATGTGCACATAATTGTATATAGGGTGATATAGTAAAATATATTAATTATAAAATATAATGTGTAGTAATATGTGAAATCAAAGTAAAATTGACTATTGGATAAGCAATGCGAATAGAAAGAGAAGGAAATATGAATCTCAAAAATAGACACAATTGGGAACTATAACTATATTTTGATATTGTAAATAGGCTTTTGATTCTGACTAGTCTACAATTCTAGAATCTAACTTTGATCTAAGAATAGGTTGGAATCAACATACCACTAGTTTTGACCTGGTATAGAAATGATTGTTGATTAAGACCTAGGATAGAATTGACCATTGATTTTGATCTTGGATTTTTATTTCAACCTTTAGTTATGATTATGACCCTATGTTTCTTTTCACATTCTATAAAATTTTGGGTAACTTCATAGATAAATGGTGAGTAGTATTTCTATTTCACTTTCATGAATTGATGAAAAAATGTCTATAATTAATCTCCATTATTTTAGATCAAATTCACCACAATGTCACAAGAAGATAATGTTTGCAAGGGTTAGTGGCTTGGACCTTCTCGTTGGGGATTATAATGACATATCTCACATGCAATATAATCAGGGTTCAATATAGTTATAGTGACTGTAAATGTTCTAACCCAAATGAGAGAAATGACTTCTCCACCTCTCCCTAACAATCAAATTCAATCATATGATTCATTTTATGATGTTATTTGGTACAATATTTTATAATATTGGATTGATTTTTATGCAATGTATACTCAATGTGTAGGCTTCTTGACAAATGTACAATTCATGGATTCAATGTGTAGTTCAATAACTTAATAACTTGGAGGATATGAGATAATAGGTCCATAAATAACTTAGGATAAGGATAGATTCAAGATAATGGAGGATTAAATGGGAAGCTTAAAGTGACACTTTTTTTTCTAAAACTAACAATAGTTGAACTTGGAGATAATTTTAGAGACACTTGGAAAACAAATTTGACAATGATGCTAGAACATGAATTATGGAATTTTGAATATAGTTTATAATTATGTATTTTTTTATGATACATAGATGATAAAAGTGTGAGAAATAGATGAATTTATTATAATGGCTTGACACATTTTTGTGAAAAGATAACGAGACTACATGTGGACAAACAAACTTTTTTGGAGTAAACGAATGAATTATTGTATGAAATTTCATATATGGATAGATGAAATGTCAAAGATTATTGTCATATATATAAATTAATAAAAAATATTCTCAACAATATTTGACATTTCATCTATCCATATATGAAATTTCATGTAACAATTCAATCGTTTACATAAAAAAAGTGTGTTCATACACATGTAGTCTCCTTATCATCTCAAAAAAAAGTGTAATTCTATTGTCATAAATTCATACATTTCACACACTTTTATCATCTATAAAAATTAATGATTTGTGAAACAAAATACTGTAATCAACATCAATGGAAGATAAGTTAATCCATACTCAATCAATGATGAAAAAATAGAAAGAAATTAGTGCAAACAACATCTATAAAAGAGAAGTAACAATCCATACTCAATAAAAGATGGTAAAAGATCAGAAATAATGAGATAAATCTCAATGTCTCAATCATAATTAATTAATATCTAATAAATATAAGGAAAAATCCAAGAAAATTTCTCACAATAACTCAAAGATACATTTTTTTATTCTAATGATAAATAGACTAAAACTATCATATTTTAAACATGTCAAAAAGAGACAAAGAATAGGGAGTATATAAATTGGGAAAATAGTTATAAAAACATCTTCCTATCAAGGGGGGAATAAATGAATCGATGCATTTATGATAATGGCTTGACACATTTTTGTGAAAATATAAGGAGACTACATGTGTATGAACACACTTTTTTTGAGTAAACAAATGAATTGGTGTATGAAATTTCATATATTGATAAATGAAATGTTTAATATTGTTGAGAATATATATTAAAAATCAAGACAATTAGAAAATTAAAACTGCAAGTGTATGAACACAATTTTTTGACTTTAACTTCATGAAATTCAATTTTTTTTGTAAATCATAGTTGACAATGTGTAGATTGTTGAAATATAAGTTTTATAAAAAAATTATTAATGATCAAAATTTTATAAAGGTATTGTTACAATATGTATATAGTCCTTAATAAGGTATGTTATGTATAAATTAAGTAATAATTACAAATAATAGTTTAACATGAAAAAAATTATATATTAAAAAACTATGTTTTCCCCTCTACAAATTCATATAATTTTTAAAAAAATAATAAAATCTGTTTGATCAAATGTGTCGATAAAGATAGAAAATACACATAAATTTATAAAAAATTAATTAAGATGGTTCATGATAGGGTTTAGGCTAGGTTTGGACACCCCAAGCCTAAAACCAAGCTAGTTTGGAAGGGAAAACATAAAAGTGAAATTTTATAAATCTTAAAAGGGCATATACCCTTTTGAAGTCAGTAAAGGGTATTTAATATTATTACTCATTTGTATATGCTTCCAAAAAGCATGTGCATGCTTTTTAAAATCATGCACGACCTTTGTGGTTCACGAATTTTGTACCTATGTCCACGAAATTTACTTATTCAATTGAAGTGAAGAGATAAAAAGAAACAAAAATACAAGCAGATAGGATAACATCCATAAAAGCTTATGGGCAAGATGAAGGTACTTTGTCCACACCAGGTAATATTTAAAATGAAAACAACATGCCCAATTCCATAGAATTTAATTTATATATGTTTTCAAATGAGATAAGAGAACTTAATCAATCCTTTTTGAATGATTAAATTTAAAATGTAGAACATATAACTAATGAATTTGCATTGATTGATGAAACACATGGAGAAACACAATATATTGAAACATCTATCTATAATGAAGTTTTTGAGCGTGATGATAATCAACATCAAGTAATGACCATAATTCATCTTTCTCCTAATAAAGAGGAATTCACTTTGTCTGTAGGGTCTAATATACCTAGCCAACACTATAATGTCCCTTCTATGGTTGAAGTGGTAAGACCATCCAATTTAATACAAAATATAGCTCCTATACCCACACATCTAAGGATAATGTGATGAACACCAAAGTATTTGGTTGTAATAGATGAGAAAATAATAGAACCTATGGAAGGTAAAATGTAAAAAAGATTAGTGTAAAGTCATGCTCAATGTGTATGAGACTATGCATTTGAGAATAAAATCCATACAAAATGATGTCAATTATTTTTTCAATCAATGAAAATGCCCAAAAAGTGTCTTATGATGCATAATTTAGGGTTAATAACAAATAATATGGAGGGAAGAAATAATGCAATAGTAAAGAATCTATTTAATGCAATAGGAAATAGGTAATAGAACTAGAAAAAAAATAGTAATGTGGCATGAAGAGTAATAACAAAATATATAGTGAGTAAGTCAACATCTAAATCTCAATTTCTTATTAAAACAAGTACATCTTTGAACTTGAATATGAAAACTCTAAGAAATGCCATAAAAGAAGAACAAGGCTTAATGACCCTTTCCTCACAGCTTGTTGGGTGTTTAGTGGTAGACTCCCATAAATAAATAAGGTGTTAGTTGAAGGAACAAAACATTTGATTGAAAAAATTTGGCATGACAACACAAGGGTCTCTTCTAGTGTAAAAAATGTTTTTAAAAGAAGACAAGGTGTTAAAAACTATGAGCCACATGTAAAACATTTCTTGGACATGATCCAAATAGAATTTTATAAAAAATTTATTGAAAAATATTAGATTAGAGCATATATTTTCCATTTATTAGGTTTATACCTAAACTTGAATTAGCTTTCTTAACTATACTTTTGTCATAGGAGTTACTCTTTCATTATTATGTCATAGGAGTTACTCTTTGATTATTCGATCACAGGAGTTACATACATATTGTAGGCCCTTTGTGGAGGAGTTACTAAATTTATCTCTTATTTGTACATCTCTTGGTGAGTTATTCTACATGGAGTATTGGACATTGGCTCATTAATGTTTATTTTAATGCACCTTTACTTTTGCAACTTTATCTCACCTACTTCTAGGGTTTTATGCATCTTTGGCTTGTTATAAGATCTTGGAATAATCTATCATGGTATCATAACTTTTCTAACAATTACTTCTGCCATTATAAATCCTTGGTGAGATCTTTCATTGCATGCATTGTTGTTTTTGTTCTTCCTTGGCCACTTTTAGGGTTTACTTAGATTTTTTAAACATATTTTGAAATCCATATGGAAATATCTTAGATTAGAAAATTATTTTTGGGTTTTTATGGGTTTTTCTTGTTTTATAATGGGTCTTTGATAGTTTTGGTATATCTTAAATGGATATATACATTTTTAAGGTTTTTTGTGTAGGATTTATGTTAAAAAAAACCACTCCTAATAGCCAAAGGACATCAACAAATCATTGCAAGCATAAAATGGTAGCCTTAAACTTAGTTTTATCCTCACATCCTACTCTATATGTAATTAACCTTTCACCAAGCATTAGAATGCCATCCTTGCTTGCCAACATGAAGGTCATAACCAAGATAATTTGCTCTGTGTATAGGCTAATCTAGCTTGGGTTAAGGATGTCGTTATTGCTTTCATGCAGAGATAACAACATGGTTTCCATCCTATGAAATTATTTTCCATACTATTGGCATGAGTGTTTTGGAATGTGGTTTCCTCCTTGGTGTTCATTGTCCTTCCTTAGCTCCTTCTCACTATCTACTTTATTACCACCAATAATTTGTTTGGTCACCATTATTACCACCATTATTGGCATTGTAAAGAGATAACCTATCATGTGCATGAAAACCATTATCACATTGTCAAAATATATTTATTCAAGGCATCTTATAATCCATGACCTGTATCCTCCAATGAGCTAGTTCTCTTTGCTAGTTTGATACCTTATCCATAGCCTTCCACTGTCTCCAAATCCTTTCACATCCTCCAATGGATTTTTAATACTAAATCACCCTTTGAACCCACCAAGACTATTCAAATAACAAACATTGGAAGTTCTTCTCCATTCTCCATGACATGCCCAGGAGTCTCCTTTATCATTTTCTACTCCTCCTTCTAACATTGTCAACAACAGTTACAAGTTTTAAAATAACCTTTGTTTTGAAAACATATGGTTTTTAAAACCAATGGTACTCTTAATTCATTATTTTATAATTACCACCCTAGTTTGTACTTTTTTAAAAAATGGGATTAAGTCATGTCATTCTTTTTGATTGATTTGATTAAAAGTTTTAGACAGTATTAATGGTGTTAGAGGCCTTTTTTTTTAAGGAGAGAAGTGGCATTGTAAAATGGAGATGATTATGAGGATAAATGGATTTTATTATATGGTGGGGGATTTTTACTTGGGTGAAAGAGATGTATGGTGGGTTATTTAGGATTGTTTGGGGGAAATTAGTGGGTTTTTTTATCATTTTTATATAAAAATATATATTTTTATGTGGAGGTACATAAGTTGTTAAATTGTTTTTTTAATACAATATTTTTTTGGGCCTATATTGGTCATAGATATGAGGGAGATATTAGGAAATTTTATTTTTCTTAGTAATATACCTTTGTTCATTTGTTAGTCAAAGATGGAGGGTGAGGCCCAATTAGGCAAGTGGCCAAACTCCCTCACAAGCAAACCACTTGATTCTCCTAATATTATTGTTTCCTTGCTTGTTTCATAGTTTTCTTCTCTTCTAAAAACATATTATTGACAGAGCTCTACATCATCATGTTTCACATGTTTACTTTTTTGCATGTCAACTATATTGAGTGTTCATTCTTTTGGACACATTATTAATAGACTTTGGCATCTCTTTGTTGAGACATGCATTGTCACTTGTGTATTGTTTACTCTTATCTATTTGGATGCAATGACCATTGAGTCCAACATCCATACATTTGAGTGTGTTGTATTGATTTGAAACATGGGGGGTCATTATTGATTGTATTGGAGGTGTTATTTTGGGCCCTATTTTATCTATTTTATGCACACTCAAGTTTCATGACTCATGTGCCACTTTTATGTCATTTGTGTAGATTATGTTCTCACCCAAATTTTCACCCTAGAGAAGGTTGTTAAAGCCTTCTCAATTTTGGATAACATGGAATCATATATAGGTGTGGGTAACCTATTTGAAGAGGTGAATCTCTAGATTATGGGTTAGCTCCCATGTACAACACCTAAATCTGATCACTAACCTATTTTCTTAAAAGGAGAAGGGGTAGAGGAGAACTAAAAAAAATGGAAAAAATGGAGGTGATGCACCAAAGATAATTCCACTACTTGTTCACACTTACACTATGAAAACAACTACAAAATGAATTTCAACACTCAAAATCAATCCCTCTAACAATAGTATTTTAATATGAAGGTAAATTGCAATGTAGTCTTCAAGGTGAAAACATAATAGGCCTACTAATAGACATTAATAACCTTTCTCACACTTAAAACCATAAAATCTTGCTAACTATACATCATATGACCTACTAGAAGGCAAATTTCTCACACAAAATCATGAAGGAAATGGATGAATGAAATGAAGTAAAGTATCACTTACCATTCAAAAATAAAATTATATCAAATACTGAATGTAAGATTTAAGGAAAGAAAGAGGAATATTTGGACATGGAATATATCATGATGATTTTTATTTATTTTATCAGTCAATTATATACAATAAATGAAGTAATAAATTGACAAATGATCACCCTTGAGCATGTATCCATCTTGTAGGAACCAATTTAGCATAAGTTCACAAAGAGACTCCTCACCTTCTTCAAGCTCATCATATTTTGAAACTATGTTTGGTACCTATCCATTTGATTGACACCTTGACCTATTCCATGAATGATATTTTTGACACCTTACCAGGCTTGCCTCTTCATCATGAAGAACCTTCTTTGTTAGCCATATAAGCTTATTGGACAACTAGGCCTAGTTACTTGACATTTGAAATTTGGATGGCCATGAATAATTAAAAGTGCCTAGATACATGTGTATAAGTCTCTAATACATTTTATTCTATGATATATACTTTAAATAACTTAAACCTTATTATTTTAACCTTCTATGTGACCATGTGACTTTCCCACTAGCTCATTCAAAATTGCCTTCTTGATACAGACCTCTAGGATCCATCTCATGGTAAAATGAGATTATTTTTAGGCTTGAAAGGTTTGATAACATATTAATACACCTTCCTTGATTTTTTCCATTTGTTCATCTATCTTTGTACTTTTATTTCACCTCAAAAACCTATAAAAATAGGGCATTTATTGCATTTGTACATATGGTCATACAATAAATCACATGGTTCAAGACCTCTCAGGGTTTATAATGTTGTTCAGTTATTTTTAGGACCAATTCAATATATTTAGATACATTTCTCTAATGTTTCTCTTTATCATGTTCGTATCAAGGTTTTAGAAGGGTTTAAGGTGTCTTAGAGTCTTAACAACCCTTCATAGCCCTAATGGCCTTAATGCCTAAATAAATTATATAAAATTTTAGTCTACAACCTTATCCTCCTCTCCTAAATGGATCAGGATCCCATGTATTTTCTCATGGATGTTCACACATGAAGAAATTACTTCTCGGGCAGCTAGGTTTATATTCTTGAGCTCAAGAGAGAAAGATTTATGGAAAAAGGAGACTGAGTGTTTGTTTTGAGTTTAAAAAACCTTAATGAGGTCTATTATACACCACATGATATTTTTATATGTTTCATTGAAAGTATTGACACCTTAAATTGATGAAATCTTCCTTGAGCCCTATATGAGGGTTTGAACACAATCCTAGTCTTACAGCCCTAATGAGTTTTTCTCATGTTTTCCCCTCATACTTAATAGCTAAAATATTCATAGAACTATAATATGACATGTCAATCACCCAATATCACTCCTAAATTTTCTATCCAGTTAGAAGGATACAATATTTCACACCTTTCATACATAGGCCTGTGTATGCTTATTCAGGCCTACTAGGCCTAATTAGCCTTTTGGGATTTTATGTCCTTCAATGGTCTAACCATTCAATGATATCACTATAGTATTTTAGTAACCAAATAATAATCCTTTTTTGATCTCTTTTACTTCATCTTCAATGATACACCTTTAGGTCTTCATAGATACCTAATACTTGTCTTCATGTCCTTGTAGCCCTCAAAACATATAAATTTCCTCGTTTAAAATATTATACAGATGTTCCTAGTAAACCAAACGTATATTCATGTACCCATTTGGATCTTACTAATTTATACAAATTTTAATGGCCAAACACTCAATCCAAGTATTATTGGTCCATGTGCTATTTTCTCAATTAGGTCTCTAGGCCTAAGAAACTAAGTTTTTCCTCTACACACCCCTCACACACGCGAGACTCTAATAAAATGTTTGATTAACTTTAAGACCTCATACTCATGCTCCATGTCAAATTATAGGGTATGAAACCTTGTATAGATGGGTAAACCAAAAAATGGTTAAAACCCTACCATAGTTGTATACTCAGGCCAGAGAGATAACTAAGATGCTTTCTTTGGTGTAAAGAGATCTGAAAATATTATGGGATTATTTGAATGATTTTACCATCAATTTAAAAACTTCATATACTTTATTTCCTACTTATAACATATCTTCCAAAATGGCAATTAATAAATGCACCTTCCAGTAGGCCTGTACAAAGGTTATTTCATGTCTTTTCACTAAGTTTCATCTTCAATACTAGGGCCATAACTACTAAAAAATCTCTATCCATATTATTTTCACTTGGAATATGAAATTACTAATCTAATACCCTACCAATTCATCACTTCCTTTGACAAATTTTTATTGTTTCTCCCTATTGGTCTTCATGCTTGGTATGCAGTTGTAGGTGTGCATTTCGGCCCTTAGAATGTAGATGTGGATATCTCTTATTTCTAGTAGTCTTAGGAATTTTATTTACTATTTATATCTATTTGGGTTTGTTCATTTTTTTTGGGATCCTTTATGAACTTATTTACTTCAAAACCCATCACTAAAATGCCCCTATTGCTCATTATCTTCAAACAGTGAAGACACACTCACACAGATGGCCATGAATAAAATTTAAACCTAGTGGAGGTTATAACACTTATTGAATACCCAATTTAGGATGGAATAGATATAGAGGTAATACCAAAAAAATATCAAATACTTTTTACACATCAGACCTTTTGGAGAACTCAAAACTCTACAATGTAATCTTGTAACTTCATCACTCTCATGATGCCACTTATTTATGACTTATACAAACATGATTATGAATGTATATGATTTTAAAATATTGATATGGGTCTGTAGGTACCTATGCAATCTCAATATTTTATCAATGAGTTCATAAATTCATTGAGAATCCCAAAACTGACCTTGCAAGATTAGATGGTGCATTTTGACCCCTTAACTTCTTAGTGATTGTTCATAAAGCTATGGGAATTAATTAGATGACCAATGCCACAAACTTGAAGGTCATAGGGTAATATATTATTCTCAATATCTAAGCTTCCAAATTTCTCTCCCCTACCTATAATAAGTGAAAATTGATGTACTTTATGAAGCTTCCAAAGAGAGTGATAGGGAGACTGAAAAGGTTTTCAATTTATTTGGGTATGGAACTTCCTCAAATTCATGGTTTTGTACTCTTAGAGAATAGAATAAGACATGGAATTATTGTAATTAATCTTTTATTTTTAAACCTATACATAACAATTTAAAACCTCTCTTTCTTGATTGAGAACTATCATATTCTACTTATAAACTGACCAAAATGAACCAACAAGTGTTCCATGAGATTATTCACACCTTTATAGACATGTGGTGATGTGTTAACCACCTCCCTCTACTAAAAACCTACCATTTATTACTATATTCCCTCTTGAAACATTATAAATGGTTAATAGAGATTTTCAAAATGAGTTACAATGTTAGAAAAGATGTTTGACTTCATCTAAGACACTTGTACAGACTAAGAGGCATATAAAATGACTTTGACATGGACTAGGTGACTCAATAAGGACTTTTAAACCCTTTTACACTCTTGAACCTACCTGATCAAGGCAAGTCATGACTATATAAGCATGATACTAGAAAGCACACTTACCTTAAACTTGTCAAAAATACCTTAAACTATGTTAAACATGATTTGCAATGACATTTCAAGATGGTCAATCAATTTGGAGGTTTGATTGAATTTTTTTTGTAAATCCCTATAATGGTAGCCAAAATTTGGCTAACATCTTTTACAACCTTATGGGGATGTGTACTTACTAAGAATATAGATAAGTGGCCTAGTCCATCCATTACACTATGGATTCATGACTGTAATTGAAACTGAAAACTGATACACCTCCTAAATACTCAAACTCACACCACACCACATAAAAAAGTAAAAACACAACATACCAAAGGCATTTAGATAAAACCACACAACAAAGCTCACATAAAACATTGTACTAGGCACTTATGGAAAGCAAACACACCATACAACTATGTACAAAACAACAAACTAACCTCAGTAATAAGGATTCAAGTGTATCCCATTGACTGGGATACTCAGTTATTCTCCATTTAGTCATGATATCTAGAAGGCATTGTGTTCTTTGCAACCAATGATCATATAGGGCCACTCCATAATGTGTCAAACTTTATGTGTTTACTAGGCTTAGCCTTGTCCTCATCCCACTTCAAAACAAGATCATCTTCTTGGAGACTTATTTCATTGGCTCTCTTATCAAATAATTTCTTCATTTGGGCTTGGTGATACTCTAAAGTATGCATGAATTCATCCCCCTTCTCCTTTAGTTCCATAAATTATGCCATCCTCACTTGTAGAAGGTCATTTTCCATTAGTTCTAGTTGATGTGCTAACTCCAAGGTTGGAAGCTCAAGATAAATAGGTAAGCCAGCCTCTCTTCCATACACAAGAATGTATGATGAATTACCCACAACCCTCTTTGGAGTGACTCTATTAGCACATAAGGTTGTTTTAACTTTGTATGTCAATTCCTTTTATTATCATCAAATGTCCTCTCAATTATCTTGATCAATTTTTATATGTATACTTAGCAAGCCCATTCCCTTTGGGATAGTAATTAGAAGAGGTTCTTAGGTATATTTCATGTTCATAATCCCACTCACTTGTATTTGCACCAAGAAATGCTAATGCATTATCAGATATGATAGTTGGTGGTATTCTAAACCTAGTCACTATATTCTCATATAAATCAATGATTAATTTTTCATTAGCCGTTTTAAGAGCCACTACCTCTACCCACCTTTTAAAATAATCAATGGCTATGAGTATCCATTTATGACTTGCACTTGAGTGGGGTTAATCATGCCTAAATCAAGCCCCCATTACATGAATGGCTGATCACCTTGGATAGGATTGAGGATTAAGGCTGCTAACCTTTGTTTTCTAGTGAAGAAATCACACTTTGAACATCTTCTTACCCATGCATACGAGTATTTGAAGAGGCTAGGCCAATAGTATCCTACCTTAATTATCTTTGTTGCTATAGTTTTGAGATAAAAGTGACCTCTTATAGGTCCATCATGGAATTGCTCCAAAATTAAGCTTACTTGCTCAATCTCAACACATCTAGGAAACATACCATTAAGGTTTTTTTTAAAAGGACCCCATATACAAGAGCATCTGGTATATGTTGAAGCCTAAAGTATCTTCTCTTTGACTTGTCTAAATCAGCTGGACACTCACCTATTTGCAAGAATCTTGTCATGTCTTGTATCTAACTTGTAGGAGATGAAAGTATTACTACTTGAGGACCATTGTGTAGTGCTAAAACTGACTCCTTATTCCTTTGAAGGTCTAATTATAAGTACTCAAATATGCCTTGTTCCCTTACTAACTTGGTGACCTTAATCTCTACATCATACTCCATTACTTTAGTGATCCAACCTACCATCTTCTCATTTAGTTCTCTATTGAGGAGAAAGTCTTTAATGCTTGTGTGGGATACCATAATGCATATTTTATTGTTTGAGGCCATGTGCCTAAACTTTTTCATGCTTCTTATGACTTCTAAGACTTGTTTTCCCAAAAATGTATACCTTTATTCATAGCCTTTAATCCCTTGACTAAAAAATGCAATGGGTTGCTCAGTACCCTCAATGTTTTGTTGCATCAATGTGGTAGATATGGTGTCAATGTTGGAGAAATCATATAAGAAGAAGAATTTTGAGAAATTAGGGTTAATCAAGGTAGTTGCTTGTGTTATGGTTTGTTTTATAGACTTCAAAATGCTTATCCTTTATTAGGTCTAACTGAATGCTTGATGATTCTTTAACATGGCTATAAAAGGTTTTAAAATGTTGGCAAAACTAGGTATAAACCTTATAATGAGTTTTATTTTTCCAAGAAAACATTGCATTCCTTTCTTATGCAATGGTAGAGACAATGCCAAAATGGATTTCACCCTTTTAGGGTTTATGGCCAACCTTTATTTAGATACAATGTGGCCTAGTAACTTACCCTCATGGACTACCAAAACACATTTTTGGGGCTTCAAAGATATCCCAAACTGCCTGCACCTTTCAAAAATCAATCTTAGGTGATCTAAGTGGTCACTAGCATTCTTTAAAAAAAGAGTAACGTCATCAAGGTAGACCAGCACTAGATTGTTGATCAAACGTTGGAGGGCCATGTCCATATCCTTTTGAAAAGTATCCCCTACATTAGATAGCCCAAAAGGCATCTTATTATATGCATAAGTAACCCATTTGGTTGTAAAGGCAGTTTTGTATTGGTCCTCCTCTTTCACCAAGACTTGATTATAACTAGAATATCCATATAAGAGGGAGAAAAATTTAGACCCTACAACCATTTTAAATATTTAATCCATTATAGGTAGAGGATGATGATCCTTCAAAGACACCCTATTTAAATCCCTGAAATCTACACATAATTTGATTTCCCCACTCTTTTTATTCATAGGGACTAGATTAGTAACCCATGGAGACTATTTAATAGGGAAAATGATGGTTGATTCAATCAAATAAATTAGATATTTATTCATCAAGACTTAAAACTTTGGAATTATTGATCTGAGCAACATTTCAGGTGATAATTCGGGTGACAGTTCTACCCTAATTGGTGGCAAAACGTCTAGGAGCCATAACTTTTGCTCCATAGCTCCGTTTGACTCCTCGTTTGAACCGTTAGAAAGATAAAAATGAGGAGAACATGATGATATTGCATAGAGATATGATAAATGGTTTTTAACTCCCAAAATACCAATTAAATTGTCCTAAATTTTAATTTTAATAGTGCAGTCTAAAAATAGTAAATTTCTAAAAATAGTAATTTCTCAAATTTTGTAATGTTGTAAATCATGGAATTTGAACCACTTCATCTCCCTCAAGATTTTTGACCTTACACATCTTCTTCTTGCCTTAAAATTATGTATACAAATAGATGTATCCCAAAAAGGCAATGGGACATCTCTTCTCAGAGATAGGCATATGTTTGGATTTGCAAATTTGATCAATAAAACATCTCTTCTTAGAGATAGTATTATTATAATTGTGTTATTCTTATTTCTTAAATAATATTTCAACCAAAGATCTTGAGTTTTGGATTAGTGGTATTAGATTGGCTTGTCTTTAGAGTGTATGATCCTGACGTTGAGGTCAGATTATAAGAAGCTTAGGTGGAAAATAATAGAACCAATAGACTATCCACCTATTCGCTCCAAATGACCTGAAATGGAAGACAACACCGAGACATATTATCCTTTTAAAGAAATGGTGAATGAATCTCTCCATCAATAGTAAGCATATATGCTATAAAAATTTTCCCAAATGCTCCAAGAAATCTTGATGGGAAATTTTAGCTCCTCATCTACAACCCCACATCTATCAATGCCCCAAAACCCTTCAAGGTTTAGGTGAATTTTGATATCCCTACATTTTAAGGCAAAATCAATGTTGATGCAATAGAAAATTGGTTGGATCAATTTTCATCCTATTTTTCTATAAATTCATCAATAAAGAGAATATCACTTTTGCTCTTTTGAAAGCATCATTGCCTGTCAAATATTGGTGACAAGTGTACAAGAAGAGATTCAATATGGATGATATTGGCCTTGAGGCAAAACCTACTTGGGATGATTTCATAGAACCTATAAAAGAAGAATACTACCCCATTGGAGCATATGATGATATGTATATAGAGTGGAAACAACTTCACTAAGGTAAGGAATAGTCTGTTCAAGATTACACTAACATTTTTCATTCTCTATCTATGAGATTGGGCATCCAAGAAAATGAGAAACATAAGGTTCTCAAATATCATGGTGGACTACAATGGTATATATAGGGGTAAATGGAACTCTTCAATTTGGAAACCCTCAATGAGGTGTACAAGTTTATGGTGAAGATTGAGCAGAAGCATGGAAGAAAGAATATGAAGAGTCAACCTTCAAAATGGAAAAGTGACAAAGAATGTCAAACATGAGGCCAAAATTGGAAGAAAAAGGAAGGCAAGACTGGTAAATGGTGTGATTATAATAAATATGGAACTCACTCTAAATAAAAATGTCGAGCTACCAAGTCCCTACTTTCTGAGTCACAATCCTCAACATCTACTACTCTATCTCATACGCACCCTACAGTCAAAGAGGATGAAGAAGAGATTGTAGATGATGAGCCTAATGCCATCATTGATTCATCATAGACCCATGAAGAGAGGCCAGATGATAAGGAAAGGTCGTATCACTCTAAGTTATGGGTGAAAGGTAAGCCTTTGAATTTCATTCTTGATAGTGGGAGTCAAAATAATTTAATCTATGCTAATGTTGTGAAAAGCTTAAATCTATCCATGAAGCCTCACCCAAATCCATAATGTATTTGATGGTTGAGTCTAGGTATAAACCTCCATGTCACCCACCAATGTCTTCTCTCATATGAAATAAAATCCTTCCAAGATGAGGTCTCGTGTGATGTGGTCAATTTATATGTTTGTGATGTACTCCTTGGTTAGAAATTCATGTATGATAGACATGGCATCTATGAATCAAGAACTTGAAGTATCACCCTCACTCTTGGAACATGGTGCTATAGGTTACTATAGGTACCACCTTCTACATCTGTCTCCCTGATTAATGCCAAGAAATTTGTTCTCATGGTGGTCAAGCCACAAAAATCCTAAAGGGATAATGTTGCAGCTTTGATTACATAAGCAACACAACAATAGAAGAAAATAAATATCAAGATGAGGAAGTTCATGTCCTTCCATCCATATACTTATGGTCAAATATAAATGGTGAATAATTGAGCCCTACACAGTTCTACAAAGCATAGTCCATTCCAAGTATGCATCGAGAATCAAATCAAAACACAACTGCTACACTTGATGACAAATCTTGATGCAATGGGGACCATTTCTTCTCAAGGAGGGAGTAATTATTGAAGTAATATTTTAGGTGACATTTTGAGCGATGGTTCTACCCCAATTAGCAGCAAAACTTTCAGGAGCCATAATTTTTGCACCATACCTCTATTTGACTCCTTGTTTGAACCATTGGAAAGATAAGAATGATGAAAATGTGATGAGATGGCATAGATATATACTCAATGGTTTTTTACCCCCAAAATCCTAATGGAAGTGCCTAAATTTCAATTTTAATAGTGTAATCTAAAAATAGTAAGCTTCTAAAAATAGTAATTTATTGAATTTTGTAATGTTGTAAATCATGGAAGTCAAAACACTTCATCTCCCTCGAGATTGATGACCTTACACATCCTCCTCTTGCCTTAAAATTATGTATAAAAATAGATGTATCCCAAAAAGTCAATGGGACGTATCTTCTTAGAGATAGGCATATGTTTGGATCTGCAAATTTGATCAATAAAACATCTCTTCTCATAGATAGCATTATTACAATTGTGTTATTCTTGTTTTCTAAATAATATATCAACTAAAGCTCCTAAGTTTTGGATCATTTATGTATATTTATTTTTGTCTCACTGGTTTTACACTTGGGTCTAGCTCAATGGTATGTTGAGCTAGTCTAGGGTCAAAACATTTAAGGTCACCATACTCCCATGCAAAGACATCTAAAAATTCCCCACATAATTAAACAAAACTATCCTCATCCTTAGTACATACCTTTACCAACTTGAGGAGTTTCTCATTAAATATGTCAACTCTTTCAAAATTTTCCTCATTTTAAGACATGTCTACCTTATCTTTTCTCATTTAATCTTCTTCATTGAAGATGCTTTCAAGGGTCACCAATCCTTTATGGAGTTGGTTGGACTATAATTACACTATTTTGTCACCATATTATTATTGAAACTTGATCTGATTATTTAAGGAAAATTCAAATTTTTCACATAGAAAATATGTAATTTGTTTGTCACTATCAAAAATTTGCCAACTTGCATTATTGTTTGGGATAGCTGCCCTAACCAACACCTTGACATGTCATGTCCCCTTTTTAATTGACATGTTCTGAGTTCATGGTTAGCCTACTATACGACCTTCGTAGGCTAATAGGATGGATAGAGGGTCATAATGGAGCTTGGCCTGACTTTGATTCACAGGATTTCTACATTTGATTTTTATTCAGGTTATTTCAGACATGTTTGGCCTGGGCTCCTACTTTTTAGGGATATTTGATATGCAGCAGAGTGCCTTAATTGTGGTATGGTTATGTGCGGAATCACTCCCTGATTCACTAGCTTCGAG
This sequence comes from Torreya grandis, assembly GCA_037957365.1. Classification (NCBI taxonomy): domain Eukaryota; kingdom Viridiplantae; phylum Streptophyta; class Pinopsida; order Cupressales; family Taxaceae; genus Torreya; species Torreya grandis. The sequence continues at coordinate 827,431 of JARHVA010003789.1, forward strand.
CGGTTCGTCGATCCGACATGTATTGAGGGAGATATTAATATTTGATTGATTTAATCAAATATTAATTATTTAGCCTATTTTTAATTAGAAACCCTAATTCTAATTTAAGAAAACCTTAATTAGGGCAAGCATATCTTTTTGAGGGTATAAGGGTTTCACATGGAGGCCATTATTGATTATGCCATTGATTATTGATATTGATTTGGAGAATTTCTTCTGTGAAGACTGAGCCTAGGGTTCAAGGATTCCATTTGCATTGGAGAACATTCCCTCTTCAGTGTGTGCAATTAAGAGGCTGTGGAATATCAGCTGATCTATTGCCAAAGTGTGAGATAGCTTCATCCAGAAGTTATCACAGAATTTTAGGTTTGAGAGATAACTTCACACAGAAGTTATTACAGATATTCCAGGTCCGTACAGGTCCGTACAGATCAGCTCAGGAACTGACCTCGGTAGACAAAGGGTTTTCAGTGACTGACATCGATCGACTGAAGACCGACGTCGACAGAAAGCCGACCGACAGAGACCGACGTCGGCGAGATATCGACCGACGACGGCGACTGTGTGTCGACACAGAAGGGCCGAGACCTTCCAGAATTCAACTTTCACTTCCAGTTTTGATAAGCCAGGGTTTTTAAGACTGTATTTCATATTTGTATGCATGAGAAAGGACTGCAATTGTAATAGTTTAAAAGGACAAGTGATAAGATTTGTAATTTGCTATTCAGAGACTATATTATTGTGATCATTCTGAATTTATTCAACCGAAGTGATATCTTGTTCAAAGTTTTTTGTGTTGCTATATTTCCTATTTGAAGGGGATATTACAGTGGTATCAGAGCTAAATCCTGCCAGCCTGAGGGTGTATAGATCTTATGCAACCACAAGAGTTGGGACCACATAAGTATAACACACGCAGCCAAGCCTTGCTTGAAGGTAATCAAGTGTTAGATCAGCCACCGACCATCATGAGTGACAGACGTGAGGGCAGCCCACCCAGGGGCCACAGGTATGATGCTGATCAGGGCACCAGAGAATTTCAGCGTGCTATGATGACAAGCCAACAGCAGATGGCTCAGACACTACAGGCACTTATGACTATGATAGAGAGAATGAACACACCTGATGGATAGAACAGGGACCAAAGAGATGACAGGAGTGCTACGGTTAATTAGAGGCCACAGCGGACTCACTCCAGAACAGCTGATAGACCTACACGTCCTACTTTTGTTCAAGAAGAACCAGAGGCACCAGTAGAGGAAGTAGGGAATAACCCATTTGCAGATGTTTACATGGCTGCAAATGATGAGTGGGACTTATTACCCCTTCATGTCCAAGAGAGGATGACCTTTGATCGTTTTGTCAATCTTAGGAGAGAGCACTACAAATTAGTTAGACAGGACAGGAAGCCTAGAGTTCAATTCAGTGAGCTACAGAAGGCTACTGGTAAGCTTTCTTTGACTATTTTTGACGGCAGTGGTAGGATGACAGCTCAAGCTTGGGTTCATAAGCTTGACACCTTTTTGGCATTAATACCAATGTCAGAGATAGATGCCATCAAATACGCCACTTTGCACTTGGATGGAGTAGCACATGATTGGTGGTACCATGGTATGGTAACACTTCAGCATAATCAGGTAACAGAGTACCAGGACTTTGTGGATAGATTGGTTGAGCGGTTTGACAAGAGAGATCCCAAGGTTTACTTCTGAGATCTGGCATAGTTGAGACAAATAGGTAGCTTAGAGTCCTTCATTGGTGAGTTTCAGAGATTGGCAGTCATGGTACCCAATATTTCAGAGCGTAGATTGGTAGTTCTCTTCATAGAGGGATTGATAGAGCCATTGAGGGGTTGGATCAAAGCCCTTGATCCTCCTTCATTACAGGTAGCTATGAAGAAGGCACGTGATATGGAGATGGCAGCCCCATCCAATAAATTTAACGCCAGAGGTACTTCTTCTAGAGACCATAAGCACTCCCACGGGGATACGGAGAGACCGGATTTTAACATAGATAAATCCGGGGTAAAAAATGATTCAAAGGCCAATCCGACAGCACCACCTTTGGATCGTGAGGCGCTTAATGATTTACATAGGAAGAAGCTTTGCTTCTACTGCAAAGGACCATATGATATCCATCACGATTGTCCTTTGAGGCCTAAGGGCAAGGCAAATCGTATGATGTGGGTATACTATGAAGATTCAGATTCTGAGGATTCTGAGCAGCAGAACAGTTCTGAGGGGGTAGAGGCAGAGGCTTCAGGGCCTAATGTAGAAGCAGAGTTAGAGCTTCACATTTAGGAGGCACGCATATCTAGTATTCAGTCAGATGAGTCATTCAGACTCCGTGGAGTTTTGGCAGGGCAGAAGGTTATCACCCTTCTTGATACAGGAGCCACACATAATTTCATAGATGCTAAATTTGTGGAGAAGCGTGGGCTCACTACCGTAGACTTTGAGGGCATCAGTGTTAAGGTAGCCGATGGTCACACTCTTAAGTGTGAGCGTATGATTAGAGACCTCCCATTGCGCTTGAACAATTATGAGTTCAACGCTGATTATTATGTGGTAAACATGGGGGATATAGACTTAGTCTTGGTTATGAAGTGGCTTCATTCATTTGAGGAAGTTACTCTTTGTCTCAAGGACATGGAGGTTCTCTTTAATGTTGATGGGATGACACATATTCTTAAGGCAATACGGGGCAGTAGCTTCAGATATATGTTTTTTCATCGAATGGAGGTACCTATACCACATAACATGATAGAGGGTGATGACGAGAGCACATTGGCACCAACACAGGAGAGGTATGAGGATGAGCTTGGTCTTGAGGTGACTTCAGTTCAGGAGTTGTCACATGTGGTGAGGACTCAACTTTCTGTTACAGCCGGGTCACAGTTGATGATGATATGACTATTTCTAGTCTTCACTATCCAGTTTCAGATATTATTTAGGTAAGGAGTTTGCTTGCTGATTTTCATTTATGGATTGGATGTTGGAGTTCTTATCTTAGTACTAGAGATGATGTGACGCCATTACATGAGAGTTGGGATGGACATAGCATGGGGTTCATGTTAATTGATAGTGGTGGAGATCAAAACTATATTTGGGATCCAGGTGGATTGATTGATTTGTCATTCAGTGATTGCTTGAGGGCAAGCAATTTCAGGAGGGGCGGATTGTCATGTCCCCTTTTTAATTGACATGTTCTGAGTTCATGGTTAGCCTATTATGTAACCTTCGTAGGCTAATAGGATGGATAGAGGGTCATAATGGAGCTTGGCCTGACTTTGATTCACAGGATTTCTACATTTGATTTTTATTCAGGTTATTTCAAACATGTTTGGCCTGGGCTCCTACTTTTTAGGGATATTTGATATGCAGCAGAGGGCCTTAATTGTGGTATGGTTATGTGCGAAATCACTCCCTGATTCACTAGCTTCGAGCGGTTCGTCGATCTGACATGTATTGAGGGAGATATTAATATTTGATTGATTTAATCAAATATTAATTATTTAGCCTATTTTTAATTAGAAACCCTAATTCTAATTTAAGAAAACCCTAATTAGGGCAAGCATATCTTTTTGAGGGTATAAGGGTTTCACATGGAGGCCATTATTGATTATGCCATTGATTATTGATATTGATTTGGAGAATTTCTTCTGTGAAGACTGAGCCTAGGGTTCAAGGATTCCATTTGCATTGGAGAACGTTCCCTCTTCAGTGTGTGTAATTAAGAGGCTGTGGAATATTAGCTGATCTATTGCCAAAGTGTGAGATAGCTTCATCCAGAAGTTATCACAGAATTTCAAGTTTGAGAGATAACTTCACACAAAAGTTATTACAGATATTCCAGGTCCGTACAGGTCCGTACAGATCAGCTCAGGAACTGACCTCGGTAGACAGAGGGTTTTCAGTGACCAACATCGGTCGACTAAAGACTGACGTTGGCAGAAAGCTGACCGACAGAGACCGGCGTCGATGAGATATCGACCGACGATGGCGACTGTGTGTCGACACAGAAGGGCCGAGACCTTTCAGAATTCAACTTTCACTTCCAGTTTTGATAAGCCAGGGTTTTTAAGACTGTATTTCATATTTGTATGCATGAGAAAGGACTGCAATTGTAATAGTTTAAAAGGACAAGTGATAAGATTTGTAATTTGTTATTCAGAGACTATATTATTGTGATCATTCTGAATTTATTCAACCGAAGTGATATCTTGTTCAAAGTTTTTTGTGTTGCTATATTTCCTGTTTAAAGGGGATATTACATGACATGTGGTTGATATTTATCACTTTTGAAATCATTTGGGATGTCATAATGAGCCCCTACTACTACCAATCTATCACCATGATGATTCTTTTCTCTTTAGACTGATTAAAATTTGAAGGCTTCAAAGTCTTCAATAAGGTCCTAAATCCTATGCTTGTATACCTTCAACAATGCATTCTTTGTATCATTGTGTCCTCTAACCTATTGTATTACTAGTTCATGATCACCATAGGCTTGAAATTACCTTATACCTTTCTTCCCTACCCATTGGAGGCCATGAAAAAATCCTTCATATTCTACTACATTGCAAGAGGATCCAAATTGGAACCTAATTGTATAAAATTACTTCTTCTTGCAAGGAGAAATAAGGATTATACATGCCCCTACTCCATTTATTATATGTGAATCATCAAATAATAAGTGACACATTCCTTATTCATTTTCATTGGGATTTTAAAGGGTTTGTATGACTATTCCTTATTCATACATGTAGTAAACCCCTAGACTAGTCTCTTTAATGTGTTCAAAAGGATCAAACTCATGATTTTCAATATCCTATTCATCTAAAAAAAGATCAGGTATGCCATCAAGAGGTATAGTTGGTTCTTGGTCATTAGGATGGTCCCCCTCATCAATGATAGTGTAATTAATGTTACATGTATTAGGTACATAAGGTTCTACATGAAAATTAGCTATAGATTTAGACTTGATTGAAACCTTATCTTTATATCTGATCCTAAATGCCATATAAGACTAGTCTAAAGATAGGTACCCCCCAATCTTAGCAGTAAAGTCCCTTGACAAACATAGAGAAAAATAGGGAGGTACATCCATAACCATAATATCTTATGAAATGGAGAAATTAGGACAAGAATGAAGGGTAAGCTTTAAACCTTTCATGATGCCAATTATCTTAGTTATTGATCAATCTAATTATAACACACCTTTGGAGATTGGTTCATACCTGAAATTTAACTTGTTAGTTACTTGTTTTGACATGATTAAGCTACTAACTCCACTATCAATCAACAAATTATGAACTAATTAATTTATAATTATTATAGAGAGCTATAAATGAGGATGTTTACATGTTTTCTCAATTTTAGTTGGTTGCCCATCATTATACTTCAATGCATTTGTTAAAATTGCCCCCTTTTCACTAGCTTGTCTTGAAGATGTATTGTATTTGGATAATTCCTTTTGGAGCAAGTCACTTTGTCCAAGGATTGAAAATGTATCCCACAATGGGATGCTTATATGGAAAATTTTCATCTCCTCTACAATGTATTTTAAAATATGCACTAACCTTAACTTGTACACTAGCAGGCATAGTGTTGCCTAAAGATTATGAATTTTGATGTATGAAGGAACCCAAAGAATTCTGAAATCTCTATTTTTTTTAACATTAGGGACTTTATTGGACACACCTTCCCTTTGGGATGTTGGAGAGTTCATATTTTTACCCTTACTTGTCTCTCGTACCTCCTCAGTCACTCTTCTCTTTGACCTTATGTTTTCAACTATAGGATTTGAATCTTTATTTAGATGCCCTTGATAGTTCATTTCACATGAATCCTCTTGGGAATAGTTAACCAAAGTGACTTATGATTGATAATTCTCTCCATTCACCTCTCCATTACTAGGTAACTTATTTTATGTCATAAAAGGCATTATTACACATTATTCCATAAAATATTGATTGAGTACCTTATTTGCATAGGTGGACTGATCATGAGGCTGGACCCATGGAAAATGATCTTCATTATATTGCACAAGATTATTTTGTACATTTACTAGAGATTTTAAAGTATAAAAAGCATTTGGATTTTGACCATTGTATTGTCTTGCTTGAGTTAGCTTCCCTTGCCCTTGAGAATAACCTTGAAAAGATGGTCTATTATCTTGATAAGGCTGATAGGGTTGATGTGGTTGATATGAACCTTGGTAATATCCATATTAATATAGTTTTTATTGTCTTTTGAGAGTTTAGCTATATTCTCTAATATATTTGATCACATCTACTTCATTTGACTTACTTAGTTGATTAAGGGCAACTTTCTTATGCTTGGGTGTTGGGATGGGATCAATAGTGGGCATGGAAGTTTGCTCATCAGGAAATAATGGCATAGGTGGTCTTGGAGAGATCTTCCTATCCTATAAAAGATAATTTTTAGCCCTGATAGTCATTTCATAAGCATTAGTTAGTGTATCCCCTCCTATGTATTGTATCATCATGGATATATCACTGTTAAAATCCCTGAGGTAATAGAGAAATGAATGATGTGTAGTAAGCCTCACCAATATTGGAATTCTATCCTATGTTTTTTGAAATCTAGTATTAAAGTCTTATTTGACCTCTTAAGGGAACCTCTTGATGGTTGTTCATTTCTTGGTCAATGATAAGTGATCACTTTTGTCTTAAAATCTCTTCATCAAAAGATCACCCAAGTGATCCCATGAGTCAAAAAAATTAGGGGTCAAATTCCCATACCAATCAAGAGCCTTACCCTTGAAATATATTGTTAATAACCCAGTAACTACATCCTCTTGAGTAATATTATGTATATTATAAAAGTTTACTATGTTCCTTATATTCTCAATAGGGGTAATAGTAGAATCTACTATGTAATAAGTAACACTCTTAAGGGTTGGCATAGGAATAGCCTCATATTGTGAAAATGATAGAGGGATTTGACCATTGAAAGCAAAAGGGGGTAGATTTATTTGTGATACCCTCTTACAAATTGTACCAAACAAGAGTCTCCTTATAGGTATGTGAGAATCAAAAGACTTCTTTGGATATGGATGATTTTTAGAAAAACTTCTTGTCTTAATTGAAAAACAAGGTAACCCTAAGAAATCAAAAGGAACACCTTTAGTATAGGATCTTATGTTTACCTTAGGCATGAAATTGAGGCACTAGTCTGCAACCAAGAGCCAATGATTGTTAGAATCTCCAGATACTGCATGAAGGAAGCTATTATAACTTCAAATTTATCAAGACCAGCATCAACCTTAGACAACATCTTAGACCATATATGCCATCAGGCATGCTAGAAAATTTATCACCCAAATTTGCACCCTAGAGAAGGTTGCTCAAGCCTTCTCAATTTGGGATAACATGGAATCACCTCTAGGTGTGGGTAACCTATTTAAAGAGGTGAATCTATATATCATAGGCTATATCCCATTTACAACACCTAAATATGATCACTAACCTATTTATTTGAAAGGAAAAGGGGTAGAGGAGATCTGAAATAAAAGGGAAAAAATGGAGGTGATGTACCAAAGATAACTCCACTACTTGTTCACACTTACACTATGAAAACAACTACAAAACTAATTTCAACACTCAAAATCAATCCCACTAACAATAGTATTTCACTATGAAGGTAAATTTCAATATAGTCTTCAAGGTGAAAACTAAATAGGCACATTGCTCATTGTTCATTATGTGCAAATAGTGAAGACACATTCACACATGATGTCTATGAATGAAATTTGAACCTAGTGGAGGTTATAAGAATTATTTAATACCGAATGTAGGATGGAATATATATTTGTATTACCAAAAACCATCTCAAACACTTTCTACACATCAAACCTTTTGGAGAACTTAAAACTCTACAACGTAAGCCTATAACTTCACCACTCTTATGATGCCACTTATTTATGACTTATACTCACATGAGTATGATTGGATATGGTTTCATAATATTTATAAGGGTCTTTAAGGACCTATGCAATCTCACTCCTTTATTAAAGAGTTCACAAATTCATTTGAGAAGCCCAAAATCAACCCTGCAGTGTTAGATGGTGCATTTTGACCCCTTAACTTCTTATAAATTTTTCATAAAGTTGAAATAATGAATAATATTACCAATGATATAAAATTGAAGCTAATTAGGGTCCTCTATTATTCCCAATATTAAGCTTCCAACTTTCTCTCTCTTACCTATAAAAAGTGAAAATTGATATACTTTATGAAGCTATCAAGGAGAGTGATAGGGAGACTGAATAGGTTTTTTTTTCTAGTTTGGGTATGGAACTTCCTAAAATGCATGGTTTTAGCTCTACAAACCTGTACATACCCCTTGAAAACTGCTCTTTCTTACTTGAGAACTATCATATTTTACTTATAAACAAATTTAACCAAACCAAAAAGTGTTCCTTGAGATTATTCACACCTATAAGAACATGTGGTGATGTGTAAACCACCTCCCTATATTTAAAACCTACCATTTCTTACTATTTCCCTCTTGAAACATTAAAAATGGTTAAGAGAGCTTTTCAAAATGAGTTTCAACATTAGAAAAGATGTTTGACTTCATTTAAGACACTTTTACAAACTAAGAAGAATATAAAATGACTTTGACATAGGCTAAATAACTCAACAAGTAATTTTAGACCTTTGACACTCTTGAACTTACTTGACCAAGGCAAGTCATGACTAGACAAGAATGATACTAGAAATCACACTTACCTTAACTTGTCAAAAATACCTCAAACTATGTTAAACATAATTTTCAATGAGATTTCAAGATGGTCAATCAAGGTGGAGGTTTGATTGACAAAAAATAAAAATTAAAGTCCTCTAATGGTAACCAAAATTTAGCTAATAAATTTCTCTCACATTATTGGATGCATTATCAACAAAGCCTGACATCCATTCACTAAGTATGAATTGTCACTTGTGTAGTGCTTTTATCATTGTACTTCTTTGGTGTCTTCTCTATCATGTAAAATCCAATTAAGAGATAATAGATGATGAGGAGAGTTGATTATACATAATGGTTCTTCTTGGAAAGACCAATTACGTATCTTGCCTTACATGGAACACTTACTCACAATTAATAATCATATTCCATTCCTATATAGATAAATTCTTGATCCCATTAATTCTATTTAGTTCAATAAGTGGGCTAATTCTTGTTACATGTTTTCATGGATCTTCATTGCCATGTGGAACATACACAGTGTTCCTACACTATTTATAGCATTATTCAATCTCTTTCTGAGATCCTACTAAGATTTATATCATTCCTCCTCTTCTTATCATCTCTTTAAATCCTCCTCTTCCTATCATCTCTTTAAAGACTATTGTACTGCCTCATCCTACTCCTATTTCTTGTGATGACACATTCATGGTGGATTATGCTCTTCCTTCTATCAAGCCACCACTACATGATGAGATTATGCCTGACCTCAGCTATATCATTATAGATTTTACTTTTGTCCCTATTCAATATGTTGCTCTTATAGATCCTTCATAGACTTATACTTGAGAGGAGACTACTATTTCCAGTGTGAGTACACTCATTAAGAGCTTTTATGACTCATATGTTCCTATGGATATTCATATTATAGATCTGTGTGCTTTATCTATAATATCTTCTTCAATTTTAATGGTTGTTGAGCTAATCTCTCCTCTTCACATGGATAATATTAAAGTGAATTTTCCATGTCCTTTTGATATGTTCACTTTAGTGGAATTACATCTAGTTATTATGCCATGATTTATTTTTAAACCTCTTTCATATATCTTCCTACTACTACCTTCATGCTCCTTTGAGAAAAGGGTAGACTTTTAATACACACCTTGTGTTCTTCCTTTGACAAAAGGAAAAACATTATTTGATGTAGTTGGAGCTTATTTAGTCTTCAGGTAGAGGATCTCATTATCAACATTGGTCATCTTGTGAGTTTTACTTGGTGTACAGATGACTTTAGCATCATCTTTTATGGGTCTCTCTCTCTCTCTCTCTCTCTCTCTCTCTCTCTCTCTCTCTCTCTCTCTCTCTCTCTCTCTCTCTCTCATCTCTCTCTCTCTCTCTCTCTCTCTCTCTCTCTCTCTCTCTCTCTCTCTCTATTTTTTTTTTTTTTTGTGTGGGGGCTTCCTACAAGTTTTCTCCTTTTCTACACTTTATGAGAGTTGATTTGTACATGGGTACCTCATCAATCATCATTGTCAGGACCCATTTTTATAGATGTCTAATTTGTGTTTAAGAGGGGGTATTAATTTAGAGTATTTATTTGCCTTTTATTAGGTTTATTCATGCACTCATGTGTTAAATTATACACTTGAGTTGGCTTGCTCAGGTATAATTATATCATAGGATTTTCTCTTTCAATTTTCCATCATAAGAGTTACTCTTTGATTATTTTATCATAGGAGTTGCATGCCTATTCTAGCCCCTTTGTGAAGGATTTACTACCTTTCTCTCATATTTTTGCATCTCTTGGTAAGCTATTCTACATGGAGTGTTGTAAATTAGCTCATTAATGCACCTTTGCTTTTTAAACTTGCTCTCACCTACTTCTAGGTTTCATGCATATTTGGCTTTTTAAAAGATCTTGGAAAAATCCAACAAAAAAATTAAAGGGAAATTGATAATTAACCAAAGGTCATTTGAGATGTGCAAGCCTTTCTATGTTAAAATCAGCCAAACACGCACTACATATTATTGTAGGATCCATGTTGAATTTGTTATGCATTTTAATGTTTTTCATCATATATATTGTATTTTACATACTAACGAGATTATGCATGAATGCATGGTTTCTTCCCCATATAAAACATCAAGAGAGTTAATCACATGTCTTTTTTGTCAAAGACATAAGGGACATTTTTTTTACTAAAGAATGTTTATATGGAATATGTAACACTTATGGTGGCCTATCAAATTTGACTAGTTGTATACATGAATACATTTCACATGAATTCATAAAGTAACTAGTTGATTTTAAGAAGTAAAACTCTATAAGTGTGTATTAAAATATTGAAAAAAATCATCAAGATTGAATTTGGTTATGACCCAAGTATTTGTGTTTTATGTCATGTTTGAATTCAAGAAGAATATTATCTACCAATATGAAAGACACATTTACAAAGCAAAATGGTTAGATAATGAATTCAATCTATGCAAGGACAACTTACTAGTTGGCACCATTATTTTGGTTGTGGACTTTTCTAAAATATACACACTAAAATCATAGAATGAGGTTCAATCCCAATATTATAATTCAATTCAAGTTGGAATTTTTGTGCACATTACATTCAAACATGCACCTAATAGCATAGAGGACAACAAAAATATCTTGAGAGAATGCCATTTTTATATGAGAGATGATAGATCACATTCTCCATAGTTTTTCTAAGGTTCTTTTGATATATTTTATAGAAATATGAATGCAAGAGAAATCATGTTCAATAAACACTACATTTGGTCAGACAATTATGCGTGATAGTTTAAGAATTTTGGAATATTTTTTTGGTTAAGTAGGATGCATAAGAATAATGGGGTTCAAAAAAATTGAATATGGAAAGGGTAACATAATGAAGAAGGTTCATGTGTAAAAATATCCCTTAAAAAAGAACAGAAAAACACAAGGATGGTGTTAATTTGATCAATGTTACAAGTATTGTAACTTGATGTAATGAAAAACATTCTCATGGATCAGATAAATGTTATCATGTGTGAAGATTATTTTTTTTAATATAGGAATAATGTAAGGCAATGTATGAATATTGTAGTACAATACCTAAATTGAGTGTTTTCCACCTCATTCAAAGCTCACATTCTAGTTCATGGACTATTTATACTTGGGATATGGTGTGTTTTTATTAGGGTTGTATGGAATTTAATTAGAATGAATGTGAATCAAAATAATAGGTTGATGAATGATATTGTAGACCCTTAACATCTATGGAGACTATAAATTCATTCTAACCACTACGGGATCATAAAATGGCATCATCAGTTAACTTTGACCACATCTAAGATCTTATGCAAACAGGTATAATTTATTTATAATTTAAATGTGGCCTTAGTTATATTATTGATATCTTAATTTTCTCCTACATGTACTTAAAAAATGATTATACTTTAAATACAAGACACTTTTTTATAGTAATTTCACCTGAGTATAATGATGAGGGAATATACTACTACTTGTTTCATTGTGTAGAGGTAAAAAAAGCTACAACTGTCACAAATGGAGAAGACCTAGTTTATCCCTCTAGATCTATGGTGGTTACAAGAACTTGGATTCATGGATACTTTCATAAAAAAATAATACAATGGTTATTTGAGGACTTTAAAACACATATGGTGGTGTTTCAATATCCAAATCTAGTTATCATTAAAAATATTAAAATGATCAAATATCATAGAAAGCCTCACAACAAAATTTTGTGAAAAGTTAGTCAATATGAGCATGAAACAATTGTTGAAACACTTTAAAATAGAGTTGATCTTGAATGTATTTTAGATTGAATTGGTAATATTAGCATTTCAAATTACTAAACTTAACTTATTTGAATTATTGTATTTTATTTTTGAATTATTTTATCATTGTGTTTATTCTTATTTGAATTTGTTACTAATAATTTTAATGTAGTTTAGTGGTACCAAATGAGCTTTCACCTTCATGTGGTTGTTGTCATGAGTAAAAAATTTTATCTTATTAAAATAAAGATAATCCTAAAAAATAATACATGTTGAGTAGATACTTTTCTTCCTCATCTAGAGTGGCAGAGAATCCTCTTGGGGGCTTAGAGGATTTGTCTATACAACTATAAGAGTTAATTGTTAATTACTACGCATCCAGACGTATCCATGAATATGGTTCTCCTATAATTCTCACCATAATTTCACTCTATTTTCTCATTTTTGGTATCTTTAGAGACATTTTTTTATGGGACAAAACATCAATTGGGCTAGCGAGTCAAAAGATATGCCTCCCATTGACCCACTTTTGGTTTCTTAAGAGACATTTGACTAAGATAGAAAATATGTCATTGCGTCTCGCTAATCCCAAGTTGGGGAGAATAGTTTTTGAGGTGTTTAGATAACTCATACTTGTAACTGTATGAGTTGATGGCTCATCTCTACCCCTCACGGTTCTCTTGCAACACAGGTCAAAATTTTCTTTATTTGCACACTCAAGGATGAGAAGCTTATATTAAGAGAGGCCTCTAAATGAATATAACCTTCAATATTATGTCCTAATTAAGATTGGATGGTGTACATTCCAACATTGATACACTCATCTAGACCTGTCCATGAAGACGGTCATCGATTAAGCTAGAGAGTCAGAATATATGCCTCTTACTGACCCACTTTAAGTCTCTTAAGAGACATTTATCTATGATAGAAAATTTGTTTCCATGTATCACTCATCCTAAACAAATAATCCTTTCGGGGTACTCAAAGGACTTTCTTATGTAATTTTATGATCTAATGACTCTTATCTACCCCTCATGGTTCTCCTACAGAGCATGCCATAAGTTTGCTCCATTTACACACTTAGGGATGAGAAGTTTCTCTTAAGGGATGTATTTGACTAACTATATATTTCAACCCTGGGGCTTGATAGAGAGTGAAAGGTGGCCATTCCATCATTGATACACCCATTTAGATGCATTCATAAAGATATTTCATTGATTATTATAGATAATAATAAGATACGACTCCCACTAACCAAATTATAAACCCTTAACAGACTTTTAGCTATGAAAGAGAACTCAACACCATGTCTTACTCATCCCAAGTTGTGGATAATCATCTAGGGAGTACTCAAAAGAATCATTCATGAAACTTTAGGACATGATAACTCATCTCTACCCCTCATAGTTATCCTAAAATGTGCAACTAAGTTAGTTATATAAATAAGAAATTTAGTAGGACAGAGAGTTGAAATTATAGGAAAGAACACTAATAACAATCTTAATTTAACTTAGAGACAGCCTCCTTAGTGTGAATCAAAATATATGTACAAATAGAGTGAATCAAATGATATGATTCCTCCACTTCAAGCATAGATAAAAATATTGTATGAGATTGTCTCTAGTCTTCATTGGCACATGATCATAGGGTTTTTGGTTGCCCCTCATAAATAATTTTGAATTTATCTAGAATGTATCTACACTAAATAAGTTTGTGCTCATGAAAAGGTCACTCATATTGAATCATGCACAAGTCACCAAAATATAAAGGAAATATTCAATTGTCTTTCTTAGAATAAATTGATCTATTGATTATATGGATAGTAAATTTCATAATTGAAAGTTATTTCAATGATATAAAAAGCTAAATGTATTTATAATTTATTTATTTAGTTCTCTCTTCCTATAAATTTCTATTGATATGGTTGTTTCCTTCAGTCCCATTTACTTACTTTTGGTCATTTGTGGACACTAATATAATTCATTCTTTTTTTCTCTCTTTAATGAAATCTATGTTAATGCTAAGAAACCATCACATAGATCAACAATCATAACATAGATGTGCACAACAAAATAACTACATTGTAATCATTATAACATTAGTAGATCAATTCCATGAAAGTTAAACATTTCAACTATCCATGAGAATTCACATAACTATGCTTGAAATCTTATTAATTTATGAATACTTTTGAGAATGATAACATTTATGTAACGACAAAAATAATGTCATAAGTATGTATGTGTATCTAAATTATGTCTTAATGACATAAAAATAAGACGTATCAAGATACAATCTAGGCCATAATATACATATATAAAATGTGACATATAGGCATATGATGTGGACTATATTGGCATACAAAATAAGTTGTGTCCACAACTACCCCTGGCACAACAACTATCTCTCCTGCTCCTTGTCACTTCTAAATAACTTGCATTTCATCAGCATAAATGTGGAATTGGGGATGTTACATGACTCATTACAGGGAGAAACTCTCCTCTCATCATGTGAAGGAACAAATGTCTCTTTTGAAACCTTATAAATATATTTCACCTGCACAACACATGAAATAAAAAATTTAATGCATTAAAATGACATATGTAAAATTATAAAGCTGTCATGAACAAAATTTTACAACAAGATGATTTTAGACTCACTACATGCCACCTAAATGGTTGTCTTGGGCTATGTGACTATGAATATATCTATGATAGAGAATCCCATGAAGCATACATATATCATTCGATATATATGTGGATAAAAATATAAATATGACATAGAGTATCATTACTTGAAACTATAAAATAATTTTACTATGTGTTCTCACTAGTCTATGTCTCTGAATTAGGTGTTGATGGGGTGATAGTGGATCTTAAGATGAAACTGTGACATCAATAAAATATTGTTTTGATCCATGTGGGGTACCCATAACATCTCTCATCATCTATAAAACCAACAAATGAAAGAGTTGAATTATGAATCAAATAAAACTAAACTTTATTTAAGATAAATCCAAATTAATATTATTCCTTTTGTACATAAAGAGAAAGCGAATAGGAAAGAGGTTAAATCAAGAAGGTTATGAGGATAAATACAAAAATGAGGATATGTCCATAGGTATGATAAAGTTAAATGTTGATTTTTAGGTAGTGGTGGATAAAATCAAAGAGTATGACAAACTCAAAGAGCTAGAAGAGGAGGCAGAC
This sequence comes from Torreya grandis, assembly GCA_037957365.1. Lineage (NCBI taxonomy): Eukaryota > Viridiplantae > Streptophyta > Pinopsida > Cupressales > Taxaceae > Torreya > Torreya grandis. The sequence continues at coordinate 843,143 of JARHVA010003789.1, forward strand.
CTCCATAGGGTCAACAGGACTAATTATTTTTTTGGATATGTGCGCTTTTTGTCTTTTTTTGTTATTTTTCAATTGTTTATTTGTTATTTTGTAACCTTGTGGCTTTTAGGGTAGATATTATTGTTTATCTTGGATTTTTTGGCCTTATTTTTTTGTTTCATGTATAGATTCAGGTCCCTATCTCAAAAAACTTGTCTTTACCAATAATAAAAAAATAAATAGAAAGTGAGAGAGAGATAGAAAGAGAGAGAAATTATTACTTCCATATGAAAACTATGGTGTATATAAAATATTTAAATAATAATAATAATCATTTTTAATGTCTACATATTCATAAATGGAGAAATAAATATAAGAGACATAAATAAAACTTTGTGTGAACTAGATAAAGACTAATGAAGTAGTGAGTTAGTATTTTCACATTTCCTTCCTTTAGCTCATATTTGTTATTGTTAATTTATTTTCTAAACAAGAGGATGATTTTAATATTATTTTTTTGATTTTTTTAGTTATATGGTAAACTTGAACTTCTTAGAGATCACGATAATGAGCTATATAATTTATGGTATTGATGTATAAATGAACACACTTATATTGAATATGTATAGTGTTTTCATGAACTTTATTACGTGAATTTGGTAGATCAAATGTAATCTAATATATTTTAATATGTAATTATTTTATTTGATAGCTTTGTGTGCAAATTTATGTAAACAATTATAAAACATTAATATCTTTGAATAAGTAATTAGTAATATTTTGACTATCATTATTATTAGCATCATAGTTATCATGTTGTTATCAATCTAAAATCACCATGACCTAGCTCATATTTGTTTTGTCTTAAGACAAGAATGTGAGATAGTAATGATAGTGAAAAAGAAATATATGAACTATTTTAAGTTAAGATTATGCAACATCTTACAAAGTTATAAGATTTTAAGGAAACACTTCTTGAAAATGAAACACTTATATGTTACAATTACATGAGTGTTTCAACTATATAGGATACTATGCTTATGGCATTGTTTCAATTATATATGATGTTACACTTATGAAATTATCTCAAATCAAATACAAGATCTCAATATATTAAATTTTGATGGAAGAAATCATGGAGGCCTCAATGTATTTCAAGATGTGAAATAAGATGAGGGTTTTGTGGGTATATATGTCCATATTTATATGAGAAAGTTTTCTAAGGCAAGAGACTTGATTATCTAGTGTAATTTTGAGCAATGTTAAGAAAAGAAGACATGAATATGTGATAGTTTATTATAGGTACTCAAATATATTTATATTATTTTAAAATGTGATATAAATTAACTTCTCTTTACATTGAGTCAAATTTTACATTTGATTTAATTTCATCATTATATACTTGTAGATAAATTTGATTTAGCTTATGTATGTGTGTAAATATACCATAGAAGAGAGTGACAAATACATAGCTATAAAAAATAATAAGAATTAAATAACTGCAATAATTTGACAAAATTTATCACTAAAAAACTAAAACTCAGGCATAATATGTACTAATTTGTGATTTAAGATTATAGTAACTTTATGTAATTTGTAACTTTCAAAACCTGAGTTTAAGGTATCATAGTGTTAATCATAGCCTAAACAACATAATCTAAGCCATCTGAGTTACCTAAAATGTTAGTGATCATCTATACAAGCAACAAATGAAAGTTTAACCAAATATTAGTCAATTAACTAAACATATACTAAAATATAAACTTAATATTATTTTTCATACATAAATAAAATATAATTAAAATTAAACATGTGTGTCAAGTACATATGGTGAATTAGATAATCCCTACATAACTGGTTGTGTGCTGACAGGAGGTGGTGAAATAATTGTAGATGGAATATAGTCTATCATGTTAGTGTCATGAGGTGTTGACGCAACTAAAAATGATGTATAATTTGTCTTGAGGTCATTAAAAAACAAAATATGGCTTATAATTAGTCATGTTGGTGTCTTGAGATGCTAAATAAAATGTATATGAAGAATACTAGTGTCTAGATATGTTGAAGCAATTGTAAATGGCATAGACTATTTGTTACTAGTTTGTTACACAAATGTAGGTCTAATCTCCATAGATGTAACCTATATATGTCCTACCTAAATAGGAGGTCTATTATACTTCCTCCAACATGATAAAAAAATGATGTACATGAATAATAGGATGATTGATAGCTATGCCACTACTAGTAGGAGGGACACTAGCACCAATTGTAGGTAGGAAAATACTAGATGTGCCACCACCTATAGCATGTGTGTAACTCCTCAATGTATGCATCCCATGGTCAATCATAACTTATGTGAGACTAGTAATTACCTCACGGGTGTTCATATGTGTAATATGATGTAAGACTTTATGGATAGAATTAAGTGTTATTGTCCTATTTTTTAGAACACAGTTATGGTGGTTTTGGTCCCTCTCGGAACTAGGTCTATAAAATGGGGACCCACATCTCCTACCTTGGGATGCCTTCATGTAAAAATAATTTGGGATTTATTTTAGCACAAAATCACAATAAATTTTTCTTTAAAAATATAATGGAACCTCACTATTATTGCATGGAGGTTCATCAAACACCATCCACCACCTATCCCAAAAGTTGTTTTTTATCTCCTTATGAACACACCAATCAATGATAATATGTTTTCAACTCATTGGTGGTGGTTGGTTCGTTACAAGATTAAGAAAAAAACACACACTTATTCTTTTTTTATCTTTTTTTTTAAAATCCTCATATGACAATTTATTAGAATAATTTTATTTCAACACCTCTCTTTGATGCAATCTTGCATCAAGTTGTTAATTGACATTTCCCACTCCATTAACTATGACCTCCAATGTACTATAAAATGAATTTTATGCACTATGACTTGAAGAGTGATGCAAAATATTGATAATAATTTGTAATTGTTTTCATTTTGCATTATATTGTTCATATAATTCAGCTTCATCTATGAAGTCAAATTACTAAGGATTTTGATCACAATTTTGTTCAACATTTTCTTCAAGAAATGGGTCCATCAAATTTTATATCTACATTTATAAAAAAATAAATTTTCTTCAAGTAATGTGAGAGATTTCAATACAAATTGAGTTTCGATTCCCTAAACATAAATACATATAAATTCAAATCCTAAAATTAAGATTTAATAATCAACATACCTAAGACTTTGATTAAAATGTTGAATCAAGTTAGTAGGATGCAAGGCTAAATCATGCACGTCATCTTCAAGACCTGTTCCAAAATGTGAGAGATCCAGATTGGAAAAATTTAATCATAAGTTTGTGAGGAAATGGAAAATAAAATAAAAATTTTAAGAAGGGTATACACCATTTTACTTTGGCACCATGCCAAGCATAAATAACTACGACAAATTTGAAAAAAAGGTCATAAAACCTTTTTTTTTTTTTAACTCTTCCCAAGTACGTCACCTTTTTGTCCCCCAAATTTGTACATTCACCCATAAATTTTTTATTAAATGACTCTCTGAGACACATACACACTTATGTTGACTATAGAAGCTAGTGATAAGTGACAATCAACCAATGAAGAATTATGCTAAGGAAGAATAGACCCACAAAATGAAGAGGGGTAGAATTGGTTGACCACCAATTGTGATTGAGTATGAATCAATGAATCATTGTTAAATTTTTTATATTGTCTAGAAGTACCTTTTTAAAACCTAAAATTTGAATCCATCTATGGATACAACATTGCCATGAAAAATTAGATCCATCCCTAGACACACCAGTGCATTATAAAATTTTATTTTAATCCATAGATAAACCACTAAAAAGTAATATTTCACTAAAAATGAAGTTGAAGTAGATTTGGACTTTTGCCCTATCTAAAATTTGACGAAATAAATGAGATTTTCCCTTTTGAAATCTAAAGGTATCTATAAGTTTTTTTAGCTTGATAATACTTTGTGGTTTGTTGGGTAAGTGATATTGAGGGTTGTTCTTTTGATGTCCATATTAGCCTATGGAAAGAAAAACAAGAGCATGGGCCTTGTTATTTTTTATGTTGGTGTTATATATCTTTTGTACCTCTTCTAGTTGGAATAATTGAGTAAAACTTAATATGTTCTTCAAATAAGTAGATGATATATAAAAGTCACATTTATCATGGATGTAATCATTGAGCGTATTCAAAATTAATTCAAAAATTTATAGTTACATACAAAATTCCAAAAGAATAAATTTAAGAATCATGTGTGTGTGTGTACATATACTCATATAACCATGGAATAATTGCGTAATGCTTACTGTGTTCTTCAACTAAGTAGATGATATATAAAGTCACATTTATCATGTATGTAATCATTGAGCATCTTCAAAAGTAATTTAAAAATCTATAATTACTTACAAAACTCTAAAATAATAAATATAAGAATCAAATATATATATAGAGAGAAAGGATTCCTATATGTAGGAATCTATATATATAGATATAGATTCCTACATTTAGGAATATTGTCTCCATATATATATTTGGAGAGAGATTTCCTAAATGTAGGAATCTTCCGCTCCCCCCATCTCTATTTGCCCTTTTGAAATCTAGAGGTATCTATAAGTTGCCTTGGATTGATAATAATCTATGGATTTTTTGGTAAGTGATACCGTGGGTTGTTCTTTTGATTTCCATATGGGCCTATGAAATTAAAACAAAAGCATGAGACTTGTTATTTTTTTATGTTTGTGTGGTATATTTTACACCTCTTCTAGGTGGAATAATTAACTAATGATTACTATTATCTTGAACTAAGTAGATGATACATGGAAGTCACATTTATCATGGATGTAATCATTGAGCATCTTCAAAAATAATTCTAAATTTTATATTTCTTTACAAAATTTCAAAAAAATAAAATGTAAGAATCCCCATAGACATATATATACATACATATATAATTCCAAGAGAATAGATGTAGTAATCCTATATATATATAAAATGATGAAACAAATGAGTTTTTGCCCTTTTGAAATCTAAAGGTATTGATAAGTTGCCTTTGCTTGATAATGATGTGTGGTTTGTTGGGTATGTGATGTTGAGGGTTGTTCTTTTGATGTACATATGGACCTATGAAATCAAAACAAGAGCATGAGCCTTGTTATTTTTTATGTTGGTGTGGTATATTTTTTACCTCTTCTAGGTGGAATAATTGAGTAATGCTTACTATGCTCTTCAACTAAGTAGATGATACATGAAAGTCAATTTATCATGGAGATAATCATTGAGCGTTTTCAAAATTTATTCAAAATTTTATATTTCTTTACAAAAGTCTTAAAAACTAAAATGTAAGAATCCCCACACACACACACACACACACACACAAATAACTCCAAGAGAATACATGTAAGTATATCATATATTGAAAATTTGATGAAATAAATCAGATTTTGCCCTTTTCAAATCTAAAGGTATCGATAAGTTGCCTTTGCTTGATAATACTGTGTGGTTTTTTGGGTATTTGATATTAAGGGTTGTTCTTTTGACGTCCATATGGATCTATGGAAATAAAAACAAGAGCATGAGCCTTGTAATTTTTTATGTTGGTGTTGTATATTTTGTTTCTCTTATAGGTAGAATAATTAAGTAATGCTTACTATGCTTTTCAACTAAGTAGATGATATATGGAAGGCACATTTATCATGGATGTAATTATTGAGCATCTTTAAAATTAATTATAAATTTTATATTTCTTTACAAAAGTCCAAAAAAATAAAATGTATCCCCATATACATATATAAATCCAAGAGAATAGATGTAGGAATCCTACATATAAAAAATTTGATGAAACAAATGAGCTTTTTCCCTTTTTAAATCTAAAAGTATCGATAAGTTGCCTTTGTTTGATAGTAATTTGTGGTTTGTTGGGTATGTGATATTTAGGATTGTTCTTTTGACGTACATATAGACCTATGAAATCAAAACAAGAGCATGAGCCATGTTATTTTTTATGTTGGTGTGGTATATTTTGTACCTCTTCTAGGTGGAATAATTAAGTGATGCTTACTATGCTCTTCAAATAAGTAGATGATACATGAAAGTCGCATTTATCATGGAGGTAATCATTGAGCATCTTCAAAATTAATTCAAATTTTATGTTTCTTTACAAAAGTCCAAAAAAATAAAATGTAAGAATCCCCACACATACACATGCACGCATACATGTGCACACACGCACACACACCCATGCATGCATGCATGCACATGCACACACACATGCATGCATGCACGCGCACACACACACGCACGCGCGTGCACACACACACACACATGTGCATGCATGCATACACACACACACACACACACACACACACACACACACACACACACACACACACACACACACACACACACACACAACTCTAAGAGAATATATGTAATAATACTATATATTAAAAATTTGATGAAACAAATCAGGTTTTGCCCTTTTGAAATCTAAAGGCATCGATAATTTAAATTTGCTTCATAATAATTTGTGGTTTTTTGGGTTTGAGGGTTGTTATTTTGATGTCCATATGTGTCTATGGAAATAAAAACAAGAGCATGAGCCTAGATATTTTTTATGTTGGTGTGATATCTTTTGTACCTCTTCTAGGTGGAATAATTAAGTAATGCTTACTATGAACTTCAACTAAGTAGATGATACATGAAAGTCATATTTATAATGGATGTAATCATTGAGCATCTTCAAAACTAATTAAAAAATTTATATATCTATACAAAACTCCAAAAAAATAAAATCTAAGAATCCCATATAAATATATAAATACACACACACATACATATACATATGTATAAATATATATACATATATACATACACATATATATACATATGTATGTATGTATGTATTTATGTATGTATATAAGATGTAGGAATCCTACATGTATAACTCCCAAGAAACTAGATGTAAGAATCCTATGTATGTATCACATTAAGTTATATATCCTATCTTAATACATATACATATATATCAAATATGATTATTACATATATTATATTGGATTTTTGTAAGGAATTATATATTTATTAATTGATTTTGAATATTTTTAATGATTATATCTAATATATAAGTGTTTATAATGAAAAGGAAGTTACAAGAAAAGCAGTGTCTCACCTTCCATCAGTTGAAGAGTAGTGACTCAACTTCCATCAGTTTATATCCTATTTCATCTCCCTTTTTTTGGGAGCATTTCGACATGGGTGTTTTCATACCATGTTAGCAATATCAATACTAAGTAATATTAGTTACAATAATTTAGTTGAGCTTCACCAACATGCATATATAATGTGCATGATAGCATCATCTCAAGGTCAAAACAATCTTTGTGGTTTTTTCATCCATTCTTATAATCACCAAATCAAATAGATGAAACATTTAAGCTCACTTCCAACTAAATAATCTCATATCACTAGCCATTGATACCACCATAACCATTGATGCCACCAGTAGCTACCTACAACTACCAACTAGCTGAGGTTTCCAACCGTCATCTCTAGTACTCAATTTTTTATCAAACCATGCATTCAATCACATGTTTCCCTCTAAAAGTGGTAGAATGTTCCTCCAAAATTCCATTTTGAACATTAACATTAAATATCACCCTATTTTTCCCCTGCACCAGTTGAGAGGAGGACTGGGATGAAAGGGTTAGACTTTGTGCATGGAGAATTCATTTATAAAGTATGTATTTCATGTGTTTAGTCAGTTTGGTATTGTCTTAGCTAGTTATTTTGTTTTATAGTGGGTTTATCCTATATTAGGATTTATCCCATGTTTGTTAGTTTATCTAGTTTAGTATTTCATCTTGCCCATATAAGCAAGTGTTTACCTTTTTACTAGCATATCATTATTTCATATTGTGAATAATCATTTGGTTTGCTTTGTGTTGCATTCCATTTGTCTGTATCCATAGTTGTGATGTTTTTGTTTTGAACCCTTTATATCTTGGCTTCATGGAATGATTTTACCATTCCTAACATGGCACCAAAGCATTGGACAGTTGTAACCATCTATTAGCTTACTAAAAAATTTATATAATTTTACTTATTTTAAAATAATTCTATTTGTTTTCAAGTATTCTACCAAATACTCTTGGCACCTCTTTTTTTTTGAGATTTGGCATTCTCCTTGAAGTGTCTGCCATATAAAATTCTCATTGGCATAGGTGGTGTCCTCATCTACTTGGAATTTATGCATAAGAGGTCTACATTTTACTTTTAGGAACTCTTTCCTTTGATAAGTGCACTAGAGTTCTTTTATTCTTTTCTAGATCTACATACTTTGGAAGAACATTTGGCACCTCTGAGGACTACATGACACCATTTTTTGTATGTAAAATTAGATTAGAGGGGAGAGAAGAGTTGTAAGGCATTGGAGGAGAGGGTTTCTACATTGGACTGTGTAAGGAGTGTCAGGTCTACCTAGATCAACATCCCTTCTAATTGTGTTAGAGTTTTAAGATCTATGTTGAGGGTGTATAAGTTGGCATTGATCTACTAGGCATTAGAGGGAGATTATTTGTTTTTTCATGGAGGACAAGGACTATGTTTTGAAGTTTTATGTCATATATTGGTATTGAGAGGATGCCATACTAATGATAAGATTTGCTTAGTAGGGTGGTGATATCCATACCTTGCTCCTTTTCACATCACCACACTCTTTTTTAGTCTATGATTTTGACATCTATGGTTTGCATGGAGGAGAATGGTGTTTCCTTTAGCTATAAGGATAGAGTCTATTTGTTGTGAAGTTAGATAAGGGTTGCATTGGTACCATAGATCTTTATAAACTGCATTTAAGACTTGTGTTTCATTTTTCATCTATATTTTTGATAGGTCTAAGTTGGTATTGGAAGGTTGCATTTTTGTGGAGCATGGAAGGAGAAAAGAGAGAACCTCTAATGCACTAAGGTTCCTCAGGTCTGCATGGAAATTTGTGCGTATTATTTTAATTTTCAAGTCTGGTAGAAGTCAAAACTCTTTTATTTACTTCCTTCACCAACTATAATTCATTATTTCTCTTAAAAATTAGTTTTCCATTCATTATTTCCTTTTAGAAGCTGTATTTTTTCTTAAAAGAGGATGTCAAACTCATTTGTGCCCATACCAATGTAACCAAAAAGACTATTTTTCACTTTGGTTGACTTTTCTAAGTTTGTGGCAAAATTTTAGTTCCAACAAGTGATTGGAGGACTATGTTTATTACTGATTTGGTCTCAAATTCTAGTTTTTAGTGTTTTTTAATTGTTTTGACCCATTTTTATGAGAAATCAAAACACTTATAACTTTTGAACTGTAACTCATATTTGAGTTCTATTTTTTTCAAAAGTGAGTGTTTTTTAATTATCTATCCATTGGTGAAATTAAATTTTAAAAATTTACTACTTCATAAATTGCCAAAATTAGGGAGTCCTATAATATAATCTTTTGAGGGATTGTCTCAGTGTCAAATTTGTGCACGCTTTGCATTCTTTCTACTCTTGGTGATTAGTTAGCATGGATTCTAAATTTAGCATTGATCATTGTGAGCCTTTGAATACACATAATTACCGCACATGGAAACCTATAATAGAGATAATCATTAAGTGTAAAATATTATGGTCCCTAATGAATGAAACACAACCACAGTTCACACGAGAATTAAAAAAGTTTAGCTCAATGTAAGTTTAAAGAATATATGGACTTGATTGGAAATTATGTGAGTGATAATCTCTTATTTCATTTTGATGGGTGTGATTCTCCATTTAAAATGTGAACTATGTTAAAAGGGTTGTTTGGGAAGGTAGAACACTTAAGAGAAATGCAACTTGAGGTAGATCTTACTTCATTAAATATAGAGGACTTTTTTTCCATTTTAGATTACATCAAAAAATTTAAGAATTTGTGGACACAGTTGAAGAAGAGTGGATGAGATAAAAAATATGAAAAGTGTGTATACTTAATCTTGTCTAAGTTAAGTGGCCCATTCCAAATGTTTGCATCTAATTTTTTTTATAGTATGGATGCCTTAGGTACCACATCCAAAATGCCATATCTTGAGTTATTTTGTGAGAGACTCACTAGGGAGGAATCCAAATTATCTCACCTTGAGTCTTCTACCTCTCGAAAAATATTAGTGGCCTCACAACCTAAGTCTAAAGGAAAATCTAAGGGTAAGAATAAAAACACTCCTCCACCTCAAAATGCACCTAAGCCCACCAACACTACTGCATCTAAACCCAAACCATCTTGCAAATCCAAGAAAAAGTCTAACTTATCTTTCAACTATTGTGGGGGGACTAGTCATGAAGAGTCTAGGTGTTTCAATAGAATGCAATATTTAGAGAATGTTGTTAGGAAACATAAGATCTTTATCTCCACTCCTTCACCATCTCATGAGCATGGGAGATCACTTAATGTTTTTTAGAGATCACAATTATCTATTTTGGACAATTGAGTTTTAGATTTTGGTGCTTCACACCATATGACTTCTACCAAGGATTTATTTGTATCTCTTGGTCCGAGGTCCACTTCCAACATTGACGTTGGATATTCTTCCTTCATTTTATTTAAAGGGAAGGGTGACATATAGATAAATGGTGACTACATCAATGATGCATTATATGTTCTAGACATCTCCACCAATCTACTTTTAATGTATCAAATTTGTTATTTTGGTCAAGGCAAGATAGTGACTTTCACACCATAAGGTGATAAAGTTCAAGCTTTGTTAGAACCACATAAATTCATTGCATGGGGTGTTGTTGATCATAGTTCTTTATTTTACTATTTTTAGGGTTTTTATGATACTCCTCCTTTAGGGACATGTTTAGTTTCTCATGCATATTCTGAGAGTCAACTTTGGCATGAGAGATTTGGACACCTAAATTATAGATATTTGAAGGAGTTGAGCACTCACAGTATGGTAGAGGGACTTCCTATAGTTTCATGTCTTGATGGATTTTGCCTCAGTTGTGCATTGGGGAAACAACATTAGGATCCATTTCCTAAGGGCATGTCCATGAGAGCTTCTTTACCACTTATGTTTGTGCACAGTGATTTGATGGTCTTCCCTACTCCTTTTAATGGAACTAAGTATTAACTTACTTTCATTAACAATTTATTGAGGCATACTTGGGTTTATTTCCTCAAGTACAAGAGTGATGTTTTTGCTCATTTTAAAGTCTTTAAGGCTTTGGTCAAGAAATAGTCATTGAGTTACATCAAGAAGATTTGTATAGAAATGAGGGGGAGTACTTCGGTCAGGAGTTCACTAATTTTTTAATAGCCCATGGTATTGTTCACCAGCATTTTTTTGCACATACTCCACATTAGAATAGATTAGTAGAGAGGAATAATTTTACTTTGAAAGAGATGACTAACTGCATGATGCATTTATGATATTTACCTCCTATCTATTGAGTAGAGGTAGTTAACTATGTGAACTATATTCAGAATCACACACCACATCGAACACTTGATAATATAACTCTAGAGGAGGCTTGGTCTAGATCCAAGACTAATGTTTCATTTTTTTTAGTCTTTGCGAACCTTACTTGGGAATTTGTACCAAATAAAAAAAAGAAAGCATTGGACAATAAGAGCAAACCTTTGGTTTTTATGGGGTATTGTGAGGACATGAGAGCTTATCATCTTTTATATCCTGATACTCATGATGTTCATTTTTGAAATCATGTAAAATTTGATGAGCATTTCACATCTCATGATTCTTCATCTTCTTCCATGCTTACTTCTTATTCTTTCCATGATTCACTTCCTCTTGAGGATTCATTTTTTGAGGATCCGGTTCAAGAGATTCCTAAAGAGATCATAGAGGATGAGGATCTTATTCAAATTGATGTTGCCATTATGCCTAAGTGGGATTGTACTATAGTTGATAAGGCAACACCATTCATATAAGATATTCCAACTACTCAAAATCATTATGCACATTCTATAGGTACTAGACTTTTGTGTCAGGCATTCTCTAGGGGTCACAGTCCTTTTCATAGGCTCATGGGATATAGGAGTGGGATGATGCGATGATAGATGAGTATTTATCATTGATGAATCATCACACCTAGGATTTGGTCACTCTTCCTAAGGGAATAAATTTGGTCAGGTGAAAATGGATTTACCACACTAAGTATGAATTTGATGGGTCCATTGATAAGTAGAAGGCATGTCTTGCTACAAAGGGATTCTCATAAGTTGAAGGTATTGACTATTCTAAGACTTTTGTAACCATTTCCAATATGGATTTTGCTCACCTTGTACTTTCTCTTACTGCATCATAGGGTTGGCTAGTATATCAAAGGAACGTTAAGAGTGCTTTATTACATGGATACCTACATAAGTAAATATCTATGGAGCATCATGTTTGGTTTGTTCATGCTTCTTCTCTTGTTTTTCAACTTAAGAGGTCTCTTTACGGTCTCAAATAGGCCCCTTAGGATTAGTATGAGAAGATAGATTCTTTCATTATCTTTACTAGCTTTGTTTACTACCACTCTGATCCCATAGTGTATATTCAACATATTGGTGAGGACATTGTTATTTTGGTCTTGTATGTTTATGATCTACTTCTCACAAGCAGTGCCTCATCTCAGATTCAGACTATTCAATAGGCACTTTTAGTAGAATTTGGCATGATATATCTTAGCCTTATGCATTTATTCCTTGGTCTATAGATTTCACAATTACACACTTGATCTACTTCAGCATTTTGGCATGGTAAATTGCAAGCTAAATCCTTCTCCTTTTTAGTCTAGAGTGGCTCCCACTGCCTCTTGTACTACTCCACTTTTTGATCCTACACTGTATAGGCAGATAGTTGGGAGTCTTATGTATTTAACCCATACTTTCCACGACATTTCATTTGTAGTTGGGATTGTATCTAGGTTTGTACATGACCCTCATGACAGTCATTGGCTAGCTTCTAGAAATATTTTGAGATGTCTGTGAGGTAATACTAATTTTTTATTACACTACACCAAGGGTTTTAGTCAATTGGTTAGATATAGTGATTCAGATTGGGTAGGTTCTCTTTTAGATAGGCATTCCACTTTTGGCTACATCTTTTATCTTGGATCCTGCCCTATTACTTGGTTGTGTAAGAAGCAACAACTATTACACTTTCATTTGTAAAGGTTGAGTACAAGGTAGCAGTTATAGTAAGTCAATAGGTTATTTAGCTTCATCAATTATTGATAGAGTTTGGCTTCATACTGGATTCACCCACTATACTTTGGTATGAAAACTAGAGTGTAATTCACATATATTGTAACACAATTGAGCATCAGTAGACCAAGCACATTTAGATATATATGCACTTCATTCATCAGCACATTCAAGACAGAGTTCTTATCTTGGAGTACATTCCATCTCAATAGTAAGTTATAGACATCTTCATGAAGCCTTTTGCATCATATCATTTACTTGAGTTACATGACATGCTTGGGGATTCAACATTTATTCTTGGGGGGTGTTCATAAGGACATCCTCCTTCATTTCATGGATACATATTTTACATGAATACCTTATCAGGCCTAGTTGTCGAGACTCATACTATGGATATGCCACTATTTCATTTTTAGATTTTATTATCCCCTAGCTTCACTTAAGGGGGTGTGAGAGTATGTATTTCATGTGTTTACTCATGTTCACTAGTGTCTTAGCTATTTATTTTTTCTTGTAATGGGTTTGTCTTATATGAAGATTTATCCCACATTTGTTAGTTTAGTTATTTTAGTATTTCACATTTCCTATATAATCAAGTGCTTACCTTTGTACTAACATCTCATTATCTCATATTTTGAATAATCATTTCATTTGATTTGTGTTGCATTTGATTTGTCTACAACTATATTTGTGATGTTTTTGTTGTGAACCCTTTAAATCTTAGCTTCATGGAATGCTTTTACCAGTCCTAACATTCGTCACCCTACTTGTAATAATTGGCTTCCGTAAGAATTCATTACCTCTACTTTATATAGGTTTTGGTTACTATTGTGTATTGGTGTATGGAATGCATCACTTACATTATTCATGTATTTTATAAAATAAATTCTAGTAGTTCTAGTTATTTGTGTGTAGATTTAATGGTTTATTTGCTAGTTAATTTTATTTTTTTCTCGTATATAATAAATAGAGTATTGAGAGAAATGTGGTTTGTCCATACATATTCAAAACATCTCCAATGCCATTCACAATTACATCAAAAATGTTTTTTTGGTTGTTCTTCTAGCAAAGACATGTACATATTCCCCATTCGGCATCACCTACACATTATAATTAAAAATTGCATTCCCCTAGTACCCCTCTTTTAAAAGTAATTGACCCCCCAAAAAATACATTTTAAGATAGGGCATACATAATCAAGAAGCCCCTATTGCCATCTAATTATTATTTTAAATTAAGAGTGTTATTACAAGCTTTATTTTATTAGTAAAGTAAAAAATAGTATGCCTTCACTCATATAAATTTTGCATGCAAATAGTTGTTTTACGACCCCATAGATAAATTACTCCTTTTTAGTTTTATAATTATTAATGTCTATAGTATATTAGTACCTTTCATATAGACCTATTCAAATTGTGCTATTGTAAATTTTGAATTTTGGATTGAAATAGGATTTACAATAGCATAAAATAATAAGGGTACATGGAGGATGGTATGTCAATATGCCATCACACACTCTTGATAGCAGGTTATGGGCACAAGCCAATAGTTATTACTAGCAAAAAAATTTAAATGAGGTGGGTTAAGGCCTTGACTCTCTTTGAGCATTAGGTTATTTTGGTAGCAATAGGTGTTTTGAGAAGATGCATAAAATGGAAGGAAAAGTTGGCTCCTTCTCTAGTGAATCATGGAATCCTCATGGCAAAAAATTTAAGTAAGCATACATTATAAATTTTTTTATAAATATTTTTCAATATTAAATTCTCAATTTTTGAAGTGTGTTCCACTTCCCTCTAGCTTTTAAATGGCATTATACAAAGACTTGTAAAATTCTCAACAAAAGCTTATTTTATACTAAGTTACTAGATACTTAAGGGCAATATTTTCATAACCATATCAAGTAACTTAGTATGTGTCTAAGTAAAAAAATAACAGTAATACATATCAGATACTCTCCATATTTTGTACCATACCCTAATTTAGGTGTGTTGGGCACATAATTTCATACAGACCTATTCACCAACGATTTGAAATCTTTGTCTACTCCAAATAGCATTTGTAATAGGTTGAGTTGAAGTTCTATGTGGCAATACAAATTGTCTACATGGGGATAATGGATTTCAACATTATATTTAATAATTTTTGTAAAGTTGCACCCACCAAAATATTAATTCAGACTCTTATTTTTGACTTCATAGGCAATTTCTTTAGGGGACGTTTAATGGTTCGAAATATTCCCATAGTGTTTGAGATAATATTGAGGGAGCTCCCAAACATGCTAGTAAATGAGATAATTATGTTTGGCCTTTGTCATAAAGGTAACATTAGCTTATTGAGTAATTCTCATATGGTTTATTAACCTAAGGGTAGAATTTACTCATTTGCATTTGAAGTCATGTAAAACCTTTTCTTTGTCTACTTTTAAGTTTTTAAATCAATTTGTTTTAAATTCTGCATAAAATTATGTTATTTCTTGTATATATTTTTTTTATTTCTATATAAATGTGTCCAAACATATCCATACCATATTCTATCCTAGGTATTCAAAACATTGTTGTATCTATATCCTAATGATAATTTTATTTAAAACTTAGGGAAAATACATTAACTCTTGAGATTGAAAACATAAAATTCCCTAAAAAGGAAGAAAACCACTTGTACCAACTTAGATTCAGACCTCCCTGCAAGTTACATTGTGCTCACACAATGTCAAATGGCTGAGAAAGGCTTGGGGCATTTTCCAGAAATCACTTCAGAGTACATGTCCTTAGAATTCACATCAAACTTATTATTGTTCATACAGAGCCATTTTCCATGTTGCTCATAGCAGCTCTTACAAGTTGAGTCAAATATACACCCACTAAACATAAGTATAAACCCACATTAGATACAATATATACTCATTATAGATTAAGGAGGGATAATTTTTTTAATAAATAATCTTTATTTATCTCAGCATCGATGAAACTAAGGAGGGATCCCCTCAATAGAATGCCTCCAATGTAAATATACTTCTAGTATCTTTCATGATGTTTTTGACATTTTTATAAAAATATATGTAAAGCATGTGATGGAATGACCCCATAAATTTGATATGTGTAAAAAATGTGAATTTCATCCTATACCATCCTTTGAATGGAATATAAAGTAAAAATGTGGATATTAAATCTAATTCTAGTATCTTTCATGATGTTTCTCAACATTTTGCAAAATAATGACCTTTCTCGACATTATTTTCTAGTATTTTATTTTCACCTTAATGTTTCCATTTGCCTCAATGAGGCATGTTCCCATGTTTCTTACAGTGTTATTTAGTATGTTTTTATTTAAATTTTAATGAAACCCTTTATATCATTACCACTGGTACATGTAATGTATGACATTTGAAGTGATAAAAAAGGCTAAATCAATTATTGCATCATAACCTTCACTTATAACTTTACCCATTCCAAGTGACAACATGAGAAGCCTTTGGTATAACTTAGAAAATAAAAAAATGATCTCATATTATTTTTCCTTTGATACTTAATAAATAACCAAATGTCATATGAAAACTCCTTGAGAGGATTAATTCATTACCCAATGCCTCACGTTTGAGTCGTGTGCATCATGTCAGTGATCTCATCCTATGCAACTTCATGCATTCCTAGTAAGGTCTACATTTACATGAATTTGAAGTTTTAAAATACAAAGGATTAAATATTTGAAAAGGGGTTAACATTAAATTGGCTCAGATATTTTGGCTACTAGTTGTGTAAATTCTTTCCAACCAATGTGTAATGAATTTATAGCATTACGACACCAAGTCATTTGAGCCAATTTCATTGATCTTGAAATGAAAAATTATAAAATCAACTGGAGGTCCTCAAAGGTCACTATTTTTTATTTTAATTTTTTTATTTATTGCTCTTCCATTCCATATTCCAAGCAACTAGAGGTCAAGAAACCTTTAACTTTCCTCGAACCCTTCATATGTCAAGTAACAAAAGTCAAGAAACCTTTAAATTTTCTCAAACTTTTAGAGCTTTCGAGGAAAGACCTAAAACTAGCACCTTGGGCCAACTCCCCCATCTTTACATTATAAAATATTAATTTTAGAGAAACAATGAACATAAATGTAGACTTAGAAATTTATATGGACTCTACTAACTATTGCCAATTTTTTATTATTTATTTATTTTTATGTTTTTAACAACCATTGATATTTTCAACTACCTGTAGATACATTTTTTTTAAAAAGGATTAGTTAAGATGCTTCTTAAGACACTTTCACTAGGTTCTCTACCCTTAACAACTAAGTTATATTTTACTTCCTCATGGTAAGTTTATCTCCAGGTCATCTAAATTGGCCTCTCATATTGGAGATAGTGTGTTTACAAGGTTTATCTTTCCCATGTTGTTTGGGTTAGGGATGCTTGTGTCTCTGGGTTTGGAATATAGTACTAATGATTGTTGGATCACACTAGAGCCACCATCAAGGTTATTGTGTCATTCATTTTCTATTACTTTGAAGGATGATTCGCCACCTCCACCATTAACTCTATTGCATGTGTTTAATTTTGATTGGTAGTAGTTATATGTTTTGAAACTCTAGTTTCTTAAGAATGAGTTATGAATAGTTTTAATTTATCATAGAATGTTAATACTAACCAATCACCCTTTATATATATATATATATATATATATATATATATATATATATATATATATATATATATATATATATATATATATATATATATATAGTAAATTAGTAGATATGATGATACATTTTATATAAACTTTATTTTTTCCAAATATTAATATGATTAAATTCAATGAGACTTATGTTCTTCAAGCACTTGTTGTATCACATTTTTATTATTTTCCATTACCATCAATATAAACATACATTACATTTTAATTTTCATCAATTATCAAATATTATTACAAGAATACACTATTATGAATTATTCTTCAAAACATATTATTCTAATCTTTCCTTTCATTATTTATTAAATTTATTGAGAAAAGGCAAGGATATAGTGACTAATCAGCAGAATCAAAACCTTATTTCAATCTAAGATAAAGCATAAATGTGCTCATCATTGAGTTAGAATTCCTAATCTTAAAGTAGATAATTGAAAGATTATAACTAATTCCTTTCATATTTATAAAATAATAATAATAAAGACAATTTTGCACACATTATAATAAAAATGAAATGAGATTAAAATGGTCCAATATTCACAACAAAAAATAGCCTTTCATGTCCACTTAAACCTTATGTTAAAGTACTCACTGGATCTATAGATACATGGGGAAAACATCTTAATTTTTTCGTCAGCCTATTTTGGTACATTACAACTCTCATACCTCAATATGGCTATGGCCTGACTTTATTCAATGGCCTATATTTTTTAACCCTTTATAGGATCTATGGGATTCATAACAAAAAAAATTATGACACCATGTAGACATGCATGCAGTTAATGTGTGCCGATGCAACTCGTATATGAGTCTGACCCTCGTCAAGTTAGACAAGCTAACCTAAGGCACGATGTGTAATGCACACATATCATATAACTTTTTTAGTGTTGCTTTCTAGAATTTCCTTTCACTTGGTGCCCATTTATATCAAGATGCCCTCACCTCTAATTTAGTACATCGAATAATTACTCTATATACAAGATGATCAAATATTCAAACATATTTCATTCAATATGACATACAATGCTAAAATAACATGGATTAGATGTTTATTCCACATAATAGGCCAACATATATGGTCATTAATGATGAATGTGATATGATCCTTATCCACATAAGCTTCATCAAAATTACATATTGGAGAGATTACAATGTGGGTTTTGTGCATTTATTAGTGAAATTTATAATTGAAAGTTGGATTGTTAGATACCTTGTAATTTCAAACAAGAATGGGCTTCCTACATAAGTGTGAGTGAAAACGTAATATCCAAATAGAGAATTGGGATAAATTACATTCCCATGAGGTTTATTTAGGTAAGCATGCCCTTGTGTTGGATCCATCCTACATCTTCTTTATGGTACACTACAGCTCTCATACCTCAATATGGGTGATGCCCTGACCTTATCTGTTGGCCTACAGATGTTTAACCTAATATAGAATAGATGGGATTCATAGCAATAACACATTTCGATGCCACACCAATATGCATGAAATTAGTGCATATTGTTTGTTCTTAAAATCTATGCATATGAAAATAAAGGGGCTCATTTGTTCTTAAAATCTTTGCCATTAAAATAAAAGACCAAAAACTGTGGTTGAGTAGATGGGAAGTATGGTAGTGGTGGTCTATAGGGAAAACATTTTAAATTTTTTTTGGGTTTATTTTGGTACATTGAAGATCTCATACCTTAATATGGGTTATGGCCAGCCTTATTCAATGGACTATTTTTTTTAACCCTTTATAGAATCTATGGGCTTCATAATAACAACACATTACGGTGACATGTTAACATGCATGCAGTTAGTGTGTGCTGATGTAAATCATCTATGAATGTGACCCACACTAGGTTAGACACACTAAAATGAGGCATTATGTGTAATTTACACATGTCATACGACTTTTTTTGTCACTTTCTAGTATTTCCTTTCACCTGGTGCCCATAAACATTATCATGCCTTTGCCTTGAATTCAATACATTGAATGATTACTTTATGTATAATATGAATGAATATTTAAACATATTTCATTCAATATGACATACAATGATAAAAACCATGGATTTAGATGTTTATTCCCCACAAGAGGCCAATATACATGGTCTTTAATGGTGAATGTGATAGGTTCCTTATCCACATAAGCTTTGTTGAGATTACATATAGGATAGATTACAATGTGAGTTTAGTACATTTATTGGTGAAATTTATAATTGAAAGTTAGATTGTTTGATACCCTACATTTTCAAAGAGTAATGGGCTTCCCACATAAGAGTGAGTGAAAAGGTAATATCTGACTAGAGAATGGGGATAAATTGCATTCCCATAAGATTCATAAAGGTAAGCATGCCCTTGTGTCGAAGTTATATTGAATCTTCTTTATGGTACCTTACATCTCTCATAACTCAATATGGGTGAAGCCTTGACCTTATTCATTGGCCTACGAATGTTTAACCTAATTTAGAATCTATGGGCTTCATAGAAATAGCACATTCCAATGCCATATCGATATGTACATAGTTAGTGCATACCATTGAATATTGCATATAAATGTGACCCCCACCATGAGGCACGATTTGTAAGGTGCACATGTCATATAAATTTAATTGATAAGGAAATGTACCATTATAGATGAATGGGATAAATTTCATTCCCATGAGGTTCATAAAGGTTAGCATGCCTTTATGTTAGAGTCATCTTGTTTCATCCTTAGTTTGTATTTTGGTACTTTGCAACTCGAATACATTCATATGGGTTATGCCCCCACCTTTCCCATTGCCTTGAGAGTATTTAACCCTTTCTAGAATCTATGGACTCCATAACAAGCCCACATTCCTGCATCACACTTACATACACATAGTTAGATCATGCCATTTAAGCTCATCTATAAATATGACCCCCTCCCACATGCACTAGTTTGTCCATTTCTATAATTTCATGCTTTGATTTTCATATGTTTTATGATGGGTTTTATATTTATTTCAACAAGGTATTTTACATTGATCTAAAAAATTTGTTGAGATTTTCTATCACATTTTTTGAAGTTATTTTAATTCTCATATTTTCTTTTTTATGTGCAACTCATGGCTTATATTTACAGTATGTTTAACTAGCACATGAATTTGTTGGTTACTTCAGAATGGAAAGGACATATTTATATCAAAACCATGTTATTTACTCCTCAAAATTAAATCATATGTAAATATGCCTCTTTTCTATTCAATGAAGTGTCTTTACATTGTGCCTCTTATATTACTTTAATAGATAAGTTGAACTTATGTTTGCATTTATGTGATGAAAGAGGTGTCTATGTGGAGGTCGATTCTAAAGATGTTTGTCAAGAAATGATAGGGGATAGGGATGTACCTATAGGTCTTATCCATGATCTACACAAGGATGTGACTTTCTTTTATGGGTTATTTTAACTTATTCACATTTGTTGTGCAAATAAATGTCTTGAACAAGCATCATAAGGGCAAGAACAAACTGAAATACAAGAAATCACTATGGATGTGTTCTATATGTTTGATTTAGAAAACATGAACATAGATGAATTTTTTTATACTTTGTATGATTTTCCATTGGTTGACATTATTCTCGACATTCACCCATTCTCTTTTACTCATTATTTAATGTTCACATTTTTTTTGTCATACTATTCTCCATTGTCTTCCCTAACTAATGTAATGTTGAATGGATGTGATGAAATTTTTTTTTTACATATGTTTTAATTTTCTCAAAAGATAACAAACTTTATATATGTATTTATAGAAACTTTATTTTGACTATTTGCACGATGTTTATATGTTTTTCAGATGCTCTTTTGATTATCATAACACTATAAACTTATTATAGTCATAATGATATTTTTGTTCTATTGCCATTGTGGATCACCTAAAGTTTAGAGATTTAGAACTAGTTAAGAGCCTGATGTGTTCTCCTTCTACATTGGAATAGATGTCAAATTGGTGGGAAGAAAATATGTAGCTTACACTGTAGAATCTAGGTGAGGGTTCATTTAATTACATTAGTATCAAGTGGGATAATTTTATTGACATCAATGATGAAGACTTATGGGTTGCTTGGGTTGATGCTGACAAGGTTGATAAATTTTCCAAAGGAGAATCAAGAAGGGAGTTATTCCCCATAATTTTTTGTGTTTCACATCACAAGATAAAAACACATGTTCATGGAAAACATAGTAGGATCAACACCACATGTGAATATGTCATGTAAGTCACCTCACATTATATATTTGAAGCAGGTATATTTTCAAAGGTTATTTTGTTCCATTGATGTACACTTTTTTCTAGTTAGCATGACTATTCCATTTGTTCACCATAATTATGTAGATACTGGTGTTTATATGGACCCAATGATTTTCAAGAAATTGATGTCATGCCAAAAGATAAGTTTCTAATGACTGAGTCTAGAAAGGGTATCTAGTTGGGTCAAAGTTATATGAGGTATGGTTTTTGGTGTCATTTCATCACATGACATATTCCCATTAGACTTGATCCTATGTTATTGACATATAATCTTGTAGAACACATAGAAAATGAACGCAACTATTGCCAAGGCAAAAAATATGAATAGTTCAAAGTCAAGAAATGTTTTTTTGCTCCTTACATCAGCCCCTAACTTGATGCATATGTTCATAGGCTACTATTGTTATGAATGTCTATCTATGCTATCCACCTTAAACACAGAGATGGTGCATGAGAAACTTCTATTTTTTAATAGTGAAACATAAGGGGATGATTTCCTAAGCAATGATGACATTTATAATAGAGAATAATTGATCAAGGAGGTAAAATTTATGTACAATCTTCATGATGTAAAAAGTGTTTGATAGTGGGCCCTGGTAAATCCTGACAAGTGTTTTTTCTATCAAGGATATAATGGGGGATATATTGGTGGGGAGGGTAAATACCCTTTGCCTTGGACATCCAACTCCCACAACAGCTATAATGGTTGTTGAGATTTGGTAAGTATAGATTATTGGCCATGGAATGAACATTTTGGATGAATGCAATGAAGGTATGTTTCCAATGTTTGTAATAGTAGTTGATAATATACATGTTTTGAAATATCCACTCTCATTTGAGTTATATATTTTTTGTACAGTTCTAATTATACACGTTGTTTTCCTTTAATTCTAAACATGAAGGTGTACCTATTACATGGGTCATTATCCGATGGTCATGTATTACCAACATAAGCCAATGGATGGAAATTCTTCTTCAAAGAGTGCATTTCAAAGACATTGAATGGGCAATCATTGCCTTCATGGTAGACGATGCCAGTGTAGAGATAAAAGTTATTAGGTATGTCATCATTATTACTACACGCATCATGGAGTTCATGTTTGGATGTTCATAGACACCATCCCTTCCTTATACCATTTTATTTTACAAAACTATCATGTTATGTAGGGAGATATTCAACTATGAGGTCTACTTGTATAGTTGGCATTGTTTATTGCTCATGGTTGAAGAATTTTATAGCAAAGGTGAGAGACAATGATGTAAGATGTGTGATGTTTGATGAGTTAAGGTACATAATACATAACCTTTTTTATGAAGACATGGAAAAATGGAGTCCAAAAATTTTATATAAGGTATTTCTCCTCTGAGGAAAATTTTGTTGAATGTTAAGAACAACACTGGGTAGATATGGTTGGAATGTGATTGTGATATTGTCATAAACTTATGCATGCTAGGAAAGAAACAAATGCAGCCATAGAATCTCACCATTCCCATTTTAAACGTCATTTCTTAAGCATAATAAAGACATATACACATCATAGGGTGCATTGGTTGGTTCACCAATTAACAACAGTTAATTACATATATGTTATAAGTATGCAAGGATAACGACTTCTACAGGAACTTCAAATTAGCGAGACTTGAAAATATTTCATGGGTACAGGATTTTTAGATCCTAGATTATCATGTTACCTTCCACAATAGTAAACTTGATAAGGCATGGGTGCAAATTATGAAATATGAGACATTTCATTATCATCTCTTTATTGTAAGATCATCCATGTTGATGTGCAATTACCCATTTTCACTCCAAGGCTAAACTTAAAAACATGTGATCAAGGTGAACTTAATGATAAAGATGACGAATCAGGTAGTTATATATGATGTCGAGCATGGTGTTAATGAGAGAATAAATAACACTGACATTGATTACAATGTAAGTTTTCTCCCCCTATCTAGTTTTTGCATTAATAAGTTTGATATGACTGTCATTTATGTAATACATTTTCATTTCCCATGTTATAGACAATGGAGTTCAAATTTAAAATGAGGAGAAGAAGGCATATAACTAGGAGATTTAAATGTCAAAATGTAGGTTGTATCAACTATGAATGTGTAAGTACCAAATCATGTAGTAGAAGGTGTCGCAGTAAATCTAGCAAATGACACTAAAAACTAGCTAAGGGAGACTAATAGTGTAAGACTTGTAACTACTATCAGTCTTTTTTTTTGTATTTTTTGGAATTTATAACTTGATGCTTTTATTTTTATGAATATATCCCATCTTCTATTGGATTTGATAATGTTGATGGCCTAATATGTAGAGCACAAGAGATATTTGAGAAATGGTGTGCAGTAGATAGACCTGTAGAAACTGTCATTCTTTAAAAATTGTATGACAAATGTTTACAATAAGGTGCATATTAGGGAAATATTGAATGCACAACACTCAATGGCTCATCCATTATAACAAGTGTAATATATGTATGGAACTTCCACTCATAAACAGAGAAACTTCATAGAAACTATGAATAGATGAAGACATCAAAGCATGTCGTGGGAGAAAACACTTTTTCCAAAAACCCTTCATAAGAATGTCAAATGACAAGTATGGGATGATGATCTTAACAGGGTAGTGAATGTAGATAGGGGTGGACATAATAGAGATAATGCAACTTGATTGCATCCCTTTATAGGTTTTAGTGAAAGAACAATAATAAATGCATGTACAGTCCATAACAATATACTATTGTTATATCTTGTTATGCAACAATTAAATTTCCTTACCTTTTTATGTCTTCTTCAATGCATACCTATAGAATTTATAACATTTTAGACTCTTTATTTCTCTTCAGAGTCTCTCTCCTCTAACTATCATTTAGAATGGTTTCTAAACATATCCTTTAACCTTCTCCCAAAGTTTTAAGACTTTTTTTCAATCCAAACATGAGTTATGACTCACTTTAAGTTGTAAAACATTATTTAAGGTTACACAGAACTACAAGAACCTAAGAATCATAAAGATATTATTCATGCATCTTAAAGATTATTTACATGGTCTAATACTTAGAACACAATCTAAACAAACTTATTCAACTTTTTACACCATGAGTTTTAACTCGTGCAATGGTTTGGTCATTCAACAAGAGGATTGAGTATAACTGTAGGTGCATAGTCAAGGGTTTTTTGAGTATTTTACCACTAATACATTAAAATAATTATGAATCCATTGTAAATATAATCATTAACATAATTCATAAATCAAATATCATATAAATACATTGCTTCAAATCATAATTCTTCTTTATCGCTCCCACATATGTAAACTTAGAACTCTGTTACAGGCAGACTGCCAATAAAACTCTGTTTAGCATTCAAAACTCATATTATAACCATGAATAACATATGTAAACTAGATTAAAACATGTATCCCATTACCTTTTCATTCACAGAGTAGGTATTTCATACCAAATTTTTTCCTTTATTGGTCTTGTACATAGTTTTATTTATAGAACACAGGCATAATAGCCTTCTTTTCTCCTACCCTACCTTCTTAACCTTCTTTTTTACCCTTTTATATATCTCCTCTACCTATCTAAAATGACTCTTATCAGTTTTTATTTACATGATCAAACTTATTCTCCTAAATCATAGGCTAAGTCTCCTCAACCAACTCTCCCCACATAGCATTTACTATTTTTAGCCTTTCTTCAACATAATATCCTTTTTAGAAGGTGGATGTTTGGATGTTTTCACCTTGGCATAGGTTAGAAACATTGTACAACATTCCCTTGAGATTCTAAGGTCATTAAATAAGTGTACTCATATGATAATATATAGATGATTACAAATATGTTTGTCTAGATGCGCCTGCATCATATAAGTATATATAATAATTATTGTCTATAAAAGTACAGAGTTTATCTTTGATAAAATTGATTTTGAGAAAACTTATAGTAACTAGTCCTTTAATCAAATCATTCTTAGATCCTTAGTGTTTGGTAATTATTTCATCTTTATTATTCAAATCCTCTTTATCCATGCCTCTCTATATCTTATCATCAATTACCATAATTTGAACAATTGAGTTTTTTTAGATTAATTCAGCAAGGTTTCTTTGGTTACTTCTATTTTATTTTTTTGTTGTTGAAGTTTGTGACTATCTTTCTACCAACCAAATTTATAGAGGCCTTGTTTAAGAGACCATTATTTCTATAGGGTAAACCCTTATAGGTGAGAGGAATTTTATATATGAATCATGTTGGTAATTCCATGAATTCTAAAGCTTTTGTTGAATAGAATAAGAAAATGAATCCAAATCATAAAAAATACTTTCATACAATATTTTATTAATTATGAATTGATTGTTTTAAGTTAATACACTTTATTTAGCAAGATAAATATTAGACAATATCTTGGCATGGTAGATAATAGACAGTATCTTAGAATTAAGCTAAAATTTTGAATGAAGGGATGATATTAAATGTAAGCCCTAAGTGATTTTAATAGAGTAGATACCCTTAAATACTTTTGAACTAAAACAAAATAGATGGATTAAATACCATCTACAATTCCAATAATCCTATCTATAAAATGAAATTATAATAAATACCATCTACATATTTGGAAATCTCAAATCCAACGGCATGATGTCTTAGACCCAAGTATAACAACCACCTTATATGATAATGAAAAAGAGTATATTAATGTCCAAAAATTATGAAATGGGTCAATGGGATTGTGAAAGTAAAAATAGCTTAATAGACAATAGTAAAATCTATGAAGTCTACAATGAATTATATAAAATTTGAGAAAAAAAGAAAATTGCTCACCTATAATATGAGATAACATTGAAATATAGATAAGCTAAAAAGTATGACTCAATGTTCATTATTCACCCTATAATTATAAGGGGATTTAATAAAATGAATCTTCTATGTCACTAGATAGATATATTTTAGCCATGGATCTAGAGGCTTACTAATGGAGTAAACAATGAAACCAATCTCCTTAAGCTTCTCTACATATACAATGTTAGGGCCATCAAAAACATATGCAAGTTTTTGTAAATTATCATAGATCTTATGGTATTCCAAATTGTTGAACTCATCCCACTTTGTTAGAAGTCACACTCTATGAGCATATTTTATAGTTTCATAACCATCATGAGCTACAATAATAGACCAAGGGGTCATTGGTTGTAAATGAGGAACAAGATCTCAAGAAACATTTGTTAAAGGTACAATCACAGAGATGAGGGGTGAATCAGTGAGCCTAGATATTTCAATTTTGATTGCAGTCCATTTCAAACTATTAAATAATCAATATATATCAAATTGATCAAGCAACATTAACAAGAGAGATCATTCATTCAATGCATACACAAAATCAAATACATAACACATAGTTCTTGTGGAAAACCCTCGTGGGGAATAAAAACCATTCTCAATCCTATAACACAAATGGACTATTGTCTTATAAGAAATTGAAAACAAGAGACTGATCAACTCCTTTAGACTAGAAAACCTTGATCATGTCCTCTTGACCAAAGGTATTTAGTGAAACACATGTTCCATAAGGAACACCTACCCCTAATATGATCAACTCCTTTAGACCACCTGTCTTTAGTAAAACATCTATTTTACATGGAGCAACTACCCTTAAGTAAGACCAACTCCTTTAGACCCTCATTTGATAAGAATAGTTCCACCTTAGAACTGATGTCTTCAGCACCTTATGATAGATCTCTAGATATCACTCTTTTCACCTTTCATCAATAGCTCTATCACCCAACACACCCTATTGGGAAAAGCACATTACATATCCTAACTACCCCACTCTTTAACTCTTTGCTCACACTCACTTCAGCATATTTGAAACAACTCTATGACCATATTAATAATAGGATCAGGTGGTCATACACACTATCCACACTCTGATCAATCTCTCAAACTAGCCACCAAACTCACACATCTACCAGCTATCCTTCACTCATCCTCAACCTACAAGATCACTATTTAGACATCATAAATATGACCTACAGATCATACACAGTCCTTAATCTTCTCTACTCATCAACGCAACCATTGGGCACACTCAATCTCTTATTTTCTTTGCTTCAATGAATATTTTCCATACTAAAGCCTCTACAAATCTCACACTCAAAGTCTATAAATCACCATCTTTGATTTCACTATATATAGATCAATCATGAATTATCAAGTTCATAATAATCCTTATTGGCCACAATACATGCCTTCACCCTCAATGCATCTCACATGGGTCACACTTAAGCACAATCCACTTTCAAATAGGCCTAAGTCACTTTTAGGTCCTATGAAGACCCATTCATCTCTTTGACACATCTCCAAACAAACAAAGAATATAGGAACATTTTCCAATAGCATGGACCCATTATACATGATCTATAGGACCCCCTTAAGTGGTAAGAATCAACACAATATCCTTTAGCTTAAGCATAAATAGATTAAACAATTTTCTATACACACAATCATTATGAATGAACACACAGTCACCTTTTCAACCTTTGTTCATATAGCATACAATTGGTCAATCCTTCATAATTCACAAAAATTATCCTCATGGAATCTAAAACACTCCATGAAATCTAATTCACCATGAAACATCGAAATAACATATACATAAGCTTAATTACTCTTCTCAATTCACTTACATAATAATCACAAAAACACATTCAACTTTGAACCTAAATATCTTTGACTGTACACACTTATAAATCTTTAAATATATAGTACTAGATGCACCTTAGCATCCTCTACCACTTTTTTTTATTTCATGAGCAAATTCTTCTTATATCAAAAGATATGGTCTAAAAACCATAGAATAGTTTTTCCTTTTCAAATTCAAATATTCAAATCTAAATAGTCACAATTAACCTTTGAACATAATGATCGCATCTCGTATCCTCTCATATTTAGATCAATCTTGAACCATTGATCTTGTCTGAACTTTAATGCATAGGTGCCAATACTCAAATGATAAACCTCAGTCACTTTGACCTCATCTCATGTAATCTTTAAATGTTGACTCAACATGCTCTATCAATCTCTACAAATTAGTTAGGTCTTTAGCAATCAACACTCATTATTCGATCAATCTGTATGAGCACTCACTCATCATTGAATCCTTATCCTTTACATTTTATCTGATGTTAAACATCATACACATATGCTCATCTCATTGCTTCCTAAATTCTTGGAATAAAGTGCATCGTCGATCTTTCTCAAACTTTAATGTTACAAAAATGACTTTGGGGATCCTTTCAATATGCTTGGAAGGCCAACTTTGGATAGATATATCTTTTGCGACCATATCCCTTAAATTATAACATATGTTCTTCTTTCAAAGAGGAATCCAACAATGTATAAAACTACTCTTGAATCCTTCACATGTGTGAGATATGATGTCATTAAATGCCTTCTCAAAATCTTTTGTCATAGAGCCAACTATGTCGAGAAGCTACTTAGGAGGCCAACTTTGAACAAGCATATCTTTTGATGCGCTTCATCGCATGATCTGAATTTTAGTACAAATCAATTAAGATCAAAACTAAACAAATATATATGATCAGTTTCTATTGAAACCTTCACATATGCAAGATATAACATTATCAAAATGCCTACTTAGATTTCTTTGTCACACACAAATTTGGCTAAGTATAGAAAAACATAGTCAAACTATTTGAGAGCCCAACATTGCATATGCATATCTTTTGGTGCACTTCATCACATGATCTAAAATTTAGTGAAAATAAACTAGGTAAAAAAAATAAACAAACCCATATGATCATTTTATCTTGACACCTCTACACATTTAAATTCTAACCTTATTAGCATGCTTACTCAGTGCTTTCTAGCCACATGCAAATTTGGCTAAGTATGGGAAAATAATGAATTCTGACTGAGAAGCCAACTTTACACCATCATACCCTTAACCACACTTCAATGCATGACTTGATATTTAGCACATATCAACTAAGGACTAATGTGATCACAACCATATGAACAACTCTCCTTGACTTGTTTCTATGTGGTAATGGTGATGTCATCAAATTGCCTACTCAGATTTTCTACCACTAGACTCAAACTATCTAAATGAAAACTATGGACAACCAAATGAATTCCACTTATGCACACAAGATCTAAAAAAATAAATAACATCTTAGGGACCTCTTGCACTCAATCACCATACTTGTCCCTAAACATCTCTAATCATGCCAAAACTGAAGATTAACCAAGCCTCCTTTAAGCACACTAAGACAAGCACATTACACACTTTGTCATTATTACTTAGGATATCAAATCACTTCAATAATTTACCAAGACACCTCCATGACATCACTGATAATACTCCAATAATATCCCCCTTTATCATTGATGTCAACAAACATCATATATAGAAATATACAACTCACCTTCTCTCTCTTCAAACACTCCCACAACAAGAACTTTCTCCCCCTTTGACACAATGACAAAGTGAGAAATAACTAATCTTAAGGACTTGAAAATACTGTCAAATAAGAAAGTACCATCTTAGAAAGATGATACAAACTCCCCCTTACCTTGATCCTACTTCTACTTACGTTGATAACATCCTCTTGTTCCATGCCAACACTCTTCTTCACAAGCACAACTAATGAAGATAGAACACACAAAAACACTGAAGTCTAATGGAACTCACCAAGAAACATCTAAGATGGACTCCCCCTAATAATTCTAAGCCATTGTATCATTTGAGCATCTTGAAATCTCCACACACCATGAACCACCACACAGGCTAACTAGCCTTCTCTCTCAAGACACTTCTATGACCACCAACAAAGCATCATACCAGTCATTAATTAGGAAACATGTTTTAAACCAAATTGAGAAATTACTTTGAAACATTCATGTTTTGCTCTTTTTGATAAACTAAACAAAATCACTCTTCTTCTCACTAGACCTGTCTAGTTCTCTTGTATCCCTACCTGTAACTTGCAGAGCCCAAAACTTTTTGTAGACATAACCTTAAGACCTAAAACTTCATATCTAGATCACTCTCATATGCTCCTTTGATCACATCAATTTCCAAAAACTAGTTGATCCTCTGCAACATACTTACTTCACAAACCTACTACCCAATTAGGCCTCTAACTTGACAAAAACTTGAATAACTTGAGAACCACAAACCTTCAAATCTATGTGAAGCTTGATTTGATAACCCATTTGGACCATTAAACATATTAATAATCCTTATACCTCACCTCATAAGGTAGACCACTTTTCTAGCATAGCCCAAAACCCCATAATCTCAAAACAAATAAAGTTAACAAACCTCTTTCTGGTCAACGCACACCTCTAACACTTCTTGCACACCTGGAGACAACCATCACATACTTCTGAACAAAAAATTGAGATTTAAAACCTTTGGTAACCCATACATCCTATAACCCATTTTATTCTTGCTTGCCCTCAAGCCAAAAACTAAGAAAACTGAGAGCACACTAAAATTTCAAATTTGATAGAATAAGGTCAACAGACCTTTCTATGTAAAAATATCATATTAACAAAAACACAAATCCTCCTTTGTCACCTAGAAACCTTCAATTTGACCCTGCAAACTAACCATAAATAGCTATCAACATCATGGCATTACTCTGACAACACCACAACATATCTCTTTATCTTCTCTCTTAAATTTAATTGCATAGTCCTTTGATCCTAAAACCTGATTAATTACAAAGATATCTCTTTGTTTATGCATGAGGATATAATACATTACCAAAGCACCTGATTTAGGTTTGATCAAGTCATCATCTCAACCTGCTTGGGTTTACATCTATAAAAGACAGCACCATATCTTTAACATGACTAAAGCATTTCACATATGCTCCCCCTCACTTCATGCTCTACCTGAATCAAGACATATTCAGCCAAATCTATATCTTTTTTTTTACACTTTGGAAACTACAACTTCTACCTGTAGACTTTGCACAACTAGCTTCATTCTTTCATGACAAAGAACACTAAATTAGGCTCAATCATGCATTACAAGCATGTCACCAATTGATGAAAACATTGCATATTTTCCACCTGATGTTCACTTAGCTCCATATATCAAAACTGAGATGTTAGCATTATGAACACAACCCTTAAGGTTTGCAGACATCAAAACCCTCAAGTTACTACCTTTCACTCTTTGATCTAATTCTTCAAAAACTTGACACACAAGTCTGTCAACAATAAAGTCCTTCACAGTAAGCCAAAACATCTTCTCATGACCTTTCTTGTCCTACAACATCAACCAAGTCCAAACCAACATCCACCATGCTTCATGTTTCTACAAAGTGTCTCTTTGAATCTTAGAGAGAGATGCCCTTTTGACATAGTACGACTAAAAATTCTAGATACTCCCATCTCTCCATACCTTTCTCTAACTTGAAATCTTGCTTGACTTTGAATGGATGCTTGACTTCATTCTTTTCTTCAGATTGGTCAACAAAAGCTATCAACAGAAACTCTTGAGTTTCCTTTAGGTCTATCATGGAAAACAAACCATCTTTGGTCTTATCTAAAACACTCTTAGAAGATTTGTCATTCATTTTCTTACCATCCTTCTTCTCTTTAGTCATTTTACTTTTTTGACCTTTGAGCTTAAATTGATTTATAACACATTCTACTAAAGCAACTTTCTTATCAACATTTTGACTAGAGTGATTAACATTGATAATCTTTGGTCTCCATAACCAAGAATGACCTTTCTTATGTACAATGGAAGATTCATGTCCTTTGAAATACCTTGAATACTTGTTGACATTACTTGGGCATAAACTTATAATATGACCACTCTTATGATAACTGAAACAAATAAAATCATTCATCCCTTTTGACAGATCTGAGCTATGATTTCTCTAAGACCACTTTCTCCTTCTTCCAAGGCTCTCTGTGAATTCATTCTTAGAGCTCATCCTTCTAAAAACTCTTTCCCTATGACCATATTTATAATAATAATTACAATGGTCATTAAAATAACTTGTATACCTTATTTAATTGGGTTGTCTAACTGGTCTTCTTTCATTGCTTTTCAAGTTTGCAATCTCTTTGACTTGTTCAAACTTTTCATGCTCCTTTCTTAGCTTGTTCAAATTGTCTATGAGTTGTTCATGCTCATTATTCAATAATTTTATCTCAGTTTTCATCTCATCATACTCACCTTGTCTTGAAATCATTTTGACATTATCTTCTTCTAACCGAATCTTAAGATGTTTGCATTCTTCTTCTCTTGTCTTCAGATTTACATTAGCTACCCCTAACTGATCCTTGAGATTGTTGATCTATTTTCTATCTTCTTTGACTTGTTTTGATTTATTTTTTTCTTATTTAGGCTTTCCTATATTTATTATGACCTTTTCATACTCATTTTTTAAGGAAACAAGATTAGTCTTTAATTGATCAAATTCAACTTCTATGGCTTTCATGTTTAAACATACATCTTCCATCTAAATTTTGAGAACTTGGATAGTCTTCTTATCCCTCTTAGCTTCTTTAACCATGTCATCCATCATTCTACATGATTTCTCTTTAATATGACTAATCTATTCTTCAAGACTTTTGACTATTGATCTCAACTCAAGGTTTTCTTTCCTCAATTGCTTAGTCATCTTTGTACCACTTAAGATCTCCTTCAAGCTATTAAGCTTCCTCCAAAGGACCTGATCTGATACCAATTGTTAAAGGTATAATCACTGAGAGGGGGGTGAATCAGTGAGCCTAGATATTTTAATTTCAATTACATTCCTTTCAAACTATTAAATAATCAGCATATATCAACTTGATCAAGCAACATTAACAAAAGATCTCATTCATTCAATGCATACATAAGATCAAACACATAAGACATAGTTCCTGTGGGAAACCCTCATGGGGAATAAAACCCACTCTCAAGCCTGTAACACAAATGGATTATTGTCCTATAAAAAATCACAAATAAGAGACTGATCAAATCATTTAGACCATCAAACCTTGATCATGTCCTCCTGACCAAAGATATTTATTGAAACACCTATTCCATAAGGATCACCTGCCCCTAAAATGATCAACTCCTTTAGACCACTTGTCTTTATTAAAACACCTATTTTACAAGGAGAAACTTCCCCTAAGGAAGAACAACTCCTTTAGACCCTCCTTTAATAAGAACACTTCCACCTTAAAATTGATGTCTTCAACACCTGATGATGGATCTTTGGATATCACTCTTCTCACCTTTTAGCAACAAATCTGTCAACCAACACACCCTATTGGCCAAAGCATATTACATACTTGAACCAATATACAAAGGTCAATTAGGACACATTACATATCCCAACTATCCCACTCTTCAACTCTTTTCTCACACTCACTTTAGCACAGCTGCAATAACTTTTTCACTACATTAACAACATGATCAGGTGGTCATACACACTTTCCACACTCTAATCAGTCTCTAAAACTAGCCACCAAGCTCACACAGCCACCATCTATCCTTCACTCATCCTCAACCTATAGGATCACTATTCAAACATCATAAATATGACCTATAGGTCATACACACATTCCTTAATTTGCTTTGCTCATCAACCCAACCATTAGGCACATTTGATCTCCTCTTTTCTTCATTTTAATGAATCCACATTAAAGCCTCTACATATCACACTCAAAGTCTAGAAATCACCATATTTGATTTCATTATATATAGATGAATCATTAATTATCAAGTTCACAATAATTTTGGCCATAATACATGCCTTCACCCTTAAAGCATCTCACATGGGTCACACTTAAGCACAAATCCCTTTCAAATAGGCCTAAGTCACTTTTAGGTCATATGGAGACCCATTCAGCTCTTTGACACATCTCTAAACAAATAAATAACATAGGAAAAAAATTCAATATCATGGACCCATTCTACATGATCTATAGGTCCCCCTTAAGTACCAACAATCAACACATTATCCTTTATCTTAAGCACAAATAGCTTAAACGCTTTTATGTACACATAGTCATTATGAATGCAGACACAGTCACCTTTTAAACTTTTGTTCATACAATTTATGATTGTTCAATCCTTCATAATGCACAAAAATTATCCTCATGGAGTCTACAATAGTCTCCAATAGCTAATTCACCATGAAGCATTGAAACAACATCTACATAAGCTTTATTACTCTTCTTGGGTCATTTGAAGAATAATCATGAACACAGTCAATTTTGAACCTAAATATCTTTGAATGTACACACTTACAAATCTTCAAATCCATATTGTCAGATGTGCCTTGGAGTCCTCTACCACTTTTATTTTTACTACATGAACAAATTATGCATGGATCAAAGGATATGTTCCAAAAACCATAGACTAGTTTTTCCCTTGTAAATTCAAATATTCAAATACAAATAGTCATAGTTAACCTTTGAACATAATGCTCGCATCTCATGTCCTCTCAGCTTTAGATCAATCTTGCACCATTTATCTTGTTTGAACTTTAATGTATAGGTGCCAACGCTCAAACAATAAACCTCAATCACTTTGACCTCATCTTGTGCAATCTTGAAATGTTGACTCCACATGTTTTATTGATTTCAAGGGATTAGTCACGTCTTTAACAATCAACACTAACCATTCAATTAATATTTACAAACACCTGCTCATCATTGGATCCTTATCCTTTACCTTTGCTTAGATGTTAAATATTATGTACCTATCCTCATCTCACTACTTCCTAACTTCTTGGAGTAATGTACACTATCGATCTTGCTCAAACTTAACATGTGTAGAAATGACTAAGTATGGGGATCCTTTCAATATGCCTAGAAGGACAACTTTGGACAAATATATCTTTTTATGTGATCAATCTCATGTCCCACAAATTTCACCATATGTTCTCCTTTCAAAAAGGAACCTAACCATGTACAAAAATACTCTTGAAACCTTCATGCATGTAAGATATAACATCATTAAAATGGCTTCTCAAAATCTTCTATCACAAAGCCAACTATGTCAAGACCCTGCTTGGGAGGCCAACTTTGAACAATCATATCTTTTGATGCACTTTATCAAATGATCTAAATTGTAGCACAAATTAACTAAGATCAAAACTAAACAAACCCATATGATCAGTTTCTCTTAACACTTTCACACATGCAAGATATAGCATCATCAAAATGCCTACTCAGCTTTCCTTATCACACACAAATTTGGCTAAGTATGAAAAAACACAGTCAAACTATCTAG
Source organism: Torreya grandis (assembly GCA_037957365.1). Classification (NCBI taxonomy): domain Eukaryota; kingdom Viridiplantae; phylum Streptophyta; class Pinopsida; order Cupressales; family Taxaceae; genus Torreya; species Torreya grandis. The sequence continues at coordinate 879,590 of JARHVA010003789.1, forward strand.
AAGCCCAATTTTGCATATGCATATCTTTTGACATGCTTCATTGCATGATCTAAAATTTATTGTAAATAAACTAGGCATAAAAATGAACAAACCCATATCATCATTTTATCCTGACACCTCCACACATGTGAATGTTGACTTTATCAACATACTTGGCTCTTTCTGGCCACATGCAAATTTGGCTATGGAAAACTAATGAATTCTGATAGAGAAGACAAATTTTCACCCTCATATCTTTGACTATGATTTGATGCATAACTTTTTATTTACGGTATATCAATTAGGGACTAATTTCATCACAACCATATGACCAAATCCCCTTGACTCATTCCCATGTGGTAATGGTGACATCATGAAACTGCCTACTCATATTTTCTGCCACTAGACCCAAACTATCTAGATGAAAACTATGGACACCTAGATGAATTCCACTTATGCACATAAGTCTCAAAGCAGAGATAACATCTTAGGGACCTCTTGCACATGATCTAATCACCATACTCATCCTTGAACATCTCTAATCATGCCAAAATTGAAGATCAACCAAGCCTCCTTTAATCACACTAAGACAATCACATTGCACACTTTGGCATTATTACTTAGTCTATCAAAGCACTTCATCCACTCACCAGGTCACCTCCATGACATCACTGACAATACTCCAACAACATTGTTCATGGAGAGATCTCTTTGAGTCTGGTCCTCTATTATTTATGGTTAATAAATATTAATATTTGTGTTTTCCCCAATAAGACTCTTGTATGCATCAATTGTAGGGTTTTAACCATTATCTTCACAATGCAAAACCAAAAATGGTAATCTTCTTTCCTAAAACTGTATTGAACATTAAGGAAACTACATGGTTCACAAATATTATTTTCTGATAATCATTCATCTTAATAACCTATTTCCAGTAGTTTAATATATCCATAAAACCATTGCACTCACAAATGTAATCAAAATATATTTCTAAAAACATGATCCACCAAAACCAAGACTAGCATTTAACATGCCCTAACCAATTCTCTAATCTTTTCCAATGGCATAAGTAACTTGTGTAATATTTGTGCATATTGCTTCATAAAGGGATTTGATTTACATTCACTGATAAAATTATTTGGGCCAAAAATGCATTTACAACAAGTTCCAAAATTTTTGCAGACCATAAATTTGTGGTAATAATCTTATCATCAGGCACCCAATTTGCATAAACTACTTCTAAAGCTTTTATTACTTTCTACCCTTAAGGAGTCTTCCTACTTCTGATGAGGACACACTTTTAATTACAAAGGTCTTGAATTATACTTCCTTATGTAACAAACTCTGGATTTGAAAGAATTGGAACTTTATTCTATTGTTGGATGGATTTATGATCCGATTAGTAAGACAAACTTTAATTTAACATCAAATTGGATTCAATTTTGACTTAACTACCTTCATAAGACTCCGAAGGAAATTGAAAAGACCATTCTAACTTATCTACCAAGATGCACCTGCATCATAGTTTGGCACAGACTTTATAGTAAACATGTTTTATGCATATGTTGCAATCAATGCATTCCATAATAGTATTTGTGTTGTTCATCAATCTACACTTGTCTAATGCATTTTCATACTTGAAATTTATGTTTTTTTTTTAATGCATTTTCATTTAATTGAAATTTATGTTTGATTGAAACAAAAATACACATAACATTTACCTATGTTGATTACTATATGCAAAATAATTAACTAAACTTTATGATTTTTTTATAAATTATTGCTAAACATTTTTTAATTGTGTGGCAGGTGTCATCCATATTACAAATATGGAGAGATTTATGGAAGTAAGAGAATAATTCTACAAAAATATTTGGAAAAAAAGGTCTATCCTGGAGGAGCTAACTTTGGGGCATGATGCAATGACCCAGAATTCATGTGTGGTGGCTTGTACCATAAATTAGAGGGGAATATGATACACTACAAATTCTATTCAATGTGATGGTTTTCATTGGTGTAATGTTCTTCTCAATTAAAAAATGGGATATCGTAGGTACCACATTCCATTTGTGAGTTATGAGTACTTGGCATTGATAGAGAGGCATGATACTGATTTCTTTGTATAATTTTCATATGAATAGTCACAGCATGATGTGGTTTTGCTTGATGTTTGGAATACACTTGGCATTATCCTACCATATTTAAGTCCCTTATTAGAAAAGTTCTTGCCGACAAAGGTGTCAAACGATCCAGATGTGTATGTACTCTCAGATCAAGTACACAATGTGTTCATTGTAGTGAATCTACCATTCTAAGTACATTTTGAACTGTATAAAGTTTTAAATAACCATTTTGATGCATCCAAACTTTGTCTAGCCCAGCCATATGTAACATTGTGTAAAAGGTACACAATCTCCCATAACACCGATTTTCCTCTCTTCTGAATAGGCCAAAGGATATCAAGAATAGAACCTTTGTTCTTCTTCATATCTACTCAAGATGATGACATTGATGGTGAATATAATCCATCAGATGATAGTGTTGGTTTAAAAATTGAATAGTACATTATTAATGGCATGAGAGGCTCTTTATAGTGTGTAGTTTTGACAGTTTATAGTACAACATGATTAACAGTTTATAGCAATATAACCATTTGTATTTGAACATGTTTAGTTTATGGATGAATAAATTAGATTTTAGTTTGGCTCTTACTTGAATTTTTTATTCTGAATTGTATCAATTACATTCTACCTTTTGTTTTGCATGTAACCAAATTGAACTGATTTATGCCATTGAATTGTCTCTTAATTCTTGAAGAAAAGAGTATCATTTAATATTAATATTCAAACACCAATAAATATCTCTATATTTTTTTAACTTAAACCCTATATTCTGCTCCTCCAAATCTGATTGGACTCTTTTAGGAAATATGATCTTTATTAGGCTTATAGTACAAGATAATAGGTTTACATCTTTGTTTTAGGTCTATCATTTCATAAAAATGAGTAATTCCACTTTCATACTTATTAGGATGATTTGTCCTCTATTTTATTATTTTGATAGTATCAAATGAGTGTTTAAACATTCAATAATGGTCTAATACCTAGATATGTGAGTGCATTGTTTGGTCTTGAGAAGAATGTATGTGTCCTAGTTTCACTCAATAACCCATTGAATGACTTTTTCAAGTATTATAGATTGTTTAATATGATGAAAAATTGATGACAAATAGATATTATTTACTAAAATATTCAATTTAATCTTTCTCAAAATTATACAACTTTCACTTTGACTACCACTCAACTCGTGACTATGACACTTCAACAAGACACTTTTCACTCTCTTGACTTAACAACTCACAAGGCCTAGGAAAGATTCAAGATCATTGATATAACCTCATAGACAGACTTCTTGACTTCAATGATGGTATTGAATCTTATACCTTCTTTATATTCTTTGGATGATCTCTCAATTGTTATAGATATAAATTTAATAACAAACCAATCATTTGTTTATTGGTTTCTTTGGAAAAACTATCCAAAACAACTTAGAAGTTTATAGGCTTGTGTATGCCTAATTCAACTTTTCAATAGGTTTTGAATGGATAAAACCAACAAATGACCTAATATATCTTTAAAAACTATTTTAAAGTGGTTATCCAACATTGAGATACCTTCAAATAATATGGAGAGTCAATTAATGAAGCAAACCTTGAATTATTGTTCCCTTCTAAGTTTATTTTGTGTTCTACATAGTCAGCTTGTAAATGAATTTATTGGATTTTATAAAACTTGAAATCATTTTTAACTCATTATAAAACCATTATATGGTGATCAAATATCATGAAAACACATTTATACATAATTTGGAGTCAAAATATATTGCTAAACAACCATTTTTCATACTTTCTTAGGTCTTTCAACATGCACCAATAGAGATTCTAAACACAATCACCTATTTATTATTTTACAAGACCTCTCCCCACTTTCTAATACTTGAAATTGATCATAAACACCTTCTATCATCTCTTCCCAAAGTTTTTAATATTTTCACTTGTTACAAATGAAGATATGGCTCCTTTCCTATCTCCAAACCTTGTTCTAGGGTTTCTCAGGTTACACATAGGCTGAGAGATTATTTTTTATTGTTCATAAATCTTGGAACATTTTTTATCATTCTAACACTTTTAATATAGGATTATAATACTCCTTAAACTATTCCAATCTTCAAATTTAATTCATGCATTAATCTGCACATCTAAAGTGACTATCCTGACTGTGTATGCTCAGAAAAATATAGTAAGAGTTTGAATAGTATAAATATAGATCCAAGTTTAAAATCACTTCAACAAGGATGAAATATTACTCATTAATTCATAAATAGCTTAAATACATAATATCAAGTATGCAACTACTAGAAAATAAACATTAATTTTATAGATTAAAATATAAATAAACAAGTGTTTCAATTACTTTCCATCCAAAGTCATAAGCATACATTAAATACCGGTCACATAAGTCATTGCAGACAACTAATTATCATTATTTATCTATGGAATAACATAATTATTGGGAGACATCCCATTAAGTTGTGAAAAAAAGATATCTAACTCTGCCTTCAAAATCTATATTTGGTGCTCATATATGGCAACTATTCCTTCATGCTTTAATTACATGTCCCTCACAGTATCTACCCTTGCATGACAGATCACTTTCATGTAGGCATGGGCAACTTCTAGATTGATAAACTTTTTTTCAATGTCCATTTTCTCATCCTTGAATGTGAGATGTGCATAGTGCAACCTTTTGACCTCTCTACTCTTCTCAGCTAGTACACTTTCAACTTCTTAACCATTATCCTTGCACTATCAAGAAGCTCAGACAAAAATTAATTTTCCCTCTCGAATGATTGTTTTTTTAAGATCCACTAATGACAGATACAAACCAAGATGTTATTTTTCAACCATTACATTCTTTGATCTCATCTTTATGATAAGTTCTTCCATGTCCATAGTAAATTGGGAAGCCACATTCTCATCTGTATTTGAGACTTCATTTGTATAAATACACGTGGAAATCAATAATAGCAATCACCTTTTTTAGCAGTGATAAACAAAAAACAGCTAGTTATAAATGAGGGTCCCTGAGATTAATGATTTTTTTGAGAATATGGGAAAGCTAAGAACATCCAAATATTTTAGATTATAAAAAATTTCCTTACACACACAATTTTCTAACTTAAATGAAAATAATGAAAACAATAAATTATCCCACTATTGACAAATGAGAAAAGTAGGGAAGTGAAATGAAAAGTACTGCATGTTACATCGGCTAATGAGGAAATTATAAAATAATTAGACACACCAAAAACCAATAGAGAATATCACTATTCTTTACCCATGCCATGGTCATTATGATGTATTGAATTGTTGTAATCTTTCTAGGCCCTCCTCTCCTACCTTGAACCATGGCCCATAGACATCGATAATTATTGTGTCAATTACATGAACAGATAAACACATGATATGAGATAAAAGAAGGTAAAAGAGACAAGCCATGAATAAAAATATTATATTTCACTCCTTCCCACCATGGTTACTTCTCAACAAACATATATACATGCAAACATGTGTACTTTGTCACCAAGATGTGAAACATTAAAAGGAGAATATGGTATACGTGTGAACATGATACATTATCTATCAACAAAATCACATACCATACACATAAAAATGATTTCATGAGTACATGGGAAAACATTGCATCATTTAAATATACATTATCATGCAATACATTAGTAAATTTAAAATTAACCACCAAACCATTACTTAAGTCATACATAAAGAAAAAAAATTGTATCCAACACAAACTAGAAATGAAACACTTGTATCAAAATCTCATGTCCAAATAATATGTGTGACCACACATCATATATGTCATATATATTATTCCAAAATTTATGTATATAAATAATAATGTCTAAGGTGTTGAGAAGTGTTGACATTGATGTCAAGGTTAATGGCATTTGATGTCATGGTTGATGTCGTTGATGTCAAGGAATATCTAGTGAAGATGCATGGTGAATGGTCTGTGAGACATGAGATTATGTGCTTGATGTGACAAGGAATCCATATGATAAGAGATAATTTAAATACAATCCAATCATTCTTCTCTGGTTGATGTCAAGGTTTAGGTCAAGTGAGAATTAAAGAATGTTTGAGTACTAGTTCTTGAGTACAAGGTGTCTTGAGAAGCCTAGTCATATCATGAGCATGTGCATGATGAGCATGAAGAGGTATGACATTATTTTAGGAGCATATAAATCATGTGATAAAGGTGTATAATCATCAAGAAGTGTTTCAAGGTCAGTTGTCAAGTTTCAAGTACTTGAAAATCTTAGTGTTGAGTTGTGGAGCTAAAAGCTTCAACTCTTTGCAAACAGGTGGAACAGGAAGGTTGCTGAGATCCAGGAGCACCGGCGTCGGCAGCAGGACCGACGTCGATCGTGACCCAGTGTAGAAGGCCACCGACGATGGCAGGGAGTCGGCCGACGTCGGCAGAACTAGACTAGTAGGGACCGACATCGGTCGCCTGTGTGTTCCAGAACTGCTCGTTACATGGACAGTTAGTTAAGTGAACGAAGTGTTTGCATGTAAAATCTAGTTAGAGTCTTTGGCTGCGAGGATAATTATCTAAATTAAGAGTCTAAGTTAGTGTTTGAGTTAGGGATCTATTTATAGACCCATTTGGCATGTATTGTAATTATGTATGAGATAGAAAGGAAGGCAAGTAAGTTCCTTCTGTGTGTAAGATCATTGAGTTGCAGGTTGTTGCAAGCTCATAGGAGATCTACATGTGAGTATGGTCTGTTGAATTGTAGGTTGCAGGTTCATGGGAGATCAACTTGAAGTACTATTGAGTGCTTGGTGAACTGGTAGGGTTATTACTAACTAGTTGGAGAGGTGAACACCAATTCTGTTTGTGAGTTGGTTGTTGGGACCATTTTTGTGTAGGAGAGTGTTGTGTGAGAAGAATTACTGTACACTTGAGATGTGGCAAACCTCTGTAAGGTGAAAGAGTGTGGCGACTCTTTGTTGTATTCTTTTCTGTAAAGTGTTAATACAAGATAGTGTATTGTCTCTCATATTCTGTGTTATTGGTGAATTCTAGCTACTTGTGTTTCTGGTTATTTTTGCATTTCTAATTGCTTATATTTGGTAATCATACTATGCTCTTTCTGAGGAGCAAGATCCAACAAGAGGAATCAGAACAGAGGTGTGTATGTTCTTGGACTTCCCTGACAAGTGGTATCAGAGCTTTTGGTTGGGATACTAACAGATTGGATTAGATCTGGTTAGTGTGTTTTTTGATTACAGGTACTCACAGGTTTTCTGTTTGAGTGGGAGTTGAGCAATGACAGAAGACAGTAAGCTACGGATGGAAAAGTTTAATGGCAAGAACTACCGATTGTGGAGGATGAAGATTGAGGATTATCTATATCAAAAAGATTTGTACTTACCGTTGGGAGGGGTTACTTGCAAACCCTTAGATATGAAAGATGAAGAATGGGAGGTTCTTGATCAGAAGGCTCTGGGATCTATTAGATTGAGTCTTGCATCATCTGTGATTTCCAGCTTATCACAGTGTAAGACAACGGTGGAGTTGATGGAATCTTTGGCAAATTTATATGAAAAACCCTCAGCTTCTAATAAGGTATTTCTTATGAAGCGTTTATTTAATTTGCAAATGTTGGAAGGTGGATCTGTTCATAGCCATCTTAGTGATTTCCATGGTTTAGTAAACCAGCTAAGTTCAGTCAATATTGTATTTGATGATGAAATTAGAGCTCTCTTAATCTTGTGTTCATTACCTGAAAGTTGGGAAGGTTTGGTAATGGCAGTTTCTAATACTGTGTCTCCTTCAAAAGTCTTAAAAGTGGATGATGTTGTGAGTGTGATCTTGAATGAAGAGATACGCAGGAATAGCATAGGTGAATCATCAGGAAATGCTTTGAGTGTTGAAGGTAGAGGAAGACAAAGAGAAAAGATAGAGCATGGGAGATCAAGGTCCAAGATAGGCAGAAGATCCAAGTCCAGGTATGGCAGAATAACCTGCTGGAAGTGTGGAAAGCAAGGGCACTTAAAGAGAGATTGCAGATCGGGTACAGATCAGCATGAACGACATGAAGAAGAAGCAGATGTTGCAAATTACGCTACACGAGATGCTCTGGTATGTTCTTTGGATAAAGTAGAATCTTGGGTTTTAGATTCTAGTGCCTCTTTTCATGCATCCCCACATAGGGAATTTTTTCATGAGTATGTCCAGAGAGATTTTGGAGAAATTTATGTAGGGGATGGTAAGCCTTGTCAAATTGTTGGCAAAGGGAAAGTGAAGCTGAAACTGCAGACAGGTAACACATGGGTGTTAAAAGAGGTCATACACGTCCCAGTTCTGGAGCGGAATTTGATTTCTGTTAGAAGTTTGGGTGATGAGGTTTGCACAGTAACTCTCACAGCAGACTCTTGGAAGGTTACCAAGGGTACACTTGTTGTAGCTAGAGGTAAGAAAGTAGGTACGCTTTATCTATCTACTTGTACTACTGATTCTCTTTTTGGGTTTTCTACTTCAGCTGTAGATTCAGAGATGTGGCTTGATAAGCTTGGTCACATAGATAAAAAGGAGATGCTTGTTCTTGAGTCAAAGGATATGCTTTCGGATTTGGAAGGTATGGATCGTGGTTTCTGTATGCAAAAGAAGAAGGTAACATTTCTTGAGGAATCTGATGTTAGTGACAAGAACAGAAAAGCCTTGGTTTTCAAGGAGAAGATGACGGACAGAGTTTAGCACAAGATGCAGAAGAATTCTGAGCAGAGCAAGGGTGATTTAGACAAGGATTTGATCCAAAAAGAGCTCGCGAGAAAAAGTCAGGTCTCACAAGAAAAACACAGAGACCGACGTCGGCAGGAAAATTGACGTCGGCGTCCAGACAGGGACCGACGTCAGCGATGTGCAGACTGACGTCGGTGACTCAGGGTAGATATTGACCGGCGTCGGCCAGGGGAAACTGACGTCGGCAAGGTGGCAATCACAAGAAACTGACTTCGGTCATCTGCAGACTGAGATGTGACCGGCATCGGTTACTGAGACGAATTTTGGGTGGACAGCAAGCTGTCATGGAGTCTCAAGCGCCCATATGGAGGACTGAAGGTGTAAGTAAGTTCTTAAATTCATCATTTCCCTTCTTTACACTACTTGTTGCTCACTTATGGCATAGGACCAGGAAGTTGTTGAAGAAGCAGAACAGGTAGATCCAGGTAACAGTGGGAGCTAGGCATGGATGAGGATGTGATTCCTTGGAGGAGAACCAAACAGGTGTTTTGGGTAGAATGGCCAGCTGAAAGTAAGCACTGAGAGACGAATGGATGTTGAGGATAAAGAAGAGCGAAAATAGATACGTGAGATGGAAGATTAGGGTATATGGTCTTGTATTAGCTGCAGGGCAATGGAGGTTTGATCATTGTGTTTCTCTTTACCAGGTTGGATAATATTAGCTACACTATCCTATTTTTGTATGATGTGCTTGTTGCAGGGTTACATATGTAGGTATTACTAAACTAAAGGTAAAGCTAGTTCAGGTGTTTGTCATGGAGAATCTGGGAGCAGCAAGATTCTTTGGCATGAGTGTGTTCTAGAGACATGGTAGGTCATATGTTGACTTTGTTTCAGGATGATTGTGTGAGACCGGTTAGCACGCCGATAGTTGGACAGTTCTATGAACAGGTGTCTTGATTCACATAATGAGGTTGAGTGCATGGTATATACTAAACCTGAGTTTTCCCAAGCAGTGGGAGTTGTCACAAGTTGGAGCCAATTCGGGAAAGAACCATTGGAGGATAGTTCAATGGATTCTTACAGGGACTAGCAGCAGGTGCACATGCTATGCAGGGTCAGGTTATCTTCTACATGGTTTGTAGATGTGGATGTGGCAAGTGATTTGGATGACAGGGTTTGCACTATAGGTTTGTGGTGGTTGGTCTTCAAGAGTGATCTTGAGGAGGGATACAAAGCCAAGGGAACAAACTAGACTAAGTACAGGTACATGTACAGGTTGCAGCTGTTTATCTCCAAGTGGGAGATTGTTGAGTTGTGGAGCTAAAAGCTTCAACTCTTTGCAAACAGGTGGAACAGGAAGGTTGCTGAGATCCAAGAGCACCGGCGTCGGTAGCAGGACCGACGTTGGTCATGACCCAGTGCAGAAGGCCACAGGTGACGGCAGGGAGTCGGCCGACGTCGGTAGAACTAGACTAGCAGGGATCGACGTCAGTCACCTGTGTGTTCCAGAACTGCTCGTTACATGGACAGTTAGTTAAGTAAATGAAGTGTTTGCATGTAAAAGCCAGTTAGAGTCTTTGGCTGCGAGGATAATTGTCTAAATTAAGAGTCTAAGTTAGTGTTTGAGTTAGGGATCTATTTATAGACCCATTTGGCATGTATTGTAATTATGTATGAGATAGAAAGGAAGGCAAGTAAGTTCCTTCTGTGTGTAAGATCATTGAGTTGCAGGTTGTTGCAAGCTCATAGGAGATCTACATGTGAGTATGGTTTGTTGAATTGCAGGTTGCAGGTTTATGGGAGATCAACTTGAAGTACTATTGAGTGCTTGGTGAACTGGCAGGGTTATTACTGACTAGTTGGAGAGGTGAACACCAATTCTATTTGTGAGTTGGTTGTTGGGACCATTTTTGTGTAGGAGAGTGTTGTGTGAGAAGAATTACTGTACACTTGAGGTGTGGCAAACCTCTCTAAGGTGAAAGTGTGGCGGCTCTTTGTTGTATTCTTTTCTGTAAAGTGTTAATACAAAATAGTGTATTGTCTCTCATATTCTGTGCTATTAGTGAATTCTAGCTACTTGTGTTTCTAGTTATTTCCGCATTTATAATTGCTTATATTTGGTAATCATACTGTGCTCTTTCTAAGGAGCAAGATCCAACAAGAGGAATCAGAACAGAGGTGTGTCTGTTCTTGGACTTCCCTGACACTTAGTCATGACACTCGTCATAGCATGAAAAGACCTTGTAAGAAGGTATGTGTATGATGGATTGAAAAGACTAGTTCACATAGGCACGAATTAATGTATGAGGTTGATTGATAATGTTTATAAGGCATTAAATCACTCATGTAAGTCTCAGGGTGAGCCTACATGGGTATGACCTACAAACCTAGTATGTAATTAGACCACTTTTAGACCCTACTTGGTCTAATAAGGCATTATGATATATTGTCAAGGTCTATGAAGGATGTAAAGTATTTTTTGAGAATGAGAGAGGTTTCTTGAGTATGTGAGTGAGGTGGAGAGCACATGGAAAGAGACATGAAGGTCAGTTTCAAGGCCTAATGTGGTTTATAGGTCAAGGTCTAAGCAAGCAAAGAGAGAGATGGTGGCCAAATGAGGTATGAGTTTCAGATTTCAAGATAAGAATGAGCATATGAACATTTTAAGTGGTGTGATAGATTATTCTAGGTGTGTTTACTAAGTCTAAGGTCAAATTTTGAAGGTTTAGGATTGAAAAAGTGCTTTAAGGTCTCTCGAGTGCATAGAATAAAGGGTTCTCAACCTAAAAAGGACTTTCAGGTGTTTATTGTCACATGTAACCTCTACATGAGAACCCAATATATTAATGTTATAATGTAAAGGGTCCTATCTCAAATTTTCAAGCATTATTTTTAGAATGAGGATCGAAGATTTATGAATGATGCTAACAGTGGACGATGGTTCAAACCCACAAAAAAACTCTCCTGATATGACCTGATATGAAAGAAATTGTTTAAAGTTCTCATAATAGATTTATATGACTAGTTAATTTATTTTAAATTATATTCACCTCTCCCAGTCATCTCTAGGTGTGATTGGTTTGTCAGGTGATTAAGTGGATCCTATAGGAAAGGCCTTGTTTCTTAAAAATTTATTATAGTAGTCAGATTTAACCTAGTCAAAGTATGAAAATAATTATATGGATAAGGTTGAGACTTGTATTTAGTGTTCATGGTGTTTTATTAGTAGGTTCTATCCCTCAGGTATGTTAAATCAATTGTCTAAGATAACCTATCACTAACAAGCCTAATGGTGCAAACAGTGAGAAAATCAGACAAAAGTGAGAAATTGATTAGGGATGTGTTATCATGGAATATGGATGAATAAAAATACATAGATACATTATTAAATACTTTTAATATATTTTCATGTTGGATAGAATTTTTGGAGATCAGTGAATATGATAAAAATATTGCTCGCAAGTTAACTTGTATAGCTCAGTGAGGTATGTGTACACTGAGGTCATGATATTGGTTTGAAAACTAATATTATCATTTGACCATATTATCTATCTATCTGATAATGATATAATTATCTCATAATATAATACACATGAATCAAGAGTCTCTAAAAGTGTTCATACAGGTGTTGAAAGTCAAAATCAATATGACTGATCTTCAAGGCAAATTGGTAGTTCTAGGTAAGCAAGTTACAGTGATGAGTTTAAGACTCTATAACCTAATTTGAAGCATCTAATGTATATGATGTTTATATTTGGGACTTTTATTTCCTATCCATTATTTGTGTAAAGTTTTTTAGTTAGTGAAATTATTGAAAATATTGAAGCCAAAATGACTTGACTGGGTGAGTGAGGTCTGTGACAAAGAAGGTCAACAAATTGGTCTAGAAGACAAATAATTGACATTAGAGATTTTTTTTTTTATTGAATTTTTTTCTAAGGATGTTTTAGGATAATTTTCATTTATTTTAAGTCCTTTATTATGTTTTTTTAGGTGTCATAATTTTAAGTTTCCAGGACTATGTTTTGAGGCTAGTTGGCAATTCAGAGTGAGGATTTTGCAGAAAAGAGTTTAACCCTGTATACCCTGATTTGTGAAGTATAAATCATATGGTAATAACCATAAGGTCATGTATCTTATTTATATGTGAATTTTTTCCATTTTTTTTCAAAAAAAATTGTTTATATTTCATTTTTTCAATATAGACTTTCTATGTATGAGAAGGCCTAATTGTGAACAGTACAAATGGTGTGCTTCAAGTAGTGGTTGGAGCTAAAATCTGTTATAGAGCCTAGATGATATTAGTATAGGTATATTTGAGTGGAATATAATATGTTCCTATCATTTGATGTGTTTGAATATTTTTCAAATAAATCAAATTGTAGCGTGTCCTAGAGTAGACCTAATGGGATTAGGTCTCCATGAGACCTAAAGATAAAATGAGGCCTTATTGAGGTATGTCAAATATAAAGAGACTCAAAATAATTTTTATCCATGTTTATGATATATCCTAAGATATATTCCATGGCTGATATAAGAAGATAAGTTTGTTTGGCTGACCAAGAAGTAAATGAACAAGAGACTTGAATATAAACAAGGCAGTTTTAGGCCTATTTGTGAGTGAAGAGTGAAAGCAAATAAAATAACATATTGCAGAGCAGAAGTAGGTATTTTAGACCATAATATGAGTATATAAATTCTATGATGAATATTTAAAATAGGTTTTATATATAATGATCAAGGTCATATGACCTAATCAAGCCAAGAAGAAGGCTAGTTGAGCGAAGAAAGTTAGAGGCCAATTTGAGAGGGATAGAAATGTGTGAAGAAATAAAGGAGATCATCATCTATTATATGAGAAATAAGGTGCCCTAAAGTTAATCAAATAAATCAAGTGCCTGAGTTAACACTAAGTCATCTAGGGGGTTGGTGCCTCCTTGTAATTTGGTGCTTGTTACAGCCTAATTGAATTGGTGCTTAGCTAGTTGGAGTTGGTGCTCCATGTGAAGTGAGTGTTTCACTAAATTTGGTGTTTATCTTATAATATTGTAGTCCATTTTTAGATATCATTGGGTTTTCTTTCCCTTGAGGGTTTCCCACATATGTGATTTGTTCTTGTGTTTCATACTTATTTGAATAGGTGTTTATGCATACTGGATCTATATGCTTGTTTGAATGGTCTATGATTGCTTAAGTGAAATTAATAAGAAAGTTTTGAAGACTAATTCACTCCCCTCTCAATAATTTTGATCCCAACATAAGGTAGTATGCAAGGTAATATCAATGTTCATGCCCTAGCCATGAAGCCTCTTCAGGAGGATAAACAAGTAGAAGTAGTCAACCATATGAATGCACATATATTCATATGTCACCCTGCCATGAAGCCACCTACAATTGAAAATTTGGAGGTTAGAAATCTAGATAAAAATCAAGAATAAGACACTAACATGAAGAATATACTTGTCAGTTTGGTAAATAACAAGTGACTATCATACCTCCAATAAGTGGTTGATAATGCTTAGGACTGTGCCACCTCATATTTATAAAAATTCTATATGTAATAACAATGTACAACAATATCAAAATATTTAATGGTATGGTTCAATGAAAGGTAGGGGGAAGAAAGAAGAGTGCATATAAGACATAATCATTGTAAGAGTGTTTATGAGATTGGTTTGAAAACTAATATTGTCATTTGACCATATTATGTATCTATCTGAGAATGATATAATGATCTCATAAGATCATACACATATAGCAGGAGTCTCTAAAAGTGGTCATACAGGTGTTGAATGTCAAAATCACCATGACTGATCTTTAAAACAAATTGGTAATTTTAGGTAATCAAGTTACAACGATGAGTTTCAGAGTCTATGACTTGATTTGAAGGATCTAATGTACATGATGTTTCTATTTGGACTTTTATGTCCTATCCATTCTTTGTGTAAAGTTTAGTAGCCAGTGAAATTAGTGAAAATGTTGAATCCAAAATGACTTGACTAGTTGAGTGAGGTCTGTGAGAAAGAAGGTTAACAAATTGGTCAGCAAGACCAATAATTGACATTAGAGCTTATGATATTTTTGTTAGAGGGTTCTCTGAGAATTTTTTAGGATCATATTCATTTATTGAAAATATTTTATTGTTTTCTTTCAAGTGTCATAATTTCAAGTTTTCATGACTGTGTTTTGAGGCTAGTTGGTAGTTCAAAGTGAGGATTTTATAGATAAGAGTTTGAGCCTATATACCATGAGTTGTGATGTCTAAATCATACAGTGATAACCCTGATGTCATGTAGCTTTTGTATATGTAATTTTTTTCCATCTTTATTTTAAAAAATTGTGTTTATGTTTCATTTGTTCAAGACAGACTTTCTATGTATAAGAAGGTCTAATTGTGAATAGTACAAATGGTGTGCTTCAAGTAGTGGTTGGAGTTAAAATATGTTATGGAGCCTAGATGATATTAGTAGAGGTATATTTTAGTGAGATATAATATTTTTCTGTCATTTTATATTTTTTAATGTCTTTCAAGGAAGGCAAAGTATAACATGTCCTAGAGTAGACCTAATGGGATTAGGTCTCCATGAGACCTAAAGATGAAATTAGGCCTAGTTGAGGTATGTCAGATCTAAATGGATTAAAAACACATTTTATCCATATTTATGAGATATTCTAAGATCTATTCCATGGCTAACCTAAGAGGGTAAGGGTGTTTGTCTGACCAATAAGGATATGAATAAGAGACTTGTATATATACAAGGTAGTTTTAGGCCTATTTGTGAGTGAAGAGTGAAAACAAGTAAAATAACATGTTGCAAAGTAGGAGGTCTTGTAGAATATCAAAATATTATAAATTATTTGTAATGAATATTTAATATAGGTTTTGTGTATAAGGATCAAGGTCATATGACCTAATCAAGTCAAGAAGAGGGCTAGTTGAGTGAAGAAGACTAGAGGCTAGTTTGAGGGGATAGAAGTGTGTGAAGAGCTAAAAAAAGAGATCATCATTTATTTAATGAGAAACAAGGTGTCTTAAAGGTGATAAAATAAATCAGAGGGTTGAGTTAGTGCTGAGTCATCTAAGAGGTTGGTGTCTCCTTGAAAGTTAGTGTTTGTTAAAGCTTAGCTAAGTTGGTGCTTAGTTAGTTAAGGTTGGTGCTCCATGTGAAATGGGTGATTCACTAAATGTGGTGTTTGTATTATAAAAATGTAGTCTATTTTTAGATATCAGTGGATTTTCTTCTCCTTGAGGGTTTCTTAGATATGTGATTTGTTCTTGTGTTTCATACTTATGTAGATATGTGTTTATGCATACTAGATCTATATGTTTCTTTGAATGGTCTATGATTGCTTAAGTGAAATTGATAAGGAAATTTTGAAGATTGATTCACCCCATCTTTCAGTCATTTTGCTTCCAATATTTGGTATCATAGCCTAGTCCTTTGAATCAAGTCTAAAATCTTAAATGAGATCCTAGAAGCAAGGATGGCTAGTTAGCAAGCTTAAGGTGGTTTATCTATTAGTAAAGCTTCATTATTCAATGGATCTAATTGTGATTTTTGGAACATCAAGATGAATATATATTTGATGTCTCAATGTCATCATATTTGGTAGTCAGTTGTGGATGTCTATAGTGCTCCTCATATTCCACCAACTGATACAGTAGGTAAAAAAGCTAGTGAAAACAACTCCAAGGCAATGAATGTCATTCTTTGTAGACTATCTAAGGTAGAGCTTGTGAAGGTAATGCATTGTGTATCAACCAAAGATATATGGGAAAATTTGAATACTATCTATGAAAGAGACACCAAGGTGAAGATGGCCAAGTTGCAAACCCACCAGAGACAGTTTAAAATTTAGAAGATGAATGAATATGAAACCATTGCATCCTACCTATTGAAGGTTGATGAAGTTTTCAATGTCATCAGAGGATTAAGAGAAGTGAAAGAGTTTACATTTATTCAAAAGGTATTGAGATCACTAACTCCTAATTTTAATTCTAATGTATTTTCAATAAAAGAGATCCAATATTTGGATAAGCTAGAGATGGATGGGCTTCATGGCATCTTGACTTCCTATGAGATAAGAACAAATGAAGGAAGACCTCCCAAGAGGCAAAAATATTTCAAATTTGAAAATAATTTAAAAGTCAAGAAGGTCAAAGATGAGGTATGTTTAGTTATTGATGATGATGAACTCATAGTTATGTTTGCTAGTAAATTGAGGATTAGATTTGGTAAGTACAAAGGAAAGTTACCCTTTAAATGTTTCAATTATGGTAAGATTGGTCACATTGCATCCAAGTGTCCTAACAAGGATAAGACTAGGCATGATGAATAACATGATGAACATCATGGAGATGATAGGAAGGTCTATAAGTCTGACAAGAATAAGAAATTTTTCAAGGAGTATGAAGGTAGGAAAGGGTCATTCAAAAACAAGAAAAGTTTTTACACCAAAGAAAATAATAACTCATTCAATGTAAGTGACTCAAATACATATGATAGTGATGATGGTAGTAATGAACCTGAACATGACAATAATAAAAACTTATTCATAGCCATATTATTAGACAATGAGGGTTATTCAAATGGGCAAGGTGTTATGGTTGATGTGGAATCAGATGAAGAATAAGCTGAAGTGAACCTTAATGCAAAATTGGTAAGTGTCTTAGAGGAGTTAAAGTTTCAAAGAAATAAGAATCACAAACTAAGATCATTAGTTAAGGATTATGAGGATAAGATTGGCTTGTTTAAGGAGAGGCTAAGTAACACTTCCAAGGAATATGATGAGATCATCAATCAGATTGAGATACATATGGAGAAAGTCAATGCAAACATAAAGGCTAAAGAGGTAGAATGCACTAGGTATGAAACTAAAGTGTAATCCTTGAAAGTTAAGTTGGATCAAGCATCTAGCAAGGTGAAGACCTTTGTGAAGTTTAAAAAGAGCACTAAGGCTCTAAATGATATCTTAAGTAGTCAAAAGTCTGCAAATGATAAGATAGGTCTTGATTTCAAATAAGATCAAAAGGAGGTAGCTCAAGTCAAGGATAAGGCTATTGAATATAATAAATTCAACATAAATAAATCAATCAAAAATCTTAATGTTATAGGGTATGCTAATTCATAAAAAGGTTATTATTTTGTATACAATTAGTTTGGTCATAAGCAAAAGAGTGTAAGACCCTCCAAGAATGAGTACTCATGGAACTATGGAAGGAGTCATAGTCCAAATCGGTCAAATAATATGTGTAAGGTGGTTTGTTACAATTTTCATAATATAGGACCCATTGCAAGATTTTGTCCTAGCAAAGTTATAAGGTCATCAAGTCAAAATAAGAGGTTTGAATCCCCTAGAGTGCAAGAAATAAGGCAAACAGATGTATGGAAAATAAAGATAGTAAAAATGAGTCATGATCATTCTATAAGCTCAAGTGGACTATTTGTTATGATAGAAAATATGTCAGTTATGAAATCAAGTCAAGAATGTTTGTTCAGAGCTCACATTGATGAATAGGTCAAGCATATAGTGTTAATCAAGCCTAAAAGGATACTGAAAGATATTCAATCTTGTGAGAGCATGGAGATCTAGAAATCTCCTAAAATTGTGTTATTTTAGTGTTATATAGAAATAGGTGACTCCATTAGGATTTATGGAGACACTATTCAGTTAGAATAAGCATGGTAGATGTTTGGTTTGAGGGGGAGCTATTCAATTTATTGACTGAGCTTGATCTATGTTGAGAAGTGGTCTTGTCATCTGAGTTAATTTGAAGGAGGTATTCATAAATTAAAGGGGAGAATGTTATCTTAATGCTTCAGACTCTATGTGTTGATATTTTGTTGTAAGAAGGTGTGGTTCTAGAAGTTACAGTATGTATGACCCTTTGTCATTAATGTCAAAGGGGGGAAAAGTCTAAGAAGGGAGATTGACTAGACTAGGGGAGATGGGAGTTATCAGTTTGAAGAATGTTTTTCCATTAATGATAAAGGGGTAGTTTTTTGAGAAGTGTTGTCATTTATGTCATTTGATGTCAAGGTTGATGTCATTAATGTTAAGGTTCATCTAATGAAGATGCATGGTGAATGGTCTATGATACATGATCTTGTGTGCTTGATGTGATGAGGAAGCCATATAACAATAAAGAATTTGAAGGCAACCTAATGATTCTTTTGTGGTTGATGTCAACATTCAGGTCAAGTGAACATTAAATTATGTTTGAGTACTAGTTCTTGAGTACAAGGTGTCTTGAGAAGCCTAGTCATAACAAGTATGTGCATGATGAGCATGAAGAGGTATGTGCATAGACATTAAATTGATTGAGGATCATGTAAGAAATTTGATCAAAGGTGTAGAAGCATCAAATAAGTTTTCAAGGTCAGTTGTCAAGTTTCAAGTACTTGAGAAGCCTAGTCATGACACTAGTCATAGCATGAAGAGACCTTGTGAGAA
Source organism: Torreya grandis (assembly GCA_037957365.1). Taxonomy (NCBI): domain Eukaryota; kingdom Viridiplantae; phylum Streptophyta; class Pinopsida; order Cupressales; family Taxaceae; genus Torreya; species Torreya grandis. The sequence continues at coordinate 898,855 of JARHVA010003789.1, forward strand.
CGTATGTGTATGATGTCTTGAAAATATGAGTGCACATAGGAATTAATGGATATATGAGCTTTATTGAAGATATATATGAGGCATTGAATCATTCATATGAGTCTCAGGGTGAGCCTATAGGGGTAGGGCCTACAGATCTGGTATACAACTAGACCACTTCTAGACCATATTTGGCCTAATGAGGCATCATGATCTATTGTCCAAGTCTATGAAGGATGTAAAGTAGTGTTTGAGCATGAGAGAGATTGATTATGTGAGTGAGGTGGAAATCACATAGAAAAAGGCATGAATTTTGATTTCAAGGCCTAATGTGGTTTGCAGGTCAAGGTCTAAGCAAGCAAAGAGAGAGATGGTGGCCAAATGAGGTATGACTTTAAAATTTCAAGATAATAATGAGTATGTGAACATTGTCAGTGGTGTGATATATTTTTCAAGGTGTGTTGGCCAAGTTTGAGGTTAAAATTTTAAGGTTTAGGCTTGAAAAAGTGTTTTAAGGTCTTTCAAGTGCACAGAATGAAGGATTCTCAACCCGAGAAGGACTTTCAAGTGTTCATTGGCATGTGTAACCTCTACATGAGAACATAATATATTCATGGTAGATAAGGAATGATCATATCTCAAATTTCTAAGCATTATTTTCTATAATGAGGGGTTAAGATTTATGAATAATTGTTAATAGTGAAAGATAGTTCAAACCCTTAAAGAACCCTAATAATGACCCGATATGAAATAAGTTATTCTAAAGTGCTTAAATTGGATTGGTATGACTAGTTAAGTGATTTGAGGTTGTATTAAACTCTTCCAAGCACCTCAAAGTGTGATTTTTTTGTTAGGTGATTGAGTGGATCCTATAGGAAAGGCCTTGTTTCTCAAAAAATTATTGTAGCAGTTAAAGTTGACCAAGTCAAAGTATGCAAATCATTTGATGGAGAAGGTTGAGACTTGAAGTGTCCATGGTGATTTATTATTAGGTTCCTTCTCTCAAGTGTGTTAAACCGGTCATCCAAGACAATTTGTCACTAACAAGCCTAATGGTGCAAACAATGAGAAAACCAAGAAGAAGTGAGAAGTTGATTAGGGATGTGTTATCATGGAATAGGGATGAATCCAAATACATGGATACATTGTTAAAGACTTTTAATACATGTTCATGTTGAATATAAGTTTTAGATATTAGTGAATATGATGAAAATATTGCTCACAAGTTGACTTGTCTAGCTCAATGAGGTCTGTGTACAATGAGGTCATGAGATTGGTTTTAAAAACTAATATTACCATTTGAACATATTATCTATCTATCTATCTAAGAATGATCTAATGATATCATAAGATCATACACATACATCAAGAGTTTTTAAAAGTGATCATATAGGTGTTTAAGGTCAAAATCACCATGACTGATCTTCAAGGTAAATTGACAGTTCTAGGTAATCAAGTTATAGTGATGAGTTTGAGACTCTATGCCCTGATTTGAAGCATATAATGTACATGATGTTTATATTTAGTATTTTTATGTCATATTAATTATTTGTATAAATTTTGGTATTTAGTAAAATTAGTAAAAATGTTGAAGCCAAAATGACTTGACTAGCTGAGTGAGGTATGTGAGAGAGAAGGTCAATAAATTGGTTTGCAAGACCAATAATTGAGATTAGATCTTATGATATTTTTGTTGGAAGTTTCTCTAAGGATGTTTCAAGATCATTTTCATTCATTTTAAGTCCTTGATTGTGTTCTTTTAGGTGTCATAAGTTCAAGATTTCATGACTGTGTTTTGAGGCTAGTTGGTAGTTAAGAGTGAGCATTTTGTAGAGAAGAGTTTGAGCCTGTCTACCCTAAGTTGTGAATTATAAATCATATGGTGATGACCCTGAGGTCATGATTATTTTGTAGATTTGATTTATTGTCATGGTTTTTTTTTAAAATTGTGTTTATATTTCAATTGTTCAAGATAGACTTTCTATGTATGAGAAGGCTTAATTGTGAACAGTACAAATGGTGTGCTTTAAGTAGTGGTTGGAGCTAAAATGTGTTATGGAGCCTAAATGAGATTTTAAAAGGTCTATTTTAGTGGCATATTATATGTTCCTATCATGTGAGGTGTTTGAATGTGTTTCAAGTAAGTCAAAGTGTAACGTGTCCTGGAGTAGACCTAATGACATTAGGTCTCTATAAGACCTAAAGATAAATGAGGCCTAATTGAGGTATGTCAAATATAAAGAGACTCAAAGTAAGTTTGATCCATGTTTATGAGATGTCCTAATATCTATTCCATGTCTGACCTAAGAGGGTAAGTGTGTTTGTATGACCAATAAGTATATGAACAAGAGACTTGTATATATACAAGGCAGTTTTAGGTCTATTTGTGAGTGAAAAGTGAAAGCAAATAAAATAACATATTACAGAGCAAAAGGTATTTTAGACCATAATATGAGAATATATATTGTGTGATGAATATTTAAAACAGGTTTTGTGTATAAGGATCAAGGTCATATGACCTAATCAAGTCAAGAAGAGGGCTAGTTGAGCGAAGAAGGCTAGAGGCCAGTTTGAGAGGGATAGAAGTGTGTGAAGAGCTAAAGAAGGAGATCATCATCTATTTTATGAGAAACAATGTGCCTCAAAGGTGATAAAATCAATCAGGTGGTTGAGTTGGTTCCAAGTCATCTAGGGGGTTGGTGCCTCCTGCAAGTTGGTGTTTGTTAAAGCCTAGTTGAGTTGGTGCTTAGCTAGTTGGGGTTGGTGCTCCATGTGAAGTGGGTGTTTCACTAAATTTGGTGTGTTTTATAATATTGTAGTCCATTTTTAGATATCAGTGGGTTTTCTTTCCCTTGATGGTTTCCCACATATATGATTTGTTCTTGTGTTTCATGCTTATGTGGATAGGTTTTTATGCATGCTAGATCTATATGCTTGTTTGAATGGTCTATGATTGCTTAAGTGAAATTGATAAGAAAGTTTTGAAGATTGATTCACCCCCATCTTAATAATTTTGATCCCAACATAAGGTAGTAGATGCAAGGTAATATCAATGTTCATGCCCTGGCCATGAAGCCTCTTTAGGAGGACAAACAAGTGGAAGTGGTCAACCACATGAATGCACATATATTCATATGTCACCCTACCATGAAGCCACCTAAAATTGAAAATGTGGAGGTTAGAAATCTAGATGAAAATCAATAATAAGACACAAACATGAAGAATATACTTGTCAGTTTCGTAAATAACAAGTGACTATCATACCTCCAATAAGTGGTTGATAATGCTTAGGACTATGCCACCTCATCTTTATAAAAAGCCTATATGCAATAACAATGTACAACACTATCAAAATATTTAATGGTATGGTTCAATGAAAGGTATGGGGAAGAAAGAAGAGTGCATATAAGACATAATCATCGTATGAAGAACAATATCAATTTATGAGGCAACCTGACATGCGCACTTTCTTTTTTTATAGTCCCCCTAACAAACACTTCTACCATTCTAAAAAAGGATTTCCCTCAAAGGAATGTGATCATCATCACTAGAATGGGATTGAGAGTCATCCTTCTAAAATCTGAATGGTGATTGTTGTAAAAATATCAATGTTAATATTGATTACGCTGAATTGAACTTAGCTTTAACTTTGTGAAAACTAATCAATAGAATGCATCCAACCTGAGGTCCACTGTTACATGCACCTTTTTTTGCTCCGCCCATTCTCTTTCTCATTCTATTTTTTGATGTTCTTCTCTTTGTCTAATGCAAGCTTCCCTTCTCCATGCCAAGTTTTCACTTAAATCATATGCAATCATCTTGTCACTAATAACCTTGAAGGCTATCTCACTAAGATAACATAAGTTGAAGACATTCTCCCTAGCCAACCATGATCTTTCTAGTCTATCTCTCTTGTTGTGTTGTGGTTTTTCAATAGTCACTCTATTGGCCTCTTTTTTATTTGTCTTTTCATGATTGCTCTTCCCTTCAGATTCCATTTCCCACTTCCACCATGCCCTAGGGGCCTCCCTAGAATGGGTTGCCAACCATGAATCTTATGACGGTGAGTGCTAAGTTTGTCTCATGACCAAAATGAATGGCCACTATCAGTATTGAATGTGTCACATGGCCTCAACAAGCAAAGGTACACATTCCATCTCACAATACCCAAATTCATGATATTGTACTCACATGCATACTATCATTCCATAAGGAAGGCATGTGATGTTAAAACATAAATCAATAAACAAAATATAACATCATCAAAGACAATAAAATATTCTTACAACATTCATTTTCTCCTCCATTTCATATTTGGAAGCATCTGTAAGCTAGTCACCATCATCATCAAAGTCAATATCCTTATTGACATTGTTATCAAGGCTATCTGACTCCACCTCCTCCTACCACAAAGGTTGACATATATATGTCACTCCAAACATATATGTAATAATAAAAATATATGAGCATGGTGAAAGAAATAAAAATTACAATAAATACACACATTTTTAGGGATGAAGTCATTATACAGGGGACTATCAGCCACATCCACATAGATCTGCTCTACCTCATCAAACTAAAACACAAAAAACAACATAGAAAAATAAATAATGTGTCAAAAGTATTATAATGTTGACTATTGTAAGAGGGAACAAAGAAGCATTATTTAACATGGGAAGCAATTCAAACACTGAGAGTAGCCAAAGGTTCATGTACATCTTGTGAGAAATAGTCATTAGGCACTTCATGAACACCCTCTTCACTCGGTCTACTACACCCCCTCCTCCTACAGTATTAAACAAGATGTAACAAATCATAATATGGATGCAAAGTTTGAAAATATTAAGCATTTTTCAAATGTGACAAGAATATTAAATCGGGTAGTAAAAATACATAGACCATCAATAAAATTACATGTGATGTCCCCTTGTCTGCATCTTTATTCGGTAAAGAATCAATCATGCACTAGATTCCACCCTTGGTTGTTTGTGGGCAAGGGATGGTTGTCTCAAAACAGTGGGAATACCATCCCCAATGGTTGATGTTCTATATAAAACCCTCATTCGATATCTGAAAAAGGGAGGGGAACGTTTAAATTGAGACCTTGCATGTAATGAGGACTTCCCACTAAATTCATTTTCCTAACATAATGGATGTCACAACAGATTAGCATCAACCATAAATGATATAACTAAAATTCACCTTTAAGTGTAGCAATTAAAATTACATACAATTTGTTCGATTTTAGCATAAAGTTATTTGAGGCAATCATCCATCTTAAATCTAGAATAGTTTAAATGCATAGTATTATTTCCCAACATACAACAATTTACAAACTAGTTAAGAATATGCTTTACGACACCAACCCTTACCTATAAACTGCTTAAGTAATTCATCGTATTGGTCACCAAGAGAGTACAATGGTGTGTCCGCAGGAAGGAAAATCTAAGTAGTTGGCAATGTAACATAGCAGTCATGGAATAATAGGACAACCATTGTTCATGAAATTCACACCCTATATTGAAATTATATATTACGAGCCTCCAACAAGGAAATATACATATGAGAAGACATGAAAGTAAGTATAGATAGTGTAACCTTCAAAAGAAGAGATTATCTTTTCACCATTAGAGAAACATAACGTACCAATTGATTTGGAACCAATCTATATAATATGGCAACAACTTATGTGGTGATTCAAGGACAAGCTAATAGAAAATTTGTATGAAGTAGATGAGATAAAGAAAATGTAGCAGATACATGAGATTTTGAAAACTTTAAAAGAATCAAAACATGCTTGTTGTAAATTTCAAAGGTTAGCAATGTTATTTTTGAAGCAAGGAATATCAAGTCCATGGAGACTATATGCAAAAAAAATTATTTAAGTTGGAGCTTCTTTCAAAGAGGTTGATGGAAATATCTAATAAACTCAGTGAAGATTTTGAATGAATAAGTTAAAAATAATAAGTATCACTATATAATATAATGGGAGTACAATAAACATGGATTGACACACTCTTACAAAGTGGAATTCTGCATAAACACATCAAAATATGATAAGAATAACCCTTTCAATGTACTTAAAAGCACACATACATGATGACCCCATCACAATGAATTATGAAGTTTCATCCACACACCTCCTAAACCAAAATAGAGTGTATTTAAGCACTTGCAAGGATAAATACACATGAATCAATGAAAACTTCAACATGTTCGGATTATTAATACTAAATTTTTAAAAATTGACTTTTTTTCTTTTACTATTAATTGCAAGTGTTTCTAAACCATACAGAAGTTTCTATAATGTTGTAGTGGCATAACATTCAAAGCTAAAACCACGAGAGCAAAATACAATGCACCTAGGGCCCTATAAAAATAAACACTCATGAATGAGTCCCATTATTAATGATATGCTCAAATAAATATATAACATCAGTAGTTTGTCAAAATTTACATAGGACAAACTAAAAGAAGTGCACATTTTCTTTGGTTGAGAATGCAGAGGATTTATTGTATGAATTAAGTACCAAAAAACCGTGTATAGATTTTGGAATAGAATTTTTAAAATACATTTTGATAATGAAAAGGAAAATATGTTTTAACAGTTGAAATTCAAGTGTCAGATTGAAAAAGATATGGATAAAGATAGTTGAAAACACAAAATGGTACCAAGTATGAAAAGTGAAAATGGTAATTATCCCTATCAACAAATAAAGTATAGTTGTTCCTATTTATATTAATGAAATGAAAGCATGAATGGTATATTTGAAAAATTCTATGTTTACCATGGCCATACAACTGGTATATCCTCAATTTTCATACTAATGATTGTTTCACATGCAGTTGAGGGAGAGTCATAGATAATAGATGGTAGTGGGGAGCTCTTAAGTAGGGGTCTCAATGAATGGGAGTTATGTTTGTCAAATGCATATACGGACATAGCAGGATCTGAATGAATGTGGTTTATGTAAACACTTAAGTGGTAGTTGGTATTTATTAGTCCAAAAGTTTATGTGATTGGAATCCAACAAATCAGACAGCTTCATGCTTGAACCATGGACAAATACACGGCATGTATAAAAATAAATATATTTGCATATTGAATAATGGTTTACTCAAATCAAAAATAGAGCTCAAGATATTAAAAATAGAAAATACTACAAAGGCTCCTAAACACCTTGTTTTACCCTATTGTAAATCTTTGTTTGTCAAATTCCTTGTGTCAAATTTCAATCGTAACATTTAACCCGCAGAATGGACTAATAACGTTGCAGTCTTGTTTGAGACATTTTGTCAAACACAACATAGGCTTACTCTATTACTTGCATTCAATAGTATTACAAATCATTTTTATTAGATGTTGGAGTGTGACAATGTGGAAGCAAAAAAAAAAAGTTAAAACATTATACATAACAATCGCATTCCCCTGTCACCCCTCTTTGAAAAGTAATGCCCCCCCAAAAAAATGCAAAAATTTCTTTATAATTTTCACTTTAATGTTTCCATTTTCCTCGATGAGGTATGTTACCATGTTTCTTACAATGTTATTTAATATGTTTCCATTTAAATGTTAATGAAACCCTTTAGATCATTACCATTGTACATGTAATGTGCAACATTTGAAGTGATTAAAAAGGCTTAAAGCATTTATATCTTGGGAGATATATGTTTTTTCATATCATCGCTCTCCTTCTATATTTCTTATGTTTTAGTAAGTGCACCTAATGTTTGGCACCCATTAACGTGGTAGTCTTGTTTGAGACATTCTGTCAAACACAACACAAGCTTACTCTATTACTAATGTAGGATCAGTAGTTTTCAAGCTTCTTCCGTCAGCGTGTGCTCGAGCTATCTCCCTCCACCTTGGATCCAGCAAGGATCAAATCATAAATGACATAGACATTACTATTTAGCCTTTACCTACTCATAGGGAGAGGTTCATGATATGGAGGACCCCAAAATATGCCCACGAGGAATGATAACCTAGAAAGGAAAAATCATTGAAAATAGTGTGTGCATATGAATCATTTGCATGCCACTATGGGTGCATGCCATGTAGTCGGTGATGGTTGGCCCAGCATTTGATGGTTACAGTTAGTGATACATGCTCAGTTACAATTGGCAGTGTCGATTAGTTGGTGGTCACAGGTAGTTGGCGATGGCATCAGCAGTTAGTGATACGAGCTCAATTAATTGGTAGTGAACTTAAATGTCGCAACTAACTAATTGAATGACCATAAAACTAACCACAAAGACCACTTTAACCTTGAGTTAATGCCAACATGGACATCGTTTCTATGTGCTAGTTAAGCTCAGCACAACAATTTAACCTATATGGTTTCTATACATGAAGAAGCCCATTATGAAACCTTAAGATATTACACGAAGATCAAGTTCCCAAATTCTCATGGATCAATTGTTATTTATAAAGGACCCTTCCCTTTTCTAATCAATTCTTAAGCATACTATTAAGTGTTCCAATTCATATTTTGATATTTTTATGAGGTGTGTCAACGTATAGCACTTTAGGAGTAAGTCTCACAAAGATATTTGCCCTTTCATGTTCCTGGTCAAGGATTAATGCTTCAAGTCTTAGAGTGAATCCTTATGTTAGTGTAAATGTTTAAGTTTGGTGGTATTAACTATAAGACAATCATGAAGTATTATCTTTTTAACATTTGAAGTAATCATGATTTATTGATGTTTAGAGGACAGTGCAAATTTGTGATTTGTTATTGAATATCTATATAAAATATATTGATAGATATCATTCTCAAAGTACTTAGTATATATTTTGATTTGTGTCGAGATTAATATCTATCAATATATTTTAACAGATTTATCTAAAATATATATATTGAACATAATAATTTAATATCGAATTATTACATTACAAATAAGTTAGATATGAAAATCAATCATATCTATTTACCTTATGATTTTCAAAAAACACTAGAATGTAAAAATATACATAAAAATCTATAATTATATAATTTTAATGTATCATAAAAAAAATTCTCAAAAAAAATTATAATAATTATGCAATTATAATAGCATATATAATTGTGATATATATATATATATATATATATATATATTTATTTATTTTTTTTATTATACATATAATTATTTTACACGATGTAAAAATTTCTTAAAAAATCTTAATTATTTAATAATATGATTAATTTTTATATATATAAATTTCATGCAGATTTATAAAAAATTCTCCAAAAATCATTATAATATTACAGATGTAAAAATATACATGAAAATCTATAATTATATAATTTGAATACAATTTAATACATGGAGTCTTTTTTATTATTTGTAATAATGAAGTAATAAATAAATTGTTAAAAAATATATAAACTTAATTTCTGGCTTATTTTGTTTTTTTTATTTTCCAATTCTGATTCAGGTTAAGATGGTCACGCAATGTTAAAAAAAAATTACCTCAACTAACATAATATTCTTGTTCTTTTTGTTAGAAAGCAGACTTAACACTAAACAATTAATTCATTTTATTCATCAAATATGTAGCAGGATTCATCAATTCTTAGCCAAATTTAAGTTGAAGTGGAGTGGTTATGCAATAGAATCCAATAAAAACTATGCTCCTGTTGTACATCAATGGACCATTGGCGGAGATTTCTTCGCTCAAAGATTTAATGTTAGAATCTTTGTGGCGTCAATAGTTGTCCATGGGTAACTGTTGGCTTCCCTGTTTTCTTGGTTAAGCTAAAACCGAAAATAATTTGACAATTTGGAGATTTTTGTGCCAATGTTGGGAAAAAGTACAGCTTAAAAACAAAAGGTGTCTTGCTAAAACTTTCATCCAGAATCATGTACTTGTCAATCTAAGTCATTTCACATTATGTAACGAATAGAAAGTGTTGCATTTTGTAGCAGACCGTTTTCTTATTCTAGGCATATGGATCAAGGGATTGTGGAAAATGCAATTAGATCGCCATTACAATATAGATCATCAACAACACACAACTTTTGTTGTGGCATATATTGCAATTGATCTGTAGTGACCCGAAAATATAACCAGCAACAAAACAAGAACTATTTTTGTTTGCAAAACCTAAAAATCACATCCAAGGTCATCATTCAATGATTGAAACCTCCTCTTTAACATGTCATTTACTCGGTTGTGAGAACGAAAACGTCGAACAATAACACATTTTAATGCAGTTGAATCCAGGAGAATTTATATCATTTACTCTTCATAGGCTTGGTTTGACGATGGCATCATAATTGTCCAGGAAATTTAGCACATTTTTAATATGCAACTCATCTTTTTTAACCTTAATCAACATGTCTAAAGCATTTGATAGAAGTAAATGAAGTTTTATTCAGGTCTTGTGAGAATGCTGACATAAGGCAGCCAGTGTGCATTAAACATTTGATTTTCAATTGCTTGTCTACAATCAATTTCTTACTATTCATGAGACTGAGCTAGGGCACAAGAGGGAAAAACCCAGATCAAATCTTGCCTAAGTGGGGTAGTTCACCAGGTAGATTACAATACATGCTAAAGCAATTTTCCTTAACATTATTTAGTGGCTAGGGTTTTTCAGTACCATACATACCAATATCTGTGATCTTATATTTGGTGCTACAAGGTGATTCTCGCTTCATATGTCACATGACAGCAGCCTCAAAATAAAAACATGAGGAAATATGCTTATAATCAACAATTATTCCGTATAGCATGTCTTAGCAGGGAAAGAATGGACTGCATCTTCCTCATAACATAATTCATCTTTTTCTAGCAGGGCATCAAATGAAAAATGGCGGTGCAATTAGGATTGGTTTTTTCTTTATTTTCATAAAACTTTCAAAGCAATCTCTGCACATGGGCCATCAATTTATAATTTTTACAACAAAGAACAGGAATTGGCATTGACCTATTAAACTTTAGAGACGGCTGAATGAGATTAACATATCAATAAAACCAATTTCGGTTAAAGTGCATCCCCTTGCAAAGCATTCTAACCATCACCTTGGGTTCCAAAATGAAATTAATAGAATAATAGCACCACTATCAATGAATCCTAGGATGGAATATGTAAACGGTTCCATCAAATATCACCAATAGAAAGTTAAAGTTCTTCATTGCCACGAAACAAACACTTTCCAGCCACATCCAAGCTGTTAAAGAATGAAACCAAATCATTTCTGATGCCTAAGGACAAGTACCTGGTGCTGCTGAGGGGAAGACAGATGTTTGTTGTAGACCAGACTGCTGAGCAGCTGAAGAATAGAGTGCTGAGACAGCCCAGTTAGAGATTGAAGAGTAAGCATCTAATCTGAGTGTAACATAGACTGATGTGAAGCCTGAGTCTGGGCTTGTTTCATGAGAGACAGTTGCGGCAGCTGAAGGATTGATGACACAAGCTGTGACTGTTGAAGCTTCTGTTTCAGAAGAATCTGTTGTTGCTGGTGTTGCAACTGATACTGATGCTGATGCTGTTGCAACAGTTGCTGCTGCGGCTGCAACTGTTGCTGCTGCTGCTGAAACTGTTGTTTCTGGCACTGCAACTGTTGTTTCTGGCACTGCAACTGTTGCTTCTGGTGATGCAACAGTTGCTGATAAAGGAGCTGGTGTTGTACTTGTGCCTGTAGCTGTCGATCTTGCTGAGCAACTTGCTGTTGTATTGATGGCAGCTGCCTTTGAGGACTTGCATGAAGTAAAAGCTGAGCTGTCACATTATTCATCGCACTTGGAATACCAAAACCATGTCCACTTGTACTTTGACATAAGTTTGTCATAGAAGCCAATGTAGATGAAAAGCCAGTTGAGCTCTGCACTCCGCCTGCACTCATACCACCTTGCGGATTTTGTTGTAGCAATGCTTGTTGTGGTTGAGATTGTCGAGGCAGTGAAAAGCTATTGCCATTTCCTGAAATCAGTGACTGAGATGTATTTCTCAGCTGTGACGGCATTATAAATCCTGTTTCAATATTGAAAAAAGGTGAAACAGGAACAACTTCCATGTCAGTCTAAACCCTGGTTTAAGTACTGATATCAAAGAACAAAAGGAATATTTTAAATGAACACAATAAACTTATCGTCACCTATCAAAATGATAAAAAGCTAAAATTATGCTTAACTAATAAAAGAAAAATTAGTCATATTATTACAAATTAGCATTTTATTTGTCTGCTCTCACCAGAATCTAGAGGCTTCTCGCTGCTACCAGAAGAAACGACTGCCAAAGAATTTCCACTTCCAGAAAGAGGTTCTCTTAATGATAGCATCTTGAGAGATATTTTCCGTAGATAGTCTTCCTGCTTAACATGGAGGCCCAAAATTATGCTCCAAAAAGACCAACAAAAACAAATTCCACACATAATGCAATAGCAATTTTCATGGTACCAAAAAAATATGGAAACCATAATACTTAAAAGGCATTATGCAATGAGATCTCCCAACTTGTTGTAAAAAGTGTGCAAAACTACCATAGATATTTAGAGGAACTATAGCTCTGCTGCTTTATTGAGTTGAATTAAACCATAAAACTTGAGCAAGGTTTTAGAGTTCCCCATAAGGAGAAATTAGTGCAAGAGATCTAACCAAAACTGTCATTTACCGTTTGCAGGAAGATGCAGAATGCTTGTGGGGTCTATTTTGTTTCAAATTTTTAAGAGCTTGTACAGTTCAATATTTGATCTAAATTTAGGGAATAGATTGTATTAATTTAGAAAGCATAGTTTAAGTTGAATTAAGGTATAGATTGAGTTGATATGATACACATACACACTAGCTATACATATAATACATCTATCAGTTTTGTCCTTACAGGAAACAAGTATTCATGATGAAACAGACATCAGTTACCAAAGGAAAAATCATGCAGAAATAATTGCTTTTATTTCAGCAATACCAGGCACAATTCTGGAAAGAATGTAGAAGGCTATGCAGTTCATTAGTTACAGTTCAGGGATAAGAAAGAATGACAAAATGGACTACACTCAACAGAGAGCAAATGACAATAATAACTACTACAATTTATATGAAAACTTTGCAGGTACACACCTTATCCACAGAAGCAGTGTAAATTTTCTCTTCAAAACGTAAAACGATCTTTTGGAGTTCATTCATTCCATCAGGATCTGTGGGTGCAATATCATTTTGGACGGTATCCATTCTGCAGACAAACATTTTCCCTTAGAAGCCCCCTCCCATAATTTCTTTGTGCAAACAAGCAATTGGAATCCCTTTTGCAAAGCATGAAACACCACAATACATTTTCTTGAGATCACAAAAAATGGAGATGTTGAAACCTAAAAGTTTCCATTAACGGGAACACATCTTCTGAAAAATACAAGTCCCAGAGATCAAATGGGTGGCTAATCAGTAAACCTATAAATCATTTGAATCATTTCACAAAAATGGGGTTTTACTGCTTTGAAATGTATGTGTGAGTGCATTGAGATGTGTTTTGTAGAGTCACAGAAGTATGTTAGGCCAGATGCAAAAACAGTGCATAAACAAAAATACAGGCTAGCTAATCGATCTTCAACCAACCAGCAAAATTGATGAAATCAGGAGAAAAGCATGCAGCCTGTGGGAAGGCAATCAGTGGGCATGTCTGAAGGTGAGCTTATTTGGACACAGGTGTGGGCATATGTAACCATCAGATGGAAACCCCACAGGCTGGATGCTTTTCTCCCTGAAACCAAACCACAACCCTTAGAAGATGTCCCCTAACTATAAAGTTTTGGAACCAAAAACGCATAGTAACTATAATTAAGTAGGTATATACAATGTGTAAATAAACACAAATATTATAAGAACCTCCTGAACTATTCTTCAGGCCCTGCTCATAGGGTTTGTCTATTAAAATGGAAGACCCCTTAATGAAACCTAAGGTTGCAAGGGGCCCTACTAATAGGATTTGTCGACTAAGATAACAGTTTCCTCAATGGAAGTGAAACTGAATTTCGATGGGTTGGTGAAGATACCCCTGGCCCTATTAGTGATGAAGGAATCTTTAAGGGAGAACTCTTTATATTTAACGTTTAGTATTGTTATTCAAGACATCGCTCTATGTCTAGATTGTTCAAACTTCGGATTTATCTCCTTTAATCATATAAAGAGGGGAGGAATAGGGTTGCAGATTTTTTAGCAGATGGAGGAGTGTGTCTGTGGTATAGTATTACTTCCAGTTGGATGACGGGTGCTATCAAACTGGCCTGCAACTTTTTCTAAAAAAAGAGGATATCTTAATTTCTTCTAAAGTGAACAAACTAACGGTGGATTCTGAAGAGGAAACACACATTGGCTCAAAACTTTGCTGCTAACTGGCTCAGCCTATCAAAATGGCGAGAATATTTAAGAACTGAAACTGGAGACGATTGCCTATTTCAGAACTTATGAAAATTACTTGGATGAAGTACGGCAATTGCAAGGGAATTTGCCAAAGATGCCGAAGCTTCTGGCTACAAATTTGAGCATGAACCTGCCTGAGAATCTCCGGCTCTGGTTTAGCTTAACATGACTCCCGGTATAGGTGAATTGGAAAGGTTTGGTTTCCTCCTGAGAGCTTCGTCAAGCGGATGAAACAAAAGGATAAATGAAGATCCCCTTGTGGGCTTCCATAAAGGTGGTCTCATTTGCCAATTTGCCATCGGCATCAGGTATGGCCATGACTTTTTTTGATGTTTTATTTAAAGTAAAGCTAAGCTTGGTCAGCACACCAACTTAGGGCATCACACCTTCATATGGCAATAAGGGGACTTTTTCACTTTACCTATAGTGCAGGTGTACTGTACTCAGAGTGTAGATGGATTAGGAAGTTCTAGTCCACTGTTGAATGTGTATTGTACTTCAGGTGTAAGTGGATTGTATTGGGTGTGGGTGGATTAGAAAGTTCTAGATTACTGTTGAGTTTGTTCATGGGATCAAGATCAAAAGCACAAAATTTAAACGATATATAAAGAATACAGCAATCACCTTCTGAGCTTGGACCAAAGGGTTTCATAGAACAAATTGATGTTTCACTTGGCAATGATGGGTCTGACATTCATAAGTATCATGTTATCGAGATTTAGGTATAGCAGTGAGTTGTGAAGCTTGTTGGCATAATAGAGGTTTATTTAGGGTAAACTTCTACATCTTGAAGAAAAACAGAAGAGAAAAAATTTAAGTACATACAGCTTGTTCTGTTTGAAATCGTTTGAAAACTCCTCGTTGTTATTGTCGTCTTCTTCGCTATGCTTGTCGCTGCTGTACCCGTCGTAGCTGCTGGTGTCCATAGTTACTTTCCAGTACTTGCACGAGCTTGAGCTTGAGCTTCCTGACGAAGGATAGCTGCCTTGTGAGGTTGGTGAAATTATATGTCACATAACGGTATTTATAACATGTTATGCCTTACTTCATTGGAAATATTGTCCCTTGAGCGGACGAGCGGGAATCTCGGCGATAGTGGTGGTAATACTACTCATTTAATAATGGATTGTATTATTTTTAAGTCTCTTTATTTTGAGATGATTAAAATATATTAATTAGTAAATATTTTTTAAATATATTTATTTGAGAGAGATTAATTTTGAATTATTATTTTTTTTTTATGAAATAGAATTTAATATTAATATCAATATATAAGATTATTCATAAAAAAGAAGATGATAGAGAATATGTCATGACGTTACATTAGGTTACGTTTAGGAAATACAAGGTAATAAAGTCCAAAAACTAATAATTAAACTAGGTTCGACTAAGAAAAAGCTCTAATACATCAAAAAAGAGACAATTAAGTGACAGTAGCAAAGAAACTTGCAGAGGAATGATTGTAATCGAGAGGATCACATCATCTAAACCCTGAAAGATCTTTCCTTTCAGCAACAAGGTCCCAACTAGAGCCAGAAGCATTTCGGTCACCTTCCTCTTATTTTATATTATCTTGCATGGGGTTTTGGGGTGATATAACCAAAGAGAGTTGAGGGAAGCCTTTGTCCAGTGAGGGTTAAAGCTTGCCACCTTGCAAGTTCCTAGGAGGAAAACTCCACTTATGTTGGTCTACAAGAGGTGGAGAGCCCCACCCCTCAGCCTACTGAGGAGGAGGGGGCAAAGAGCCCCAACCTCCATGTTGATACAAGGGGGGAGAGTGGTGCCTCTACGGAGAACCAATAGCACGATGTCATTTGTGGGAGTGATTGCACCAAGAACCACCCCGAGGAGGTCCACTACCTCTCCATGGAGGAGTGTTCCTGGGCGGAGAGGATGGCACACCGGTGACACAACACAGGGCCTCCCCTAATGGTGAAGGAGTTGCTGGAGATAATCTAATTCTATTGCATGATGTTCTCTAAGTGCCCATAAAAATGGCATTGAGGTTGAGCCACATCTAGTTGAAAAAGTCTTTTGCCTATAGGAAGCCCTTGGTATAAAAGGCACCAATTAAAGTGGGATAACTTCAACTTCACACAAGTTGACCACACAGTTTCAAAGCGTCTCCTCCATGTAGCAAGGAAGTAATGTATGTTCCAATGACTATTCAGCTTGTCCACCATAGGGAGGTGGGGATAAATCCATTCGTACCCTTTACGAACAGTGTAGTTCTAGAAAGGTGTGTCCACATACCACTTCCAGTCTTTCCACTAAGGATGGAAGGAATTGACTATGATTTTGTGTAGGATATCCAAAGGAACAATGACCACAATCTCCTCAAAGGACTCTTTCTCAATAGAGAAAAGCTCATAGTTCACCTTGAATTCATCCCAAGGGAGCAAAAAATGATTGTTTTTATAGAATAAATCTGGCACCGTACGAATTCCCCTATGAAAGAACTTGAGAGCATGTATACAAAAAACTTCAGCGAAGGGAATTGCTTGCATGTTGATAATGGGGGGCCACCATATAGAATGTTGATTGATAGAAAGGCCATCCCAAAAATCGGACCCATTCCATTACATCTAAGGTTTGACTTTTTCCCAGGCTTTCCATATACTCTTGATAACAAAGGACCCCATAATTTTAACTAGAGTGGTAAGAGTGAAGAGATTAGCATAACCCAAACCTTTCCAAGTTGTACGCCAGTAAGGGGATCCCTTGGCAATGCAATTATGAATGAGTGCCTTTTAGGCTTTATTGCCTTCACTGGCATGAATAATCCATTTCACACAAAGAGCATAACCTTGTCAGGAAACATCGATAAGGCCCATACCACCCACCTCATGAGGGATACAGTAATAATCCCATACCACTCGATGAAATCCTTTACCAGTAGAGGGATAAACCCAAATAAAATCACATAGAAGCTTTTCAAGCTTGCGAATGGACTATTTAGAAGGCACCCAATAAGAAAAATAGTACACATGAGTGGTTGTGAGCACTTTGGAGTAGATTTGGAATTTACCAGCCAACAAAAGAGGCTTGGTTATCCAGTAAAGTGATTTTTTTCCACCTTATCTACCACATGTTACCAAATCCTAGAGGGAAAGGCCTAAAAGGCAAAGGGGATACCCAAGCATTTAAAGATCTCATCATGTTGAAGCAGTTTCCAACTGAAATGTGCCATCCAAGTAGGTGAGGGAAGGAAAGATTGTATGTAGCACTGGGTTTTCTGTGATTGTATGGAAGAACCAAAAGTGAGACAAAACTTCTCAAGACAAAGCATGACATTATCAACATTATCCTCATCCTCAATGAGAGAGTAAGAAATCATCCACAAAGTGCCCATTGAGAAGTTTATGGATTCTTTAGTAGGCAAAGAAATTCCATGAATAAGGCCTTGAGATTGGGTATTGGCAAGGAGATAGCCAAACCACTCATCAATGATCACATAGAGAGTTGGGCCTAGGGGAAACCTTGCCTAATTGATCTAAAAATGCCTAATAGTTTTGAATTGACTCCATTAATGGAGAGGAAAGCTGAAGCATAAAAAAAGCATGTGGGCTAATTACAAGAAGGTGGGACCAAAACCTAGGACTTGTAACATAGCCAAGATAAATGGCCATCTATACAGTCATAAGCTTTTTCAAAGTCAATATTAATGAACATGGCTTGTTGGTTAGAATGGCGAGCCCATTCCATGCCTTCCCACACAATAATAACATTATCCATGATGTAACAGCATTGTACAAACCTTGTTTTCTCTAGTTGAAGAATCATAGGGAGAATATGGTGGAGATGAAGCACTAAAGCCTTGGAAATAATTTTATAGGAGACTTTGAGCATAATGATAGGTCTCTAATTAAAAATTAACTCAAGATCACCAGTTTTTGAGATAAACTTGATGTGCCTTTTGTTGATGCCTGGGCCCAAGCATTGATTGTGGAAAGCCTCATGGTAGACCTATAAAAGGTCAGCCACAATAAAATCCCACTATTTAACTCTAAAATGTTGTGTTTCTAAGTTGACGTTACCTAGAAACTATTATTAAAGGGGTATATAGAAATGAATAAGCACAAGGGTGATAATCATATCTACAATAAGCCAATTGGGTGCTAAACTTAGATATAATATATATTGAATTGCTTATGCCAAGTTATGCTAAAAATAGTAAGTACAACTATGCTAAATATGAAAATGACAAAGAAATAATATAATTAGCTTATTCTGAAGGTAATGTAGTTCTAGATCTAGAACATGCAAAAGTAGAAAGGAAGATGATTCTAAAATAGTCATCAAATTCTAGATTGGATACTTTTGGATTTGGGAACACTAACATCGACTTGGGACAGTTGAGTCAGTGTTATTGTTTGAACTCAACATAAGTTTCCTATACAAAATACCTGATGAAACAAGATGCAACCACCTGGGTGCTTCTCAATTTGGTTTTGCCTTCACTCTAGTGTATTCAAATATGGGTCATGAACTATCACTCCTCATTAATTTGAAAAACCCTAGTTATTCATCTTCATAGTAACCTTGGGGGAAAATAGGTTAGTGGAAACATGGTGTCTAGATGACCCCAAACACCCCTCTATCATTACCTACATATCCAATACTTTGAAGAGGGCCTCAGACTAATGTACTTCTCCCCTACTTGTTGGCTTGTGTGTGAATCATGTAATATGTGAAAAGTAAGTACAATAATGATTTAGCTTGTAACTTGGAAAATATAGCTCTTGGACTAGTCCTTCAATACTTTAGACCTATGTATGTGTTGTCCCTATGACCGATATAGAAATAGGAGAAAATAGGGAAGCTTTGCTCACTTGAGTGATTGTTTGAATTCCTTTTATAAGTTACCTAGTGAGTAGGTAAGAAGTTTAAAGGTGAGGAATGAATGAGGGTTAATCTTGTATTTATATCAATCCCTTTAGATAAATACCTCACATTAAAACACTTAGGCTGACCATTAGAATATATTTCATTTACAAATTGGATGACTTTAGAGCACTGGACACTTGTGTTAAGTCAGGACACTAGCATTGACGCATTTGTCTATCTCAGATGTTAGTGTCAGGGAGCAAGAAAGTAGGTACAGACTCAAAACTTGCATAGGTGGAAGATAAATATATTTTAAGCATTTTAGGCAAGATATAAGGTCAAGGTCATCAATATAAGTCTAGTCAAACTAAGATATAGGCGAAGGGACACAAAATAGAGCAGATGCAAGACTTCAAAAAATGGTATAACTGAGAAGAACAACCAAGGTATGAGTTTACAAAGTGTATAAGATTGAGGTGATATATAATTTAGAAATAGTGTCTACATTTCCCCTCCCCTTTAATCTAGTAATGAAATTGCTAGTTTAAAGGACCAAAATACATACCCAGTTGTGTATAGCACACCTTGTCTTTGCTTGAGTCCAACTTGAGTGCTTTTTTAGTGACTGGCCTTTAACCAATAACATGTTATAGTGTATAATTAGTGCATATAATTTGGGATTTAAAGTATTGAAAAAAAATGAAATTAAAAGAGTAAATTTTAGGAATACACCCGTGTGTTGATATAACCACCTTGCCTATTGGAAAGTTGATTTGAAATATGTATCATTATAAGGCTCTAAAACTAAGATTAGGATAAATATATATAACATCTAGAAAATGCATATATCTAAGGAGAGAGAGATAGAGAGAGAGAGAGAGAGGTTATAAGACACATGCCCCGAACCTTGACAAAAAGGTGAGTTTCCACCTATTAGTTGAGATTAGATCAATCATGCAACATAATGATACTCATAACTTGGTATGATTGAATGATGTAATCAATTCCAACCTAAAAACTTGGTAAGATTGAGTGATTTAATCACCTCAACCATGCCAAAAGTGAAACA
Source organism: Torreya grandis (assembly GCA_037957365.1). NCBI lineage: Eukaryota > Viridiplantae > Streptophyta > Pinopsida > Cupressales > Taxaceae > Torreya > Torreya grandis. The sequence continues at coordinate 919,074 of JARHVA010003789.1, forward strand.
ACTACTGCAGTAGAATGGCTCAAAATAGTCTATAAGAGTATGTCCTAGATATCAGTGCATAAAAGTCCATGATATGGTAATAGTCCATAAAAAAAATTTAAAATCTAAAACTGATTTGGATTTCACAATATTAGGTGCACATTGCATATCATATACACCTTAGATATGTCTCGTGTTGAAATTGTCCACAACTATGAAATTGACTTATATAATTGTGTACTTTACCCAATTCAAAAATTATGTAAGTGTGGAGAACATGATTATACAACATGACCCAACTATATATGGAGAAATAAATAAATTGAAATAAGTACCAATGTGAAAAACATGTTCTCAAAACATGCCCTCAATGTAATCTAGAGATGTTTAATACTGAATAAGTTTGGAGAACATGTTTCCAAACCATGCCCCCACTGAATATGAAAAATTATGCTAGAGACCTACTAATATGCCTCCCTTTTGAGGTGAGGGAAAAATAAAAACCAGTAGTCACCTAAACTCAAAAGGATAAGACAAATGTATAATCTGTGAATGTAACCATGTAGCATATAGAAGGAACGTGTTTAGGTAAATATAACATTAAAGCGCTTAGAAAAATGTGATCACATGAATGCCTAATATGCATGATAATGATCATGGAAACATCTATATATTAATATTACAAGCTCAACAAGCAATTCAAACACACACAATAGCACTCAAAAGCAATTCAAAAGGCAATGGTCTAAGTAGACCACAAAAAAGGGGTATGTTCAAATGTCACACAATTGAAGGGACATGACTTAGTCAAATGTCCATAACAACAAAGATGACATATTCATATTTCAAATAAAGCATATATAGGAAAGGGGGCTGAAAGTAATGGAGCATATTCAAATGCTCGAATAAGCAAGATAAGACACTCAAATAACTACATAAAGGAAAGCATAAATAACCAACATAAACATATCATAGTAGCCCATAGATCAAACGTGTTAGCAAAAAATGTTAGGTGCATTGCATGTCAAGTACCCTATGAATGATATAATCATGGATAAAAATGCATGTGTAAGTACATAACAGCTCAAAACATGATAATGTAGAGTGACCATAAAATGACATAACCTAGAATTATCGTGATCATATAGGTGGATGCCCTCAATGTCCATATGTCATGAGTAGAGGGAAGGCCCAACATATGAAATAGGAATAGATCATGTAGCTGTGTATGCCTACATCACACTCAAGTATAAGCATGACACACATTTGTATGTAAGAGTAACTGATATACCATCCATTAGCATGGAACTAACACATAGATGCCAAAGAGCCAATAGAATATGTAGATGTCAAAAATGTTTTTTGGCATTTTTTAATGTTTTTAATTTTTCTATTAATTTTGGAATGTGAAAGGGAAAGGCTATCCTATGATCCCATCCAAAGTGTGATCATAGATATCTCCCCACTGTGAACCTAGTGTAATAATTTGGTGACACTGCCAAGGAGCATGTAGAGGTGTACTATCTATCATTACAATGTTTTTTATTCTGTGTATGTAAAATAGGACTTTGTGGTCTAAGAGAAATAGTAAGATTAATAGGAGTAGGGGTTGGTGGAAACCATCTTGAGTGCTTTGTGGTTTCTTTGGAATAGCAGTAATAGGAACATGTTTAGATGCTCTAGATATTTGAACATAGTGCATAGTAGATGAGGATTATGTAGAATCTATTGTATATCTATAATCTAATGGTCTCTCAATTATTGGTTTCCTAGTAAAGGGGATTACATGTTGCTTACCCTTTTGTGGTGGATTAACCTTAGTATGTGTGATAGTTAGTTACCTGAGTATAAGTTTTTCTTATTCAAGAGGATGCTCATATGGAATTCTAAAAACTTTAATTACCCGATTGGCATGAATTTATTTTACACACCCATGCACTATATAAGGTGTTACTTGAAGTGTATGGATCCAAGGTCTTCCCAATAACATCTCAAATATTCCCATAAAAGGTATAACTGAAAAGGTAGTGACCACATATGTGGGACCGACCGATAAAGGTAGGCCAATCTCACCAAGAACCTTATAGGAGGTCCCATCGAATGATCTAATTGATCTAGTAGAAGTGTGTAAATCATTATTTGTATAACACAAGTGCATAATTAATGTCATGGTGCAAACATTTTGGCTTGCACCATTATCAATCATAACACTGTGTATAGATTGTTTATCAAGGTATGCTTGAATGAATAAAGAATTAAGATTAAAGTCATCATCCTTAATATCATTGTCATCAAAATAAATAGGTGTCTGAACCATAGAAGGTGTATGTCAAGTATAAGTACCAATAATCCCATCTAATGGGTGCCCAAAATGTGATGGAAGAGAATGTGTGTTATATTCCATTTGCACTTATGGTTCTTTCTTAGAATTGTCTTGTAAAGAATTATTAAATATTTTCTATTTCTGGTGATCACCATGTTGGGAACTTGATTCCTTGGGAGGATCATCAAATGCAATATTTTGTTCATCAATGAGATCTTGGATCTTATGTTTCAAGGTAAAGCATATGTTCATAGAATGTCCTGGTTCCTAGTGATAATCACAATAAGCATTTGCATCATATCCTTTGGGTAGAGATCTATTCATATCAACCTATATAGGATGAGGGAGAGATAGAAGTCGACACTCTATTAACTACATGAGTAACGAGGCAATAGACTTGGGTAAGCATGTAAATTGTATCCTTGGTGTATTGGATAAGACAAGCTAATTAAGTTGTTGTGACACAATGTTCACTGTAGTGTTTGTTTCTTTTTTAGGCTCAAGATGTTTTACCTTATAACTTGGTTTGATTTTAAATTTGGTACTAGATGTAGATGCAGTAAGTGTGTTTTCTACATACTTGAGCTTATTTAATAAAATAAGCTTCATTTCTCAGTCCCCTATAACATGGCATAAGTCATCGAAAGATTTAAAATTCTTAAAAACAATAGAATCATGTAAAGGAGAAAAAAAAACTTTGCTTGAATATGTATTGTAACTCTTTATCTGCCATAGGATTGGTCATTTTAGTTGGCATTATCTTATATCTTGAGTCATTCATTTATAAGTTCCTTTTTTCCTTGTTTGATTTTGGAAATTTGAGCATAGGAAACATTAATGGAAAAGTGTACTAAAATTTGATTTTCAAGAGGTTTGAATGTTTTCATGAATTGGAGAGGTAAATCATAGAACCACCTCAAAGCAAAGTCCTTGAGGCTTCTTAGAAATAATTTGGTCAAAAGTTTATCATTGGAGGTATAGTCAAGGCATGCCACATAAAAGGATCAAAGATGATATTCATGATCACCTTTTCCATCATAAAATAGAAACTTAGGTGTGATAAAACTAGTTGACAAAGGGTGCAAAGATATTTCAAGTGCAAGAGGGTTATACAACACATCTTGTGAATCAATAAGATGAGGATATTCAAAGCATTTTTTTCAATGTTTTTAACCTTTTCCTCTAAGTTCTTTATAATTTTAAGGAGTGTTTGAACTATAGACCTAGTAGGATTTATATTAACAAGTTGAGTAGTCACCGAAGGGGATGTAAACATGGTTTGAATAATAATACGCGTTAAAACTAGTATTTTGAGTTGTAATTATTGGTAATTCCATGGTAGATGTAGAAATTGTGTTTTGGATTTCAGGAAACAAATGTTTAAACACATAACGCGTGCCCCCACTAGATGTATTATGTTATAATGTGATCAAGGGGAGGGATGTTTCAACTATATACATTTTGAACTTTTTATCTCCAGTATAATTTTGAGGATCTCATCAAGATCTTTAGGATGAATATGCTTATGAAACAATATAAATACTTGCACTTAATCATGGTCTATTTGATCATTTTCATTTGTTTCATGGTTTTTATTATCAAAATCTTCTTCTATGATAACCTCATCAATATGTTTTTCATTCTCAACATGGGTATCATCATGATCAATAGTATGAGATTTATCATTGGTTTGAGACATCTTAGATGGTGGTAGGGTAATTTAATTGTGTTTGATAGGCACACCTCCCAATCTAAGGCTACACCTAGGTTTCATGTAAATTAATATAAGTAGGAAATGAAAAAGCACAACAATCTAAGACCTTGGCTAACCAAAAATCATAGGAATTAGAAATATATGCATTCACACGAATCAGGTTCACCAAATTTTAACCCTAAAATGTTGTGTTTATAAGTTGATGTTACCTAGAAACTATTATTAAATGGGTATATAGAAATGAATAAGCATAAAAGTGGTAATCAAATCTACAACATGCCAATTGGGTGCTAAATTTAGATATAATATATATTGAATTTCTTATGCTAAGTTATGTTTTAAATAATGAGTAAAAATATGTTAAATATGTAAATGGAAAAGAAGTAATGTAGTTATCTTGTTTTGATGTTAATACAGTTTTGGATCTAGAATAGGCAGAAAGTATACTAGAAGATGATTCTAAAACAGTCATCAGATTCTAGATTGGATGCTTTTAGAATTGTGAACACTAATGTCAACCTGGGATAGTTATGTCAACATTATTATCTAAAATTGATGCAAGTGTCTCATTGATTTAAATTTTAAGAGAGTTATGGAATGTAAAACCCTAAGTTATTAAAGTGTTGGAATAATAAATTAGGGAATAAATATATCAATATCAACCACCATTGATTTGTATAATAATTGATTTATTTGATTATTATATAAATATCAAAGAACTAGAAAATTTGTACTTAATTAGAAAATTGGCTGAGATAGATGAGTGGCGAGCTAAAAATTGGTGCAAGAATAGTGCAAGGTGTCACCAATAGGAAACAAGTGTAAAAAATTCTCCTAGATAGTAGTGCAATCCTTTGGTAAATAACACACTGTGATAATGTCCCTTGTGCCACCTTAATGTCCCTACATATCATAGATAATGACTTTATGAGTGGACCTTCACTTGGTTCTGAGAAGGTTGTGCATGTATGACCAAATGTTAAATCATTGTATGTTCCATGTTATGACTGATTTCAATGTGAAACCCTAAGCCCCCTTGTTTGTTATGGCATTTGAGGAGTAAAAGTATAAAAAGAGTGGCATTAGCAGGGTAGGTTGGACATGACCTCAACACCCCATGTGTCAAGTGTTGCCTACATACCAATACCTCAAAATGGGATCAAGACTGATGTAGTTCTCTCAATGTAAGTGATGGTGCAAGTACAAGTAAATGCTAGTATGAGTGTCAATTTGAATTTTTTGAGTGTGACTTGAGAATATAAATTTGAGTAATCTAATCTCTAGGCTACTATAGATAGGTTAATGTAGAAGTAGAGCAGAATAGGGATCAATGACCTTGATCTACATAATTATTTCTGAATTCATTTATGAGTATTTGCATATGATTCTTGTCTGGCAGATAAATGAATGAAAGTGTTCTATATACATCATTATAGTGTTTGTTGAGACATGAAATGGGTATAGGTTGACCCTAAGGTGCTTTGATAAATGGAAAGATATTTGTTGGGGGTGAAAAGAGTAAGGGAAAATTAGTGCTTCCCCTTTACCAATAGCATAGTGTGTTATAGTCCAAAGGTCCATGCTAATGTCTAGGTGGTAAGAATGGATGAAAAGGGACTTGGGTGCCTAAGTGAAGGCTTGGTGTTACTTTTAGTATATCTAGGGATGGGTTAGACTAGCACAAAAGCTGGAAAATGATAAAGAGAAGCCCTAAAATAGGTCTAAGGCTAAGCTAATGATAAGGCGGTCTCAAGTGACACTCATTTCACTAAAATGACATTTGATATGACTACATTTACGCCCCCCCCCCCCGCCTTTGTTCTAAAAATGTAGCAAATCAAAATGACTAGGATAGAAGAAAAAGATGCATACCTAGACTTACCTATGGGAGAAACATGTGAATCTAGGTTTGAGTCTATGAAGTGTGCTCTATTGTGTGTCCTTTAAGTGAAACATGAATGAATTAGTCCTTAATAAATGTAAAAATAAAAGACAAAACTGAGTAAATAGATGAGAGAAAGAGGAAAGCAATGAATACACCTTTTTGGGTACATGAACCAATGCAAAAACCTAGTGACATCTTATGTGTGCATGTAGATGGTGATCAAATGGTGAATAGCTTAGAATGAGTTGGTGGCTTGTTCAATCACCATGTGTGGGTGGCTTAAGAACTCAAATTAGCCTTGACTCCATCATTGCCCAACCCTATTTGGTGGATCATAATCTATGAATTATTTGGATTGGACTAATGATTTGTCTAACCATTTTATGTAGGTGTCTCAAGAACTCAATCCGACCTTCAATCCATCATTGCCCACCCCTTTGTAGTAGATGCATCTGAAACTTAAATCGTGCAATGTAATTGAAACTATGTGATGTAACTAAAATTATGTAATATGGCTTTGGGGCCACTCAAAAACTCTAAAATATTAAATGGCTTAGGGTTCACTCTAAAAATTTGAAATGTAAAATGGCTCATGGGCCACTCAGGAATACCAGTCACTATAGATGAAATGAGGCATCAATATGGTGTAAACCTAGTGCATAATTGGTGTATATGGTGTTTGTAGTATACAATGTGGAGAATGTCTTGGAGTTGTCATTCCATCTAAGAGTATTGGTTTCAAACTAAATGTATGAGAATAATGTGTCACACACATGCCCCCGACTCTCATATCTATGTATATGGATCTAGACTAAATCATAATAATATGTGTTTATGTATATCTAAAATTGAAATGGGGGTGATCATGTCATGCATGATGCCCCCAATCTAAGCAAACCTTCTGTAATATATATATATATATATATATATATATATATATATATATATATAACTAATTATATACTAAACCTATTTGAAAATATGTGATTGAGACTATGAAAATATGAACTATAACTACTGTACCTTTTTGATAATTTTGGAATTTTCTATTTCTAGGGATACTAGATAGTAGCACAGTCCCCTAGTCAATAGTGCACTATGCTAGTGTCCTTTGTGTTGTGTTATTGACCAAATGTTTTATTTCTATGAAAAATTGAGACTAATCTAGTTGTGACTATTTTCCATTATATTTTCCTAAGTTTGGGCTCTGTAATCTATCTACATGCTAAAAACTGCATTATGAGTGCACTATGATGGCTTGATCTCTATGACAAACCCATGTGAATGCCCCCTCTTTTGAGGGGAGTTGTTGAACCTATGCAATAAATGTACTCAAAATAAAATATATGCATCATGTGTGTTAGACTGAGAATATATGATATCTACATTATAAACCAATATAATGTGTACACATGACATCAGAATGTAAAATTTGATTGAGCATAAGTTGGTAATATATGATGTATGTTAGATCTAGCATTCACAAGGTTGTTAAGATAGATAAAATAATGTAAGCATGTATATGAATTATAAATTAGAGTATAATCTACGTAAACTACTTAGGTTAGGGGCATGATGTCCATCAAGGCACCCAAGAAGGAAAGGGAAATGCATGAGGTCCCTCGTGGCATCACAAACTAAGGATGAAAGAAACAAGCTTGAGGCAAGTGTCGTGGCCATGACACATACATGAAAGCATACATACAAACATATGAGGCATGAACAGTAGGCTAAGGGGACACAATACAAGGGACATAGAAACATGTCACTAATTTTGAGAAAGAGAAATACATATAAAGACATGTTCAAATGTCCACATACATAAAGAGAAAGAAAGGTAGGCTTAGAGCCACATGGAAGGACATGTTCAAATGTCTACATACACAATCAAGAAATCACACAAAAGGACATGGGCACTTATCCAAATCATACATACAATAAATTAGGTGGCTTAGAGCCATATGATAATGGCATATTCAAATGCCTTTGAGTAGATATATAAGCCAAAATACACAATCAATTCTAAACTAGGAAAGCTAGAAATGAAAGTATGCATGAACATGTGGTACAAATCTGTATAAAAGCAAAGATGTACATTGAGTCTATAATATTATTAGTCGGGAAAAAATTAGTGTCGTATAGAATGATATAACCTAGTAAATTTGAAGTTGTGTAGCATAATTCCCCCAATGGGAGAATGTATTAATGCTAAATATGTGTATCTATGTATGTTTCCCTAGTTGGTAAATAGTAGCAACTTTGGATCTATATGATGGACCTGAGTCCTATAATGATCTGCTAACTCTTGAAGAGAACAAGTGAAGAATGTATGTATGATAAAAATAACATAGATAGCATATGTAGTACCTGGAAAATAGAAGGAATGTAAACATGGAAATGCATACAATCTAAAATTTGTATTTTTTGAGTAATATTTGAATGTTTTTATATTTTTAGAGTATATTATATTATTTTTGTATTTTTTATGAATAAGAAATGTACAATCAATATGAAAATGAAATTATGTACAAGTAGAGAGGAACATACTAATCGATGAGTCTCATAAGAGACTCATTATCAAGGTGTCATATATCAAATAAAGGAAGAGTGACCACACATATTGTGCAAAGAGGTATCTAAAGTATGTGAATTAGATGTACTGAGTAATCTATAACTTAAAATCCCTATGGATTGGGGCTATGAATTTGTGGAGCTAAATGAATAGGCATGTGAATTGTGGGGTTCATGGGAACCCATATGGTAGAATAAGCTATGACTGGCATGGGTGATCTATGTTATAACACTAATTTGGACGGTAATGGGGTAGAGAGAGGCTCTCTAGAATCCAAAACATGACTCTGACATAGGGTTCTCTCTAATAAATGTTTCTATGGGAGAGTATGTTTACATGGTAATGCTATATGAGTAGACCTCACTTGCATTGGTGACACAATTGATATCTGAGGTGTGGTAATGGATGGAACTATTACTTGTGATTTCTATGTAGATGGATATGGAATAGGTAAAGTATAATCATATGGTAAGACCTCAATCATAACCACCTAATTAGCATGTATATACTTAAGACATCTATGTACGATTGATGGAATGCCTCGAAGCTACTATATCCAATCTAATAACACATCAAATGTGCTAGTACTAGGTAAAATTAAGAATCTAGTGGCCACATGTGTAGGACCAACTTATAATGGAAGTACAATCTCCCTAATGAAGCTCTAGATGGCCACTAAAACCATGAATATCTATGTATGTCAGAGAAATGTCTTGCTTTGAATAACCCAAGTGCTATAGAAGTTTAATAGTACACATTGATGTTTGACCCATTGTCTACGATGACACTCTGAATAGGATGATGATCAATGTAAGCTCATACAAAGAATGCATATAAATTTGAGTCATCATCGACAATCTCCTACTATGAAAAAGTGATGAGAAGTCTAGTTAAAATTGTAGTATGCAACACACCAATGATATTATTTAGAGGGTGTGTGTCCATAATATGAGTATGATAGGATGTTGGTGGTGGATGTACCTGATAAGTATAATGAATACTTTAAGTCCATGTTGTCTCATTATCCATATGATTTGTTAAAGGATCAAAAAATATTTTCATTGCTTTCATTTCCATTGGTTGTGCTTTGGATGCCTATGTAGGATGCTCACATCAATGACATTAACATCTATCAAATATTGTATCTTATGTTGTAAGTTGATGCATTTATTTTGAGTATGGTTGGGGGCCCTATGATAATTATGAAATGAATTGGAATCATAATTTTTTGGAAGATTTGTAGTCATATTAACCTCTTTGATGAGGAGAGATATGATTTTGCATTCCAAGAGTTTTTAGAGAACATATGTTGGCAATTCAGGAAGATTCATAAAACGTCTCTTTGGAGGAGTTGATAAAACCATGAGAGAAATTAGCTCTAAGGTTGCATTAATTGTTATCTTTGCCTCATTATTGTTTTTAATGGGCCTCACCTTATATGGGGGCTTATGGGATCTCTTATTATTTGAATCTAATCTAGTTTTTTGCTTTAACTTGCCCATGGAGAGAAGCTTGACTTTTGTTCTTTCACTATATTGCATAAATTTGTGAAGATGGAAACTTTTTGAATAATATAGCTTCATGAAATTCCAGTAATAGACTCTTCTTGAATATAACCTGGATTTCTCTATCTACCATGGGGTTAGTCATCTTTGCTAATAAAGTTTTATATCACAAGACAGATTCAGCTATTGGCTCATTATATTTTTGCTTTAGTTGAGCAACTTGAGCATAAGAAACCTTATCACTGATGTTGACCAAAAAATGTGCCAAAAAAATATATGCTAGTGGATTAAATGTTGTAATGGACTGATTAGGAAGATCATAGAACCATTATATTGTATAGTCTTTCAAATTGTGAGGGAATAACTTAGTCAGGTGCCAATCATTGGACACGTAGCCCAAACATGTTATGTGAAAAGTGTGTAGATGATGATTTGGATCACCCTTACCATCATAAAAAGTAAGCTTGGGTGCCACAAATCTAGATGGTCAAGGAGTTGTTTCTATATGGTGTGCCAAAGGTGTATGTAGGAAAACATGAGACTCCAAGTCATGAGATGGTCTAGTAGTATCTTGTTAAATATTTAACACCATGGACTGCAAAGAATGGATATCTTGTTAAGGGATTGTACATATAAAAAGGAAGGATGTGTACTATCCATAAGAGGTGTTACCACTAGTGAGAGTTGGCTAGTTGTAGCAGGTTATTGTAGAATCTAGATTTCCCCCATAATAAGTGTAACAATATTAGCATCTGGGGGTTTAGAATATTGACCAAGTGATGTGTTCTTTATCTCCAATATAGAGTTTAAAATATAGGCATTATCATAGGGATGTTCTTGAATTCCATCTTTGAAAATTTTTAAGACCTCGTCTCCATTAATTATAATATTGTCATCATGAAGGAGGGGGGGGAGTATGTCTTGATTCCCATGTTGTGTATCATCAAGATCTTGATTGTATTGCTCATGTTCCAATATATTATCATTAAATTCCACATAATTAGGATGTGAAGGATCAATTAGGGGTTTGTAAATGGTCCTTTATCCATGGTATAATCTCAAATAGAAGGAATTTGGGTATGCTCAATAGGGTTTCCTAGCACAACAAATGGAAATAGGAAAAATAAGTATACAAATCCAAGGAGAATCTAGAGCTAGGGTTTTGGATTCTATTCAAAGTAATTTTGGTTCACCAAATAATTTAACTATTAAGAGATTTATGGAATGTAAAACCCTAAGTTGTTAAAGTGTTGGAATAATAAATCAGGGAATAAATATAGCAATATCAACATCTACTAATTTATATAACAATTGATTTATCTAATTATTCTATAAAAATCAATGAACTAGAAAAGGTGTACTTAGCTGAAAAATTAGCTAAGACAGACAAGTGGAAGGCTAGAAACTAGTGTATAAATAGTAAAGGTATCGCTAACATAAAACATGTGTCAAAAGCCCTCTTGGATAGTAATGCAGCCTTTGGTCAATAGTGCATCACACTAATGTCCTCTATGCCACACTAATGTCCCTGTGTAGCAAAGATAGTGAGTTTATAGGTGGACATTCACTTGGTTATAAAGGGCTTGTGATTGTGTGACCAAATGTTGGATCATTATTCATTCCCTCTTTTGACTGATTTCAATGTGAAACCCTAAACCCCCTATGTTTATTAGGGTATTTAAGGAGCACATGTAGAAACAAAGTGGTGTTAGTAGGGTAGGTTGTATGTGACCTCAACACCCCATGTGTTGAGATTTTTCTACATACCAATACTTCAAAATGGGATCAAGCCTAATGTAGTTATCTTAATCTAAGTGTTGGTGCAAGTGAAAGTGAATCCTAGTATGAGTGTTAGTTTGAATGCTTTGAGTGTGACTAAAGACTGAAAATTTGAGTAATCTAAGCTCTGATCTACTATATATGGGTGTATGCAGATGTAGGGTAGAATAAGGATCAATGACCTTGATATTTATAATTATTTATAAGTTTGTTTATGAGTATTTGTATCTGATTCTCATTTATCAAATAAATGAATGAAATTAGTCTATATATAGCATTATGGTGTTTTTTGAGACATGAAACAGGTCTAGGCCAACCCTAAGGTGATTTGATAAATGGAAATATATCCATTGGGGGTGAAAAGATTAAAGGGACATTAATGTCCAAGTGGTAAGTGTTGACCAAATTTAGCTAAGACAGACAAGTGGAAGGCTAGAAACTAGTGTATAAATAGTAAAGGTATAGCTAATATAAAACATGTGTCAAAAGCCCTCTTAGATAGTAATGCAGTCCTTTGGTCAATAGTGCATCACACTAATGTCCTCTATGCCACACTAATGTCCCTGTGTAGCAAAGATAGTGAGTTTTTAGGTGGACATTCACTTGGTTATAAAGGGCTTGTGATTGTGTGACCAAATGTTGGATCATTATTCATTCCCTATTTTGACTGATTTCAATGTGAAACCCTAAACCCCCTATGTTTATTAGGGTATTTGAGGAGCACAAGTAGAAACAAAGTGGTGTTAGTAGGTTAGGTTGTACGTGACCTCAACACACCATGTGTTGAGATTTTCCTACATACCAATACTTCAAAATGGGATCAAGCCCAATGTAGTTATCTTAATCTAAGTGTTGGTGCAAGTGAAAGTGAATCCTAGTATGAGTGTTAGTTTGAATTCTTTGAGTGTGACTAAAGACTAAAAATTTGAGTAATCTAAGCTCTGATCTACTATATATGGGTATATGCAGATGTAGGGTAGAATAAGGATCAATGACCTTGATTTTTATAATTATTTATAAGTTTGTTTATGAGTATTTGTATCTGATTCCCATTTATCAAATAAATGAATGAAATTGGTCTATATATAGCATTATGGTGTTTTTCGAGACATGAAATAGGTCTAGGCCAACCTTAAGGTGATTTGATAAATGGAAATATATCCATTGGGGGTGAAAAGAGTAAAGGGACATTAATGTCCAAGTGGTAAGTGTTGACCAAATTTGGTTTACATACCAAAAATGTGCCTATTCCAAGAGTCCAAAAGCCAAGAAGGATCCTGATTGAAAGAGTGACCCAATGTCACAAGCAGCAAATAGACCTCAAGTGGAGACTATATAAATTTTGTAAATCTTTTGAAACACTTTAAGCAATCTCAAAGTGTGATCTAATTAATCTTTAAGGGATAAGTCTATAATTACAGATGAAGGGTCCAAGAAAGTTTTATGGTGTCCAAAGCATTCAAAAACATAAATCGGGTTGCATAAGCCTTAGAAGATCATCAAAACCTTGAAATATTGAGCAAAAATAGACTGTGCAAGTTTAAAGAAATAGACCATCACCAGGACGTCATCCAGAAAAAGAATAGATTAGTTCACTTGTGCATTTAATAAATGCACCTTAGGAACTCTTGCAAGCTAAATATTTATAGTGCCATGAATTCCCTTATGCCAATAACATATTATACAAATTTCATATCCAGACGATCTTTCTACTTCAAGATCTAAGTGTTCAAAGATAGGCTTGCAGAATGAGATGTTCGTGCAAGTATCAAGTTTAAGATCCATAAAGTGACCATTTGAGTTCAAAAGAGCCTTAAAAGGTTTAACATTAATCAAGATCTAAATATTTGTGTGAGATCACATACTAATAACATTGATCTAATAGTTTTCACTTAGGTTAAACAAGTCAAAAGGTACCTGGGTTAAAAGCCCTTAAAAGCTACAAGTTGGACATGATCTAATAGTGTGGGTTCATCGAACTGAAATCTAAAGGTGCATGTTTACTGACAAAAAGGTAGGTCTAAGATAGATAAATGGTCTATATTCATTCATACCAATGATCTGATGATGCACAAGACCTGACAGGAAAGTGGGCCCAATGAGATCTATGGTGTGCATGAGCTCGTATATTTAGATTGATGATGAGCAATCAAGTCAACATGTCAAAGGTCTTGGCTGACATGAAATCAATAGACCACATGCACTTGTACATACAAATATAATGCTACATAAGGATTCAAATAATTTAGTATAGTTTATGGGACCAATAAAAATAAAGCAATTGGGCACCATGTAAATGGTCTGAGTTGGCAATTGACAACTAATAAACAAAGGGCAAATCTAAAGAGCTTACATTGAAGGTTTATGAACCAATTTTCAACTCAGACAAAAAAAATCTTAAATATCCATATCACCATTATAACTCAATCAAAAATAGACATTATCACATAGACGAGATGGTTAAGGACAAAGCTCCATCACTATTGAAGTTTAAATAGGACCTCTGATCGATAACTTGGACTTTGTCGACCCTGTTGCAAGAGTCATTCCATTGACATTTTCATTAATTTTAGATGGAGATTCCTCATCAGCTCTTACAAGTTTTAAATTCAGAACATGTCTCTTATGACGTGATATAGAGATCGAAGATGGACCAGTGATTGTAAAGCAAGGTCATATAGTTTACATGTTTTCATGGATATTGTGACTATGTGAAAACTAATAGTTATATTGGTTTTCACCTATAATAGACCTGTGTTCAATATTAGATCAAATACAAACATAAATGTGATCATGGAGAGGCATCTCACCTATCATCAGGGTCACATTTTCAATAAATAGGTACAAATGACCACCCAAAGTAGATGTGGCATAATTCTATCAATTTTACGACATGGTCCTCGTCAGTAGATCAAATAGATAATGACATGGAGTTATAAGAAGAAGACCTGGTGGTTAGATAAAGATAATGGGCATTTAATTATTTTTACATAATTTATTCCTTATTGATAAGGTCATGAGTTAACATCCTCAAACTTGTGCTAATATATCACAGCTCCCTCTCTCTCTCTTCCCTTTTTCTATAAATGTTCCATTTTTTACCATATTGTGGCTCTCTCTTAAAGTTTTTAGAAAGAAATCTCTATCAATTTTTATAGAAATAGACTCTTATGTTTTGGCTTGCTTAGGCTATGCCAAATTTTGTATTGTAACACTTTTTGATGCAATAAAGACTGAATTCCATCATTTTGCAAGCTAGATTGAAGTGTGTTATATGAATTCATGTATTGTATTTAAGTGAATGTATGTTATTTGTCCATGTATGAGTTTACTCACCTTCATAAATAGCTTGGTAGTTCCCACAAGTCATTATAAGTGCAATTTAGTTTGTTGTTTAGCTTGAAAGTGGATATCTCCCCTCTCATTCTACTTTAATAATTGATTCATGCCTTATTGTGAAGTACTCATGTAGGACTGATCTTCTTTGGTCTTGAATGTGTCTCATAGTGTGTCTAGTGCAAAGTATAAGTTTTCCAATTATTGGTGTATCAACTTATTTTCATGCTTTCATATATTTTTCTATCCCTCTATCTATTTTCCAAGCAAGTGCTAGATTAGGTCTAGTTTAGGTGATATATCCAGAAGGAAGCCAGCCTTCTCCAGAGGTCTGATCCATTATTAGGATACCCATAGCCTAGGATTAGTCCCATATTGGAGTACATTTGAGTAAGAAGATCTGAACAATCCTCTTACTCATCTAGGGTGCAAATCTAGAATGCCAACAGTAATAATGTGTGAAAAGGGACTTGGGTGCCTAAGTGAAGGCTCAGTGCTAATTTTAGTATATATGGGGATGGGTTAGACTTGCACAAAAGCTATAAAATGATCAAGAGTGGCCCTAAGATAGGTCTAAATCTAAGTTAAGGATAAGGTGATCTTAAGTGACACTTATTACACTCAAATGACATTTTAGATTACTACACCTGTATAAAATACTTGATGAAATAAGATGTGACCACCTGGATGCTTCTAGGTTTTTATTCACCTTTGCTCTAGTGTATTCAAATCTGGTTCATGGAATGTTATTCCCCATGAATTTGTAAAACCCTAGTTCTTCATCTTCATCATGAACTTGGGGGAAAATGGGTTAATGGGCACACATGGTCAAGCTAATGCCAAATATCCCTCTATCAATAAGTGTTGTCTACATAGCCAATACTTTGAAGATGGCCTCAAATTGATGTAGTTGTCCCCTACATGTTGGCTTGTGTTTTAATCATGCAATATGTGCAAAACAAGTACAATAATGACCTAGCTTGTAACTTGGAAAATATATATCTTGGACTGCTCCTTTAGTACTTCAGAACTGTGTATATGTTGTCGCTATGACTGATATGGAAATAGGAAAAAATATGGAAAATTTTCTCACTTGAGTGCTTGATTAAATTCAATTTATAAGTATCCTAGTGAGTAGGGAACAAATTTCTAGATGAATAATGAATGACGGTTGATCTTATATTTATATCAATCTTTTTGGACAAGTAACTCATTATATCATTAGGAATATTTACAATCAATATTTTCACAAATCTTAATTAAGTTTGTCAAAAACGAAATAAAATAAAAATGCTTAAGCCTAAGACCTTGTGAGCATACAAAGATTAGCTAATAGTACATAAGATTTAAATCAAAAGCATGTAAACCTTCATTAGAAATGTCTTTGTATATGATTCAACATAGATGTAATGTCAAATGATATTTATCAATGACAATTTGTGTTGACATCTTCATTGAAGCTATGGACTAGTTGAATTTGATGATGAATTTGAAAATATGATGCACAAGGGGACTAAATAAATTGTTAACACTTTGTTGTATATCTTGAGCATGTTTAATTACAATGCAAAGAGGTCTATTTATAATGACCTAAGATCAATGAGAACCCTTCATCTTAAAATCAAGATGAACATTTACAAAAGAGTTCTTAATAGTGCACATGGATCACTAATGTGAGCTTTTCAACTTACTCAAGATGAAAGATAGAGGATAATCTTTTAAAATATCAAATAAGGATTAATATAAGCCCTTCATCTTGTTTCTAAAATTAAGGGGGAAGAATTTTTTTTCTAAGATCTTTGTGAGAGTCTATTTATACCCTTCATCTTGTTTCCAATATGAAGGGAGGATAATCATTTCCAAGATGAAGGGTTGAGAATGCTCTTAAAATATTCCACAAGATTCATCAAGGGCCCTTCATCTTATTCTCCAAGATTAAGGGTTGAGAATATAATTTGTATATTAATTCACTTTATCAAAATTAATTAGCTCATAAAAGCATATTCTATAGGATCTCAAGATTCTTTCTTGAATGAAGATGCCCCTTGGAGGGAAAAGAATAATTAATTAAATGAGTGAATTATAATTCTTTTTGTAACATAAATATAATTAGAAGAATGATTTAGAGAAGAGGTAATTAATTACATTAATTGATTAACGAAGGGGAATTAATAATTTGATCAGAATATATAAATTAGTCTATGGAGTTCCCTAAGTGCTAATTTAGATTATCTTGTATTCAAATAGTGAAGCAGAGTTCCATCATAGCCCCTATGATAAAATGTGTTGCCAATTATGGTGTAAAGGGAAGTATTTTGGATAATGGATTTTTTTAGTTACAAAATAAATCAGGTGGTAGTATTTGATTGTGAAGATAGGAATAAATGTTGATGTACCAAGGGGAATTGGGATCTGTAATGATATATATAATCTCAGTATCTAAACCATCATACGTTGAAACAAGAAGATTTTTAATGAGAAACTAATACTCTTTGGCATAAGGGTAAAGTTCAATTAAGGAGCTAATGGTATTCATAACATCAACGAACTTGTTATTGGCTCTAGGAATTTGTTTGAACTAAATGGCTTCAAATTTAAGTTTGAGAGCATCCACCATACCTTTGTAAGGCACAATATTTTCACCCTTTGTTTGATATTGATTAGTGGCTTGATTGATAATGATCTATGAATCACCATATACTTGCAAATGTTGAATACTCCATTATATTACAAGATGAAATCCAGCAAGCAAAGCATTGTATTTAGCTATATTATTCATGCATGGAAATCTAATGCAAAAAGCCTTAGGAATAAGATTTCCCTATGGCATGATGAATAATATTCATGCTCCTGAACCATGGAATATGAAAGAGCCATCAAAATAGAGCTTCCATTCTTTGTCTTTACTTAGAATCATCATAGACTAATTAGGTAAGTGCACTATAATAGGAGTAGAATCTCAGAGAGGTGTTTCGACCAATTGATCAGCTAATACTTATCCTTTGGTATCCTTTTGACGTGTGTACTCAATATCAAACTCACTAAGTAACATGACCCATTTATCCATTCGATTAGTTAGAGCTGATTTTTCTAATAGACATTTAAAATGATCCACTTTGGCAATCAACATAGTCTTATTATTCACCATATAATGTCTAAGCTTATAAGAAGTGAAAATTAATGCAAGACATGCTTTTTATATTGTGTATAGTTTTGTCTGTAAGAGACTAATGTATGGTTCAGATAATTAACAACTCTTTCTTTTCCTTGATCATCATGTTGATCTAGGAGCACCCCTAAGGCACTGGCAGTAGCAGATATGTACAATAACAAAGGCTTCCCTGAATATGGTGGAACAAGTACTAGAGGATTTTCTAAGTATTGCTTAAGTTTCTCAAAATATTCTTGGAATTCAACATTCCATTGAAAATTAATGCCCTTCTTTAAAATATTAGTAAATTGATGACATTGATCAAAAAATTGGGAAATGAAGTGCCTAATAGCCTTGATCTTACCTTTTAGGTTGTGATGTTGCTTCAAATT
Organism: Torreya grandis; assembly: GCA_037957365.1. NCBI lineage: Eukaryota > Viridiplantae > Streptophyta > Pinopsida > Cupressales > Taxaceae > Torreya > Torreya grandis. The sequence continues at coordinate 937,710 of JARHVA010003789.1, forward strand.
GGAAGGAGGTGATATTTAGTAATAGCTTGAACTTTGGATGGATCAAATTCAATGCCCTTATGAGAGATAATGAAGCCTAACAATTTTCCCAATGTGACCCCAAAAACACACTTCTTAGGGTCCAGACACACTTTATACTCATGAAGTCTTTCAAATATTCTTTGCAGTACTTTTGAATGTTCTGCACAAGTTTTAGATTTACTTAGAATATCATTAACCTAGTCTTCAATAATATCATGCATGAGATCATGAAATATAACATTCATTGCTCATTGATATGTGGCTTTAACATTTTTCAAGTTGATTAGCATGAATTGAGAATAAAATGTGCCCCAAGGGTTGTAAGTTTTATCTTGGCTTGATCTTCTAGAGTGATTTTAATATGATTATAGTCAAGAAGATGTCTATAAGAGATAACATCTCATAACCTACTATAGCATCCATAATTATATATATATTAGACAATGGAAAATCATCATTGGGACAAGTTTTGTTAAGATTTCAAAAGCCTATGTAGATTTGGATGATGATTGGTTTCTTACTAAATAGAACAATGTTAGAAATCTAATCTACATAGGGAATAGGTTTGATAAAACGTATTGCAATCAATTTTTAAAAATCAACTTTAACCAGGAGAATAATCCATGGATACATCTTTCTCAATTTCTGTTTAATAGGTTTAGCATCTGGATGTATAATGTTGGCCCCAAAATTTTGGCTAAGTGTTTTGACATTTTGGCATGGAACCAATAAGGCACAAAATGATTATATCTAAAAAGTGTATGGAACAGAACTCAATTCATATAGAAACACTATGGCACAGAACTTGTAGGGCATGTAAAGACAAAAGTGTGAAAGCACCAGCATGACAGGACCCAGTTTAAGGACAATTAGTCATGAGTAACTTGAGATCATAAGACTTGAAATAAAAAGTAGAAGACTTGGGGAGCACATGGGAAGTGAGATGGTTAAGGATCAATTTTTGAGGGTCACCCAAATGTTATCCATCAGAGTTTTGTATTGGCCCATGAGGAAATAAACACATGGTAACAAAGATCTAGCATAGAGTGAGTATATAGGGGGCACAAAGGCTTGGGTCCTTAGGAGAGGTTAGTTGATAGAGTGCCACAAATCTTAGTTTATAGAGAGTTCATTGGTCAATTACTACTATCATTATTTTTTTAAATACTTGGTCAGGGATAAACAAGTATAAATACCCATGTTGTAAAGCACTGTGATAATGAATTCTTCTTGATAATAATTTGTTGAAGCTTAAAATATGATTTGCATATATTATAACCATTCATGTGTTCATAATCAGTTAAATGGATAGTTGTGTATCTATGATAGGATGAGTTGAGCATATGATTATTGGAACTTAATATGAAACCTATTCAACTAATTTCTTTTTCTAACTAACAATCTCAGAACTCTATGGCACTCATTTGTGTGATTATGGTGGCTGAACACAATAATACTAGGATTAAAGTATTTTATCTTTTTCTTTGTGTAATGTATATTTAAATATATGTTTAACTTAAGGAATATACCTAAGATAATGTTACTGTGCAACATAACCTACGGGAATCGGTCTCTAGTTGAGTGCTTTGGGTGAGCACACAAAACATAGTCTTGCATGAAAGGGTTAGTGTACTAACTCGTTGGGATACATTTTAGTGCTAAAGCTCTAATAAGAATAAAAACCCCAACATGTTTGTTCCATTGTTGGGACCCATAACACTTGTTGCACAGTCATGGAATATGTTTGAGTGTATCACCCTTGAGACTATTGAACAATGGATTACTAGAGTTGAAGATAATTTTGTGATTCCCAACCATGAACCAAGAATTTTTACATGATAGAGGGTAGAGAAAAATTTGTGCATTGTATGAAACTTTCTTTGTTGAGATCCTGGTTCATTTACACACTTGGCTATATGTGTATGCTCAAGGATGATCATGAAACCTTGGGAGAAGATGATCTTAGACATTAGAATGACAAAGAGCTTTAGCACAACTTGGAACTCCATGGATGTGAGCTATTAAGATTTGGTGGAGAGGATTTTTGAACAACTACATTATGGAGTACACTATAACTACCTATTCATATCCTAAAGAAGCTAAGTTTCAATTCCTTAGAGAATCGCATGGTCGTTACATTAGACATTTCTATGTAGAAATCAAGAAGTTGTTTATTGATTATGGACTTGAGACTATGTTGAGGGAGATATAAATCCATTGTTACTGGAAGGGGAGTAAAGAAGATTTGGTAAAAGATTGTGGGTTCAGAAAGGTAGTTAGTCAACATGCATTATGGAAGTGGAAATATGATGAAGCTCGATAGAGCATTACAATAATAAGTGATGCAGGAAGAGACTAGGAGAACTTAAGAAGTGTTATTAGGATCTGTAGGGAATCAAAACACACAAAGAGGACCCCCATCACTTTCAAACCATACCCCATGCAACTTTTATCATATGAAGGCAAAATGAGTCAGATGGTAGAAACTAAAGAACTGAGTCTGAACCAACTAAGCTCCCCAACCATAGTGCATGCTCATGCTTTTGACTCAGATGACATACGTATACATAATTTGGATACAAGTAGCATGGAATCAAAGACTGAGCCCATAAGGTATATTGACGTGAAGCCATTTACAACTCATATGGACTTGACACTTTCTTTCCCTCTTCAAGGGAATTACATGGCTCAGTTTGGAATGCCTAGCATTTAGTGTGGATAAAAAATAGGCCCAAATGTGACTAATCAACTAGATACCACACCCGATGACATGGGCATTACTATTGGAGGTATTAGAGGTAGACTGGGAGGTGGCACAAGAGGAGGTGGATGACTTTCCCATCATGGGATAGGATCTAGAGGTCCTCAACAACCACCAGTTCAAGCTCTTTAGTTGTTAATAATATACTATGAAATGACACTTCACTTACCTAAATATTGAGGCATAGATAATGTTACAAAACACATCCATAAATACAAACTTATTTAGAGGGCATGGGGCATCACCTCTTTTGAGCGAAGAGCCACATAGTTTGTGACTACACTTTTGGAGTGATCACACAAATGGTATAGAAAATTTGACTCTCAACAAGTGATTATTGACTATGATCAACTTAAAATGGCATTTCTTTAGGAGTTTGACATTCTTGAATTTGAATAAAGTATAGCTGCACTGAAGGACATAAACTAGGAACTTAATGAAAGTGTATGAGAGTATAATGCTAGTTTTAAAACACTATTGCCAAAGCTATCATTTGAAATCAATGCTACTCAATATACACAATGGTTCATGGGAGGGTTATTACTTCCATTTCGATGAACATTATCTCAAAAGACCTTCACTAGCCCACATGAGCCTTTGAAAGTTGCCCTCCATGCTGAAGTAGTTGGTAATATTGATATTGGGATCAATCCTTTCATGAAATCCCAAATATCTTTAATGGTATCACAACTTGAAAAACTAACTGCAAATAATTCGCATGACACTCAGTGGTTTTTGGTGTATAAATTGTGAGTTTGAAGAACATACCTAAGCAACTGCCCATGCAAGAACATCCATGCTATATAGAAGCAGTCATGTGAAATCTACCTTGAGGACCATGATGTAAATTCTTGTCCTCTTTTACAATGAGATACACATTCGAAGGTGTTTGATTATTTTAAAACAATGATGCTTACACCCATGACACTAATGATTGTTGACTACTTATTGACTTTCATGAAGCATGCATGTGTGGTACATGCCAAATCTCGATGGTCAAAAATAAAGATAATGATAGCTATCATGGTCACAGTAGAGGATGAGGACAAGGAAGTGATCATTTCCCACCAAAAATATGTTACAAGTATGGATCCTTAGACCACTATCAAAGAGATTATCTATTTTACCCTACATGTGCTTTTTATAAAAAGGACCATCAGCTAGAGGAGTGTCCTAACTTGTACATAACCACATTGGTGCATGTTTTCAACCACCCCAACAACTCAATAAGTGAATATCACTATGCACAATGGAGGACAATCTCAATCCACATCCACTCATATTGAGAAGGCACAGTGTGAGGAGCCTCAGGTGAGGAAGTATTCTAATGCCTAATAATAGAAGGATGTGCTCTAGGACACTATGACATTGGTGCAAGATCTCCAAAGAGAAATTCAATTTCTCAAGGACAAAGAGGCAACACAATGTGTTGATATGCAAATGATAATAGAGCCTCAAAATGGGGTGCACGATAACTTCTAAAAGCTTTGTAAGTGTATGTTGGATGAAGACATTAATCCAAAACTAAGCATTTGGCTTAAGAATTAGATACAAGTGCCAATTGATGCTCAACCTCTAGTGACTAGTGACTCAATAGATCAAGGATCATTGATGGAATCATGTTTGATGGTAAGATACCCCTATTCCTCCTATACCTCTAGAAGATAAAGAGATATTAGTGAATGTTGCCATTAACGGTTCGGTAATTCAAGACATCCTCATTGACATTGGAGCTAAATTAAACAACCTCATGAAGGAAACATGGCACAAAAGGGCTATTCTAACATTACAACCTTCATTACATGTACTATTTATGGCCAATAAAACTTGTGCTCTAGCAATTGGATTCCTCAAGAATGCAATGGTTGATATACTTAGAGTACCCTTTAAAGTTGAGTTTGAGGTTCTTGAGTTAGCATAGGTTGATGACTTCCTAGCTCTATTGGGGAGACCTTGGTGTTATGAAAATAATGAAGCTTTAAGTTTTAAAAATTGTTACATTAATTTTGAGAATGCTAACCAATGCATTGTTATTCCTCTCAATCAAACACATGATCCCCCATATGTCAAACTTGTTAATGTGGAAGAAGATATAAACCACATATATAATGTCATTGTTATATATGATGATCAATATGATCTTACTTTTGATGGCATCCTTCAATGGATGGACAATCAATCCCTTTCTGACACTACAAGCAATGCTTGTATTTGTTGGGTGCATAGTGATTACAACCTTAATGGAAGAGTGTCTAGTGCCATATGAAGTTGGGAGACTGTTCTACACTAGCTTCATAAACATCAAAGATTCATTCACCTTAGTACTAGATAAGTCATGAGGGGACCAATGAGAGATGCACCTTTAGAGAGACTCGATGAGGCTTCACACTTTTATGGATAAATGGAAGTTCACAACTTTATCCAGTGTCTTGAGGAATTTTATCACACTAACACTAATCATATTTGATCCTTGGTTCACCTCTTTGATGGTAAAACTATAAGATGGTGGTGAACCCATCATGAGAGACTCCTCCAATGAGACCAAGTACACTCTACCTTGCATAACCGGTTCCATCACAATAACAAAGTCAGGGGAACAATCAGTTATAGTGGATTACTAGCACCTAAACCCCATAGAGAAGCCTGTGAGATAATATAGAGAGATGAAAATCCATACTTACTAGAGTACTTGTGGGTGCATGTATTATATGAAACTTTATGCACCTGGGCATAGGCATGGTATTTTCATGAAGAATGACACATGGGTAGCCAATTTTGGCATCTCTTGAAGGAGAACATGAAATCAACACTATGTTATTCCTCACCAAGGATGGATTTTATGCCTCGCTCTCCAATCCATGCATAAAGTAATTGTTGATGACCGAATTCCTATTGAATATCATCTAAGAAATATCCATCATGTTCTTGAAGAAGGTATAATTATCTTCAATGAACTAATGGCACAATCTATTTCCATGCCAGAACTAGTCCTTAACCAGGACAGGTGTGAAGAGATATGTCTAGGGAAACAAAAGCTAGTGTTTCAAGTGAAAGAAGATAAAGGATCTAATCCACTTGACCCTTTGTAAAACCATTTGGATGTCCTTATGGACTATAACACATGAGTTATTCATGATATTGCTACTGATACAAACGAGCCCTACTCTGATCCAATTCAAACTGTTTAGCACAATATTGACATGGAACAAGAATAAAAAATTGCTATTGTACATAATTATTGGATTGATACTAAAATTTCAAAGATATTCAAGTTATTAAAGGAATATCAGGATGTCTTTCCAAGAAGCTAAAACAAGATGAAAGGAGTTTATATATCCTTATGAAAGATGCATATCAAACTAGTTGATGGTGCTTGACCAATTAGAAAAAGGCCATATAAGATGAATCCTAATCTACGAGTGTGCATCAAAGAATAAATTGACAGTATGTTATGCACTAGATTAATCACCCCCATTGATGAATTTGAATGGGTTAGTTACATGGTGATTAATATAAATAAATATGGATGCATCTGAATTTGCATTGATTATCAAGTACTTAATGCATCTTGTGTCACTATCCTTTCCCAACACCATTCATAGAGGAAATACTTGAAGGTATTGTAGGATGTGAGATATATACTTTCACAGATGGATTTTTGGTATACCATCAAGTCCAAATTATTGAGGAGGACCAACAAAATATGATGTTTGTTATTGAATGGGGATCTTTCATGTATACTATTATACCTTTTGGGTTAAAGAATTCACCAGTTGTGTTCTCACAAATAGCAGTTGAAGCCTTTATGGATTTCATCCATAAGTTCATTCAGGTCTACGTGGATGATTGGATAGTTTATGAAATGCTCAAGGACCATTTCTCTAACCTAAGGTTCATGTTTGAGCATTATCGAGTCTTACAAATATCACTAAACTTAAAAAAGTGTATATTTGCTACACCTTTTGATGTGCTCCTAGGACACATTATTTATAAAGATGGGCTTTTATTAGACCCAACAAAGGTATCCATTATTCTTCGACTCCCAGTGCCCAAGTCTCAATATGAGGTCCATGCCTTTCTTGGACATACATATTACTATATAAAACTCATCTGATGATATGCAAAGATTATCATGCCCCTAGAAGAACTTCTAAAGCATAACGAACACTTCATATGGACTTGTTCCTATCAAGAAGCACTTATGACTTTAAAGTACAAGCTAGTGACCGCTCGAATCCTCTAGTTCCATGATTGGATGAGACAATTTCACGTCCATGTATTTAATGTATTTGGAATGGAAGTTGGTACAATTCTTGCACAACTAGGGGAAGGTCACCTTGATCATCCAATCTACTTTGCTAGTAAAAAACTCAACCCAGTTGAGAGAAATTACACCACTACAGAGCATGAAGCATTGTCGATGGTCTATGCTCTATAAAAATTCTGACAATACTTATTGGTAACACCCTTTGTATTTTATATATATCATGAGGCCTTGAAGTACTTAGTAAACAAACCTATGCTACATGGATGAATCTACCACTAGATAATATTATTCTAAGAGTTTCAATTTTTTATCATTATCAAACTCGAAAAAGCCAATTGTGGCCCTGACCATCTATCCCAAATTAAGTTAGAAGAGCCATTGTACTCTATTGAAGATAACTTACTTGATGTTCAAATCTTCTATGTTACTCTGTACCTGAGGAGCTGGAAGATATTGTCACTTTTTTAACCACTGGCTCAGTACCCAACTGTCTCACTCCTATAGTCAAGAAATAACTCACAATCTATGTCATACCTTTTAAACTCATAGGAGGGGATCTTTAAAATCTTGGTCATGACAAAGTTCTTCAACACTATGTTATGAAACATGAGCATTCCAGAGTACTTTAAAAATTTCATGAAGGTATTGCAGGAGGACACTATACTAGAAAGGCTACCATGCACAAAGTTCTACTAGTTGGATCATGGTGGCCTACTCTTTTTCAAGATGCTAAGTTATATGTTAGATAGTGTGACATATATCAGCACGTAGGGAAACCAAACCAATGATATTCCATGCCTCTAAAACCAATTCTCTCCCAAGAACCATTTGAGAAATGGGCCATTGATTTTGTTAGCCTCATCACTCCAACTGGATGATGAATAAGTTCATGGTATATCATCATCATGAATAACTATCTCACACACTAGGGTAAAGCTACACCTATAATATATTGTATTGTTACCACTACTACACACTTCAATTGGGAGGATATCATAAATTGGTTTGGATGTCCACTCAGTTTCACGAGTGATTGTGGAACCCATTTCCTAAATAAAACTATTTACATCTTACTGGATGAGTTCATGATTTCACACCACAAAATAATGCCATATCAACTTCAAGCCAATGGTACTAATAAGGCCTTCAACAAGATCCTAGGCACCACTCTAACAAAGATTTGTAATATTGGCTGAACTAGTGGGATGATAGGTTACATGTGGTATTATGGGCTTACCAAACAACTTAAAAGTGCCTGAACGAAAGCACCCCATTCAATTTAGTATATGGAAAAGAGGCATTCCTTCCAATTGAATTTTTTATACCATCTCTTTGTATTGCACATGTAGGATAATTGGATGAAGAGTCATCCTTGAAAGCACACCTAGATACTTTATTATAGCTTGATGAAGCTCATTTTCTCTCTCATTAGAGTCAAGTTATGGAAAACCACAAATAGAAAGAATGACATGACCACCACATAAAGAACAAAACATTTACCTTGGAAATGAAAGTCTTGTTATACGACTCCAAGTTCATGCACCATTATAGAAAACTTTGGATTCACTGGGATTGTCCTTTTGTCATTCATATAATTTGACCTACTGGAGCTTGTTGGTTTCAAAGGTTGGATAGCCAATTCCTTCTTGGGCATTATAATGGTAGCTGGCTCCAGTCGTATTTCACTTTTGTGTAATTCAAATTTTGTAAAACAATAAGGCTTATGCATTAGTTTAAGATTTCCTATTTTTCAATAAAAGTGTGGCCTTTTTTGCACGTAATATTTCTTTAATGTAATTGTCTTTAAGCTTTGTATTTTTTTTTTCATGGAAGACCACAACTCAATTTTAGTGTGGGGTAAGAGATATTGAGAGAAATCTAAATTCATGATTATAAGTAGGTGTGTAAGTTACCTAGGTACACAAACTACCTAGAAACATAAGGTATTTAAGGTGCACAAGTTATTAAAGGCACACAAGTCATCTAAGGCACACAAACTACATAAGCATAGGGTGTTCCCGCCAACTAGTTTGAAAATTTGAAAGACAATTATTTTCCACTCCACAAAAAGCATAGGACACAAACTATTTTCCAATTCAAATGAAGGCACAAGAAGGGATGTGACATTAATGCAAAAAATATAGTGATTTCAAGAAGTGTGCCAACAACATGACAAGACATAACCATTAAAAGTATTTATGGTAAGAAGGAATGGTCAAAGAATGGCAGTCATTAAAATTACATTAATGATGAGAAGTGATGGATGAGCTAAAAGAGGATAGTAAATGTGGACCACCCCCTCAAGCCTATAAATAGACAAAACTCATTTTTACATTTTACCTTTGTGTTCATTTGAGATTAACAGAGCCAAGAGTGAATAATACCAAAGTTGAGAGCAAATCAAGTTCATTTGATTCCACATCAAAATATACAAAGCATTTGGAATCTATATATAGGTATTACGAGTTTGTCTACACAATAAAAACATAGGGTAACTTCAGGACATGATCATGACAAGGAAAATTTGTAGGTTGTAGAGAAATTCCACCATTAGAGGATAGTTAAGCTCAAAAATCCAAAGTCAATAAAAATAATCATGTCAGGGGATCTGTAGCTCTACCAATTAGAGCACAATTGATTACTTTCTTATATGCAATTAAACACGGAATTATACCAGAATGATAAAGTAGCTAGAAACTTGAGACAGCAAAGAATTTGAGAGACAATACACACTCTTGTATTAAATACTACTAGAAGAAAATACAATAAGGAAGATGCCACTTCTTCCTCCACCTCAAAGGCTTGCCACACCTTAAGACCTTCTTCCCTCTCTCTCTTGCTCAACACAACAACTCTAAAGCCTGAGTTGCTATTCCTCCTTGAATGCTTCAGCTGATCTCCTTGACCTTACACCTGTAGATCTCCTTGACCTTGCTTGCTTCAATGCTTTTACTTTTCTTAGAATTAATTTATAATACATGCCTTATGGGTCTATAAATAAGATCCCATGCTTACAAAAATAGAATTCTAACTACTAAAATTAGACACACAGCCCGCGACTTAAATTAGCCCCTTAGCATGCAAACACTCGGTTCAACTAACTGACTGTTCGTCAACAGTAGTTCTGAAAATACACAGGTGACCGATGCTGGTCCCTGCTGATCTGGTGCTGCCGACGTTAGCCGACTTCCTGCCGTCGCCGGTCTCCTTCTCTACTGCACTTGACCGACGTCGGTCATACTGCCGACGCCGGTGGCTCTGGTTCTTCAGCATCCTTCCTTCTAGTGTCTGCAAACAGTTGAAGCTTTTAACTCCACACCACAACAATCTCCCACTTGGAGATAAATAGCTACAACTTGTACCTGTACCTGTACACCATCTATTTTGTTCCTTAGGCTCTATATCCCTCTTCAACGTCACTCTTGAAGACCAACCACCATGCAGACCTGTGATGCAATCCCTGTATCTTATGCCACAAGAATTTTGCTGCTTCCAAATTCTCCATGACATACTTCTGAACCAACTCTACCCTTAGCTCAGAAAACTCCCTGTATATGAAACCCTGCAATAAGTAACACAATACAGTAATAGGATAATGTAGCTAATATTATCCAACCTGGTAAAGATAAAATACAATGGTCAAACCTCCATTGTTCTACAACATAATCAAGACCATATACCATAACCTTCTGTCTCATGTATCCATCCACTCTCTTCTCTAAAATGGGAATCCATCCCTCTATCCAGTGCTTTCTTCCAGCTGACAACACTACCAACAAATACCTGTTTGGTTCTCCAAGGACTCACACTCCTCATCCATGCCAATCTCCCACTGTTTCTGGATTCTACCTGCATTGCTTCTTCCATCTTCCTAGTTCGTGACTATCAGTAAGCAATATAAAGAAGGTGAACAACGAATATGAGGTTCACATACCTTTCTTGACCTCCACATGGATGTTTGAGACTTAATAATTCACCCAACATCCGTTCCAGTGACCGATCTAGGCCATCTCCCAGTCTGCTCTCGACCAATGTCGGTTCCCTGCACTGATCTTGACTACCAACGTCGTTTCCCTGGCCGACGCCGGTGTCCCTCCTGCCGACGTCGGTCCTTGTGACTGACGTCGGACTTCTCCTGTCTGACCTACCGACCCTGTTGGTCTGCACATGACCGATGTCGGTATCTGGATGACTGACATCGGTGCCAAGCTACCGACATCGGTGTCTGTGTGTTCCTGTAAGTGATGAAATTTTCATCCACGAGCTCTTCTTGGATCAAACCTCTGTCCATGCTGCCCTGCTCAGACTTATTTAGCCCCTGTGACTGATCTCTGTCCTTCATCTCCTCCATAAACACCAAGGCTTCTTTGTTCCTGTCAAAGGCATCAAATTTCCTCTTTCTGCAATGAACTGTATCTGTGCACATACCTTTTGAATCAAGAACTTCCATTCCCTTCCTATTCTTGTGACCAAGCCTATTAGGCCACATCTTCAAATCTACACCAGAAGTGGAATCAGTAATACAAGTAGACAGATAAAGAGTATCTACTTTCTTACCTCTTGCTAGAACAAGTGCTCCCTTGGTAACCTTCCAAGAATCTGCTGTGAGGGTTATTGTGCATCCCTCATCTCCCAACCTTCTTACAAAAATCAGACTCTGCTTCAGAATCAGAACATGCATGACCTCTTTCAACGCCCACGTGTTGTCAATCTGCAATCTCAGCTGCACTTTCCCTTTGCCAACTATCTGATAAGGCGTACCATCCCCTAAATAAAGAACTCCAAAGTCTCCTTGTTCATACTCGTAGAACAAATCTCTGTTTGGGGATGCATGAAAAGATGAACCAGAATCTAAAATCCATGATCCTACCTGACTATCTGAAGAAAGTATGAGAGCATCCTGCATCACAATATTTGCATCCTTTGCTTCTCCCATACCTGCATGTTGATTCTCTTTATCTCTCAACCAACACTCCTTCTTTGTATGTCCTTTCTTTCCACAAAACCAGCAAGTAATACCTTTGGACTCGAATCTCCTTCCTGACCTTGATTTCCCTTGCTCAACCTTCTCCCTTTGCCTTTCCCTGCTTTCTGCACTTAGAGCATTCCCTGATGATTCACCTGTGCTTCTCCTACATATTTCCTCATTCAAGATCACACTCACAACATCATCAACTTTTAAGATTTTAGAAGCAGATGCAGAATTACTTACTGCCATAACCATACCATCCCAACTTTCAAGCAAAGAACATAAAATCAAGAGAGCCTTTACCTCATCATCAAAAACAATATTAACTGAAGCTAGTTGGTTTACCAAACCATGGAAATCACTAAGATGAGTATGTACTGATCCACCTTCCTGCATTTGCAAAGTAAATAGCTGCTTCATAAGATATACCTTATTAGAAGCCAAGGGCTTTTCGTATAGATTCGCCAAGGACTTTATCAACTCTTTCGTTGTCTTACACTGTGATAAGTTGGAAATCACAGATGATGCAAGGCTCAACCTTATGGAACCGAGAGCCTTCCGATCAAGAACGTTCCATTCTTCATCCTTCATATCTGTGGGCTTGCATGCAACCCCACCCAATGGTAAGTACAAATCCTTCTGATACAGATAGTCCTCAATCTGCATCCTCCAGTGTTGATAATTCTTGCCGTTAAACTTCTCCATTCGTAGCTTACTTTCTCTTGCCATTGCTGAACTCCCACTCAATCAGAAAACCCTGTGAATGACCTGTAATCAAAAACAATACCCTGCTTCCTGCAAACCGTAGCTCTGATACCACTTGTCATGGGATCTGTAGCTCTACCAATTAGAGCACAATTGATTACTTTCTTATATGCAATTAAACACAGAATTATACCAGAATGATAAAGTAGCTAGAAATTTGAGACAACAAAGAATTTGAGAGACAATACACACTCTTGTATTAAATACTACTAGAAGAAAATACAATAAGGAAGATGCCACTTCTTCCTCCACCTCAAAGGCTTGCCACACCTTAAGACCTTCTTCCCTCTCTCTCTTGCTCAACACAACAACTCTAAAGCCTGAGTTGCTATTCCTCCTTGAATGCTTCAGCTGATCTCCTTGACCTTACACCTGTAGATCTCCTTGACCTTGCTTGCTTCAATGCTTTTACTTTTCTTAGAATTAATTTATAATACATGCCTTATGGGTCTATAAATAAGATCCCATGCTTAAAAAAATAGAAGTCTAACTACTAAAATTAGACACACAGCCCGCGACTTAAATTAGCCCCTTAGCATGCAAACACTCGATTCAACTAATTGACTGTTCGTCAACAACAGTTCCAAAAATACACAGGTGACCGATGCCGGTCCCTGCTGGTCTGGTGCTGCCGACGTCGGCCGACTTCCTGCCATCGCCGGTCTCCTTCTCTACTGTACTTGACCGACGTCAGTCATACTGCCGACGCCGGTGGCTCTGGTTCTTTAGCATCCTTCCTTCTAGTGTCTGCAAACAGTTGAAGCTTTTAGCTCCACACCACAACAAATCATGTGTTGCTTTAGGAATGTTGGATGACCCCGCATCAACCTTTTGGCTCCTCAGAGGGTGATGTGGCCTAATTTAAAATCCCTAAAGATTGATCCATTACCTACAATACCATAGGAAGAGGAGGTACTTGGAGGAGACATGGTATTCATTAGAGAAGAGACATTAGAGGAACAAACACAACTAGTATGACATGACAAGCTAAGAAGACTCAATCATCTATACCCCTATCACTAATGATTAAGGAATTGAAGTAGCCTAAGATGGTGTTACATGTAGATAACTTGGTCTCTAAGGTACCCACTTACATGATTTTTTACTACAACCATCGTTAACCTGGGAACGAGGTTGAATTACAAAATGATTATAGATTCGAGCATCAGAACACCAAGAACCAATTGGTGTATGATCTTAATATTTTCAATACATTAGACATTGTAGGGTTATTCCAACTTTTCAATTTGCCTTACTTTGGAAAACCCATGGAGGACATCAAGTTTCTACTCTCACGTATCCATGAGGACTATCTCTATTTCATTTAGCATTGTATGAAGATCACACTTGAGAGGATAAGCAAGGTATCAGGATTGCAGTGTTTAGGGTTGGATGTGGCCAATGACATAAAAGACACTGATGAAGTTCAAAAAATAGCCATAGTGTTGATGTATCAAAAGCAGGGCCACACCCTGCTTATAAAGAACATGCAGGATCCTAACCTCTAGGTTATGGTGCAGATCATCATGACCAAGATCAATGGGACCAGTCATTGGAATGAGGTACACATAGCTCTCCTCTACATCACCCACCAATTCACTCAGGGTTTAAAATATAATTAGGCTATGTATTTTAGCTATAAAATTGTTTAGTATGTATAAAAGACCCATCATATACCTAACCATAGGTTTCCATGGGTGTATTTTTGTTTTTGATGGTTTTTGATGAGATTGGTGTACTAGATTACACCATTAGAGAAATAAAGTAGGCATACCTTCATGATAATAAGTCCCATGTTGAGTACTTTAAGGTATTCACATGCCTAGGGCATATCACCCCTTCATACAAAATAAAAATGAAGTATTGGTTCGATGGGATGAAAGAGGCATTCAAGAATGAATGGTACATCCTAAAAGATATACCCCCCTAAATTCTCAACAAGCATAATTCACTATGAAATAACACTTCTCTCTCATGCACATCAGATGGTCCCTTCTAAATAACTCTATGTATGGTTAAAGTTACCATATGCCTTTTCAGTGTGATACTTGATTGACTCTGTGAATGAGATCTATGACACACAACCTATTACCTTGGAGGTAGACAAGATAGACTTAGAGATTCACACTCTCTAGAAGATGTATTTCTATCCAGACAAGAAGTCATATAGAGATAATCAAGAGATAAACTTGATAGATATAAAGGTTAAGCCCATACTAATGGGAGAATAGGTACATAATATATTTTATAAGTTACAACCCAGGAAGGACTCAAAAGGCATAGAGTATATGAAGGAAAAGCTTCCACCAGTACCTCCCTTAAAAAATAAGAAGTGGATTGATCATGATGTTAGTGCAAATAGTCAACAAGCTTCCTAAAAATGGTAGAAGACTACCCATGTACCATGAGCAAACCCCTCATTGCCAATACCATCACCTCCTTGATCTTCTCCACCTCGCCCTTCTCCCCCTCACCTTTCTCCATCATGCCCTTTTCCACTATGCCCTTCTCCTCCCTGAACTTCTCCACCCAAGGCTCCACCATCATAAGTCCTTTCTCCTCCACACATTCCTCCAACTCTACCTTCCTCCCATAAAATAACTTCATAGTTATCTCCCCCAAAATTTTCATCATTAAAAGTTGTACATTAGTGAGATACAAAGTAAGCACCCAAATAAGAAGTCCCTATAGTCCAAATGAAAGCATCAAAATCTAATTTTGAGAAGATACCCTCCTCAGTGTGAGAGGAGGAGGCCACCTTTAATGACTCACCACTTAATGTTTAACACCTTTACGGTGAAGAGGGGGATGGTGAAAAATAATAGATGAGTGGAATGGCCATCAATAACACTTCTTTAGCTACTGATGTAGAGGTCAAGGTTTTAGCGTGTGACCTAAATAAAGGAAAGGATCCATCCATGTCTATAAAAGAGTCTACCATTGATGTATCTACCAATTTTCATGACCGCTATCAAGCAAGCATCCCTAACAAGATGTTGTATCTATGGTTGCACTTCCTTCCCCATGATGTAACGCTAGAGACAAGGAATCATGTGTCTTTTTTATTGAACAAGCACAATGAGGAACATGCCTTTGAGATCCCTCAAGATAGCATTTTTCAAGGTCTTGATGGTCATGTGCTACCCAAACCATTGTGGGTGGATCCCCAAAATATCACCCCTTTGCAAGCTAATGTAGCATTCTTGAATATGGCCTTGGAGGTCATGTGCTAGAATATTTTATTAGATTCTGATGTGCATAGCATAGAGAGGAAACATACCTAGATAATGGGTATGTATAACAAGGAACTTACTACCAATAAGGTACTCACTGAGGAAGTGGTTGATTTGAAACAATAGGTAAAGGAGGCCACAAAGGTGAAAGTTAAAACGTTGAATTTGTGTAAGACAATTTTGGGCTAGGAGCCAATGTTGGTGGACGGTGTACCTCTCAATAGGGATGTCATAGACAAACTAAAAACCTTGGTGAACCTTTTATTGAATCACTGTAAGGAGCAACCCACATCAAGAAATGAGGGATTAGAGATAGCTAAGCAATTCAATGAGGTAGTTGAAGTCTGTGAGCATGCCCTGAAAAGAGTTGGAGAAGTCATCCCCATTTTAGATGGAATTTTTGAAAGGTTAGCATGCCAAAATAAGATCCTTGAGGCTCGACTCCAAGCAGAATAAGCCTAAAGGCAATAAATGGATAATGTTACACTCTTAATAAGGGATCATATCGAGCATGTGAAAGCATTCAAGGATGTAAAGATGATGGAAGAAAAGATCAATACACATCACCAACAATTGAATGTTAGTTTTATAATCCTCTAAGGATAGGTTGTTGAAGAAGTCTCAACACTTGAATATGTCAAAAAGGATACCAACATGTCCTTGGATGATTTGGTCAAAAATGCCAATGAGACATCTAACTCAAGGATATGAAGAAGTCCAAGGAGGCCATTGAGGTAACTGCCAATTTGTTTGACACATTACCACATTGGGATAATGTCAAGAGGTAGATTAAATAGATGGGGCCTAAATTTTTGGTAGAAGCCACTAATGAGACTTAGTTTGAGATGGACTAAGAGTGTAGTGTCGAGTGATGTTAGCCCCCAAATTTTGGCTAAGTGTTTTGACATTTTGGCATGGAACCATCAAAGTGCAAAAGGAGAATGGTGCAAAAAGTCTATGCTACAAAACTCAATTTGTGCAGAAATACCATGGCACATAACCTATAGGGAATTTAAGGACAAAGGCACAAAAGTACCAATGCAAGAGGACCCAGTCAAAGGAGAATTAATCATGAGGAACTAGAGAACATAGGACTCAAAACAAATAATTGAAGACTTGGGGAGCGTATGGGAAGTGGGAGACAATTAAACAACAATTTTTGAGGGTCACCCAGACCTTATCCATCAAAGTTTTGTACCAACTCATGAGGAAATAAACACATGGCAGAAAAGATATAGCATAGAGTGAGTATATAGGGGGCGTAAAGGTTTGGGTCCTTAGGAGAAGTTATTTTATAGGGAACCATGACTAAGTCTGTAGAGATTTCATTAGTTAATTACTCCTGTCATTATTATTGTAAATACTTGGTCAGGGATAAATAAGTATAAATACCCCTATTGTGAAGCATTGTGACAATAAAATTTTATTGATAATACTTTGTTGAAGCTTAATATATGAGTTATAGATATTATAACCATTCATGTGATAATAATTAGTTAAATGGATAGTTGTATATCTATTATGGGCTGAGTTGAGCATTTGATGATTAGAACTTACTATGAAACTTATTTGTCCAATGAAACTTGAAATTGGTTTTTACCAATGGAATCATCTTTTTATTTACTTTTTCCCTGATCCAAAAGCAACTCAAAAATGTATTCACTTAAGGATCTCAATGTTTCACTTTTATTTTAAACAATTAAGTTCATTTTTTCCCTAAAGTAGGCTGCATGATCCAAAGTGTATACAAATCCATGCTTGTAGTCATATATTGGTAAATTATCTCTTAGGTCCATGAACTCTGAGATAGATTTTTTATCTATAAACTCATCAAGAATGATATCATTATCTTGCTAGTCCTAATTAATAAGGTTGGGATAATGAAGGGTAAGGTGAATGGTTGGAACATAAAAAATGGTGAGAATAGAAAAGGCATAAAAATTACTAGTGTTGGCAAGCTCATTATACATACTATAATAGGACTATGTGCCGTTGCTAGGAATATCATCATTTGATGCAAAGTTCAAACCATTTTCAAGATGCGTGGGGATAACCCTACGTGATTTATATCCTAGACCTTATTTCTTTGAATGTTTTGTAGAAAAAATAGGATCTAGTCTACCTTGCTCTTTTGCCCCCAATCCCTTGCCTTTATAACCATCATGGGCCATAATTATATTTGGGATAGGGTAATTTTTACTCTAAAAACAAGGAGCTATATCCTCATTGTACAGCCATGACTCATCTTATTGCTTCAAAGTTTCTTGACTAAATGTTTTTCCTAGGATGAACAAAAGAGGTTTTGTAGGAGAAGATTCTTTCATATTCTTATTATAACAACCCCATTGGGTTCTAGCTAGAATATATGAGAAAGTTTTTTTTTAATTTTAAACACATTAACTATAACTAGATTTCACCATGAAAATCTAAGCAAAATTATACAAAATATTCTAAGAATTAACTGGTAATAAGCTCATGACATCTAATAGTTACTGAATACTATAAATATATAAAGAATGCAACATAACACAATCATAGAAAGTAGTAATAAATATCCAACCATTGCTAGTACAATATACAATCATTATTATAAATCCATAATAAATAGGAAATTACTAAACTACATGATAATAATATTTCCAATAAATAATACAAAGTAAAAAAAGTGATACAAGGCTCCTTGGAGCATGAGTTCCATGGCCTATCCAATATTTGTGGCAATGTCAAGTGTCATCTCAAAAGCAATACTATTGTGGGGAGGGAGAGCATCATCTAAGTCATTTTTCATACCAACCATGAACCAATGATTCCCTGTACTAATCCCATCGGGGAATGGCCCTCCCTACATGGATGAGTAGATAGTGACGGTATGAAATCTAAAGTAACAAGCAAGTACCCATGTGTTGTATGATTTCTAATGCTAAACATCTAGTTTATAATATAAAACCCATTCTATTGCAAGGTATCACACATACATATAAATCATACTCGTAAAATGATAACATCTCATTTAACATACTTTCCATAGAAATATACAATAGTGATATAAACATCAATCAAATTCATACACACCACTTGATTGGATTTAACTCATATGACATTGTGATGCTAATAAGCCAGTGACATCCATCTCACTCCTTAATCAATATCAACAAAGTGAGATTTGTCAAACATAATTTAATCACAATATTCATACAACTTACATCCTACTAGCAATCATATCAAAACACATGCTAAACATAGGAGTAAGCAAAGTATACATTTAATTTATCAAATGTAAGAATGAATCATACACTATTATCTAACTCGTACTATAAATAATGACTATAATTTATACTACCTGGGTAAAATATACATTTAACTGCATATTCCAACTACCACAATAAGTTATATACAAACCACACCCCATGATAACCCATATTATCATAGTCTAGTGTTCTAAGACATAGTTACTAGTTTTCTACTATCAATCATACAAAGTAGTCTTAAATACATGGAACCATTAGCTTATATTCAAGCAACTAGATATAACAAAGCAAGTCACAGTTTCTATAAAACACAAAAAGTATCCTATCATTACATACACTCTCAAAGGTTGTATGCACGCATACCTAATGTCAAACTAATTATTATAAATAATGTTATTCATAGTAATAACCAAACTGTATAAATTTTTAATCAATCAAATGTAGGTGTGAGTCTAAACATAATAATTACAGTATGTACCATCCAGATATAACATACCTTTATACTATAGTTTTTAAGCATAATACACTCTATGGCATCCCATATTACCATATTTTATTATACATGAGTACACTACTCAGTCACAAAACTACCAGTCTTACAATTCAAGAAACAAATATTTAATAAATACATGAATCAAGTGTCTTATAATCATAATTAATTAAGCAAGAAAAAATGGTTTATACCAATCAGGTACAATATACTCATGGGCTTCATATAGCTAATATTCCCTAAGTAGATAGTACATTATGTGATAAGCATAATCATCACAGTCTATTGCTACACTATCCAATCTTATTAGCCAGTCATAATAAAGATAGTCATAAATATCATGAAATCTTAGTTGAAACATATAGTTATATCTTTTAGAGGCTACATGCAAGTAAATGGTTTCCCATTCCTCAAGAAACTATAACTTGGTCTTTACACAAACAAAAGAACTAAACTTATATGCACACATCATGGTATATTAGTATAAGCTATATATCTCTGATCATTTGTATATTTTAACTTAATCAATATATGTACCACTCACCATTTTTTTTAATTACTATATATAGATGTAATATATATATACACACACACACACACACAAAAAAAAAAAAAAACATAGTGTTTTTAGAGAATTAGGTAACTAAGTTAACCTCATATGAACTTAATCCTTCATTTAAATATTGTCATAATTTTCCTAGACTATGTCCATGAGTTTAGAAAATCCTTACCACGGTATTTTATGGTATCTATAAATACATCTTTACATACAAAATTAATGAGTAACTAAATTCTTAAATTGATATGTTTCTTTTATACATACATGATCTCTTGTGCATTTGTGACATGAACTCTATATAAGTACTTGGTCAATATAAAATAACTCACTTAGAGAATGTTTTATATATTAGATCATTATACATGCATTTCATATTTGAATTAATGATATAAAAACTTGGATTCTCAAGTTATAGTGATGAAATTTATAATATTATATAGCTATACACCATAACTTTTAGCATATGAAACTGAATGTATGAATCTATCGTGTATACAACTAATGTTTCTATCATAAAGTTTAGACTGATATCTATGCCTTTTGCCCAATGCTAACGAACATTTAATAGACATTGTGAGACTTATTATATAGTCAATTAAATAAATCCATAAAAAAAATTTATAAGAATCTTTTTTTTAAAGAAAGCAACAAACCTTTTTGGTTTTATATATAAGATAAACTCGAAGATGCACCTCATGCTCCTGAATCAGGATATACCTGATTTGGAATGATTAAACTTGGAAAAGCCTCACATTTTATGAAAAAACTACCTCTAGCTGATTTTTTCCAACAACAAAAGTAGTGCTAAGTTACGGGTTAATGTGATCATGGTGTGGAGCATTGAGCCCCTACATGTGTTACTTTCCAGTGATGCAATAATAGTGGACATGATTAAAGTAGAATTGGATGGGTATGACAAAGAAATGGTGAAGGCCAATTATGCGTAATGACACACTTTCATTTGGCTTACATTACTCCTAATTTACCATTGACTATAAGTAAGTTCATTTTATATAGTCATTGTAATCATTGATCCCAATTGTAATTAAAATAAGGTATTCGACATAAATAAACATAGTATATATATAAAATAAATACCATGCTCAACTTTTACACCACACGATATATATCATAATATATATATATATATATATATATATATATATATATATATATATATATATATTTAATACCATATAATATGCAGCCTAAAATCAAACAAAAATCCAAACTTACCATTATGTGCCATCAAACGTATCTATCATTGAATACTTGTGCCATCCAAGCTCTATTGTTGAACCACTTTAGTATTCTAAAGTATCACGATTCTCCATTAGTATCCCATGATAATCATTCTCTTTATTTTTAAGTGCAACTCAACTCATAGTGCAACTTAGGTTGGTGGTGTTGTTGGGTGAATATTTTGTCAATCAACTAACTGATGAGCAAAATAGGTCTGATCAACCACAGCAAGGAAGATTGGTCAGCCTAGTGTGCAGGTTTACCACATCAAAAGGGGATAAATCTCTCCTCTCATCAAGGGGAGGTTCCCTATAATTATGAAGGGGGTTATATACTATATATATATATGCAAAAAATAACACTCAGGGGTAGGGTAACACCATCCATCTCTCTTTTTTCAGAGATGATGCTCTCAGACAAAGGAGAAATCTTGGTGAAGACACTGAAGGCACTTCTCTTCTTTCAGAAGTGGTCTTACAGGAAACTACAAGAGTTCTTTCAGGTAGTGACAAGTGACTGGTAACAAGGTGCAATAACCAACATAATGAAGTATAGCACAAAGTCTCCACTTCAGCTACCCAAAGAGTGAGATACGAAGAACAATGAGGGCACAAAGTCATTCCAAGGTCCTTTACACAAAAAATAGAAAACAACTAAACACACTAAAGGAAATTGTAGGCAGCACAAAGTCTTCCCACAATTGGCTTTAGGACACCTTCCTGATTATCTCCAAAAATTCTGCTTATTTCATCAAATGGACAAGAACAAATTTAGAAGACAGAATAAGAACAATCCCCTAAATGACACAAGTCATGACTGCACAAAGTCTGAAAGTAACTTGCTTTCTCATTTAAATAAGGAAATATGATTAACAGCCTGAGCTCAAAGTCGCAGTGATAGCCTCTCAATTTTGGCAGAGTTTTGCTTCTTTTATCAAAAAGATCTCCCTAAAACAATAAAAGAGATTACAATATATAGCAGCCAAGAAAGACTTGGTGCTTTGTTTCATGGAATGACCCATGTGTGTTCAATGCCTTGAATGCATTTTCAGTTTTGTTAGGGAGCCATGCTGGAATAGGGCAGCTGCTTTAACTATGGTGTGTCATTTCATCTCAAATGTCTTCTCCTAGGTCTGGATCATCTAGTCTGTCCCCTTTGATGTTTGTGTAGCTGTCCATTTTATCTTTACTCCAAGGGAGATAAATAGGCCATGTCTTCAATGTTTAAGGGCTCAAAAATCTACCTTGCAGACTGTTCTACCTACTAGAATAACTACTACATAGATATTTTGGCCTTTCCTTATTTTTGCTATGATTTAAGGCCTCAGGCTATCTTTTCCCCTTTCTAGTTCTTTTGGTTCCTCCTCTTGGCAGTTCTTCCTTTCGACCTAAAGGTCTTTGAATGCCTTCAAGTCTGTGTTTAAGCCTACAAAGATCAACGGATACTTTATAACCACAAATTTGATGTCTTCAAGTCCGTCATCATTTGAAAGCGAAGGGTTAATTCATGATGCTCAACTTTGACATCTGTGGGCCCGTCATCTTCTTCGGCAATTCCTTCAACTTTGTATTGAGAGTGCTCCATCTTTGACATCGATCACAGTCCACTACTTTGAAACTTTATCAGCTTACAAAAAATGGGACCCACAACACTTCTTGCCCGATAAGCTTCAAAAGGGGAATGGGGACAGGTGGCGCTTTCTGCTGAGAAACAGGCGAGGACACTTGGCAGCACCTGCTTAACTTATAGAATTTTTAGATACATTTTGAGAGTCCTACAGAAAATGACACATGGTGGCTTCCACTGAGCTTTAGAAACACTATAAAAACATTTGGGACTCATTTGGATTCACACAAACGATGACACTTGGCGTGCTCCGCTTACTTTTAGTAACTCACCTGGGGCCCACCACAGTCCTTACTCAATAACGAAACAAAAGGAAAAAACTGCGGATGTTGACACTTGGTGGCTTCTACTGAGCTTTATAAGGGACACATGATAAATTTTGCTACATTTAGAAAAACACATTAAAACCTTCTGCAGTTGCCACTTGGCGCCCTCTGCAGGAATCTAAGAGAAGGTTATTTTTACATCTTTATCAAGCCTTTAGAACACCCCAAAGGGAAGGTGTCCCTTTAGGCTTTTCAAACGGTCCTTTTTTGAGTGTCAAGTGCCCCCCGCAAGGGTACCTACCCTTCAAGATCTTTTGAGAGGCCTTCAGGCTTTACTTCCTTCAGCAGGCTTTTGTTTCTTCGGTGGGCTTTATCCTTGATCTCCTTCGGACAAAAAGTCCAAAGGAATTCCTTTAGACAATTTGTCCAAAGGAAATCTTCCTTGGCTTTGTCCTTTTCCACCAGGCTTTGGCTTTTTGGGATTTTCCTTTGGCCAAAAAGTCTGAAGGAATTCCTTCAGACTTTTTGTTCAAAGGAAAAGCCTGAAAATCCTTCTCTTTTTTTCAATGAAAATCTTCCCAAAGGAATTCCAACAGTTCCTTGAATTATTCATTTCCTCAAGAAAAAGTCTGAAAGATTATTCTCTTCTGACCTTATTAATTTTTTTGAAGGAATTCCAACTTTGTCAGCTTTTGCTCACTACCCTCCGCAAAGGCACTTGGCCTTGGTTCACTACCCTCCGCAAGGGCACTTGTTCCTTTGGCTTTGGGGCAGCCCCTTGAACCTGTCGATTGAACCGTTTTTAGTTCAATGGTTCAATGGTTCAATCGGTTCATTCTCTTTATTTGGCTAAATCTTTTTGATCTCTTGAACCAAACGCGTTGAACTATTTGGTCGTTGAACCCGTTGAACCATTGAACCAAAATGGTTCAAGGTTCAATGGTTCAATGATTCAAGCCTTTGTTTTCCACTAAGTGTTTGAAGCTGTGGAACTATGAAGTGGTTGAACTTGATGAACTTTGACAAAGCGCTTGACTCTTTGAAGCTTGTTGATGAACCTTTTTTGGTGGAACCAAGGCATTGAACCAACCCTGAAAATACCTAAGTGCTAGAAACTTGCTCCTTTGAGATAATTTACCTGCTAAAGCCATTGAACCTGTTGAACCTACTAATTTCAAGCATATTGAGTCTGTAGAAACATATCTGCAGAGTCCGTAGAAATTAAGTTCATAGTTTTCTCTAACCTTGAAAGATTCCATAGAAACTAGTTTGCGGAGTCCGTAGAAACCTATCTGCAGAGTCCGTAGTTATGAGTCTATAGAAATCATCCTACAGAGTCCATATATTTAAGCCTATGGAGTCCATAGAATTTTGCTTGTAGAGTCCATAAAAATCATCTGCAGGGTCCTTTAGCTAAAAAAGTTTAAAAAATAGAGAATTTGAAGGCTCATAACAATTTTTTAGAAGAGAAGAGAGGGTTTTTGGCTTGTAAGACCAAAAATAGTTCATGTGTTGTCCCAAAAAAGAGTGACAAAGTTTGGGAACAACAGTTGGCTCCAGTTGGGGAACTTTCCTCAGTTAAAATTTTGAAGTAGCTGAGGAGAGTAGAGACCAGAATCTCTAGTGCCTTGAGGTGTGCCATTGGGCTATGGAGTCATGCTAACCAATAAGAAAGCAAGGTGACAAAAATGAAAATGAAAAGAAAAAACACAAAATAGAACTAAAGACTATATAAATATACATATGTATAGAAGATCTTATCTGATACTTTAGGAGTTGAAGTGCATCAGATGTTGTCCGTTGTGAGGCAGAGAAAAGAGCATGCCACCTTGATACTTCAATAGGAAATTGTTTTCACCATTGAGCTCATAGATAGCGAATGGGCCTCTCCATAGGGAATCAAACTTCCCATGCATACCCTTTGGTTCTCTTCTCTTGTCCCATAACAAGACTTGATCTCCAATCTGGAAATCCTAGATTTTTGCTTTCTGGTCAAAGAGCTTCTTCACCAAACTTTGATACGCAACAATTCGGTCGACCACCATAGTTTGCTGCTCATCCAATGCAATCAAACACATGATCCTTTTGTCAATGGAGCTTTCCAATGTTTGATCTTTGACCACCTTTGCCAATTTGAGTGCTGGTAATTCTAGGGTGATCGGTATCTCTGCATTGAGACCATACAGAAGTTAGAAAGGTGAAATACCTATCACCCTCTTGGGCATAATTCTATCTACCCATAGAGCATCAACCAATGATTTATGCCATGTTCGTTGGTTGTCATCCACCAGCTTCCTGATGATGGTCACCAGGTTTTTGTTGCTTGATTCAGATTGGCCATTCCCTTGTGGAAAATAATCAGAGGAGTGGGAGAGGGTAATGACATAGTAAAAACAAAATTGAGTGATCTCATGAGATGATAAATAGGTAGCATTATCTGTCACAATCTTGGTTGGGACCCCAAACCTGGAAATGATGTTCTCCTTGAGGAAATCGCATACTACTTCTGAATTAGCATGCTTGGTTGGAATTACTTCCACCCATTTGGTGAAGTAATCTATCGTTGTGAGAACATAATCATGTCCAGCACTTGAAGATGGGTTTACAATACTTATGAAATCGATGCCCCATTGCTAAAATGGCTCTTCTATCACCACTAGCTTGAGAGGCAGAGCAACTAACTTGGGTCTTCCAACAAACTGCTGGCATAATTCACATTTTCATACCCATTTGTATGCATCCTAAAATAAAGTAGGCCAGTAATACCTGGCTCTAAGAATCTTGTGGGCAATCATAGGAGCAAAAAAAGTCCTCCACAGGCTAGATTATGGAAGGACCTCAAAAGTTGGTTTTGTTGCTCTTTATCCATGTAGCAAAGGAACACTCCATCAAGGCTCCTCTTGTATAGGCCGTTGTCCCAGAAGATAAAATTGGTAAATTTCATTTTGACAGTCCTCATTTTTTTATGAGATAGGTGAGTAGGACACTCACCATAAGTAAGGAAATGAGTAATAATTGAATACCACTCATTCGTGGTGGACACAAAGAGGTCTGTTGGCATGTCTTTTTTTTTCATGCCCAACTTCTTCAGGTCTATTGTCAGTAATCAATTGACAAAGGCCCTTTCCCTGCACTAGCTTTGTTGGTTTGATGACTAGATCAAACTCCTAGATTTTAGCAATCCAATTCCCTCTTTTGGTTCCAAACTCTTGTTGAGTTGATATGGATTTGACCGTGGTATCAGGAACTAGGGCAGTAACACGGGAATTAAGAATGTAAAAGTGAAAATGCTTCACTGCCTTGACCACCACATAAGCATGTTTCTCCATGTTTAAATACTTCATCTCATGAGCTTTGAGAGGATAGCTCATGAAGGATATGGGAGATTCCACACCTTCTTCATTCTACTAAACCAGAATCGCTGAAAGTGTGTGTTCAGAAGCATAACTATACATGATGAAATCCTTGGTATAATCTAGACAAACCAGAATTGGGGCGTGGGCAATGGTTGTCTTGATGTCCCAAAATGCTAATTTGCCTTCTTCATTCTAGCTGAAGGTGGCCTTTCTTTTCATCATATTCACAATATGATGAGTCTTCTCAGTGAACTCAGGGATGAACCTTCGTAAAAAATTCACTTTTCCAAAGAAAGAGTGAATTGCAATCTTACTCATGGGTAGAGTAAGCTCCTGGATGGACTTGACTCTTTCTGAGTCAATCTTTATGCCTTCTCAAGATATAATGTGTTCAAGAAGCTTCCCTTTGGTTACCCCAAAAATAGACTTCTTGGGGTTCAAATAAATGCCATTTTAATGGTAGCATTCTAGCACTTGTTGCAAATGGTGCACATGCTCAAGGCGATGCTTAGAAAATATGGTCAAGTCATCAAGATATACTACAATGAACTTACCCATTTCATCTTTGAAAGTAAGGTCCATTGCTCTCTAGAAAGTGGCACCAGCGTTTATCAGGCCAAATGGCATTCTTTAATATGCAAAGGTACCCCAAGGTGTGGTGAAGGTGGTCTTGTGCTGGTCTGCTTCACCCACTTTAACTTGATTGTATCTTAAAAAGCCATCTAACACTGATAACATCTCTGACCTGGTCACTATCTGAAGCACTTGATCCATGATGGGCAGAGAATAGTTATCATTTAAGGATGACTGATTCAGATTTCTGAAATCCACACAAAGGCAAATTTCACTATTTTTCTTCTTCACGGGGACTATGTTGGCAATCCATGTGGAATGATGGATTGAAAAGATTATCCTAGCATTCAATATTTTCTGTATCTCAGATAGAATAGTACCTGATGTCATTAGAATATACTGTCTAGATTTTTGCTTGTAAGGCACTAAATCACTTTTGAGAGGAATGTCATGGTGGATTTCTTCAGGCCTGAGTGACTTTAGATCCTCATAGGAGTATGCTAGGACATCCATATATTGGCTGAGCAAAGAAGTTAACTTGAATCTCTCCTCAGGAGTGCAACACTTCCCAATGTTCACCATTTTGGGATCTTCTTTGGTACCCAAATTTATCTGATCAAACTCCTAGGAGGAGCTTGAATCTATTTGTTGTTGTTTGATGAATCTGTCATGTTTGTCAAATAGCTTCTCGAGGGAAACTAGGCCTTTAAGAATTTTATTCCCTTTGAGTTGCAGAAATTCTTCACCTACATCTGAACTTGATTCATGGACTGGTTCACTGCCCTCAAAGTGAAGCTATTCAAAGCTGCCTTTTTATTCTAAGAAGGCAATGATTTGGTGGTCACCATTAAATACTTGCCAATGATTGGCATTTTCAGGTACACTTGGTTGAAATACCAATTCTATAGTGTATTTATCTCCCTTAAAATTAGGGTGAGGAACCAGAAGAGTCACTAAAATAGCCAAAGCATCAGCTCTATCATTGAATTCCCTGGGAACTGTAGAGATGCTGAAAGCATCAAAGTTCTCAATTTGGTCTCAAACCAGATTGTGATAGTGACACAATCTCTCATTTTTGGTTTGGTACAGGTTTTTCACTTGACAAACCACCAGTTTAGTGTCTCCTTTAGCATGAAGTAGCTTGACACCCCTATCTTTAGCAGCCTTCAATCCAAGCAGAAGAGATTCATATTCAGCAATATTGTTAGTATTGCCAAAATGCAACTTGTATGATGAAGGAAAAGTATCTCTTTAAGGAAATATTAATACAATCCTGGCTCCTGAACTGATAGAGGAACAACTGCCATCAAATTCTAGAATCCATACATCATTTAAAACTGATTTTTCCTTAGATTTCTCCTTTCTTAGAAGGGGAAATTCTTCTACATTTGTACTATGCTCTATCATGTCTATTGTTGTTTCATCTGAACCAATTTTTAGACTGTCATTTTCTAAAGTTTCATCAGCTAAAACATGAATATCTTCTGTGGTCAAAAAATAATTACCCATGCTTGAAGACTCAAACAAAATTTGAACTTCAGGGGCTGATGTCTTAATGACCACATAATTTGCTTCCTTCTCAGAAAGCAACCTCTTCATGACACCTTTGACAGGGATTCATGCCTCAGATAAGTCCATGCTCAACTCACCACCAACATCCTTGCAAAAATTTCAGCCAAAAAAGATGTCGTATGATGCTGGGACGTTGACCACTAAGACGGTCATCTTGATTCTTTTGTCTCAAAATGCTACAAATGCAAATTGAGTGTCCTTGATTTATCCTAGCAGTGGGACTTGTTTTTTCTCCATGGAGAAACATCTTCCAAATGTCTTGGTCAATGTGAAATTAAGAGATTCTGCCACTTTGGTAGGCATGACATTGTCTGAAGCTCTGAAATCAATGATGCAATTGCTTAGCTTGTGACTGTTTATCAATAGGGAAACATAGAAAGGCTCTATTTTTCCAAGGGCAGCAAGAGGAGTAATGACAAGGTTGTTTGGGATAGACATGTTCCTCAGGGGATCATAAGTTACCTTCTTAGCTTCTTGTCTTATTGGGATGGTTTGGTTCTTTACACATTGAACAAATTTATCCAACTGATCAGGGTTGGATTGTAGGAATTCAAATTCAGTCATTTGAATTTTGGTTTTCTTTATATGGTCAATTATATAAAATATTTGAAATGAACTGGGAATAGAGGATGGGAATTCATCCTTTTGATTTTTGGGAGGGAGAGGACTGGTCTGCGAATTTGAAATTGGAAGTAAAGGCGTAATTGAGGTACTCACCTTTTTAGCAATCATCGGATCCTTTGGCTAGAAAGGCAGAGTGGTTCCATGCTTAGCAATTGAGATTGTTGGTTGAGGTCACTCCTCTGTCTTCTCTTTATTAGCTTGCTAGGCTAACTGATTCTTGGACAAGGTAAACACAACATATGATCCCTCAGCTGCTTCACCTTCACTTCTGGGTTCATCTTAGTTATTTAGGAAACCAACATTGGAGTCGCCAGTTGATTCTTCTTGGTCTTCCATGAAGAGATCAGCATCATTTTCTTGATCAAATTCAGGTTGAAAAGAGGAATCATGTTCTGTTTCTAGATATCCAACTACTGAGTTGGTTGGAGGTGTTTCAATGGCCAGGTTCCCCCGTGTGGGAGGAAGACAATTTACTTGTTCTTGATTTTTGGCAGCACTACCTTGATATGACTGATTCTAAAATGTTCTCCTTGGCATATCTCTGTATGCAGGAGTGGATGACATCCCCTATATTATTTTCTTTCTAAGAGCAAGTAACTCATTGGCTAGTTTCTGCACCATTAGATCAGTGGTGGTTGTAGGTGAGTATTTAGAAGATGAAGAGGATTTACCTTTACTAAGGTCTCTCCTTATATTTTCTACCAAGATAAGGTCATCTTCCACTTCAATAGCCAAGTCTTGAGCAACAGCAAGGTCTATTTGGCCAACACATCTTAGCCAAAAACTCACTTCAGGAAGCTGTGAGTTGATGAAGAAACATTTTATATTCTCAGGTGTAGGCTAAGAAATGATAGGAATCCAATTCCTCAGCTTGTCAAACTTGGAAATGAAATCCCTCATAGGTTCATGAGGTTATTTCTTCATCTGTGTGAGCTAGGTTAGTAAGGCATGTGCATCTTCTGTAGGCTTGAACTTTGCTTCAAATTTAGCTTTGAGTGTGTTCCAATTAGTTACTGACCGAGCCTACAAGTGGCAAAACCAATCTGCAACAACACCTTGCAACATTTTCACAAATAATCAGACTACTACGTCTTCAAATTCCATGCCTATCACGCAACAAGCTATGCTGAAGGATATAATGTGTTCATTGAGGTGAACTCTCCCATCACCAAAAACTTTGGGTAAATTCTTCCTTAAACTATGTGGAAGCTCATGTAGGGGTGGAGTTAAATTCAATGGGCCAAAAGAGTTACCCCAGGGGCCTTGAACTACCATGATTGGATTATTGAAAGCAGGGATAACAAATCTGGGTGGAGTATGTATAGGTAAAGCTCTAGTGATATCAAAAAAAGAAGCTCTACCTTATATTGGTGACCTGGTATGGATGGGAGGAACACTCCTGGATCATTGAACTTGAGGTTGTGGAGGAAACAAATCAAAATTTCCTTGCTGCACCAACTCAAAGACCAGGTCAACAAAACCTTGGGTTCTTTGGCTTTTGGTATAACGTAGAGTTGTCAGATTTTAGGATAAAAATGAGAAAGGATTGTCCCTATTTTAGCTTAAAGCTTGAGGCTTCAAACTGCTTGTTCTTCCCCAGTGGCTCTAATTTTGCAGACTAGATTAGATAACAAAAATGGATAAGGCTATAATGATAATGGGTAAGACCCAGATGAGAGTCACCATAATATATAATGGATAAGGATAGGAACTGATTGTTTGAATCCCCGACGGAGTTGCCAAAAACTATTGGGTGAATATTTTGTTAATCAGCTAACTGATGAGCAAAATAAATCTGATCAACCACATCAAGGAAGATTCGGCGGCCTAGTATGCAGGTTTACCACATCAAAAAGGGAAAAATCTCTTCTGTCATCAAGGGGAGGTTCCCTATAAGTATGAAGGGGGATATATATATATATATATATATATATATATATATCTACAAAAAATAACACTCAAGGGTAGGGTAACACCATCCATCTCTCTTTTTTTAGAGATGATGCTCTCAAACAAAAGAGAAATCTTGGTGAAGACACTGAATGCACTTCTCTTCTTTCAGAAGTGGTCTTACAGGAAACAACAAGAGTTCTTTTAGGTAGTGATAAGTGACTGGTAACAGGGTGCAGTAACTAGCAGAATGAAGTATAGCACAAAGTCTCCACTTCAACTACCCAAAGAGTGAGATATGAAGAATAATGAGGGCAAAAATTCATTCCAAGGTCCTTTACACAAAAAATATAAAATAGCTAAACACACTAAAGGTAATTGTAGGCAGCACAAAGTCTTCCCACAGTTGGCTTTAGGACACCTTCCTGATTATCTCCACAAATTATGCTTATTTCATCAAATGGAAAAGAACACATTTAGAAGATAGACATAAGAAAAATCCCCTAAATGACATAAGTCATGATAGATAAAGTCTGAAAGTAACTTGCTTTCTCATTTAAACAAGAAAATATGATTAATAACCTGAGCTCAAAGTCTCAGTGATAGCCTCTCAATTTTGGCAGAGTTTTGCTTCTTTTATCAAAAAGATCTTCCTAAAACAATAAAAAAGATTACAATATATAGCAGCCAAGAAAGACTTGGCACTTTGTTTCATGGAATGACCCATGTTGTGCATTCAATGCCTTGAATGCATTTTCAGTTATGTCAAGGGGCCATGCTGGAACAGGGCGACTACCTTAACTATGGCATTTCATTTCATCTCAAATGTCTTCTCCTAGGTTTGGATCATTTGGTATGTCCCCTCTGATGTATGTGCAACTGTCCATTTTGTCTTTACTACAAGGGAGACAAACAGGTCGTGTCTTCAATTTTTAAGGGCTCAAAAATCTACCTTGCAGATTGTTCTACCTACTAGAATAATTACTGTGTAAATATTTTGGCCTTTCCCTCTTTCTGCTACGATTTGAGCCCTCAGGCTATCTTTTCCCCTTTTTGGTTCTTTTGGTTCCTCCTCTTGGCGATTCTTCCTTTTGGCCTGAAGGTCTTTAAATGCCTTCGGGTCTGCATTTAAGCCTGCAAAGATCAACGGATACTTTATAGCCATAAATTTGATGTCTTCAAGTCCGTCATCATTTGAAAGCCAACAGTTAATTTGTGATGCTCAACTTTGATGTCTGCAGGCGCATCATCTTCTTCGATAATCCCTTTGGCTTTGTATTGAGAGTGCTCCGTCTTTGACATATGTCACAATCTACTGCTTTGAAACTTTATTATCTTATAGAAAATGGGACCCACAACACTTCTTGCTCGAGCAGCTTCAAAAGGGGAACGGGGATAGGTGGCACTTTTTGCTGAGAAACAAGTGAGGATACTTGGCAGCACCCACTTAACTTATAGAAGCTTTAGATAGCTTTTGAGAATCTTGAAGAAGATGACACATGGCGGCTTCTGCTTAGCTTTAGAAACACTATAAAAACATTTGGGACTCATTTGGATTCACATGGATGATGACACTTCATTCGCTCTGCTTACTTTTAGTAACTCACTCAAGGCCCACCACAGTCCTTACTCAATAACAAAACAAAAGGAAGAAATTACGAATGTTGACACTTGGTGGCTTCCACTGAGCTTAACAAGGGACATGTGGCGACTTCCACTGCATTTAGAAAAACACATTAAAACCTTTCGCAGTTGCCACTTGGTGCCCTCTGTGGGACTCTAAGAGAAGCTTATTTCTGCATCTTTATCAATCCTTTGGAACACCCCAAAGGGAAGGTGTCCCTTCGAGCTTTTCAAATTGTCCTTTTTTGAGTGTCAAGTGCCCCCCGCAAGGGTACCTACCCTTTGAGATCTTTCGGGCAGCCTTCGGGCTTTACTTCCTTCAACGAGTTTTTATTTCTTCAGCAGGTTTTATCCTTGATCTCTTTTGGACAAAAAGTCTGAAGGAATTCCTTTGGATTATTTGTCTGAAGGAAATCTTCCTTGGCTTTGTCCTTTTCTATCGGGCTTTGGCTTTTCGGGCTTTTCCTTCAGCCAAAAAGTCCGAAGAAATTCCTTCAGACTTTTTGTCCAAAGGAAAAGCCCAAAAAGCCTTATCTCTTTTTTATGATGAAAATCTTCCTGAAGAAATTCCAACAGTTCCTTCACTTAGTCATTTAATCGGGAAAAAGTTCGAAGGATTCTTCTCTTTCAGCCTTAGTCATTTTTTTGAAGGAATTCCAACTTTGTCTACTTTTGCTCACTGCCCTCTGCAAGGGCACTTGTTCCTTTGGCTTTGGGGCAGCCCCTTGAACCTGCTGATTGAACCGTCTTTGGTTCAATGGTTCAATCAGTTCATTCTCTTTATTTGGCTAAGTCTTTTTGATCTCTTGAACCAAATGCATTGAACCATTTGGTCATTGAACCCGTTGAACCGTTGAACCAAAATGGTTCAAGGTTCAACTATTCAATGGTTTAATGGTTCAATCCTTTATTTTCTGCTAAGTGTTTGAAGCTGTGGAACTGTGAAGTGGTTGAACTTGATGAACTTTGACAAAGCGCTTGACTCTTTGAAGCTTGCTGATGAACCTTTTTTGGTGGAACGAAAACATTGAACCAACCCTAAAAATGCCTAAGTGCTAGAAAATTGCTCCTTTGAGAGAATTTACCTACTAAAGCCATTGAACCTGTTGAACCTACTAATTTTAAGCATTTGAGTCTGTAGAAACATATCTACAGATTCTGTAGAAACTAAGTCTGTAGTTTTCTCTAAGTCTTCTCTAACCTTGAAAGAGTTCGTAGAAACTAGTTTGCAGATTCTGTAGAAACCTATCTGCAGAGTCCGTAGTTATGAGTTTGTAGAAATCATCCTACAGAGTTCATAGATTTAACCCTGTGGAGTCCATAGAATTCTGCCTGTGGAGTCTGTAGAAATCATTTGCAGGGTCCCTTAGCTGAAAAAGTTTGAAAAATAGAGAATTTAAAGGCTCATAACAATTTTTTAGAAGAGAAGAGAGGGTTTTTGGCTTGTAAGACCAAAAATAGTTCATGTGTTGTCCCAAAAAGGAGTGACAAACTTTGGGAACAACAGAGGCAACTTGGTTCGTACAACAATTATGGAAATCTAAGGGAGAAAAAAAAAGTTCCACTGAACATTCGATCTTGCCTCTTTATTATTTCCTACTACTTATTCATATTCAGACTCTTTCCTTTTTTAATCATTGTCTCCCCTCCTCTTTTTATTAAATTATCCTATATTCTTCTCTTAGTGCAACTTACCATCCTTTTCTCTTGCTCGTCATCCTTATCTTATGTTCTTATAATAATCTTAACCCTTGCTTTCTTTTAACTAAATCACTTGAGTTTTATTTATTTCAAAGTCATGAATGTTAATATTCTTTGTTTTAAAGCAAAGTTAATTAATTATTTTAGTTTACTTATCATATTCTTGAAGTGGTAATTTCAATAAATAATCCAAGTATTAGCGTAAAGCACTTAATTTAACATTTTTCATCATAGTTGAATTTCCTTAATTTAATGAAATCTACTAATTCTATCTATAAAAGATAAACCAAATAAATTAATAATCCTTTCAAAATATAAACCAATATCTCATAGGTTGACTAAATACATAATCTAAATAATCTTGCTAAACATTATCATTACCAATGATAACTAACGCTTCACAAGTCTACTTAGATACAAGTTATTATTTATGCACTCTAACATTAACTATGATAATCCATAAGTTAATTATAAAATTAGTATCTCAACTTAGCAAAATTCCACGCTATAAATTTGTAATGAGGATAGCCTAAGCCATTATCGTCTTTTGACACAACTGAATAGGATATCAGTTGTTATCATATCAAAATTATCAAACCAACATCCCAAAACATCATGATGTTATAACTATGAAATTATTTGTCGATTTAACTATATAGACTAATTTTAATGTCTCCAACTATCTTTTATAAAGATACATTAAGTCATATAAATTTAAGCAATAACATCTCTCAAACACAACAATCATAACAATCATATGAATCTAATAGTATACTAAAGAATAATGAAATCACTCATTTAAATGCATAAACTTAAATAAGAAATACTTAATCACTCAAAACCAAACTAACCAAATAAAACAAAAGAGTTAATAAGTTATTCTACTGTGGTGTGTGTGTTAGGTTACTAGCAGTTCCTATGTCATCTCCCATTCATCCTATCTACACCATCCTATCCAATGATGCTCTCCCTCCGCAGGCTCTAAGGGTAGATTCAATCCTGCATCAACCTTATGACAAGTAAGTAGTTATTTAGAGTCATCATATATATAAAATTAATGATTCATAACTAACAAATATTCATTTATAATGTACAAAAATAAGAAAGTACAACTATCACATCATGTAAACTAATCAACATATCATTACCCCATAACCAATATATGACATAAATCTCAAATCAAAGCGATAAAAATCAGATGATAACCATAATAATCCAAGGATTCAAAGGTTATAATCATTAGGGTGAAATTAGGATGTAACATTTATGCCATTCCATCTTGGGTTGACCATGTGATTTAGATGATCTACGCAATTTGGTGACATGAAAGACATCTTCCATACTATACATGCCAAGACTTTGTCATGGATATTAAAGTGGGAGGAATTTAATGAAGGGAACGGTCTTTCAGAAGAAGAAGAAAGGGTATTAGGATCTAAATAATTGGATCGAGGTGGCTCAAATATTACTTGTTTGTCCTTTTTGAGGGTATTGGCATCATTAGGACAATAGGTATATTGAAGACCTTCTACTTCTAGATGTTTATAGTATTGATAAGTTTTTAAATCCCTAGGAACAATAACCTCCATTTATAAATGTGGAAACTTGATACATTAATAGAGTGTAGAGGGAACTGCACACATCTCATCAATCCACGGATGACCAAGAAGGAGATTATATTGTAAGTCTAGATCAATTACATGACACAAGGTGTTATGGATAACAGACCCAACTTGGATGGATAAGGAAATTATATCTTCTAATTTTCTATCAGTATTATCATACCCCTTGATAGTGATGGCATCATTCTTGAGATTTGTCACAATATATCCTAGTTTTTAGATTAGCTTCAATGGAATAATATTGAGGCTAGAACCATTGTATATAAGTACCTATTTGATTTTGTGGTAACTATGACTTCAATATACAAGGAATTGGTGTGGGAAGATCCAATATATGAGATATCACTTTGATCGAATATCAATTGTAGGCCAAGAGACAAGTCTCCAACCAATGCTTGAAATTTATCTAGTGAAATATTGCTAGGCACCTGAGGCTAGCTCAAAATCTCAAATAAGACATCCTTATGAAGCTGAGAAGTACATAAAAAATCTAAAATGGAAATCTAAGTTGACATTTTATTTAGTTGTTCCACAAGATCATACGAATTTTTGATAGGTGTATACTTGTGTTTGGATTGATTTGGAATAGGATTAGAACAAGAAGGTGGATTAGGATCAGTAGAGGAAGCTACAGGCACTTGATGGGTGATTTTAGGATGTCTAATTGTAACAACACAATCTCATGTGGGAATAAAAATATGAGAATTAGAATTAGACTAAATAGGTCCTAGAATAATAACTCGAGAATGAAGATCATGACAAGGAAGAAATCCAAAGATAGATGGACATGATCCTAGAAAATAGGGATTTACTTGTTCGGAATTATGGGAAGGAGGATTGATCATGATTTTGGCTACATGATGTTCCATGATAGATCACACTACATTATAATTATAAGAGGTAGAATGGTAATCAATGTTGTTATCCTAGGCACCTTGATTCTAATTATGATTGTTATTATGTTAATGTTATTGTTGTTCATGTTGATTGTTATTATGTTAAGGAAAAGGGATTTTATAGATCCCCATATGCTAACTAGAATTAGAGGATGATGCATTATTTAACTCAATTTCCCTTCTTTCTAGTATGTCTTGGATAAGATGTTGAACTTTCACACATCTATGAATTTCATGACCTTTGACCCAATGATACTCACAATATTCATTATCCCTATACTACTCTATTTTAGGGTGTATTTCATCAGAGTTTGGTATTTGGCCAACCAATCATATTCATAACAAGTAGCTTGTGAAATACATTCTCAATGGGCTCTCCCAAATTAGCAAATGGTCTTCGATTAAACTAATTCCTTAGAGGAGGTTGCCTTTGCAAAGCAAGTGATTGCAGTTGAGGAGCCTTTTGCACTAGTGGTGATTGTATTGTTTAAACATGTCTATAGTTTTTAACTCCATTTCTAACCATATTTTTATTATGATTAAAAGGCTTGGCTTATCTTCCATATTAGCTATATTTTTGGTAGAATTTTGGCTCTGATTCTGATTCGGATTTTTAGATTAATTTTGAGACTAATTTTGTGAATAAATTTTAATTAGAACTTTATCAATAAGAGCTTTGTCTATTCAGAATCCCTTATTAATAACACCATAAGAATTATCTGGACACTATAGTTTGAGATTAAGTTCTAGTTTTGATTTCAAATTCATCATGAATATATTTGCTAGCTCAATATCAAGAAACACGTGTAGAAATATACTAGCCAATGCTTACCATCTTTGAAGATACACAGCAAATCTCTCACCTCCTCTTTTTTTGATAACACATATGTCAACCACGGTTCACTCATGCTCAATGTTATAGGAAAAGTGCTTAATTAACATCTCTAACAAGTCATCAAAAGTTGGAACATAACCTTTTGGGAGGTGTGTAAACCATTATAAAGCAGGACTAGCCAGAATTTGTGATAACAAGCAAATTAGGAAATTAGAATTATAACTTACTTCTTGGCAAACAATAATGAATAGACTTATGTGCTCTCTTGGGTCACTTTTTCTTTTGTATTAATCAAATTTCAGAATTTCAAAATGAAATGAAAAATGTATCTGAAAAATACTTGAATCAAATGGATATGAACACATATGAGCCAACTTGTATTTTTTATTTTGAGTCTCGACTTGTAATCCTAATATTATGTCTTTGACAACCTAAAATTCTTAATAAAATAAGGTATTTTACTAAGTATGTGGGAGATTATTCAACTGAGAATATAATTGTGTGTTTGTCAAATTTATGGGGACTCTTTGCCCTAACCAATTAGAATTATTATTTCTATTACTAGAATTTAACTGGTAGGATTGATAGAAACTTGGTAAGGATTAGCAAATGTTTATTAGATATTTTCTACATCTAGTTGTAAATAATCTTTAGATTTGTTAAGAGAAATAAATGTCTCAAAATTAGGTAATGGCTCAACCAATGAATACTTTCTTTGATGTTCAAGCAAAGGATCAAAAACTAATCACTTTACCAGCTTATTATAGTTGGGTTAACACACTAGGCAAAACTTGGGGGGAAAGCTAAAAGTAACTCCTTCCCTTTCCTAGACATTTTTGAAATTTTTTACATTTGAAAAATTAGAGGATCATGACTAGAAGAGGGTATATCATCATTCCACTCGATAATTTTGATAGTATTTTATGGTCTCTCAACTGATGTAAATTTTATAGGAGGAACCTTAACACCCATCTATAATAAATGCAAAAATATTTCATCTCTATTATCAAATAATTGTTACTCAAATTGAGTTCTAGTTGCATCATATATCAGTGACACTTCTTCTTACTCTAGTTTGAGAACTTACATATCATGTGGATGCATAGAATCCTCTTGATCATGGGGAGAAGTGGTTTGATAAGCAAATGGGTTTGTTTGACCTTGAGTCCAATCATCATCATAAGAAACATTATAATCGATACCATTTTGTGTGTAATGAGGTATATTGAACTTGAACCTTAGAATGGACCTAAATGGGAATGAGAAAAATATGACATTTGGAAAAGACAAGATAAAGATTTAGACTTGAACATAATTGATTTGAACATAAAAGAATGGGAGTAATACTAGAAATGCTTTGAGACTAAATAAGTCTCAATTTTGGAAATGACCTTAGAATTAAGAACTTAGGAAAATGACTAGCACTGGTCCAAATTCATGCGGACAACATAACAGTATGATTTTAGATAAGAGAGGTGTAATTTTGTGACAATTTTTTTGGACACAAGATGTAAAAATGAACAAATTTGACTTGAAATGTAGACAAAATAACAACTTTTTGTGTAGGTATGATATAACAATGTCATGAACTTTGGTTTAACCTTGTTTGATGGGATTGGTTTTTTAATGCAAAATGAGGTTTTGATAAGGCAATAAAGAATCAACACATAAACATTTACGAGGTAATTTAATAATTTATATTAGTGTACATCACATTTATTGAACCTTTAATATACTCACCTTGAGAGAGGATTAAAAGTTTAAGATTCATTAAAGAAATTATTGATGGTATTTTAATTGCACCTTTTTCTCAAAAGGTTTGTATGAACAATCCAATATTTAAGGGGGATGTTAACCTTTACACCCCTAAATCAATGAATGATTCACAATAAAATAGGTATCTAAGAAGTAATCCAAGATCGGTCCATTCATGAGAGGGCCTTGTCCCTTCACAATCACTTTAGCCATAGGGGTTTTAGTGAATTGCTACTCAATTTGGGGTTTACTTATAGTTTTACTTGGGTTATCTAGATGGTGCTTATATACCTCATAGTACGTGGGTGCAAATCCATCAATGAATAAGTTTAATCTCATTGCCTAGGTTGCCCCTGTCGAGGGTACCACACATTGACCTAGGATATTGAAAATAACTCCCAAGGGTTCAATCCTCACATGACTTTGTGCAAACACAAAGTAAAGTGTTCACAATGCAATGTTTGTCAATTTATATACCCTGTCAGATAAATAGGGTTTGGCATGAATGTTGAGTGATGACATCTCAATCACCACATCCTAAAAAATTATGAGAAGATAATGACAACCCAATCACATAGCCAAAAAAAAGAAACATATTACTATTATGATTCATGTAATTCTCACTAACGGTGAAAAAAGAGCATAGTAGGAAAATATTTGGGATTGAAACAAATAGGAAATTTGTGTATTTGAGTCATCTAAAAGGGGAGATCATGCGTGCAAAAGATCCTCACAAAACACTCAAGGTACAAGAAGTTACAAGAAAACTTGTACACAATGAAAAATCTTGGAAAATAAGTAAGTTTTCTTATAATAAAAAATGAAATGTGAATTATTTTTAAGGCACCAAAAGAAATGTGAGTAGATAATGTAATTGTTTGAATATATCACCACACCCTTTTTGGAACATGTAATCAAACAAGGTAAATAGTTTTACTTGGTGGGTATTTGAGAAGTGAAGGATAACGATTTTACATGTTTTCATAACTCTCAAATTTTGACACACAGAAATGAATTCATTGTTTAGCAGGACCAATTCGCTAATTTTAGAAACTTGTAAGGAAAAAAAAACATAACATAGAAAAATATAGACAAAATGATTTTATCAATTAGCATGAACAATTTTTTGAGTAACAAAACAATTTCACTAATAATCAAACCATTTCAATAATAAGTAATAAATCAAACTATGAAATGTTTAGAAATTTTCATTGATATTTAAACAATTTACTAATTATCTTAATGATTTCATTGATATTTGGACAATTTCACTAATTAACTTAATGATGTCACTAATATTTGATTAATTTTTTTGATATTAAAATCTTCATGGGAAAATTAGAGAAGAGGAAGGAACAAAAAGAATTTCACCACTTATAAAGTCAATTTCACTAATAAACATGTTGATTTTGCCAAAATATATGTTGATTTCATTGATATGGTGACCAATTTGTCAATACCTATAAGCGACTTCACCAAAATTTTAGTGGATTTTAATAATTGATGTGTTAATTTTGTAAATATGAATGATTTCAATGATATTTGAAACATATATAGAAAATAAAGAACAAAGAACATGAAACAATGATGATTTCAACAATTACTAGGCAGTTTTGTTGATTAGCAAAGAAACAAAAAATATTTTCACCGTTATCATGAATGAATTATCTAAAACATAAAAAATAGAAAACGACAGAAAATATAAATAGAAAAGAGACAAAATAATCAAATATTATTCAAAGGAAGGTTTCTAAATAGACTCAAAATAAAGGTATCAATTTCTAGTCCCACTAGGCGTGCCATATGTGTCTTTAGGAATCTTCAAAAGCAATATTTTTACAAATCTTAGTTAATTCTATCAAAAACCAAAAAAAATGAAAAATTATTAAGCCTAAGACCTCATGAACATATAAATATTAGATAATAATACATAATTTTTAAATATAACTATGCAAACCTTCATTAAACACATCTTTGAATAGGATTAAGCTCATATGTAGTGTCAAATGATCTTTACCAATGCCAATTTGTGTAGATACATGTCTATTGAAACTATGGAATAATTGAGTTTGATGACGAAGTTGAAAATATGACACACATTGGGGACTTGAGAAATTGTAACACTTTATCGTATATGTTGAGCATGTTGAAGTGTGATGCAAATACGTCTATTTATAACGGTCTAGGATTAATGAGGACCATTCATCTTGAAATCAAGATAAATGGTTGAAAAAGAGACCTCAATAGTGCACATGTATTAACACATAAATCAATGATGTGAGCCTTTCATCTTACTCAAGATGAAGCGTGGAGGATGACCTTTGAAAATATCAAATAAGGATTAATATAAGCCCTTCATATTATTTCTAAGATGAAGGGTGGAGAAGTTTCCTTCTAACATATTTTTGAGAGTTTATTTAAACCCTTTTCCAAGATGAAGGGAGGAGAGTCATTTCCAAGAAGGCACATGGATCACCCATGTGGGCCATTCATCTTATTTTCTAAATGAACGATTAAGAATGCTTCTAAAATATCCCATAACATTCATTAAGGACACTTCATCTTGTCTCCAAGATAAAGGCTGGAGAACAATCTTTGTATATTAATTCACATTATCAAAATTGGTTAGCTCACAAAAGCATATGATCTCAAGATTATTTATTGAATGAAGATGTCGCTTGGATGGAAAATAAGAATTCATTAAATGAGAGAAATTTATAATTATATTTGTCACAAAAATATAATTAGAAGAATGATTTAGAAAAGAGAGAATTAATTACATTAATTGATCAATGAAGGGAAATTAATGATTTGACTAGAGTAGAGAAATTGACCAAAATGATAATTGAGTATATATGATACAATGAATTATCCCACCTAGAAATGCCTCATGGTAAATTCAAACTCATATGTTAGTTGAATAGATGAATTCATACAAGAGTAAAAGAATTAGTGAATTGATCAGAGTTGTTACATCCCAATTTCACCTTAAATATATTATCCTTTAAATCTATGGATTATTATGGTTATTATTTCATTATTATTGCTTTGATTTGAGCTATATGACATATACTAGTTATGGAACAATAATATGTTGATTAGTTTACATAATGGATTGATTATGTGACAGTTGTACATTCTTATTTATGTACATTGTGGAT
Organism: Torreya grandis; assembly: GCA_037957365.1. Classification (NCBI taxonomy): domain Eukaryota; kingdom Viridiplantae; phylum Streptophyta; class Pinopsida; order Cupressales; family Taxaceae; genus Torreya; species Torreya grandis. The sequence continues at coordinate 980,765 of JARHVA010003789.1, forward strand.
ATATATTTGTTAGTTATGTATCATTAGTTGATATATCATTAATTAATAAATATGATGATTCAGACTAACTACCTTTTTGTTATGAGGTGGAAGCAAGATTGATTCTACTTTCAGAGCATGATGGAGGGAAAGCATCATCAGAGAGGATGACATAGATGGGATGATTGAAGGATGATAGAGAAACTTGTTTAACTCTTTTAGATGATTTAGATAATGAGTGTTTATATACTTTTGCAATGCTCATATTTTTAGTTGATGCTTATGATGATCTAGTTGTGTGATTTCATGTGTTATTATAGTACATATATTTATGCATATAATGTTATAGGTCTAAATGATATTCAATGAATGTCATTGTCTTGATTTAGTGTATTTTCATATAAGATTTTTTATTAATGTTAAAAAGTTAATCATAGAATACTTATTTTATTTAAAATAATAGACAATCCTTATATTCTAAAATTTAATTAAAGGAGTTATCTTGAAATAATTATTAATTAATGGATTTATCTTTTATTAATATAATTACTAGAATTACATTAAATCAAGGAAATTTGATTATAGGCCAATGCATGAATTCTTGAATAGAAAATTAAAAGTCTAAAATTTATCTTTAAAGTGGATCTAGAAAACAATTCAACCTTAAAACCAATAGAATTAACTTGCATAATTTAAGAGATTAATTAAAACTCAAAAATAAAAAATAAAAAGAAAAATTATAAAATCTAAAATGTTAAGCATCCACCCATGCATGTTAAAAGAAAAGTAAAACTCAATGTAAAGTGGTGGTTTGAAGAAATTTTAAAAAGTTGAATTAATTTTGGTAAAAATGGTGAATTATGCATGTAAGTAAAATCTTTAAAAAGTGAAGAATTTATAAATAAAAGGGAAATATGCATGGTAAAAGTATAAGGAAGTTTATTTTTTTTTTAAATGACAATTTAGGCCTGAAAAGGTATGGCGGCTTACGCATGAAAAGAAAAATTAAATTAAAACAATAATAAGAAAATCTTAAAATAGAGGGGGTATCAATTTGCATGAATAGAATAGAAAGAGGATAAATTAATAAAAGAAGAGAACGATTTGATAAGGGGAGACATACAATGATTTAAGAAGAAAGAAAGGATAACAACAAAAAGTGGGTTTTCAACAACGCTAAGAAAATAGACTATGAATTTATGAAAGGAGCAGTGAATTGAAGAAAGAGATATAGGAGAAGTACGATGACGCTTTGGAGGGAGCAACAATTGGCAAAATGAATATACAACAAAATTGAAAGGTAAGCTCTGTCTTAAGACTCTTATTTAATAGCATGTTGAATGTTGTTTGAACCAGTAAATTGAGAGATTGAATTGTTATAGTGTTAGTGTGTGTGTACAAACTTAGATAAGTATTTATAAAATAGAATTCTTCGATTATTTCACACCTAGGCATGAATATATATAAACCAGATTATTTAATTACACGGCTTGGGAATAGAAATGAAATAAATACAGTATAATTGTTTAGTTGATGCATGTATAATAATATATCAGTATTTAAGCTTACGTAATAAAAAGTAGATGACATAATTTCTACGTGTGAAATTTGTCTTTAGTTGCGTATAATAAATATATAGATCTTACTTTTATATATATATATATATATATATATATATATATATATATATATATATATATATATATCTTATAATCCATACTAGCTTAGACATGATTTTAAGTATACAAACTTAGCACTTTTTGTAAAACAATGTTGGATGAATAGTATTTCAGGAGAAAATAATCGGTGCTCCATATTCTCTGTTAGTGAAAGAAATAACAAATGTTTGAAGAAAACTATGTTTCGTCTTTGTCTACAAATCGAACTTGGTGGTAAAACTTTATCATTGCCTCGGATTTCAATATTTTGGTTGAACTCAGGTATATTTTTATAAAAGCATGTATATTGCCCAATGTCTAAATAAGTCATAAATTTTCTGCCTAAATTAACTACATAGAATTGAATTTAAAAAAATGACGAGATAATATATCTATTATTAATTGGTGCTTTTAAAAATTGAGTGTTTAATATTGAAATCAATTAATGAGGTTTTCTTATATAAATGGGAAAAAGGGGATTCATTATCATATTAGAGATACATAATTTATGGAATAGTAAACCTTATTACAAAAACTGAAAACTGTCACTAAATATGATTGTAAATAACTTGTCTTAAGTTAAAAATCACCAATTACAAAATGGTAACAAGATGTATGTTTTATTGAGCAGAGTTAGCTACATTATATACATATGCTTGTGATTGGAAATTTAATGTTTTCTTGTGATGTTTAGGTATTTATGAATATGATATGATTCATGCTCGGATGGTGTGATTTTTGAATAGAAATATGATATAATTATTATATTAAAATATCTTAAAGTGTGAAATTGATTTATTGTAGTTGACGGACTAAATGCATTATTATGATTATTTTTACTATACTTGGCAAGTTTGCATGTTTGTTAAAAAGAATAATCTATTTTAATCATTGTTTTATATATTATGTTATAACTAATCTTACATTGATAATGTCAAACAAGTAGTGAGACAAACTTCACTAGCTTAGTTGGCATCATGAGTGTAAGATGAAGATGATCTGATCAAGTGGTCTACATAAAATTGACTGATCCATGAGATCATATGTTATTTAAAAAATTTGGTCAAAGTAATTTTAGATAGACATTGTCATTTTATATATTTGATTTACATGTTTGTTTGATATCATGTTAGAACGTATTTTATTTATGATACACATTATTTAGTAAAAAATTTATATCACATAGATACTAACATGTCTCTCGAGATTCCCACGCCATTACTATCTACCTACTTGTGAAGGGAGGACCATTATCTAATAGAGGATTATGCAAGGAATCGATGATTCATGGTTGATGTAGAAAATCACTTGGATGATACTCTCCCTCTCCACTACAGTACTTAATTGGAGACTACACTTGAGATTATCAGAGGTATACGAGTTGGTTTGACTCAAGCTCTGTAGATCTTAGTATCTATTTATTGTGTAGAAGGTTAAATGCCTATTAGAAATGTAATATTATTATGTTTTATACTTCAATAGTAGTAATTATATTATTATACCAGTCATGGCTAGATTTTAATGTAATTACTTTTCTTGTTGTTATGTTATGTTGCATTCAGTGTTAGAATTTGAAATTGTTATTGTTCTAAGTTTTTGATAGTTTAATATGATTGGCATAATTTTTTAAATAACACTGCGTAATCTATATAAATAATATATTTTGAGTATTTAGTAATTTAAAAAAAAATTATTGTATTAATTTAGTAGAATCCATGTGAGGTTGTTACATGTGGTATCAGATCTTAGACTCGAACTCTAGGACTTAATGAGTCCACTAATGCTTTCATATTCTTTTGTTCAGAGAAAAAAAAATGGTGCAAACAAGAGCATTGGGTGAGGGTCCTTCGAATGTCAATGACAATAACCCTCCAAATGATCATAACCTAATTACCACTAAACATTTCATAAAATTATATCAGATTATCATAACCATGAATGATACATGGGACCAAATCATAGCACTAAAATAGGAAGTTCATGGCCATGATGAGGAAGAACTTGTTGAGTATCCCGCTCTGTAGGAAAACTAACAAGATGCGAGAGCTCAAATAGATGTATGTTTAGGAACATGAAAAAGGTGAGTTCATTGAAGTTAGATGGAACTATTCTTGGTGATGAAGCTGAAGCATGGTTAATAGAGAGAGAAATATTTCAAGATTCAAAACTACTCTGAGGTCATCAAAGCAATTTGGAGAGCATACCAATTGGTTAGTAAAACAGCTACATGGTGGGCAAACAAGAAAATAGAAATGAACTTAAATTTGACCACTGTTACTTGAGAGAAATTTGTGACATTATTTAGATCATAGTGGCTTTCACAACTTTATTTTGATCAAAAGCTCACAGATATCTAGAATCTGAAATAGGGGGATTTATCAATAAATGATTACTGGGAGTAGTTCACCAAAATTTTGAAGTACATATCATAGTACCAATTAGATGAGAGGTTCAAGATCACTAAGTTTAGCATGGGATTAAAACCCCAGATCAATGGTGAGATAGATGTGTATGGACCTACCATGAACCTGGTTTTTGAGAAGACAGTAAAATAGGAGCAAAATTTGAAGTCTCTTGCACAGGTCAGGGAAAAGTTTAAGAAAAAGTTTGGAAGTTCTAAGCTGACTTTCAAAAAAAAGAATTAGAGATAGAGGAGTGGAGATTCCAAGGGCCAGCTTAATAATCAAAATATCAAATTCAATAGCAGATCTGGCAATAGAAAAGAAGGCAATGGTTTCAAAAGTGGTTTCAAGGGAAACACATAGGCTAACAATAAAGGTCCACCTAGAGGTTGTTTCAATTGTAGAGGAAACCATTATGCTCGTGAATGCACTCAGGATAAGTCAAAGAACAAAGATCCTAATTCTCACTAGGACAATTTTTAGTAGCGTATTCATATGATAATTGATAACCAAACAAGCCAAATTTCAAGCATCACCCATAGAGTTGTCAAGTATTTTGTTTGAATGTCCAATTTCTATTTTGATAAATACATGGGCTGATGAATATTTTATATCTCTTATAATGTTTATTAAATTTTCTGGAAGAGCTATATTTATGGTAAATGCATGGTCAATATAGTATGGGAATGACTCATAAGTCATGGTTGACAAGTGTCTATTTGAAATAGAGATTAGGTTGCCCAAATTCACAATTGAAGTGGATATGTATGTAGCACCACTAGGGTCATATGATGTGATCCTAAGAGTCAACTTAATTACTAAGCATATAGCCAAGGTTGATTGCTACTTAAATAATGTTGAGTGTCTAGATGATTTTAAAAATTAGACATAAATTTAGGATGAGAAGAGAGAGTTGAAGCTCAGGCAAATTTCTGTACTACAACTTAAGAGGGCTCAAGAAAAAAAATGTCAAGTATTTATCATCAAGATAAAATGAAATGGAAGAACTTAAGGAATAATCTTTCAAGGATTACCCATTTCTTAGAGATTTTCGTGATGTATTTTTAGAAGAATTACCAAGATTACCACCTAAACATGAGTTTGATTTCTTAATTGACATCATACCTACATCAAAACTATAGTCTAAGGCACCATATAGAATGACAACCACTGAGTTGGTTGAATTGAAGGCTCAACTTTAGAAATTATTGTCAAAAGGGTTGATCAAGACTAGTGTGTCACCATGAGGTGCACCAGTTGTTCTTTATAAAAAAAGATGGTACTCTTTGACTTTACATTGATTATATGATGTTGAACAAGGAAACTATTACAAATAGGTATTTGTTACTTCGTATAGATAATATTTTGATCAAATATGAGGAGAAATGGTATTTTTAAAGATTGATCTTAGAGCAAGATACCATCAATTGAGGATTCAGAATGAGGACATTTTAAAAATAGATTTCAGAACTCATTATGGACATTATGAGTTCACAATGTTACTCTTTGGGTTACGTAATACACCCGTAGCATTAATGAATCTCATGAACATCATGTTCATAGATTATCTAGATCACTTTGTTTTGGTCTTTCTAGATGACATTCTTATATATTTTTAAAATGAAGAGAAACACCTTTAGCATCTGGATCTAGTTTTATAATAGTTGTGAAAGCATAATCTATATGGCAAGTTATCGAAGTGCACATTCTTCAAAGAGAGAGTACAATATCTAGGACATATTATTTTTGTAGATAGTATTTTTATTGATCTAGCTAAGATAAGATCCATTATGGAGTGGCTAGTGCTAAGGAATATGCATGAGGTAATAAGTTTTATGGGATTAGCAGGATATTATAGGAAGTTTGTTCCAAATTTTTCTAAGATAGTTAATCTAATTAGCTCCTTGTAATGAAAGAACCAAATATTTGACTGGTTAGATAAATGTGAAGTAGCTTTTCAAGAATTGAAATGAAGGCTTATTTCAGCACCGATGTTGAGAGTTTTTTATTTTAATGGTCAGATTTTAGTGATCACAAATGCATGAGGAGAGGGACTAAGAAGATTCCTTATACATGATGGTGCAATAGTAGCTTTTGAATCAAAGAAGCTAAAAACTTATGAGGTGAATTATGCTCCTCATGATTTTGAACTTGCAACAATTGTTCATATTTTACAAGTTTGGTGACATTATTTATTGAAAAAATCATTTGAGATCAAGAAAGATAACTTGGGACTCAAATACATTTTCATCCAACTAAATTTGAATGCTCATCAAAGATGTTGGTTAGAGTATCTATCTGAATATGACTTTAATATCAATTACATCAAAGGTAAAAAGAATAAAGTAGTTGATGCTTTGAATCAAAGAATGTATATAGTAGTCGTGGCTACTATCATGAGTACTTTTAGAGATTGTGTGATTGAGTTCTCACCAGGAGATGAATTCTATGATCAAGTTTAAAAAATATTATCTAATAATTCTCAAAATCTTTAGTATAAAAGATTCATTTTTGAGGGCCATGGTCTTTTACGTTATAATAGAAGGATGTAAGTGCCAAATCGAGAGAATATATGAAGCATATTGCTAAAATAATTGCACAATGCCCCATATTCAAGACATTTAAGAGTAACCAAACTCATGACAGAGATAGGCCTCTATATTTTTGGAAAAGAATCAAGAAAGATGTAGCAGACTATGTATCACATTGTTTGTAATGTCAATGAGTAAAATTTGAACATGTGCACCCAGCTAGATTGTTATATATGCACAATATACTAGAGTGGAAGTGGTAATCACTATGGACTTTATCCAAAGATTACCAATGTAACAGAGTAGGCATGATATGATCTTGGTAATTATTGACAAACTAACCAAGATAGCTCATTTTATACTAAATTTTTTGATAGATGATGCACCTATATTTGCGAAGAGGTTCTCGTAAAAAAGGTGTATCAGTTACATGGATTCCTAGAGAAGATCATTTTGGATCAAAATACAAAGATGACTTCCAAGTTATTGGTAACTTTGAACTCAACTTTGGGTACACAACTAAATTTTAGCACTGCTTATCACCCAGAGACTGATGGTCAAACTAAGTTAATTAAGTGTTAGAGAATCATCTTCATATATATTGTATGGATCAATAATACAAGTAGGAATATTATATTCCATTGGTTGAGTTTGCATACAATAACTCATATTAATCAACTTTGAAGATGGCACCATTTGAGGCACTATATGGAAGAAGGTCCAAGACACCAATCAGTTGGGACATGATAGAGGATGAGGTAGTCTTTAGACCTGAAATGTTTTTAGAAATAGAACATCAAGTTAGATTAATCAAATAGATATTGGCCAAGTCCAATGATAGACAAAAGAGTTATGTTGATCTAAATAAAACAAATAGATATTTTTTTAAGGTGATAAAGTATTTTTATTGGTTAAGCTGTAGAAGAGCTCGATTAAATTCAAAAAATCAACAAAACTATCACAAGATATGTGGGACCCTTTGAAATTTTAGAAGTGATCAATCATGTAGTGTATAGACTTGCATTGTCACCAGCCCTAACTTATTACATAATGTTTTTCATGTATATTATCTTACAAAATATTTCGCTAATCCTTCACATGTTCTGGATTAGAATGCTTTGCATGTTTTAGATCTTGTGGTGGTTATGGTAGAACCAATTAGAGTAATTGACATTCGCAAACTTCATTTACATAATAGAGAAGTGTCACGATGCAAGATTTTGTAAGATCAATACTCTGAGGATAGTGCTATTTGGGAGGACTATGATGATTTTTTCAAGTTTTTCCACATTTGTTTGCATGATTTGATACTTGATACTATGTTTTTATTGTATTAAACTTTGTTAATTATTTTAAATTATTATTTAAATAAGTGTTATCGGGATGATGACCAATTTTAAAAGGAAAGGATGTTACATCCTAATTTCACCCTAAGTATATTAACTTTTGAATATGTGGATTATTATGATTATTATTTAATTATTATTGCTTTGATTTGAGCTATATGATATATACTAGTTATGGGACAGTGATACGTTGATTAGTTTACATAACAGATTGATTATGTGACAATTATACTTTTTTATTTTTGTAAATTGTGGATGTATATTTTTTAGTTATGCATCATTAGTTGATATATATGATGACTCAAACTAACTACCTACTTGTCACAAGGTGGATGCAAGATTGATTCTACCCTCGGAGCATGATGGAGGGAGATCATCATCAAAGAGGATGGCATAGATGAGATGATTGAAGGATGACAGAGGAACTACTAATAACTCAACACACACACCATAGTAGAATATCTTATTTAACTCTTTTGATCGATTTAGATAATGAATGCTTATATACTTCTACTATGCTCATTATTTTAGTTGATGCTAATGGTGATCTGATTGTGTGATTATAGTACATAGATATATGTATATAATGTTGTTATATTATCATGTAGTTGATGTTCACACAAATCTAGTTTCCTAACATAATTATGGGTCTGAATGATATTCGATGAATGTCAATATCTTGATTTAGTGTATTTTCATATAAGAGTTTTTATTGATATTAAAAATTTAACTGTAGAATATTTATTTAATTTTAAAAAATAGATAATCCTTATATTCTAAAATTTAATTAAAAGAGATATCTTTAAATAATTATTAATTAATGGATTTATCTTTTATCGAAATAATTACCAAAATTACATTAAATCAAAGAAATGTAATTATAGACCAGTGCATGAATTTTTGAATAGAAAATTAAAATAATAAAATTTATCATTAAATAAATTACTTAAAGTGGATTTAGAAAATTAATCAACCTTAAAACCAATATAATTAACATGCATAATTTAAAAGATTAAATGAAACTCAAAAAGAAAAAGAAAAAAGAAAAATAATAAAATCTAAAATGGTAAGCATCCACCCATGCATGCAAGTGAAATTTTTGAGAGTAAAAGGGAAAGATGCATTGTAAAAGTAAAAGGAAGTTTATTTTTTTTTTTAAAGTAATTTAGGTATGAAAAGGTACGATGATTTAGACATGAAAACGGAAATCTTAAAATAGAGGGGGCAGTGATTTGCATGAATAGAATTGAAAGAGGAGAAATTAATAAAAGGAGAGACAATGATTTAATAAGGGGAGACATACGATGGAAAGTGGATTTTCAGCGATGGTAAGGAAATAGACAACAAATTTATGAAAGAAGGGAACAACGAATTGAATAAAAAGGAGATAGAGAAGAAGGAGACAGATCAAACATGGGGGTATAACTTTGTTATTGCTTCGGATTTTTATATTTTGGTTGAACTTGGGTATATTTTTTAAAAAGCATGTATATTTCCCAATGTTTAAATAAGTCATAAATTTTCTAACTAAATTAGTTACATAGAAGTGAATTCTAGAAAATGACGAGATTAATATATCTATTATTAAGTGGTGTTTTTAAAAATCGAGTGTTTAATATAGAAATCAATTAATGAGGTTTTATTATGTAAATGGGAAAAAGGGGATTCATTGTCATATTAGAGATATAGAATTTATGGAATAGTAAACCATATTACAAAAAATGAAAACTATTATTAAATATGGTTGTAAATAACTTGTCTTAAGTTGAAAATCACCAATTAGGGAAAGATATTAAAATGTCTTTTTTATTGAGTAAAGTTAGCTATGTTATATACATATGCTTGTGATTGGAAATTTAATGTTTTTTTGTGATGTTTAGGTATTTATGAATATGATATGATTCATGCCCAGATGGTGTGATTTTTTAATAGAAATATGATATATTCATTTTATTGAAATATCTTAAAGTGTGAAACTGATTTATTGCATTTGATGGATTATACGCATTATTATGATTATTTTTACTATACTTGGCAAGTTTGCATGTTTGTTAAAATGAATAATTTATTTTAATAATTGGTTTATATATTATGTTATAACCAATCTTGTATTGATAATGTTAAACAAGTAGTGAGACAAACCTCACTAGTTTAGTTGGCATCATGAATGCAAGATGAAGATAATCCGATCAAGTGGTGTACAATCTATATGGGGTTGTTACAAGAATAAAATAATTGACTAGAGAAAATGACCGAAATGATAATTGAATAGATCTAATATGATGACTTATCCCATCTAGAGATGCTCCAAGGTGAATTCAAACTCGTATGTTAAATGAACAAATAAATTTAGAACAGTTTATGTGCAATTGCAAGAAGTCATTCCATTTTAAAATTTTAACATGGAATTACCCAACATTTCATTAAATATGGACATATGCCTAAGAATTTAGACTTATAAAATCACCTTTAAATTGAAATCTAGTATGCCTTGTATCAGCATTTAGATATTTCATAGATAATTATAAAATCAATAGATTAGAATATAATAAGAAAAAAATTGAATGCTAATATTGATACTCAAAAACTAATAATAAGATAATTTATGGTTTTAATCTATACTAAAATATGTCTAGGTGTAATGAAATGATGGTTAAGTGATAAAAATGGAATATCTACACTCGAATTAATTCACTTAGGTCAACTATAAGATATGTTTCATTTTCAAATCAGATGACTTTAGGGCACTAGACACTTACATTGGGTCAGGACACTAGTGTCAATGTAGATATCTATTTCGGAGGTTAGTGTCCAGGGAGCAGGAAAGTAGATACAGACTCAAAACCTGTAGATGTGGAAGATAAATAGGGTTTAAGTATTCTAGACGAGATACAAGGTATGGGTCATCAATATAAGATTATTCAGACTGAGAGATAGGTCAAAGACCATAAGATAGAACAAATGCAAGACTTCAAAAAGCAAGAAAGGTATAGAACTAAGAAAAATAACCAAGATTTGTGTATACCAAGTGTATAACCCTAAGGTGCTATATAATCCATAAATAGTGTCTACTCCCACATCTTTTTATCAAATTTGCAAGGGAACCCATCACAACTAGGGCCTTTGTCATTGTCCATTTTCATAATCGACTTGAATATAAGTCCTCAATTGAGAGTTGTCTATCTTAGGCAATCCTTTGACAGGAGGTTACTTTAATTGGGACAAATGATAAGCATTGGTCCAAAGCTTGATGGCATTCAATGGAGGAAGCTTGAGCTCTGAACACTTGTTGATAATGATTAGTGAAGGCATGGACCATATTGGGTGTTTTAAAATAGTGATGATTACTTTCTTGGATAGTTGTGTTTTGTTGGGCTATGGACTTGGCCTTGAGCATATGAAATAATTCTTTAGAGACTTTATTCTCCACTTTGAGCCAATGCATTTAGGTTTATGCTCAACTTGTATAACTAGAGGTCTTTGGTAATGTTGACTCCATGCATGGGAATCATTTTCCCTTGTCTACACTTGATATAGCTTGAGAATTGCATGAATAAAAGTGAAGCTCTAGTATAATTTTGGTATAGTAAGTTTAGTTCAAGAGAGCTTATGAAATGAGAGGGATGAGGCTTGTATTTATAAATTTCCTAAATTATTGTGAACCTGTTGTGCCCTAACACACACACCCCATTTAAAAAAAATTAAATAGGAGCCCAATATTAATTGATCATCTTTTTGCGGTATTTTAAAGAAAAAGTATATGATATAAAAGTTTTAAAAATGTGAGTTCAAGGAATTTATTTGATGCTTGAGAAGTTCACTTGACTAGCTTGGTTTATAGTTGTTTGCAGGATATTTACCAAGCTAAAAAGAATCAAAGTTGTCTAAGCCATACTATACGATTTACTCTTTGCCTTTGGTTTTATTTAAAGTGTTTATTTTTAGGGCCTAATTTATGGTTTATATGGTTAACTAGGTTGACATGTTTTGTTTGCAATGTGGTTTATTGTCTATGTTGTGTTTTGAATAGTGTAATTTGCACTTAGGCATTTATCAGGTCATCTCAGAGTTCATTCTTGCTACACATAATCATTCTGCTCATCTAGAGCACCAAGCTAAAAGGTATAATACATCCCATCATCCAGGTGGTGACATCAACAAAATTATTTTTACATAAGATCCCAGGCAAGCAGATCACTGCGAGACATCCACGTGTCACCATCCCAACCTCCTAGAGGTGACATCAGCAAAGCCTTATGTAAACAATATCCTAGGTAAGTGAATCATTGAGATTTATTCACGAATCACCATCCCAACCTCTTAGAGGTGATGACACAAATCCTTTTGTATCTATGATCCTAGGCAAGTGAATCATTGAGAGTTGTCCATGTGTCACCATCATGTTAACCTAGATGTGACATCATCATGTACCTTTATGTAGATAATTCTGAGTGAGTGGACTACTGAGAGCCATCCCCTTGTCACTATCTCACTTACTTATGGCCTCAAGAGTAAAATACAGTAGATCACACCTCTGCCATTAGTAAAATAATGACCTATAGATACATGTCATTTGAAGATATGTATTCAAACAACAAAGACACCATTGATAAGTTTGAAAGAGTGAAAAAGAAAATTTTAAATGAAAATACTAGGCAAGGAAAAGTAACAAAATTCCTTGCAACCATTAATTCACATGAAATGATGAATTATTGCATTCAATTCTCAAGGCCAACATAACTAAAGCAATATATTTTGAATTTCTAAATCCACTTTAATCACATTGCTTTTAAAACATTCAAAGTGCATAATGTGAATCCAGAGCTCTCTTATGATGAATAAATTTTTGATTTTTTACAAAGCAAAGGTTTTTCAAACCAGAGATTCAATGGTAGTCACAACTCATATTTTAGTTCCCTTTGTATACACTATTACAGGGTCAATTGAGTATACTAATAACACCATTTGATTTGGCATCCCTAAACCATGAATTTAAGCATTATTATGCCATTTGGGATGTGGTCAAGGCAGCCTAGCCTTACATAGTTGAGGATTAGTTATCCATCTTCACATAGAGATACGCATATGACATGTTGGCCATCAAAGTAGTTGGTCTCCACAACATGATGGCCAAGCTTGAGGTAATGCCAGGCATATACCTATTATTTGATTTATTTATAATGGTAATTTTTTTTGAAAAATACTACACTAGAATGCCAGCTGCACATATTAATGGCAATGCCTTTGAGAAGTATTATAGACTTCTAGTGCCTGATATGTCATACAGGCAAGATATAGTGAACACATGGTTTTTCAACAATAATGTCAGAAGTAAGTTACAATAATGGTTGGTAACCTAAGTAACTTCATAGTCTAGGGCCCCACCTCTTCCATTCATATTGCTATCTTCAAGCAAAATCATATAAATTGGAGATATCGTTAACTCCAACTTAATTCATATAATCAAAAACCATGGAAGCTTTCCAGATGGAAAATTTTATATGATGTCATATGTAGTGGATGTTGTAATTGTGATGGTTTACTCATCATTTTTAGAACCTTAGAAACCATCATCAAAGTACCCTTAGAACATGATATGAAATGAATTCAACATTCTCCATATGTATAAGTTCAGGAAGAACATGAAGAAGTTGATTGAAACCTTTTACCCTATGGTTTATTAGATAATTTATGAAAATAATACACCTAGATTATCTGATAAAAAAATAAATATGTTTGATAAATGAGTGACTATTGTTTGTACCTCGAGTACACAATAATCACAATAGAAGGTATTAGAGAACACCCTTTATACCTAGCAATTATTATGCCTAATAAGGTTGTTGCACAAGAAATTAATGCTCAATTGGATGATAGTGTTGACACTAAGTCAAGGCAAAGGAAGCAATTGTCCATCTAACCCCTCTTAGTATTGGTAGGATGTAGTAAAGGGAGAATTTCCAATTGGTTGGGAAGATTATGAGACATTTTGGGTTCAAATGGGGACCATATAGACACTAAAATCTAAGGAAAAATGTCTAGGAATACCTCAAAAAATATGATAGAAAAATTAAGATCAACTATGGGCACCAAGATTATGACTATGAAAACATATTTATGAATGTTGAAGATGATTATGAAGTGGTCATAAGGATGCACATGGCCAATATGTCTATGATTGTGGTGCAAAGGATCCAATATGATACTACTATCACCACAGAAGATGCTAAAAGGATTGATAAGAAATAATGGGTTTCAAAACCTATTTAGGGACCCCCTTATCAAATAGAACTAGGAACACAAGAAGTTGTCCCATCTGGGGTAGCTCATGTTGAAGAGAGAGGAGAGTCCTCTAACTTCCCTTGCACACACAGTTATTATTGCCTCCCCATAGCCCATAGTTTAATAAAAAAGGCCTGCAAGTCTAAGTGGAGTAGCGAGTATACTTTGTATGTTGCCTTTGACTCCACTGACCATTGCATAACAAGTAACTCTTCCTTCATTCCTGTCTCAAGTATATATTACTTCTTATTTGACATCACCAAAAACATTATCTTAGCTTACTAGATAATTAGCTTCACCATCCATTATTCTTGCAATAGTGACTACTCACGCCACTTCATCACCACCTACAATTTCCATTCCTTCATTTCCACTCCACCTCTTACTGGGCTATCCTATACTACTACCAAAACAATACTTACATATACAAGGAAGCCTAAGACCCTATCTATTTCTCCTCAAAAGGTAGAAGTGAAGGAAGAACCAATAGAAATACCTAAAGAGAGTGAGGATAGAATAAGGGGCCCATAAAGATTAGACCCCATCATGGTCTATGAAAGTGAAGGGAAGAGAGAAGGATGGCCAATTAGGATGATTGGGTCTCTAAAATAGAAACTAAAGATTCATGGTCAATCAATGAGACAATAGAATCAGATCTAGAGGATGGATGCATGTTTGAGGAAAGTGCCTAGTTAGGAGGAATAGAGTTGATTAAAGGATCTGAGGAGATCAACCAAAGGGATGATATCTCAGTATTTATTGAACTATTATCAAATAAAGAGTTAAATGCAATAGGAGAGGTAGAGTCACAACTACAATCTACAGTATAGGGTCCATTCCCAACAACATCTCCAAGTTCTCCACCTTAGATCACAATAATGTCAACAATAGTAACCAATGCTCAAGGTATTCCTGTTTTGGTTAAAATTATTACAAGTCCACATTCTTCCTCAACTTTTATAATAACAACTACTATAACACATTCTTTGTATTCTTTAAGTTAAATAACCCAACCCCATGCTACTGCTACATTACCAATTTTTCCCACCATATCCCAACCTAATGTTGTGGATCCTATGGACACTACTACCACGGATTATAGGGTCACATATAATTTTGTTACTAATTATTTGCAAAATATATTAAGCACCCCATTGACCTATTCATTTTTTAGTAGGACCAATCATTAGTCCCTTTAGTCAAACAAAGGGGTATATTTTGAAAACTTGGTGTTCACCTCTATTTTTTATACACAAATCTCCCCTCCTAGGCCATATACACAAATAGAAATGCCTATTGGATGAGCCACATAGATAGAGACACCTAGAATTTTAATGGACAAAGAAGAGGGGAAGGCCAAATACATCATAGATACACCAGTCCAGAAGCAGATTACTGGTTGGAGGAAGGTTATTCCTCCTTTTCCTATAATAGGGACGTCATCTCCCAAAGGCTATGATACTTCTAGGTCCATCCCATTTAACTACTCAAGGAGATAAACCAACTCAATAAGCCCAATAAACACAACCATCTTAGCAAGCACCATCTACAAGGAAAATAGAAAAAATAGAGTAATAAATTGTATTGAATATTCTTTCAAGGATCAGGCAACTGCAATAAGAAGAAGAAATTGGAATACAAGACTTGGTAATAACTAATCAATCTACATTTAAATTCCATTTTGATAGATAGACAAGCACTTTGATAAAAATTGAGAGGAAATTTGTGATGGTTGAAGGCTAACGGATAGAGTTGAAGCAGAGAGAAGATATTTTCCCTCTAACTAAGAGAAGGAAGGTGAATCCTTCAAACCTAGATAGGATTAGGGAAGACCCTTAAAGTTTTGTGAATGCAATAGAAGGGTTAATTAAGGAAACATTTTAAAAAAATTATCAATCCATGCAAAAATAGCTAGAGGTGAGTACTATCTAGGGCCCTAAAAGATAGTGGATAATTTATAGCAGATAGCTAGGAAGTTATTTGATATCATTGGTTCAATAAGGTATAAAAAGGCCACCTCCCAACCCAAATGGGGAAACATTCTTCAATTTAAAAATAAAATAAAATAAATTGGTGAAAAAATATGTTTTATAATCCAAGCAACAAAAAATAAGGCTTATGCCCACCTCAATTTAATGACAATATCTAAAGTTGTTTGGGCATAAAATTATATTATTGTAAAAAGGGATAGTATAATTGAATGGCATTAATAAATATGGGCTCCGGTTTAATAATTTACAAACTAGGAGAGGGGATCTATCTTTATCTTAATTGACTTAAGAGTCATTCAAGTACTCCACAGGGGCAATTAGTGCATTGGCCCATTTTTGATAATCTTCTACAAGCAGCATTAGACAGCTTCAAAACAAAGATTGAGGGGAATATTTACAAAACCATTGATGAGTTAATCTAACTGATCAATTTTACAATAGATAAAATTATAAGGACTAAGGTACTACACACTGAGGTTAGAGATGCATTGGGTATACACAAGAAACTGATGGATAAGCTTCCTTAGTTATTCAAAAGAGCTATGCTTATTTTTTAGACTATTAAGAGCAACTTATGGGTGAGTCATGCTCTTTACCTTCAGACAAAAACATTTGAGCAAACAAATACGGTTGCAAGGGTCATGTCAACCCCACCTCAAAGCACTCATTTTCCCAAGTATACATTGGTGCATATTCAGACTGGGTCAACTTATAGAGAATCTATTTTTGGGAAAAAATGTGTTAGATTTAGATGATCTTTGGAAAAATACCATGATCCCTACATCATTTTAAGAATGTAAGGTCTGTTGTTCTCTTGTCAAGTTTGATTCAAAGTTTTTCAAAAACCTGAGCTTTTGAGTACATATCCCTCCCACGAAGGGTAATTATGAAAGATTTTATGCTTCCATATTCCATATACTTACAGATAATCTATTTTTGGGAGAAATTGTGTTAGGTTTAGATGATATTCATAAAAATACCATGATCCCTACATCATATTAAGAATGCAAGGTTTGTTGTTCTCTTAGCAAGTTTGATTCAAAGTTTTTCAAAAATTTGGGCTTTTGAGTACATATCCCTCCCATGAAGGGTATTTATGAAATATTTTATGCTTCCACAATCCATACACTTATAGATAATCTATTTTTGGGAGAAATTGTGTTAGATTTAGATGATCTTCAGAAAAATATCATGATCCCTACATCTTTTTAAGAATGCAAGGTTTGTTTTTCTCTTGGTAAGTTTGATTTAAAGTTTTTCAAAATGCTAAGCTTTTGAGTACATATCCCACCCAAGAAGGATAATAATGAAATATTTAATGATTCCATAGTCCATACACTTATAGATAATCTATTTTTGAGAGAAACTATGTTATATTAGATGATGTTCAAAAAAATACCATGATGCCTACATCATTTTAAGAATGCAAGGTCTGTTGTTCTCTTGGCAAGTTTGATTCCAAGTTTTTCAAAAAGCTGAGATTTTAAGTACATATCCCTCTCATAAAGGTTAATTATGAAATATTTTATGCTTCAACTTATGTCCCACTACCAACAGCTACATCAGGTTCATACGTAACTCGAACACCCATTCTAGTTATAACATAAGGTTCAAATTTAGCTCTACTTATTCCTGCATCTACTTCGTTCTCACTTCCAATCCCACTACCTATCTCAGTTGTAACTCTACATAAAAATCTAGTTCCATCTACATCAGGTTCTACATTAGCTTTATCATAGTGTAAATTCTTCCAACGGTGCCAAATTAACACAATCTAATTATACATATGTACTTGCATGGTCTAGTTGAGTTAGAATTATTAGTTCCAAATTATTTTAACATGTATACATTGTATTTTTAGATGAATAATTCTTTTCTGAGTGATCAATGTTGTACATGCATGCTTTGCATGAAATTAGTTTACAGGGCTATTTTTTTTGGACTTGTGTTTTTAGACTTATCTTGAGAGATGAGGCCTTCCCCATCCCAAGCTTAATTATACTTGTATCCTCATATTATAAAGGGGGGATAATTTTGGTTTTTGAGATTAATATAAAATTCTAATAAGTTCTACAATTTTAGTCTTAATGTGTAAATATTGATTCTTCTCCAACTTATGGATTATATAAGAGGTGTTGTCATTATAGTTTCTTAGTCTTTGGTTAGGTATGAGTTATATTTTATTTATGGTCATTTATATTATGTTATATTTGATATGAATACCTTTTGCATATAAATCATAATCCCCCCTTCTAGTGTAGTTCAATAAACACACCAACCTTTGATTTCATATATTCATGTATGTTGTATTTTGGTTTCCTTTGACTCATAACTATGTTTGATTATTAGTGTGATACAATAACTTGCTGTAGACATTAGTCTTTTGATTTCTTATCCTACCTAAGTTCAAGTTGTGGTTTTGAAAGGTCTCATCTAGTATGGTTTATCAGCCTCCTTTCCTACCCTACCTTTCTATCCTTTTTGAGTTTATTTTAAAGTCCTACCTACCTTAGTTAGAACCATCATCCTTCCACCCATTTTAAGTAGATATAGGTTCGCCCATATCTAACTCGTATGTGGTAAATTATCTACCTCACCCATCACTATTCCACCAATAGGTGCTTTATAAAACCCAATACTCCACAACTTATGCCTTGGAGTGACTACTTTTTCACTGATCCTAAAATTTTAGAGGCTACCTCATAAATTTTTTGTGATATGCATAAAACCCAAATCAAAAAATCCAAACTTAAGCTAGTGATAAAAGGAGGGCCTATACTTCAACCTCTATTTTATTTGAAAATAATCACTTGAGTTTCATTGGAAGCACCCAAAAGACTTATAAGGTCAACTCAAACACTAACTTACTATTCCCACCTTTGAAAAACCATAGAAAAGTTAGGTCTATGAAAGGAGTTAAGAGAAAACTCTAGGCTCAATCATTCTCTCTAGGAAAATAACCTCATCTTCCATTACTGATGATGGCTCATCGACAACCTCAAATCCAAGATCTAGTTTAGGCTCCAACTTGGCTAACTAGTACTACTATTAATGTTATAGGAGCTAATCCATGACTTACCAAAGAACCCTAATAAATATATTCCTTCCTTTTCTCCCTCAAGAGGAAATACTACATAAGAACACACCATGGCCTTGAAAATTTCTTTGGTAATCTTGAATGTAACCCATAAAGACATGGTATGTAGACTATTTCCATTTACATTGCAAGATGTGACCTATGACTGGTTTCTCAATATCCTAGAAGGTTCAATCACCTCTTGGGAAGAGTATCAAAACAATTTTTTGGCACAATTTGGTTAGATCACTAGTGTAATTATTATTTATCAACACTTTACAAGCATGATAAGAGATCTAAATGAGCCAATCCAAGCCTTCAATGTGATATTTTAGAATATGTATAGCAAACTTGAGACTATTTACACACCTAATGAGGCATTGGCCCTAGAGATGTATAAGAATGCTTTAGACCCTGTGACTATTGTATTTATATGTAGAGTTATTGGTATTGATACATTTCCTTTGGCTTATGCCAAAACTATCAATGTAAACAAAAAATTGAACCCTTAGATTTAGTCTTTGGCCCCACTCACTCTTGGTCCTATTTTTTTAGCTTTCAATCCAATTCCAAATACAAATAAAAACATTGTAGCCCAAAACCATAATCTGGTTTATAATAAATTGCCCTTAACCTAGGCTCTCCTTAATCAACATCTTGTTTTCTTGAATAATTTTGCATCTAACCAACAAATCCTAAATCAATCATGGATACCCTTTAATACCACTACAACATAGGCAACTAATTGTAACTCGATAAAAATAGAGTTGGAATCAATCAAGAGGATGGTCCAAAAATTGATCAATGGGTTTTTTAACATGCAAAAATGTATGTGTAATACTGGAGGCCGTAATAGTAACCAAGGCTTTGGATTCCATAGATATAATAGGCCTTTTAGTAGGTATGGAAATAATCAATAATAGTAGGCCACATCCAATAGGATGTCAGAGATCAATATCATGGAATCATCCCTTCCTAATTGGTGTAGGGTTCATAACATTGCACAACATGGTGAAATTGATTGCATCAAGTTCTACAAAGCCTTTGAGATCTTTCAAAAGGAGATGGATAGGTAAAAAGCCTTTGCACATCAATTATAACCTTTTTCCTCTACTAAACCAAGACACTCTAGCACAACAATGGTCTTTGAGACCTATGATATCCCATTTTCAAAAGAGGATGATAATGAACCAGAGGAAAATACATATTAGATTTGTGAATTCTAGAAGTTTTAAAGAAATAACTATAATCTGAGGATCAAGTAGCCTATTACTACTTCAACACCCATGAATAATAATGCTACTACTCCCCTAGATTATTGGTCCAATAATAACCCACCTCCCCCTTGGATATATGAGCAGTTAAATAGTACAAAACCATAAAGTAGGGTGGGGTACAACATTTTTGAAGACATGAAGAAGATTGAAGCCAATATTACCTTGCATGAATTGTCTCAGATCACAAAAAAAAAATGTTGCTCAAGGCCCTAATTGGGAGGTCCTCTACATTAGACAAATCCAAAGCTACACATGTCAATGTGATGGTATTTAAAGATAAACTTGAAGTATTGTCATTTCTTATAACTATTTGAATGTTAATAAAGAATGTGCATAATTGCTTGGTTGACTAGGCACCTCAACCAATGTGATGTTGACAGTTGTATTTCATAATTTAGGCTTGACCCTTGACAAGTCAAAGATAGTGGTTTTACAATTGGACAAGTCTTCAGTCCCATGTGTTAGAGAATTAATGAACGTGTGCATTTAGTTGGCATCTAGCCACATGTGCAATAGACCATTGACATATCAGTCATTAACATTCTAGTATCTTATGAGTAATTACTAATTCATGATTGGTCTAAGACATTTAACAAATACATGGCCACCAATTTCTCATACATGTAGTTACCCTAGAAGAGGGTAACCAACTAGATCTGGGTGGACCGTGAACCAAAGATGAGACACCTGATTACCAAGTAAAACCACAAATGAAAAGGTAGATTTTCTATCTTCATATACATGCATATACATGTTTACCACTAGATAAGAACATGCATTGCATGAACAATAATTTGAAGTTCCTTCTTAGTTGTGGACTCTTCATTTTGTGGGAGCAGATCAAAACAAGGTTCTAGTGTGGGTGTGGATCTAATTGATCTAGATGGAAAGAGGTACCTTGATACTTATAGTTTGTAGTTTCCCTATATCAATAATAGAGCAAATTACAAAGCTCTAATCTTTAGCTGGTAGTTTTTGTTGGGTGAATATTTTGTCACCAGCTAACTGATGAGAAAAATAGGTCTCTTCAACCACGGCATAGAGAGATTGGTCAGCCAAATGTGCAAGTTTACCACATCAAAGGGAGACAAATCTCTCCTCTCATCAAGGGGAGGTTCCCTATAAATATGAGGAGCTATATACTATATATATGTGAAGAAAATAACACTCAGGGGTAGGACAACACCATCCATCTCTCTTTTTTCAGAGATGGTGTTCATATACAAAGGAGAAATCTAGGTGGAAACATTGAAGGCACTTCTCTTCTTTCAGAAGTGGTCTTCCAGCAAACAGCTGGAGTTCTTTCTGATAGGTAACAAGTAACTAGTAACAGGGGTGTAGTAACCAGCAGACTGAGATGTAGCACAAATTCTCCACCTCGACTGCCCAAGAGTGAAATATGAAAGATAATAGGGGCACAAAATCATCCCAAGATCCTTTACACAGAAAGAAACTAAAAACACACTGAAGGCAACTGTGATAGCACTAAGTCTTTCCACAACTGGCTTCAGGACACCTTCCTGATTACTTCCACTAATTCTACTTATTTTAATAAGATGGATAAGAATGCATTTAGGAAATAGACATAAGAACAATCTCCTAAAATGACATAAGCAATAACAACACAAAGTCTAAAAGTAACTTTCTTTCTCATTCAAACAAAGAAATATGATGAACAATCTGAGCTCAAAGTCTCAGTGATCGCCTCTCAATTTTGGCAGAGTTTTGCTTCTATAATCAAAAAGATCTCCCTCGCATAAAGTAAGAGAATACAATATATAGTAGCCAAGAAAGTCTTGGTGCTTCATTTCATGGAGCGTCCCATATTGCATTTAATGCCTTGAATGCATTTTTAGTTTTGTCAAGGGACCATGCTAAAATAAGGCGGCTGCCTTAACTGTGGCATGTTGATTTATCTCAAATGTCTTCTCCTTAGCATGGTTATCTGGTCCTTTTCTTGTTTTATGCATAGCTATCCACTTCACCTTTACTCCAAGGGAGAAAAATAGGCCACACCTTCAATGTTTGCAAGCTCAAATATCTACTTGGTAGACTGTTCCACCTACCAAAAATAACTCCTACAGATATATCCAGTGTTTCCCTCTTTGTCTCTTCCTGGTTTTGTCTTTTCCTAGAACTTGAGCTCTCAGGGCTATCTTCCCAGCTTTGTTGGCTCTTTCAGCTCTTCTCTCAGCAGTTCTTCCTTTTAGCATTAAGGCCTTTAAATGCATTCAGGTCTGCGCTTAAGCTTTTAAATATCAATGATTATTTCATTGCCATGAAGTTGACGTTTGTGTGCTCATCACCACTTGGAAAGCCAATGGCTAGTTTATTTCCTTGAATTTGATGGCTACGGGGACATCACCGGACGTCTGGCTCCCAACGGCTAGTTCATGGTGCTTAATCTTGACGTCTTTGGTCCCATCACCCTCCTTGGAATTCCTTCAGCTTTATTATTTTATCCTTCCCAAAGGGGAGGAATCCCTTTGGGGTCTTGAGAAAGGCCCATTTTCTGGTCGGTGAGAGCCCCCCGCAAGGGTACCTGCCCTTCAGGGTTCTTCGAGTGGTCTTCGGGGTTCTTCAACTTCAATTCCTTCAGAAAAAATGTTTGAATGAAATCTTCCCACTTTATTTCAATCAGCTTTCCCTTCGGGTGAATTCCTTCAGAAAAAAGTCTGAAGGAATTGCCTTAACATTTTGCCACAGAAAATCTTTTCGAAGGGTATCTAACTTTTCTGCCTTGTTCACTTTTCTAAATAAAACCGTACCCTTTCGGCCCTTTAAAATGGTCCATTTTTCTCATCACCTACCCTCTACAAGGGCACTCTCCTTTGGTTCACTGCCCTCCATAAGGGCACTTGCCCTTTGGGCTTTGGGGCACTCCTTTGAACCTCCCGATTGAACCGACTGATTGAACCAAATTTGGTTCAATGGTTTAATGGTTCAATCTTGTGTCCCATTCATTTAATTGATTGCTTGAACCAACCACGTTGAACCAACCACTCATTGAACCTTTGAACCTTTGAACCCTTGCCGAAGCACTTAACTCATTAAGCTTGTCAATGCCATTGAACCTTTGAACCCATTGAACTTTTGAACCCGTTGAACCAATTTGGTTCAAGGTTCAACATTTCAATGGTTCATTCCTTTGTTCGAAGCTTGCTGATGTTGAAGCCATTTTTTGTTGAACCTTGGCGTTGAACCAATCTTGAAATTGCCTAAGTGGGGAACTTGTTTCTTTCCTATAAAGTCTGTAGAAATGAACCTGTAGAGTCCGTAGAAATGAGTTCATAGAAACAAGAAACCAACCTATAGAGTTCTTAGTTTTTTCTAAGTCTCCCAAGCTTTGAGAGAGTCCGTAGAATCTAGCCTGCGGAGTCCGTAGAAATGAGCCTGCGGAGTCCGTAGAAACAAGCCTGCAGAGTCCGTAGTTTCAAGCCTATAGAGTCTGTAGAAATTTGAAAAAGTTTGAATAATGGAGAATTTGAATACTTAGAACAATTTTTGAGGAGGGAAGAAAGAATTTTGGCGTGCAGGACTAAAATAATTCATATGTTGTCCTAAAAATGAGTGACAAATTTTGGGAACAACAACTGGCTCCAGTTGGAGAACTTCCTTCAGTTGAAATTTTGAAACATCTGAGGGGAGTAAAAACCATAATATCATGTGCCTTCAAGTATGCCATTGGGCTATAGAGTCATGCTACCCAAAAAGAAAGGTGCCAAAAATGAAAATTAAAACAAAAAGCACAAAACAGAACTAAAGACTATACAAATATACATATGTATAGATGATCTTATTTGATACTTCAAGAATTGAAGTGCTTCAGATGCTGCCCACTGTGAGACAATGAAAATGGTGTTCTATCCTAATAAACCAGTAAGAAACCATTTTGTCCCTAGAATCGGTGATGGGTGAATGGAACTCTCCACCAGGAATCACATTTTCTGTGCACTCTTTGGTTCTCTCTTCTTGCCCCATGGCAAGACATGGTCTCCAATCTGAAAACCATAAATATTTGCTCTCTTGGAAAAGATTTCCTTTTCTTGACTTTGGTGCGTAGTAGTATGATCAACTACCATAACTTGTTGCTCTTCTGGTCTAGTCTAGCACATGATTTGATTGTTAGCATCAAACACCTGCCAATGGTTAGCTTTATCAGGCACACTTGGTCGAAAGACCAGTTTGATAGTGTGCCTATTATCTTTGAAATCAGGATGAGGAACCATGAAGGTTGCAGGGCTAGCCAATGAATTTGCATGATTATGAGGCTCTCTAGGCACTACATAAATATTGAAAGCTTCAAAACTTTCAATTTGATCCCATTCCAGATTGTGATAATGGCACAATCTTTTGTTTCAGGTTTGACACAGGTTCCTCACCTGACAAACCACCAGTTCAGCATCTCCTTTGGCATGAAAGAGCTTGACACCTCTATCTCGAGCTACCTTCAACCTGAGTAACAAAGATTCATACTCATCAGTGTTGTTGGTGTTGTTAAACTACAACTTGTATGAAGAAGGAAAAATATCTCCTTGAGGAGATATCAACACCATCTCGGCTTCAACACTAGTGGAGGAATTGCTGCCATCAAATTCTAGGATCCAAACATCATCAAAAACTGATCTTATATCAAATTTTTCTTTGTTAGAGAGGGAAGATCCCTTTTCATCTGTATTGTGCCCTACCAATTCTTCTGATGTCTTGTTTGAATTAGTTCCTAGATTTCCAACTACAAGACTATCATCTACAGAAACATGAACATCCTCTGTGGACAAAAAATAATTACCCCTGCCTAAAGACTCAAATAGAATTTGGGCTTCAGGCACTGATGTCTGAGTGACAACAAATTTTTCCTCCTTTTCAAAAGGTAGCCTCTTCATGACACTTTTGACAAGGATCCTTCCCTCAGACAGGTCCATGCTCAACTCTCCTCCAACATCCTTGCAAAAATTTCATCCAAGAAGGATGTCGTATGAGGCTGGGATGTCGGCCACCAGAACTATCATCTTGATCTTCTTTTTCAAGAATCTTGCAAATGCAAATTGGGCGTCCTTGATTTGCCATAGCAGTGGCACTTGTTTGTTCTCTATGGAGAAAAATCTCTCAAATGTCTTGGTCAGTGTAAGACCAAGGGATTCAGCCACTTTGGCAGGCATGATGTTGTCTGAAGCTCTAGAATCAATGATGCAGTTGCTCAAATTGTGACCGTTTATCAATAGGGAAACATAGAAAGGCTCTATTTTCCCAAGGGCAGCAGGGGGAGTAATGACAAGATTATTTGGGATGGGCATGTTCCTCAAGGGATCATGAGTTATCTTCTTAACATCTTGTCCTACAGGGATGGCTTTATTCTTCACACACTCAACCAACCTGTCCAACTGCTCAGGGTTGGATTGTAGGAATTCAAACTCAGTCATTTGAATTTTGGTCTTCTTACTATGGTTGATTATGTCAAATGACTGAAATGGACTAGGGACAGAGGAAGGGAGTTCATCTTTTGGGTTTTTTTTGGGGGGGAGGACTGATCTGTGAAGTTGAAGTTGAAGGTGCAGAAATGTTTGGGGTACTTACTTTTTTAGCAATCACCGGGTCCTTTGGTTGGAAAGGTAGAGAAGTTCCTTGTTTGGCAATTGAAATTGTAGGTTGAACTCACTCCTCTATTTTTTCTTTATCAGCTTGCTGGGCTGACTGATTTTTGGATTGGGTGAACACAACATATGATCCCTCAGCTGCTTTACCTTCACTTTTGGGTTCATCTTGGTAATTATGGAAACCAATGTTGGAGTCACTAGCTAATTCTTCTTCTCCCTCTGTGAAGATATTAGCGTCATCTTCTGGGTTCAACTCAGGCTGGAAGGATAAATTTGATTCTGCTTCAAGATATCCAACTACTAAATTAGTTGGAGGTGCTTCAAGGGCAAGGTTCCTCTATGTGGGGGAAGACGATTTGCTTGCCTTGATTCCTGGCAGCATTGCCTTGATATGACTAATTTTGAAATATCCTCTTTGGCATATCTTGATTAAGAAGAGTAGACATACCTTGGGCCATTTGTCTTCTAAGAGCAAGAAACTCATTTTCTAGCTTCTACACCATTGGATTAGTGGTGCCTATAGATGGATATTCAAAAGATGAAGAAGATTTACCTCTATTAGGATCTTTCCTGCCAAGATAAGGTCATCTTCCACCTCAGTGTCCAAATCTTGAGCAACAACAAGGTCTATGTGGCCAGCTCGTCTCAATAGAAAACTCACTTCAGGCAGCTAAGAATTGATGAAGAAGCATTTGAGATTCTCAGTTGTTGGCTGAGCAATTGCAAGAATCATGTTCCTCAACTTGTCAAACTTTGCTATGAAATCCCTCATAGGCTCATGAGGTTCTTTCTTTATCTATGTGAGATGGGCCAGTAGGGCATGCGCATCTTTAGCAAGCTTGAACCTAGCTTCAAATTTAGCTTTAAGAGTGTCCCAGTCAGTCACTCACCTAGCCTGCAGGTGGTAGAACCAATCTGCAGCAGTGCCTTGCAATGTTTTCACAAACAGCTTGACTGCTACGTCTTCATATTCCACACCTATCATGCCACAGGCTATGCTAAAGGTTGAAACATGTTCATCAGGATTAACTCTCCCATCACCAAAGAATTTGGGGAAATTCTTCCTTAAACTGTGTGGTAGCTCATGTAGAGGTGGAGTTAGATTGAGTGGACCAAAAAAGTTACCCCATGGGCCTTATACTACCATGATTTGATTATGGAAAGGGGGGATAACAAATATGGGTGGAGTATGTATAGGAAAAGCTCTGCTAACAGTATAAAAAGAAGCTCTGCCTTGTGTTGGTGACCTAGTATGGGTAGGAGGAACACTCCTGGATCATTGAACTTGACGTTGGGGAGGGAATAAATTGAAATTGGCCTACTGCACCAAATCAAAAATAGGGTCAACAACACCTTGGGCTCTCTGGCTTCTAGTATAGTGTGGAGTTTCCAGATTGTATAATAAAAATGGGAAAGAAGTGGCCCTACTTTAACTTAAATCTTGAGGCTTCAAACTGCACGCTCTTCCCCAGTAGAGTCACCAAAAATTGTTGGCATAGAGCTGGCAGAGAATTAACTTTTGACATGAAACGCTCAATCTCTAGCATCTCAAGTTTTACAGCTCAGAGTATATAACAGAACTGGATAAGGTTATAATGATAATGGATAAGACACAAGTGATGCTTCAATCTAGAACTTGAGGCTTCAGACTACACGTAACATCCCCAGCGGAGTCCAAAAACTATTAGGTGAATATTTTGTCACCAACTAACTAATGAGAAAAATAGGTATCTTCAACCATAGCATAGGGAGATTAGTCAGCCAAATGTGCAAGTTTACCACATCAAAGGGAGACAAATCTCTCCTCTCATAAAGGGGAGGTTCTCTATAAATATGAGGAGCTATATACTATATATATATGTCAAAAATAACACTCAAGGGTAGGACAACACCATCCATCTCTCTTTTTTCAGAGATGATGCTCATAGACAAAGGAGAAATCTAGGTGGAAACACTAAAGGCACTTCTCTTCTTTCAGAAGTGGTTTTACAGCAAACAGCTGGAGTTCTTTCTAATAGGTAACAAGTAATTGGTAATAGGGGGCATAGTAAGCAACAGACTAAGATGTAGCACAAAGTCTCCACCTTGACTGCCCAAGAGTGAAATATGAAAGATAATGGGGGCACAAAGTCATCCCAAGATCCTTTACATAGAAAGAAACTAAAAACACACTGAAGACAACTGTGACAACACCAAGTCTTTCCACAACTGGCTTCAGGACACCTTCCTGATTACTTCCACTAGTTCTACTTATTTCAATAAAATGGACAAGAATGCATTTAGGAAACAAACATAAGAACAATCTCCTAAAATGACACAAGCTATAACAGCACAAAGTCTAAAAGTAACTTGCTTTCTCATTCAAACAAAGAAATATGATGAATAATCTAAGCTCAAAGTCTCAGTGATCGCCTCTCAATTTTGGTAGAGTTTTGCTTCTATAATCAAAAAGATCTCCCTCACATAAAGTAAGAGAATACAATATATAGTAGCCAAGAAAGGCTTGGTGCTTCGTTCCATGGAGCGGCCCATGTTGCATTCAATGCCTTGAATGCGTTTTCAGTTTTGTCAAGGGACCATGCTGGAACAGGGTGGCCACCTTAACTATGGCATGTTGATTTATCTCAAATGTCTTCTCCTTAACATGGTTATCTGGTCCTTTTCCTATTGTCTGTGCAGCTGTCCACTTCGCCTTTACTCCAAGGGAGAAAAATAGGCCACACATTTAATGTTTGTAAGCTCAAATATCTACTTGGTGGACTGTTCTACCTACTAGAAATAACTCTTATAGATATATCCAATCTTTTCCTCTTTGTCTCTTCCTAGTTTTGTCTTTTCCTGGAACTTGAGCTCTCAGGGCTATCTTACCAGCTTTGCTAGCTCTTCTCGCAGTGGTTCTTCCTTTTGGTGTTAAGGCCTTTGAATGCATTCAGGTCTGCGCTCAAGCTTTTAAAGATCAACGATTATTTCATTGCCATGAAATTAACGTTTGAACACCTGTCACCACTTGGAAAGCCAATGGCTAATTTGTTTCCCTAAATTTGATGGTTGCAGGGACGTCACCAGATGTTTGGATCCCAACAGCTAGTTCATGGTGCTTAATCTTGACTTCTTTGGGCCCATCACCCTCCTTGGCAATTCATTTGGCTTTCTTATTTGATCCTTCTTGAAGGGGAGGAATCCCTTCAGGGTTTTGAGAAAGGCCCATTTTTTGGTCGATGAGAGCCCCCCACAAGGGTACCTGCCCTTTGTAGTTCTTCGGGTGGCCTTTGGGCAGTCTTCAGGGTTCTTCAGCTTCAATTCCTTCTGACAAAATATCTGAAGGAATTCCTTCAGACATTTTGTCTGAAGGAAATCTTCTCACTTGCTTTCAGTCAGCTTTCCCTTTGGTCGAATTCCTTCAAAAAAAGTCTGAAGGAATTCCTTTAGACTTTTTTTCTGAAGGAATTGCCTTAACATTTTGCCACGAAAAATCTTTTCGAAGGGTATCTAACTTTTCTACCTTGTTCACTTTTTTGAAGAAAACCTTACCCTTTCAGCCCTTTACAACAGTCCATTTTGCTCATCACCTACCCTTCACAAGGGCACTCGCCTTTGATTCACTACCCTCTACAAGGGCACTTTCACTTTAGGGTTTGGGGCACTCCTTTGAACCTCCTAATTAAACCGACCGATTAAACCAACTTTGGTTCAACGGTTCAATGATTCAATCTTGTGTCCCATTCATTTAATTGACTGCTTGAACCAATCGCATTGAACTAACCACTCGTTGAAGCTTTGAACCCTTGCCGAAGTGCTTAACTCATTAAGCTTGCCAATGCCATTGAACCTTTGAACCCATTGAACCTTTGAACTTGTTGAACCAATTTGGTTTAAGGTTCAACGGTTCAATGGTTCATTCTTTTATTCGAAGCTTGCTGATGTCAAAGCCATTTTTGGTTGAACCTTGGCATTGAACCAATCTTGAAATTTCCTAAGTGGGGAACTTGTTTTTTTCCTGCAGAGTTCGTAGAAATGAACCTGCGGAGTCCGTAGAAATGAACTTCTGGAGTCCATAGAAATGAACCTATAAAGTCCGTAGAAATGAGTCCATAGAAACAAGAAACCAACCTACAAAGTTCATAGTTTTTTCTAAGTCTCCCAATCTTTGAAAGAGTCCATAGACTCTAGCCTGTGGAGTCCATAGAAATGAGCCTGCAGAATCCGTAGAAACAAGCCTGCAGAGTCCATAGAAACAAGCCTGCAGAGTCTGTAGTTTCAAGCCTGTAGAGTCCATAGTTTCAAGCCTGCAGAGTCCATAGAAATCTGAAATTTTTTGAATAATGGAGAATTTGAATAATCAGAACAATTTTTGAGAAGGGAAGAAAGAATTTTGGCATGCAGGATCAAAATAATTCATATGTTGTCCCAAAAATGAGTGACAAATTTTGGGAACAATAGTTTTCACTCAAACACAATGTTAAGCATCTATAGATCTTTAGTGATTCTAAACTGGTGGTCAATTAGATTAGGAATAAGTATCACTGTAAGTTCACCTAATTAAATAGTATAAGCATGGAGAATGAGACTTGATTGAATCCTTTAAAGGATTCGACTTCAAGACCATCCCCAGAAAATAGAACCAAATAAATCATTTGCTAGCAACTTCAGTGGCTATCTGGCACCATGCTAGGAGTCAAAGATGTATAAGTTCTCAGTGGATTTGGTCTCTTTCCCCTCCATCCTAAATAATGTGGACAACTTTTAGATGTTTGAGGATGATCAATAGATATTGCAACTCATGAACAACTATAGAGCTTTTGAAGCTCTAATAATAAATGAAAAGGATGTCAAACCCATGCATGGTGAAGACTTGGGAGAAGATGGTATTTTGTAATTAAAGGAGAACCACATCCTTCTAGGCATGGTCTCCCTTGAATGAGCTTTTGACCTAGACCCTAAAGCTCAAAATCAGAAACCACCAAGAATAATTGAATCAATTTTTGCCAAAGAAATTTTAGGCACTAACCAACACCCTCAGTAGGTGAATGTAGGCTTGAGTTCAACTCAAATTGAGAAATAAAATTTGAAAGACCTACTAACAAAATAGAAAGATGTGATAGCCTAGACATATGAAGACTTGAAAGTCTTCAACCCCAAATTCCTTACTCATACTATTCCATTAAATCCATATCATAAGCCTTTCAAGCATAGATAGAGTCTAGTATATCCAATTATGTAACCTCTAATTCAAATAGAAGTACAAAAGTTACTAGAAACAAAAATTATTATTCCAATTAGGCACTCTACTTGGGTAGTTAATTTGGTACTAGTTAGGAAAACAGTGAAGAAATCAGACTCTATATTAATTTTAGGAACCTAAATAGAGCATTAAAGAAAGATAATTAACCCTTTCCCTCACTGGATGGGGTAATTCAAATAGTAAGTAGATCGAAGATGATGGCCTTCTTGGATGGATTCTCTGTATATAATCAGGTACTAGTAGAGGCAAAAGATCAGATGAAGACTACCTTCACAATAAAGTAGGGAACTTTTGCATATAAGAGGATATCATTCATCTTGATTAATGCAAGAACAACCTTTCAAAGAGTCATGGACTTCGCTTTCTAAGGGTTGGTTGGCAAGTGCATCATCATATACATATATGACCTCATTATGTTCTCCATAAATAGAGATGATCATGTAGACCATATCTATAGTTGTTTAACAAATCTAGAAGGTATGGACTGTCACTTAACTTGAAGAAAAATATATTTGGAGTTATTGAAGGGAAATTAGTAGGCCATATCATCACCAAAGATGGGATCTCCATTAATATGGATCAAGTGCACGCCATGTCCAAGTTGACACCTACTATTAGTAAGAAGAAACTGAAGTCCTTCTTTGGTTAGATAAAATTTATGTGAAAATTCATTTTTGGATTTGTAGAGATTGTTAATCCATTAAATGATTTGTTGAAGAAAGATGTTAAGATAGAGTGAATGATATAATCTATGAGAGCTTTCCAAGACATCAAAACTACCATTGCTTAATCTCTAGTTCTAATTCATCTAGATTTTAGTAAGGATTTCTATCTCTATTCATTTACTTTAGAATATACTATGGTTGTTGTGTTTAACCAAAAAGTATAAGATAATGAACATTTCATTACCTTCATGAGTACCAATTTGAAGGATGTTGAGTTGAATTTCTCTATAATAGACAAGCAAATTTATGCCATAATTAAAGCTATCAAAAGGTTTAGGCACTATATTCTTCAAAATAAAACATATGTCATTGTTCTTGATCATGATGTTAAGCTCACGCTTGGCCAAAATAAACTAGATGAAATAAGAGGAAAATGAATGTCTAAACTTTAAGAGTTTGACCTTGTGATCAGGCCAACCAAGATGGTAGGAGGCCAGGGGATCATCCAAATAATGACTGAGATTGATCCATGAAATAATATTAAACACATTAATGAGACTCAAGTAACTGGTGGTGAGTGGTACACTCAAATCATCCATTACTTTCTCATAAACATGTGTCCTCCTAAATTAAATAGAGATTAGAGATGAGCATTCAGGCTCAAATTAGCTCATTACATGATCAAGAAAGGAGTCTTGTACAAAAAAACTATGAAGGCATCTATCTGAGATGCATTTCAAAATAAGAAGTTACAGACATCTTGAACAACCTACAATAGGAAGTGGGCATCTCTCAGGAAACATAATAGCTCATAAGATTCTGAGGATGGGATAATACTAGCCTATAATATTCAAGGACATCCATAATCATGTCAAGACCTTCCATGACTACCAAGTATTTAGGAAGAAAGAAGTAAATGTTGTCATGCCTTTACAGCCAGTCATTGAGGGACATCCCTTTGCCTAATGGGGCCTTAGATTCATAGGGGTCATAAACACAAACTCTTTAATAGGATATAAGTTTGTCCTCGTAGCTACTAACTATTGTACCGAGTGCACCAAAGCTATAGCAACAAATAATTATAGAGAATTGATGTCATCAAGTTTCTAAAAGAAAATATATTGACCATGTTTGACACTCTCATTTCTCTAATTTGTGATAATGGTCCAGCTTTTCAATCTTCTAAATTTATAGATGGGCCTATGACAATCAAATCATAATAAATTTATCTTCAAATTTCTACCCATAAGTAAATGGGTAACTAAATCCACTGATAAGAATCTAATGGTTATCATTAAGAATTCAGCACAAGATAAACCAAGAGAATGACATCACTTATTAGAGTATGCACTATGGGCAGATGGAACTAGGCATAAGAAAGCCCTCAAGGCTTCACCTTTTCTCTTGGTGTATCGAAAAAAACCAATATTTCCTATGACTTTCAACATACCAACATACAAGTTCATGAAAGAGTATATGGGAGAAGATGATAGAGTACAATCTAGACTATTAGACATAGTCTAGATGGAGGATACAAGAACCAAAGCACTACATAGCTTCATTAAAGATTAGGATATTATCAAAACATGGCTTGATTAAAGATCCAATATTAAGACCTTAAATATCTCAGACTTAGTGCTTTTATGGGATAAAACATATGAGAAGAAAGGATAACATGATAAGTTAATTCCTTTATGGATTAAACCATATCAGATATCATAGATCCTAGGTAAGAATTCCTTTTCGTTGAAAGACCTCTAATGTAAGGATATCACATTTCCAGTCAATGGACAATTTTTGAAGCATTATTTCATGTTTACTCCAACTGGAGATGCCTCAGGATGACTATAGTGAAAGTTATAGATGTAGGATTAGATTAGATTTTTTACTTTCTAGATTAGATTTTCTGTTTTCCATAATAATTTCTTCCTTTCTAGGAGTAGTCTTTCCTAATTTCAATGGATTAGTTATTGTGATTTCTAGGTTAGTTTTCTAAAACTACATAACAGACTCACCAATTTCTTATGTTAGAACTAAAAAAAGGGGGGACATGCCAAAAATAAGGGGATAACATATAAGGGAGCATAATTGGTTTTCACAACGATTTATTCTACTAGTACTAGACTTTCTAGAGTTAAGGTATGTATTGTTATTAAATTAGGTTCTGCTTGGGATGAATAGGTTTATTGGACTTTTGGGATTTACTCTAATATACTCATGTAAATTTTATAAAGGCTTTCTATTTCAAAGGATTTATTGCATTGTTTCATGTTAAAACTTGGATGAGAGATAATAAATATAGGACTGGATTAACACTAATAGAGATGTATTGAAAAAATAAGTTTTCTTATACATACACCTATCCAAGCATGGTTCCCAACCCTTTTCTATATATATAGATTTAGACACACATACAAACTAATATAAAATGGGTGATTCAAGTATCTCTATAAGAGCTATAGATGTATGGCTGGCAGTAGAGCAAGGTTTTGAGTGGAATCAGAGGTGTTTCTATTGGGGTTATAGACGTCTGGATGGTAGTAGAGCAATGCCTAGGTTAAATTTATTGCACTATTTCATTTTAAAACTTGGATGGGAGATAATAAATATAGGACTGGATTAACACTAATAGAGATGTATTGAAAAAATAAGTTTACATACACCCGGCCAAGCATGGTTCCCAACCCTTTTCTATACACACACACACACACACACACACACACACACACACACAAACTAATATAAGATGTGTGGTTCAAGTAATCTCTATAAGAGCTATAGATGTATGGCTAGTAGTAGAGCAAGGTTTTGAGTGGAATCAGAGGTGTTTCTATTGGGGTTATAAATGTCTAGATGGTAGTAGAACAATGGCTAGGTTTTATTTACTATTTGGATACAAAATTAGAAGTCAAAATGAAACCTACAATGGTTATTAAAGCTTCTGTTAAGACTTTTATAACTAAGGGGAATTGATTTCACTAGATCACACAAAAAAATATAAGGAATGGAAAAGGTTACTATGTTGCATGAGGAAGTAAGAGTCTATTTCAGAGTTTGGTTTACTTATTTTTTCTTTTTTGGAGCTAAAGTTTTGTCATGATGCATTACTAAAATTTTGGGTTCTCAAAATACTCAGTCATATTTCTCTTATTTGTCATCATTTATTTGTTGTGCCTAACACACACACCCCATTTTAAAATTTTAAATATGGATCCAATATTAATTGAACATCCTTTTATGGTCCTTTAAAGCAAAAGTCTATGATACAAAAGTTTTAAAAGCATGAGTTCAAGGAATTTATCTCATGCTTGAGAAATTTGCTTGACTATCTTGGTTTTTGGTTATTTGTTTAGCATAACACACATGTTTCATCTTGTTTTTTGTAGGGTGTTTACCAAGCTAAAAGGAATCAAAGTTGTGTCTAAGCCATATTATACAGATAATCGAGTTGATGTGTTTTATTCTCAATGGGGTTTGTTGTCTATTTTGTGTTTTAAAAGAGTATCTTGCACTTAAACATTTCTTGGACCTTCCCAAAGTTCATTCTTGTCATGCATCATCATTTCACTCATCCAGAGAACCAAGCTAAAAGGTAAAAGTCATCTTGATCTCCCAATGATGACATTAGCAAAATCATTTTACATATAAGATCCCAGAAAAGTAAATCACTAAGAGACATCCATGTGTCACCATCCTGACATCTCGAAGGTGACATTAGTAAAGCCTTTTGTACAAAAAATCTTGAGTAAACAGATCACTGAGAGCCATCTACATGTCACCATCTTGGCCTCCCATAGGTGACATCAACAAAACCTTTTATATAGATGATCTCAGACAAGTAAATCACTAAGAGTTATCTATGTGTCACCATCTTGCTAACCCATAGGTCACATCATCATAGGCTTTTGTGTGGGTACTTAAAGGCAAATGGACTACCAAGATTTGTCCACTTATCACCATCTTATTGACCCATGACCCCAAGAGAAAAATACAACATATCACACCTCATCCATCAATGAAATAATGACATACAGACATGTGTCTTTTCAAGACACATAAGCAAACAACAAAGACACCACTGCTAAGTCCAAAAGATTTAAAAAAGAAACATTTATCATATTAAGATGACTAAGCATTTAGGAACATGCAGAAGAATCCAAATGGCGTTAAAACACTATGGAAGTCAATTTTATGAATTTTAAATAAAAAGACTAGGTAGGGAAAAGCAACAAAAGTCATTACATCTATTACTTCGCATGAAGCAATGAATTATAACATTCAATTCATAGGGCCAATGCAACTAAAGTAATATATTTTGAATTTCTAAATCCACTTTAATCACATTGTTTTGAAAACATTTGAAGTGTATACTATGAATCTAGAGCTCTCTCACAATGAATAAATTTTTAACTTTTCATAAAGCAAAAGATTTTCAAACCAGATATTCAATGGCAACCACAACTCGTATTCCAATTCCCTATGCATACTCTATTGTAAGGTTAACTAAATATATTGATATAACATTTGATTCAGCAACACTAAACCATGAATTTAAGCATTATTTTATCATTTGGGATGTGGTCGAGGTAGCCCAACCCTATAAAGTTGAGGATCAATTATCCATCTTCAAGCATAGATACACATATGACCTATTGGCCATCAAAGTAATGGTCTCTACAACATGATGGTCAAGCCCAAAGTAATGCCATGTATAGACCTATTATTTGATTTATTTATGAATGGTAAAATTTCTAGAAAAATAGTGCACTTCAAGCTAATCAAAATACCAACTACATATATTAGTGTCAATGCCTTTGAGAAGTATTATAAACTTATGGTGCCTAAAATGTCATACAGGCAAGATATGGTGAACACATGATTTCTCAACAATAATGTCAACAACAAGTTGCAGGAATGGGCTAGTAACCTAAATAACTTCACAATATGGGGGCCCACCTCTACCATTTCTATTACTATCTTCAGGTTAGGGGTGAGAATTTTGTTAAACATGAAATATACTGAGAGGGGGGGGGGGGGGGGTGAATCAATATATTATATATATTTTACTTAATTTGATTTCTTTTCTTTAACCACTTAATCACACATTCAATATATGCAATAAAACTAAAACAATAATATGCACCACACAAGCGAGAGAGACCAAATTTTTATGTGGAAACCCAAAGTGGGAGTAACCATGGAGAACAATCTCAAGTATATGAATGAACACCAACTCAAAGGACAAATTTCACAAGCACCAACTTGTAGGAGCACCAACCCCTTTGTCAAGCACTAACACAAAAACTATTTAAGAGCACCAACCCACAAGAGCACCAACCCCTCTTGTGTATAAAACACAACTATCTCTCAATGTTGCTTACTCAACAAATGATAGAACTCTACAATATCTCCTTCTTTTCTCTCATCTAAAACAAATACAAACCACACACTCTCTTACATATTACAAATGGCTTCTCAAACCTTTATTTATAGCTTTATAAATGACCTTTGGCATTTACCCTTTATGACCCTTCAATCCTCATGGAAAATGGCACCAAACTTGCATGACCCTTCGTATCCTTTCATTTGAAAAGTCACATGGTGACCCTTCATGAGCAAATGTGTCATTTCCTCTTTTGTCTTTATCTTAGTTACTTTTCATATGCTTCAAAGTGTCCCTTCATGGAAAAATGTGCCATGCCCTCTTTTATCTTCACATGGTGACTCTTGGAATTCCTCAAGATGACTCTTCATGAGAAAATGTGTCCCATTCCTATTTTATCTTTACCCTGTGACTCTTTGACTCCTCCATGGGCCCTCTTTTGACTTATATGCAACCAAAAATATATTCATTAATATTAAATAAATATTAACACACATTAGTCAAGATATGAATATTAAAAACACCATTAAATGCAATGGGGCCTTTATCACCAATACTAGACCTTTGACATCAATGATAATATTTCCAACAATCTCCCTCTTTGTCATTGATGGCAACCTCAAACTAAAACTACCACATCCTAAAATCTGCACTGCACATGCCAACCTACACATACTACCATCTAAAAAACATATAGTAACTCTCCCTTACTGTAGTAACTTGTACTTGTACCTATTCCTTGTACCTATTTTTTCACCTATTTTTACACTTGTACCTATACTTGTACCTTTTTATATTCTTCTTTCCCTTTAACATCAATGGCAAAGGGCATATCCTAGATCTAACAGTTAGTTCCCCCTCAATTGACGCTAATCTTCAATGGTAAGAAGTAAAATAAATTACTCCCAACTTTTCTCACAGATATTTAAATGTGTCTTTTAATAGTGCCTTTGTGAAAATATCTACAATATGCTTTGTAGTACTGATATATTCCATCTTACCTTGTTGATCTATAACCTACTCTCTCAAGAATTGATATCTAATTGGAATATGTTTTGTTCTTGAATGCATCACTGGATTCTTCAAAATATTAATAGCACTTGTGTTGTCACAAAAAATAGAAATAGGTTCATCATATTTTACCTTGATATCTTCCAAATTTTGTTTCATCCAAAGCACTTAATTACAACATTATACCACTTTAATATATTTCACTTCAACTGTAGAAAGTGATACCAAATTCTACTTCTTACTTAACCATGATACTAAACTATCATCGAGGAAGAAATCTCCTTCACTTGTACTCTTTATGTCATCCAAGCAACCTGCCCAATATGAATTTGTGTAAGCAACCAAAGTGAAATCTCTACTTGTGGGATACCACAATCTATAATCCAATGTCCCCTTGATATATCTGAATATTCTCTTCACCAACTAAACATGACTATCTTTTAGAGCTAATTGATATCTTGTAACCATACCTACTACATGCATGATGTTTGGCCTCGATGTTGTTAAATATAAAAGACTACCAATCATAGATCTATACAAAGATTAATCTATAATAGGTGAATCTTCATCCTTGCTCACCTTATTTCCTATACTCATTGGTGTGCCAATTAGTACACAATCCTCAAAACTAAATTTCTTCAACATGTCCTTGGTATATTTACTTTGAGATATGAAAATTCCTTTATCTGACTAAAATATTTACAACCCTAAGAAAAATGGCAATTCTCCAAGCATAGACATCTCAAATTATTTTTGCATATTATTAGAATTTTTTTTTATCATCTTTTTAATGTTTCCTCCAAAAATTATGTCATCAACATATACCACAACAATCAATTGATGTTCACTTTCTGTTTTGATGTAGAGATCACTATCAATAAATCCTCCCTTAAAACCTTGATCTTGCAGGTACTTATCGAGTCTTGCATACCATGATCTGGGAGTTTGTTTCAATCCATACAATATTTTCTTCAATTTGCATACATGGCTACTAATATTTGAGAAAATAAATCCCTCAAGTTGCTCAATGTAGACCTCTTATTCTAGATTTCTGTTTAGGAAAGCAGATTTGACATCCATTTGAAATACTTTAAAATTACTGATGCAAAAGTTTCTTCAAAATCTATTCTCTCAATCTGAGCATATCCTTTACATACTAATATGGGTTTATTCTTGGTCACTTCTCCATTTTCATTCAACTTATTTCTATAAACCCATTTTGTTCCTGTCACATTATGATCTTTTGGTCTAAGCACTAATTCCCAAGTATAATTCTTTTCTATCTAGTTTAATTATTCATCCATTGCCTTAACCTAATGCTTATCATGTCTAGATTTTGAAAAAGTTTTAGGCTAAATTTTGGATAACAAAGAGAAATTAACTTACTCAAATTCACTTACCATCATTCTTCTGGTGCAAATTCCTTCATTTATGTCCCTAATGATGTCACTTTCATTATGATTTCTCTAGATATATTTGGATGGGGTTTTGGTGTCCTTTTTTTCCTTCTTTTCATCTTCATCTGATTCTTCAAAATCTTCCTCTTCAATGATTTCAAGACTGTCTACTAGATCACTGATTCTTTGTGTTCCATCTTCTTCTATTCTAACACTTGCACTTTCAACTATTTTTTTGGTTTTTTTTTTAATAACATTTATAAGCTTTACTTTTGAAATGATAACTAAGAAATATGCCTTCATCTACTCTAGATTCAAATTTATCTATTTTTTCATCAGTTCTCTTTATGAAATATCTGCTGTTGAAAACTCTAAAAAAATCAACTATTGTTGGTTTATGTTTTCATAGCTCATAAGGAGTCTTGTCACTATTGACTCTCAATAATGATCTATTCTAAATATGCACTACTGCAGCAACTACCTCTCTCCAATATTTATTTGTTATCTTGGATTCATTTAGCATTGTCTTTGCCATCTCCTAAACTGTTCTATTTCTCTGTTCAACTACTCCGTTTTGCTATAGAGTTCTAGCCATTGAATAATGTCTCTTTATTCCATGGTCTTCACAAAACTCAATAAACTGATCTAACATGAATTCTCCTTCTCAATCTGATCTTAGGCACTTATATTCAAACTGATTTCATTCTCAACTAATGCTTTGAAATGTCTGAAAGCTTGTGATTTTTTATTTAAAAACATTACCCAAGTCATACGTGCAAAATCATCAATAAATAACATGAAATATTTCTCACCTTGAGTACTTTGAGTTCTCATAGGTCCACACAAATTAGTGTGAACAAGCTCTAACATCTGAGTGGTCGAGTGCTCTTTTATTTTGAACTGCCTTCTGGCTTGCTTCCTATGCTGACAAGGTTTACAAAGCATGTCAGATGGCTTTGTAATCTTTGAAATATTTTTGACTACTTATTTCTTGTTGATATTGACAAGATTGTCAAAATTTATGTGTTCCATTCTCCTGTGCCATAGCCAACTTTCTTCAATCTAACTCAAACAACATCTTTAACCTTTGATGTCTAATAACATATACAAATTATTGCCCATTCTCTGAGCATCTACAACCAACACATCTAAATTTTTTATCCTAATTTCATAACCTTCTACATAAAACTTTAGTGTGTGCTCATGATCACACATTTGACTTACACTCAAAAGATTATGCTTAAGACCTTCTACATACAAAATATTTTCATTTTTACTTCTATCATTATCCAAACTTAGTGTACTTTTTTTGATAATTCTGGTAATAGTATTATCTCTAAATTTCACTGTGCCACCATTGATCTTCTTTAAGGTTATGAACTTGCTCTTCTCTCTTGTCATGTGCCTCGAACATCCACTATCAATGAACTATGGATTTCATTCATTTTTTACATGCAAAGCTATTTATATCAACATAGATTTTTTAGGTTGTTTCTTTTGCTATGAACCTGTCTAAACTTTCTTCTTGATGAATAGAGCCTTGAAACTTTGATCCTTCTTGATTGACTTGAACATAGTTCTATAGTACCAGGCTATATGTCTAAAGTTTTTGCACGTGTAACATATTATGGCCTCTTCATTAAAGCCTGATAGAGGAGAAAAAGAGTTGTGACTTCTGCTTGACTTTGCATGAGTTTCCTTCTCCTTATTTCTAAAATTGTTAGCCCTTTTTTGACATTCTATTTTCTTATGACCATATCCATTACAATAAAAATAGTAACCATAAAAATAGGACTTGTTTTTGTATCTCTGATTTGATTACTTTTGTAGCTCTATTCCTTCCAACCTTCTTTGTTTGAGATGTCCTCTATATTTTTAACTTCTTCCCTTTTCATTTTTTCTTTTGTAAGAGCTTCAGCATAGCTCTTTCTTTTTTTTATGTTAACCTTATCTATGAAAGTAGTTGCCTCCCTTTTCTCTTTTTAATATCTTATTCATCATATTAGTGTTATTCTCAAATTTTGAATCATTAGCTACTCTATCATTGATTGCTTTATTTGTTTTCTCAAGATCTACTTTTAAAGAAGCAATTTCAATAACATACCTTTCACATTCTTCACTTACTTTTTATAATTGTGTCGTTAGATTTTTTTCATTCTTCTTGGCTTCTTTAAAGTGTGTTTGTAGATCTTTAATTATTTCTTTTGACTCAATTCCATTTTTCACGATCTGGAGAATTTTAATCTTCAATTCTTCTTCTCAAGAGATTTTAACTCTTATAAGGCACAAACGAGTTCTCTTTTCAGATTCACTTCAGCTTCATCCTGTTCTTCTTCTTGATCATCTATACTTTTGCTTGTGGAGGCATCTTCATGTATGGCCATGAATAGAATCTCTTCTTCTGAATCACTGACTCCACTATCTTCGGTTGAGCTAGGATATTTAGAATACAAACTCTTCTTCTCAAATCCCTTATTGAATTTTTTTTTGAAATTCTTCTTCTATGTAGACTTTCCTTCTTCATTATCACCATTACCCTTATCTAGGCACTTAGCTACAAAATATCTAATCTTTCCACAATTAAAATATTTAAAAGGTAATTTTTCTTGATATTTACATGTGCCCTTTTTTGTCTTGTAAATGAATAGAGCTTCGTTTCCATCTTCATCATTTCTAGAATTATCACTTAATTCTTGAATCTTAGTCTTCTCTTTCTTTGATGTCTTGAAAGTAGATTCTCTCTTTGAGGGTTTCTCTTGTTTGGTCTGCATCTCATATGTCGTAAGAATACCATGTAGCTCATCCATCTTTAGCTTGGCTAAATTCTTCATCTCTTTAATTATCAAAAAATTTACATCATATCTCAATGGTAGAGATCTCAAAACTTTTTATACTACAATTGATTCTTCTAACTTTTCTCTGAGACCTTGAATCTGATTAACTATTTGATCAACCCGTAAAAGATGACTTGCTATATTTTTTTCCTCTTCCATCTTCAAAATATCAAACTATCTTCTAAAAGTTTGAAGCTTAGCTTGCTAAACCTTTCCATCATCTTTGTAAATATTCTCAAATTTTACCCAAGTTTCATG
The DNA here is from genome assembly GCA_037957365.1 of Torreya grandis. Lineage (NCBI taxonomy): Eukaryota > Viridiplantae > Streptophyta > Pinopsida > Cupressales > Taxaceae > Torreya > Torreya grandis. Next base: position 1,023,691 of record JARHVA010003789.1, read on the forward strand.
AGCAGATTTACATTGCATAACTTTAATAATTTTTTATTCACATAAACCACATAAAATAGCATTTAAAGCTTTACAATTATTTTCACTTGCCTTTTTTTCCATTGGAGTAGTTACAAGTGTCTGTGGCTCTTTATATTCCTCCACCACTGCTTACCAAATGTCAAATCCAAGGGCCATCAAATAAGTCCTCATATTTATGCTCCAAAAAGCATAATTTGTCCTATCAAACAAAGGTGCCTTATTTGTAGAAAGACCTTCATGTGATTTAGCCATCGTGTTTTCCCCAATCTACCTTCAAGCTATAAAACTTTTTCAAAAAGGAACCTACTTTGATACCAATTGTTAAGCATGAAATATACTGAGGGGGGGGGGGGGTGAATCAGTATATTATATATCTTTTACTTAATTTGATTTTTTTCTTTAACCACTTAATCACACATTCAAGATATGAAATAAAACTAAAACAATAATATTCACCACACGAGAGAGAGAGAGAGACCAAATTTTTATATGGAAACCCAAAGTGGGAAAAACCACGAAGAATAATCCCAAGTATATTAATGAAAACCAACACAAATTATAAAGTTTGCAAACACCAACTTGTAGGAGTACCAACCTCTTTTCCGAGCACAAACCCACAAGAGCACCAATCCCTTGCAAAGGTTTGTGAGCACCAATCCATAGGAGCACCAACCCCTTTTGTGTATAAAACACAACTATCTCTCAATGTTGCTTACTCAATAAATGATAGAACTCTACAATATCTCCTATTTTTATCTCCTCTAAAACAAATACAAACCATGCACTCTCTTGCATATTACAAATGGCTTCTCAAGCCTTTATTTATATCTTTCCAAATGACCTTTGGCATTCACCCTTTATGACCCTTCAATCTTCATGGAAAATGGCATCAAACTTGCATGACCCTTTGTATCTTTTCATTTGAAAAGTCACATGGTGACCCTTCATAAGAAAATGCATCCTTTCTTCTTTTGTTTTTATCTTGGTGACTTTTCGTATTCCTTAAAGTGTCCTTTCATGGAAAAATGCACCATACCCTCTTTTGTCTTCACATGATGACTCTTGAAATTCCTCAAAATGACTCTTCAAGAGAAAATGCATTCCATTCCTCTTTTATCTATACCCCATGACTCTTTGACTTCTCCATGGGCCCTCTTTTGAATTATATGCAACCAAAAATATATTCATTAATATTAAATAAATATTAACACACATTAGCCAAGATATGAATATTAAAAACACCATTAAATGCAATGGGGCCTTTATCACCAATACTAGACCTTTGACATCAATGATAATATTTCCAACAAATTTATATTACCCTTTTAAACATAATATATGTGGGTCCCTTTGATGGACATGATTTTGACATCTAACAAAATCATGTCAATTAGAGAGAATTAGCTCCAACTTAATTCATATAATTAACAATCTTAGAAGCTTGCCAAATGGCAACTTCTATATGATGTTAGATGTAGTGGATACTGTAACTACAACAATCCCCTCATGATTTTACAAACCTTGGCAACCATCAATAGAGTAACATTAGAATATGATATGTGATGAATTCAACATTATCCATGTGCACATGTTCAGGAAGAACATGAAGAAGTTGACTAAAACCTTTTACCCCATGGCTTATCAAGAAATTTATGAAAAAAATATGCCTATATTGTCTAATTAGATAAAGAAGTCTATTCAAAAAAATGGGTGACTACCAGTTGTACCTTGAGTGCAAAATAATCATAATAGAATGTACTAGAGCACACCCTTTATAACTACCAAGGATTGTACTTGATAAGGTTGCTGAGTAGGGAATTGTTAATCAATTAGATGATAGTGTTGAGATTGAGTTAAAGAAGGCAAATTAGGTAGTCATCCATCTAACCCCTCTCAATATTGGCATGATGCAGTACATAATATGGGAGCATTTCCAATTATTTTGGAATATTATGGGTTCAAATGGGTACCCTAAAGACATTGAGATCCAAGGAAAAATGTCAAAGAGCACCTCAAATAGTATGAGAGAAAATCATGATCAATTATGGGCACCAAGATTATGACCTGAAAGCATATTTATGAATGTTGAAGATGATTATGAAGTGCCCATAAGGATGTATAGGGCCAACATGTCTATGATTATGGCATAGAGGATCTAATATGATCTTGATATCACTAGATAAGATGCTAAAAGGATTGAGAAGAAATAATGTGTTTCAAAACCTATTCATAGACTCCCTCCTCAAGTAGAATCAAGAACATAAGAAGAAGTTGGCCCATCTAGGGTAGCTCATGTTGAATATAGAGTGGAGAATCCTCCAACTTCCCCTACACACACAGTTGTTGTTGCCTCCCCACATCCCATAGTTGAATAAGAAACTCTTATAAGTCCAAGTGGAGTAGCTACTAAATTCTCTATGTTGCCTTTGCCTTCACTAACCATTGTATAATAGGCAACTCTTCATTCATTATTATCTCAAGTATGTATTACTTCTTCTTCTTTGACATCACTAGCAACATTATCTCAACATATTGGATAGTTAGATACACCATCTATCATGACTCCAGTAGTGACTACCCTCATCACTTCATCACCACCTACAATTGCCATTCCTTCATTTTTCTACTCCACCTCTTACTAGGCTAGCCTCTACTATTATCAAAACAATACTTACATATGCAAGGAAGCCTAAAACCCCACTTATTTCTCCCCAAAAGGTGTAAGTGATGGAATAACCAACAAAATTCCCTAAAGAGAGGGAGGATAGAATAAGGGGCACATGAAGATCAGACCTTGTCATGGTCTACAACAGTGAAGAGTAAGAGAAAAGAATGACCAATGAAGAGGACTAGGTGTCTGAGATAGAAACTAAAGAGTTGTGGTCAATCAATGAGATAACAAAATTAGATACAAAGGATGAATGTCTATCTACAGAAAGTGCCTAGCCAAAGGGATCATGGTTGATTAAAGGATCTGAAGAGATCAACTAAAGGGATGGTAGCTAAATAGATATTAAACTATTATCAGATAGAGAGGGAGATATAATAGGAAAGATAGAGTCAAAACTATAATCTATAGTAAAGGGGCCATCCCCAACTACATCTCCAAGCTCTCCACCTTAGATCACATCAATGTCAACTATAATATCCAGTGCTCCAGTTATTCCTCTTTTGATTTTAAGTCTTCCAAGTCCACATTCTTTGACAACTTCCTTAATTTCTATAATAACAACTAGTATAACACATCATTTACATTCTTTATATTCTGTAAAACAAATAATCCAGCCTCAAGTTGTTTTTGCATTACCAATTTTGTCCACCATAACCCAACCTACTACTGTGGATCCTATAACCACTACTATTATGAATACTTAGGTTGAATATACTTCTGTTACTAACTATTTATAAAATCTATTAATCACCCCAGTGACCTATTCATTTTTTAGTAGGACTAGTCTTCAGTCCCCTAAGGCAAGCAAAGGGGTACATTTTGAAAACTTGGTGTCTACCTCTATTTTTGTTGCATAAATCACCCATCCTAGGCCATTTACACAAATATAAATACCTATTGACTGAGCCAAACAGATGAAGGAACCTATAGTTTTGGTGTAAAAAATAGAGGGGAAAGCTAAATACATCATAGATACATCAGTACATAAGTAGGTTACTAGTTGGATAAAGGTTATTCCTCTTTTTCCTATAATAGAGACATCCTCCCCAAAGGTTATGCTACCTATAGTTCCATCTCCTTAAACCACTCAAGGAGATCAACAAGCTCAACAAGGCCAACAAGCACAATGAGATCAATAAGCACCATCTACAAGGCAAACAAAACAAATAGAGTAATAAGTTGCACTGATTATTCATTCATGGATCAGAAAACTGCAACAGGTAAAAGAAACTAGAAGACATGACTTGGTAATAACTGAGCAACCTATAGTTAAACTCCATTTTGATAGATAGACAAGCACTTTGAGAAAAGTCAAGAGGATAATTGTGATGGCTAAAGGTCAACACATAGAGCTGGAATAGAGAGAAGATATTTTCTCTCTAACTAAGAGAATGAAGGTGAATCCTTAAAACCCATTCAGGATTAGGGAATACCCTTATAATTATGTGGACACAATAGGAGGGGTAATCAATGAAATGTTTAGAAGTTTTGATCAAGTTGTGTAGAAGCAGTAAGAGATGAGTACCATCAAGGTCCCCAAAGAGATAGTGGATAATTTACAAGGGATAGCTAGGAAGTTATTTGATATCATTAGTTCAATAAGGTCCACAAAGGACACCTCCCAACCTAAATGGGGATACAATTTTCAACTAATTAACAAAACAAAATATATTGATGAAAAATTACATTTTATAATCTAAGCAAAAATAAATAAGGCTAATGCCCACCTCAATTTAATGACAACATCCGAAGTTGCTTGGGTAAAAAAACATAATACTGCAAGAAGGGATAATATACTCGAATGACATCAAGAAATATGGGCTTTGGTTCAATAATTTGAAAACTAGGAGAGGGGAGATATCTCTATTCTGATTGACTTAAGAGTCATTCAAGTAGGCACTCCACATGGGCAATGGGTACCCAAGCCCATTTTTGAGAATATTTTGCAAGAAACATTGGACAACTTTAGAGCAAAGATTGAGGGGACTATTTATAGAACTAGTGATGAGGTAATACAACGAGTCAATTTTGCAAGAGATAAAATTATAAGGACTGAGTCATTACATGCTAAGGTTAGAAATGCATTGGGTATACATAATAAAATGATAGATAAGCTTCCTTAGTTATTCAAAAGAGCTCTGCTTGATTTTGAGACTATTGAGATGGACTTCCAAGTGAATCATGGTTTTTACCTTTAGATAAAAAAATTAAGCAAACAACTATGGCAATAAGGGTCATGCCAACTGCACCTTAGAGTACTGAGCTTCCCAAGTACACATTGGTGCATACTTAGAATGACCAACTTGTATCTCACTACCAGTAGCTACATTGGGTTCATTTGCATCTCAAATACCTATTCTAGTTACAACACAACGTTCAACTTCAATTCCACTTACTCTTATGTCTACTTTGAGCTCACTTCTAGTTTTATTACATTTCTTAGTTATAAATCTAGTTACAAATCTAGTTCCATCCATTTCAGCTTCTACGTCAGCTTTATCGTAGTGTAAATTTGTCCAATGGTGCACATCAACACCATCTAATTATACATATGTACTTATATGGTCTATTTGAGTTGAAATTGTTAGTTATAAATTTATTTAACATGTATATAACATATGCACAAGACCTACTAACATAATTGCTGATGTTAGCACAAGGCTAAACATGCAACTACAGTAATATGCAGTCTAATCTAGTGACCTAGATCTTCTTCGATAAAACATTCTGGCTAGGGCCATTTTTTTTTCATTGTATTATCTTTAGTGATAATTATCTTGTTCAAGTTTTAACTTGGATTTCCCAATTTTAGGCTATATATGGCAATGATGAGTCCTCCTATTATCATTCTTATTGTATGCATAACATTGTGCATATTTACTTGAACTTGGCATGATGATCTCACTTATTTATTTTTAATGATGTGCTTTGTTCTTATCCAAAACTTGTTTGTAGTCAAATAAAAACACCAACAATATTATAATAGGTAAAACCCACTTTGTCAGTTTCTAGTTGGTGAATTGCTATTAGAGAATTATCCTCTTTGGAAGAAGGGTCTCATAGTGGATTTGATGCATTATTGGTTGGGACTGTGTAAAGTTACATAAAAAATCAATTGTAATGGTTATCAAATTTCAAATTAATTTTTAGATGAATAAATTTATTCTGAGTGATCAATGTTGTACGTGCATGCTTTGCATGAAATTAACATACATTGTTATTTTTTTTGGACTTGTAAATTTAGAATTTGCTTAAGAGATGAGGTCTTCCCCATCCCTAGCTTATTTATACTTGTATCCTCTTATTCCAAAGGGAGGATAATTTTGGATATTGAGATTAATAGAAAAATTTGAGAAGTTTTGTAATTTTAGTCTTGATATGCAAATATTGATTCTTTGCCAACTTGTGGATTGTGTAAGAAGTACTATCATTCTCATTTATTAGACATTAGTTGTGTAGAGTTATTTTTTATTTACAGTCGTTCATATTAAGCTATAGTTGATATGAATACTTTTTACATATAAATCATAATCTCCCTTATAGATGTGTTATTGTAGTCTAACAAATGCGATAACCTTTGATTTCATGTGTTAAAATATATTATATTTTGGTTATATTTGACTCCTAATCATGTTTGATTATTATTTTTCTATAACAACTTATAGCAAACATTGGTCTTCTAATTTCTTGTCCTACCTATTTTCAAGTTATGGTCTTCAAAAGTCTCATCTAGTGTGATCCACAAGTCTCATTTCCTGCCCAAACTTTCCCTCTTTTTTGAGTTTCTTTTGAAGTCCTACCCACCTTAGTCAGAACCATCATCTTTCCACCCATTTCAAGTAGATCTAGGTTCACCCATCTCCAACTCATCTATGATAAATAATTTGCCTCACTCATTGTTATTCCACCAACATGTTATTTATAAAATCTAATACCCTACAATTTGTGCCTTGGAGTGAACGCTTTTTCATTGATCCAAAAATGCTAGATGCTACCTCATAATTTTTTTTATGGTGTGCATAAAACCCACATCAAAAGAGCCATTTATCTCATCTCAAGGAGGAGGGTTGGGAATTAATCCTCACCCTCATCAATATGGGAGTCTATAAATAAAAGAAACTCCATTAATGTAAACTTGGAGTATGTAAGAGGGGTGTAAGAAATTCAAATGATAACCCATTTGTGTGTGTAAGTGAGGTGTAAGAAATTGTCTTGAGTGTGTAAGTGAGGTGTAAGAAATGTCATAAGCCTTGCTTGATTGCACACTTCACCTATTGATGTCATCTATTTGTGAGGTAATATTCTAATTTTGAATTTAGGAAACATGATAATTGCAAAAGCTATGGAATTTCTTATTAGAGGAAGATTATGCTTGATTAAGCAGGATTAATCAATAATTAGAAGTATGTGGCACTTGCAATGTTTTTTTGTTAATCGAATATTCATTTAATTATTATGTGATAATATTTTCAAAGGGTTGATTCAATTTGAGATGTTTTTATTAAACTTGGTTTTGTAATATGGTGCATTGCCTTAATCAGGGACATATTGTTACAATGTCATAACTCTTGCTTACTTACAATCTTTGCCTAATGATGCCATTCATTTGTGAGGCAATATTCTAATTTTGAAATTAGAAAAATATGATAATTCTAAAAGCTATAGAATTTTCTATTAGTGTAAAATTAGGCTTGATTAAATAGGAATAATCAATAATTATAAGAATATGTCACTTTGAATGTTCTTTTATCAATCAAATATTTATTTAATTATCCTGTGATAATATTTGTAAAGGGTTGAGATGCTTTTGTTAAACTTGGTGTCACAATACAATGTATTACCCCAATCAAGATGTGCCATTGTAATTTTGGATTAAATTAGTAATTTTGTGGGTGATTTGGATCAAATAATGATTTTTGGTTAAATTTGTGTGTTATTACAAAAAATCATTCTAATTGAAGTTTAGACATGGAGGTGGTAAAAATGAAGTGTTTTAAACAATTAAGTCTAATTCATTATTTGAGTACTTAAATGAGTTCTCAAGAGGTGGGATGCACTTTTTAGTGTTAATTAATTGAAATTAAAATGTATTTAAGTCAATTATTGGTTGAGAAGACTCTTGGTTGACTTTAGAGAGGTTCAACTTGAGCCAATACATATATTTTGTGATAACAATGGGGTAATACAATTATCCACGAATCTAGTTTTCCATGCTAGAACCAATCACATTAAACTCAAACACCATTTTTTCAGAGGTCTGGTCAATGACATATATTTAATCATTGAGTATGTGAGAAGGGAAGATCAATTTCCTGATATTCTCACCAAGGGATTGCACAAGCAAATTCATTGAAGACTCAAGGAGATGATATCCATCTCTCCTCCTTGCATCAAAGGGGGAATGTTGAGTATGATGCCAATTTGGGCACTTAATTATCAGTGTTATATTTAGTTTATTTGATATTTTATGTGTTTAAGAATATTATTTAATTCATTTATGTCTTAAATTGGTTGTTTGATCAATTTTGAATTTTTTTCAATAAATTCTAAAAAATAGCTAGAACAACCAGTTAAGCCCAGTTCATTGTCCGAGTACTCAAATGAGTTTCTAAGAGCCGGGGACACACTTTTTAGTGTTAGTTAACTAAAATTAAAGTGTATTTAAGTTAATTACTATTTTATAAGTAAATTGGGGCTCTTAAGTTGAGTAGGTTTCATGGTTTGATTACTTGTTGAGTAAGGTTTCTTACATATTGACCTTATCTTAAACATAAGTCAATCTTGTTTGTTTTGTTCTTCTTTGAGTTGTGTTAGGGTCTAATTTTATAAGTATAATTATAGATACTTAGTTTATATATATATATATATATATATATATATATATATATATATATATATATATATATATATATATATATATATATATATATATATATATATATAAATTTATGTTTTTCTTGAAATAACTTGTCATTCAAATTATATTGTATTAGGCTTGTTTATAACAACTTTTTATTTAATAAGAATTGCACACAAGGAAGTGTGGTGCAATAGTTACTATTAGAAAAAAAAAATTGCATGTGTAAAACTCTAATTTTATAGAAGGTATTCAGTAATTAAAATCAAAAAGCATATATATTTTATTTTTGAAATTATTTAGTACAAGATTTAGTCAATAATCTCACTTACAACACAACTAGTTTAACAATTCTTAATTCTGGAACATATTAATTGATATGTAGTTTCAATTTTAAATTAAATCGAATATGATTTTCACTGTATGCATTCATTCAAAAACTTCACACCTTGGTACAAGGAGATGAAACCAAACATGGAAATAAATAACAAGAAAATAGAAAGGATCTATAGGAGAAAGAGAAAGCTTGGTGAAAGATTAATAGAAATGGGCAAGTGTCTAGATGCATAGATGAGGCACACAATAATTGGGGAGAAGTAACAAAAGTATTCATAGTAAAAATACATAGAAGAGTTTGCAAGTATGGTTAATTTTTGTAAAACAATCACATAAATGTGTTGAGAAGGGGAGAAGGCACAAAGAGTAAATGAAGTAGACATAGGTGCTATGGGAGGGCTGAGAATGAAGAGTTATTAGGACACAACTAGTGGATAGTAGATCACTGAACTATTGAGTTAGTTAGCAAAGGAGGGAAGATGTAGAGTTTCTTGAGTGTAGCTAAGTTTAGCTGAACACCAAACCTAAAGGTGACTAGTATAGTGGTGTAAAAGTCAAGAGACTCATCAAGGGAGAAGAGGGGCAAAATTGAGCTGAATATAACTAATTCTAGATTATTGTCAAAATTTGAGGTAGCTAACAAGACAAAATCCAAAAATGCACCAAATGGGGAGAGAGGGAAAAGTAGTTAAAGGCTAGCAGAGTGCCAAACATTGAGGCAATTAGCACGAAGTAAGATTGTTTAAAATGTGTCAGGGGAGTATGACATGAAGAACAAGAGTTGTGTGAGAGGCAACTAAGCTATAAAATTAATCAACTATTGACGTAGCTAGTAGAGTCTCCAAACTTAAAGTAGGGAGTTGAGTGAAGAAGAAAAGATCATTAGGAGAAGCACTAGTTAAGGACAAGATTGTGCGAGAACATAGTGCAAGTAGTAACAGTGGAGGAGTAGGAAAAGCATTCTTATTGGAAGGAATGAAGTTGAATAGAAATAAAAGGATAAAGGTGGAAGTGTGCCAACAGATAAAGAGAGGGTTTGTGCATAATTGAACCTAAGATAAGAAGAATGTGACTGTAGATTCATGCCCAAAAGTAGAAGGAGCGCGATGAGGAGAAAAAAAGAGTACAAAATGAAGGTTTAGGGTTTAGGGTTGACAATGCTTATTCTTAACACACTCCTAACCACATGACTTATGCTCAAGTACATGACTCTTATTTGCATTTTTCTAAGCCATATGTCTATATATAAGCTTGACCCTTTTTTTGTCATTATCATTTCTCATAAATCTCAATGTCAAATGTTCAAGCTACTCAAAATCACCTTTAGATTGTTCCCTAAAAAGTTCATCTACCTTTGATCTCTCAAGACAGCTTTGCCTTATGTAGATAAGGGCACAATGTATTATTATCCACTTAGGCCAGTCGTATCCCATACCAAATAAAAACTAGTTTCTAAAATTCAAATTAATATTTTAGGTCTTTCTGCTCATCCATAAGGTTGACTAAAGGAAATTGTCAAAAAATTTACATATAAATACATGTCAAGAGTCATTCATATATTGACTTGATATTCACTTGGTAACAACATTTATGCTTCTACACATTGAGTAAATATTCCCCATTCTACCCAAATTTTTAGATATTTATAAGGAGTAATCATATGCAAAGTCAAGAGCCCTTTAAAGTAAGTCAAGATGATGGCATTATATTATATGAACATATCTTTATCATGATACAATTAATTTTTTTTTGAGATGAGTGACTTGTAGGCTACATTCCTCATCTCAAAAAGGGGGAATCATAGTGGTAGTCTTATAGATCCAAAACATCCATGAACAAATTTGCTATAGAATACATGTTCAAAGATATAGAATACATGTTCAAAAATACAGAGTACAATTTTTCAAAGATCCAAACTAATGTAAAAATCAAATTTTACAATAGAATACAAGTTTTCAAAGATTTAAAGTCATTCAAAAATTAAATATATGATAGATATTGGCACATTCATATAGATTTTAAGCAATGTATATACACCCACTTTTCAAAGACTCAAAATATAAAATTATACACACTTGAATGCATATGTATGAACATATGCAAGAGAAAAGTTACAAGTTACAAATATGATTACAATTGAACATATAGATGCTTAACATTATATATTATTGGCACATATTCAGAAGGGACATGATACTCAATCATGCTCAAGATATTCAAAGATGTAAAATTCAAAATTTCAAAGTTCAAAATGGAAAAATTCAAGATTTTCAAAGTTATAAAATTCAAAACATTCGATTTCAAAGCAAAACTTTTGAGTAATGTGCTCATGATGGGGGCACGAATATTCTTCATTCCCTTTTGATCATGCAAGTCTAGAATTTAGATTTGTTTGCAATGGTGCGATTCAGATTTATGCAAACACTTTACCTTTGAGTCTAGTGACACTCAACAACCTTAACATCACTTCTAGATAACCTAGCACGATTCCACCTTTTAGGGTTCGTACATTTGGTATTATTATCTTTCATGAGAGTTGGGATAATGCATCTTTCCAACTCTAGAGATTGACTAGTTATTCAAAATTGGGACTTGATCTCTCTCAAATTATCCATTGGTTCACATTCTCCAAATGCTTCAATAAGGGGGAATGGTTTTTCGTTATCAATTACAAGTTATCGGGCATTGGTTTCACCTACATATAAGTATACTTCTTCTTTGCTCTCTTTTCAAAATTTTAAATTCAATTTTCAAGATTTTTCAAATTTCAAATGAATAAAATGACTACTTCATGAGTTGTTTCAAGGTTTGCTAAATTTGAATGCCCTACACAATTGAAGTATTTGCTCAAAAACAAAGTCTGTTGTACGCATTTGGATTCAAATTATTTCTTTTTCACTCTAATAATTTCATTACTAGAATAAAGTGAAGGGAAAATATAGACATATATATTTAGTCCAAATGTACTTGACAATGCTTATTCTTAACACACTCCTAACCACATGACTTATGCTCAAGTACATGACTCTTATTTGCATTTTTCTAAGCCATATGTCTATATATAAGCTTGACCCTTTTTTTGTCATTATCATTTCTCATAAATCTCAATGTCAAATGTTCAAGCTACTCAAAATCACCTTTAGATTGTTCCCTAAAAAGTTCATCTACCTTTGATCTCTCAAGACAGCTTTGCCTTATGTAGATAAGGGCACAATGTATTATTATCCACTTAGGCCAGTCGTATCCCATACCGAATAAAAACTAGTTTCTAAAATTCAAATTAATATTTTAGGTCTTTCTGCTCATCCATAAGGTTGACTAAAGGAAATTGTCAAAAAATTTACATATAAATACATGTCAAGAGTCATTCATATATTGACTTCATATTCACTTGGTAACAACATTGAGTAAATATTCCCCATAAATTTTAAAAAAAAAAAAAAAAAAAAAAAAAATTTCTATTACATAAATTAATTTGAGATTTAATTTTACAGTAAAAATTGTAATATCTTAAATATATGATAGAAATTTTTTGATTTTTGATTTTTTTTTCCCGCAGTTTGACTGAAATCAAGGCATATTAAAATTCCACGCTGCTGTGTTAATACGGAAAGAGTCTTTTCTTGTTTTAGCCGCCAAGTTATAAAAGCAACGAGCTTATTCATTCCTATCTTAATATCATTTTTATGAAACAGAACAGACCAATTTGAGGTCAAACGAAGGCGCACAGTCATCCGCCATGGACGCGCGCAGCTGGACACTCTCCTCCTCGGCCAGGCAGAGGATTGTCAACAAGATGTAAGTTTCTTTCTATTTTTCTTTTCTTTTTGGTGTTTATTTTGAGAAAATTATCATTTTTATTCCATCCATCTCAGAAAATCCCATATACCCTTGCAAAATTTAATGGAAAAGAAACGAAGAGCATCAAATTGATTAGAGATTACATGGGTTTTGCTCCATCGAGCGTAACTTAACTCAGGGAATGTCTAATTAGGGCTGTGGTTTGGGCTAAGCTGTACCTTTGTTTATACTCTGGTTTTGTATCAGGCCTCTCAAAATTCTCTTTCTTTATAATGCACATGGATAGGCTTATATTGGAATAGCAAAGACATAGCTTCTTTTAAATGTATTTATGCATGGTTATAATGAGATATAACATGTTTCAGAATTTTATATTTGGGGAATGTCTCTGATGAGTGGTTGTGTAGTTAGGGCCGGGCGCATATAGGGCACTCACAGTAAAATAATATTTGCGTAGTTTATTTTTGGGTGCAATCTGTTCCCGAATATGCCTATGGCCAGTCCAAAAGAGGAAACCCCCTTATCTGGTTGGCAGAGTTGAGGCAATCGGGATTTTACAGTTGGCAGGGCTGTGGTGATTCCTTCTGCAATTAGGTGCGATCCCCATGTAATTGGTATCGATTGTAGTTTTTTTGGGTGCAATCTGTTCCTGAATATGCTTATGGCCAGTCCAAAAGAGGAAACCCCTTTCTCTGGTTGGCAGAATTGAGGCAATTGGGATTTTACAGTTGGCAGGGCTGTGGTGATTCCTCCTGCAATTAGGTGTGATCCCCATGTCATTGGGATCGAGTTGAGGCAATTGGGATTTTACAGTTGGCAGGGCTGTGGTGATTCCTCCTGCAATTAGGTGCGATCCCCATGTCATTGGGATGGTGACCCAGATAGATCTGCTGTTGGAAATGTTCTCCTATAGCTGAGTTTTGAATTTGGGTTGCTAATAAGTGCAAGCTTGCATTTTAGCCTTAAGCCCCACCAGCTAGAAAGAAAGGAAATAAAAAAAGAAAAACTCCCACTGCAAAAATCTCACTATTGCAAAAGGAATAGTCTTTGCAATGATGGGTTTTCTCATTTTTTTTGTTAGTGTCTATGCACTGGTTTTGTCGGTGTAATAGTTTGCATATCTTTGCCATGCTAGAAAGAAAAATACACGACCTCTTAATCAGATTAATGCATTTTTTTTAATTAGATATGCACTGTGTTTGAATCATATGGTAATGTAAATGGAATGGTTTTGGAACTCAACGTGCAATCTACTCTCCTAAAAACTCATTTCCTTAGGATAACTCTGTACACAAAAAGTAACTAGATAGGATAATATAGGATTCAATTACCAGAGGTATATTGTGCACGAGTGTATAAATGTGACTTTTCGTGCTGGAGTTATGACCCTGGAGGATTCTTGCTAGGATGTGAGAGGACATGTAAGGCAATTAGATAAGAAAGGATATGATATTTTGACTATTGGAACAATTAATCAGACTTACTGTGCTAGAGAGACTACTAAGAAGATGATTTTTGAGCATGTGCTTCTTAGGATGGAGATCGGACAAGCAGAGCAGTTTGATAGGATAAGATCTAATTCATTTGCGAAAAGTCAATAAGTGTAAATGGGTAAATATAGCTTAGCAAATTCGGGAGACTACAAAGAAGTATTCTTGCAGTGTATATATTAAGATCATGTACTGCATCCCAATTTTAATACTGAGTTTGGTTTCTTTGCAGTGTAACAATGCATAATATTCTTCTCATTTTATCTGCATGCAAAGGTTTTTGTCTGACGTTTGGGATCCATCTTCAAGGGAATACAGATTGAAGCCAATTTTTTATTTGGGATCAGATATGATGCATTTTATCATCAATGCAATGGGGTGAATGCTACTTAGTTGGGTGTTGGAAGGTCCTAGCTTCGACTTGTAGCTGGTCCATACATGGTTTTCTTACATACTTTAGGGACAAGAAATAAATGAAGATGATTTTTATAGACAGACCCCAGTCTGCTCTTTTAGTTAAGGATCCATAATACATATCCATAAGTATAAGAGCCGAGTATCCATGTATTACGAAAATACATGTATTCTAGCGCATTTGATTCTACGTATAAAAAAATATGGGTTTTGACGTGAGAAATATGAATTCTGAGGAGTAATAATGTACCAGGTACCTATGATCACGGAAGACACATATTGAGGAATCTCTGATGAGATCTTATGGTCTAAATTGTTCTGTATACAATGAGAGCATTATAGTAGAAAAGCAGTGTTCTTTTGGTCCAATGAGTTAGATCAATAGCAAAAGAGCCTCTATTGAAAAAAGACTGCTATTACTTACCATGCCAATAAAGTAACATAAGGAAGTTGATTGGTTATATTCCATCCTTTGGTTTAGCGCTGGGGCAATTGGCAGCAGTAAATCATATTTTTGTAGAGAAATAATTGACATTTACACTGGCTAGGCACCTGTTTGATATCCAATATTGTTTTTAATTCACATGATTTACTTGATCTGTTTATGAGTTCAAGTCCTGCTATGTTTTAAGCTGGAAATTTTTATGTGCTCTGTGAGTTATCTTGCCTTGTAATTATGTTTGTGACCATTCTTAGTGAGAAGCTATTGACTTACCATATGGCATGATATTCCATACATGGTTTTCTTCCATACTTTAGGGACAAGAAATAAATGAAGATGATTTTTATAGATAGACCCCAATCTGCTCTTTTAGTTAAGGATCCATAATACATATCCATAAGTATAAGGGCTGAGTATCCATCTATTACGAAAATATATGTATTTTAGCGCATATGATTCTACGTATAAAAAAATATGGGTTTTGATGTGAGAAATATGACTTCTGAAGAGTAATAATGTGCCAGGTACCTATGATCACGGAGGACACATATTGAGGAATCTCTGATGAGATCTTATGGTCTAAATAGTTCTGTATACAACAAGGGCATCATAGTAGAAAAGCAGTGTTCTTTTGGTCCAATGAGTTAGATCAATAGCAAAAGAGCCTCTATTGAAAAAAGAATGCTATTACTTATCATGCCAATAAAGTAACATAAGGAAGTTGATTGGTTATATTCCATCATTTAGTTTGGCGCTGGGGCAATTGGAAGCAGTAAATCATATTTTTGTAGAGAAATAATTGGCATTTACACTGGCTAGGTACCTATTTGATGTCTGAACATTGTTTTTGGTTCACATGATTTACTTGATCTGTTTATGAGTTCAAGTCCTGCTATGTTTTAGGCTGGAAATTTTTATGTGCTCTGTGAGTTATCTTGCCTTGAATTTTTTATGTTTGTGACCGTTCTCAGTGAGAATCTATTGACTTACCATATGGCATGCCATTCCTCTTCATTCCACTTTTATCCCTCCTCTCCTTCCCCCTCCAATCTTTGTTATATTAAGGAAAGATATCGAGGTATTTCTGCATTAGGAAAAAGTGCTTGCAATCAACTGGTTTGTTAACAGAATTTAGATAAGGACTTAGAGTATGAATTTTTCTATGCAGAATGGACACTCTCCAAAGACACATGCCATTCACAGGTCCTGAAGGCATGGACGAACTTAGAAAGGTTGCTTTGCGGTTTGAAGAGAAGGTTTACACTATTGCTGTGGACCAGGTGTGTTTCTTTATGCACGTTTCATCTATCTAAATGTTTTCTGTCATCAGTTTTAAGTTTCAACTTTTAATGGAACATAGACCATTTTTTTTATGAATGATTTCCTTAGGAAGACATGTTGCTGATTTTCGTTCTGTATAGACTACATAGAAGCTACCAAGCTTTTGATTGACGTTTTGAGGGAGCTATCTATTCATCTTCTCAGAAACAAAGTTTGGCGGCTCATCCAGAAAAAAATCAGCAATAGTCCATCTTTTCAAAGTTTAGCATAATTAAATGCTAATTAATGAACTACATAGGCTGCTATATTTCTGTGCTTGCATCTGACATTATTGGAGCTTTCAAACAGCAACAGATTCTTTATGCATGAAGTTCCTTTGGATAATTGCTGCCAATATCTCTGGCATTGTATGTCTTTTTTAAGGATTTCCGGTTGAGAATTAATGCAATGTGGTTATATTCGATCATCTAGTTACCATGTTTGACAAAAGAAGTGGAAAACCAACAAAGCTAAAGATATGAAACTATTAAAATTATTGTTAAAAGCAGGAAGAAAAATGATCCAGGGTTTTAAAAACACACACACACACACATATAGATATAAACTATGCAATAATTTTTTACCTTATAATAAACATTTATTTAGCTTACCGTGATTATATTCTTGAATTCCTCTGATTTAATCCCTCCCTAACTTAATCAATATAATGTGTGTAAATGTTAATTCAATAAATTCCTAAAGGAATAGTTGAGTCACTTAAACTCTTAATTGGCAGGATGGGTTTTAATTCCTCACTCTTAGTCTTATGCATACATATTTTGCATGGGCTTCATGCATTTTTGTGATTTATGGAGACCATGCCAATTCTTTATTGATCTTCATGTAGGTGTTGGTCTCAAGAAAGTAGGAGAACTATGGGTTTTTTTAATTTTATGCAACTGCATCCTTTTATACCAGCAGACAGATCTGATAGTATCAGTTGTGTAAAATGTTCACCATAAAACAAATAAAAGTTTGGTTGTTTTTTTCTTTTCTTGTCGTATAACCACCATTATCTGGTACTTCTCACTGTACATCTGATGTGATTTTTATTACCTTCTGGCCATATACAGATGTTTTAATATTTGAGTATGCAATGATACGTGCTAATCCTATTTAAGGATTATTTTATGGAGGATACTGATACACCCTCCATGTTATGCAGACTGACTATCTACGGAAAATCTCTCTGAAGATGATTTCTCTAGGACGGTCCCAAGTTTCTGCAGTGAATCCTTGTGCGGGTTGTTCTGCTGGCAGAGTTACAAGGTTTGGGCGAAACAAAAGGATTTTTGCTGGATAGGCATGCAGTCAACGAATGAATGCGACATAAGCCATCTTTATTAATCATGTAAACTCTGTTTTCTAGGTCACCTCTCTCATTTCTAGCTCCTGATTAGTTGCCATGATTTTAAAATTTAAATTCACGATGAATATATAGATTTAAAATATGGGTCATCGCAGTCTGGAGGCCATAGGATCTAAACTACGGAGACTTTAAGGGCTAGCGCCAATTCCTAAATATTATATAACATTAAGATTTATTTAATTTAGACTGCACATTGAAATGTCTTTTTTATATGGTATGCATAATATTGTATGTTACATAGATTTTTATTGAAGGATAAACATCCTGATCCGTTGGAGTCTTTTATCATCCTGCCAAATTCCTCTGGGACTGGAACTTAACCTTATACCTTTTTAGTATCTCTTGGGATTTGTACTCTGGTGGATGCAATGCCAACACACTTTACTGTTATCTGCACCAATTGTACAACCCTTCCAATATATGCTACATAGATTTAATTGTCAAACTTTTCTATATTCTAACTTTGCCATACCCTTTTCCCTTCTCAAACCTGCCAAACACAAACCTTGTGACAATGCCTGTAGGTAGCAACCAGTAGGCTCTAACTGGTGGCAAAGAAACACCAATAACAGGCTAATCTGGAATAGAGGTGACTGGATTTACTATTTAGCATGATTTTGGTTCCTGTTTATTTCCATTTTGGTGTGTAGCAATTATCGCTGCTCTCTGATATCCATATATAATTAAGATTGTTAACTGTCGATCATTTGTTTCACTATTTTCTCTGTACTGGTATGTCCTAATAGGAAGAAGCTTCAAAGCTTAACATTTCAAATATGTAACAACCGCCTGTGGAAAATTTGAAGGAATGGAAAATATTTTACAAGTGCAGAATTTTAATGAATCTATTGAGAAATTTGTTCAAAAAAATATTTACTTCAGGGTAATAGTTTTGAGTTAAAAAAGCAGGATTTAGTATTAATATGCTGTAGGTTTTGACTATTTTAATAACTTTCATGTTGATATTTTATTTTTTGACATTTTTCACTACTCTGTAGACACAAGTGGTTATTTCTTCTATGATTTTTTTTTTGATGCATGAACAGGGGTTGAGGGTCCCCCACCCTCATATTATATTAATATCAAAGAAGTATTACAAAGAAAGACATAAAGCCAGTCCCAAGGCGGACTAGATATGTCAATGGGCACCATCTTAAATCTGAGGTATTAAGCCCACGGCACTACCAGCATCCTAAAAACTCAATTTATTTATTTAACTACAAAAGACTTTCAGGAAAGGCAGCAAAGAAACCAGCATTAGAAGCCAAAAACAGTTAAAAACCTACACCTGGCAATTGACCACATCCACTGTGCGGGAAGACCACAAGACTGCCCTTAGTAGGCCACAGTCATTTTTGTGTCTGTTTCAGAATCCATGATTGTCACCTCAACCTTCGGCTCCCTTCGAGTCATGCCCAGCTGAGGAACCACCATTGGCAATCCTGACCAATTTCTTAGCTGTGATTGCAGCCAGCTGAGCAGCATTTTTTTCCATGAGGTGATGTGTCAGGGGAGTTGGCCTTGTCAGGGCAGCCAAGTCAGCATTGACAATATCCTCCACCGCACCAGCAAGACTCGATCCAACAGCCAACTCATGCATTTCTGCAATCACACCTGTCAATTTGATAAATTTTGATTCGAGCTACTTGAATGATGCCATGGACACAAATCCTCTCACGTCTCGACCTTCAATTGGGAGGTCCTCTTGTCCATGGTGTCCATAGAATCCATTGCTTTCACTAGTCCTCCACAATGCTCTGCCTTGACAAATGTTTCTGCTACCAGAACTTCTGCTTTGTTGGGAGGAGGCCAAGAAGATTGGTAACAAACATTGACACAACATCAAAATTCACCCTTGACCACATTTTCATCCCAAGATAGCCTAAGCTTGAGACATACTTTATAGCCTTCAAGATTTCCCTTTTTTGGAGGAGAAAATGTTGTGAATCTGCTCCTCTCAGATGATTTGTCAGATTGCTCTAAGATCTCCGAATGTCCAAGAAATGCATGAAACCCTAGTAGTAGGTGAGAGCAATGCAAAACAAGAATGAGTTTCATATTAGTCCATTAGCTAAAAAGTACAAATGAGGTACATTATATAGTGAAAGATTAGGTAACCAAAAAAGTAACAACTCAATTCACTATTAGAAAACACATTAAGTGTATTTTCCTCTAATGACTTTAACAACCCTAAGCAAGCTGACTAACAATTGTGTATGTAAAATTGCAAGCGGGAAAAACCGTCCACTAACACCCCTCCTTGAAGCGTAGTTAGGTGGGTAGAAGAATCAGGGCTCGACAATGAAGTTTGATTAGGTACCCAAGTACAATGCAACTCCCATAAGGCGGAGAAAAGGAGAAAACTTGTAGAAAAAAACTTCTCTCCAAAAAGAGAGCAAAGAAGAGGAGGGCTAAAATGCCCCACTAAAGTCTACCACTACCTGTAGCCATCTTGTATCTTGCAATGGAGTTTCAGGTAGTGATTGTGGATTAGAAGTAGATGCAGTGAAGAGTGGGTCACCCTAGAACGGTGAATTTGTCTGTCAAGGAACTGATGGATCTTCAACCAAGGTGTGATTCCTATACAAGGAATTGTTCTTCTCATGCAAGGTAGGAATGCCAATTGCTCTATGCAGTGATGGTGCAATGGGAGTAGAGGCTAAGAAGGACTGCAAAATGCCTTATAATTGTGGGATAGACTGCTCGATATTTGTTTTGTTCTGGATCACTATACTTGTTCCCTATAATGTCTAAAGTGGACCAGAGGTAGATTGATAAAAAAATAACTATTTAATATCTAGAAGGTGATAAGGAGATGGTGGAGGTGTGTCCCCATCACTACTGTAGTCATTTGTGCTAGAAGAGTCATCAACATTAGAGATGTGCTCAGGTTCATAAATGTCATCAATTTCAGGGGAGTTTGAAAAAGAATATGGAGAGTCAGGAGCATAGTGTGAGAAGTTATATAGTCGAGTCTAATGATCGACCATTTCCATTGTTATTATAGTATCACTGTGCAACTTTTTAACATACACGGAATCTAGAGTGATTCCAACTTGCATCCTAGGCCCAAGGTGAGTGATATGATAAATTGATAGGAGATTAGTTGAAAGTGAGGGAACACAAAACATTATTGAATGTTTCACCACTCACTTCAATAGACCTTCCCAAGAACATTTTTAGAAGTGTCATCACCCATTTGTATAGAGGACATGTCACATGGTTTTAAATAACTGAACTTTATTTGTGAAAAGGCGATGTGATGTGAAGCACCAAAGTCTGACCCATGTAGGAGTTTGAGGTACAATTGCAACTAGAGCCTTGCCCTTTACTTTTTCCTTATCATTCTTTTTTGCCTTTTCTTTACCATGGTCATTTGCCTTTAGAGGATTCATTGGTTGATGAACTCTGATTGGAAGAATTAGGGATACTAATATTGTGTTTCTTGAGCATCTTAGTCAGTTGGTTAATTTGCTTCTTCAAACATTTGTTTTCATCATGTTTTCTCGAGCAAAACCAAAATTTGATCATATTTTTCTTAGGCTTAACATGGGAAGAGGTCTCATTGTTTGATTTGTAGGTGGGAGGATTCACATACTTTCTTTGATTTTTTTTGTTCTATTTCTTCTCTTTATTGTTTGAAGCCTTCTCTTTCTTAGCAAAAAGTGCATGAGATTGTGAGGACCTCACTTTGTCCATCTGTATTAGCTTATTTTGCTCCTGAATCAAGTCGGCAACAAATGTATCTAAAGAAGGAATTTTTCAAACGGTTTCAAGAGCACTTTTTGAAAGTGGACATAAACAAAGAATAGTTGGGACCCAATATGGAGAGTATAGACAAAACATGTTGATTGTCTTTCTTATTTATTACACATGTTAGGTTGGAGAGCTAAAAGTTTCAACTCTTTGCAAACAGAAGGAACAGAAGGTTGCTGAGATCCAGTGGCACCGGCGTTGGCAGCAGGACCGACGTCGGTCGTGACCAGTGCAGAAGGCCACCGACGACGGCAGAGTCGGTCGATGCGGCAGAATCAGGGAAGCAGGGACCGGCGTCGGTCGCCTGTGTGTTCCAGAATTGTTCGTTGCACGGACAATTAAGTGAACGAAGTGTTTGCATGTAAAGACCAGTTAGAGTCTTGCGCTGCGAGGATAATTATCTAAATTAAGAGTCTAAGTTATTGTTTAAGTCTGGGATCTATTTATAGACCCATTGGCATGTATTGTAAAGTATGAGTTGATAAGAAAGGCAAGGAAGTTCCTTCTAAGTGTAAGATCATTGAGTTGCAGGTTGTTGCAAGCTCATAGGAGATCTACATGTGTGAGTATGGTCTGTTGAATTGCAGGTTGCAGGTTCATGGGAGATCAACTTGAAGTGCTATAGAGTGCTTGGTGAACTGACAGGGTTATTACTGACTAGTTGGAGAGGTGAACACCAATTCTGTGTGTGAGTTGGTTGTTGGGATCGTTTTTTTAGTAAGAGAGTGTTGTAGAAGAATTACTGTACACTTGAGGTGTGGGAAGCCTCTGTAAGGTGGAAGAGTGTGGCGGCTCTTTATTGTATTCTTTTCTGTAAAGTGTTAATACAAGATAGTGTATTGTCTCTCATATTCTGTGCTATTGGTGAATTCTAGTTACTTGTATTTTTGGTTATTTTCGCATTTATAATTGCTTATATTTGGTAATCATATTGTGCTCTATCTGAGGAGCAAGATCCTAACAAGAGGGATCAGGACAAAGTGTGTTTGTTCTTGTGATCCCCCCGTCAAGTGGTATCAGAGCTTTTGGTTGGGATACTAACAGATTGGATTAGATCTGGTTAGTGTGTTTTGATTACAGGTTACTCACAGGGTTTTTGTTTGAGTGGGAGTTGAGCAATGACAGAAGACAGTAAGCTACGAATAGAAAAGTTTAATGAGAAGAACTACCAATTGTGGAGGATGCAGATTGAAGATTATCTGTATCAAAAAGATTTGTACTGGGCCGTTGGGTGGGGTTAATTGCAAACCCTCGGATATGAAGGATGAAGAATGGGAGGTTCTTGATCGGAAGGCTCTAGGATCTATTAGATTGAGTCTTGCATCCTCTGTGATTTCCAGCTTATCACAGTGTAAGACAACGGTGGAGTTGATGGAATCTTTGGCAAATTTATATGAAAAACCCTCAGCTTCTAATAAGGTATTTCTTATGAAGCGCTTATTTAATTTGCAAATGTTGGAAGGTGGATCTGTTCATAGCCATCTTAGTGATTTCCATGGTTTGGTAAACCAGTTAAGTTCAGTCAATATTGTATTTGATGATGAAATTAGAGCTCTCTTAATCTTGTGTTTATTTCTTGAAAATTGGGAAGCTTTGGTAATGGCAGTTTTTAATACTGTCTCCTTCAAAAGTTTTAAAAGTGGATGATGTTGTGAGTGTGATTTTGAATGAAGAGATACGCAAGAAAAACACAAGTGAGTCATCAACGAATACTTTGAGTGTTGAAGGCAGAGGAAGGCAAAGAGAGAAGATAGAGCGTGGGAGATCAAGGTCCAAGATAGGCAGGTGATCCAAGTCCAGGTATGGCAGAATAACCTGCTGGAAATGTGAAAAGCAAGGGCACTTAAAGAGAGATTGCAGATCGAGTGAAGATCAGCATGAATGACATGAAGAAGAAGCAGATGTTGCAGATTACGCTGCACGGGATGCTCTGGTATGTTCTTTGGATAAAGTAGAATCTTGGGTTTTAGATTTTGGTGCCTCTTTTCATGCATCTCCACATAGGGAATTTTTTCATGAGTATGTCCAGGGAGACTTTGGAGAAATTTGTGTAGGGGATGGTAAGCCTTGTTAGATTGTTGGCAAAGGGAAAGTGAAGCTGAAACTGCAGACAGATAACATATGGGTGTTAAAGGAGGTCATGCATGTCCCAGTTCTAGAGCGAAATTTGATTTTTGTTAGAAGTTTGGGTGATGAGGGTTGCACAGTAACTCTCACAGCGGACTCTTGGAAGGTTACTAAGGGTACACTTGTTGTAGCTAGAGGTAAGAAAGTAGGTACGCTTTATCTATCTACTTGTATTACTGATTCTCTTTCTGGGTTATCTACTTCAGCGGTAGATTCGGAGATGTGGCTTAATAGGCTCGGTCACATAGATAAGAATGAGATGCTTGTTCTTGAGTCAAAGGGTATGCTTTCGGATTTGGAAGGTATGGATCGTGATTTCTGTATGCAGAAGAAGAAGATGACATTTCTTGAGGAATTCGATGTTAGTGACAAGAACATGAAAGCCTTGGTTTTCAAGGAGAAGGTGACGGACAGAATTCAGCACAAGATGCAGAAGAATTCTGCGCAGAGTAAGGGTGATTTGGACAAGGATTTGATCTAAAAAGAGCTCGGGAGAAAAAGTCAGGTCTCACTAAAAAAACACAGAGACCGACGTCGGCAGGGAAATCGGCGTCGGCGTCCAGACAGGGATTGACGTCGGCTATGTGCAGTCCGACGTCGGTGACTCAGGGTAGATATCTACCGGCGTCGGCCAAGGGAAATCGACGTCGGCAAAAGGCAGTCGCAAGGAACCGACATCGGTCGGGTGCAGACTGAGATGTGACCGACATCGGTTACTGAGACGAATTTTGGGTGGACAGCAAGCTGTCAAGGAGTCTCAATCGCCCATATGAAGGATTGAAGGTGTAAGTAAGTTCTTAAATTCGTCATTTCCCTTTTTTACACTACTTGTTGCTCACTTATGGTATAGGACCAGGGAGTTATTGAAGAAGCAGAACAGGTAGATCCAGGAAACAGTGGGAGCTTGGCATGGATGAGGATGTGATTCCTTGGAGGAGAACCAAACAGTTGTTTTGAGTGGAGTTGCCAGCTGGAAGTAAACATTGAGAGACGAATGGATGTTCAGGATGAAGAAGAGCGGAAATGGATACGTGAGACGAAAGATCAGGGTATATGGTCTTGTATAAGCTGTAGGGCAATGAAGGTTTTGATCATTGTGTTTCTCTTTATCAGGTTGGATAATATTAGCTACATTATCTTATTACTGTATGATGTGCTTGTTGCAGGATTACATATACAGGGTATTGCTGAACTAAAGGTAAAGCTAGTTCAGAAGGATGTCATGGAGAATCTGGAAGCAACAAGATTCTTTGGCATGAGTGTGTTTTAGAGACATGGAAGGTCATATGTTGACTTTGTTTCAGGATGATTGTGTGAGACCGGTTAGCACGCCGATGGTTGGATAGTTCACAGAACTGTGTCTTGTTTCACATAATGAGGTTGAGTGCGTGGTATATACTAAACCTTAGTTTTTTTAAGTAGTGGGAGTTGTCACAAGTTAGGAGCCAATCCGGGAGAGAACCATTGGAGGGCAGTTCAGTGGATTCTTACAGGGACTAGCAGCAGGTGCACATGCTATGCAGGTTCAGGGTATTTTTTTACATGGTTTGTAGATATGGATGTGGCAGGTGATTTAGATGACAGGTTTTGCACAATGGAATTTGTGGTGGTTGGTCTTCAAGAGTGATCTTGAGGAGGGATACAAAGCCAAGGGAACAAACTAGACGGAGTACAGGTACATGTACAAGTTGCAGCGGTTTATCTCCAAGTGGGAGATTGTTAGGTTGTGGAGCTAAAAGCTTCAACTCTTTGCAAACAGAAGGAACAGAGGGTTGCTGAGATCCAGGAGCACCGGCGTCGACAGCAGGACCGACGTCGGTCGTGACCAGTGCAGAAGGCCACCGGCGACGGCAGAGAGTCGGCCGACGTCGGCAAAATCAGGCAAGCAGGGACCGGCGTCGGTCGCCTGTGTGTTCCAGAACTGTTCGTTGCACGAACAATTAGTTAAGTGAACGAAGTGTTTGCATGTAAAGGCCAGTTAGAGTCTTGAGCTGCGAGGATAATTGTCTAAATTAAGAGTCTAAGTTATTGTTTAAGTCTGGGATCTATTTATAGACCCATTGGCATGTATTGTAAAGTATGAGTTGATAAGGAAGGCAAGGAAGTTCCTTCTAAGTGTAAGATCATTGAGTTGCAGGTTGTTGCAAGCTCATAGGAGATCTACATGTGTGAGTATGGTCTGTTGAATTGCAGGTTGCAGGTTCATGGGAGATCAACTTGAAGTGCTATAGAGTGCTTGGTGAACTGGCAGGGTTATTACTGACTAGTTGGAGAGGTGAACACCAATTCTGTGTGTGAGTTGGTTGTTGGGACCGTTTTTTTGGTAGGAGAGTGTTGTAGAAGAATTACTGTACACTTGAGGTGTGGAAAGCCTCTGTAAGGTGGAAGAGTGTGGCGGCTCTTTATTGTATTCTTTTCTATAAAGTGTTAATACAAAATAGTGTATTGTCTCTCATATTCTGTGCTATTGGTGAATTCTAGTTACTTGTATTTCTGGGTATTTCTGCATTTATAATTGCTTATATTTGGTAATCATATTGTGCTCAATCTGAGGAGCAAGATCCTAACAAGAGGGATCAGGACAAAGTGTGTTTGTTCTTGTGATCCCCCCATCAACACATTCTTTTAGCTGCAACGTTAGAGATCGAAACTTGGTGAAGAAATCTTGTAGGGTGTCAAAGTCACTTGGGCTTAAACTCATGAGCTTTTCTCTAGCTCATGGTCTTTCATCAAACCTATTTTCTAAAGAGCTTCTCTAGGGTGGTTCATACTTAAGTGTTGTAGCAGATTTTATGTGAAAGAGTAGACTAGGAGAGACAACAAGACACAATAGTCCATAGACTTCATCACAATGGTTAAACCATTTAACTTTCTGGGTCTGTCCTAGGTTAGTCTCTTTGCCCATTGTAGTTTGATGAAAACCTTTGGATTGCAAAATGATTTCCATTTTGGATTTCCATTCGTGAGAATTAAGTGGTGTGAGAAGGGTTAATCAACTTGAATCCATAGTGTGCAAAAAAGAGATTGTTGTAGAAAGTAAAGAAGAAATGCATAAAAAAATGCACAACACCACACAATACCTTCATAGAACTATCAAAGTGACCCCCCCTTAGAGTTGTAAATATAAGCACACTCATATAAATGTCGTGCACCACTGAGAATACGTCTTGAGCAATTAGTGTATAAGTACTAGAAATTGGAGGGACATTGAAATCAACCGATAGCGCGTCCATGAGAGTACACTAATTGGTTTGAAGGGCGCTATAGTGGACCCAAGATGACCACCAATACATAGAGCACGAAAAATCAAGAAGTTTTGAAGAATACACTAAAAAAAGAGTTATCGATCAAAAGTTATAGCTCGTTTAAGATTTGAGCTCGCATAAAAAATCTCGACCCAACAAAAATTTGAAAATGTTAGGGTTGATTAGAGACACCCAACAAAAATTTGAAAATGTCTGGGTTCATTGGAGATTTTTTAAGGTTGAGCCTCCACTGGGAGGAATTAAGATTTAAGCCCCCTCCATGTGACTATACCATATGACTAAGGGGCTAAGATCTTTTATGAATGCTCATCCTCCCTTTTTTGATTGATGTGCGAGTGATGTCACTCCCAAAATGCTTCCAAACTAAATTTGACGTCCCCTGGATGTCAGAACTTGCAAAAAGGGTGGTCGAAGTCCGTAGAGTGCTCAAATAGGTGTCAGATTTTGCTATCTATGCATGCAAGGGTTTCGGGTTCTAACAGATGTGTAGGAAAAGGTGTCGGGTTTTGACAATGCTGCAAGCAAGGGTGTTGGGTTCCGACGATATTGCAAACAGGGGCATTGTGGTTTGGCAAGCTTGCTTGTAGGGGTGTTGGGTTCCAACGAACTTGTAGATTGAGGGTTGAAAGTCTATCGAGGCTTAAATACTTGCCCATACTTGTTTCCCTATAGCCAAAAGCTTGAAAAAATGCCAAAACTACTGCAAGAGTTAAAAACTTTGTCGAAACTTGAAAACCCAAAAATCTGCGGATTTAGTATGACCCTTTTGAAACTTAGCAAATACCCACTTAAGAACTCAAAAAACCCATAAAAACCCAGAAATTGTTTCTTGATTTGAGAACCCCGCTATATGGATATGCATGAAGTCACTAAAAAAGCTCCAAAACCCTCCAAAAATTATTGTCACGAATCTAGGTTGTGTTTACAACAAATTTTAGGGTTTTGATGCCTTTCAGATTTGATGGTGCTATCCGTTTTGTAATTGGTGGGTTCAACTGTCTAGTTTGCACGGATTTTTATAAAACCCCACCAAATTTATGAAACTGTTGAGAATCAAGAAAACCAACAAGAATGCTAGCAAGAAAGCTCTGATCAAGGATTTCAGAGCTTTGATATCATGTTGGATTGTTCCAAGATCTTTGGATGTCCAAGAAATGCACAAAACCCAAAGAGTAGGTGAGAGCAATGCAAAAAAAAAGAGTTTTATATTAGTTTTTGGCAAAAAATTACAAAGGCGGTACATTATATAGTGAGAGATTATGTCACCAAAAATGTAACAATTCAACTCACTATTAGAAAACACATTAAGTGTATTTTCCCTTAATGACCTTAACAACCTTAAGCATGCTAATTAACAACCATGTAGGTAACATTGCAAGTGGGAAAAAACCTACACTAACATGATTGACTTGACGGTCATCTCCTTGTGATATCCATACAGAAAGAAGTGAGGAAAAATAGTGGAGGGTTGCGTGTCATCTAAACAAGGGCGCTAGTGCCAAGTCCCTGTGGGAGGAGGGAGAACCAATTTTGAGATGAAGTCTGCTTACAATCAAAGAGGAGTTAATCTTAATTCATGCAATGTTTTTGACAAAATCATTGAACACTAAGCTTTGGTATATTTGAATAAATATTCCATCATTTGGCTAAAAAGCATATTAACACTAAGCTTTGGTACATTTGAATAATTATTTTGTCATTTTGCTAAAAACCATATTAATGAGTGTTATAGAATAGAACATTGGATTATGTTTAGACCCTGCATAACAAACACATGCAACAACTATAAAAAATAAATATTAATTTCAAAACTTAATATTATATGATAGATGATGCCAATTGTACTTTGGCAATAAAGATTAGTCAGCAATAATTAAATAGTGTTGGAAAACAAATCAATCAGGTCAAAATTTCAGAATGCAAACCTTTAGAAAATTGTAGTTGTATAATATTTGAGATGTTGAGCATAAGCAAGAAATATGTCACATGCAAAAAGTAGGGGCATAATCAAGTACTACAAAAAAATTTATTGGCATGCCAAGTATAGTGACTATAAAGCTTGAACTTTAATATATCCGATGTAAGTTCGTTTCTCCATAGACATTTGAACTATTTGCTAATGTACGTCAAATTTGAAAGACAATATGACGAGGATCAACTGTTGTAGTTTCTTCTTACATTGTCATTTCGAGCATATCTCTATATGTTGAACTCATTGTTGGAACTTGGATGCATTCAATGACTGTTGCTAAGTTAGTGCCTTGGACTCTTAACATTTGTGCTTGGTTTCATTGAATGCATATTGTTAGAGAAAGAGAACACCTAGCTATTAGTAGGGGAAGAAAAAGTATAACAATAGAAATTGGAAGAGATAATTAGCATACAATTTGGGCATCGATATATTTTGGCATACGCACAAACTCAGGGTAAAAAATGAAGCAAATATTCTTTACAGTGTAATTTATATCAAGAGAAAATATGTATGCAGGTGGTCTTACCACAATGCTTTGCAAGTTCATTAGGTTGTTGGGAATTTGTGAGTTGTGTTTGAAGTGATTTGCACAAGAAAAAAATGAGTGGATGAGTATCGAACTATTAGAATTGCATAGATATATGTGTATAGACATATGTAGAGGAATAAAGAGAGATTTATGTACATATATATAAATGTTTTGATTGCAAATTCATTTATGAGTGCTCTGTATTTGTTTCATTTCAAATGCATAGTGCCAAGACAGATAATTTAAAAAATCAAATACTAGTATGAAAGCAATGTTTTTGCTAGACACATGCAAACAACAAACCATAACAAGTTTTTACAGGTTTCTAGATCTTTAAAACTTGCCGCTATGTTTTCCATCAATCAATCCCACATTCAATGCCAAATCTTCAAAAGGAGTGGTCCACACCCCACGAACAAAAACAACATTGAATGGCACAACATTCCCACTTTGTACAAACCCCCACTCTGTTTGCCACGTCATTAATGCGTGGTCTAGATCTAAGTAAAACAGCCCATAACATTTTAAAAAAATAGTGAATCAGGTTCACACAAATATTATTATTTTATGCATGTTGTTAAACAAACTGCTATTTGACTTTGCAAAAGTCTTATATTTTCGTTTTGCTTGCTAATCAATAAAATTTGATTGGCCACCACACACAACAATAATTCTAAGTTAAACACAAGCAGTTTCTACAGTATTCGCTTTGGGACTTTTGCATGTTGAAGGATAAGCAAATGCAATAGTCTTTGAATTATCTATCTTAGAACTTCAGAAATGAATTTGCAAGAAAATTGTTGAATAGCAATCATTTATTGCCTATGCAATTTTATTTGTCTAGTATTGATCCATGTTTTTTTTTTTGTACAGGGAACTAAAATGAAGTGAGACACAAAACTGAAGTTTTTAAATGTCTCACATTTAAAATCAAATGCAGGTTTGTGGATGTAGCAATAGAATTTGTAGTGAAGACAACCTGCATAATAACAATCAGAGTATCAATGCTTTAGAAATACATATGCAAAGAACAAACATTATGATATACTTAGTAAATATTAAAAACATAAGATTTTCATTTTCTTTTGAGGATGACATGATAGACACGTTCATTTGATAAAGTACATCAGACACTCGTAAACTTGCAAGTGAGAAACTATAATCTTTCTTTTTTAATGTTTTATATCATAAAAAACATAAATCTCTAGAGTTCAAACATGCCCTGTGTTGCTTGATGATTATCATGCCGTTTACAACCTCTAAGATATCTGAATCTATGTTGCACTAGACAAGGCAAAGACTTATTCGAAGTTTAGGTTGGAATTCAAAACATATATGACATTGATGAATGCTGTTGAGAGTTATGGACAGTTGTCTAAGAAAAAACAATATCTTCCCTGTTGCATTTGTTGGGTATATCCGGTCTAACTCTTTCGCTGTTTTGTAGTTATCAAATTTCAAGTAATGTATCTGACGCTTGTTCATTAACCAATAGCAAGTGTTTAGCTACAATGATGATATGAGCAAAGAATAAACCTTGTTTCCTATGTTCTTTTGTGGGTTTATTTATTCCAAAGACTGTGATCATAAAATCTTGTTACTAGATTAGAGTGGTATTAGTAGTAAATTATGTATGATGCAAATGTTGTGGCATTTTTTGTTTATCATGTTGAACGAACATGATATGATTTTATCAAATGTATAAGATTTGGTAGAAGTAGACAAAAACAAAAATCAATAATATGAAACAGAGCATTGATATGTATACATTCTATGTTCTATTTTTTTTTCAAATTATTTAGAAATAAATACATGGGAAAAAAGTCATGTTCATGCTACTGCAATTATGCAATGATTGTGTTTTCATGATTATAAATGGCATAACATATGGACCGAAAGCATTTTCCGTTAATCTTATAGACAATATTGGTAATGCTTTTTCAACACTTCGTTACTAGTAACGCGATAGCTTGCTCATACTAATGATTTTTGCCCAGAGTTAGATGTAAGTTGTGCAACAATACAAAACAGGGGTCGGCTATGGGCAAATGCAATTACAAAGAGCCAAAGAATTATATATATATATATATATATATTCCTTGCACATTGATAAAGGCATTTCAAAACTAAGCATACAAGGATTTAGAAGTAACATTTTTCATATTATTTGGTGAGGGCTCATAATCATGGATCTATATTCTGAACGACATGGCAGGGGGAATGGTTGCATTGCATAGTTTTTTGTGTTTAGCATATTGCCTCTGCAACATGCATGACAAGCTTTGAAGTAGTTCAAATGTCAATGTTTTCTAGAAATAATTATTTTATTCAATAAATTTGATGTCACTGATTTAGAACTTTAGAGATCTAAATTCATATTATAGTAGAAAAGTGATTACTCTTGGAGGTGAGCAAGGAAAGATGAACATACATGGGCTATATAATAAAACATAAAGAGGGAAAATACGGTATGCAAAAGCTAGTTTACAAATGTGTCTTATTGAGTGCAATGAATAAATAAATGTAGATTTTATGTTATCATTTTCCCTGTAGAAGTTAGAAACAACAATAATCTAGTGGCTTTGTATGTCTTATAAAGTTGTCATTTTTTTATCACTGGGTTTTGTTTCGTTGGATTTTCTTTTCTAAATTGCAAGCTTTTTTGATAAATCTGTGGTACTGTGGTGTTTGATGATAAAAAATGCCTTTGCTAGTTTTGATGGCAGTTGTGCTTGAGAAAAATTTGATTTTGCAAATAATGTATTTAAAGAATTTTTTTGGGTTATAGTAAAATATGAGGATTTTGGAAATGTTTTTCTTGATAGTGAATTGACGGGGTCTGAATTGATTGTTGAATGAATGTTAAGCTCTGATCTTTGTAATTTATATAAATCTTAGAGAGCTCTGAGAACGTGATCCCGTTGTATAGGGTGCTATTCTTGCAGTGCTTTTCAAGATTTGTATTAGAGCTTTAGGTGCTAAATTACCTTTAATTATTTATTTTCTTGACACTGCGATTTTTTCTCAGGTAAAAAATTAAGCTATTTTATTATGATAGAAAAGACATTCACTACATTATTGCAGTTGAGCATAATCGTTATTTTTTCCTTACCAAACCCTTTATAGCTATCTCCAACAATGATAACATCGAGTATTTATTGATTTGTTGCATATATCTGAGCGAGCTATTTGAATTGAAAGAGGCTAATTAGCTTGAAACAATATTTTTTGACTTGGCAAAAAAAAAAAAAAAAACACTGTGAATCGATTGAAAGTTTTACCAATTATTCTATACACATGCATATGCTTATTTTGTATATGGTAGAAATTAAATACTCGAAAATTAGAAACATGCTTTTTGCATGCTAGTTAGCTTTTTCCAATTCGATTCAAGTGGACAAATCGTGCATTAAATGTACTAAATATATGGTATGCAATATGAAATATCTTGATCTGAATCTATTTTCTACAAAAACAAATGTCAATATTCAAACTTGGTATGATGTTCAAAGAGAGAATTTTTGTGACATGATTATAGGTCAAGGCAAAGAATGTGCATTATCTAAATTGCATTGTAAGTGTTTTCAACAAGATATTGAAATTTAACGATACAAAATCTGTGTCAACAATAAAAGACAAAATTGTAACATGCACAGGGATAAAAAACAACACTGTGATGAGAACTTATATATGTCAATGGACAATTACCCAACACAAGAAATAACACTGGTAAACAAAGAAAGATCCATGCAAAGAAATTATACAGGTAAACGTTCAGTCAAACACAATGGCTTATCTTCTCCCATTCAATTATATTATATTTTTACAAGAATTAGAAAGATATAACGAGAAGACCTTTATCATTCACAAAGAAACAAGTGGAAATACTTTCACCTTACCTTATTGCATGATACTCTAACAAAAATTAGGGAATAATATATGATTGAACAATCAATGATTACTTGTTTCATTGTCCAATCAACTAGATCAAATAGTTAGCTCTTACTATAATTAGAGGAATAACAATAAAATTAGGGCTTACTATAAACAAAGGGATGTAGTTAGGTCCTACGATAATTAGAGAAACATAAACTCAAGACTCAATATGAAATATAGTTTCGAAAGCACTTCGAATTGATGGAAGACCAAAGTCAAGATTAAATTAAAAAATCTTTTAAAAAATAAATTCAAGTTACATATGCTTCGGTGTATTTATCTTTTTTAGCATTGCAGATACTGCACAATGAATAAAAACAATAGAACATAAAATTATTGTAACACTATAGAACTACGCACACAAATTACACTAGAGTAGAGCCAAAATCTTATATCTCTTTGCCTACTAATCGACGAAATTTGATTGGCCACCACACCTAGCAATAATTCCAAGTTAAGTGCAAACAGTTCCTAGTGTATCCCTCCAACGCTAATAATATAATTATATTACCTTTTAAGTTTATTTTATTCAGATACTTCATTTATGAAAGTTGGAGCGGAAAAAAAAAAAAAAAACCAAAAGCATTCCATATAAATCCATAGAAATCAGAAAGATTAGCACCTAAAATATGTGAGGTGATCAGTGTAAAGCCCTCAAACTCTCAATCTATAAAAATAATTTCAAAATTTTAAGATTTATTGAAACTACAAAGATCAGAGCTTAAAATCCATTTGGCAATTAATGAAGACCCGATCAATTCTTTATCAACAAAAATATTTACAAAACTATCGTGTGTTACTGTAACCCTAAAAAAATCTTTAAAAATATTATCTAAAAAATTAGATTTTCTTGAAGCATAATAACGATCAAAATGAACATAGGCATTTTTTATCATTAAACTAAAAGCATCTTAGTACTTAGTCAATTTCCCAAAAATGTGCATCGCTGTTGGTTGGCTTGTCTTCAATCCTTTTGGCCTCGCAAAACTTAGAAAAACATAGGAAGCTTTTTCAGACGTGTAGTTATTTATAATCCATTGTCATGTTCTTAGATGAATTAATGCAATATCCAATGCAAAACCATCAAACTTGACATCTCATACCACATGAACAAATCCAACAAGAATGTATATAAAATAATGTTACTTGCTTGAACTCAGTTCGTTGAATCGGTTTTTATGTTATCATGTGTTTCACTTGGATCGACTATTTAAGAGACAAATGACAAGTTTTTACAAATCATGTATGATGTGACATTGAATGTTGTATTTGTTCACATGGCATGGCCTAATGGTTTGGTGATTTTGTATTGAGGACTGAATTAGTTAACCATAGAAAATGACCATGAATTATAAATATCTAGATGTCTGTAGAAGCTTGTTGTGGCTTGATATTCTTTTTTCCAATTCTTGATGCAAGTTTAAGTGTCAATCATCAAACCAAGCATACCATATCACATGAACAAATACAACAAGTCTAGAGAATAATGTTATACGCTTGAAGCCAATTTGTTGAACTGTTTATTTGCTTAAAGCCGATTCCCTGAACCATGCAACAAACATGGCACATGTCTGTTCAAATCAAGTATGATTTGAGATTGAATATTGTATCTATGCAGATGGCATGAGCTAATGGTTTGGTGATTTTGTATTGAATGCTGGGTTAGTTAATTAAAGAACATGGTAGATGGCCATACAAACCTATTATGGGTGCTATTTTTTCTTAATTCTTGGTACAAGTTCAAATGGCATCAACAAATTAATATTTAAAGCTTATATAATGTACCCAAATGCTTGAATATATTCAAAGACAAGTGTTGAACAAGTCAAATTGACTATTAAAAAATAGTTACTATACCAGAGTTTGGCAATGTCAAAGAAATCAAAATTTACGTTTTAATCCAATATAATAATGTATTTCTATAACAACCTTGAAAGCAAAAAAAAAACAAAAAAATGTTTAATCATGCATTTGTTTTTAGAACAATGCAATAGATAACAACACATGTAAATGCAATTCACCACCTTAAAAATGTGATGTGAATGGGTAAATGCAATGAAGATATTTAGATCCACAACAAATAGTTTGAGTCAACGCTGGTAGGACCTGGGGTCCAAAAGCATGACCTAAGTTTTTAGTCACTTGGGTTTACGTTGCTCCCCTGAAAAACACTTACAAGAGAGAATACATAGTTGTTTGCTTAAGAGATATTGTATTTAGTTGTACAACAAAGCATCATAAGTTTGTAGCCAAAAAGGAATCACAACAATTTGATCAGTTACAAAGAATTTATAGATTCCTTGTAATTAAAATTATTAAAATAACTTTTTACAGATATTGTATCTAATTCTATAAGGAACTATGTTCCTTGTAATCAATTGATTAACATTGATCGGGAGCTATTTGTGTTTAATTTGAAATTATTGTTGAGTGTGGTGGTCAATTAGATTTCATTGATTATCAAGCAAAGAAAAAATATAAGGCTTTTGCAAAGTCAAATAACAGTGGTGGCCAATCATATCCCATCGATTAGTGAGCAAACAGAAAATATAAGGTTTTTACAATGCCAAATAGCAATTTGTTTAATGACATGGTTAAAATAATAATATTTGTTTGAAGCTATTTGACTAGCATTTTTAGATGTTATGAACCATTTTACTTGGATCGAGACCATGCATTAATGGAGGGGCAGAAAAATAATGGGTTTGTAAAAGATGAAAATGCTCTACCATTCAATGTTGCATTTGTTTGCGTAGTCTGGACTGCTTCTTTCAAAGATTTGGTATTGAATGCGACATTGGTTGATGGAGAACAAGATGACGAGTTTTAAAGTTTTAAATCCTTGCAAAAAGTTACTATGATTTGATGTGTTCGTGAAAGCAAGCAAGACTGGAGAGAAGCCAACGGGTTGGGGTGGAAAGATTTTGTTGGTTTCCATGACTTGCATATATTGTGCAAAGAGTTTAACGGTAAAGTTTTTTTTTCTGTGAGCTTTATTGATTTGGTATTGCAGATTTGAAATCGAGGTCTTTAACACAGTTTGAATTGATTGCCTAATGGATTTTAAGCTTTGCTCTTTGCAATTTTAATAAATCTTAAGGTTTTGTGAATGTTTTTATGGATTAGGAGTTCGTGGGCTTTGTAGGTGCTCAATTTTCATTAAATATTTCTTTTTTTGACACTGCTATTTTTTTCCAAGCCAAAAACTATGCTATTTTATTATGATAACATTATTGTAGTTGAACACAATCATTTCTTTTTCCTCACCAAGCCCTTTATAGCTATCTCGAGGAACAATGGTGCCAAGTATTTATTGGTCTGTTGCTTATTTATGAGCATGTTGTTTGAATTAGAATAGGCTAACTAGATTGTAACAACGTTCTTCGACTGTGCAAAAAAAAAAAGTATGAGCCAGTTGAAAGTTTTACCATCTATTCTATACACATACACATGCCTATTTTGTTTATGGTAGAAATCAAATACTTTATAATTAGTGACATGTTTTTTACAAGTTAGTCTCTTCCATTTGAATTTAAGCACACAGAGCATGCATTAAATGTACTAAATATATGGTCCGTGATAACTAAAATATATACAAGGAAGAAGTTGCAGATAATCCACTGGTATTGACACTGCATGTTTTTGGGGAGGGGTTTTATAGGGATCTGTTAGACAACACTCTTGATGGTAGTATTATCCCTTGGAATTTTGTAAACCTCAACAAAATGAAATATCTTTATTTGTCCAATAATACATTGACTAGAACAATACCTTCTCCTCCAGGCAAAATAATAAAACATAGAGAGGGAAAATATAGTATGCAAAAGCTAGTTTATGGATATATGTTTTATTAAGTGCTTTGATTGCCGAAGTAAAGAAAAAATTTATGTTATCATTATGTTTATATAGCTTAGTAAGAAGAGTAATCTACGTGTTGAATCTACTCATCACACTCAGTTATATGTTGTATCTAATGGTTTTTATGGCTTTTAAAGTTATCATTTTTTTGGCATAATGGATAGTGTTGACATTTTCAGAATAATAAAATTAGTAATTTAATCAATACAAACCACTTAAACTCATTTTATATTTCAAAAATGATAATGTGTTTCTTTGGATGAATGATTGAAACTATGCTATGTAATCCATTTTGTTGTACACGTCGTGGCAGAAAAGTGCCCACATGCCATAGAACTGTAGTTTTAATAGTTAAATTATTGTTTTGAACCTATTTCGAAACACAAACATATCATACCCCATATTATGCACCTCAAATTCAGACCAAGTCAATGGTTCCATGCAAATAAATCAATACACTTGACTCATAGACATTATTTTTTTAGAGGCTTTGCTTTTGATATGTTTTAATTCATTTTTTGCCTTATCCAAGTGCTATTGAAGTTCAAATTCAATTGCTTCACTTTCTTTTGGACAATTTTTTGTTCATTTACTATTTTGTCTTTGTCCTCTATTAATTGGATTTTGTCTCCAACAACATATTCCAACTCATTTTTCAGTTTCGCATGTTGGGTATGCAGTTCAATTAACTGGTTGGATTAGTGATTGTAACAGTCTACCATCTCCTTATTCTTTTTTCAGTTTGTTATCCAATTACTCCTCACTCAATTTCTCATCCTTCTCTTTGGTCAATGATTTCATGACATATTTAACTTTGTTCGAATCTTTCAATGCTTATTCAATTTTTTGTTTGTACAACTCTAGTTTCTGCTCAGTGAGATCTAGTTTGTACTCCAAAGTTGTTTAAGATGAAAACACACATGAAAAATGGGTTGAGTATATCCCCATACCTAAGCTCAGCTTCAACGCCATAGTGATAGTGGTGGCAACACAAATGAAGCAGAGTGATGTAGCTCTTCTCAACTGCATACTCCCTTCTCTATTAATTTACTAGTAAACTATAAGTCTTGTGTCTGTTGTAACCCCAGTCTATTGCATTGATATTTTCCATGTTTCCTCTTTTTCTCTTGCATGGAATGATACTGGCCCTCTCTTGAAATTCCATGTCACCTTCTTCATTTTGGAGTGCATTTGGATTGTCTACTTCTTCCCAACCAATTTTGGCCATGCCATTCCCACTTTCAAAAATTTCAAGGATTTTCATGTTCTAATTAGATAATATTTTTAAATTTTTTTTTTAGGTTATAATAAAATATGAGGATTTATAAATTAGGAGTCTCGGGGTTTTTGATTGATTGCCATGTGAATTTCAGATGTCGATCTTTGTAATTTTAATTTTTTTAAAGAATATTTTCATTTAGTCTCAACTTTGGTCTTCTTCCAATTCAAAGGGCTTTTGAAAATATATTTCATATTATGCCTAAATCCTAATTTTATTTATTATTTCCTTTTGTAAGAACTTGATTCATGTAAAAATATTTTGATTTTAAGTAAATGTATGGTGCATGGTCATAGTGGAATCTCTAGGGTTTCATGGAATTTAATATATCTAATTATTAATATATTCAAAATTTAATTGGAGAATAAAAGTGGTAATGCCCAATTGTTCAATCATATATTCCTTCCAATTTTTTGTTACAATATTATACAATAAGGCAAGGTGAAAGTATAGACCCTTGATTTTTTGTTGATGATAAAGGTCTTGTCTGCTATGTCTTCTTGATTCTTGTATTAAAATAATATAAGTCAATGCGAAAAAGAAAATATATATGTCTTGATGATTTTTATGTATGAATCAAATGATTTAATTGCAAGCAAGATATAGATGCTTGTAAAAACTTGTTATGGTTTGATGAATTCGGTGAACTAGATAGGGTTGAAGAAAAGCTAGGCAATAGCTATGTAGGTGTTTGTTTGCAATTAACTAAGTATCAATTGTCTTATTTTCGAAGACAACCTTTTAGAAGTTATTTACAACTATATATCTAGAGCAAGCATGTGAAAAGAATGCAACAATGATGTTCTCTATGTCTTTTTCAAACAATCTATACATCCACATGTAGTTGGATTTAACATAATTATAGATAAATACATAGAACATGTACTTATCATTGACATTGCAAGTGTTCTTGAGCAAGAATCCAACAATTTATAACATTGTGCAACCACATTTTTAACTTTTGATCAAATCAAATGTTTTATATCTGCCTAAATTGTAACATTTATATCATCAATATTCAATATTGGTCTATAAATTTGAGGAAAGAACTTGAGAAGAAACATACAAAATGCAAGGAAACAAAGACAAATATCTATTGAACAAGGGGAAATCAAAATTTAGTGGAACATGATCTGGTGCTCTTACCAAATATGAAATCTTTATGTTCCAAATATAAAGAATCGATTATAGAAACATGTATAATTTCAAAAAGACTTTTCAAAAAAATATAAACATGTTTCTAGTACAATTATTATTATTTATTAAATCATAAATAACTAGTAGAGATATCAGACCATTCAAATCTTTAACAACCACATATATGCATACATGATAATGATCATAAATACAACTAACCTAGAATATGGGTACAGTTAAAGACCCATGATTTCAAACCCTAACCAAGGAATTAAGGCTAATAAGTTCTAAATATGAGTATGCATTATTGATCAAATTCATTATCAATAAGTTCTAGTCACATTTTCCCATAGCTGACCCCCTTTTCTTTCTTTCTTTTTTCTTGGACTATGTAGCAAGGTAGAGCATACAAGTTCATGAATGCCTTACCTTTAAAGATGATGATGAAAATATCCATGTCCTTGATCCATAAATTATTGCCAATATCATAATGGTCATTTGCATTACCAATTTTGGTACTTTTTAAATGAAATTATCTTTGTAGTAAAGTTGCTTACATTAGCTTTATAGGAACAATACAAATAAATGCTAGTATTCTATAATATTAACACTAAAGCTCTTGAATTTTAGAAAAAGAAAAAGAAAAAAAAGAAAAAAATCTCACTGTTGTAATATCCATGTTTAGGTAGACTTGTAACTTGATCAAATAACAATAATAGTTGGTAACTAAAAAATTTGAGGTGTATATACTGATTTTAGATAAGTTGCAAAAGGAATTTTCACAACAGTCGAAAGCTAGAAAAACATTCTAAAAAATCAAAAGAAGGTTCAAAATCTATGCAAATTTTGAACATGAATTAATTTGAAAACACTTTACTAGACCCTTGATCTTAAAATACTTGCCTCAATCTCCAAGTTTAAAGTAGTAATTTAAAATAAAAATAGACTAAACAGGTATGCAAACCTTGAAGATGTTGAAAACTTTTGCAATGCAATTCTTGGGGGATAAGTCCTACACCAACAAGACAAAATTTGTATAAGCTAATGAAAATAAGTCAAAAAGATTAAAAAAATGAGTAAAATAGTTTCCAAGACATATACGTGATACTTACAACAAAAGACTTACCTTAAGAGCCTCGTCCATATATATATTTTTTAGGTGTAGAAGTAATTCATAACTAATGCTAAACTTTGAGAATGCTCTTTTGCAATGTATTAAATTACAAAAAAAATAAATGTGTATATTTAGAATAATGCATCAAGATAATTAGTTAACTTCAATATTGTTTAACATTAAATTGTATAGCATGCATTTTCGTACCTTAATGATATTTGTAGTGGTCATTGTGTTACTGATTATCTTGCTTGTTGGCTTTAAGACTTCTTCAGATGCATATTTTGGTCAAAGAAATTTTACTAAGTTACAAGTTTTTCAATCTATGCGCCATAGTGTGTAGTGGATGAGGTTTAAAGCAAAGTAGACAATTACAAAATTGTGTAGAAATTGGGAATTAAAGTACACAATGGTTAGAATTCACATAAGGCTGTAGATGCAGTTTTCATATAGCATATTTCCTGAATGGATTATATATTCAAGAAACACACATGTACTTGGACTCATGAATTGAGTTAGTCTGTTCATGAAGTGAAAGCTATGGAAAAATAATAAAGTAATAAGACATGAAGTGAAAGCTGTGGAGAGATAATAAAGTAATAAGACATAAATGACAAACAAGTTTCTAAGAAAATATAATAGTTTTTACTTATTCTAGCAGTACTTGAATTTCTTTAGTTATCATGTATATGGGTAAATGTCCATGCTTAAACCATTGAATCCCTTGTTTTTAGCCCACTATCACAAAAAAGTGTGTAAATCAGTAGAACAAGGTGGACATCATCAGAAGTAACTTTCGATAATGTAGATAATTTGAGGCGATAATATGATACATATTTTTATGTAAAACAATTAAGATTCTCTTCTTCTGGTTATTGTCTGCATCTTACCACTTACAATGCCTACACCCAAAAAAGGTTTTCATGTTCACTCCCCTTCCTAAAGTAAAGATCTAGTTGGTGATATCCACTTTCCTTTAAATCTAGAATCCTATCTAGAGCATTATCCATGACAAAATACCATATTGAACAATTAAATGTTAAACCCAAAATAATGTCACCAAAAATTAAAATAAATATTTTAATATAATCATTTTCCATGGCAACAAAATATCTTGAATTTGGTCCAATAAACCAAATTTCAAAACAAAATTTGATTAGTCATAAAATGCTTAGATCATTATATAGGTTTAAGGGGAAGAACAAAGGTGGTCTGTTGATGGAAGCCCTCATGGTTTTAATTAACTATTAGGAGCATTATAAGTCACCCTGTAGTAGTGGATTTTTTTTACAAACTTCTTTATTAGAGGGTGACTTTCAATGCTTATTATAGTCGATACAATAATATTTCATTGGTGCTTGATATTTAAGCCATTGAATTGTTCTAGTATCATCTAATGTCCTTGTTTTAAAGAATTTGATGTCTTATATTGAGCATGGTCATTTTTTATGTATTATATTCAATTATGTAAAAAAGCCACAAACAAAAAAATAGTATTTGGACTAGGTATGAGAAACATAATTACAATGTAAAAAATCTACATCAAAGTCACACCACAAGACAAAACATAGAAAGACAATGTAATTAACAAAACATTGAAAAGTCCATTAAACTATTTAGAAATGTCATCCTCAATGTTTACATGGGTAGCATATCCATAATCAGAATCAGGTTCATTCTCATCGGAACTAGTTCCATTATTCAAGCTCTCAATAATAGACGACACTATTTCTACATGTTCAAGGAAATTAACCATTTTTATTTCATGTATAAATCTCAACAACCCATCAAGATCCTCCTTTTTATGATTTTCAATCACCTTCTCCAAATATTTTGAAAACTTGCTCACATATGTATCCATAATCCGCCCAAATTCATCTGATGTAACCTTGGAGGTATTGGCCAAAGCACTCTCAACACAGACACTGTCATTATTCAATAAAGGACCATGTTCACAGATGTTTGGTTGCTCATCACCTCCTCGAAGTGATTCCATCACTTATCACTTTTTGCAAAACCTAAGTCACATTAACTAATCGAAGCAAGCTTTGCAAAAAAAAAAAGATATGAGATTTAGCTCCATGTCCTATCATATTTGTGACATATGTTATTTGATCAAACATAATAAAAAAACATTGAGTATTCAAATTGAAATAGTAATGGTAACTATAAATGCAAAAAAAAAAACTAGAAAATAATCCATGATTTTGATTAGCCATGTTACTTTCAACCAACATGCCTTCACATGCTATAACTTGTTTTTTTTTCAATAGAAAAGTAAAACAATTGATAATAATCAACATGCACTCAACATCAAGTAATTAAAGAACATTAATCATAGTAATTGGTCTACATAACAAATTAAATGAAGATTTAAAAATTAAAGATCATTGACATTTGTGTGGGAATAAATTATAACTTGAATGCTTACAGTACTTATTTGCTAAATGGGTTTTCTTGCCTTGTCATTATTCTAAAAAAAC
This sequence comes from Torreya grandis, assembly GCA_037957365.1. Classification (NCBI taxonomy): domain Eukaryota; kingdom Viridiplantae; phylum Streptophyta; class Pinopsida; order Cupressales; family Taxaceae; genus Torreya; species Torreya grandis. The sequence continues at coordinate 1,066,869 of JARHVA010003789.1, forward strand.
ACAGAAAAAATTCACCAGGATAATGACTAATCATAGATACTCATAGAACCTATCTTGACATGACAAACACAAGTTAAAATTCCACAAAATAATAACAATGTAACATAAATCTATTTCACATAAAATACTTTTCTAAAAAAAATTAAAACAATCAAACACAAAAAAAAAAAGGATTATTGATCTCAACGAAAGCCAATATGTTTTCAGAAAAAGTAATTAAAATACAAAGAAAAATTCATCAGGGTAAAAACTAATCACAAATACTTACATAACTCATCTTGACATGACTTAAACACAAGTTAAAATTGCACAAAATAATTAAAAACATAAAATAAAATAGTTTTCTAAAAAAGAATTAAAACAATCAAACAAAAATAAAAATAAAAATTTATTGACCTCATCTATCCTAATAGTTGAGGTTTATCATAAACAAGACACAAAAAGTAGGATTAACTCTAATCATAAAACCAAAATTAACTTTTTCCACAAATAAGGAACTAAAGTTGAAATGTACTATCAACACAACACTACGGTTAGGATATTCTGCACATATATAACTAATGATAGATAACCAAAAACTAAAACAAGTTCATTGAAGTTAGATATGTTTCAGACATGAAAAAAGGTTCATTGATAACTTCATCAATTTTAAGGTTTAACGTTAACACAATTTTAAAAAATAATAATGCATGCTCTATCTGCTAAATTGAAATGCAAGGGACTACCTAGGTTGAAAAAAATAGGTCACTAATTTTTGAATATTTAATTTATACCATAAACAAAATAGGCATATGCGTGCGTATAAAATAGTTAGTAAAAATTTCAACCGGTTCACACTTTTTTTTTTACATAGTCAAAAAACATTATTATAAGTTAGTCAGTGCTTTCCAATTCAAATAACTCACTTAAAAATATGCAACACTTGATGCCATTGCTCTTGGATATAGCTATAAAGGGCTTGCTAAGGAAAAAGAAACATTTCTGTTTAACTGCAATGATATAATAAATGCCCTTGCTATCATAATAAAATATCATAGTTTTTCCCCTAGAAAAAAATGACAGTGTTAAGAAAATAAATAATAAATAGAAATTTAGCACCTAAAGCTCTAATAGAAATTTGTAATTTTCTTTGAAATTACAAAGATCATAGCTTAATATCAACTCGCGAATCAATCCAGACCTTGTCGATTCACTATCAAGAAAAACATTCCCAAAACCCTCATATTTTACTCTAACCCAAATAAATTCTTTAAACATAATACTTAGAAAATTATATTTTCCTCAAGCACAACAGCTATCAAAATGAACAGAGGCATTTTTCAAATGCCAGTTTATCACATAGATTCATCAAAAAATCCTACAATTTAGAAAATAAAACCTAGCATGATGAAACCCATTTAAATAGCTCACTTTGAAATATGTAATAGACTAATAAATACTTGATGTCATTACTCTTGGGGATAGTTATACATGCCTTGTTAAGGTAAAGGGACCCGGATCATGAGAAAAACATTTCCAAAACTCTCATATTTTACGATGACCCAAACAAACAAATTCTTTAAATATATTGCTTAGAAAATAATATTTTTCTCAAGAACAAGCATCAAAATGAATAGAGGATTTTTTTGATTATCAAAAGCTAGATTATCACATAGATTTATAAAAAACCCTGTAATTTAGAAAAGAAAACCTAATGTGACGAAAGCCATAAAAATCAAGCTCACAGTAAAAAACTTTACCTCTAAATTCTCTGCATAGAATATACTTTTCATGAAGATTATCACATAGATTTATAAAAAAATCCTACAACTTAGAAAAGAAAACCTAATTTGATGAAACCCATTCAAATAGTTCACTCGAAAATATGCAACAAACCAATAAATACTTGATGCCATTGTTCCTGGAGATAGCTATAAAGGTCTTCCTAAGGAAAAGAAAATGATTATGTTCAATTTTAATTATCTAGTAAATGCCCTTGTTATCATAATAAAATAGCATAGTTTTTCCCCTAAGAAAAAATGGTAGTGTTAACAAAACAAATAATTAATAGAAATTTAGCACCCATAGAAATATGCAATTGGGAAGCACCACACGAATAACAAGCTTTAATTATTTAAATACATTACTTCAAAAATTAGATTTTTCTCAAGCACAACAAGCATTAAAATGATCCGAGGCATTTTTTGATTATCAAACCTAGGTTATCACATAGATTTATCAAAAAAGTTTACAATTTAGAAAACAAACTTAGTGTGATGAAAGCTATAAAAAAAAATCTCACAGTAAAAAAAACTTACCTCTAAACTCTCCGCACAGGATGTACTTCTCTCTAGTCCTCCTTGCTTTGGCCAACACAATAAGATTATACAAGCATCCATATATTTAAAACTTGCTACCATGTTTTCTTTCACCTAATCCCGTATTCAATGCCAAATATTTGAAAGAATTAGTCCACACCCCATGAACAAAACCAACATTGAATGCTACAACATTATCGCCTTGTACACATGTCTAATTTGTCTACTGCAATATTAATGCATAGTCTCAATCCAAGTAAAATGTCCTCTAACATCTATAAAATAGCTAATCAGATTCAAACAAATATTATTATTTTATCTACATCATTAAAAAAACTGCTATTTGACCTTGCAAAAGCCTTATATTTTCTCTTTGCCTGCTAATTAGTGAAATTTGATTGGCCACCACACCCAACAATAATTCTAAGTTAAATGCAAACAATTCCTAGAGTATCCATCCGGGACTAATAATGGTAACATATGATGCTTATTGTCTTGGTTAATTTATAAATATATATTTTAGAAATATTGGTAATATATGATTGATAATGTTTAGGTCCATTTTTAATTTAGGCTGGATGTTATATTTTAATATATACATTTTTATGTCGATATATGTTTTACAATGGAAGTTGTGGTGGTGATGGGGGTTGTAATGTTTGTGTATAAATAATTAATTACGTTATTAAATTTGATGCTCATTTGACCATTACTTAAGTTTTTCCTTTTTTACTTTGAAAATTACATTAAAAAATCGTAATATCTTAATGGGGCATGGAGCCCCTTTTTTTCTATTTTTTGTTTGATCTCAATGTCACCAAGTAATATGAATTTTTTCAAGAAAGTACTAAAATTACTAATCAATATGATATATGTAAAATTTAAGATAAGAACCTTGAAATTGATATATATTGGCATTTTTCAGATAGATATATTTAAGATATCTGTACTGGTTTAAAATCAAACATAAGTTACAATGTTTTTATTAATTTTAATGCATCTAAATAAAAGAAAATATTTAGATATGGGCATAATTAATTCTATATTATTTGAAAGATATCATTTTTTAATCATAATCACAAAAAAATGTTCAATGCCCATTTTTTTTAGTATGCTAAATAAAAGAAAAAAATTTAGATATGGGTATAAATTAATTTTATATTATTTTTTAATCCATAATCACAAACAATTGCTCAATGCCCACTTTTTTGTATATGCTACAATGGCCAAAACTTAAAAAAAATGCCAAACCATTGTAGAAATTGTGTAGTCTAAGAAATTCATCTAGTTGCATTATAAGCTAATGAGAAATTTCTTGAAAAATAAATAAAATAATCATAGGAAAGCAATGATACAAATAATATATTGATTAAACTAAAAAGAAGTTAGGAACCATAGTAGATAAATGGGAGCCTAGGTTATCTAAACTGAGAAATGACAAGTTCAAAAAACCTAATAGCCACACTAAGTATAAGTGTAGAGGAGATCCAAACAAGGAGTTATACATTCAATTTATTAATTATGCAATATTTATTTATTAAATGAAAGAGTTAGAGTTAAAAATATTTACTTTGAATAAACCTTATTGAGCCTCAATCTCTCTATTGACCAATGGTGTTTTGCAGGAGATTGTTGTGGTTGTAAGCATCATAATGGTTGAATCAATTCTAAGCAAAAAGGACTCCTATTGCATCCAAGACTCCACAAGAAAATCTATCCCCTTCAACACAATCTAAGAAATGGCTTCTCTAAATGTAGAATTAAGTAGCATTTCAAGCAATAATAGTGAAAAAATGAATGTTCTTCTCTATTGGATTGAAATGGGACTTATATTTATAATGGTGAGTGATCCTAACCCTTCCCAAAGTTTTATCCAATGCCATCGGATAACCTCGATGTAGTTCAAAATCTACTTTTAATCCTCAAATTAGGTTGGCCAGGGCCAACATAATTGCAAAGCTTATGCCGTAACTTTTAGAATGCATCAACCTAGACCAACCTAGTTTAATTTTTGGTGGGAGGTGGAAAATATTACATCGACTCGAGCTGATATAGTTGGAAAAAATATGTCTTAGTTTAATTAGGGGCTATTATGAGGAATATTTCTTAGGAGATCAAGTCTGGGGTAAGTGTAGTAGATATATACATGATAGATCAATAATAATGTCTCTCACAAAGCACTATTGGTTTGCCAACCCCTTTCCCAATGCACTTTTTAAGGCATACACTCAAAGAGATTGAAACTTGATAGGTTACTGCAAGAGAGAGAGAGTGTCAATAAATAATAAATTTTAAAAATATTGTGTGTATATATATATGCCCTAGTCAAATCTAATCAAGTGTCACTAGAGTGTAACATGGGATGATGCTTTGAGAAAGCAAATAACAACACACTAACTGATCTAATAGATTATAGTAGAAAGTGGAAAATAAATGAGATTAAATAAGTAAATTATCTCAAAGTATCATATACATACCTTAACATACCTTTATCGTTGAATGGTCACATATTATATTTATAGTCTTGATCGTGGAGGGCATAATAAATGCATTAGACAAACCCTAGGGATACAAGGCTTAAGAGCAAAACAAGGAATCACAATAAAATCAAAGTAAATGAAAACTTTTATGACAAATTTAAGTACTTATAAATTTGGTAAGATATGATGAAAAAGGCTATGTTAGGGCCAAAAGACTAAGATAAATGATAGAGAAGAGGGAATATTGAGTAACCAAAAAGCTAAGGCTACAAATGACCAAAAAATCCAGACATGTATCCAAAGTAAGAAAAGTAACAATATAGATCAAACAAAAGAATCATAAAAAAAATAATGTAATCAATATAAGAAGTAATAATTCATACTCAATCAAAGATGAAAAAATAGAAGGTAATTAGAGAAACATGATGAAATGGACCAAAAAAAGGTGGATAGAAAACTCAAGGTCCTAAACATAACTAGATTAGATGTGAGAAGGATAAATAAATAACCAAGAGAATATCTTGAAACAAATCAAAGATGCAACTTATATTTTAATGATAGATAAACTAAAAACATCATTTTCTGAATATATTAACTAGAAAAATGATGAACAACAAGTATAGAAATTGTGAAAAGATTTAGAAATGAACCTGCTTGGAATAGAGGGGTAATGAAATGGGTGGTGGGGGAAAGAGGATGGTACCAAGGTGAAAACATAGTTCTTAATAGAAATAAGACACATCAAGTTGGTGAGACTAACAAAATTTTGACATTAATGACCTTTAAAGAACTTATTCCTCAAGATCCCTTATAATTCCATCAATCTACTACAAATATTGAGTACTTGGATGATAAAATTGGTGGCACTATGAATATATATGAAAATATCCTATCCCATCCTAATCTACTAGCCTATCGCACCCCAATATATCTCGATTCTATCATGAGGCCAACTGTGGAGTTTTAGCTTCGATGAGGATAAGATATGTGCCAAATAAAGATCATTTATTTTAGTGTGATCTATTTTTTAAGATTATATTTTCATTTTAATAATTGCATTTTGTTATATGATATGGATTTTAGATCTTTTGGATTTTGTGATTCCTCCATATAGACTCTAAAAACCAAGTATGTGTGTTAAAAATGACCATCACAAGAGAACTTACACTTGGTAACTAGAGAAGAGAACATAAATACCATGGTGTCTAAGGCTCCTAGACTTACATGTGAGAAAGAGTGTGATATTGAAACTGATCTTTGTGTGCCCAAAGTGATGTGGATTAGGGGGGAATTATGAAAATGAGTATAGAATGATCGAGTTTCCTTAATTCATAAAAAATATTTTAATGAAGATGGTACAATGACCGGTAGGCTTGAATTATCATCATGATAAATGGTGTATGTTAATGAAGACATGAGAATAAACTACTAGAGTTTTACAACAAAATAATATGATGAACTTAAAGTATATGAAACACAAATCTCGACCATTGCCTTGTCTTTCATGGAAAACATATAGGCTAAGGTTGAAGACAAAAACAATCTGTGTAGTGAATTTATGAGTATTTGTGAGGAAGGTCTGGTTCTATCCAAGGTTTTATAATGCAACTTACAAACTAAAAATTGAGAGGTGTAGATTATGCCAAAAATGTATGTAAAGTGATAATAATAGAACCAAAAGATTTGATAAAATTGAATAACCAAATGATGTTAAAATGATAAAAGAATCAAATGACTAAAACTTAGAATTGAGGCTAATGAGTAAAGAGAGAAACCTATGGGTGTGAAAAAAATGAAGTTGATGTTATGTTACACAATATAAAGTCTAAGACTTGCAATAAATGTTAGCTCCATAGTGTATATAAGACTAAGTACCACCATGTAAATAAAACATACAAGGAGATTCATATTGAAATAACATGTAATTAAGTAAAGTATTTCTTCAAAAACTAAGCATTGGTCAGTTCTTTGAAGATTGTCATTCATTAATTTGTAAATTGTAGGTACTAGGTTCAAGAATGTCTTTGACTAGGTAAGGATCCCACCACTTTTAGACATAATTTACTTCTTTATCATGAGTGTAATATAACTTAACGACCGAGTCTCCAGCATTGTAATTATGAACTTTTAATTTTATCTTATGTTGTTTAGCAATGCGAGATTTGTATTGCTGGTTATATTGTAATGAACCCATATGTTGCTCATCAAGGAAGTTTAAGGCATGAAGATGAGATTCATGAATCTCTTCATAAAAAATGATGCCATGAAGAGAAATACACAAAGAAGATAAATCAAATTCTATTGGTAATACAACTTAGAAACCATATACTAATGAGAAGGGAGTTGCCCCAGTGACAATTCAAATGCTATTATAATAAGCCTAAAGTGTAGGATAAAGCTTGAGGTGATAGTTAGAGCAAGAATCTCTAATGCTTTTTTGTAATATTTTGTTAGTGGTTTCAACTTGACCATTACACTGAGGGTGATAAGGTGTGGAAAAATTGTGTGATTTTGAATTTATTTAATGTATTTATTTTTGAAGTTCCCACCATTATAAAAAATGATGGCATGAGAAATTCTGAAATGACATATTATTTGAATGAGAGTGAATTTTGAAATAGTGATGCTAGTAACATTTATGAGATGCATAAATTTTGTAGAGAAGATTAAAAAGCAAGTTAGTCAAGCATTAGTCCATAAATAATGAAACATGTATAAAGAACTAACTAACCAAGCCCATCTATTCCTATGGGAATTACAAAAGATAGAAAGAAACAAATGAAAGAAAATGTGGCTCAAAAACATGTTCTCCCTTGATCATCATTGTCTTTGTCAACAATGGTGGTAAACTCCTCCAATGCCTCAAGAACACTCTAGAAAACTTACGCTCATGATTCCAAATCACTAAACTATCCTATCAATGAAGCTTGAAAGCAAAATCTATGATCAAATGAAAAACCTTGTGGCAGTAATTTAACATTATAACTTTGCAATATTCAAGCCTTAAAATTCATGTTCATGGCCTCTCTATTTATAGAATTTTGAGATTGGTCAGGATGAACCATGACCGTCCATCTCAAGATTGAGGTCTGTGGCCATGGATAATCTTAATATTTAAAATTAAATCCATAATTATCCTCATCATGGCCTTGGAAGAAGGCGCATTAAAGAGGCATGGGAGGCATTAACTAGGCATGGGTGACCCATAATCTTGATATTTGTTGCATTTATGGCCTAGGGATGTCTTCCCAAGAAATGAGGTCACCTGATGATGCAATTAATAAGAATCAATTTTTAAAAATAAATATTCAACAACTCTCATGGAAAATCCACTTAAGCTCTTGTTTTGGATTAATTAGCCTTAAACAAGGTTAATCAACATTTGTGAAATTATTTGAAAATTGGCCCTCAATTAATCAAAATGGTCAGAAAGTCATATTACTGAGTTGTAATTTGACTCAAAAAGAATTAGAAGGTGACGTTAGATGTGTCAGAATCATATTTTCATTTAGGATGTTTTCAACACAAAATAACAAAGGTACGTGATGTGTGGCAATGAATTTAGGAGAAAAGAGTGATCCAGAGCACAAATGGTGAAATCATCATTTTCACTCAAAATAAATTGATCAAAGTTAGCTAGCCCATAAATTGCATTGCCTTATTTAGGGATAATTTGACCTAAATTATCACTTGTAAATGACAAGTTTGAACCATTTAGTGCGTTTTATGGATTTTGACCTAAAATGTGCATTTGAGTGCAATTCGAGTAAGATTGACAATTGTTAGGAATTGGATGTCTATATTTTGTCCCTATTTGAGAAGGCATAGTGAGACATTCAAGTGAAATAACATATTTTCAAGGGAAAGAGTTTTCAAGAAGAAATTGGAACATACCCATGATTACCCCTCAAGAGGACATACTAGGATGAAAGAGAAGGATGAACTCTCAAAAAGAGAGAAAGTGAAAGGTTAACCCATTGAATAAATCACATCCTGATGAGATAATGCTTTCACACGTGATTACCATCTATGATCAAAATATAATTAAAGGTATAATAAGCCCCATATATGGGGGGAATGGGAAAGATATAATCCATAAATATAAGGGACACATTGTAAATCTACCCAATTTGAGAGTACAAGCTGTGCACTTTTGACATTGATCAATCCTGAGATAAGTTACACATTAAAATATTGCCATCATGGGCATTAGTGTGGAGAGCTTCGAATTAGAGGAAAAGAGAGAATGTTCTACTTCAGGAAGGGAAGCACCACTAGAAGAGGGTCTCTAAAGAGAATATAATAAGTACTCCAGTAGAGTGGATTTGATCGTGATAAAAATAGTTTTTCCCTAGAAGGACAAATTTTGATCATTGATAAAGAATAAAGAATGATTTTTCCCTTGTAGAGCTGATTTGATTCAGATGTGGTTCAGATTTTGGGCACTAGTATGGACAATTAGCAAGCAAAATAGCTCAAGGATATAACCAAAAAGATAGGTTAAAGCGAGTGGGCGTAAACATACATGCGATTGTGTAATGGCTTAGAAAGCCATATAAAATGAAGCATATGAGAATGCACAAAGTGATGAGAGAGATGAAAACAATAATGGAGATAGCTGAGCTGACCTCAATAGAAGTTGAGCGCTACCTACATAGTTTCATGGACTCATGTTCTAACATGAACTTCAGGCCAATGTAGTTCACCCAAGTTTGGGAGAGAATGGAATGAGGAATGATGAAAAATGACCAAGAATTGATTAGACTTATAATGTATGCAAAGATATGCACATCTAAGCATAGACAAAGAAGCCTAAAATGCATGCTACCTAGAAGCCTAATTACATATCATGAGCTTAGGTTTTGCAAAGTGTTCTTTAAGAATTGTTCATTGGAGCTTATGTTGATGTTAAGACTTTGAGACCTGAGCATAAAGTGCTTGCTATAGTAAAAGAAATTAGGCATCATAAATATGAATAACTTAGAATGACATAAGACTCTAATTGCACTGAGCCAGTTCAAATGTGAATATCTAATACTAAGGATAATGGTAAAACAATGACCAAAACTAGAGTTACAATGATTTACATTTAAACAAAAAAGTAAAATCAAAGAAAAAGACAAACATAAATGAACCTAACTTAAAATCAAGATATGATATTAAGTAGGAAAAAAATGTTTAAAAACAAAATTCAAGAACATCTTAACAACATGAGACCAAGATAGGAATAATCAAGATCTATGTGGACAATCAAGATGTTATGAAACATAAAAGAGAAAAGAAAAATTAAATAGAAAAACAATCAAGGAAACACAAGACCAAGAATTGAGACAATAAGTAATAAAATAAGGAGAAGAAATAAAATGAGAGGTGTGAAAGCACAACAAAATACCAAAAAAACTCAAATAAATATACAAAAATAAAAACCAAGTTAGTGTGGTTTAAAGATAAATGTTCATGCATGTGCTATAGAGGCGTTACTTTACACCACATCATAACAAAGAATAATGACTCAATTGTTCCCTAATTACAAAGGAATAATGATAGAAGAAATGAGGGAAGAGAAGAAAAGTAAGGGGGTGGCCGAGCTGACTCCAGATGTATAAGACAAGTGGATGTTGCCTACATAGTTCTATAGATACATGTTCCAATATGAATTTTAGGTCAAATATAGTTCTCCTAGGAAATGGGATAGAAGAAAAATGATGATCAAACTAAAATGATTAATGTTAAAAAATAAATAAAAGATACGATAAACAAATGAGAATGGTCTGAAAAATAAGAAACTGATTAGATGAGAAAGAATGATCTTGTAAAATGGCAAGTGTGTGGGACAAGATGAAATGAACTGGTATTTTTGAGCTTACAAAATAGTAAGAGTGTTCAAACTTAACAGTTGCTCACAAAATGGTGAGAGAATTCACACTTAATAGTTATTCACAAAATGGTGAGAGTGTTTAAACTTCACAGTTGCTCACAAAATGATGAGAGCGTTCAAATTTAACAGTTGCTCATAAAACAGTGAGAGCATTCAAACTTAACAATTGCTCATAAAATAGTGAGAGCATGGGATGGTGGAATGAGAATGTACAAATGTATAGAAGCATGAGACATTGTTTTCATTCTTTTATGGATCATGTTTTGATGTTTTTGGGATAAAATATGCACAAGGTGGGACCATCTAGTCGAGGAGATGCACATCCTGAGAGTACAGGTTCTGATAAGATAGCTAAGCTGGTTACAATGGCCCATGCTCACAAATGAGAGTGAGGTTCTTGATAAAATAATAAAGAGTAGTAGATAATTGAATTAAGAAGTTGTGGCTGTTCACTTGTCTAAAACTGCACAAGACTATCCTGGCTGAACTGCTTTATGGAACCACTGCTGAAGATGTTCATAATGTTCATGAGACATAATTAAGATCATAATTAGTCAAGGGATAAAAAGTGTTCAATCTTATAACATGCCTTAGATATAACAAAGAATATGCCCTTTGAAGAGAGAAATCCAAAATGAGATGAATAATGTGTTCAAAGTGCCAAGGATTCAAAGCCTTTATTGTCAAGAATCCTAAAAATTAGACTAGGGTAGTATAAAATGTGTTCAAAGTAAGATAAAAGGGTGGGATAAAATTATGACAACACAAGTTGCCCTCAAGTCTGGGGTCTTATAGACAATGGTTCAAAGCTATTCATGTGTAGAACCTCTTAAGGTGTACGATGTTCATGGGCTTTGAAAGTTCTTCACCATTAGGTTTAGCCAATCGATATGCTCCTGATCCATAGTTTGCTGTGATAATATATGATATTAACCAATTAGGTTGAAACTTGCCTTTATTTTTGGGTTCAATATTCATGTTATTTTGGTTCTCTTTCAGAATTAAGTCACCAATCTCAAATTCTTGTTGTAAAATTTATTTTTTATAGCTTCTCCATAATCTATTCTAATAGGCCTACAAGTTTTAAAGGGCAGCCAAATTCTTACCATCAAGAAGTTCTAGTTCTTGTAGCTGTGAGGCTCTGTAGTCTTCATCATCTTCAATGTTCTCCAGTGATATTCTTAATGATTGGATCTCAATCTCGATTGAGATGTTAGCTTTAGTGCCAAAAATAAATGAGTATGGAGTAGCTCCAGTTAGGGTGTGATGATTGGTTCTATAAGCCTAGAGGGTAAGAAAAAGTTGTAAGTGCCAACTATGGCTAGCATCATTGAAAATGTTTTTCAAGATGGATAGAATGGTTTTATTTGATGCTTTAGCTTGTCCATTACCTTACAGGTTATATGGATTGGATTTCTTGTGATTGATTTTGAATTTTTCACAAAGAGATTTCACATCTTGGTTCACAAAAGATCTACCATTATCAGATATAATACGAGTTGGGACGTCATATCGATAGATGATATGGTAATGAATGAATTTGGCTATTTATTTCTTGATGACATAAGTGAGAGGAATGGCCTCAATCCACTTGGTAAAGTACTTGATTGCAATTAGAATGTGCTTATGGCCATCTAAAGATGTTGGGTTAATTTTCTCAATGAGATAGCGACCCCATGTTGAGAACGACCATGGTGTTGTAATCAACTGTAATGGTAAGGAAGGTGCATGTATCAAGTTGCCATGCTACTGGTAAGGAACACACTTTTTTACATAATTACAAGCATCTATCTCCATTTTGGGCCAATAATAACATGTTATGAGGAGTTTCTTTGCTAGGACTACACCATTGGTATGGGCCCTACACATTCCTTCATGAACCTCCTTTAGTGCGAGCTTGGTTTTTACAAAAGATAAATAAAAAGAAGCATTCCATCATAGCCTTTATGATAAAATGTGTTTCTAAGGAGGATATAATTTGTTAAATAATGAAGGAATAATTTCTATTGGTTGTTGGAAAGGTTGGTGAGAAATACATGGATATGGAAATAGTTATAAAAATCTTGGTAACATAGTAGCTTAGGTGAGGGATTAGGATCAACAATGGTGCATGCCCTCTCTAAATCTGATAGAATATGTGATGGTTGAAGAATATTTTCAATCAAGAACTGATGCTCTTGAGCATAATCATGCATTTGAATCATGGAACCAATTATTACCATGGTGTCGATAGATTTGTTGTTGACTTGTGGAACTTGCTCAAACTACAGAGATTTAAAATGTGTTTTGAGGTTATCAACAATTTTTTTGTAAGGAACAAGCTTATCATCCTTTGTTTGGTACTGGTCAATTGTCTAATTTATGATTAGCTATGAATCTCCATAGACCTTTAAGATTTGAATATCCCACTGTATGGCAAGATAGAGCCCTGCTACCAATGCCTCATATTTGGCCATATTGTTTATACACTAAAATTATATATGGAATGCTTTAGAGATCAAATCCCCTTGTGGCATGATCAATAATATGCCATCTCTAGCCCCTTAGGATGTGAAGGATCCATCAAAATAGAGTGTCCACTGTTCAGGTCCTTGTGATTCTTGTTCTATCATCATGATAGAATCATCTAAAATATCAAAGTTCAGAGGTTGAGTGGTTGTAATAAGAGCTTAAACAAGTTCATCAATAAGAACTTGTCCTTTGATTTGATTTTGGTTCTGGTACTCAATATCAAACTCACTTAGGAGCAAATCCACTTAGCCATGCATCCTTAAAGAGATGCTTTAGATAAAAGGAAATTGAGAGGGTCTACCTTTGTGATAATAATAGTTTTGTTTTAGATTAAGGTAAAAATAGGTTTTGAAGGGACCCTGAAACCCTGTATAGATCAAGAAAGATAAGCATTACAAACCGCCAAAAAAGGCAAACACACTAAACAATAGTTACTAACCAGGTTTTACAAGGACCTGAAACCATCAAAATAAACTAGTTAAAGCTCCCCAGGTTTTACAAGGACCTAGAACCTAAACAAAACCAGGCTGAAAACCTAAAAACCAACACCCCCCAAAACATAAAGTCAAGGGAGATGCTCACAAATGACTGCCGTCAAAATATCCTTTGCAAGGCCCGCCTTCCACCCTAAGTGCCAAAATGGTGTAGGCAGAACCACCATACCCATCAATTTAATGAGCAGGGCTCCTCCACGGCTTAGGATTTCTCCATTATTCCCTAAAAAGGGCACCATGGCTCGAACACTAACCACCAAGGGAACAGAGTTTCCCCCATTCGAACACTATTTTCTTCACTTGCCAGATTGGGATGGCCAACCAACTCGGGCTAGAGATCCAACCTAGGTTCCATCCATAATACAGTAGACCAAAGCAAAATAAAAAACATGCAAAAAGAAAGATCTCAACATTTAAGCACCGTGTTCCAACGCACTGCCCAAAACAGACAGCACCACCAACAAAAAGACAACCCCTAGACCCATCGCCACCACCGCCCAACCCATCCACCCTAATGTCTACAAAGATCTCCCCCTTTACTCAGAGGAATCACTGCCATGACATTCAAAGTTACTCTAAAAAATCCTTGATCCGCTCAGAATAGGGTAATGGTTAGCACGGCGGCCACAAAACGGAGATCTGAGGTAGAAATATAGTCCCGTGTAATAAAAAATGAGATTTTTGTGCCGCACCCCATCACCAAAGATCCTATCATCCATGGACAGAGATCTAGTCTCCAAAAATACCGAGTGAGGATGCGTTCGCAGAGGTTAGGATTCAGCACGGCTGCATCCGCATCTGCGCTCCCCTCCCATCCATGCCTCTCGCTTGCTTACTCATGTTATTTAGATGAGAGTACAATAATAGTTTTGTTATTTAGCATATACACCATAGCTAAACATGCCTTCTCAATAGGCATATAATTATGTTCATAGCCTACCAATGTACAACTTAAATAATAAACCATGTGTTCCTTACCATGATCATCGTGTTGAGCCAAAAGTTCCCTCAGTGCATGCTCTGTGGTTGATATATAAAGAAGTAATGGATTTCCTTGTGTCAAAGGTCATAAAATTGGTGGATTGGCCAAGGATGTTTTAAGCTTTGAAAATTATATCTGACAATATTCATCCCACTTAAATATTACCCCTTTATTTAAGAGGTGGGTAAATGGGTGGCACTTATCTGCTAATTGAGAAATAAACCTATGTATAGACTGGATCTTGCCTTGTAAACCTCAAAACTATTTCGGATTATTTGGTGGAGGCATTTTCATAATAGCATTGACCTTTGTAGGGTCGAATTCAATCCCTCGATGTGATATAATGAACCCTAGAAAGTTTCTTGATGTGACTCCAAAGACACATTTCTTAGGATTCAAGCATAATTTATATACATAAAGCCTCTCAAATATTCTTCATAAAATGTCAGGGTGTCCAGCTCTTATTCTTGATTTTGCTAGTATATCATCAACATAGTCCTTGATAATGTCATGCATCATGTCATGGAAAATGATAGCCATTGCATGTTGATATGTGGCTCCAACATTCTTCAAGCCAAATAACATGACTTGGTAATAAAATGTCCCCCATAGAGTGGTGAACATGGTCTTATGCTGATCTTTAAGGGCTATCTTGATCTAATTAGAACCAAAAAATCCATCCATTAAGGATATCATCTCATACCCAATAGTTGATTTGATGATCATGTCGATGTTAGGTAGAGGAAAATCATCTTTGGGGCATGCTTTGTTGATATCATGAAAATCAGTACAAACACATATGCTTAGGGTCTTTTTACTCACTGATACTATGTTAGAAATCCATTTAGAGTAGTCTAGTGGTTTGATAAAATTGGCTCCTAACAACTTTTCCAACTTAGCCTTAACTAAAAGGATGATGCATGGATGCATCTTTCTCAACTTTTGCTTGACTAGTTTAACATTAGAGTGAACAACAAGATGACACACAACTAAATCTAGATGCAAGACTAGCATGTCAGAATATGCACATGCAAAGATGTCTATATAATCCTTAAGAATGGATATAATATGTTCACATTCTACTTTAGTAAGGGAAGCTCCAAGATAAACAATTTTGAGATCCTCATGGGTTCCCAAATTCACTTCTGTCGTGCTCTCCATAAGGAGTGTGGATCCATCTTCTAGAAGTGTAGGCAATGTATGGTCATGACTTTCTTACTCTGATATATATTCTTGTTTTTCCTCCCAAAGATTTGGATAATATAAAAAATCAGAATCTACCTTCTTAGGTAAAGGTCAATTTGAAAAAACCTCTAGAAACTCAAGAATAAGATGCTCAAATATTTGATGTTGTTCTAAAGAGATGCTTGTACTAGCTATGGAACTTGGGATAGATGTAATTTATATGTCCTGAGGGGATGAGAAAAATTTTCCACCCAGGAGTGCTTGAAACAAGGTTTCACTCAAAGGCTTGTCTTTTTATTTACTTTTTCCCTGATCGACAAGTGCTTCAATGACGTTTTCACCTGAAGATCTTGATGCTTTTTCTTTATTATGACCAATTTTTTTTCCTGTTCTCTAAAGTACGTAGAAGAATTCAATGAAAAATCAAAACCCTAATTATGATCACCAATGGGGAATGCATCCCATAATCCCATGTATTCTACAATTGATTCTTCATTTTAGAACTCATCGAGGCATATGACTGAATTTTGTTGATCCCAATCTGAGTTCTGAGTGGCCAAGGCATAGGTCACAATGAGAGTTTGCTTTAGGATGGGAAGCTCCAATGGTAAAGATGTAATTTCCTACTTTAGGAAGGGAAGCACCACTAGGATGAGTTTTTTATTTAGGATGGGAAGCTCCAATGGTAAAGATATAATGTCCTTCTTCAGGAAGGGAAGCACCACTAGGACAAGTTTTTGCTTTAGGAAGGGAAGCTCCAATGGTAAATATATAATGTTCTACTTTAGGACCAATAGGATGGGAAGCCCTAATAGGCATTATGGTCAATATGAAATTTGAATCAAACAAATCTGAGTCAACAAGCTCATCAAAAAGGCTATAATGGGACATTGTGTCACTTCTAAGAGTCTCGTTACTAGTCACTTCAGAAGATTCACTATAAAATGTCATGAAGTCATCCTTTGATAGTTTAAATATGAGACCATGATTCCAATTGACAACTCCAACTGATAAGGGTTCTAAAATTCCTTGCACCTGTGGGCCAAGGCCTTTCCCTATATAGTCAAGATGATCCATTATCCTGTTAGGGATAGGATACTTTGGATTCTGAAAATAATTAGCAAGGCCTTTATAATATAACTAATCTCCCTCAATAAAATCCTCTCAATCTTTCTTTGGTGTAATTGTAGGTATAAAAAACATAGGAGGTTTTGGTTGTTTCTTCTTTGGTTGCCAAATCTAATTAGGTCTGTTAGGGGTCTGGGAAGTTTTAGGCTTACCAAATGTTTTAGGAGATTTTGGTAATTTTGCAATATGGAGGATGTCCTTCAGATGGTACATGTAAATGCCTACATATTTAATAATAACCTTCTTGGCCATAGCTACAGAAAATGGATCAACTGAAGTGGAGGCTAGATCACCAGGGTCTATATAATTAGATGGAGATGGATGAGAAATGATGGCTTTATTATTCTTTGTAATGAATTCTAAACTTGGGCAATAGTTATAATTATGAAAATCTACTTCAAGATGTTTGTAGTATTGATATGGATACTAATAAGTGAGAATAGTAACCTCAATCCCATCATGGGGAAACTTAAGGCATTGGTGAAGAGTAGATAGAACTACCTGTACTTCATGGATCCAAGGATGACCAAGAATTATGTTATAAGGAAGCTCAATATCCACAATATGAAATAATGAATGATGAGAAGTAGACCCAACCATGACTGGAAACCAAATTATACTAAATGAATCCCTCTCGGTGTTATCTTAAGCCTTGATTGTAATAGTTTCTGGCTGAATGTCTTTAATCATGTAACCCAATCATCATACCAATTTAAGAGATATGATGTTCAACCCCGAACCATTATCTATATGAACCTACTTGATCTTGTGATCCATAATGATTATCTCAATGTATAGTGGGTTATTATGGTTTGGACAAAGGGTGGACATGTCCTTTTGATCAAATATGATTTATCAAAATGAAGACAAATGTCCAACTAAGTTTTGGAATTGATCAAGGTTTATATCATTAGGCACAACAGACTCTTACAAAATTTTGTTGAAGATGATTCTATAGAAATCAAATGTTTGTAAGAGTTTTAATATGGAAATTTATGTAAGGGTTTTATCTAATTGATTTGTTAGACTGTAAGGCCTTTGAATTGTGGATTGAACTAGTTTAGTCTTTGTTGGGACAATATTTAGCTTTGAAACTATTATCATAATGTTATCATTGGGTTTATGGAAAGAAGTAGGTGAAGGTACCTGGATGGTAAATCATAGGTGTCTAGTTATGACTACATAAACTAGAGGTGACAAGGAGTTATTATAATTAGAAGAGGGAGGTAAAGGGCCTTGGATGGTGACTCACGAGTGATCAACTATATTGTGACAATTTTAGGTCAGTGAGGAGCCTGTATAATTCAAAGAATGATACATTTGTTCAGGATTAGTAACTTGTGTAATTGGAGTAGCAACATGATGATGCAAACTTGACATGGTATTACTAGGGGGAGAGGGTGATGACCCTATAATGATGGGTCTCATGTTATGAGGAACATGAGATTGGACACACAAGTTTATAGTAACAGTGGCAACGTGGGTTAAAAAAATACATCCCACAGTATTATTATAGTTGTAAGATACATTATTATAAGCCATATTATTAGTGTGGGCATTATGATCTCAATTAATTCTCATTATGATTCTAACCTTGTTGTTGGTTTTGATTCTGCCTCTATCCTTGATTGTGACCATCTTGATTGTTTCTTCGTGGTGATGGATCATGTCGAGGAAAGGGGTCTTTGTAGATTCTCATACTAATTTGTGTCCTGATTCAATAAATTCTTCAATAATATGTCACAATTGAAGGTAACAATATGCATTGTGACCAACAACACATTGAAAGTTACACCATTCATTCTCTTTGTACCAGTCTAGTTTTAGTTGATCTTGAAGAAATGGCCTTGATGCTGGCCATATAATTAAATTAGATATAATGAGCTTTGTAACACTATTTTAACTGATTTTCCTAACTTTCTAAAGGCTCTAAAATTGTTATGAAATGTCCTTCGTGGAGGTTGTCTCTGCAAAGTAGGTAGTGGATTTGGGGGAGTTAATTATATATTTGAAGGAGGCATAACCTGAACCATTTATACATGTCCTATTTCTATCACCCCATTTCTAGACATATTCTTATTTTCTCTAAAGCCCTTAGGCTTATCCTACATAACTATTTGAGCCAGTGATTTAGTCTGATTAGATGCTTGACCTTACACAAAAATCTTAACATGGCCCCTAACAATAAGAGCCTTCTCAATCTGCACTCCTTTGTCAATAATTTATTCAAATTAGTTATCACAAGCTAACCATAGAATATACACAACTTTAGGATGCAAATTCTATGCAAATATATCAGCCAACTATTTGTCTAGTAAATTATATTCAAAGCGACTTACCAATTCTTTCCACCTTTGCAAATATGTAGCAATAATTTCACCATCATGTTGCTTGGATTTGCATAAGTCAACAATGATCAATTCATGTTCTATATTGTATGATAAAAGGTTAATGAAATTTAATGATAAGTCATTCCAATCTACAACTGATCCCTTGGGTAGTTTAAGTAGCCAATCAAAAGCTTGTCCCACTAAACTTAATGAAAATAGTCATAGTAAGTACTTGCTGCTATAAGTAACCTCTTGACACAAGATGAAGAATGCTTGTATGTGTTCGCGTAGATCTCCTTTTCCTTTGTACTTGTCAAACTTGGGTGCCTCAAAATGAGGTGGAAATAGGTTTTGGAGAATAAATAAGTCAAATGGATATGGACATATCTCATTAAATTTGTACTTTTTAAGTCTATTATTCATCTCCAATCTTTGAACAATTTACTTTATATAATTCTATTTTTGCATGTTTAGTGCATTTGTGGATTGAATAAGATGTTGTTGGGGTGGAATGTACCCTTGGTTTTATTGCTATTGGGGTGGAATGTACCCCTAGTTTTGTTGCTGTTAGGGTGGAATGTGCCCCTATTTTTTTTGCTGTTGGGGTGGAATGTGCCCCTAGTTTTGTTACCATTGGGGTGGAATGTGCCCCTAATTTTGTTGTTGTTGGGGTGGAATGTGCCCCTAGTTTTATGTGGATCTATAGGGAATGCATACCTTTTGATCCATGACTTGGGTCTGATTTTCCCCTTGAGTTGAGAACATAGGCCTTTCATTCTTGGATTGTAAAACATTCCTTGAATTTGGCTGTTTTGTATTTTATTGATTTTGGAAATTTGTTTATTTGCCAATTTATGGTTTGGTTGAAAATAACTAGCCAAATTGTCTTGAGGGATTTCCTCAATTTTAATTGAATGTTTGGGTTTCTAAGTTTTTAAAGTAACAAGAGGCTCTTCATGATTAAAGAATGTATGTTCTGTATCAAATAGAACACTTTGTAAGGTCTCTTGTGTCTTTAACTATTTGTTTAGATTTCCTTGATTCACTATGGTAATGTTTTCATCCAATATTTGTTACATAATTTCAACCACATCTCCTTGTTATTTAAGAGCATTATTGTGAATTGAAGTGGCAACTAGGGAGTTTGTTAAGTCTGTGACAAGTTGATCTGCATATCGTTGAATTATTATCTTGATCTTAGCTAGAAGATCTATATTTGTGGGTTTTGATTATATTTTTATTTCATTTCTTTTGTCAGAGGAAGAAGGTATGTCTATTTGTGCAAAATATTGCTCTTAATATCATTTTTCTCCTTCTCTAACTAAGGTATGCAATTGTTTTGTAAGAAAGTCAGAAAGTAGTCTAGCACCTGATTCTATCAATCTAAGAAGGGCTTCATCTTGATCTTCTTGGGGTTGATATTCATTGTAATCATCTTTGAATCCTATTGTTGTGGGGATATCATCAAAAACAATGGGGTTATCTTGACCATCATAAAATTTCTCATCTTCGTAACTAAGGCCATACGAGGCCCCACTACGAGTAAACTTGAGTCATGTCTAAAAAGAGTT
Organism: Torreya grandis; assembly: GCA_037957365.1. Taxonomy (NCBI): domain Eukaryota; kingdom Viridiplantae; phylum Streptophyta; class Pinopsida; order Cupressales; family Taxaceae; genus Torreya; species Torreya grandis. The sequence goes on from JARHVA010003789.1 coordinate 1,087,725, forward strand.
GCTCTATGTATTACCTAACTTTGGACCAATGTTAAACAACCAATCAAAGTATGCTTTGGATCTCTTTTATATAAATAACCAAGGTACCATTGAGACTATAAGGGAGGGTGGTTTGAAACCACACATAATTTAAAATATTTAATTCATGAGTTTACTCAACCTTTGGTAAAGTTGAAATCGTATAGATCAAAAGAGAGTAAGGTAACTCAAAGACCCAAGATGAAAACTAATACACCAAAGTCTAGATATTTGTGATACACCCACACTATAAAAGCTAGCTTCAACTTTGACAAGTTGACCCTAGGAGTTTAGAGGAAAGCTCTCTGGATTATGAAGAAGACAAAATGAATTGAGAAACTCAAGATGCAAAAACATACATGAATCACTAAGTATAAATCTAGGACCAAATAGTTAGCAAAATGTCGCCACATTATTCTAGTAAGATAAAATATGTTATAGGACTCAAAAGTGTTGAGTGATACACAAGATGACTTGAGTCCACCAAGATGATAATATAATTTTGAGTCTTAATAAATTACCTTCAATTCAAATGGAAAATTGAAGCCAAGTTAAAACAATCTTAGTGCACAAATGGTGAACCCACTTTGACACACCAACCCTTAGAACTTAGAAAGGTTCAATTTTGAATATGGATTACAAATGAAAGATTTAAACAAATTGGGTAAAAGATCTAGACTCAATTGGGCAACATGACTGCGCCAAAGTGGATGACATGACACAAAGCTTTTGATAACAATTTGAATAAGGAAAAGATGAATTTTCCATTTGGATAATGTAACACCTCCCTTTCTCAAGAAAATTGAGGACAATGTGTTTTAGTTAAGTTCATTAAGTTAATAAGCAGTTTTAGACACAAATCAAGACCAAGTAAGCTAATGACAAAAAATAAATGTCTTAAGTCTAAAATTGACAAGGTATGGCAAAGTGGGGTCTGCTAAACTAGCAAGCTCTCAATCATTCTAGGGGAATTAATTACATAATGACTTTTAGATCAAATGATGTAAAAGATAAGCTTGAAAATTAGGTGACCATGGCATTGGCTAGTTGTAAAAAGATCTAGTCCTTTTTACAACCACTACATCCTACTATTTGCTTTGTGTAATGTGATGTCCAAATACAGATATGTCTCATGTGTAAATCCAAAGGATTCAAATGAAGTCAATGCCGGGAGGTGAAACCCTAGGTCAAATCTTCCCTAAATAACTCGTGGGAGGTAACGACGTCCCCCTCACAAGCCAAGTTTGCATGAAAATAAAGAAAGAATAAAATAGAATGACTTTAGGGTCATTTTCAAGATCACCCAAACTTTGATGAGTTTTTGGAGAGTGCTTTAGGTGACATTTTTTTTAAGCCTTGGACTAGGCTATTTTCAATAGGAATGGCACTTTTGATTCCAAGGGTTCCCTAAAGGGGACAAATGGAAGAGCATACATGCAACATTCCTCTTTTTTTTAAACAAAACCTAAGTAAACAACTATTGTGAACAAGATTTGACAAGTGTGTTCAATTTTAAATCCAAATAAAATATTTGGTGGTGTTCATTTGACCCCTTTGTCTTAGTTGCAAACTTTGAAAACATTCACCAAAACATCTAAATTCTTTGTTAAACACCAAAATAAAGTTCTTAATTGATTTTTAAGCATGAAAAAGGTGATTTAAACATGTTTTTATCAAATCAAAAACTTGTTCCTGTAACAAAAATGTTAGCATGTCCTTTAGCTTTGAAGCTCTTTTTAGCTTGAAATAATGAACCTTGGAAAAATAGCTCTCAAGTCTATGTTTTAAGAAAAACACAGTGAACGACATTAGTTATTATAACCGATGATGGTTACTTTGGCTAACTGAAGTTGGTTAAGCCATGTAACCGATGTCAGTAATACTTGTTGCATCAGTTACTGCCAGGTAACTGATGTTGGTATTACTTGTCGACATTGGTTACTATGTAAAACTGTGGCAAACAAAAATGATAAAATAAAGTTAGATAATAAATTTTCAAGATTTTTAAGGGCCCAAATATATATTTTAGAGTTGTAAAGTGATCTTCTTTAGGTTTGAGATGCATCTAGTCCCACTAGGCATTTTAAGATGTATAGAGGATTGCAAAGCAAGTTAGTTAAGCATTAGTCCATAAATAATGAAACATGCATAAGAACTATCTAACCAAGCCTATCTATTCCTATAGGAATTACAAAGGATAGCAATAAAAAAATGAAAGAAATCAACACCATATTACCTTCCCAAATGGATTCACCATACCCATGTGGCTCAAAAGCATGTTCTCCCTTGATCAAACATCTTTGTCTTTGTCAATAATGGTGGTAAACTCCTCCAATGCCTCCAGAACACTCCATAAAACCTAAGCTTATGATTTCAAATCACTATACTAGCCTATCAATGAAGCTTGCAAGAAAAATCTATGATCAAATGCAAAATCTTGTCACAATAATTTAACATTATAACTTTGCAATATTCAAGCCTTAAAATTTATGTCCATGGCCTCTCTATTTATATATTTTTGAGATTGGTCAGGATCCACCAGGACCATCCATCTCAAGATTGAGATGTGTGGCCATGGATAATTTTAATATTTAGAATTAAATCTATAATTATCTTCATCATGACCTTGGAAGAAGGGGCATTGAGGAGGCATTAACTAGGCATGGGTGACCCATAATCCTGATATTTGTTGCATTTATGGCATAGGGATGTCTTCTCAAAAAATGAGGTCACCTGATGATGCAATTAATAAGAATCAATTTTTAAAAATAAACATTCAACAAATCTCATGGAAAATCCACTTAAGCTCTTGATTTGGATTAATTAGCCTTAAACAAGGTTAATCAACATTTATGCAATTATTTGAAAATTGGCCCTTGATTAATCAAAATGGTCAGAAAGTCATATTACTAAATTATAATTTGACTCGAGAAGAATTAGAATGTGATGTTAGATTTATTGCAACCATATTTCCATTTAGGATGTTTCTAATACAAAATAACAAAGGTACGTGGTGTGTACCAATGCATTTAGGAGAAAAGAGTCATCCAGAACACAAAAGACAAAATCGTCATTTTAACTCAAAATGAAATCATCAAATTTAGTTGGACCATAAATTGCATTACCATATTTAGGGATACTTTGACCTAAATTGGAACTTGTAAATGATAAGTTCAAACCATTTAGCACGTTTTATGGATTTTGACCTAAAATGTGCATTTGAGTACAATTAGATTAAGACTAATAATTTCAATAGAAATGGTGTTAGGAATTGGATGTCTACAAATGTAACCCATTTGCTAAAATATTTAGTGGCACTAATGATGAAGACATGGTCATCCTATCATCTAAGTAATTTACCAATGAGATCTAATCCTCACGTAGAAACTAGGAAAGGAGATTCTAAGGTTTGAAGTTCAACTGGAGGAAAATGAATTAGATTATCAAGAAGTTGGTAAAGATTACACTTTGTAGAGAATGTGATGTCATATTTTTTAATAGTAAGTCATAATTATCCCATGTGTATGTATTTATGAGCTATAGCATGTCCACTACAGTGACTACCAAGAATCTCCCCATGTGCTTGTTCAATAAGGGTAAAATCTTCATCTTGAGTAACACAATAGAGTAAGGTACCTTTGACATTGTGATAATAAAGGATATCATATTTAAGGACATATTTGCATGTTTGTTTTCAAATTTAGGTATTTTCACTTAAATTAGCCTTTGGATGATAAATATGATGCTCAATGAGTTTTATGATGTGTTTATACCATGAGATTTGTCAAGTAGTGATAACCTCAATTTGGCAAATAAGAGAATCATTATTGTATTATAAATTAGATGGTGACTTCCTCATGTGAATGAAAAATTATGAATTATGAAATGATTGATGAGGCTGAAAGAGAGAAGATGATGAAGTAAGAGAATCAACGATAGCATTTTGATCTTGTGGGATTACTTAATAGTAAATAATGTGAATTCCTTAGTAAGATTGGTAGTAAGTTAATGATATATGAATGCCAAATATTTTTGGCAGTGAAATGGATAGCAAGACAATCACATTCAACCTTTGTGTAACATGTTTCATAATCTATTAAAACACAACTAATATAATATAATATAAGATGAGTGGGAGATCATTGGAATATGTTTGAAGAGTATGAGGATGAAGTAATGATTCCTTCGTGTGATCAAAATATTTTTGATAGGGATCATTTCATTCAAGAATAATTCTCTTCTTAAGGATTGAATTACCAAATAAATGTGGTAAGTCATCTCAAGAATGAATCATTAGATTGCCCTAAGTTTACCAAGATATGCTTGTATATATGGAATGGAATGAGGAATAGGCATGTTGACTATAATTTTGATTTTATCAAGATATACATCAATCCCTCACAAGGATACTATAAATCTTAAGAGGTTTCCATAAGTAACATCAAAAACACATTTAAGGATTAAGTCTAAATTTATATTTGATGAGTTGATAAAAATGGTATCAATGTCATGACAATGATTTTATGATGTTTTGATTTAGAAATATGATCATCCACATAAGTTGAAATGGTTTTGTGAATGAGATCATGAAAAATATGAGTCATTGAATGTTGATAAGTATCTCTAGCATTTTTTATACCAAAGTGCATTTTAACGTAATAATAAGTTCCCATTTACTGGTGAAAGTCATAGTTTTATCTTGATCTTCAGGAGCGATATGAATCTGCTTATGCCCAAAAAATTATCCATGAGAGATAAAATTTCATATATGGTTGTAGAATCAACAATGACATCAATTAATGGTAAAGGAAAGTTGTATTTAGGACATTCTAAGTTAAGATTATGAAATTCTATACATATGCGAATGACCACATTGAATTTCTTGTAAACAGGGATAATGTTAGAAACCCATTACACAAATGAAAGATAGGTTTGATAAATTTAGCATCCAAAATCTTGATGATTTATTATGACATGGGGAAGAAATATCAAGAGGGGAATTGCATTATTTTTTATGAACAAGTTTTGCATTAGGATAGGTGATAATGTTATGAACCATAATACTAGGATAAATACTAGACAAGTATTCATATGACCAAGCAAAAACTTCATAGTATTTGTCAAAGAAGAGACTATAATTATCATGTTCTTCAGGATGAAGTTATTTGAAGACAAGAATAGGTCGAGGAAAATCTGTGGTACCATAATTGATTTCAATAATTTATTAAATAAGCATGGCATTTCCATCTTAAAAATGATATGGAGTTGGAGAAAGCTTGGAGATAGGTTATGTTTTGGTATCAATACTAGCAAAAAAATTATTCAAACAAGGAGCATTTTTATGAAAATGGCCCAACTTGTGATGTTGGCATGGAAATTGAGTCTCGTAAGCATGGATTAATTCTAATATAACTTCATCACTAAGAAATGTGGGTATAAGTCCATAATATTCAACATCCACTTTGAGATCAATGATTTGGTTACCTTTGTCATCATACTTAGAATGCATTTGTCTAATGGGAGTACCTTGAACATCTAAGGTAATGTCCAGATGTTGAGTAGAAGGTAAATATTCTAAGTTGACTATATCGAGATGATTGTTATAATTGGATATAATGATATTAGGTGAAATGTCTATGAGTTGAGAAATAACAAGGACAAGATCAATTATATCAAATTGGTCAATAGAGACTACTAAAAGTGATGAATCAGAAAGAACTATATCAACCAAGCATTGGTTATGGCTTATGCATTTGGTGGCTGATGATTGAACTATGTCAGGTTGGTCAATATAGTAAACAATATGATAATAAATGTGAACACTATTGACTTGGTCAACAATGTTTATATCTACAAAATTGGATTGAATGATATCAAGTTGATCAACACCATCAAATATTATAGGTTCAAATACCTTGGATAACCCATGGAGTATCCCTTAAGGGTGGATTAGTATGGCTATATAACCTTCAGATTTTGATTCAATATTGGATGATATATGAATGACATGAACATCACAGTTGAAGGCATGTATTTTATCTAAGGTATTTTGATAATACATTAATTCCTAGTCTCATTATTTGGCTTATGCCATAATGTAGGTATCATCATAAGATGGATAAATAGTACATGCATCAATTTTACTAGGGATATCGGTAATGGATACACCCTATGTTACTAAAAATAAGAGGAGATAGGGCTAAAATATATTGAAAGAGTTTGGATACTCCATATTCATTAAAAGTGAAATCATCTTCTATGTAAGAGGATTTATATGTGTTTCATGGGGAGGACTATTAGAAATATCATTAATTAAAGGAATGGTGTGATCTCGTGGAAGTAGAGGAGGAAGCCATTCTACTATATAGGGAGGCGATTGAGTGATATTAAAAATGGTTTACAATTCATTGGGGTTATCATTGTCAGAGTCTGCAAGAGTGATGTGAAAATCATAATACATGATGAATTCAGGCAAAGGAGGACTATTAATATGATAAATTGTAGGAATGCAGTCTTGATATTTAGGATTTGGAAGTTGGATGCTCCAAGGGTTTGGATCTATTTCATGTTTATAAATTTTACCATTATGGATAAATTTGATACATTAGTTATTGGAATTTGTAATATCTCTCATATGATGAAGCCATGGATATCCTAAAAGCATGTTATAAGATAAGGAAGATCAAGAACTATAAGTTTGGTTTGAATTGTTTTGGGTCCAATTGTGAGGGGAAGCCAAATATAACCAAGTGATTTTTGGTTGCTTTTATCAAATCCATGACAAGTAAGATGAGTTTGTTTAAGGTTTTATTATATAGTATCCATTTTCTGGATGAGCTAAAGAGAGGTAAAATTAATGCTTGAACCTTCATATACCAAGACTTTTCTGATTAAGGTATTATTGATTCCATCATTAGGTCAAAAAAAATTTCATCATTAATCATATCATATTCAGGGAATTCTATGGTGGGTTTTATGGAAGAAGAAATTGTTTCAATAGTGCGAACTTCAATGGGTGTGAGACCATCAAAATATAAGTCAGGGAATCATTAGATGGGGGTTCTTATATGTTTTGTAGTTGTTGCATAAGGAAATTGTGATGATAAGGATGAATTATGACTAATTCAATGAGTGCAATTTTTCAAGTCATAGAATTGATTTCATCCAAAAAAATTCCAATGAGGTTTGGAAGAGGAATTAGCATGAGGCTTAGGTTGATGATAAATGGTGTTATTTATAGGAGTAGAAGAACTAGATTGAGGTTCCACATGTGGGGATGACTCATCATGAGTGGTTAGTTCTGAACATGATGGAGGAGTAATTGTAGTATTTTAAAAAAGTTGTTCCTTGGTGGAAGGCTTATTAGGTTTAGTGATAAGATCTTCCTGATCTATCTTACATTGATAATTGACTTTAATCGCATTCACATATTGAAAATTAGTATAATATTTATCATATTTAACATCAATAACACAAACATTTTTATTTCGATGTGTATTGGGACCAAAATATAATTTTTGAGATTACTAATTGGTAGATTAGGAAAAAAATTTCTTTTGAGAAGTTTTAAGATACTAAGTATGATGAGTCTTGATCATAACATCATGATCAAAAATATTTCCTAACATGAAGGAAACCAAAATTTTTGTAAGAGAACAACATGTTTCATGAGAATGACCAGCATCAACATGGAACCAACAAAATTTATTAGGATCATACCATGAGGGAGGAACATCAGTAGTGTGAATGAAAGGCTTGGATGGAGGTAATAACTTCATCATTTCTGACATGTTCAAGGGTTGTTGGGAGGGAGTTTGAATATATAATTGGTTTTCTCTTGATAAGGTTTGGATCATACCATGAGGGAGGAACATCGGTAGTGTGAATGAAAGGTTTGGATGGAGGTAATAAATTCATCATTTCTAACATGTTCAAGGGTTATTGGGAGGGAGTTTGAATATATAATTAGTTTTCTCTTGATTTGGTTTGAGGAGGCTTAGAGTTATAATAGGTAATGGTTATTGCATTAGTTGAAGTTTGGAAATAATCCTTGATGAGACTATAAAAAGTTTCTAAATTGAGCCATGAGAAAATTATCTTTTTGGCCTAATCAAAAGTAGCTTTTAGAGTGTGGGGACTGAAATTTTGATCCTTGTATGAAAGAGAAATTCTAAGTTTAGTGATGGAGAGTTTGAAAAAATCATCATCACTCATGTTATTATCTTATTTGTGAGCTAATGATTTCCATTGTTTGTTAAAGGTATGGTAAGATTTGTTAAGTAATTGCTAAAGCATTGATGAAACGGCTAAGGCTATTTTCAAGGAGGTAAGTGTTGAAATTCCTTAACTAGAGCATTAACTAAATCTTCTAGTTGTAAAATAGAATGTTGATGGAGTTAGTTATATCATTATAAATAATCTCCTATAAATGTTTTGACAAGAAGTTTAGTAGTAGTAAATGTATTAGTTTGAACCCATTCCTTGTAAATATTACCAAAATATTTAAGGAAAATGGTCAGATCCTTAGTCCCATAGCATGTTATAGTTGGATAAATGTTTCTAATATTTATAGATACAATACAAGGAGTTAAAGGTTTATTTTGAAGATGTTGAAACATTTTGTTATGCATAAAAGGTTGAGGAATGATATTCCTATTGGCATCTCGAAGAGGAGGGGAAAATAATTATGATTGTGTTGAGGAAAGATGATGGGAGGTTGAACTTACATTTGTAAGATATTATTTTATATTTGGAGCAATTGGGATATGCTAATTGTTTGAATAAAATTCATTTGTTGAATCATTTGTGACATTTTTTGAGCTATACCAATAGGTGCTTTTGATTATTAGGAGAGGGTGGAGTCCTTGTATAGGCAAGATATGAGTTCTCTAGGAGGATTACCTAGAGGGGGTTTTCAAGGTTAGTATCAATTACTCTAATGGTGAACTAGGGAAGCTTAGATAAAGTACCATTCATATTAAGAGTATAAAATGGTATTGTCATCTAGTTTTTTGAAGATATGAGAATCATATAGATCATCATTTTGAGTGATTTGAACCATGTTATAGTTAATAGATCTAGATGTATGTTGGTAATATTTAAACCATGAAGTGTGGTCATCATTAGTGGACAAAGTAGGTAGGAAAGAGCAAGCCATGTAAAATATAAATGGGTTAAGACTATAAAGAAAGATTATAATAGGTGATTTCATGATGTTGAAGTGGAATGGATAATTGATAGGGTATGTGATTGATTAAAACAAATGAACACTATTGGCCTGACATAATATAATAGTTTGTTAATGAATGGTATCAAATGAAATATATTATATCAAGCTGGGTTGATGTAGTGAGCAACAATAGGTATATGAAGATGTACTATATCGACTATGGTCGATGTTATCACAATGAAAGACAAACTATATTGAGATTGGTTGATGTAATCAATAAAAGGTATAGTGCTCATAAATAATGATAAAAGAGTGTTCTATATCACCTTTGGTCGATGTAGTTACATAGATAAAAATGTGAAATGATAGACTATATCGAGCCTAATCGATGTAGTCAGATCTGAGAAAAATCTATAAGTATTATGAATAAACTGTCATTCCTAGTTGATACAATATGATAAATAAATGCAAAATAAAAATAAACTCAATAGATTATACTAAACCTAGTTGATGTTGTCTGTTCACACATAAACAACTATATCAGTGCTGAACAATTTAGTTGGAATACTACTATCATAGGTTCCTAGAAAACCCAACAGAACATGCTAACATAGGGAGAGTTGTGTGAAGTGTGACAAAATTATAAAACAAAAAACAACATAAACTTAACCAAATAATTAATTAGTTAAAGCTAATAGATTTATGAATGAAACACAAAATTAATAGTTACAAAACATTGAATATAAGCTACATGATTAACATATTTAGATAAACAAAACATACACTATGCACAAAACAACGATAAAATAAATTCAAAAGAAACCATTTCATAAGTTCATATAAATCTCTATCACATCAAAACTCTTTAAAAAAATAACTGAATGCTATATATAGATATTTTAAATGGCAGTATCGCTTCATATTCTATCCTTTCGCAACCCAAAAAAGACACTTTTTACATTCTAAAGACCCTTGGCATGATTTCAAGTGCAGTATACATACAAAAATAGATACAAATGAAAAAATAGTGCGAGTCACATGTGTCTATCATTTATAGTCTATGATTTTTTAGCCTTGTTTCCTACCAACACTTTCTCAGACTTAAACATTTGTCTCATCCTAAGATAAAATTATTGGAAGTGTGCCTTGCACTGAAGCTAAAAAATCTATCTTCTCTAAGGAACTTGAATAGGAGCATAAGTTACGATTATCACTCAAGGTGTCATTTATCAGTTTTCATCTCTTGTGTACTACATAGCCACCATTTTAAATTTTCAACTATGTACATAATCTACCACATTTACAAGTTTTGAATATATTAGCATAACCAACTGGCTACCCTTTATGGGTTTTCAACCCATCTATCCCCACTCCTAATGTTCAGAGCCTTCCTATAATAAAATGATTCAAAAATGTAAAATTAGAGTGTGTGTAGTACCTACACTAAAGGTGGTGGCATGGGATGAGTTGGCTGAACTAGAGGAGGTTATGTAGATGGTTCCACTTGTGGCTCTAAAGAAGATGTTGCTATAGAATATGTTGGTAGAGGTTATAGTTGAGATTGAATCATACGCTGTGAAACTATAGCAAACTTTCTCTGATGGAGTTCTTTTATAGCTAACTTGGAGTAAACAAATTAAGGATCGTGGATGATGTATGTGATAAAGCTATCCAAATGATACATGTCCATTTTGAATAATGTCCAATCCATAATAGATTCTCTGATCACATTGATTATAGTGTGTAACAACACTTGGAACTCAACCAAACTTTTTATGTCCTCATACTCCATTATTTGGATCATAACCTACACATTAGATACTTTTAATTGAATATCTTAAATTGACTCCATCTTATCTACGTACCTTCTTTTTTAAATACCAAAAAATGTATTGTGTAGCATTTGATTTTGCCAAGTCTACATCTTCAACATAACATTGTCTCTCTATTCAAGTGATTACTTTAGTGTGACGTCAAGTGTACCTAAGGTATCAAAATAGTCATCCATAGTAACTCTAAATTTATCCAATTTTTTGAAATCTAACATAGCCTCCTTCCATGTGTTAGACAACTACTACTTCCAGTCAAAAATATTATGAGATATATTGTGATCTTCGTGCATAAAATTGTCAAGGAATTATTAATATTCCATAAGAATCTCAAAAATGGACTCTATCTCAATGTTAATATGCTAGCCTTGCGTGTGAAGTGTTTGTAGCTTTTGCACAACAAGCCAATATTTAGTGAGATGAGAGAGGAGGATTGTAAGCTATTTTTATTTTGACATGACTTGATCACCCAAAAATTGAGTGTCTAAGATAAGACATGTAGTATTTATTAGCTCATAAGATTTGGTGAGGTAGAGATTGAGATATGCATTATCCTCCCTGAGTTGTAACACCTCTTGATACAAATCAAACATTTTATGTGTGATGGATTCCTTAAAGGTATATAATTGCTTGATTTTCTTGCATAAAGGTAGATGTAAAACACCAAGTGAGGCTTCTTGTACCATTGTATCCAAGGCCATAGTTTAAGTCACAATTGTCATAGGTGCTTTCTTAATCTATGTTATGAGTATAGAAAATGTCGTGTGACACATGGAAGGTTTTGAGATATCCTATAACCATTTCTTAGAGATCTTGGGCATGAGATATAATGCCTCCTTTTGCACACCCCTTGGTTAGGATCCTATCCTTATGATGTGGATGATGTTTGTTGGTTCTCAGATATCCCCACCATCTTGGTAGCCACAATTGCCTTTTTGATTGTGCCATCTTATTCATAATTTCACTTAGCTACTACATATTTTTTGGATTCAAACTCTATGTTAGATTTGGAATATACATCCTCCTTGGCTTTGGAATCAGTCTCTGCCTTAAATTTGACATCTACGTCAATCTTATTCTTGGCCTCCTATTCCTAGGCCTGTTTCTTCACTTGCTCCGCTTGAGTGCACAATACTTCTTTTGCCTTTTCCTCTTCTTTTACCTTTATCATGGCCTCATATTTATCATTCTTCTTCTACATTGTATACACTTTTTGAGTTGATTTTTCTTATAGTTTCTGTTGACCAATTTTGACTTTTAAGTCAAAATAGGGCACACCTAGTAAAAAAATTAATTTTAGGCATTTAAAGGGGTGTAATATGTTGTTATAAGGTGTTTCATAGGTTAATTAGTATTCATTTATTTTTTAATAGCTTTTGTTAAGTGTTCTCTAGGTCTATTTATCACTTTAAGTCATTTTAAGGGGTCTAAATAGTGCATTTAATGCTTTGTACAGGTTTTTTGGGAATTATGCTAGTGTAAAGAAATTTTATCATGTGACATGTGTCCTAAGAAGTCTTAGGAAGATAAAATAACTAAATAAATGGTAGGTTGTTCAGATAAAAGGTAGTTTTCTTGGCCAAAGAGAGAGAAATGGGCACTTGCATAGCTACCTTGGGAAGTGTGCCACTTATAAAACATGGTGGTGTGAATATTAACCTCATAAAAATTCACATCTATGTTTTTTTCATTTTTTTCACATAAAATTGTATTTGCAACTCATTTTTATCCCTTTTCCTCTTCGCATGCAAAGAAAGGTCAACTTCAAGTGCTCACTATGGGTAGTACAGTTTGAGCTGGAAGAAATGATATTGGGAGTGGATAATGATCTGAGTCCTATTCAAATGAATATCAATAAATTTTATTTTTGTGGGTTATTATTCATGAACCATCAATTTGACTCTAGGCAACTTTTTATGCATGTTCAACCATGAGGGGGTCAAAGTTTGATCTTGTCTCAGAATTTATTATTTTTTATTGATGGATTTGTGTATTTAAAGTGTTTCCACATGAATTTAAAAAATTTAAACATACTTATTATTGCTTTTGGAAGTTCAATTTGCTTGGAAAAGCTTCTTTTAGGCTTGTACATGCCTGCAAATGGCCTAGTTTGCATTGACAATTAGCTTAGTTTCTTTGGAATGGTTTATCCACATTTGGATGAGAGCATGTAGTGATGTTAGAAAAGGTTTAAATCCATGAAATGTCTTGGATTAGGTTTTTGGTGACATAAGTCTTCTCAAAAAGGCCTAAATTGTGCATCTTCTCCATTGTTTCCATTCACTATCCATTGCAACACAGTCCAACCTACAGGAGGTCCATATATAGGGGGTAGGGGAGCATTAAGGAATTTGAGATGGTCTTGGGAATATCCTCTCAAAATATTATGCATATGGCCTTCACTTATGAGACCTAATTCCTTCACCAAGCCATGAAAAGGAGAGAAATTACAAATGAAGGAGGTGACTGAGTTTTGGTATCACAGTCCCCAAAAGTTCTAAACAGAGCTCCAAGAGGTTTTTTACTCTTTTCATAAAGTAAAACCATGATTGTTTTGGGAAATAATCTTACACTCATCTTGTAGTCCTACCTACAAGCTATCACCATGCCAATTTCGAGACTATAGAGACAATGACAAGATGGAGTTTGACACCCTCAAAGATGGCAAAAAGCCATTGAATTGTGGCAGTGACATTTACAGGGTTTGGAAATAAATTTTGTACTTGCATTCCTTATGAAGATTATTGACCTTGTACAAGTTGGAGAATCAATTCAAAACATTCCAAGAAGGTGTCCTGAGCATTCATAACATAGGAAAGGTGATGGCCACATCAAATGAATTTATAGGCCCATCCCTTGTCTGTACACAGGGTACATAGGGTAGTGAGTGCAAGTTTTTGAGAAGTTGGCACAAGTATTTAATGGCATCATTTATTTTATCAAGTTATCTTGGTAAACCAACTTGTAATAATGAAAATATTACTTTTATAATAACCAAATCATCAATGATATTATAAGCTCCTACATCTGAATGATATATATGCGTATATTTTTTTGGCTTATAAGGAGGGTACTAAAGATTATTAAATCTAATAGATAAAAGGTTATTTTTTTGAGAGCTAATTATATCATGATTAGATGCAACATTATTCTACATACCTCTATCTTTATCAATATTTTTAGACAAAAATTGATTGTTAGCCTTGTTATCTTTCTAACAAGGATAATATTTTTAGCTTATATTAACAATATAAGAATTTACAGATTTGATTTCATCTAAAGACTCATCATATCCACACATATTTATATTATTAGAAAGATCAATAAAAATACTATCTTTTCCTTGAATGTGTCTTTTAAATTTATGCACATCTATACATGTGTTAGGATCATGATCCAATTTACAAATATTAAAATAATGAACTTTTTCTTTAGTTTTACCTTTTTAAATAAAATAATATTTTGTTGACAAAGATGGATTATCATCTAATTTATTTTTGACGGTAACCAACTCATTGTTAAGACTATGAATGACTTTAAAAATATTTGTATTATCAGAATTCAAACATGTTGTAGTTATATCATTAAAATTGACACTTTTTATTTATTTTCATACTCAATACAAAAATTTATAGTTTCATCATAATTTTTAATATCTTGATCTTCTAAATCTATTTTATACTTTAAAGGTAAAACATTATAAAAATATAGTCTAGACAATCCTTTTATAGGTCTAATTTTATGAGAAATATTTTGTCACAATTTAGTGAATCTATCAATAAAATGGTAAATGATTTTTCTTGGATCTATAAAAATATTTACTAATTCATTAACCAGATCCAAATCTTATATAAGTTTACTAAAACAAAGTTCTAATCATTCTTTAATATCATTCCAGTTACAAATTACACTAGAGGGAAGACTAATAAAAATTTGATAAGTTTTTTCCTCTAACATTTGATAGAAAACTCTAAGAAAAATATTTTTATTTACAATACCTAAATTTGTACAAATTAATCTAAAAGCATACAAATGATCCTCCCATGATTCACTTGGACTTCCGAAGAACTTAGAAATATTAAAAACTTTTAATGAATAAAGTTTACTTGGGTGGACATCGATATTAATAAGATTTCTATGAATCTAAGGATCACTAAAGATTGAGCTACTTCATCATCATAATTCATTTTATTATCAGTTACTTCAACTTCATTTCTATTGATTTGGAGACCTAAAATCAAGGCTTGATCTCTTTTTTGTATCTATTGAATTTGAGGTGGTTGATCTCCCATTAAAATTTTAAATAAATTCAACTATTTGACCAAATTTATTTAACTCTAAATTTGTATTAAGGTAAATAGTAAAAAATTATCATTAGGATGAAATAAATCAGAAAGAAAATAAACTTTAGATTGAAGATTAGTAAGCAAGAACTATTCTCTCTCCTACCAGATTTGTTGATTAATAAGCTGAATATGGTATTACATTTCACATGAAATACTTGCTTCTATTTCATTGATTTATGTTTCTTCTAGTTCCTTTTTTATAACTTCAATTATATGAGGTAAATCATAAGGTCTGTTATACTACACAAAATGAGTTAGATTGAAAGTAAAGTCAACTTGAACATCAACAATATTAATTAAATGTTGTATAATTGAAGGAGGACCCCCAATAATCATGGACAAATAATGGAAGATAGAAAAACAATTTTTTTTTTTGAAAATGTTCCCAACGGAGTCACCAAATTTATTGATGATCAAAATTATCATGTTAATGAATCAACCCTTTCACCTACCATAAAAGTTAAGGTGGAATTATACTAATCTAGTAGTAAGGATCTAATAAGATACAATGATCTTATAGATATGAAAGTTATATATATATATATATATATATATATATATATATATATATATATATTCTAAGAAATAATAGTAAATTAAATAATGAACTGTACTCTTTTATAATTTTAGAAATAAAATATTACTTACCTAAAACAAATGAATCAGATTTGATTATATAATCTAACCTATCCGACATAAAAAGTTTATGAAAAAATAGTTTTTTGAAGAAAAGATCTCTGATCCTTAATATCTATATTTTATCAATTTGTCAAAAATCTTTTGATATCTCTGTTATGTTCAAAATAAATAAATAAATAAATAAATAAAAGAATCCAAAGACAAGTAAAACAATTGAAAATTAATACCGAACAATGAAATTGAAATAAAGACTAACAATATGATACAATTATAAATATTAAAAGAGGAATAAAACTATTCGAAATAATAAAATAAATTAAAAAAATATTTAAAATGAAAAAGGCCTTAAATAAAACTGATCCTAATCTCGAAAATAACATCTAATAAATTACAGAAAATAAAGATTAATCTAAAACTAATGAGGAAAATAGAAAAATATATAAAATAAAACACTTAATCTAGATAAGAGAAAATCAAATAATGACTACTAATTAATAAAATTAAAATAAATATTTGAATAATAAATAAAATCTAAAATTAAACCTATAACACAAGAAAACTAAATTAAAGATTATCAATGCTAAGAGATATAAATCAAATTAACAACTACTAAATGAAATGAAACTCAAATCAAAATGAAATAAACTAATAAAGTTAACTTAAAGAAAATAAAAATATAAACTTAAATGAAAATACAAACTAATCTAAACTAACTAATAAGAAATCAAAATAAATTATGAGATTTTAAAAGAGTCGTCTTAACAGAAATAAAATAAGATTTTATTGATAAACAACTTCAAATAATTGTTTTTTCAAAAATAACAACTTTTACAATTTAAATAAATCAATAAAATGTCGCACATGGTGATGTAGTCATTATTTTTTAGGTTAATTACTTTATATTATGTATATATGATTGCATATTTACAATCATCATAATATATTATATTTAATATAATTTATATAATTGATTTATAAACTAAACAAGAAATATGAATATACTTGTGTTGATTAAACATGTTACTTAATCGTCTAAAAATGTATCATTGGCCTATCTATAAAAATTGTATCATCTCATAGATGTTGCACACAAAAGATAATGATGAAAAGCTTTGAAGTAATCCAGAGGCAGAATACCTACCTAATGTTTCTTCATTTGTGATATAACTTTGATTTTATTATAAACAATCTCTTCAAGAGATGGTTGAGAAATAAGTTATAACTAACTTTAGTTAGTTATTTGTTAACTTTAATTGACTTTATGAAAGTCAATTAATTAAATTTATAATTTGACATTATGTTTAAGACTTTAATAAGTCTTAAGATCACAATTTAATAATAATAATAATAATAATAATAATAATAATAATAATAATAATAATAATAATAATAATAATGACAACTCTAAATGGGTGGGGGCCCTTAAGTCATTATAATCACTTAAAATAAATAAAATTTACCAAACAACATAATGACTAAGGAAATTAATTACTACAACATTAATTCTATATGTATTTAAAAATTAAATTTAATACATATATAATCAAAATAAATCATATTGTATAAGTTCTAAACTACTGTCATGTATCACAATATAAAATATCTATAATCAAAATATTAATATCATCAATAAAACATTAAAGTATCAAGTATCAATAAATAAATTTAAACCACCATCCACTCATTATCTGTATCTAATAACATCTCAATCAAAGTATAATTTTTATCCATCACATACTTTATATAGTTCATAGTAGTAGCATGAAACTTAACCAATTTGGTGACTAGTTCACTATCTTCATCATCAACTTTCAATTTTAATTTTTTCACCATCCTTGTTATAATGGGTGAATCTGAAGCTGGAGTTAAAGGAGTTTCCCCTTCTTATACAAGTGAATAAGATGGAAATTGGTTAAGACTTAACTTTGAACACACTACAGGCTCAACTATTGGTTTGGGTGAAGGAGATTTAGTATTCAGTGGCATAAGGGAGTGTGGGTGTAGCTTTATAGTCACTCGAAGCTCATTTTCAAGAATAGGTGATTTATACTAAAGATAATGATGAGGAAAATGATTATGATTAGATTGTACAATAGTTTGCATTTATCAAGAAGAACTACTTATTAGAAATATTTTCCTTGATGTCAAAGGTCTAGCATTATTGGTGATATAGGCCCCATAACATTTAATGGTGTTTTTAATGTTCATATCTTGGCTAATATGTGTTAATATTTATTTAATATTAATTAATATATATTTAGTCGCATAAATTCAAAAGAGGGCCCATGGAGAAGTCAAAGAGTCATGGGGTAAAGACAAAAAAGGAATGGGATGCATTTTCCTATGAAGAGTCATCTTGAGAAATTTCAAGAGTTACCAAGTGAAGACAAAAGAGGAAGGACATAATTTATCATGAAGAGACACTTTGAGGAATATGAAAAGTCACCAAGATAAAGATGAAAAGGAAAAGGATGCATTTTCTCATGAAGGGTTACCATGTGACTTTTCAAATATAAAGACTCAAAGGGTCATGTAAGTTTGGCACCATTTTCCATGAGGAGTGAAGGGTCACAAAGGATGAATGCCAAAGGTCATTTGGAAAGCTATAAATAAAGGCTTAGAAGCCATTTGTAAAATGTGAGAAAGAGCATGGTTTGTAATTGTTATATCTTTCTTAGAAGAGCATAGGAGAAATAAGAGAGAGATATAGTAATTTACTATCATTTATTGAGAAAGCAACATTGAGAGATAGTTGTGTGGTATACACAATAGGGGTTGGTGCTCCTGTGGGTTATTGGTGCTCATGAATCAGTGGTTGTGTTGGTGCTCAACAAAGGGGTTGGTGCTTCTACAAGTTGGTGCTTGCAAATATTTTAGTTTGAGTTGGTATTCATTTATATACTTGAGATTGTTCTTTATGGTTTTTTACAAATTAGGTTTCCACATTAAATCTGGTGTCTCTCTCTCTCTTTTGTGGTGCATGTTATTACTTCAGTTTTATTGCATATCTTGAATGAATGTTTAAGTAGATTAAGGAATTGAATTAAGTAAAAGATTTAATAGGATATATGATATACTGATTTAGCCCCCCTCTTAGTATATCCCGTGCTTAACACTACTTGGAGTTCCATGTCTGAAAGAATGAGCCTCCAAGGGGGACCTCTCCAATCTCTATTTCATCAGATATTAACAAGATTGTAAGGCAAAGAACTCAACAAATTTCAAAAGGTAGGATTAGAATTATCAAAGTGTATAGACATGTGTGTACCATGGTTAAAGGGTATAGATAAAGTCTTAACAAGCCTTCTCTATGCCAATCACAGTTATGCCCCTAATTTTTCTCATTTGAATGATGATAACCTAATGGATTCCAACTTGACATTATAGACTAAAATATAAAAATAAATCAAAACCTTGATTATACTTCAAACCCTAATCTATCAATGTATTATACAAATGCATCAAAATTTCAATACAGTGTCACCCATCTGTCTCTATAAAAAATAAAATAATTCCTTGTAAAAAATGTTAGAAATTTCAACAAAGAGGATTGAAAATTTGGATTTGAATTAAAACACCATATATCTCCATTTCTAAAGCCTCACTAGTTGTCAAACAAAACCCCATAAAATCTAACTATACTCCTTACTACAATCATGTTATTAATAATTAAAATATTTGGCTTTATTCAAAATGTCAAATTATTTATTGCCTTTGTTTGAAAACTGATACATATACATGTATTTAATATCTAAAACCATTATATATGTCCTAATAACCAACATGATTTCAAATATCTTTTGAAATGTCAAATATCATCATTATTACTGTAAATACAAAATCTACCTTTGAAAAATGGAATAACATGTCTAAACAAACTTTCAAAATGCCTGATATATATATCTTAATAAACAAAATTTCACTCTTATTTTCATCAATTTCAAAAGATTTAACTATAGTCTATAATATCTATGCTATCAAAACCACTTATATCTTCAAGAAGAAATAACTTAGTCTCTACAGACATATTCCATCAAAATGTTCAAAACATAATTATTCATGTATGGATGGAAACTCGTTATATAAAATCAAAACTTAAATCTTACAAAAAAAAAGCTTCTACAATAGACTTCATTGATAATATCATTCAAATCATTCAGCATATATCTATAGTTCATTGTAAACCCTGAATTCATTTGATGGTGAACAAGCTAATGAAGTCAAAAATAATTCTTAGATGAATCAATTTATAAATATTAGATGTAAATAAAACCAAAATTCAAGGATAACACCATTATTTTTAAACTTAGTTGATTTACATCTATTATAAGACCAAATTACAATATATAGAGAAATAATGCCAATTTGAACATGCACAAATTTTATTTGAACATTATAAATGAATACCAAATGCAACCTTGCAGTCAAAGGCAAAAATGTTTATCAACTAAAACATTTCATAGATTAAATAGAACAACGAAACTTCTTTAAAACTCAAATCTTTATGCCCAAAAAATATGAACACAGGAACAACCATTTAACCAACTTGGAGTCCATAAAATAATGACAAAAATACCCACATATTTGATTTGATGAAACCTAATACCCAAATATCATTCAAAAGAAAAATTCAGAATTATAAAACTTTTAACTAAATACATTAATATTATATATGTATAAACTTTATGAAATTAAAAATCCATATTATATGCAACTATATTATTGAGAACAAACCTAGATTTCTATATTTCACAACTTCCGTCATATTGTCATGCAAATGGATATCAAACAAAAATATATTTCTTGATACTTACATGTAACAAATAATTCATGATCTTCCTCAAAACACCAACTATATGAAAACCATCAACCCAAAAACAAAAATAGTGAAGATTTAAAAGATTTCCAAATCGAAGACATAAAACCTCTACATGCATACCTCAAAGTTTCTAAAACCATCTTAAATTTTTGAAAACAAACGTAGACATCTCAAAATTTCATAAAATAATCAAATAATACCATGTAGATGAACACAAAAAATCTATACTTGATATTTCCATTTCGCTTCGAATAAAACTACAACTTTCTACTGAAATAATTAATGTGGGGATAATCGACATACCTTACAAGATGCACAAAACCAATGATCTTTATCTTCTTCTTTCTTTCTCACTTTGCTTGCAGAGTCTTGCTTCCACTCAAAGATTTAAAAAATGACTTTCTAAATGCAAAAAACTACCCTTTTGTATGAAATGAGTGAGCATTAAACACTCAAATCTATGTGTCTATCAATTATTTACTACTAGCTTTGCCAATTCTTAGTGGTTCGACTAACTCTTACCAACTTTCTGCCAAATTTAATAAACAACATTCTTTGTTGTAAAAGCCCTACTAATGATCAAAATTCAATGCATGTACCAATGTAAGTAATGTAATAAAATAGTTTCCCTTCAAATAAATCCAAATTAAATCTCCAAACAAATAGTTGTATCAATTGTATTTACATTATATCAATTGAAATGTATTTGGTGGCACTGCCAGTTAATTTGGCTAGGTTCAAATATCGTAAGTCATCAACTTAACAATTTATGTGATCACCTTGTAAATTGACCCCTTTGAATTAGCCTTTAAATTTAGGAATTCAATGATATTTAGAATATGTATCTAAGATAACAAATAATCACAATCTCAAATTTAAATTAATATATCTCCAACATGATAGAAATAACTCCTTTCGAATACTTGTTATATATTGAAACCAACTTAGATTGTAGTTAAGTCCAAAATACTTGAACACCATTACTATTCAAATATTGCACTGAATCTGGGTTAAAAATAATATTGATTAAATATCAATAATTTGAACAACCATAATGTTCCTATAGACATATTATATCAGAGACTTTGAATATATGATTGAAAATAATCAATGTAAATAGAGATAATATCATCTTATCCAATGCGTCAATCACAACAAATAAAATTATGTTATATATAAATAAAAATAAGCAAAATGAGGTTCATAACTGTCATCATTTTTTTAGATTAAAATAAATGGTGATTGATTGACCATAACACGTTATTTTTAGTTTGTTTTAATATTATTTCACCCAAAGATTATTCCATGTTTATCTATTATTCCTCCATCCTATATTTTAGGAGGTTGTTTGGATATATATATGGTTATATAATAACCCATGTAATACTATATTTTTTAAACTAATATATTATTATTCTTACTCTACATTTAGATCAAAGCATGATAAGAATTATTTTTCGGGAAATAATAATAGGTGGAGCCTCGAGGCACCCTCATACTGCAGCCAGAGAAAAAAATTGAGAAGCCTATGCTATCATTATATAAGATCTCATTAATAGAGCCTCTCCCATAGCCATTGCTCTACTGGTTCATTATTTTTACTATTGTGTTCCAAATTTTCATTATTATCTCATAAGATTTCCCTTGTTTAAATGATTTTTTTGCATGTTTTTGACGATTTTTAGTTGTATAATTTTAAAAAATTGAATTTTATGATAAAGAGGCATAGACATATAAGTAATATGTGCTCTAAAATTTTAAAAATATATTTTGGAGTAGGCCATATAGCCCTTTGGAGATAAAACCTGTAGATTGGTTTTTCGAATAGCTTCACATGCCAATATGGGTTTTGGCTAGTACAAGCTATATGGATCATATGTTTGAAATATAAGACTATATCATGATATAAAACTCTTCCATATTTCACTCCATACAATTTTTTAGCTTTTTGGAATAGTTCGTATAGTGTTTTGGGTGGCTTAAATAATAAACTTGTAATCTATCTAGTCAATTTATATAGTCATATACTTTTTATCTTTTTGGAGGTCCTACATTTAAAAATTTTAAAATATGATTCTTGGAAGAGATAACAGACTGTCTAATATTTCATGTGAATTTGAAACATATGGTTTTACATGAGCCTGTACAGTCATTTGGAAGATACTTCTCATCCCCTTTTAAAGGTATGGTTTGCATATTTTTAAGTCTTTAAATACAAGTTTTGTCTTTCATATACTTGTATTAATACATAGGGGGTTGATGAGAAGACTTTTTGATAAATAATAGGTGGGAGGTTAAAATCCCCCCAAAAAAAAATTTTATAAGATTTTTTTTAATTTTATCCATCTCATTATATTTAGTAATTCCATTAAAGTTAGTAGTAACTAGCTAAATTTAGCTAAAAAACTCATAATTTTTTTTTTCAAAAGAGGCCAAAGAGCCCATTTTTTTTAAAGGGGGGATATTCTTTTGTAAAGCAAATTTAGTATTTTTTTTGAAAATTACAAGTTACTTATTTGAAAAGCATTGTAATATTCATTTTTACAAGCAAATACAAGTAAAAAAATAAAACAATGCATTTATACACAATCACAATGTTTGGTCCAAGTGATGCCTCTAACTCACATTTACAGATAAAGCCATCATCCTTGAATTAAAAAATACATAGCCGAACATAGCTAAAATAATGACATATGGGCATCATCCCTATAAACTATCATAGAGAAATTAGGTTACATATTCAGTGAATGCCATTGATCATGCTTATAGGATACATACATCTTCTTAGGTATTTCAAAAACATGTACACTCATGATTCAAAAGGAGTCCTTCATTGGCTCTTAATACCTCAATGCATATATTCTTATTTCACAATAATATCATACCCTTTTATGAAGATAACTTCACCATTAATGGCCTGCCAATGGAGATCAACATATTTTATGCATCAAAAGTCCTTCTATGACCCACTTGGCCTTATTAAATGGTCATCAACCCCTCTTACATGAATTTTACCAATCATTACTGAATTTTGATGCAAAAACAGGGTCTTATGAAGTCTCCAATCCCAAAATACCATATAATCAACATAAAACTTAACACATAAGAAAAAGGAAACTTGCCCTTGACATCTATTGAAGAACCATGCAACTCACTAACATTACATATAGGACCTCATATAGCCCTATTCCTCATCAAGACTGCTCAACCATAGAAATGGTTTTAAGGAAACAAAATTGACTTTTACAAATGATTGGATTTTTCTTGAGCAAAAGACTCTTAAGATCACATATAACATTCCTTATTCTCCATAGGTCTCAAACAGAGTCCTTGAGTCATTAGGACTTGAATCAGCTTATGGCACTTTTAATAGATATAAAAATTGATCTTGTAGCTTACTTTCATGATTGAGTAATCAAAAGATGATAATGATCAACCAGTTGACTCCCTTGCTGAGAAACTTCATAAGATTCCATTTTCAAAAGAAAAATCTCTATGAAGCCTAGTAGAGACACCTTATTCCATAGAGGTTAGAACAAAGTAAACTTAGAATATGTCCACATCTCCTTTTTACCTCCTTGATCATCTTGCACTCATGAAATATATTATTTTCATTTAGAATACTTTTAAGCTTGTCAACCTTTTTTGGCTCAACATCTTCCTTCTTCTCCTCCATTTGAGATGAAGCATAGACCTTTTGAAAATTGACAACACATGATGAAAAAGGAGCTAGTTGACATACCTTAGTAAATAGACCATCTTGTCTCTTAGGTTCATCTTGATTAGATTTAATTATATTAGGTCTCCATACCTAGGTTTGTCTTTTATCATGCATTCTAGGACAAAATCTAGCTATATGACCAATTTTAAGATAGTTGTAGAAATAATACTATCGATCTTACCTTTTCTCTTATTTTTCCTTCTTCTATGTTCCCATGACAACCTATTCCTTGAGGACATTATGTAATTCTTTGATCTATGACCAAACCTATGGCACATAAAGCATTGACCATGGAATGAGATTGAATATCTAAATGCATTGTCTACTTGATAAGTTTCTTTATGTTGATATTCATTGTAGAGCACTTGTCTTGATCTATTTTCATACTTTCCTTCTCAATCTTGTTCATCTTAACTATGAGCTTGTCATGCTCAATCTTCATAGATTCCAGCTTTGTCTTGAGTTTCTTGCATTCTTCCTCTTTTGAACTCAGATTTGTCTTTGTATCCTTTAGCTGACCCTTGAGATCCTTGATGACCTTATCTTTTTTGATCACTTCAACAATTTCCTCAAACTTGGTCTGAAGATGATTGATCTCTCCTTCACATTCCATAAGAGACTTGGCCTGTTATTTAAGATTCTTAGGAATCATATCATGTTCATCACCATTGGAGTTAGTGTTAATCATCCTTGTCTTAATAATAATAGCATTATCTTTAAGACCTTTCACCATAGATCTCAACTCTTGATTATCTATCCTTATCTACTTATCCATCTTGTGCTTTTAGGATCACCTTCAAGCTATCCAGCCTCCTCAAAAGGTCCTTCTATGATACTAATTATTGGAAGAAAAATAAATGAGGGGGGGGGGGTGTGAATTAGTGTGTAAATAATAATTCACTTAATTTCATACATCACTCATTACCGATTTAAACTAACATAAATATATAACAAATAATAGAGAAGCAATCACATAAGCATGAAGCAAGAACATAACACATGAACACCATAGATATGTGGGAGACCCTCAAGGGATAAAAGACACTATCACACCACTTATAATACTTTCCTAAAATAAATTAAATTTTTTTTTAGTGAAGCGCCAACCCCACAAGGAGTACCAACCCCTCACTAGTCAAGCACCAACTCAACTAATGCTTTTAACAAGCTTCAACCTGTAAGGAGGCTCCAACCCCATAGGAAAAAAAGCACCAAATCAGATACCTTGAATATATCATCACCCTTGGAAACTTTTTTCTTACTCAATTTAAGATTATCTCCTGTGTTTGATCACTTTTCTCTCTCTCAAATACCCTATTAGGCCTTCTTGCTCAACATTCCTCTTCTAAGCTCATTAGGTCAATTAACCTGATCATCCACTTGAAGAAGATATATTATATGTTCATAATTATTTTTTACCTCTTATATTGGTCCTAAATTACCTAATTATACTACTCCAAGAATTATTTCATTCGCTTCTCTTCACACTTCTCTAACTAGCTCAAATAGGCCAATTAGGCCTTGTTTTTATACACATCACTTGATATTACCCATATTGGTTAGCCAAGGTAATTTACACAATTTAATTATACTTGGAATATGTCATAAAACAAATTTAAAATAATAAAAATCATCCCAAAAGTCATTCATTACATTTAAGGACCAAAACCCTATTAGGCCTAATTAAGACCTAAAAGAATTAGGCCTTCTCTACGGCACATGTTACACTCTGACCCATTGAAACAATTTGAGTATTAAAAAATGAATGAGAAACTTATAATAAAAATAAAATATACATATTATATAATATAAATATGTATATACCACCTGTAAGTCAAATTCACCATTTGAACCATGCCATTAGGCCTTCTCACCATTATGCCTTTATATACAAGAAAACTCTACCTCACACAATTGAATCATACGTTAAAATTTGATAATTAAAAATATGAAAAAATAACATTAAATTATATTTAATGACATAAAAAACATCACAATGTCAATTTGACATCACAAAATAGGGCATAGGACCTCAAACAAACAACTTTCATAGGCTTACTCAAAACTGTATATAGGCTTCAAAAACATAGTCAAATGCTTTTGAATTTTCACACAAAAAAATGAAAAAAAATGAATATAAAATAATTATAATAAATATTTAAGACATAATAAAAATCTTAAAATTCATTGGATTAATAAAATCTATCAAAATACTTCAAACTTATCTCTTCAAGATGACCACTCAGAATGGTCATTTTGCTAAAAAACATAGCCGTGTATAAGTTTGTATTTAGAAATTTAAAGGACACTTTAATGAATAATAATAAATATTAATATCTCATATTTTATATTTTTATCAACCTAAAATAGATAGGTCACTTTTTATATTACCAACCATTGGTCTTATAGATAAATTTGTAAGCCTCTTTCTCACAGTCCTCACATAGTTTGATAATCCATTTTGGCTTCCACATTACAAATTCTTAAACTATCTCTAAAAATTACATAAAGAATGAATATGTAATTTTAATACCAAACAACATAACCAAGTGAATTGGATACATTGGATCTTTTCATAAGGTCTCACATTCTTTACTTCACTTGGCACACTTGGAGTAGTCATTCTAGTTTAAGAACCAGTCATGGTGAACATGACACTTAAAACCTATGAGGACACTTCCTTGAACTTAAAAAAAATGAAAATGATCCTATGAGATCATTATATCTATATAGAACATACAGATCATAGGATCAAAGGACAACATTTGTCTTAAATACTAATCTCACTATCCTAGGTTTCACTATCACATCTTCTCTATAGACGCCATCTTATGAACACCGTTTTCACCCTTTTTAGTGAAATTAAAAGAATATAATAAACATGGATAAGAGGTATAGGTATTTAAAAATTACCTTAAGCATTTGGATTCATATTTAGTCCTCTACAACCAATCCCTAACCTCTTTTTCACTTTGATTAGTTTTTCTTCACTGTCTTCACTATTAGCTAGTTAAGTGATAGGTCAAATTGGGTGAGAAAATTAGTTTAAATAGAAGATATAAATTTCCAAAATAACACACTATACATAAATAAAAATTATTTAACTTTAACCTCCATCCACTTGCATATATTGACCTTGTTAATCCTACTTGTAGCATCAAATTCTTTATAAACAAAGGGTTTTCTATAGGTTTCACTTACTGATTTGAAAAACCACTATCACCTAGAGATTATTGACGGAGTAATATACCACATAAAATCATAAAAATATCTTCAAAAAACCATTCTGTGCACTTTTCAATAAGATCTTCACCATTGGGTCAATATGATGGTTTTGGACTAGTTTACCTTCTTAACATTTGTTCATACAATATTGCCCACAAAACGAAAAAATAATGATTGTAAAATATCCTTAGTAACCTTTTTTATCTCTCCCAAAAGTCTTATCTTCCCATGCAACTATCACACATGCCAATGAGCATCTACAAATCCTTCTTAGGCTCTCATCTTTTCATTCTGCATACACAAAAGACCTTCAAACATGATATATTACTTTCTCCTTCAATACATGACCTCAAAATTTGTCAACACTCTTGAAATAATATTTAAAACATTAATCCATTATCACATGTTTTTAAACACCTTGGACACTCATCTTGACCCTTCATTTGGCAACACTAGGTCTTTATGCATGTTAGGTCTTTGAACTACCAGTTATACTTGGTCATTGAAAACACTCATAAACCTATTGAATTTTTATTATAAAATCATAAAAATTTCATATTACATCATAAAAATCTTAAAATATTCCAAACATCAACTCCTAAGTCTCATGCTCCTCATCTTAACAAGCTACCAAGCCTATGATTTCATACTAGGTTTTTCATGCAAAGACTAAGCCTCAAAACTGATCTTCCTACCACTGTAGACACAATTTCCACCTTATTCACATGTTAAAACACCTTATCATATGCTCTACCACTATTATTTATCCTTCATAGTTATTTTTAACATCTTAGGACACTTTTTTAGATTTAAAAAAGTCTAAGATTAGTTCATTTGCATATTAAACCTGTAGGTCTTACCTTTGTAGTCATACTATGAAACATACTTGGGTGATTCAATGCTTCAAATACATGTTAAAATGTTTGCATACATCCTCTTATGCCTCTATGCATTCATCTCCTAGATCCATCATGATCCTTCATAAACCATACTTGATATCACATGCTCAAGCCTTCTCATCACTTCATGACATCATCCTTCATCAAGGACAAATGATCATAGACACCTTATTTTACTTCTTTTGAAATTAATGATAGTTAAAAATAACATGAAATCAATGACAAATTATAATAATCAAATCTCTATATGGTCTCAAATAAACTCCCTGAACCTGTTATATAAAAATTGATGAACATCTCATTTAATAGGGATTCCAGAGGATTCCTTATGATTAAAATATCTACCTCAAATACAAAGGGAGAGAGATTGTGATTATTATAGTATATATCAATGATCTAACCACCACTATAATTTCAATGAAAATGATTGGTGCAACCAAAATCTTAATCGATCATTTACATGACAGATCTCAAACTTCTATATTATTTCCTTGCATTAAAATTCCGGAAAAATGAACACCACATATTTGTGTCCTAAATGGAATATGACAAGACAATGCTCAATAAATTTAGGATGATGGACATTAATCTAATTTTTACACTTCTAGAGGAAATACTTTAGTTGTCTCATATAGATCCATCACCACAATTTAATACAAATCTCTATCAATAGTTGATTTTAAGTCTTATTTACTTAAAATATACTAATCTAGATATTAGCTATTAATGTAGATATATTTCATGGTCCATGTTGGATTTGAAGATGTCTCACTGGAAATCAGCAAAGTAGATACCTGAGATATATCAAGGGTACAATGGAGTTTGGCCTAGATTATAAGAAGAATGATAATTTATTATTGACATGATATTCAAACTCATATCATGTAATAAATATTGATGACAAAAAATCTAGTTCCAGATGTGTTATTTTTAGGATCTGGTCATATATCCTAGGGGATCAAGAAACAAAACTTTGTTTCTTGATCTTCCACTGAAGTAGAATATCATGTTACATGAGGAGATATCTATGAAGTGATATGGCTATTTCACATATTAGAAGGATTAGGATTACCAAAAAAGACACCTAACATCTTGTACTATGATAATGAGGGTTTCTCAAACTTGTTCGTAATCTAGTCTGTCATGAATGCACAAAGCAGATTGAGGTGTAAGTTCATTTCATAAATGAACATGTAAAACAACATAACATCCAACTCCAATATTTACTGATAGAATAACAACAAGCAAATTTATTCAAAAGTCACTTGCATGTCACAAACTTGAGGCATTTAGATAATATCTTTCTTTTTCACTTCAAGCTATGCTTAATTAAGGGGGAATATGTTAGATTAAAATAAATGGTGATTAATTCACCATAACACATCATTATTAGTTTATTTTAATATTTTTTCACTTGAAGACTGTTTTAGGTTTATTTTTTATTCTTCCTTCCTATATTTTAGGAGGTTGTTTGGATATCTATGTTGCTATATCATAACCCATATAATACTTTGTATTTTAGCTAAATATATTATTATTTTTACTCTACACATTCAAACCAAGAACAACCATCATTTATAATTTGAATATATAAATATTGAATGAATTTTATTAAAAAATATCATTATTTCAAAACCACTTGTTAATGTTAAAGTAATAATTTCATTAAATGCAATAATCATTATATTTATTTGACATAGTAATACATGTTCAAAATGACAACAATTACTAGGACCCCTATAAGTAGTTTTATATGTCATGACATTAGTCATTAATATGGCAGAATATATGAGTACACTCTAAGTTTTAAAAAAAAGAGAGGGGTATTAAAAATAGGCATAACACCTTCTATCTAATGTGAAGCTTACCTTAAAATGATCTAAATCTATTATCATATAGTAAGACTATTTGTTCTGGAAAGAGTTCTTTAGATTTTAGGTTACAATCATGCCATGATTTCTAAATTAGCTTATTAAATTCCTACATCCATTGTGTCATTTACATATTTTCTTTCACTTTGGTTAAATCTACCAATCATGCCTACAGATAATCTTGATCCCCTAGTTTCATGATCATTGCAATACGTAGACTAGGAACTATGTATTATGTAGGCATTATTATTTCAAGTCCATAGATGATCTAGAATGGCATGAAACCTATCACACACTTGTAATTTGTCATGTATGCCCACAAGATCATAGGAATATAATCCTCCCAATCATCTCTTTAAACATTGTGTATCTTGATGAGCATTTTTCTAAGGACTTTGTTTGACGGTTTTGATTGTCCATTTTCTTGTAGACTATAAGTTGGAATTTTATGGTGCGATATCATAAATTATTCAATGAGATTTTTGATGGTGTTATTTACAAAATATGTACCTCTATTATTGACCAGTTTGATCAAACACCAAAATTTGATTATAATATTTTCATAAAGGAACTTGGTTATGTCCTTAGCACTGTAACTTGGGGTTGTAGTAGCTTCCACCCATTTGGTGAAGTAGTCCATCATAATGATGATATATTTTGCATTATTTCACTTAATTTGTGGATTGATTTACCCTAAAAAATTTATTCCCCATGTCACTAATGGATGTTCCACTAGTATAAGATTCAATGACATCTCATCTCTCTGATTAGGCTTGACCATCCTTTGGTAGATATCATAATGTTTTATAACATGATGTGTATCTTGAAATAGAGTAGGCCACTAAAGACTACTTTGTATTATTTTCCTTATAGTTGATTCTCCTATGAAATATCCACCTGTAATCCCTTGATGTGCCTCATCAATAAGTTGAGGTCACTCATGCTCCAAATCCACTCTATGCATTACATCATCTTTCCCTATTTTGTATAAAAACCCATTAATGAGGCTAAATGGGATGGATTTAGTAATCAAATATATTTTTATATCTTTCTACATAGCGTGAAATAAATATCAATTGATCTAGAAAATGTTCAATATCTTCCATGTTCTTAATAATCATAGAGACACAAAATAAATATGCATCTAGTGGTTCATCTTGTAGTTCTTCCAGTTCTTCTACATTACTTATTCAACTTAGATGTTTTGGTCCCAAATTTTTCCTTCCTAGTTTCAAATTAATCCTAAATGGAATCTCTTGGAATAACATTAACCAATGAGAAATCCTTCCTCCCAACATAGGCTTATTAACTAAGTGATGATGAATGAAAAATTTAAATGACATTTCCAAAATGTAATGTCTAAATGTTTGGAATGAAAACACTATGGACAAAGCTTCCCATTATTTTATAATATAGTTTTCTCTATAGATGATAGTTTACAACTTGTGAAGTGAATTTGATGGTATAATCCTCCATCTCTTGGATGTGTGAGAACAACTCCTACCATAGTTCTTAAAACATCCACATGCACATGAAAAGGTTTGATTCATTTAGGAAAAACTAAAATGGGTGTTGCCACCAATATATACTTTATATCCATGAAAGATTCTTAGAACTCATTTGTCCACTTAAACCTTATATCATTGCATAATAAATTGTCCATTGGGGTAGATATGGTTGCATAGCCTTTTATTAATTTCTTGTAATATCCAATATTCCCTAAGAATGATCACACATATGGGAAAATTATGGGAGGTGGCATAACCATAATTACTATAATTTTGGCTTGGTCTACTAAGATCCCATAAATGTATACTACATGTTCCAATAAGACACAAAAATGTGTGAAAAACAAACACTTATTTAAATTTAATGCAATATGTAGAGCTTGACATCATTCTAATGTAATTCACAACTTAGACAAGTGTTCCTTGAACAAGGAAAAAATAACCCAATCATCAAGGTAAAATTCAATAGAATCATGAATTAAATTTATAAAGACAATAAACACCACCCTAGAGAACACAAATGGAACATTATTCAAACCAAATGACATTACATTATGAGAAAAATATCTCTAATTTACTATAAATGTTGTTTTGGCTTGATCTTCTATTATGATTGGAATCTAGTGGTACCCACTGAAGCCATCCATGAAAGAATACACTTCATGTCCTAAGATTAACTCCAAGACTTCATATATGAATGGAATGGGAAATGGGTCATTTATACAAGCATAATTTAGCATAAGGTAATCCTCACACATGAATTTATCTCAAATTTTTTGGTTATACTACCATTGGGCCAACCCAATCTACCTTTTCCACTTGATATATAATACCTACTTCTTGCATGCCATCCAATTCAACCTTTAATTTCAACTTCATATTAGGTTTTAGCCTATATTTTCATTATTTCATAGGCCATATACACTCTTTAATTTCTATATGTATTTCTAAAAATATAGGCTAAAACCTAATAATGATAACCTACGCACTTTATACTTTCATTATGAACACACTCTATATGTATTGGAAGTTATTCTAGAGTATATCTAAAAATGCGCACTCAATATTTGGGATCCATAACCTACGCAATTTATACATCCACCTACTTATGAACATGCATTTATAGGTACTATCCTTTCTGAAAAAAGGGACATTATTCATTGATAGTAGATAGTATTTGGAATAGAGCATATAACAACTCACATGCCTCATCCCATGGTAATTGGTTTGTCCTGTGTTCTACCCACCAAGTCATAACATATCATTTTAGTGTATAATTTAACACACTCACATTCTGATCTATATTTGTCACATGATGTTTGAACATTAGAATATATTAATTCAAGTCATCAGTTGTAAATTATTGAGGTAGTTGACATTCCATGGAAAAAACTAGGTGCATTGGGCATACCTCATGATCTCCCCTTGACCAATTTAACATGTAGGTATCTAATTCACCACTAATTAAGGAGTTAGTCTCACATAGTAAAATATTTTCCTTCATTATGTTGGGTGAATATTTTGTCAATCAGCGTACTAATAAACAAAATAGGTTTGATCAACCAAAGCAGGAAGATTTGTCAGCCAAATGTGTAGGTTTACCACATCAAAAGGGGACTAATCTCTCCTCTCATCAAGGGGAGGTTCCCTATAGATACACTATATATATATATATATATATATATATAAATAGAAAATAATAATCAAGGGTAGGATAAACCATCCATCTCTCTTTTTTTAGAGATGATGTGTGCAAATCAAAGGAGAAATATAGATGAAATGACCAAAAACACTCTTCTTTTAGAAGTGTTGTTTCAGCAGACAAAATGAATCTTTTTGGTGATGACAAGTAACTATAGCAAGGTGAAGTAACATAGCAAGATGAAATGAGGCACAAATTCTCCACCTCAACTGCCAAAGAGTGAAATACGAAGGACAATGAGGGCACAAAGTCATCCCAAGGTTCTTTACACAAAAATAGAAAATAAACACACACTGAAGATAATTATGATAGTACAAAGTCTAAAAGTAACTAACTTCAGGACACCTTCTTTGTCACCTCCACTAGTTCTGCTTGTTAAATTTCATAAACAAGAATACATTTAGGAAACATACATAAGAACAATCTTCTAGAATGATACAAGTTATAACAGCACAAAGTCTGAAAGTAACTTATTTTTTGATTATAACAAAGAAATATGAGGAACAATCTAAGCTCAAAGTCTCAGTAACGTCTTTCAATTTGGGTAGAGTTTTCATTTTTGATAACAGAAAGAGATCTCCCTAAAATAATAAGAGAGAGTCCAATATATAGCCCTCCAAGAAAAACTTGGGAGTAGTAACACATCATGTCACATTAAATTCTATCAAGAAGATATGCTAGAATCGAGCGTATTTGCCCATTTACTTTTCTCAATGCAGAGAAATGGGTCACGCCATTGAATGTTTGTGTTCTCCAATGTCCACCTAGTGGTCTGCTTCTAGAAACATATCTTATGCATGAACATTTTTGGTCACTCTTCATGGTTTCTCCTTTTTTGGTTGTTGAATCAGGTCTTTGGTTCAATTCGATCCTCTGTTCTTTGGTCGCTTTCCACTGAAAAATAGATCGAGACACTTGGCAGTATCTATGGGACTCTGAGAGATGTTTATTGAAAGAAGCTTTGAAAATTGTAATCAACTCAGATGTAGATATAGACACTTGTTGCGCTCTGTGGAGTTACAACGGAACATGTGGCAACTTTCTCTTGTCTATAGAAGATTTAGAAACATTTTTGAATGTCCTACGAAAGAGAACATGGTAGTCTCTACTAAGCTTTGGTTATACTATAGAAGCATTCAGGACCCATTTTGGATTCATGCAGATGTAGACACTTGTCAGTGTCTGCCACGCTTTAGCCGCCTTTGGAAAGTCTTTGGGACTCATGTTAGTTTTCTCTGGAAGATGACACGTGATGATCTCCACTGAGTTTTGAAGATGACATGTGGCATGTTTTGCTGCATTGAAACTGTTTCTCGACAGATGACACGTGGTGGCTTCCACTGCATTTTGATAAGGGACACGTGGCGGCTCGATGGGTTTTCTATTTTGGGGGACTTTTCCTTCAAACAAAAGTCTAAAGGAATTCTTTTAGACAATTTGTCTGAAGGAATTGTTCCTTTAAAAATTTGCTATGGGAACTTTTTCGAAGGAATTCCCTTGCTCGTTCGGCCTTTGAATCGGTCTGCTTACTCCCTGCTTGCTCTCCACAAGGGCTGTTTGAGCTCTAAAGTGACCTTTCAGATTTTTGAAATGGTCCACTTTAGTTTCCAAGTGCCCTCTGAAAGGGATATTTGTATTTTGGCTTTGCGTTAGTCAATTTTTTGCCAATCTCAATAGGTGACACGTGGTAGGATCCACTGTGAAATAGGTGAGGACATGTGGCAGCATCTGCTTAACTTATAAAGGCTTTGGATGCCTTTTGAGTGTCCCACAAAAGATGACAAGTGGTGGCTTCCGCTAATATTTTAGAAACACTGTAGATACACTTGGGACTCATTTTAGATTCATGCAGATGTTGACACTTGGCGTGTTCTACTTATCTTACAAAGGACACATGTCAACTTCCGTAGCTCTTAGAAATAAAGTAAAATGGGGCTTGAAAGTCGACACTTGGCAGCATCTGTTGAGCTCTGATGGGATTTTGTTTCAGGCTTTCCTTGCCTTAGTCACTTTTGCTCACTGCCCTCCGCAAAGGCACTTGTCTCTTTGACTTTGGGGCACTCCTTTGAACTAGCCACTTGAACTGACCGATTGAACCAACTTTGGTTCAGTAGTTCAATGGCTCATTCCTTTGTTTCTATTTATTTAATTGACCACTTGAACCAAGCTCTTTGAAATAAATCGTGTTGAACTAATTGTCATTAAACCTTTGAACCTTTGCTGAAGATGCTGAACCTTGAACCTTTGAACCTATTGATTTCAAACATGTTGAATTCATAGAAACATATCTATAGAGTTCATAGATTCAAGCCTGTAGAGTTCGTAAAAATCTAAAAAACTTGTCAAATAGAGAATTTGAATGCATATAACAATTTTTTGGAAGGGAAGATATTATTTTGGCCTGTGGGGCCAAAATAGTTCAAAATAGTTCAAATGTTGTCAAAAAATGATTGCTATTTTTGGGAGACAACAGCTGGCTCCAGTTGGGGAAATTCCATCAATTGTAAAAGAATTGAAGGGAGTAGAATCTAGAATCTCTAGTGTCTTCATGTGTACCATTGGGCTACAGAGTCATATTACTCATAAATGAAAGGTATCAAAAATGAAAACAAACAAAACAAAATGGAACTAAAAACTATACAAATATACATATGTATAGATGAAATGATCTAGTACTTCAAGAATTGAAGTGTTTCAGATGCTACCCACTATGAGGTAGAGAAAAGAGTGTGCCATCTTAATACTTCAGTAAGAAGCTATTTTCACCATTGTGCTGATGAATAGTAAATGGGCCTCTCCAAAGGGAGTCAAACTTTCTATGCATCTTTTTTGGTTCTCTCCTTTTGTCCCACAATAGGACTTGATCTCTAACTTGGAAGTCATGGTTTTTTGCCTTCTCATCGAATAATTTCTTCACCAGATTTTGATGGGCAGCAATTCAATCCACCACCATAGTTCTTTGCTCATCCAACTTGGTCAGGCACATGATTATTTTATCAAGGGGGCTTTCATATGTCTGATCTTCAATTGTCTTAGCCAATTTCAAGGTTGGTAATTCTAAGGTGATCAGTTTCTCAGCATTGATACCATAAAAAAGTTGGAAAGGAGACATACCAATTGCCCTCTTTGGTGTGATTCTGTCTACCCATAGAGCATCAACCAATGCTTTATGCCATGTCCTTTGGTTGTCATCTGCCAGCTTCTTGATGATGGTCACCAGGTTTTTATTACCTGATTCAGCGTGTCCATTTCCTTATGAAAAGTAATCAAAAGAGTGGGAGAGTGTAATCCCATAATAGAAATAGAATTGTGTAATCTCCTAGGAAGTGAAACAAGCTGCATTGTTAGCAACAATCTTGGTTAAGACTCCAAACCTAGAAATAATATTCTCCTTCAGGAAATTTCACACTACTTCTGAAGTGGCATGCTTAGTTGGGATATCTTCCACCCACTTGGTGAAATAGTAAGTTGATGTAAGGACATAATCATGTCCAACACTTGAAGATGGCTTTATAGTTTCAATAAAATCAATTCCCCATTGCTGGAATGGTTCTTCTATGACCACTATCTTGAGAGGTAGGGCAGCTAACTTGGGTCTTCCAATAAACTGCTAGCAGAGTTCATATTTTCTCACCCACTTATATGCATCTTGGAAAAGAGTTGGCCAGTAATACCTAGCTTGTAGAATCTTGTGGGCAATCACAGGAGCAAAAAAATGTCTTCCACAAGCTAGATTGTGGAAAGATTTCAAAATTTGGCTTTGCTGCTCTTTATCTACGCAGCAAAGGAATACTCCATCAAGGTTTCTCTTGTACAAGCCATTGTCTCAAAGGACAAAATTGGCAACTTTCAACTTGATAGTCCTGCTTTTTTTGTAAGGTAAGTGAGCAAGGCATTTGCCATAAGTAAGGAAATGAGCAATACATGAATACCACTCATTAGTAGTGGAGACAAAGAATACTGTTGGTGTGTTTTCCACCTCTACTTCTTCATGCTCTATTTCTTCTGGTTTGTTATCAACAATTAATTGGCAGAAGCCTTTTCCCTTTATCAACTTTGTTGGTTTGATGTCTAGATCAAACTCCTAGATCTTTGCAATCCAATTTCCTCTTTTTGTCCCAAACTCTTACTGAGTTAATATGGACTTGACTGTAGTGTCAAGAACTAAGGCAGTAGTGTGTGAATTCAGGATATAGAAGCAAAAATGTTTGACTACCTTCACCACTACATAAGCATGCTTCTCCATGTTCAAATACTTCAGCTCATGAGCTTTGAGAGAAAAAATCATGAAAGAAATGGGAGATTTTTTTTTTTTTATTCTGTTGAACTAGAATTGATAAAAGCGTAACTATATATGGTGAACTCTTTGTTGTAGTATGGACAAACCAGAGTTGGGGTGTGAGCAATGGCAGTTTTGATAATCTCAAATGTTGACTTGCCTTCTTTAGTCTAGCTAAAGGTGGTCTTCCCTTTCATCATGTCTACAATGTGTCGAGTTTTCTCAGCAAACTTGGGGATAAACCTTCTTAAAAAATTCACCTTTTTGAAGAAAGAGTGAACAACAGTCTTACTTGTAGGTAAGGTAAGCTCTTGAATAGACTTGACTCTGTCTGAGTCAATCTTTATGCCTTCTTTGGACACAATGTGTCCAAGAAGTTTTCCCTCTGGTACTCCAAAAATAGACTTCTTGGGGTTTATGGAAATGCCATTCTGGCGGTAGTGCTCTAGCAGTTGTTGCAAGTGGCGTATATGATTTGGGTGATGCTTAGAAAATACAATCAAGTCATCAAGATAAACTACAATGAACTTACCCATATCATCTTTGAAAGCAAGGTCCATTGCTCTCTGAAATGTGGCACCAACATTTATCAAACCAAAAGGCATCCTTTTATATGTAAACGTGCCCCAAGGTGTGGTGAATGCAATCTTGTGTTGGTCTGCTTCACCAACTTCAACTTGATTATATTCTGAGAAGCCATCTAGCATTGATAACATCTCTAAACCTATCACTATTTGAAGCACTTGATCCATGATTGGCAAAGGACAGTTATCCTTCAAAGATGACTGATTTAGATTCTTGAAATCCACACAGATGTGAATTTTGCCATTTTTCTTCCTTACAGGCACTATGTTTACAATCCATGTGGAATGATGGATTGGGAAGATGATTCTAGCATTTAACATTTTCTGTATCTCAGACAAAATAGTACCTGATATCTTTAGATTGTAATGTCTAGATTTTTGTTTATAAGGCACCGAGTTAGCCTTGAGAGGAATGTCATGGCAGATTTCATCAGGACTGAGAGATTTTAGGTCATCATAGGAGTATGCTAAGATGTCCATGTATCAATGGAGTAGAGCAGTGAACTTGAATCTTTCCTCAGGAGTGCAGCACTTACCAATGTTAACCATCTTGGGATTTTCTTCAGTAGTTAGATTTATTTGATCAAATCCCTAAGAGGAGCTTGAATCTAGTTGTTGTTGTTTGATGAACCTATTGTGCTTGTCAAACAACTTCTCAAGAGAAACCAGGCCTTTGGAAATTTTATTCCCTTTGAGTTGTAAGATTTCTTTGTTTGCATTTGAACTTGATTCAGGGGCTGGTTCACACTTTTGAGATTCACAGCCTTCAAAATGCAGTTGTTCAAAGTTGTCTTTTTGTTCTAAGAAGGCAATGATTTGGTGATCATCATTGAATACTTACCAATGATTAGCATTATCAGGCACACTTGGTCTAAAGACTAACTCAATAGTGTACTTGTCTTCTTTGAAGTCTGAGTGAGGGGCTAAGAGAGTTGCTAAAATAGCTAGTGTATCAGCTCTATCACTAGATTCCTTAGATATGGTAGAGATGTTGAAAGCATCAAAGCTTTCAATTTGATCCCAGACTAGGTTGTAGTAGTGGTGAAATCTTTCATTCTTGGTTTGGTATAGGTTTCCCACCTGACAAACCACTAGTTTAGCGTCTCCTTTGGCATGAAGGAGCTTGATGCCTTGTTCTCGAGTAGCCTTCAATCCAAGTAATAGAGATTCATATTTAGCTATGCTATTAGTGTTGCTAAATTTTAACTTATGAGATGAAGGAAAAATATCTCCTTAAGGAGATATCAACACAATACTAGCTTTTGAACTAGTAGAGAGTATCTACTATCAAATTTCAGAGTCCAAATCTCATCAGACATTGATTTTTCTTTATATTTTCCTTCATTAGAGAGGGAAGATCCTTCTCCATCCATATTTCAACTTACCAATTCTTTTGTTGTTCTAGCTAAACTAACTTTCATATTGACACTTTCAAGAGCTTTATCAGATGTTTTATGAACTTTGTCTATAGATAGAAAATAGTTACCCATGCTTGAAGACTCAAAAAAATTTGAGCTTCAGGGGCTGATGTTTGAGTGACAATGTATTTTGATTCCTTTTCAAGAAGCAACCTATGCATGATGCCTTTGACAGGGATTCTTGCTTCAAATAGGTCCATGCTCAATTCTCCACCAACATCCTTGCAAAAATTTCACCCAAATATAATACCATAGGATGTTAGGACATTGACCACTAGAACTGTCATCTTGATTCTTTTGTCTGGAAAGGCTACAAATGCAAATTGGGCATCTTTGATTTGTCCCAACAATGGCACTTGTTTGTTCTCCATGGAGAAACATCTCCCAAACATCTTGGTCAACATAATATCAAGAGATTCTACCACTTTGGCAGGCATGCCATTGTCTAAAGCTCTTGAGTCTATGATGCAGTTGCTTAGCTTATGACCATTTATCAATAGGTAGACATATAAAGGTTATATTTTCCTAGGGGCAGTAGGAGGAGTAATGACAAGATTGTTTAGAATGGGCATGTTCTTTAGGGAATCAGGAGTTACCTTCTTAGCCTCTTGTCTTATAGGGACAACCTTATTCTTCATCCACTCAACTAACCTATCCAAATACTTAGGATTGGATTGTAAATATTCAAACTCAGTCATTTGAATTTTGGTTTTCTTGACATGATCAATTACGTCAAATGACTGAAATGGGCTAGGAACAGAGGAAGGTAATTCAACCTTCTAGTTTATAAGGGGGGAAGACTGATTTGAAAAATTAAAGTTAAAGGTGAAGGTGAAATTGATGTACTTACCTTTTTGGTGATCACCAGGTCCTTTGGCTGGAAAGGTAGAGATGTCCCATGTTTAGCAATTGAAATTGCTGGTTGAGGTTGCTCTTCTATTTTCCCTTTATTAGCTTGCTGGGCTGATTGGTTCTTGGACCTGGTAAACACTGCATATAATCCATCAAAAGCTTCTCTTTTACTTCTGGGTTCATCCTAGTAGTTTAGGAAACCAATGTTGGAGTCGTCATTTGATTCTTCTTGGTTTTCTACAAGGAGATCAACGTCATTTTCTTGACTTAATTCAGGTTGGAAAGAGAAATTTGATTCTACTTCAAGATATCCCACTGCTAAATTAGCTAGGGGTGCTTCAATAGCGAGTTTCCCTTATGGGGGAGGAAGATGATTTAGCTGCCCTTGATTCTTGGCAGCATTGGCCTGATACAACTGATTTTGAAATGTCCTCCTTGACATATCTCTATATGAAAGAGTAGAAGACATTCCTTGCACCATTTGCTTTTTGAGAGCAAGCAACTCATTTGCCAACTTTTGCACCATTGGATGAGTGGTGCTTGTAGATGTATATTCAGAAGATGATGATGGTCTATTTCTATTAGGATCTCTTTTTATCTTCCCTTCTAAGTTGAGATCATCTTCTACCTCAATGGCCAAATCTTAAGCTATAGTAAGGTCTATTTGGCTAGCACGTCTCAATAGAAAACTCACTTCAGGTAGCTAAGAATTAATGAAGAAACATTTGAGATTCTCAGCTATAAGTCAAGAAATTACAGGGATCCTATTCCTCAGTTTTTCAAACTTGGCTATGAAGTCCCTTATTGGTTCATGAGGCTCTTTCTTCAACTATGTGAGCTAAGCCAGAAGGGCATGTGCATCTTTTACAGGCTTGAATCTGGCTTCAAACTTAGCTTTGAGGGCATTCCAATTAGTTACTGACTGAGCCTGCAAATGGTAAAACCAATCTGTAGTAGCACCTTGTAAAGTCTCTATGAATAACTTGACTGCTATGTCCTCAAATACCACTCCAATTACACCACAGGCTATGCTGAAGGTTGTAATGTGTTCATTAGGGCGAACCTTCCCATCACCATAAAATTTGGAAAAATTCTTCCTCAAACTACGTGGGAGCTCATGTAGAGGTGGAGTAAGATCGAGAGGGCCAAAAGAATTACCCCAGGGGCCTTGAACTGCCATTATATGACTATGAAAAGGGGAAATAATAAATCTCAGAGGGGTAATTATTGGTAGAGATTTATTAATAGCAGAAGTGGATGTTTCACTTGGTAATGGAGACCTGACTTTAGTAGGAGGAAAACTCCTAGTTCATTGGAGATGAGATGGTGAAGGAGACAAATAAAAATTACTTTACTGTACCAACTCGAATACAGGGTCAATAATACCTTTAGCCCCTTTGGCTTCGTGTATACCTTCAATATGCCAGATTGTGAAATAAAAATGGAAAATAATTGACCTTGCTTTAGCTTGAAGCTTGAGGCTTTAAACTACACATTCTTTCCCAGTTGGTGTGGAGGTGGATGATAAGGTTATAATGATAATGGATAAGAAGTGGAATAGAGTCACTAGAATCTGTAATGGATAAGGGTAGGGACTGCTTCAATCTAAAACTTGAGGCTTTAGATTGCACATAACATC
This sequence comes from Torreya grandis, assembly GCA_037957365.1. Taxonomy (NCBI): domain Eukaryota; kingdom Viridiplantae; phylum Streptophyta; class Pinopsida; order Cupressales; family Taxaceae; genus Torreya; species Torreya grandis. The sequence goes on from JARHVA010003789.1 coordinate 1,130,243, forward strand.
CCTAGTAGAGTTGCAAAAAACTCTTGGGTGAATATTTTGTCAATCAGCATACTGATAAACAAAATAGGTCTGATCAACCAAAGTAGAAAGATTTGTTAGCCAAATGTGTAGGTTTACCACATCAAAAGGGGACTAATCTCTCCTCTCATCAAGGGGAGGTTCCCTATAGATACACACTATATATATATATATATATATATAAATAGAAAATAATAATCAAGGGTAGGATAAACCATCCATCTCTCTTTTTTTAGAGATGATGTGTGCAAATCAAAGGAGAAATCTAGATGAAATGACCAAAAACACTCTTCTTTTAGAAGTGTTGTTTCAGCAGACAAAATGAATCTTTTTGGTGATGACAAGTAACTATAGCAAGGTGAAGTCACATAGAAAGATGAAATGAGGCACAAAGTCTCCACCTCAACTGCCAAAGAGTGAAATATGAAGAAAAATGAGGGCACAAAGTCATCCCAAGGTTCTTTACACAGAAACATAAAATAAACACACACTGAAGACAATTATGATAGCACAAAGTTTGAAAGTAACTAACTTCAAGACACCTTATTTGTCACCTCCACTAATTCTACTTGTTAAATTGCATAAACAAGAATACATTTAGGAAATAGACATAAGAACAATCTCCTATAATGATACAAGTTATAACAACACAAAGTCTGAAAGTAACTTGTTTTCTAATTATAACAAAGAAATATGAGGAACAATCTGAGCTCAAAGTCTCAGTAATGTCTTTCAATTTGGGTAGAGTTTTCATTTTTGATAACAAAGAGAGATCTCCCTAAAACAATAAGAGATAGTCCAATATATAGCCCTCCAAGAAAAACTTTGGAGTAGTAACACATCATGTCACACTAAATTCTATCAAGAAGATATGCTAGAATCAAGCGTATTTGCCCATTTACTTTTCTCAATGCAGAGAAATGGGTCACGCCATTGAATGTTTGTGTTTTCCAATGTCCACCTGGTGGTCTGCTTCTAGAAACATATCTTATGCATGAACATTTTTGGTCGCTCTTCATGGTTTCTCCTTTTTTGGCTATTGAATTGGGTCTTTGGTTCAATTCGCTCCTCTATTCTTTGGTCACTTTCTGCTAAAAAATAGATTGAGACACTTGGCAGTATCCATGGGACTCTAAGAGACATTTATTGAAAGAAGCTTTGAAAATTGTAAGAAACTCAAGATGCAGATGCAAACACTTGTTGCACTCTGCAGAGTTACAATGGGACATGTGGCAACTTTCACTTGTCTATATAAGCTTTATAAACATTTTTGAAGGTCCTATGGAAGAGAACACGTGGCAGTCTCCACTGAGCTTTGGTTATACAATAGAAGCATTCAGGACCCATTTTAGATTCATTCAGATGTAGACACTTGTCAGTGTCTGCCACACTTTAGCTGCCTTTAGAAAGTCTCTGGGACTCATGTTAGTTTTCTATGGAAGATGACACGTAGCGATCTCCATTGAGTTTTGAAGATGACATGTAGCACATTCTACTGCATTTAAATTGTGTCTCGGTAGACAACATGTGGTGGCTTCTGCTACATTTTGATAAGGGACACATGGCAGCTCGATGGGTTTTCTATTTTGGGGGACTTTTCCTTCAGACAAAAGTCTAAAGGAATTCTTTTGGACAATTTGTTTGAAGGAATTATTCCTTTATAACTTTGCCACGGGAATTTTTTTGAAGGAATTCTCTTGCTCGTTCGGCCTTTGAATCAGTTTGCTTGCTCCCCACCTGCCCTCTGTAAGGACTGTTTGAGCTCTAAAGTGACCTTTCTAATTTTTACAACGGTCCACTTTGGTTTCCAAGTGCCCTCCAAAAGGGCTGTTTGTCCTTTGGCTTTGCCTTAGTCAATTTTTTGCCAATCTCAATAGGTGACACATGGCAAGATCTCTATGAAATAGGCGAGGACACGTGGCAGCATCTGCTTAACTTATAGAGGCTTTGGATGCCTTTTGAGTGTCCCACAGAAGATGACACATGGTGGATTTTTCTAAGCTTTTAGAAACACTATAGATATACTTGGGACTCATTTTAGATTCATGTAGATGTTGACACTTGGCATGTTCTACTTATCTTATAAAGGACATGTGGTAGCTTCTACAACTCTTAGAAACAAAGTAAAATAGGACTCAGTAGTCAACACATGGCAGCATCTGCTAAGCTCTGACGGGATTTTGTTTCGGGCTTTCCTTGCCTTAGTCACTTTTTCTCACTGCCCTCCGCAAAGGCACTTGTCTCTTCGACTTTGGGGCACTCCTTTGAACTAGCCACTTGAATCGACTGATTGAACCAACATTGGTTTAGTGGTTCAATGGTTCATTCCTTTATGTCTATTTATTTAATTGACCACTTAAACCAAGCTCTTTGAAACAAACTGTGTTGAACCAATTGTCGTTGAACCTTTGAACCTTTGTCGAAGATGCTGAACCTTGAACTCGTTGAACCTTTGAACCCATTGAACCTGTTGATTTCAAACATGTTGAATTTGTAGAAACATATCTGTAGAGTTTGTAGATTCAAGCCTGTAGAGTCCATAGAAATCTGAAAAACTTGTCAAATAGAGAATTTGAATGCATAGAACAATTTTTGGGAAGGGAAGAGATTATTTTGGCCTGTGGGACCAAAATAGTTCAAATTAGTTCAAATTTTTTCCAAAAAATGACTGCTATTTTTTGGGAGACAACACATTGCTTCTATGTAGTCCATATCTATCACTCCTAATATGTACATAAAATCCACTTTGGACCTAGTTGGTGATCGCATAGAAGGTGACTTGCATTCATCCATTTGAAACTAAAAATCTAGTGCCTTTGTGATCATGAGTCTATAAAAAGATTATTCAGTTCTATACAAATTTTGTTGAGGTTACACTTTTATTTGACAAAATTTATATTTTATAGCTCATAAGGCATTATGATTAGATTTTGTACTCACCTTGAACTAGTTATTATCCCCATATGCATATGGTGAATTTGGATCCTTAGGTATGATATATGGCTTGTAATTTACTTTATTCAAGGGTATAATGATGATTTTATCCCCTTGGTGTGCTTTCAAATAATTATGCATTGTGTTAATGGGCATCTGACCATTATAAGCCTAATTATTACTAATTAACACAATATAGTGCATTTCATTAGCACTCATGTCAACCACTTAAAAATATCATCACAAGATTAGGTTAGCCACTTTGATTTATATATATTCTAGTTGGCCAATAGGATCTACCCTACCATAGTCTGCAAGGCTTAGTGTGGCTAGACTATACCTAAGTGTTGGTCATCCAATACCTTCCCGGGTAGATCGAGGAATAATATTCATAGTTATTCTAAAATCAATTAGAACATTAGTTACTTCATATACTACCAACTCAATATCCATGTGGGAATCAACATCACATGGAATCTTAGTTTTTGCATACCAAACTACCTTGTTAGTATACTATTGACCTTGTTGTGCATATTCAAGAAAGTTATGCAAGAGATTTGTTATATTATGAAAGATATTTTCATTTCATAGAGTGATCATAAGTTTTAAATGGATAGTCAAGGTAATCATTAGCCTTTCTTGCCTCATTATACAAACAATCTTCCCATATGTCTACACATCGATGGATGTAACATTGCCTTTGGATGTAACTTGCTATTGTATGCTATAAATAACTTGGGAATCTTGTTATATCAACCCTTTTTTTTTAGGGTCAGGATACTTATCATGTTGAACCTTCTTAATTATTTGATCTTGTGGAATTTATAAAGGAGGCAATCCTTGATCTATATGTTATTACCTTGTAACTGATTGTATGAATGCATTATCCATGGGTTATGAATTTATCATGTTTACATTTTACACATTTTTCTCTTTTATTTGCTTTTCCACAACCAAAAAATATTCAATAAAGTGTTCTCACGTAATTCCAAAATAGACATAGAACATCCAACTTTGAGTATCAGTAAGTCATTTTTATACGAAGTGATTATACTCACCACACAAAAGCACTAAATTGGTTGGTGAACTTGTTACTTATAATTATTGTGACCTCTATGGTATCCACCACAGTATCCCCTTTGTATCCTCTATTTTTTTAGAAACCTCAACATTACAACTATTTTCGATCAAATATGCCATACTATTATTGAGGAGATGATGGAGCCCAATTTGATTGTTGTTTATAGGGAATCATAGTGTTCCATGATGAATGGTAATGATATTGTGGAGATGATGATGTCCATCTGATGAGATTTGGGGTTAATACTATGACAACAAAGGCATCCACCTAGGACCACCTTGTGTCACACTAGTCATTTATACATATAAGCCTAGAATTACCTACTTCATAGTAGGTATTTGTTGTGATATAAATATGAATACATTCTTAGTGATGTATTATTTTAGTTCATGCAAAGCATGACAAATTTTCTCATCATGATTTGTTAGCTTACAAAATTTATAGTACAGGCTCTATGGTTTTTGGATGTATTATTATAGTGACATTTCTATGTCACATGCCCTACTAATCTACATATGTCACATGATTCTATTTTAATTATAGGAAAATTATATTCCTATGATGCCCTTATTTATTTCACTCCATTATTTAGAAGTTACTAATTTGAAAAACTTACAACTAGGTCCATATATAACACTAGAATTGGGTTAGGATATCGAGAAGTAAAGTAGTCATTAAACCACTATATCAATGATGCACTCATGCTCAATGTATTCCCACTACCCTCATTCATCTACACATATATTCACACATAAAATGCACTACCCTAGATAGTTGAATATGTAAAATGTAAACACCACAAGTAATCTCAATCCATACAAAATACATACAAACATAACCAAGGCATATCATCTCAATGGTAATATAATCATGCCAATCATCTAAGCATAAATATAATCAATCCCATGATAAATAATCACTAGCTCTACTAGTAAGGCAATATAATATGCATTTAAATAAACAATTGAAATCATTTATCACTAGTCTCTAAATCACACCCAAGTAAGAAAAATTAAACAACATCAAGTGTATAATCCTCTATCTCAATAGAAATGTAATAATCATACTATCAACATAACATCAAGTGCCTCATGTCTCAATAATGTAAATATCACATCATATGAGGATATGTGTATAGTAAAAAAAAATCCAAAAATAAATATTGTTAAAATATGGATCTCGCATCCCCATCCCCTTATGAAGACTTCCTCCTGAAAGTCATTGAGGCTCAAAAGTCTAGTTTAAAATATATTATAACAATCTCAAGGAATCTTAATTTACTCAGCTCAATAATATCTCTAAGTCAATGATCTAAGATATCTACTTACAAATCACAAAGTGAAATGCAATACACTAAACTATCTAAGGTCAAAGATAAGTTAGACACATATTAAAGATGATTTAGTTATAATCCATTATTACTTAATAATGTAGAGCATTTATTATGATGTGTCAAGTTCAATATTCAAGTACAAGATAAGGATATATTTTATATTATATTATTTTTATTCATTTTATCTTAAGGAACCAAGATCATTTTAATTTCATTTTTATCTCATTTATTATGTGACAAAATGATTAATTACTTCAGTCACATGGAATCCAAAAGTTTAGCCATATGATATTATATCAATTTATGGGTTCCTTAACCCATCAAAATATCAAGAAAATTATAGTTTCAAATCAATGAAATCATATAAGGAAGACTTTATGAAATTAATTTATCATCATTTCCCAACCCATCATTTAGTTACAAAAGGAGGACTTGAGATTAATATATCACTTTTCCCAAACCCTAATCATGCAAACCATTGGGATGAATTTAGACACTCACCCCAATCTAATACCCCAATTACATAACACATCAATTTGTATCCAATATCACAACATAACCCATATTTATTACTCTAAGAGTTAAGAATAAACATATGATAATATCAACATAACAAACAAGGCTAAGGATAATATCATCCTTACAACCTCTCTTGTAGGAAAAAATAAGATAATTCTCCCATAATACTTAATAAGTTACTATTATCACTCAATATTTCACCCTTGGAGAGGTTGTTCAAGATTTCTCCAAATTGAGTGAAATATTGGATTACCTTTAGGCCTGTGGGTTGCATATAGTAGAGGTAAACCTCTAGATTTAAGGGCTAGCTCCTTAGATATGTCTTTGATAGATTATCACCTACACTAATTTATTAATTAGATGAAAATAGATAGAAATAAACATGAAATTAAAATATTATAATGAGGTGATACACTAGATAATTTCACTATAGAAGATGACTCATCAAACTAGCTTCAACATCCTAGATTGCTCTAACATAAGTGTTTCAAACATGGACATGATATGCATTACACTTATCAAGGTGGATGAACAAGAGGTATAATTGTAGACACTAATACTATTACTTACACTTAGAGACAAAAAAATACTCTAGATACACTTCATGTGAAATGTTTGAGAGAGGACTACTTTCACCAAACATGAAAGAGTAAAGAGAACACAAGGATAGATAATTATCACTTGTAATTCCAATATACACTACTTAACACACTTAGACAAGAAGTTATAAAATCAAAACTAGATTTGGAATATTTATTCAAAGGTAAAATATAATATTCAAATCATCAGGGATTCACAAGATGTGGATCCCTTTACAATGCCAAAATGGCATGAATATATAAAGCATAAGAGAGGATAATCAAGGAGAGAAGTTGGATAGTCACAAGACAAAATGTAAAGACTTGGAAATTTTTTAGAATGTAAGAGAATGAAGTGGAAAAAATTTCAATAAGTTATCTTGGACAAAAGTGTCCATTTGAATCATGACACCTTCCTTGAGGTTGGTGTAGAGATATTTATTATCTTTTATTGAAACTACCTTGATGATGAGGAGTTCACAAACTGACCATAACTATTGTAGCAGTCATTGACACTTTTACACTGACTTGAGAAGGTGGAAACAATATTGTGACATCCCTTATATGCCCCTCAATTGATGAAGTTTTTTTCAGCATTTGTCATTCACTTTTTTACAACTTTTCACTAGCTCTCTAGGCTTGATTCACACACTTGTCACTAGGTGTCCTACAAATTTAAAGAAGGTTTATTGTATAGGTTTTAGAAAACTCATTAAAGACCTATTTTTACTTTGGTATATCAAATATACCTCAATGAAAATAAAAAACACATTTCTCATCTTTTACCTAGGCAGTCATGTTGCTTCTCACTATCTATTCAAGACTGCATATAGTGACCAATCTAGTAGAGGAGCCTTTGTGCATAACCAAGGTGAGAATTAGGTATGAAGAGGTATAATAGGTATATACACACATTATAAAATGAATTTCATCTATCAATTCCTTTTTTTACTTGCAAAATATGTCAAATCCTACAAAAATCATAGAATTAGGCTTGTCTATACAAGTGATGGAACATAGAAACTAGATTTCAAGGAGCCTAAGAGATTAATAAATTGATCAAAATCACTTCCAAGGGTAATTAACCCCTCTTTATTACATTTCCAATCATTTTTTCTTCATCAGGTTTATATAAGGGTTTTAGGTCTCTTATCTTCTTAGTGATGATTCATAAAATATAGATGTTTAAATTTTTGAATCAATTTAAAAAATTTATAGTATAGGACCCCATTAAACTATTCATAACTATTTGAGACACCATGAAACTTTTTCTTACAGATATGAGTGAGAGAATTTGGCTCTCGATCTCTTTCTCTATGCATTCTAGATAAACCTGAGATAGATTTAGGCCAAAAATGGCTAATTTGAGTTATTATCTACAAACCAATGGATTTAATCAATCCTATACTCTACCCTAAAGATTTTAAAACTATTTGGGAAGATCTTATGTTCATAAAAATCAAGTTAGAGGCCATGAGGGTTTAGGCCTAGTCTGTACGACTATGTATCTAATTGTGTGACCACCTTTGAGTACATATAATGGATTTAAGTGTTTTATCAATCTCTTTTAACATTAAATCTAACTCTACACATCATAAAATAGTGTTTCAAGACTCTTCATTTCATCCTCTCACCATTCATGTATGGTAGGTTTGCAAGTTTCATTGGCTGTAAAGTGCCCTCTATTTGAGATAAAATAGAGGATACTTACCCTATTGGTTTGAATTGAAGGAGATAATGGGAGGATTATTTGGTAATGATGATATTATTTAATAAATTTCAAGCATTTTTTATTTTCATAGAATACTTAACATCTCAAAATCCTAATACTAGATTTTAGAGGTATGACTATGTGCAGGGTTTTAGATGACTAAGTGTGAAGTTCAAAAACCTAGTTTGCTCAAACTTTGATATGATAATATTATGAATATATGAAGATAAAATTGAGAGTGACCTATACATGCTCATTCCATGTTACACCTCTACCTACCACCAATATAGCACCTTTCATTGGTCTAGACTAGTCTATGACTGTGGTAAACTATAGATGTGCATTCAAGAGAAACTAATAGGTTCCTATAGGTGGTAGTATGTGTCTGGCTATTATAATTCTCTCCTTTTGGTTATATATTTAAGTTAATAGGACCAGTTACACTTATATCTCTTTTAATTTACCAACATACATCTTTAATTAGATTAGACTAGTCTGTGACTCTAGTAAACTATAGATGTGCATATTAGGGAAACCAAAAGGCTTCCTATAGGTGGTGATGTGTGTTTGAACATTGTGTTCTAAAAATTTAATTCCTTTGAGATCATTAGGACCATCTCATATCTGTATGAGCTTGTCTCTTTCCTTGAGACCATATATCATTCTCTATTCACCAATGCATTATGTGTCATTTATAAGTTACAAGCTCATTTGGTCTCAATAGTACTGTAGCTCTCTATGCATATTTGATAAAACTTGTCTGAGTTGGAAAGAACTCTTTTGATTACTCCTAAGGTCCTTGATATCATATCACACTTAGATGTATCCTTTTATACTTTTAGATCATGCCACCATCACACTTCATCAACACACTATAGGTCACTGTTTGATGTTAGAGGTTTATTTTGGACTAAACGACACTATAGTTACTAAGTGTTTCCAACAAGATTGTGATTGAGTTTAAAAACTAATATATCATAAGTTTATTTTTATCAAACAACCTCCTTATATTCTAAATATGTTGAATTTCATATAATCTTCAAGTATAAATCTCGTCTAGACCTTGTTTACACTTATCAATAGATGATACATTATGTAGACATGATCTCTTCTTTAGAGAAGTTAAGGTAAGCAATGCCATTTACAACTTATTCAACTTTTGAACATGAATATAGGTATGAATATGCATAATGGCCTCACCACTATCATAATGATATTATCTATACTCTTAAACCTAAATTAAGGTTTCAATTGAGTTTAAAAACCTCCAATTCAACATTATTCTACCTTTTTTGTATTAACTTCAAGCCACTATTTGAGACTGCTTGTAGGTGTAATTAGATATAGGACTATGTACTAGTTTATAACCTAATCATCACCATAAAAAAATTTCAATAGGTTTATATACTTTGTTTTAGATCTCAATTAGGTTCAAAACCTTCAAGCATCACTATGCTTCCATTCTTCAGGTTGACATTATGATGATCTTCAGACAAGCCATCTATAGATGGCCCTTCTAGGTTTTCTTGACTTTATCAAGTGTATTAGACATACCTTAGATCAAAGATCCTATTGAGTGAAAATTTTCAATAGATAAACTGATTTCCATGTTATAAGGGAGTGAACACATGAGTGTTAGCCTTGACCTAGAGCCATTCACAAGAGGATGAAACTCTATAATTCTCAAACATTGTTTACAGACCATGATAGTGTTTACCTATAGCAAAGTGAGATGTTCCAATTTACCTTCCATGATCACACATTCCAAAACTATTGAAACCATCATGGAAAGGAATAACATGCTCTACAAGTCCATATAAAACACGTAATTTACACAAACCAATGTAAACAAATGGGAAAATCGAGGCCATTGGAAATCGAGGCCAAATTTATGATATGTATAAATAGTTTGGAGTCACTAATAGTCTTAGTGACTATTCATATAGTAAAGAATATCATAACTAAAACTATGACCATGAATTATAATCTCACAAGGACTAATATCATCCACCAAGAACACTCAATCCAACTCTTCTTCTTCTATCCATATCAAGTACAAACTATTTGATCTTGACTTACCCAAGAGAGTGATAGGAGAGAGAAATTAGTTTTGTATAAATTTAGATCTATCAAGTCTTTCTAAACCCTTAAAAACAATTATGGGGATATCAACACATCATCCTAGAGCCTTCACACATGCCATATGGGTTATACAGTTCATATAACTAACTAAAATTGCCTTTTATAGAGTTGATCTCCTTTGTTGGATGTTAAACCTACATTTTTTAGTTTCACAACTACCATCAACACCTATCTGACACATGGTACATTATATAACCTATTGACACACTTATCCTCTTGTGTAAAACCATACATTTCATAAAAATGACCCAAAAGTTGGCATAAAATGACTTGAAACCAACTAAACAAAATAACAAAACACATTATATGACCTCATTAATGTTCACCATGGTGAACATTTCAAACCTGGGAGACCTTATGACAAATTTAAATATGCATGGGGGTTTGATCTAATTTGACCTAGGGGTAAAATTAGTCAACATTTTGGCAATTTCCTAGGGGTAACATGCCTACTATGCTAAGGACTAGTTGCCTTCTCCTATCCATTTTCATATGGAGTCACCTACATGATATATTTGACACTGATATGCCTCTAAAAAAACCACAAACACACACCAAACATAACAAGGAAACAAACACACAAATTAATATATCAAAACACACACTTGTGATCTCATGAACACTTAGAGAAAAACATAAACAAGTTAAGCAAACTAACTATGTACAACTAAATTAAAGATAATGTCTTCCTCCCAGATCAAAGGGGAAGCCTACATCATTGTTTGCTTCATGATATGAAGGAATGAATGAATCAAGTTATATTTTGAGCATTGGACTTGATATATTCAATTTATTCATGTTCTCCAATCTCTTTGGCATGAATTTGAAAGCAATGATAATAGATGTAGACATATCACCTATGAAGGTGAATATCTCTTGTGAATCAAACATCTCCCCATGATACTCTTCAACTACAACTTGACCAGGTTTGGCAAGGAAATTTACATCATTATCTTCCAAGAAAATACCTTATTTAAACTTATTATAAGTTGGCATATCTAATGGCATGAATTGAAATGAATCTTTTGATTCATTTTTAGGAATGGATCCAATAGGAACAACCTCTTACTTCTTGGGAAATTGAGGCCAATAGATATATGATTTTTTCTTCAAGAGTGAGTAAGAATCTCCCAATTGATTTAAGAGATGATATCCCACTTTTATGACCTCAAACATATAATCATAGAGTGTATATGCCTCTTGTATCAGCATACTTGAGTGATTGCTTCTTCCTGGGATGTTCACTTGCTTTCCAAATATGCCTTCTTCACTCTTGAATATAATATAGCCTCCTTGAAGAGGTGTGTAACCTATTATTAGAACTAAAATCAAGTCTCCATCATATTCTTGATGATGTTAATGAATCTCAACCAACTCAGCCATTATGATGTTCTTCTTTAAATCTTCCTCTTTTATTTCTTGATCAAGCTCTTTGTGAATAACTGAAACATGATTTAGATCTTCTCTTTCATCACTCAAGAAGGTTGATTTGTTATTGTCTTCACCAAGGGGAGTACCTATAGTTTACTCTTTATCATATGCACTTGTGTCATCTTCTTGATCAGTTGTAAATTTAGCTTTGTCTTCTTTGCTTACCTCCCATAGGATATGTTCTCCTTCAAGAAGGGATAAGGTGGGAGGGTGGCAAACAAGTTCATGGGTTGGAGAGGGAGGATGAGATGTGATGGAGGGATCATTCATGGGCATGTGGATGGAAGGATTGCTCTTGCATTTTTGAGGGTTAGAAATGGGAAATTCTTGAAGAAAGAGAAGGTTGAATTGGGCTATAGTCATTTCATTTTCTTCATCATCCACCTCACCCTTCTCATTGTATTCTTGAAGTTCATTGTCAGATGTAACTTTATCATCAACCCCTTGGTCCTCACTCTTTTCATATTCATTTCCCCAAGACTTTACTACTTGGTTTTGAGTTGGAACTTTGAGGCTATTAGGCTCTTTTAAGGATTTATCTTGAGGATAGTGAATGGTTTTATGAGGAGCATGAGAAAGCTGATATGGAATACAAAAGGAATCTTGAGGAGGGGAAGGAGAGACATGTTTTTCAACCAAATTTTCACCTTCTTCATAGAATTCTTGAGGTTCTTCAATATCTTCAAGTTGAGCCTCAAGTTCTTGGTTTTCCCACCTTTCTAATCTATCTACCCACCATTAGATATAACATCTCATTTCATGCAAATATTCATTGATGACATAGTTAACTTCCTCTTCAACCAACCTCCACTTATTCATAAATAATTTAACTAACTTTATCAACTTATCTATGAGATGAATAGGGATCACAACAAGTTCTTTATCCCATTTCTTCATCACCCTTTATGATTTTAGCATACTTGGCATGAGTGCCAACAAATAGTTAGTTTGAGGTGGAATTGAAGTAGTAGGAGGAGAGGAGTAGATATTTTTGTAATATTTAACTTGTTGATTTAGTTACCTAACCTAATCTTTTAAGAACTTATATCTTTCTTCCCAATATCTTGCTTTTCAAACAATGGTATCATCTGAATCTTCATGACAAGGCTAATCAGAATTAGGTTGAGATTGATATGGAGACACTTCTTGGTAGGCTTATTCATATTCTTATTCATAGAGCTATTCAATAACATCATGATCATATTGGGAATGAATAGGATGACTATATGTTTGATAAAAACTTTGATAGGGTTTTTGAGGAACATAGTATGGGTCATGACGAGGTTGATAGGGATGCATATAGTAATAAATCTCAACATATTCAAAAATATCACCTTCATTAGTTAAATGAAACATAAAACTTGATTGATAAAATTTACATAAAGAACCTATGTTACTTATAACCATAAAACTACATTAGAAGTTGTCATTGGTGTTTGATTAAACACTTCCAAAAGCTAATAGGAGTAAGAACACACCAAAAATTCTTCCACTCTTTTGGACCTTATGTTCCACTGGGCATGTTAGAACTATTGTCACTCAATATTGCACCCTTGGAGAGGTTGTTAAAGACTTCTAAAAATTGAGTGAAACATAAAAATAACCTCTAGGCCTGTGGGTTGCCTATAGTAGAGGTAAACCTCTAGATTTAAGGGCTAGCTCCCTTAATATGTATTTGACAGCTTATCACCTATGCTACTTGCTTGATTGAATGAAAAGAGATAGAAAGAAACATGAAAATAACATATTATAATGAGGTGATATACCATATTGATATCCACTATACTACCATATACTTTCACTATGGAAGATGAATCACACTACTATCCTTAGCATCCCAAATTGATCTAACATAAGTTTTTCAAACATGGAGGTGATATACATTGCACTTCTCAAGGTGGATGAATAAGAGGTCTGAATGTAGATAATAATGCTATTAAATACATGCAGAGAGAAATAAATACACTATCTATACTTCATGTGACCTATTAGAGAGAGGACTACTTGCACCAAACATGAAAGAGTAAATAGAACACAAGGATATATAGTTATCACTTGTCATTCCATTATGCACCACTTCAAACAATTAGAAAAGAAGTTATAAAATAAAAACCATATTTTAAATCTTTATTCTAAGGAAAAATACATTATTTGAACTAGTAAGGATTCACCATACCTAGTGTGGATCTTATTATAATGCTAAAATGGCATGAATATATATAGCATAGGAGAGGAAAAAGGAGAGAAGTTGGACAATCATAAGGCCAAATGTCAATACTTAGAAAATAGTTACAATGAAATATAATTAAGTGGAAAATATGTGGATAATTTGTCTTAGATAAGTGTCTATTTGAATCATGACACATTCCTTGAGGTCAGCATACAGATCTTCATTATCTTTCTTTGTAACTGCCTTGATGATGAGGAGTTCAAAAACTGACCAAAAATATTATATAAGCCATTGAAACATTTTCACTGACATAAAAAGGTGGAAATAATATTTTAATATCCCTTGTATTCCGCTCAATTGATGAAATTCTCTCCACCATCTGTCATTCACTTTCTTACAACCATTCACTAGTTTTATAGGCCTAACTCACACACTATCACTAGGTGTCCTGCACATGTTTAATAAGGTTCAGTATAGAGGTGTTAGAAAACTCATTAAAGACCTATTTTTACTCTAGTATATTAAATAAACCTAAATGAAACTCAAAAACACATTTCTCATCTTTCACTTAGGCAGTCATGTTGCTTCTCATTGTCTATTCAAAATTGCCTATAGTGACCAATCTAGTATAGGAGACTTTGTGGATAACCAAGGTGAGAATTAGATATGAAGAGTTAGAATAGGTCTCCACACATATTACACAATGAGTTTCATCTTTAATTTCCTTTTTATACTTGCAAAACACCTTAAAACCTATAAAAAACATAGAATTAAGCTTGTCCGTACAAGTGATGGTATGAAGCAATTGGATGTCAAGGAGATTGAGAGAGTTATAAATGGATCCAAATCACTTCCAAGGATAATTGACCCCTCTTGACTACATTTCCATTCATATTTTATCCTTCAGGTTCATATAAGGGTTTTAGGTGTCTTAGATTCTTAATGATGATTTATAAAAGCTAGATGTTTAAAATTCAAAAAAATTCCACAAAGTTGGATTATACGACCTCGTTAAACTATTCCTAGCTGCTTGAGAGACCATGAAACTTTTTTGTATAGATATGAGTAAGATAAGTTCGCTCTCAAGCTCCCTCTATGCATTATGGATATGCCTAAACAAATTTAGGCCAAAAATGGCCAATTTGAGTTATTATCTACAAAATGATGGATTTAATCAGTCTTATAATCTCAAATAAATATTTTAAAACTATTTTGGAAGATCTTATGGTCATATAAATGAAGTTAGAGGCCATGAGGGTTTAGGCCTTGTTCTAGGCCTAGTTTATGAGACTGTGTATTTGATTGTGAGACCACCTCTGAGTACTTACAATGGCTATAGGTGTTTTATAAATATATTTTCAAATTCAATGGAAATCTAAACATCATCCAATAGTGTTTCAATACTCTTCATTTCATCCTCTCACCATTCATGTATACTAGGTTTGTAAGTTTCACTAACTATAAAATGCCCTATGTTTGAGACAAAACATAGGATACTTACCCTATTGGTTTGACTTGAAGGAGATAATTGGGGGATTTTTTAGGTCATGATTATATTTTATACTAAATTTAATTCCTTGGTTATGTTCATAAAGGCTTTGACATCTCACACTCTTAAGACTAGCTTTTAGAGGTATGACTATGTGTACGGTTTTAGATGACTGAGTGTGAAGTTCAAAAAACCAATTTTCTCAAAATTTGCTTTGATAATATTATGAATATGTGACTAAAAAACTAAGAGTGACCTGTACATTCTCATTCCATTTTACACCTCTGCCTACCACCAAGCTTTCACCTTTCATTGGTCTATATTGGTCTATGACTATGGTAAACCGTAGATATACATTTAGGAGAAACCAATAGGTTCTTGTGGGTGGAAGTATGTGCCTAACTAATATAACTCTCTCCTTTTGGTTATATATTCAAGTCACTAGGAAAATTTCCCCTTATATCTCTTTTCATCAACCAAATTGCATATTCTATTAGCTTATACTAGTTTATGACTGGTAAATTGTAGATGTGCATATTCAGGAAACCAAAAGGCTTCCTGTAGGTGGTGATGTGTGTTTAAACACTGTGTTGCACATTTTTACTTCATATGAGGTCCTTATAACCATCTCACATCTTTATGAGCTTGTCTCTTTCCTTGAGACCATATATCATTCTCTATTCACCAATGCACTCTGTGTCATTTACAAGTTATAGGTTCATTTGGTCTCAATAGAACTATAGCTCTTTAAGCATATTTAGTAAAACTTGTCTAAGTTGGAAACCACTCTTTTGATTAATCTTGAGGTCCCTAAGATCATATCACACCTAGATGTATCCTTTTCCACTTTGAGATCATGTCATCATCACACTTTATCAACACACTATAGGTCACTATTGCATGTTAGAGGTTCATTTTGGACAAAAAGGCACTGTAGTCACTGAGTGTTTCCAACAATATTGTGACTGAGATGAAAATTGAATCTATCATCAATTTTTTTTATCAAACAACATCCTTTTATGCTTAATATATGACCTTTCATCTAATATGTAAGGATAAATCCATCAATCTCATCTAGACCTCATTTACACTTACCAACAAATGATACATTATGTAGACATGATCTCTTCTTTAGATAAGTTAAGGTTCCATTTACAACTTCTTCAACTTGTGAACATGAATCTAGGCTTAGCTATGTGTAATGGCCTCACCAATATCATAATGATCTTCTCTATGCTCTCAGATCTACTTGAAGGTTTCAACTGAGCTCAAACACCTCCAATTCAACACTCCTCTACCTCTTTTTGTATTGACTTCAAGCCATTGTTTGAGATTTCCTATAGGTGTCACTATATATAGGACTATGTACTAGTTTAGAACCTCATCATCACCATAATAAACTTTCACTATGTTTATGGACTTTGTTTGAGATCTCAGTTAGGCTCAAAACCTTCAAACACCACTATGCTTTCTTTCTTCAAGTTAACATTAGAATGATCTTCAGACAAGCCTACAGATGGCCCTTTTAGGCTTTCTTAACTGTATCAAGTGTCTTAGACCTGCCTTAAATCAATGATCCTATTGAGTACACATTTTAAATAGAAAAACTAATCTACATGTTCTAGGGGAGTGAACACATGTGTGTTACCCTAGACCTAGAGCCATTCACAAGAGGATGGAGCTCTATAATTCTCAAACACTATCTGCAGACCATGATAGCATTCACTTCTAACAAAGTGAGATGCTCCATCTTACCTTCCATGATCACACATTCCAAACCTATTAAAACCATCATGGAAAGGAAAAACATGCTCTTCAAGTCTATGTACAACTCTTAGTTTACACAAACCAATGCAAACAAATGGGAAAACCAAGGCCATTAGGGATGCACAAATAATTTGGAGTCAATAAAAATCTTAGTGATTATTCATATAGTATGGACTATCAAACCTTAAACTATGACCATGAATTAGAATATTAAAAGGAATAATATCATCCACCAAGTGCACTCAGTCCAACTCTTCTTCTTCTATATGTACCAAATGCAAATCGTTTGACTTTGTTGACCTACCCCAGAGAGTGATAGGAGAGAGAAATCATTTTTTATCTAATTTTTATTTTTAAAATATTTATTAACCTGAAAAAATAGTGGGTATCTCAACACAACCTCCTGAATCATTCACATATGCCATATGGGTTACGTAGTCTATACAACTAACTAAAATTGCGTATTTGCAGTTGATATCCTTTCATGCATGTTAAACCTACATTTTTTAGTTTCACAACTGCCATCTGATACCTATATGACACATGGTACATTATATAACCTATTTACACACTTATCCTCTTGTGGAAAACTATTCATTTCATAAAAATGACCCAAAAGGTGGCATAAAATGTGAAACCAACCAAACAAAATGATAAAAGATTATAACACATTGTATGACCTCATTATTGTTCACCATAGTGAACATTTCAAATCTAGGAGACCTTATGAAAAATTTGAATATTCATGAGGGTTTGACCTAATTTCACCTATGGGTAAAATTAATCAACAATTACACAACAAGTCATAAGCTTGTATCATTAGCTATAGCTAACAAGATAATTCTAACCTACTACTTCCACCCTCACACAAGGTGTAAGGTACACAAAATGAATCATGAAAACAATGCATTTAAAAAAGTCAATAATTTATCAATCCATTCAAATAGTAAAATCAATTGGCTAAGAAGCCTAGCTTAATCCACAAAAGTAGAATAAATGAAAATTTTAAACAACCCAATATAATCCAAAGGATAATTAAGGTGAAAATGTCTAGGCAACTCAATTCAATCCAATATTGAAGATAAGAAATAAATGTATGAGATCAGACATTAAGAAGGGTTTGAAATAATAAATGACTAAACAACCTTAAAATCTGTAGAAAATAAAAATATAAAAAGATTATTCCAATCAACTTATAGATCCAAATCAAGAACCAAAATAATTTCAAGGATCCACATCATGAGGTAAAATTTTATAAGTTCAAATACTATAATACTAAATTGTGTGGCTTTGAAAAGTCACAAGTGGAGAGTAGGGAGCAAATGTATTAACAACTAGAAACATAACTCCTTAATATCCTCAATAAGTATGAATAATGCATCACAACTCTAAGAATACCCAACTACCACACACTTACTAACTTTTATGTGGTAAAGATCACATCATATTTCCCCAAACAAGAGGAAAATATTAAACCATATGGATTTGTCAAAACTATCCATCTATACAAATTATCTAGCTAACATGAAGCAGAAGACACCATTTTATGAAGGTCGAGGAATGTATTCAAATAAACACTAATGATTAAAAATTAATGCTTACTTAACATCATATTTGATATAATTCACTCAATGGACTTATGATGATGCCATTAATTGGTGAGACAATATTAACTCCTCTTAATACTAGTTAGGTTTTAACTAAAATGAAACCTCATCACAAACCAAAGGAACATATGGAATAATATTACATAAAAAAAATCCTAACACATAGGATACCACTATACAACATATTACACTCAATATGAGTAATATTCCCATAACTTAACGTTGGTACCAATCTATGAGGATTATTTCAAGACCCCATTATAATTGATGTTATTAATGCAAAAAACTTTATCTGATAGGTGCAAGCTTGCTTAGGTGAGAAGCATCACATATTTGTACAACACTCACTATAAAAAGCATAAGTGGCCCCTAGTGGATTTTATTATAAGGAAAAAAAATCTTAGACATCACCAAGGATGTTCAAGCTAAGGCATTCTAAAAGGTTCTAAGAATTTTATTCATGCAACTCATGAACTATGCTAGGTACTCACCTACCCAACATCATACACAACTAACATTCAAAATACATGGTCAAAGGAATGAGTACTAACTCTAAGAAAGGTATAAATGCCCTATTTTTAAGGACACATAATTGTACCAAAAATCTCCATCTCAAAAGGTTTTTAGAAAAACATCACAACTTCCAATACTCGTGTCATATCCATTATAGTACCTAAGAACTCATTCCCTATATATCTAATATGAATTCATATGGTCATAGGCATTCTAGGTAACTTGTATAAAAATCAATGAAATCCTTGAAAATAAGGGGGAAATAAATCATATAAGGAATCAAGGTACAAAGGACACTCCTCAATGACTATGAAAGTGACACCACTGTAGAATGCATCCTCCCGGGAAAAAGAAATCTCAATAAGGATAAATGTGTAACACATGCACTCCTCATAAATACATTAATAAGTATGGCCCCAAACTTTATAATCTAAACAAAGGTGTTGCATGGTTCCAAAAATGAGGCACTATAAGCCCCAAAAACAAACATAGACATCCAATATGGTATCACATGCCAATAAATTTTTCATACATTTATACAACACATACCATCAAAAAGGATGTAAGGGTCAACATGAAAAGATAAGAGTCACTTAAAAAGGCTAACACCTAAAACAAATTGGATGTCATAATGTAGTTCTAAATAACCAACATACACATTACAAAATTAAATGCATACTCCTTTCATGAACATGTTTAAAAAAAAGGAGGTACACCCACCCAATATTAAATTTACCTCTATCTCCCAAATAAACTTCTCTGCTATTAATGTTATCAAAACTCATAGGAATCCCACTCAACTAGGTGCCACCACCATAGAAGCAAAACTTATGTGTGGATTTTATCTCATTATTATTAAAGAATTCAATTATAATGGATACGTGAGTCATTTAAATATTATCCAAAAGTAGGAAGGTACACTCTAACCTTATTAATAATAAGGGAAAAAATTCACGTTCCTCTCTAGGGTTCCTATTAACAAGGCCACCCCTAAGCCATAGTTTGTTTAACATAAGGATATTATCTATAAATAAACTCCAAGAAATGAGGTCATATCCTTAAAGGAGTTTTCAACCATGACATTCAGATATAAACATCCAAACTAGATCCATATACCATGGTTAACAAGCAAACATGCCATAGGATGTAATTATATGACTCTCATAGTCCTCAGTTAAGTCGATGATCACATCTAATTGATGCCAAGATGTCACAAAGGACCACAAGTTCCTTTCTAACCATAAAAAATGTTTAAATCCAATGGTAAATCACTCCATCATGAGGCTAAGACCAAGGCACATATCACTAAAAAAAGGAGACAAGGGTCATCTACCACAAGCATAGGGAAAAAACATGACCCACATGAGGTTCCCTAATAAGGTCATCCACATGGTATCACCAGTCCATCACACAAGGCGAGGACAAAATCTAACAACACTCATATGTACATAGATATGGTTCAAGTGAAAAACCCATTAGAAACACCATAAGAATCTCTATACATTACATAAAAGAGTATGTCCCCAAGGTCTCTATAATCCCTGGTTGTCTACCAAGATAAGCCTTTTAGTCTAAAGAGGTACTACACCTAAATTCTTCCTCAAACTACTCACAAAGCAATATTTGACAACTAAGGAAAATGATATAGATTACTATAATGTATACTTATTTATTCCAATCTCATCACTCAAGGTGAGAGAATCATCAATAAACCCTATAACATACTCCACTTGAGTGGCATGGTAATTCTTGTTTGAAAGGGGGTTATTAAACCTAGAAAGGTTCATAACGACCCTAAGAAAACAAAACTCTACAACCTAGCTAAGATCAAACCTTGGGGTCTTAAGAACCAAGATCAATCTATCCAAAAAACTTATCTAAGAATACCTCCAAGGAATATGTGTATATTGAAGGTCATAGAAATGTCCCATCGATGTAGAATACAATATCTCACTCATGAGATAACAATCATTTGGCCCTTATGACCATTTAAATTCCTAATACCTTAATGAAAACTTTATTCCATGCCATCATGATAACTCATTTATTCAAATAGATGGGTGGATGTCCAAAACATAATGTCATGGGACTCTCACACTCAGAGACCAAAATAATAAGACAAACATCTAATACTCAGAGACCAAAGAACTCTGTGTATTATGCCTACCTCCTCAATGAGTATCAAAAAATAAATATATGTATTGGTTCACTACAGAAGAAGTGGTATCAAACAATGATCCCCAAGTATCCTAGTGTTTTAACTATGCTTTGATACAAAAATTTCAAGCATGAAATTTGCATTACTAAAACCACACAAAAACATGCCAATTTTCTCAAGTTTTTTAGATTATATAATGCACATTCTACACAATTGCATTGCCTATTATCTATCCAAAAATTTGGCATGATATTCATAATGTGTATAAGCAAACTCACAACCCTAAATGACATGGATGACATTATGAAAATCATATCAAACAAGCCCCAAAACCTCTAAGTTGGCCTATCATGTTTCACAGTCCTAAGCCCCAAAAATGATTCTCAACTAAGGCAATAAGGGTTCAATAAACCACTAGCTTGAATTATTTTTTATAACTCTTTGTAGTGTTAAAAATGTCTTCAAGTGATTTAAACCAATCACAAGGATCAGTTCCCTTTTAATTTTTAATTAAAATCTATTTTATACTTAATTCAAAGTCATGGAAAATGCTCAACCAAAAATTATATAGTCTTCATATGACCTTCAAATGGGTCTAAAATATCCCAATGAAGTTCCCTGAGAATGGAGCGCTCCATCTCATTCATCAGATCAATTAAACCTTACATAAGTCAATAAATAATTAAAATGAGAGATAAATATAAAAACTTAGATTTTAGAAAGGAGGGAGGAGGTGTTGGAGGATGACTTATCCATAGTCATCCCTCCTCTCCTTATTCAACCTTGGATGATTGCAATTAATGGAGTCTCCAAGATTTCGGTCTATTTCCCATTTTATTCATTTTACAATTTTTTATTTGATACATATGTGTTTGATCTAATTATTTAATTACCCATCTACACAGAAAGTTTCTAGTTAGTTTTTGGATCTTATGGTTTTTGAAAACATCTCTAGAAGCTTAAAGTTTCATGATAGCCATTAATGGCTCCTTGCCAGATTAAAGAATAAAATAAATTTAATTTTTCATTTTAAGCTCTAAGTTATAGTTCATGCATAAGGGGTTATAACAATAATAGGGGTCCCTTTTTGGGTCAACCTATTCTAGGGCTTATATGAACCCTAAATGCTAAAAAGGTCTAAACTAACCTCATAAGGACAAAAGCATCATATCTTGAAAACATCAAGTTCCAAGTTATGAAACATATTTCATGTGAAAAACATAAAAGATTATTGGGAAGGGTTTATTTTGGGTCCCCATGCCTCCAAGTCTCTAGAATCATCTCCAAAAAACATGTATATTTGTTTTCCAAGGTTTTAGTTTCAAATTAAAAAATAGTTGTAGGTTCAAAATTTTCTAAACACAAGATATTAAATTATATGTTAAATGAAATTAATTTTAAAAAATTAAATAATCACATGGTTAGTATTGGGTACCATTAAAAACATGTTGATAACCCCAACTTAGCATAATCCATTCAATGGGATCATCATGTGGCTTGTAATCCATGCAACACCAATCATACACTACCACATGTGAACAAGCCTAGCCAAAATGGTCAACCACTTACCACAAACCACCAACACACCTTTGACCTTTAGGCCTCTAAAAAAAATTTGCATGGTCATAATGTACATGGGTGACCATGACCTAAACACTGAACTGACCTATGAAAAATAGTACAATGCTCATTCTAAGGGTTTGTGTTTTTAGGAAAGTTCCATACAAAGGACTAAATTTAAAAAATTAATAACACCGTTAGTTTAGAAAATATGAAACAAGTAGATATAATCTCAAAAAATATTAAATTTTTATTTAAAATTATTCACTCTCTCTAATATACTAATTTATATGCAAAAATATTAGGTGAATTTTGAGTAGATTATAAAGGAGATCTAGGCATAATTATGAGTCTTTATTTAAAAACTTTATATCTTGCTTTCCATGACTCCAAATTTTAATATGTGCATTTATAAATATTTGTATTAGATTCTAGTTTATTAAATTTTTTGGAAATTTAGGTAAATTTTAACAAGCATAAAAATCATAAAACCATAATAGCATTTTTAAGGCCTTAAGCAAAGCAAACATTTTTCAAACTTTCCAACTGAACTACAAACTAGTATTCTGTTATGCATTAAGAAACACATATTTTTAGATATTAAAAACATAATTAAACTTTGATATTATAAATTAAATTCATTATTTTTATTTTTATTCCAATAAAATATGTTTAAAATAAAGTGCAAGAGAGAGGAAGTCTTCACACTCAATTCAAATGCCTATTACAATTTTTTTATTCTTCACACATAAAGAAATAATTAAAAGTATTACAATTAATATTTAAAATTATAACAATACTTTAAAATATCCCAATATAAAATATTAAAACCATGTTGAAATCTCTTCAAAGTTCTAAGGATATGTAATCTCCAAAATATACCCATAAGGCCAACCAAAGGAAGCACTGACGTTTAATCTATTTTATATAATTAAGTGATATCCCTAGGCACTTCCAAGACTAGGAATCCTATATTCAAGAATTGTGAACATCAAGGGTATGAGGTAGATTATGATTATCAATATGAGGTTTGGTTGGTGGCTATAACACTCAACTAGGCTACTCAACTAGGAGGCTAACAAGCACATCTTCTACAAAGGTCTCCACAATCCAATAAAAACATTCAAGAATGTAAAATAAAACACCATATATATAAAAAACAATATCAAGTTATTCACAACATCATAATAATATGATAAGGCTCATTGAGGGAGAAAGATAATGTTTGGATGCCTCCCTCTTGTCCTACCACTTCTCTTGATCATGTGATGACCTTAGCCCAATCAAACATGCCAAAGATCCACATAGGAAGTCACAAGAACCCATTTCCACTAGCCACTACCATTATGGTAAGAAATAATTGTGTAAGGGCATGGAATTAAATTCTAATAGCCACTACCATTATAGAGAGAAGAACCATGTAGGGGGGCACATGAACCCAATTCTACTAGCCACTACCAATACACAAAAATAAACAAAAACAAGAAAAGTAATTTAAGGAAAATTAGATAACCTAATGACTTAAAAATGAATTAAGAAATAAATTTTAAAAGAACCAATAAAATAGGAAGGATGGTGAATATCTAAATCCCAAGTGGGCATTAAAATCCACATGGTGGCCATAGGCATAAATGTGGAAAGCAAAGATGAAAAGAGAGTAGGCCAAGTGGCCCTACACCTTTTGAAAACAAGCAAACAAAGAGGAAGAATATTATCTTTCAAAGTAATTACATTCATAAAACAATATCAAGGACATGAAATCCTACCTTGGGTTCTTCACTTTATTATACACAAAATAAGTCCTCTTCATAATAGTCCGGTTGGTTCACTTCTTCATGAGGCAAGGTCGTCTAATTCTTCCCTTAGTTTCTCCTTATCTCCTCTATCTCTCCCACCCACTTATCAATTTTAAAATTGAAAAAAAGTGTTCCAAAGAAGTCATTACTTAATTATATAGTCAAAGCACTCAAATCCATTAGCTAATGGGAAGGTTACATGTGTCCTTTCCCATCCCTTGGTTCTTGGTTGAGAATTCCACAAAAGCATGAACTCCTCTTACAATCCCATGTGTAAAAATAGTGTAAGTTAATTCCTCTTAAATTTTCCCTCTATCCCATACCATAAATGGGTAGATGTGCTTCCCAAAAAGTCTTCTTTATTTCTTAGAAGGACTCTAAAAAATCCCAATTGGTCAAAATACTTTAAAATCAACACAAAATATCATTAAATCATTTTTGGTCACCCTAAAAAGTTGGTTTATCAATTCCATTAGAGTTTTCAAGTTGTAATAACAATTTGGATCTCTTTTTAAACTTAATAACTTATAGATGTTATAATAAATATACAATGTATGGGTAAAGTGGGAAAGAATAGTGTTAAAGGGGTGAATAGTGTTAAGAGGGCAAGGAGGTCCACAAATTATGACTAGGTACATGCATGACACTATAATTGGGTTACAATATTAGGAAGTGAATTAGTCATTAAACCATTTTACTATTTATGCACTCATGTTTAACATTCTCCCATTTCCCTCATTGGCCTCCCTAGAAATCCATGTCAATTCACACATAAAATGCACCACCTTAGATAGTTAAAGATACAATAATATATACAAAATGCATATGAACATATCAAATTCATATCATCTCAATGATAATATATTTGTGATAATCATCTAAGAATCGATATAATCAATCCCATGTTAAAGAATCAATTACTCTACTAGTAAGGTGATATAATGTGCATTTTAATAACCAACTAAAATCATGTATCACCAGCAGCTAAATCACATTAAAGTAATTAATATTAAAAAACATAAAGTATATAACCCTTTATCAAAATATTAATTTAATAATCATACTATTAGCTTAACATCAAGTGTCCCCTATCTCAATAATGTAAGGATAATGTCATATCAGTATGTGTACACAATAACAAAATGCCCAACAATAACCATTGTGAAAATAAGGTTCTTACATACCCATCCCCTTATGTATACTTCCTCATAGATGTCATTGAGGGTCAAAATTATAGATTATAATATATGATAAAATTTTTAAGGAATCCTTTTGACTAAACTCAACAATCTCTCTAAGTCAATGATCTTAGATCTCTATTAGCTGATCACAAAGTGAAATGCAATACACTAAACTATCCAAGGTCGGTGATAAGTAACATTCACCATAGTGTGAGTAATGATTCAAGACATAATTTGAAGTGTTGTTGATTAGTAAATTGTTTCTGAGTTATGGGAACACATATTAAAGATGATTTAGTTCCAATCCATTATTACTTAATAATTTAGAGCATTTATTATGTTTTTTAGGTTTAATGTTCAAGTACAAGATAAGGATATATTTTATATTATTATATTTTTATTCATTTTATCCGAAGTATTCAAGATAATTTTAGTTTCCTTCTTATATCATTCTTTATATGCCAAAATTAAGAATTATTTCAAGCACATGAAACCCACAAGGTTATCAATATGAGATCATATTAATTTAAGGTTTCCTTAACCCATCAAAATAACACAAATATGGTTTATAATTAATTTAATCATAGAAGGATGAATTTATTAAATTAATTTGTCATCATTTCCTAACCCTTGATTTAGTTACAATATGAGGGCTTGGGATTAATATATCACCTTTCTAAAACCCTAGTCACATAAACCTTTGGGAGTATTTTGGAAACTCATTCTAATGCTAAAACACCATTTATAAAACACATCAATGTGTATCCAATATCATAACATAACCCATCTCCATTACTCTTAGATTTACGAGGAAACATTTGTTAATATCAACATAAGAAACAAGGCTAAGACTGACGCTATCCTTATAACCTCTCTACAAGTAAAAAAGGAAGACAATTATCCCAACTTACTCAGTATGTTACAAAATAAGTAATAAGATTATCTCATATGATAAAATAAAAAAATAATTATCACGCATTACTCCCACACTCAAACAAGGTGAAAGTTACACAAAATGGCTCATCAAAATAACACATATAAATAAGCTAGCAATTTACTGGTTCAATCAAGGATTAAAATCAATCAGCTAAGCAACCCAAATCAATCCAAAAAAGGGGAAAAAATGAAAAGGTTAAAGAATCCAATATAATCTAAAGAATAATGAAGGTTAAAAAGGCTAAACAATCCAATTCAATCAAAAATTGAAGATAAGGAAGAAAGGTAAGAGTTACAATGCTTAAAAAAGGTTCAAAATAATAAATGTCTAAACATACTAAAAATACATATCAATAAAAACCATTAAAATATGATTTCAATCAACTTATAAATCTAAATCAAGAACCCAAATAATTTCAAGGTTCGCTACATCATATGATAAAAGTATTAGTGTAGGTTTTTATTTTTCCCTATTTATTAATTAGGGAAATTGTATTTCTTGTGCATACATGGAGTTTTCCTACATTTGTGGGATAGGCTAGCTTATGTGGAGGTGTGTGTCATAGATGTGTCATAGGTGTCATAAGAATGTCATAGGTAACTCCCTTGATGGGAGTTACTTCTCTATTCTTAGCACCTTGTCACCACCTTTCATGGAGGAGTTACATTCTATCCTTGGGATGCCTTGTCCACCTTTTGTGGAGGAGTTACTTTCATACTCTCCTATTTGTATTCCTCACTTTGGCCATCTCATGTTAATCAGATTTTGGTTTTCTCCATTTTGTCTTGTGCAATTTCTCTTATTGTGTATTTTCAAATTACTTTAGCGTTTATGTGGTGTGCACTTGTTCATCTTGTGTGATCACGTCTTCATTTCACTCACATTATCCAGATTCTAGCAACAACTTTGATATGGTATCAGAGCTTACCCAATAATCTTGTGTGTGATTATGCTTTTAGCTTATTTTGAAATCAAGAAGAGTGGAGTTATCTTTGTTTTTTATTTTTAGATTTGATCAAATATATATATATATATCAATTTTGGGTAGTTTCCTTGGAAATCCTTGGTCTTTGG
Organism: Torreya grandis; assembly: GCA_037957365.1. Classification (NCBI taxonomy): domain Eukaryota; kingdom Viridiplantae; phylum Streptophyta; class Pinopsida; order Cupressales; family Taxaceae; genus Torreya; species Torreya grandis. The sequence goes on from JARHVA010003789.1 coordinate 1,158,242, forward strand.
GTGTTTTGGTTGTCTTCACATCAGGAGCAGCATTCAATAGTAGAAGAAAGGAATAACATTCTGTAACTCTATGCCAACCTTCTTCTGGTCTGTGCCTAGTTTCTACTCTTCTAGTCTACACCTCCTTTCTATAGCTTCAACAACTTAGCAGTCCTTCCTCGCTGTAGTAGTAGCAGTCCTTTCTATTTGCTAGGTGCCAAGCTGGCTGTACGGTGCCCAACACTAGGTTTGCTATTTTTGTTTTTTTTTCAAAAATATTTTCTTTGCTACGCCACTTTTGTTGCCATGTAGTAGTTCATTCTGTGCCACTTTCTTCAACTAACCAAGTGCCAAGCTGCCATAGGCCTATTTGCCATGCCACTCAGCTTATTTTCTTGCTTCAGTTCTGCTCTCAGATAGACCATATGGTGCCCTTCAGTAGGTCTATTTTTTTGTCTTTTGTACAAGAAAAATTCTGACTGTTTGCTTTTAGATGCCCCTTCCTACTTGGCATCCCATGTGGCACCCCTTGGACACTTGGCATCCTTCAAAACTATCTTTGCTTCATTATTTTTAGTTAAAATTTACCTGTTAAAATAAAAATCAGTCAATTTGATTGAGTATCTAATTTTTTAGATAGTTTTGTATTTTTGGGGGTTTGAATTAAAACTTATATCTTCAACCTAGGAAGATGAAGGGTGAGGCCCGGGTTGGTGGGAGGCCAATTCCCCCTCATAAAGACCTCATTTGGATTCTTTATTCCGTGTCGAATCCACACTTTAGTTAAAAAATGGATTCTTTTCAACTTAAACCCCTAACACCCTTTCAACTTGACAACTTGCAATCAACACAACTTCACCTAAATTCAGCTAAAAAATGGATTCTTTTCAACTTAAACCCCTAACACCCTTCAACTATCATGAATGGAAAGTTAAAATTTCAATCATTCTTAGAAGCACAGGGTTGTATAGGATCACCATGGGTATAGAAGTAGAACCCAACACAAATGTTGAAAAGGTCAAGTGGTACAATTATAGTGATGAAGCCTTTGGATTATTGAGCTTGTCAGTGTCTCTAGAACTTCTATTCCACCTAGAATCCTCCCAAACTCCTAATGATATATGGGACACCTTAGAAAATCTATTTGGGAAGCTTGATGAGATGAGAGGTCATGAGCTCAAAAAACAAACTCATAAGTCTAAGTCCTAGCAACTTTGACACCCTATAGGACTTCACTAATTTTAAGGCCCTTAAATTAAAATTGAAAGAATGTGGGATAGAGAAGAAAGATGATCAACTCATTCTTTCTATTCTCACAAAGTTAGGTCCAAGCTATTCAGTCTTTGTCTCCACTTTCCATGCCACAAAAAGTGCCCTTGGCACTACATGGAAAATGCCTTCTTTGGATTCATTCATTGTCGACTTGACTAGGGAGCAAGATAAGCTAATTTAGATGGGCACAATGAAGTCTACTCAACCCCAAGCCTTGATAGCTGGAAATGGTAAGGATAAGACTTCAATAAAGGAGAAGAAGAAAAAGAACAAGGATCAAGAGAAGAAGAAAGAAAACACCAATCCTACCAAAAACAACACTGAGACTTCCACTTCCAATGCTAAACCTAAGAAGGAGAAGGTTAAGTGTGCCTTCTGTAAAAAGATAGGGCAGGATGAACACAAGTGCATGAAAAAACAAATAGATCACCTAACTCATCTTCTAGAGAAGAACAACATAAGTGTTCCTGAGTCCATCAAACAAAATTCATCTACCCAAGATTCTACTAAGGCAAAAGGCAAGGGTAAGGAGAAAAAAAAGGGTAAGGCCCTTGTAGCAACTACAACTTCTACATCTTCATGGATCATAGACTCGAGTGCTTCTCACCACATGGGCTCTTCACTAGTTGAGTTTTCATCTTTAGAGCCTTGTAGCATGACTTCAATTAGTTTGGGTGATGACACATCAATTTTCATTGCAACGAGAGGGTCAGTTGAAATGGAAGGAGGAACATTCAATAATGTTCTAAGTGTTCCTTCTCTTTCAACCAATCTCCTATCAGTGTACCAAATCACTCACATTGGTCAGGGCATGAGAGTTGAGTTTTCACCAGATTCAGTTGCCATCAGGGAGTTGCATAGTGATACTATAATGGCAGTGGGTAGGGCAGATCACCAAGCCAAGTTATACACCTTCTCACATTTTGCATCAGATTCTTCTCCAATAGCATTTCTGACTCATTCAGATGGAGTTAGCAAATTATGGCATGAGCAGATTGGCCACCTTAACTACCACTACCTTGAGCAACTTTGTAAACATGACATGGTCATTGGCTTGCCTCGTGTCTAATTATCAAAAAGACTTTGTGAAGTGTGTTCCATTGGGAAGCATCCCGAAGCAAAATTTGACAAAGGCAAAGCTTAGAGGGCTTCACAACCTTTGGAGTTAGTCCACAGTGATGTATCGGGACCCTTTCCCAAACCATCTTTCACAAGGGCTAAGTACATCCTCACTTTCATTGATGATTTCTCTAGGTACACTTGGATATATTTTCTCAAACAAAAGTCTGAAGTGTTTGAAATTTTTTTAGACTTCAAGGCTCTTGTTGAGAAATAGAGTGAGAAATCCATCAAGGTTCTTCGAACTGATAATGGAGCAGAGTATGTCAGCATCAAATTTGAGCAATTTTGCACTACAAATTGGATTGATTTGCAGTGCATAGTCACTTACAGTCCTTCAGAGAATGGGGTTGCAAAATGCAAGAATAGGTTCTTGAAAGAGATGGATAGCTGTATGATTCACTCCAAATCCCTAGCACCACAGTACTAGGCTGAACCTATCAATTATGCTTGCTACATTCAAAATAGGGTTCCTCACAAAGCTTTGAAAAGGATAACACCCTTTGAAGCTTGGCATAAAAGGAAACCTAATGTTGAGCACCTTAGAGTTTTCAGATCCCCATCTATGGCCCGCATTCTAAAGAAGAAATGCAAAGATATGGAACATCAGTCCAAGCCTTGCATCTTTGTAGGATATCCAGATGGTATTAAGGGATATCGCCTTCTAGATCTAGTCACTCATGAGTTGTTCATCGAGAGAAGTGTCCATTTTTAGGAGAGTCCTAGAGACTCAACACTTGACACTTCTTCTCCCTCATCAGATCTACTTCTTCATGATGATTCCTCATCAGATTTAGATCAGCCACAACAGGTTCTTGAGCTAGAGTCATCTTCTTCTTCTTCAAGTTTAGACAATGAGGACAGTGATGCAGAGTCATCCACCTCTAGTTAGTTAGAGGATGAGGAGTTAGCACCTGACTTGCCCACTTCCAGGCCACTTTGGGCCAGACAGACACTTGAGAGTGCTAGCACTTGGGCAAGAGATCCCATAGATGACAGACATACTAGGAGGGATTTTTAGAGAGATCCACATGCCTTCTTTGCTTCAATTTTAGATCCACAGACTTTTTGAGAGGCATCAGGGGTACCTGAGTGGGATAATGCTATGGAGGAAGAATATTCTTCCTTAATAAAAAATCACACTTGGGATTTGACTTCACTTCCTAAGGGAAGAAAGATGGTTCGATGTAGGTGGATATATCAGACCAAGTTTGCATCAAATGGGTCAGTTGATAAGTACAAGGTGCGATTGGTTACCAAGGGTTTCTCACAGGTGGCAGGAATTGACTACTTAGAGACCTTTGCACCCATTGCAAAGATGAATTCTATCTGAGTCACCTTGGCTATTTCCGCAACACATGGTTGGGATGTGCATCAGATGGATGTGAAGAGTGCCTTTCTTCATAGAGACCTAGAGGAGGAGATCTACATGGAGCAGCCACCAGGATTTATTCAAGATTCTTCCTTAGTATGCAGACTTAGGAAATCTATCTATGGGCTCAAATAGGCCCCTCAGGCTTGGTATGCCAAGATGGATTCCTTCCTTCTCATAGCGGGTTTCACTAGGTGCCATTCTAATCCCAATGTCTACTTCTTACAGTAGGATGATTTGCTCTTGATTTTGGTTCTATATGTTGATGACCTTTTGATCACTAGGAGTTCTTCATCAGCTATTGCAATGGTGAAGGCATCTCTCCAAGATAGATTTGACATGACAGACTTGGGTTTGTTGCACTACTTCCTTGGCATCAAGATTTCATAGTCAAAATTAGGGATTTCTCTTGCATAGCCTAAGTATGTTCTTGACTTATTGGCTCAGTTTCACATGGCTAATTGCAAGCCATCTCCAACTCCCTTTCTATCAGGAGTCAAGCTTGAGGCTGATTGTTCTTCACGATTGGTTGATGCCACTCGGTATTGACAACTTATTGGTAGTCTCATCTACTTGACTCACACCAGGCCTGACATTTCATATACTGTGGAACTTGTCTCTAGATTCACACAAGAACTCCATGAGCTGTATTGGAAAGTAGCTAAGAGGATCTTGCATTACATACAGGGTTCACATAGACATGGGATTCATTACAGATTTGGCATAGAGGTTGACTTGGTTGGATATAAAGATTCAGACTAGGCTGGCAATTCACACACTCGCAAGTCCACTTTTAGTTACAATTTCTCTCTAGGTTTTGGTCTTATCAATTGGTCTAGCATGAAGCAGAATGATATTTCTATATCATCCACAGAGGCAGAGTACATGGGAGCTGTTAATGTAGTTACTGAGGCTATTTGGCTTCAAGGGATTCTTTCTGAGTTTGGCATTCCCATCAGGTAGCCCACCATCATTTATTGTGACAACCAAAGTACCATTCAGATTTGTAGGGATCTATTTCAGCACCAACAAACCAAGCACATAGAGATTCACATGCATTTCATTCGAGAGCTTATTCATAGTCAGGTCATTGACTTGATATTTTGCCAGTCTTCGGAGCAGGTTGCAGACATCTTCACCAAACCTTTCACTGAGAGCAAATTTATTCATCTATGAGCTCTTCTTGGGGTACAGTCCACATCTACAGTAGCTTTATCTTTAGGGGGGCCTTCTAGCCTCTTCTTTCTTTTATGTCTCTCTTTTGGGGGGGAGTTTTTTCCTATGGGTTTTCTCCTTTTCTCTATCTTATGGGAGATTGCATTTGAACATGGGTACCTCATCAGGCCTAGTTTCCAGGACCCATTTTATATTCCACACTGCCCACCTAAGCTACACTTATGGGGGGTATTAGTGTAGGTTTTTATTTTTTCCTATTTATTAATTAGGGAAATTGTATTTCTTGTGCATACATGGAGTTTTCCTACATTTTTGGGATAGGCTAGCTTATGTGGAGGTGTGTGTCATAGATGTGTCATAGGTGTCATAAGAATGTCACAGGTAACTCCCTTGATGGGAGTTACTTCTCTATTCTTAGCACCTTGTCACCACCTTTCATGGAGGAGTTACATTCTATTCTTGGGGTGCCTTGTCCACCTTTTGTGGAGGAGTTAATTTCATACTCTCCTATTTATATTCCTCACTTTGGCCATCTCATGCTAATCAAATTTTGGTTTTCTCCATTTTTTCTTGTGTAATTTATCTTATTGTGTATTTTCAAATTGCTTTAGCATCTATGTGGTGTGCACTTATTCATCTTGTGTGATCACATCTTCATTGCACTTGCGTTATCTAGATTCTGGAAACAACTCTGATAAAAAGTTCACAAGTTTAGATACAATAATATTGAATAGCATGGATCTGGAAGCCCACAAGTGGAAGTAGGGAGCTAACTTATCAAAAAATAGAAACAAAACTCTTAAATACCCTCGATCAGTATGAAGAATGCATTGCAACTCAAAGTTTCCAAAACAACCACAAACTTACCAAACTATAATCGGTAAAGATCACATCACATTTCCCCATATATGAGGAGAAGCTTCAACCATATGGAGGCATCAAAATTCTCCATAAATATAACTTGTCTAGATGACATAAATTAAAAGACATCATTTTTTGAAGGCTAATTAATATATTTGAATCAACACTAATGATATAGGACTTCGATCAAAAGGAATGCTTACTTAACATCATATAATATCTAATCCACAAAATCCTAGCACATAGGAAGCCACTACACAACATACTACACTTCCCTATTATGAGGAGAATTCCCATCATTCAAGGGTGATACTAATCTTTTAGGGTTCTTTTAAGACCCCCACTAGAATTGATGTTATCAAGAAAAAAACTCCAACTAACATTTTCACACTTTCTTAAGTGAGAAGCATCACATTCTTGCATAAACCCACTAAACAAAGCACAAGTGGACCCTAGTGGCTTTGCTTATAAGGAAAAAAGGTGTAACCATCACCAATTATGTTTGATCTAAGGTGATTAATAAGGTTTTAGGACCTTTGTTCATGAAACTCATGAAGTATGCTAGGTACTCACATATCAAACATGGTACACAACTAACACTTAAAACACTCTATTGAAGGAATGACTACTAACTCTAAGATAGTTAAAAATGCCCCCAATAAATACACATACTCATACAAAAAATCCATACCCAAAAAGGGTCCTCAAACCAACATACCAAATTTCAAGAATCATGTGTCATATCGATTATGGTTCCCGAGAACTCAACCTCTTTATATCCAATATGAAATCATAAGCTTGTAAGCATTCCAAGAAACTCATAAATAGTTTATGACAACCTTGCGAATAATGGGGAAATCAATCATACAAGGATTTAAAGTACAAATGGCACTCCTCAATGATAATGAAAATGACAACATTATAGAATGCATCCTCTAGGGAAAATAAATTCCAAATAAGGAGTAATGTGCAACACATGCAATCCTCATCAATCCATACATAAGGATGACCCTAAAATTCATAATCCAAACAAGGGTATGGCATGGTTCCAAAAATGAAGCACTACAATCCCCATAAACTAACATGAGTATCCAATACAATGACACTTGCCACTAAATTTTTCATGCATTTGTACATCATGTATTATAAAAAAGATGCAATGGTCAACACAAAAAGATAAGTGTCACCTCAAAAGGTTAACACCCTAAAAAAAGTATGGATGTCATAATCTATGATAAATTGCATGGTCTAAGAAACCAATATACAAGTTTAAAAAGTAAACACATACTCCTATAATGATCATGTTTAACAAAAATGAGGTACACCCACTTAAGGTTAAATTTACCTCTATCTTTGAAAGAAACTTATTTGTTATTAATGCTATCCACACTCATAGACAACCCACTCAACTAGGTATGACCACCATGGAAGTAAAACATCTCTGTGTTGAATTTATCTCACTAATATTAAGGAATTAAAAATATCATAGATACATCAGTCAATTCAAGATGCTCTGAAAGTAGGAAGGTACACTCTAACCTTCTTAGTAACAAGTAAAATAAATCATGTTCATCTTGAGGGTCCCTATCAATAAGGTCATATCTAAATCACTATTGGTTTAACACAAGGATATTGTCTTTAAATATGCTCTAGTAAATGGGGACATAACCTTAAAAGGGTTATTGACCAAAAAAATATTTATCAACATCTAAAAAATATATATTCCCTAGTTATCGAGCAAATAAGCCATAAGAGTAAAATCTACCACTCTTAAAATCATAAATTAATTAATTCGATGATCACATCTACTTGGTGCTAAGATACCACAAAGGCCCACATGTTCCCCTCTAACCATCACTAACATCTAAATCCAATGAAAAGTCACTCCATCATGAGGCTAAGAGAAAGGCATATATCACTACCAAAAGGATGTAAGGGCCATCTGACACAAGGGTAGGTAAAAATTAATTGATACAATGAGGTACCTTAACAAGGCCATCCATGTGGTATCATAATTTCATCACATAAGATAAGGACAAAATATAACAACACTTACATGTATATAGATAGGTTTTAAGTGGAAAACCCATGATAAAAAACATGAGACTCTTAGTCCTTCATGAACCAAGTATGTCCCTAAGGTCTTTGTAACCCTTGATGGTCTACTAAGACAAGCCTTTGGCCTAAACAAGGTCTATTCCCAAACTCTTCCTAGAAATACTCATAAAGAAAGAGTCAAAAACTAAGGAAAATTGTATGGATTACTATAATGCATCCTGGTTCATTCCATATTCATCACTCAAGGTGAGAGAAGCATCAAAATACCCTCTACCACACTCCACTTTAGTGGCATGGTAATTCTTGCTTAAAATGGAGTCATTAAACGTATAAAGGCCCATCTCAATCGTAGGTGAATAAGACACTCTAATGCTTAGCTAAGATGAAAAATCATGGTCTTAAGAACCAATATCAATCTATCCTAAGAACTTATCTAAGAAGTCCTCCAAGGAATATGTGTATATCTAAGGTCATTAGAAAGTCTCATTGGTCTAACACACAACAAATCACTTGTGAGTTATTAGTCACTTTTTCCTCATGGCCATCTGACTTTATAACACATGGCTGGAACATTTGTACAAATCCTTCACCATATATTGACCATTCAAATAGATGGTTGGATGTCTAAAAATTCATGTCATGGGTCTCTCAGGCTTGGACACCAAAACAAGAAGATAATTGTCTGATATTTGGCTGAAGAGACCATGGTCTAAGGAAATATTCGTATGTACTATGCCAACCTCCTCAACAAAGAATATCATAAAATAAGTAAATGTATTGGTTATTTATGGAAGAATTTATACCAAATAATTATCCTTATATCATCTGGTGTTTTAAACATGCTCTGGTACCAAAATGTCATGCCCAAAATGTGCATGGATTAAAACACACAAAAATAGTTTAATTTTTATTTTATTTTTTTGGATTATAATGCACATTCTATAAAATTTTATTACCTATTAGCTAGCCAACAATGTGGCACAAGATGTACAATGTGTCCAAATAATCTTACATTCCTAAATTACATGGATGACAATGTGAAAGTGGTCACATGGTTGTTACATAACCATGATGGACCCACTTTCTCTAATTAGCCTACAGGGTATCAAACAAACCTATAAACCTTGAAGTTGGCCTAGTGGGTACCACAATCCCAAGGCCTAAAAATGATGCTCGATTGAGGTGAGGACAGTTTCAATAACCACTAGCTCAAATGATTCTATCTAACCATTCTAGTGATAAACAACATCTTCCAGTGATTCTAGTCAATTACAAGGCTTGGTTCACACTTATAGATTTATGGAAAGTGCTTAACTAAAAATCATATAGTCCCTATATGACCTCCAAATGGGTTTAAAGTATCCCAATGAATTATGATAACCTAGTTCCACTAACCACTAGCACTAATGAAATAAGAACCAATCAAAGGTGAGGAAGTCATAGAAATTCTTACAAAATTCAATAAAGGTTTTAAACTAGTCATTAAGATACAAAATAAGATTTTAGAAAGGAGGGATGAGGTATTGGATGATGACATGTCCATAGTCATCCTTCATATCCTTCCTAAGGCTTTGACAACTATCATTAATAGAATCTCCAAGCTTTTGGTATTTTTATATTTTTATTTAGTTTTTAATTTTTTCTTCGATACATACATGCTTGATTTGATTTTATAGGTACCCATCTGCATGAAAAGTTTCTAGCTAGTTTTGGGCTCTTACACTTTCTAAAAATGTCACTTAGAGATTTAATATCCATGTAATCCATTAATGGACACTAACCAAGTTAAATGATAAATTACATTAAATTTTCCATTTTAATCTCTAAATTTTAGTTCATGCAGAAGGAGATATAAAACTAAGGAGGGTCTATTTTGGGACTTATAGGAACTCTCAAACACAAAAAAGGTCTTAGTTGACCTCTTGAAAACAAAAAACATCATATCTTTAAAACCATGAATTTATATGTGTTGAACCTCTTTCATATGGGAGATAAAAAAATTGAGTTTTGATTAAAAAAATAATTGTGAGTTCAAAACTTTATAAGAATATGTTATTAAATTTAATATTAAATAAAATGAATTCAATAAAATTAACTAACCACATGATTAGTCTTAGGTGGTGGTCAATGAAATTTGACCTCCTCCACCCAACATAATCCATGTGGTGGGATCACAACATGGCTTGTAAGCCACATGACTTCCAACTGCACACTACCACATGTAAACAGGCCTAGCGATAACTTTCAACCACTTACTACAACTTTACAAAAACCTTCAGCCTTTAGGGTCTCTATTAAATGTCACATAGTCACATGCATGACTGTTGGCATTAAACTAGGATACCCTATAAAAAAATGGTACAATGCCCTTTATAAATACCCATGTTTTTAGGAAAGTGCCCTACAAAGGACTAAATTTCAAGAGTCATAAATAGAGAACCATTAGTCAAAAATTCAAAAATAAGTAGAAACATGCTAAAAAAATATTAAATTTGTATTTAAAATTATTTCAAGCCCTTCACTGCACTAATATAAATGCAATAAAATCAGGTGAAGTTGGAGTAGATATAAATGAGATCTAGGTAGAATGACGAGTCTTGATTTAAATTTTTTATATCTTGTTCTCCATGACTCAAAAAATTAATCTATAGTTTGTATGGATTCTTGGTAGAGTTTATTTTATTAATAAATAACGATTGGAAAGTTTAGTTGAACTTTAATATGTGTAAGAATTATAAAACCATAATAGCCTCGTTAAAAACTTAAGTAAAATAAGGGTTTTCAAGATTTCCAAGTGAACTACAAACTATTATTATGTTATGCATAAATAAACATGTATTTTTAGATATAAAAAACATAAGTTCACTTTTATTTAAAAAAAATACTTTTATTCTTAGTCCAATACAATATGTTTTGAAGAGAGGGTAAGAGAGTGAAAATCTTCACACTTAATTCCGATGCCTATTATAAATTTTATTCCATTTACACAAAATAATTATTGAAATTATGTTAATTAATATTTACAAGTGTTACAATGCTTTAAAACATCCCAAGCTAAAATATTATAATTATGTTGTAAGTTATTCCAAGTTTTAAAAATCCACAAGCTCCAAAATATACCCACATAGACAACCATAAGAGGGTCTCACCTCCCAATTTTCCATCATTAGGCCACTTCCCTAGGCACCCCCAATCCTTGGAATACAATATCTAAGCATGGTTAACACCAATGATATAAGGTAGATTAAGGTTAGTAATATGAGGTTTGGTTTGTGCCTAGAGTAATAAACTAGGCTACTCAACTTGGAGGATAATAAACACATATTCTACCAGATGCTTCCATACCCCAATAAAAACATTCAAGAATGTAAAATAAAACACCATATATTAAAAAATAATATCAAAGAAACTAAAAGATCATTATAGCATAATAAGGCTCTCTAAAAGAGAAGGGGAATGTGGGGATGCCTTTCTTTTGTCCTACCACTTCTCTTGGACATGGGAGGACCTTAACCTAGTCAACCATGCTAAGGAGCCACATGGGATGGGATGGGAACTCAGTTCCACTAGCCACTACCATTATGGAAAAAATAACTTCATAGGAGGGCATAAGAACGTAGTTCCACTAGTGATTACTATTTCACTAAAATTTTGTTTATTTTCTTGTTTAGGAAAGAGTAAAACTTGAAAGAGAGGTGAGGTTAGTAGAACCTAGATATATTATGTGCATATGAATCTAGATGATTATTGATACTCCTCTTTGTCTGGGGAGGATGACCTATAGATAAAAAATCAATCTAGAAAATGGTGGATTAGTGAGATAGTAGGGTGGACTGCCTAGTGTGAGCTAGATATGAGAAGCACAAGCTTCCTTGGAGGCTATCAATCCACACTCTTAAAACACTTAAGTTTTGATAAACTAAAAATAGGTGCTTGAATGAAATAACAGAAGGTATTGAAATTAAATATAAGAAATGCTTGAAAATCAACAAGTGAATTTGATTAAAAATAATAATAAATGATTGAATACTAATGCTAAATCACTCAAACTTTATTAAAAAAATAAGTTGAAGTTCTATGATAAAACAAAAACTCACAAACTAGGATTTAAGTATGGGTAGATGGGTCAAATTAGTTTGCCATTGTAAAATGACACACAATGACAATCAGTGGTCTGGGTATGATTATCGATGGTTAGGTAACCATTGATAGTTGTTAACCATCAATGGTTAGAGAATTCTGTCGATGGTTAAGTAAAAATAGAGCAGTTAATGTTGGATTTGGTTTGGGAAGAGAAGTATATTGGGAAGGTTATAGAGAGGTTCTAGGAGTGATGTTTGGGTTGAAAGTTGGTTGTGAGATAGAAAGTAATGCTCAAAGGTATCTGGTTCAGGGATTGGGTGTTCAGGTGAGTGAAAATGGTTTGTGGATGGTTTTGGGTAGGAGGTGAAATATCTGGAGTTGTAAAACTCCAACACAAGGAAATGAGATGAAAGGGAAATAAAAGAGAATGACATAAGCAATGAAACAAATAAAGATAATTATTGAATCTTGATAAGAAACATAGATACTTAGCTTTTAGGTGTTGTTTATCTGAGGAATGTCAGTGTTGGAATTTTTTTATTATGGATCTTGGAGTAATGTCAACAGAGTAATGGTACTTTGGCTCAAGATAGTGAGTTACAAAATCACCCTAAGCCTCTAACCTAGTTTTTGGTTCATTGGAAAGCTTTTGGGTTCACCTGAGAGTCAAAATATCTTGCCCCTAAATCCTATCTTTCAAATTTATCCTCTTATTTTAATATAGAGCAAAGGAGGGTTCAAATGAAGAGTTTAACAAATGGTTTATCAAATAGTCTAATCATATATTGATCATGTGAATAACAGACTAAAATTAGACAACTGGTAATTAGTGAGTTATAGTTTAATTATAGTTGATTCATTTGATCATGCAAGATTTCAAATAACCATCAGTGGTTCAAGTCAACCATCAATGGTTGAGGGTTGATCACTAGCAATCGACGGGACATATCCAAAATTGGCTAATCCACTAATGACTGGTTATTAATTCCCTAAGAAATGGTTTGAGGTTAATAATGGGAGAGTTGGTAAACTATTTAACCCAAATGGGGCCAAGGGGTGGTTTAGAGATTAATTCAACATCTAGAGCCGTAGTGTATTATTTTCTAGTGTCTACATTTTACCCCTTTTTGTTATGCAATTTGTATCAACAAGCTGTAAAATAAAAATAGAAGGTTGGTAAAAGGTTAGATACCCCAAGTATGGGAGGAGGTGTTCCCCCTCAAACTAGGAATCAATGAGGTGAAATAAATTTAATGGTGGGTTTGATAAGTGGATAAGTGGGTGTCAAGGTTGGTTGGGTGGGAAATAGGTGCAAAAAATATGACTAAATACGATGTTATAGATTGTGCATAGACTAGGCTACTATAGATGAGGTAGGTGGTAAAATAAGGTTGGACTAGAAGGATAAGTGATAAGGTGACCAAGCCATATCATTAGGCATAGTTGATATGGGTTACTCCTATAAACTCAAGTCTCATAGGCAATGTTGATGTATTTGCAGGTATCTAAAAACTAGATGTGATCCTGAGAAAACAAAAATGGTTGTAGGTGTCAAGACCACAAAGGGTCATGCTACGAGGCCCCTAAATGGTTGGTGCATAAATTAGTACAAGTTCATGCAAATATGGAAAGGTAATCGATGTGATCAAAATGACCATGTTTGAGGTTTCCACAAAAGGTGCAAAAGGTGGGTAAAAATGACAAAGGTTGAGTTTACTTGGTTGGTTAGCAGAGAATAAGGTTAATGTTACTTTTTTTGGTAAAAGGTCAATCCATTTATTGGTGAAAGGGTACAAAAAGGGAGTCTAAAAGACCAATAAAGAGCTTAGGATGAAATGGGTTTGTTGGATGAGGGGTTGAAAAGGTAAAAGATAGGGTAGGGTGGGAAAGACCCTAAGTGGGTTAATTGTTAACAGTCAGGGTTGACTAGCAACAATTGACTTTAGACTACCAATGTTCATAGGAAAACCCTAAAAATAAAAGGCTCATGGTGGTTAAAAGATTAAAAAGGCATCTCATTTGGTCTTTTATTTCTATTAAATTTTGAGGTGGTTTTTTATCAGAGCAAAAAATATAGATTTTGTCTTTTGTGAGCTGAGAGGGGTAGGCATGACCAAGGTTGAGCGATGAGTTAGAGGTTAATTGAGGGAGGCTGGGGTTGGTTAGAGAGCCAATGAGGATGCAAAAAGGTATAGGCAAAGTGTGGGCCTAAGTAGAGGTGGTGCCTAGCGTTACACCATGATGGAAGATGCATAATGAGGTACGCGAAGTAATTGAATTTGAAGTAGGTATTATTTATTGTTTGCTTGGTTGATTGCTCTAGGTGGGTAGGATTTGAAAATTAGGGGGGTTATGATTTGGAGGTATGAAATTATTAGAGGGGGGAATTTGTGCTTAGTAAGGAAGGGTGGGGAGAAATAGAAAGGGTTTAGGTAAAACTTATGTGTTTTGTTGAGGTTATTGGTAGGTTTAGGGAGGACCTATGACTTTTGGGTCTCCGACAGTCTCTCCATAATGACCATTGATGGTCACTATCGACCATTGATAGTCGATAAGCAACCATAAAATGTTCAATGTGTGGACCATCGATTATTTAGATAGATGAGATGACTCATTGGTTCAAAAGATAAGCAATAAAAATAAAAATACCTCCAGGAAAGCAATGCATACACTAAATTTCATTAAAATATGAAGGTACCTTTTATCTCTCTTTAGGCTTATGCCTTAATTTTAAATAAGTTGTGAAGACCAACTTGGGCTTGTAGAGAGATTACTAGAAGAAGATGTCTAAGGATGGTTTCAGGTAGTTAAAGGCTCTCAAGATCTATACTATAATTTGATACATGGATTGATATAAGGATCTACCCCCTTACTTCACACACCCCAATGATAAAGGTATCAAGTGCTTAGCTAGAGTATATCTAGTTGCTAGAGATTATACTCAACCAGTGTACTGAGTTGGTTCACCCCTTGGTGGTGAAATCTAAGTAGGATAGATGAGGAAAGGTGATCTCTAGGTGATGAAATCCCAATTGGGACTTATTTCAATATTTTGATTTTTGATTGAATGTGTGGTTTGGTATTATGTGTGTGATAGGAAGTGAGACTATGATTAATTTGCATGATTAACTTAAGATATGTGAGCCAATCAATACAATCAAATGATGGATGCAAAGTTAATTTTAACCCAAAATAAATTTTTGATGTTTTTTTAAATGAATACAAAATAAATAAGATGCACCTAGATGTGATATGATGATACAAAAGCTTAGGCCTACAATGAGTAATTTTTATTTTCAGAAATGAAAGCAAAAATGACAATTTTTACTTTTTTCTCTCAGAAAGCAAAAGAAACTAGAACTTGCTTTTTGAAAAGGAAGAAAGGAAATAAAGAATGTTTAATTTTTAGAAAAGAATTCAATGAATAACTCTTATCTAATAAAACTAAATGTCCTATGACTACGAACTTGAAAAAAATCTCAAGGGTCCCACTAGGTGTGCCAAAATGTTTCACTAAATTTTTTCTTATTTTATTTTTTAAGAAAGAGTAAAACTTGAAAGAAGGGTGAGGTTAGTATAAATCTAATATATTGTGCATGCATGAATCTAGACGATTTTCAATACTCCTCTTTATCTAGGGAGGATGACCTACATATAAGAAAACAAACTATAAAATGGTGGATTAGAGAGATAATAGGGTGGATTGCCTAGTGTGAAATAGATCCAAGAAGCACAAGATTCCTTAGAGGCTGTCAATCCACATTTTTAAAACACTTAAGTTTTTGATAAACTAAAAATAGGTGCTTGCATGAAATAACATAAGGTACTAAAATCAAATACAATAAATGCTTGGAAAGTAATAAGTGATTTTGATTAAAAATAGAAATAACTGGTTAAATACTAATGCTAAAGCACTCAAACTTGATTCAAAAAATAATTTGAAGTTCTGTTATAAAATAAAAACTCACAAATTAGGATTTGGGTATAGGTAGATGGGTCAAATTAGTTTTCTATTGTAAAATGACACACAATGACCATTGGTGGTTTGGGTATGACCATTGGTGGTTAGGTGATGATTTATAGTTATTAACCATCGACATTTAGAGAAGTCCATCAATAGTTAGGTAAGACCATCGATGGTTACTATTAGATTTGGTTTGTGAAGAGAAGTCTATTGGGAAGGTTATGGAGAGGTTCTGAGAGTGATGTTTTGGTTGAATGTTGGTTGTAAGATATAAGGTGATGTTCATAGGTATTTGGTTTAGGGATTGGGTATTTAGGTGAGTGAGAATGGTTTTTGGGTGGTTTTGGGTAGGAGGTGAAATTTCTAAAGTTTCAAAACTTGAACATAGGGAAATGAGATGAAAGGGAAATAAAGGGGAATGACACAAGCAATGAAATAAATAGAGCTAATTACTAAATCTTGATAAGAAACACATATACTTAGCTTTTAGGTGTTTCTAGTCTGAGGAATGTTGGTGTTGGCAAAAATTTGTTATGGATCCTAGAGTAATGTCAACAGAGTAACAATACTTTGTCTCAAGATAGTGAGTTGTAGAAGCACCCTAAGCCTTTGACCTGGTTCCTAGTTTGCTGAGAAGCCTAAAAGTCATAATATCTTTCCCCTCAATCCTCTCTTTCATCCTTCTCTTCATCTCTTAATATAGAGTAAAGGAGGGTTAAAATGAAGAGTTTAACAAATGGTTTATCAAAAAATCTAATAAATAGTCTAATCACACATTGATCATGAAAAAAACAAACTAAAATTAGATAACTGGTAATCAATGAGTGAGTTGAAATCAAATTTTAGTTGGTTCCTTTGATCATACAAGCATTCAAATATTTGTCGGTGGTTTGAGTCAACCATCAGTGATCGAGGGGACATGGCCAAAACTGGCTAATCCACTAATGACTAGTAGTTAATTCCCTAGAAAATGGTCCAAGGTTAATAATGGGAGAGTTGGTAAAAAAAATATAACCCAAAGTGGGATAAGGGGTGGTTTAAAGGTTAATGTGACATATAGAGCCATAGTGTATGGTTTTCTAGTGTCTAGAATTACCACTACAAAAATAATAACCATGTAGGAGGGTATGAGAATCTAATTCCACTAGCCACTACCACTATGGAAAATAAGTAAAAACATGATAAGTAATCTATCAAAATTGCATAACCTAATGATGTCAAAATGAATTAAGAAATTTATTTCAAAACTAAATAATAAAATAGGAGAGATGGTGCATCTCCAAATCCCAAGTGGGAAATAAAACCCACATGGTGGCCATAGGCACAACCATGGCAAGCAAAGGTGAAAATATGGTAAGTCAAGTGGCCATACACCTATTGAAAATAAGAAATAAAATATGGAGAATCTTATCTTTCAAATAAATTACATACATAAAAAAATATCAAGGACATAGATGCCTACCTTGGGTTCTTCACTTGATTCTACACAAAATAACTCCTCTTCACAATGGTCAGGTTGGTTCACTTATTCACAAGGAAAGGTCTTTGATTTCTTCCATTAGATTCTTTTGATTTCCTTTAGATCTTCTCCCCACTTCTCAAATTTAAAAATGATAGAAAGTGATCGAAGAAAGACATTCCTTCCTCATATAGGAAAAGCACTCAAAGCCATTAGCCAATGGGAAGGTGACATGTGCCCTTCTATATCCTTTGGATTTTGGTTGAGAAGTAAACAAAAGCATTAATCCTATTAAAAACCCATGCAATAAAATAAGGAAATTCCATGCCTCTTAAATTCTCCCACTATCCTAAACCATAAATGGGCACACAAGTTGCCCCAAATGTCTTCTTCAGCTCCTAGAAAGACTCTTAGACATCCCTATTAGTCCAAATACTCTAAAATCAACACAAAATATCATAAAATCACTTTATGTCACCCTCCAAAATTGGATTATTAATTGTTTTTCAAGTGGTGATAACAAATTGGTTCTCTTTTAAACCTTAATATGTTCTAGATGTTTCAAAAAATATCTAAGGTATTGGTAATAGGAGATAATAGTGGTAAATGGGTGATTATTATTAGGAGGCAAGGAGGTCCACAACTTAAAATTAGGTCCACATATAAAAATAGAATTGGGTTAGGATATTGAGAAGTAATCAGTAAACCACTATACCAATGATGCACTCATGTTCAACATAGTCCTATTTCCCTCATTGGCCTCTCTCGTCATCTGCATATCAATTCACAAATAAAATACACTACCCTAAATAGACGAAGCTATAATATATAAACAACACAATTAATATCAATTGATCCAAAATGCATACAAACATATCATCTCAATGGAAATATACTCATGCTAATCATCTAAGCCTTGATTTAATCAATACCATACTAAAGAGGAACTAGCTCTACTAGTAAGGCAATATAATGTGCATTTCAATAAACAACTAAAATCATCTATCACTAGTATCTAAATCACACTCAAATGATCAAAATTAAACAATTCCAAGTGTATAAACCTCTATTTTATTAGTAATGTAATGATCATACTATTAGCATAACATCAAATATCTCATGTCTCAATAATGTAAGCATCATGTCATATCAAGATATGTGTATAATAACTAAATGCACGACAACAAAAACTATGAAAATAGGGGTCTCACAAATCATCTCTACTCATAATTATGGGTATATATATGAATTTTTCTCATGAAGTTTGCATGAATTACTAGAAACATGACTATCAAGGTTGGATAAATATTAGTATAGACCTTATATAACATAACACATTTTGTTAGATGAAGAGAAGTTGGAATAATTGGACAACCTAGACATTGAGTGAACATGTTTAACTGATTATTGGGTGATAACTACCATTTATAGATATGTTACTATGTTTTTATAGGGGTAAATTACATTTGAGATTATGTATGATTTATTTTTAAGAGGAATTAGAGTAATTTTTTAAAAGTGACTTCTAATATTACTAAAGATGCTAGTTGTGTAAAAGGCCATGATTTTGGTTTTAGAATAGATAGAGTATTCAACCACGTTAACATGGGGATGTAAATAGGGGAAGATGAATGAATAATAGATGAACCAAGGACAATGGACCACATGAATCCAGAAAATAAAGTCGAACTAGTGGATAAACATAAATCAAAAAATGCCAAAAATATCTTAGGGCTTCATTGAGATTCATGATAACACAAAATATGGAGTAAAAATAACCCTATAGAAGATGAAATATGAAGGTAGATATGAGTAGGAATGGTAGAGAGACTAAATAGGGAATGGGAGAAAGTAGATCTCCAATAGAAGATATTAACTCTGAAGCTCAGAGGGAACTGCAAGAGACTAAATAGAATGTAGAGACTGACTAAGGAAATCAGACTCACTCATAATTAAAATGGTAAGGAGAACTAATAATTAGTATATAAAATGTTGAATATCAATTAGAGTAGCTTAATAGTAGGGTTGAATGAGAAGCTACAACATCAATGTATGTATGTAAAATGGGGAGGATAGTTTTTTCACAATTTAGTGTTTGAAAAAGGGTCCAAGATAATTAAAGTAAGGTTATTAATAAGACTCCATGGTTATTTCATTCAATTCACAGGGATGCATACCTTATGACATTAAAAATTAAAGCATTTAGTAATTGAGAAACATTCAGCGAGCTTAAAGTAACAGTGAATTGATTTAGGAAATTCATAGATATTCTATATAGATACAAAAGGGATATTGACATCCAAAATATTATAGTATCTACTTTTGTCATATCATACATACCTATAAGTATAATAGTAAGTTCACACATAGTAATGCAAACACCTAACAAACCATCAACATCTAGTCTTCTTTTTGGGAACATCGCAATCCCTATTGGATATTTTGTCACATACATATATATGATGGGTTTATGGACCCAAAAAAATACTTATTAAATTGAAAAATAAAGTTCCAAGTCAAAGGCTTGAATAAAAATGAGGATAACCATTGTAGTTGATAGAAGCACTGACTAGTTGAGCCTTGGAATTTATTTTCAAAAAAGATGACCATAATATAACATTAAATAATGTCTAAGCCAAACTTATTAAGGATTTAAAATTTTATAAATGTTCAAGGTATACCATTAAATATATCAAATAAATTATACAAAATCATATATAGTATGGGTGGGACTACGATCACATATTTTCTAATGTAATAAATAGTTGACTTTCTAAATCTAAGACACTAACAATGTCATCTGGTTTGTTGAGGGACTGTGAAATAAAATATAACTTATGATAAATTAAGCACAATTCTTAACCAAATTTGAGGCCCAAGAAACTATGATTAGGGTGAAATATATAAAATAATACATATAGTCTACCTTCGACAGTTCAAAAACTAATGCAAAATTAGATGGTGTGTTACACAAAATGGATGAATTTAAAAGAGGGAAGAAATGAAATATTAAGATATCATGTATTAAGTGTGGATATGAGGGGAACCCTTATAATTAGTGTCCCTGAATCAAGATAGAATTTTAAGCATTGTGTCATGCATGAGATCATGCTAATTCTAACTTTCATCTCCTATAGTTATATGTGCATCAAGTGTAGAGTGTGATCTAAAAATTATAAAAATCCTCTAATCATAATGAAAATATTTATAGGGGTTTAAAAAATATGAAATATGAGTCATGACATTACCATAAATTTATTTTTAGTCACTATGCATCAACTTATTATGCTTATACCTAATGCAATAGTTATAAACATTGAGATTTGGCAACCATTAGGATGGGTTCCTCCAACATTGTAGCCTCAACTAGGATGGTCTCCTACTTCACCCCAATATCAATAGGTATGGACATCACCATCTCCATAAACTTAGGAAGTATGGATTCCACCATCACTTTAGTACCTATAAGGATGGTTTCCTATGTCACCTTAACCACAAAAGATAAAATTCTCAACCTTCTCCATCAAATGATTTTTAAGCTTTTTTCAATATACATTTTGATAGTTACAATAACTTTTTCAGAAACAAGCTTGTAACTCAACATTTTCTCTCTCCTCTCTATAACAAATACCACTTGAAGGTACCTTGGAGACTCAAATATAATATCAAATATATTAACTAAAAATACCAATCAATTTTATTCAATTTTAATCAACATCGGGTTCTTATTAGGATCCTAAGAGGGTTTAAACCTATTTCCATTCTTAACAATCATTCATAAAGTATAACCCCTCAATCCAAAAAATAATACTTAGAATTTTGATCTATGACCACTCTCCATCTATCATGAATATATTATTTTCCCATTTAGATGTTTTAATATCTAGTGAACACAATAAAATCCTTCTCAAGTTGAAAACCCTTCATTTTAAGCACTCGAGAGACCTAAAAGTACTTTTTCTTTCCTCAAACTTCAAAATTTGACCTAAAAATTCATTAATAAACTTGAGAAAACCTATAAAACATATAAAAAATCTCATCTTTTCATAAT
Source organism: Torreya grandis (assembly GCA_037957365.1). NCBI lineage: Eukaryota > Viridiplantae > Streptophyta > Pinopsida > Cupressales > Taxaceae > Torreya > Torreya grandis. Next base: position 1,179,636 of record JARHVA010003789.1, read on the forward strand.
TTACTTATAAATTTAACCTCATGCCTCATTAGGCCATGCTCTCACCATCTTTCTTTCTACACCTAAGCCTTCACACTTCCTTTGGCCTTAAATTGACATTCAAAACTCTTTTCAAGATCTAAATACTTAAATCACGTGATAACACAACATATGACATGTTAAAACAATGTCAAACATCCTTGTACAAATTTATCTCATCATGTAACCAAGCTTATGCCTTCACACAAGGTCTCTTCATGCCATAACTAAGATTTGCAAGACATCTTGTCCTACGTCACTATTGTCACCAAATATTTCACCCTAGAGGAGGTTTTTCAAGCCTAATATAATATTTGAGAAACAATGGAATACCTATAGGCTTTTGGGTTACATATAGGAGAGGTAGACCTCTAGGTTTAAGGGCTAGCTCCCTAGATTTATCTTCAAGTACTTATCACCTACACTTTTAGATTGTTTGTGTGAACAGGGGTCAAAATATGCATGAAAGTAAACTATTCTAATGGGTTGATACACCATAATAATCTCCACTATGCTATCATACTCTTGCACTAAGAGAAATGACCTACAACACTAGCTTCAAGGTCTTATAATACTCTAACATTAGTATTTCAATATGGAGGTGATATGCATAAGACTACTCAAGATAAGTGGACCAGAGGTCAACTTTAGACATTAAGACTAATTTTACAAATTAAGGGAGTAAAAAAAACTAGTTACACTCCATTTGACCTATTAGGTTGAGAACTTCTTGCACCAAACACGAAAGGACAAAGAGAAGATAAGGATATATGTTTATCATTAAACTTCATCATACATCATTTCACACACTTATACAAGATGTTTGTAAACTCAAATCAAGATTTCAAATATTATTCAAAGTCAAATTACAACATCAAACCAATAGGGATTCATCATACCAGGTGTGTAATTTTTAAACAAGAGCCAAAATGGCTAACATTTATAGAATGTGTGAGAGGAGTGAGAAAAGTGGAGCTCAAGGGTCACAATGCCACTTGTCAAGGCATGATAAACCATTATGTTTCATAGGAATGGAGTATGAAATATACCATGAAAGGTATCTTTGGACAAAGTTCCTCAAAGCATGAAAACTCCTCAAATTTGGTGTAGGACCCTTCAATTATCTTATTAGAAATTACCTTCATTATTAGGATTCTCTTGAGCATTCTAAAGCAGACTAGGGAGAGATGTCACAGTGCACTATGATGGGGGATGGGTATAAACAAGATTAAACATGAATTATATGTGTCCCCAACTATTGGTCTTCTTCTAGACAAGTGTTCTCATCATCTGTAGTTACCATCACTAGCTCTACATGTCTCTCTTCACATTTAGCACGAAGATGGTCTTCAATTTCTCAATCCAATATATTTAAGGGGTGATATGACACTTTTAAAGAGTCTCCTTGCCTCCAAATACATTAATAAAACCTTAAAAGGCCTCCCAATTAGACTTATCACTTTTTCACTTGGTGGTCACCCTCCATTCTCATTATCTTCCATAGACTGCCTGAAGTGAAGGAGCATGCAGATGTGTTTGTGTGCTTGTATGAAGCAATAAATAAACATGATGAGTTATATTAGGTCCAAATTGATATTCCCAACTTATTATCATCCTTCAAATCTCCTCTAAACTTATAAAAAACATAAAAAAATTCAAAAAGACCCTATTTTGTACTATTTTGTACAATACTTGTATGAAACACTTTGTGAGTGAGGATCTTGAAGGAGTCCTAAACATGTTCCAAACACTTACCAAGATAAACTACCCCTTTTTTAAGCATCTCCCTTGATGTTTTCTCCATCAGGTCAAAGTTAGGGTTTTAGATGGTTTTGATCCTTAATAATTATTCATAAAATTGTGATGACTAAACCCTGAACAAATTTTAAAAAGTGGGGATTTATGTCCCTCTCCAACTTTTCATAACTCCTTAGGCTCTATTGTAAATTTTTTGTACATGTGTAAGTAATTTAAAATGGCCTATCAAGCTCTTGAATGTGTTCTAGGTAGGTCTAAGGTGATTTTAGGTCAATTTGGCCATTTTTTGTTATTTTTTAAACCAATGGTAATAAATCCTCCTCCACTTCTCCTATAATGTCCTTAAATATATTATAATGGCCATATGTCCTTATAATTCTAAATGACCACCTTGAGTACTTAGGCCTAATATGTGTGACTATGTTCTTGATACTTGAACACTTCATGATTGGTCTGGGCACCTATATATTTTTATTCCCACTTGTTCACCCTTATTTTAACTCATCACAGTGTTAAAATATTCTCCCATCTCTCTTCCTTACTTCTTCATACTAAACCTACAAGGTAATCTATATGGGAGTGCCCTCTATTTGAGATAAAATAGAGGGCACACCCCCTATTATCCTATCCAAAATAATGTTATGAGTATGAGAGGCTCAATAAATTCATGGGGACCCTTCATAAAAAAATTTAGAGATGGATCCTACCTTTATATTCCTCAACTCTTCAAAAAATTCAAGACAGGTTCTTCAAGTTGATGACTATGTGGGGCTTCTGAGTCATGAATGTATGTTAAAGGTTAAAACCTTTTTTGCTATGATTCCATGTTATGAAAATAATTTGAAATCAATATTACCACTATGATAATGGTTTTTCATGATCAATTCACCCTAAAACCTCTACCAACTTTCATCTTGCACTCCTTTTAAATTTTCGAAGTCTAGTTGGCAGACTGTGTATACTATATAAGACTGCCTACAAGTTTAACATATGACCCTACTTTATACCCTATTTCCTTACTATGAGAGCATAATTAATATGATTCCATTACTATGGGAATATAAATTATCACGATAAACTTAATCTCACCCTTATATAACCTTCATGAGAAGGAGAAGTTTACTTAGTGTTTATGAGAACACACTAGTTCAAAGGACTGCTTGAGTGCCACTCCATGAATGTAATTTTGGGAATGATTATGGTGTCTTTAAATATAATTAGAAACCTTTTAAACCTAAAATAAATCATTTAATATCTGATAATGGATAAACCTATTACCATTCATCTCACTTTGCCATGTTTTCTTCATATTGCACACGCTGGTGTACTAGAGTGAGGGATGTATGGATTGTAACCTATAGGTTTGGAAGTTTGTGTAAGGGTGAATTGACACTCTTATAATTTTTAATGGGAAAGACATTTATACTTATCTTATATTATTTTAAATTAGCCATACCAGTTTGATTTGTCCATCTAGGACACCTCATACCCTTAGCTCTCTTCAAGCACTAGAGTGCAACTGTAGGCACTATTCTGAGTTCAAGAATCCTATAGGTGATAGTGTGCTTAGTTATTGTACTTCATGAGGATCATATTCACATAGAATATCATTAGACCCTTCCATACTTGGGTGGAATTTTTTCCATGTCTTGAGACTATGTATTCATCTCTTATCTAGGGTACTTGATCATGATTATAGGTCTTACTCAGCTTGAAAACCCCTATAGGTTGCCTTCTATGCTTGAAAATATGTATCAATTATTTTCTTTACTTTGAATTCATTAGAACATATATCTAATTTTTTTAGACCACTCTCTCATTCTCCATTACCAAAACACTCTACTAAGAGTCATTTTCAACCTTTGGGTTTCTTTTTAAACTAAGAAACATTGTCCATGCTGAGTGTTTCCAGTCTATAATTACTTAGATTGAAGTATCATTAAATCACCTTCACCATGTACTCAAATGAATTCTTATTGTATGGAATATTTATCTTTAAGAATATATTTCAATGATGAAGTGATTTTATCTATTCAATCCATCACAGACCTCTCCATGAGATGTTATTGGTGTAAGGTCAAGAAATACTCCAGAGAGATTAAGGTAAGGTTACCCTCTTACAACTTCCTTCAATATTGCATTGATGTAGATGTTTTTCGAGATGTTAATTTAATTATCCATCATAAAAATGGTCTTTATTGTAACTTAGATCAAGAAAGAAAGCTTCAATTGGGTTCAAATCACTCCAAAGTCTTTTTACCCTTTTTTCTTAGACCTCAATGACAACCTTACTCATGTAGGTCTCTAAGTAGGTTGACTGTGAGATGAAATTAATGGAATACCCCATAAAATTTTATTCAAGGTATGATCTTGGCCATTGATAGTAATATAAATATTATCAAAAGATTTAGAGATTACAACCAATCCCTTCAAATCAAGCATCTGTATCCTTTATAACTTCTAAACCTTGCACATTTTGTCTATAGGTTATAGCAGAATATCTTAGATAGTTGAACTTAAGGCTATGTATTATGGTTCACATTAAAATCCCTTAACATGGAATTACCAATGTTACATGATTTTTCTTGGGTTAAGTAGGCCTTAAAATTTTCTTCAAATATTGATGACCATGCTTTGAAACACCTATAGATATCAATGGTTTTATAGGTGTCAATGGTGATCACATTCAAGCACACAAGGGTGATTCTATTTATATTCCTTGACCATGTGTTTCAATCATCTTTAAACCAATATATAATGAATGGATGAACCTTGAAAGTGTGTATTTATCATTCAACTCCAACAACCAATATTCAATTTTTAACTAGATTGTGAAAACTGAGACACTTGGGTTTCATAAGCCATTTTGAGTGATTGCTAATCTAAGTGATCATTCATAAATCATAAGCCATGAAACATAAAAATATTATAATGGGATGGAAGTACGCAAATAATAATATCATCCCCTAAATTCACTTTCTCTAACTTGTCTTATCTTGGTCGTCCTAAATAGGAACCGTTGACCCTTTTTTACCCTTCCAAAGAGAGTGCTAAGAATATAGATAGGTTTTATTAAATATTGGAGTTTTCAAGACTTTATAACCCTATAAGTGAACATGGGGAATTACAAGAGACACTACTGAAGCATGAACACCTACCAACAAGCTATACAGTCTGTACAACTCACTTGAAAATGAATTTTAAATGTATTTATTCTATTTTGAATGTTAAACTTGACAAGCTTGTTATTTTAAAAAAATTATAAGATATTTTATGACACATGGGACATTGAAACAATCTTTGGAACATTTATCATCTTTCAAAATCTATACAAGTTCAATAAATGAGTTAAAAGGTGACATAAAGTGACTTTAGGAAGACTAGGCAAATATTACAAGGTTTAAACCTCTTAAATGACATGACTAGGACCATGATATACTAAACACACCCATAAGGACTTATGAAAAATCTTTAATTTGTAGGTATTTGAATTAATTTGGACCAAGGGTCAAATTGGTCATCATCTTTGGTGATTTCTAGGGGTGGTATGCCAGCTATGCCTATGACCGATAGCCTATTCCTATCCATTAGGATATGGAGTAACCTATACACTAATTGGACACTGAGTTGCCTTTTAAAAGACACAAAACCATGTAAAATAACACAAAAAATGAGAAACCAAAACACACAAGATAATACAATACAACAAACACACACTTGTGTTCTCATGAGCAGTTATAGAAGACACACAACAAACCCAAACAAACTAACTAAAACATAAACTACCTTGAAAGAAACTCTTCCTACTGGGTAAAATGGGAATTTTGAAACCTTTCCTGGTTTATGAAATGAAGGAGTAAATGAGGCATGTTACCATTTATGCCTTGGCACTTGTATCTCTAACTCTTTCATGATGTTTGAAAATCTTCTATGCATGATGCTTAATGAAATCAAGGCAAATACAAAGAGATCACCTATGGAGGTAAAATCATCTTTGATTTTAATATCTTTAACCTTCTCATAATACTTATCAACTACAACATTCAATGGTATTTCATTAAGGCATACCCCCTTCACTTCCATGTGCTCTTAACAAGGTCAAGTTTCTTTTCAGCTACAAGTACCTCAAGCTCATTAAGGAGATTAGCATAGTCCACCCAGTATTGGTCATTGTCATCTATGGAAACCTCTTTCTCTATATTTTTATGTACATGTCCCTCAACTTGGGAAATTTCTTCAAGTTATTGGAAAAGCTTCATTTGCTATTGCCAATCATCCTTTCTCTCCTTGTATTTGAGAACCATCACATCTTTAACTCTATCTTCTCGATCCTAAATTTCTTGATGTATGAGGTCATCAAGATTGTCTTCCTTTTGCTCTAATACATCTATAATTGGTTTAAACTTAGACTGAGGTGTTGAGTACTCCTCAAAGATAACATCTTCTGCCTTGGTCTCATTTTATTCTTTCATGACTGGAGCTTCTTGAACAGTGACTTGATATTCATATTCATTATTAATAAGATCTTCTCCTTTATACTTGATAAGATACTCAGATTCATGCTTGTTAGGATCATCAACAAACTTATTATTAGGTATGTACTTTTTATGAGGAGGAGTAGACTTACTCAATCACTCAAATTAATGACTTATGGTATTAAACCTTTGCCATAGGTCATATTCCTCCTCATGATTATCATGTTCAAGGAATATTTCATCATGGACCTCAACCAACTCAATAGATATGGAGTCTTTCTCAAACACCTCTCTCTTCATGATTTGACCAAATTCCTTATGTGTAGCTGTAACATGAGTTTTAACATCTTTCTCTTCACTTAAAAAAATGGAATTTCACTTGTGTTTACCAAGGGGGTCCCTATGGTGATTTATTATTCATAATCACTTGAAGCATCATTTTGATTAGCTATGTCTTGAGATTTTTCTTCTTTGATTGCTTCCCATAATATAAGATCTCCTTTAAGAAGAGATGTTGCTCTTTTATATCACAATGAGTTTCTTCTTCAACCACTTCCCACATATCCATACACCCTTGGACGAAACCTCTTAACCATTCCATGAGATGGTTAGGTAGCACATAAAACTCATCATCTCATGTTCCCATATTATCTTCACTATCTAGTAGACTTGGCATGAGTGCCAATAAGGATTTGACATGAGATGGGGTTGAAGTAGGATGCAAAGGGTAATGGTGGGGATTGTGACCAACTTTAATTTTTTGGATTTGAGGCTGTAATAATTTAGATATTGCTTTAAAATATTTTGATGTACAATTCATTGAATCATCTAATTTCTCATCACAAGACTGATAAGAATCATATTAAGGTTGATATATATCATGGTATGGTTAATAGGAGTCATATTGGGGTTGATAGGGAGGCATTTATTGATAAGATTCTTGATAGCCTTCCTCATAGGCTTCTTCAACAACATGATGTCCATATGAAGAAGGAAATGGATGACCGTGGAGATACCATGGCTCATAAAACTAATAGTAGCTTTGATAGGGTTATTAAGGGGTATAACATGGATCATAACAAGGTTGATAGGGAGTTATATAGTAGGGGTTCTCATCATAACCATCCATATTAACCTCATGGGTAAAATAAAATACAAAAAATGATCAAAACCATTAACAAGAGATACCTAGGATGCTTATAACTAGAATATTTCATTTAGAGTCACCATTGGTGTTATCTTGCTTGCTTCTAAAAGCTATAGAGGAAAGACACATCAATAATCTTTCCACTCTCTTGGACCTTGGTCCCATCGAGAATGCAAAAATTATTGTCACCAAATCTTTCACCCTAGAGGAGGTTGTTCAAGCCTAATCTAAGATTTGGGAAATGTTGGAATACCTTTAGGACTGTGGGTTGCCTATAGTAGAGATAGACCTCTAAGTTTAAGGGCTAGCTCCCTGGATTGACCTTCAAGTGATTATAACCTACACTAACTAATTACTTCTATGAAAAGGGGTATAAATATGCATGAAAGTAAACTATTCTAAGGGGGTGATACACCATAAGGATATCCACTATGATATCATACTCTTGCACTAAGATAAATAACCTACAACACTATCTTCAAAGTCTTAGAAGACTCTAACATTAGTATTTCAATATGGAGGTGATATACATAACACTAATCAAGGTAAGTGTACTAGAGGTTAATTTCAGACACTAAGACTACTTTTACACTTTTAGGGAGTCAAACACACTACCTACACTCCATATGTCTTGTTAGAATGAGAACTTCTTACACCAAACATGAAAGGATAAAGAGAAGATAAGGATATATGTTTATCACTAAACTTCATCATACATCACTTCAAAAACTTATACAAGATGTTTGTGAACTCAAATAAAGATTGAAAATATTTTTCAAAGGCAAATTACAACATCAAACTAGCAGGGTTTCACCATACCAGGTGTGGAAGTTTTAAACAAGAGCTAAAATGGATAACATTTATAGAATGTGTGTGTGTGAAAGAGAGAGAGAAGTAGAACTCAAGGGTCATAATGCCACTTTTCAAGGCATGAGAATAAATTATGTTGAAAAGGAATGGAGTATGAAATAGACCATGAAAGGTATCTTTAGACAAATGTCCCTCCAAGCATGATAACTCTTCAAATCTAGCGTAGGACCCTTCAATTACCTTTTTGGAAACTACCTTCATTATTAGGATTCACTTGAGCATTCCAAATCAAACTAGGGAGAGATTACACATGTGAAATATGATGGGGGGCTTATAAAAAATCTTCAACATTCATTAAATGTGTCCTTAACATTGGTCTTCTTTTAGACAAGTGTTTTCATCATCTATAGTCACCATCACTAGCTCTACAGGTATGTTTTCATATTTGGCACCAAGAGGGTCTTCAATTTCTCAATTCAAAACATGAAAGTGGTGATATGACACCTTTAAAGAGTCTAATTTCCTCCTAATTAGACTTATCACTTTCTCACTTGGTGGTCACCCTCCATTCTAATTATCTTCCATAGATTGCCTAAAGTGAAGGAGCTTGCAGAGGTGTTTGTGTGATTTTTTGATGCAAGAAATGAACATGAGGAGTTATATTATGTCTCAATTGACCTTACCAATTGATTATCATCCTTCAACTCTCCTCTGAACCTACAAAACACATAAAATATTATAAAAAGACCCTATTTTTAACTATTCTATACAATACTTGTATGAACTAATTCATGAGTGAGGATCCTAAAGGAGTCCCAAACATGTTAAAAATACTTACCAAGCCAAACTACCAATTCTATAATCACATCCCATCATGTTTTCTCCATCAAGTCAAAGTCAAGGTTTTGAGAGGGTTTTAGATGGTTTTGACCCTTAATAATTATTCATAAAATTATGACGTCCAAACCCTCAAAAAATTACACAAAGTGGGGATATATGTCCCTATCCAAATTTTCATAACTCCTTGGGCTCTCATTTACTTTGTCTGTATAGGTGTAAGCAATTGAAAATGGCTTATCAAGCTCTTGAATGTGTTCTAGGTAGGTCTGACGTGATTTTAGGTCAATTTGGCCATTTTGTGTTGTTATTTTTTAAACAAATGGTCTTAAATCCTCCCCAACTTCTCCTTAAATTTCCTAAAATGGATTGGAATGGTCCTTAAAAGTCTAAATGACCACATTGAGTACTTAGGCCTAGTCTAGGCCTAATAGGTCTGACTATGTTCTTGCAAAATTAAGCACTTCATGAGTGGTTTGGGCACCTTTATCTACTTATTCCAATTTGTTCACCCTTGTTTCAAATTTTCACAGTGTCACAATACTCTCCCATCTCTCCTACTTACTTCTCCATACTAAACCTATAGGGTAATCTGTCTAAGAGTGCCCTCTATTTGAGACAGAACAAAGGGCACTTGCCCTATTTTCTTATCCAAACTAATATTATGAGAGGATCCTACCTTTAGAGTCCTCAACTCTTCAAATACCTCAAGATAGACTATTCAAGTTGATGACTATGTAGGGCTTCTGAGTCATGAATGTATGTTGAAGGTTAACACATTCTTTGCTATGTTTCCATGTTATGAAAATCATGTGAAATAAATCCTACCACTGTGAGAATGGTTTATCATGATCAATTCACCCTACAACCTCTGCCAACTTTCATCTTGCCTAAGTCTAGTTATTAGACTGTGTGTACTATCTAGATCTGCCTGCATGTTGGGATTATTTTAACGATCCAAAGTATTTATGTTTATTTTTAGTTAAGTTTGTTTTTATGTTTATAATAAATTTGGTTCATGGGAATTGGTTACATCTTGTAACCACTTGTAAAAGCTTATAAATATTTTACCTATTTTATAAATACAATCTTGAATCAATACATATTAATATTTTTCTTATGCAATTCTTTGTTCAAAATGTACTTGGTTTATCATTCCTCCTATTCCATGATCCATCAATGATATCAAAGCAAGGTTAAGGAGGAGTTATGACATAGAAATAAACATGAAGTAAGGAGAGTGAAATACTACAATTATTTAAATGCCTTGAGAGAAGTATTATCACTTTTTTTGTTAAAAGCATAGAAATAAGGGATTGGTCGTGCTTGGCCATAAGGTACCCCTCAAGAAACTTGTGCCCACTTTCTATAGCATTATATAATTTGGATCAATCAATAAAGATGAATCACTACGAGGCATCTTTATAAAAATTTATAGCATCATTACAATGGGTTTCATTAATTTTAGAGTTTGATTACTGAAACAAATGGCAATGGTGAGATAACAATGATAAAGTGGTTGCACAAATAAGAGGTAACTGGTAACATTTATAGATTTTTATCCTTATTAAACTCTAAAAATTATAATGGCAATGTTTTGTTGGAATGTAGACCTCTATGATTGCAATAATAGGTCGAAGTAAGTTTCATTTAATAATTTATGTTTATTTAAATTGATTAGTAGTTGACACAACAAGCATAGTGGGTCCCTCCATAAAGGACTTGAAGATTTATGCAAGTAAATAAATCCAGTCTCCATACGAGATTTAAAGATTCATAGAAGTAAATAAATCAAGTTAAATAATTTTACATGCACAAAATTTTTGTTATTTTTTTGGAAAAATTTGAGAATATATAGTTTAAATAGCTTATCTTGGAAAGTAATATTTAAATTTGTTCTAGTGAAGTTGGTAAATAATTTTTTTGGAAGTTACTTTGAGTGGAGAGGTTACAGGTTCAAACCCCTCCAATTATCATTTTATGGTTAAAGGGAATATTTTTTAAATATCCTCTTTTGTACTTGGCAATATAAGGGTGTAAGTCACATAATGCTTGCAACACTAACTGTAACTTTTGTGGTTAGTCACTATTTTGTCCAAAGGTGGTCATGTGACCAGTCAAACTATAGGTTTTTAGACATTCCAGACACAAAAAAATGGTCAATTTTGTAATTTAAAGTGTCTTTATATGATATTTACAACTAATATAATGAAACTAATGTATAAAAGTGCATTTTCAATTAAATCTGACACCTTCAAAATGAAAATTATCATAATATCACTTCATTATTGTGCTCTCAGAGACAATACCATCCATTACAAGTCCAAATATCCCTTTGATTGACACCATCTAAGTCACAACTAAAGGTTGGAGGATTTGCTGGAGGCTAGAGGACAATTACCCTCTCCAGTTATCTATTCATTTAGAGTTTGGTTTCATGCTTGAATAACAATTTTAGCTTGTGTTCTTGCTTTCAATTTCATTTTTGGATTTCTATATCTGATATTCATAACATGGAGTAGACATAGTTATTTTTTGTTTCTCTCGATGCACAACTTTTCACCTCTTGCCTGATAGGGGGAGAAAATTTAGGCATTGGTTGGACTTCAATTAGTCGTCAATGAAAATATGAGTTGATAGGGGTTGCTATCACCTTTAATGTTGAGCAAAGGTCATAAACATTTATTAGACATTAGGGAGATGGGCCATATAGAGTACATGTTTGTCACTTGGATGGGTTCCTATGTGGGACCTTATGTGGGTTTATTTAGTTGGACATGCTAAATAATGTTGTACTATAGTAAAATATGATGATCACCAGGGATAATTAGGACTTGATCATGTTCATCAACCATTTTGTACTACAACTCATAGGGGCAGGCTTCTTTATGGAGCGACATAGTTTTGGGTCAGTGCTAAAGGTATAGTACACCACTTTTAGTTGTGATAGATTTATATAGTTCATTCATTTGATATACCCATTTAGATCAAGGGGGATTTTTTTGGGATTATTTTAATGATCCAAAGTATTTTTGTTTATTTTTAGTTAAGTTTGTTTTTATGTTTATAATAAAGTTGGTTCATGGGAATTGGTTACATCCTGTAACCACTTGTAAAATATTATAAAGATTTTAATTACTTTATAAATACAATCTTGAATTAATACATTTTAATATTTTTCTTATGTAAATATTTGTTCAAAATGTAAATAGTTTATCATTCCTCTTGTTCCATAATCCATCACTACAAGTTTAACATTTAAACCTAGTTTTTTCCCTATTTATTTACTCTGAGAACATCATGAAGATGATGCCATTACTATGGTAATAGCTTTTATCATGATCAACTCAATCTCACCCTTCTACAACCTTCATGAGAGGGTGAGGTTTACTTAGTTTTTGTGAGAACACACTAGTCCAAAGGACTGCCTGAGTGCTACTCCATGAATGCAATTCTGTGAATGATTATGGTGTCTTTACATCTCATTATAAACCTTTTCACCATAAAATAAATAATTTAATAGTTGACAATGTCCAAACCTATTTCCATTCATCTCACTTTTCCATTTTTTTCTTCATATTGCATAGGCTGGTGTACTAGATTGAGGTGTGTATGGACTACAACATATAGGTTTGGAAGTTTGTGTGAGGGTGACTTGACACTCTTAGCATTTTTAATGGATAAGACCTTTTTATGAATCTTATAGGCTTTCCAAGTAACCATACCATTTTATTTTGTCTATTTAGGACACCTCATACCTTTAGCTCTATTCAAGTACTAGAATGCAACTGTATGCACTATTTTGAGTTCAAGAATCTTGTAGGTGATATTGTGCTTAGGTATTATACTTCACGAGGATCATGGTTCCATAAAATATCATTAGACCCTTATATACTTGGATGGAATTTGTTTCATGTCTTAAGACTCTATCTTCATCTCTTATCCATGCAATCTTTAGGGTACTTGAGCATGATTTTAGGTCATACTTAGCTTGGAGACCCCTATAGGTTACCTTTTATGCTTGAAACTATGTATTACTTATTTTCTCTACTTTGAAATTAATCATACCATATATCTCATGTTTATAGACCACTCTCTCATTCTCTATCACCAAAACACTATACTAAGGGCCATTTACAACCTTTGGGTTTATTTTTAAACTAAAACACATTATGCATACTAAGTGTTTCTAGTCTATAATTACTTGGATTGAAGTATCATTCAATCACCTTATCCATGTACTCAAATGAATTCTTGCATGGCATATTGCTCTCTAAGACTAGACTACAATGATGAAGTGATTTTACTAATTCAATCCATCACAAACCTCTCCATTGGATGCTACTAGTGTAAGGTCAAGAAATACTTTAGAGAGATTAAGGTAAGGTTTCCCTCTTGCAACTTTCTTCTATCTTGCATTGATGTAGATGTTGTTTGAGATGTTTCTTGAATTATCCATCATAAAAATGGTCTTATTACATCTTAGATCAAGAAATAAATCTTCAAATGGGTTCAAACCACTCCAAAGTCTTTTTACTCCTTTGTCTCAGACCTCTATGGAAAACTTACTCCTATAGGTCTCTAAGTAGGTTGAATTTGAGATTTAAGTAATAGAATACCCCCTCGAATTATATGCAAGGTATGATATTGGCCATTGATAGTGATAGAAACCTTATCACAAGATTTAGATATTACAACCAATCCCTTCATATCAAGCATATACAACCTTTATCACTTCTAAACCCTGCACATTTTGTCTTTAGGTTACAACATAATATCTTGGATAGTTGAACTTAAGGCTATATCTTATGTTCACCTTGAACTCCCTTCACATGGCCTTACCAATATTACATGATTGTGCTTGGGTCAAGTAGGCCTTAAATATTCTTCAAAGCTCGATGTCCATGCTTTGAAACACCTATATATATTAAATATTTTACTCAGGTGTCAATGGTGATGACATTCAAGCACATAAGAGTGATTCTATTTATCCTCCATGACCACACATGTTAATCAGATTGAAACTAGTATAGAATGAATCGATGGACCTTGAAAGTGTGTATTCATCATTAAACTCCAACAACCAATCTTCAATCTACAACTAGATGGTGAAAATTGAGCCACTAGGGTTTCATAGGCCATTTTGAGTGATCAACAATCTAAGTGATTATTCATAAAGCATAAGCCATGAAACTTGTAAATATGATCATGGTATGTAAGTACATAAGTAATACTATAATCCCATAAATGCAATTGCTTTGACTTGTCTTATCTTGGCCATACTAAATAGGAACTATTAACCAATTTTGACCCTTCTAAGGAGAATGCTAAGAAGATAGATCAATTTTATTCTATATTGGATCTGTCAAGACCTTTTGACCTTGTAAGTGAACATGGAAAATGCTAAGAGACACTCCTAAAGCAAGAACACTTGACTACAAGATATAAAGTTTGTACAACTCATTTGAGAATGACTTTTGAATGTATTTCTTCCCTTTTCAATGTTAAACCTGCCAACCTTGTCAATTAAAAATAGTTTATGACACATAGGATGTTAGAACAATATTTGGAAAATTTGTACCTTTGGAAATATGTACAAGTTCAATAAATGAGTTAAAAGGTCAGATAAAGTGACTTTATGAAGACCAGTTAAATATCACAAGGTTTAGACCTATTAAATGATATGACATGACATGACTAGGACCATGATGGACTAAACACACACATAAGGACTTATAACAAAGCTTTGATTTTTAGTGGTTTGACTAGAGGTCAAATTGGTTAATAGAAACTTGATATCAATCTTCTATAACCTTTACAAACCTAAGAACATCCATCTTACCATGCCACTATGCCTATTCATGCATAATACTAGTCATCCTATGCACATACCTTCTCAAGACACTACTAGGCTCAATCACTTGACAACTTTGACAACAAGGACCTTTCATGCTAACCTTTACATCACTCATGCAAACATAAGAACATATGCCAATCATATATTACATTCTGATAATCATTAAAACACTGATCAATATTCTCTTTCATAGCTACACTCTTCAATGACCTCATAAATACTTATGACCTCATGACTATGCCAACTATCCTTTAACATTTTAGCTTTTTATAACATAACACTCACTAGAGCACCATTGAGACATTAATGACAACAATGATAGTCAAATGACATAAACATTCATGAGCACCTTTGATATCAATGACAACATCAATTTTAAAACTCAACAATAGGAACAATGCTCAATAATATGCCCCTTTGTCATTAATGGCAAAACACACTACAAACTGATCATTCTCATCTCCCCCATTTTGGACTATCTCCCTTATTGAAATTTCTCCTCCTTTGACATTAATGACAAAAGGTCATACGCATTGCAACTTTTGGAACCACTCATTCTCCTTCTTTGGAAAATACTCTCATAAACTACAAAAGAGCTCAGAGTTACCAAACTCCCCCTTAGACCAAGCACAGTCTTCAAAATGAATTTTGAACCTCAAGATTACTTACTAGGCTACCAAACTCTTGATGTCAACTAAAAAAATAGTAACTCCCACTTTGTCTTCACAACTTGATCTCACTAAATGAATCAACATAATTCTCAAACCATCTATGTTTGTCAACCAACTACTCCTGGAGCTTATGAACAACCTAAATAGCTCCCCCTCAAACCAAGTATCCACCATGCTTCTGCTAACCTAAGAGTGTCTCCATGAAGCATAATGGATTTACACCTTTCCATAGGGAACTAAAACAATTCAAACTCCATAGATTACTAGATCTCCATGGTTTTACAAGACTGAATATTCTCCAGGATCATTTTATCCTTGATTGGCACCTTAGGCTTGACCTCTTCATCATTTGTATGGTCAACAATATGAGATAATAATGAACATTCCTAACTTGATTTTACATCTGAAGTATGATCTACCATAACAAATAGTCCACTTAGGCTTATAGACTGATCATGACTGACCTTTACTATCTTTGGTTTCCACACATTCAATTACCTTCTCTCTTGCACTCTAGGGGATTCAAACCTCTTTTTTTGACTTGATGACCTTATAACTCTATTAAGATAGAATCTTAAAATGTTTCCCACATTATGAAAGTAGTAACAAACAACCTCATTCATACCTCTTGATTGATGATTCCTTTCATAATCCCATGCATATTTATTTTTAGAGGGTCTTCTACACTCTCTTGCTCTATGACTAAACTGATTTCATGCATAATAGTAACCATTAAATGAATTAGCATAACTCATAACATTAGGTTATTTGATTGGTTTCTTTATGTTGACCTTCTTTTCTTTATTATCCTTCTCCTTGACTTAAGCTACCTCCTTTTGGTTTTCTTTGAGACCAATACTTGTCTTATCACTCTCAGACTTATGACTACTCTATATGTCATCTAGAGCCTTAATACTCTTTTCAAATCTCTCATAGGCCTTTATATTTTTAGTTTATTGATCTAATTCTGAATTTAAGGAATCTATTTATGATGCATACTTGGTGCATTCTTTTTCCTTATCCTTTAGGCTAGTAGTGACTATCTCCATCTGAGTTTCAACCTAATTGATGATCTCATCATGCTCCTTGAATGTGTTACTCAGTCTCTCTTTAAACAAACCAATATGATCTTCATAGTATTTAACTAATGATCTTATTTTATTATTTTTATTTCTTTAAAACTTCAAATCCTTTAGAGAAATCACTAATTCTACCTCAAGGTTCACTTCAACTTTTTCATCATCTGATTCTTCATCATCCATAAGGATTTTACCATTTGAGAAACCCTTATTGTCTATTTCTATAGACATGAACAAGGTTTCATTATTTTCATGTTCATTTTCCTTACTATTATCATCACTATAGATGTACTTGTGTCACTTACATGAGATGTTTTATTATCTTCTTTGGTATATAATCTTCTCTTGTTCTTAAATGACTTTTTCCCACCTTCATACTTTCTAAAATCTTTCTTTTTTTGTTAGGATTGTAGATATTCTTATCATCACCATGATGTTCATCATGTTCTTCATCATGATCAGTATTATCCTTTTTAAGACACTTAGATTTAGAGTGACCAATCTTACCACAGTTGAAACATTTGAAAGGCAACTTACCATTGTACTTACTACATCCAAACCTTAATTTTATAGCAAACATGGCTATTAGTTCATCATCATCAACATCTAAACATAATCATCCTTTAATTTATTGGATTTTGATTTCTTCTTATCTTTAAATGCTACTTTATTCTTTGGAGGTCTTAATTTGTTCTCATCTCATAGGTAGTCAAGATGCCATGAAGCCCATCCATATCCACCTTGTCCAAATATTACATTTCTTCTACTGTAGACACCTTAGAATCAAACTTAAGAGTTAGTGATCTCAATACCTTTTGAACAACTATAGAATTTTTCAATTATTATCCCAATCCTCTAATGACATTGACCACTTCATCAAGCCTTAATTTTTAGGATGTAATTCTCTCATCTTCCGTCATAGATAGACTTTCAAACTACTTTTTGTGAGTATATAATTTAGCCATATTCACCATGATGTCTCCTTCATAGATAGTTTTCAGCTTGGCCCGTATCACCTTAGTTGACTCATAGTGCATCACCTTCACAAACTCTACCTCCAATAGGCCACATAGAATGGCATTCATTGCTTTGAAATTTCTCTCACTTTCCTTCTTGCATGATGCATCATGTGGTAGTGTATTTAGTGGAGTGTATTTATCCACAATTGACTACCATATGTCATGGACCATTTAAATTAGGTATGACCTCATTATAATTGTCCAAAATTAATAATTATTCCCATTAAATAATGGAGCCTTATTTGTAGAAAAACCACTTTGAGCTTATTGACTAGCCATCCTTGCTTCTAGGATCTTCTTTAGGTTGTTAGGCCTACTTCAAAGGACCTGATATGATACAAATTTTTGGAAACACAATTAATGATAAGGGGGGTGAATCATTCTCTTAAAAAATTATTTAAATTCCTCCTTAGCATATATGAACCATCACATCAACATATAGATCAAACAATGTATAAACAATCAACCATACAAGCATGAAACAAGTTTACACAAGACATCACATCATATATGTGGGAAAACCTCAAGGGGAATAAAAAATGTTAATTCCTAAAAATGGAATATATTGCTATAATTCAAAATATCACAATTTTAGTGAATCACCAACTCCACATGGATCACCCACCCCAACTAGCTAAGTACCAACCCAGCTAGGCTTTAGCAAGCACCAACTTATAAAGAGGCACAAACCCCCTAGATGATTCAAAACCAACTCAAAAAACTGAAATATTTGATAACCTTAATAACACATTATTTCTCATATAAAAAATTATGATCACCTTATTTATCTTTTCACTCTTCAACCCTCTGCACTTGCCTTCTAAGCTTCTTCGCTCAACTATGTCTCTTTAAGATAGATTAGGTCATATGAACTTGATATTCATATGAATAATCAATATAAAATATTAATTATAGATACTATATACTCCTTTTATGGTATAAAATACCTTATTCTACTGTTTTAATGTGTTATCTCCTTTGCATGCACTCTCACTCTCTCTAACAACTTAATTAGGCCTATTAGGCCTTATTTTTATATAACCCTCTAGCTCACACACCTCTTGGTCAGAAATACACACTTGCACACTTTAATTAACCTTATAATATGTATTATAAAACATTTAATACATGAATAAATAATTACAATAGGTCATATAAAACTTAAAATACTAAAACCTGTTTTAGGCCTTTAAGGAGATCTAATTCAATTAGGCCTTCATTAGTACACATTACCCTTTGATCTCCTTGGAAAACTTTAAAAATTAAAACATGGAAGTAAAACTTCATGTAACACTCAAACATACACATAATAATATCATCTTATGTCCATGACACCTTTTAACTCTAACCACCACTTAAAGCACACCATTAGTACTATATACATTAGGCTTTCACACACACAAAAATATCTATCTTGAACAACTAAAGATAAAAAATTATTTAGATACATAATAATGATAATAAATCACCTAAAAAAAACCTAAAATACCTAAAAAACATCACCATGATATTTATACTTCACAACTTAGGGTAAAAGGACTCAAACACTTCTCTATAAATAGCCCACTCAGAACTACTAGAACACTCCAAGAACCAATCATGAATAACTTGATATTAAACACATTAAATAACACTTACCATGACCAATGAAACTTTAAAAATGTAATTTTAAATATAATATACCACTCTAAATTAAAAAAATCATAAGGTCTAATGTCAAATATTTGTCTTACAAACCAATTCATTGACTTATAGTCACACAGTCCAATCCTGAACATATAAGCCATTTTGTGAACACATTTTATTCACTTACACTAAAATAAAAAAATTATACCAAGAATTATCATGAATTATAATTCATTAATAAAAATTCCATGCATTTTTTTCATTAATCTTACACTCAAATTGAACTTCTCATCACTTTACAACTTGCTTACATAAAACTGCGAGATTATCTTAAAACATAGTCATGATGACATTGATATTCAACACCTGTATGACCACTTATAAATACTTAAAATGCATGAAAATGATCCTATGATATCATTATACCATTATTATATATAAATATATATGTTTAAATGTAAAATATTTGTGTTATAGACCAATCTCATGACCTTATATTTCATTGTCTCATCTAAACCAGACAAGTCAACTTGTGAGTAACTTTTTCACTATATTCACTAACTTCCAAAACTTATACAAAAAATTAAATGTCTTAAAAATCATAAAAAACATATACATGCACTTGGTTTCATCACTATATCATGATAACACATTCCTAATCATATTCTCACTACCACTTGAGTTTTTCACTATTTGCACTATGTGGCTTGTTAGCGACTGGCTAATTTGGATGACTAGTTTAGAAATATTGAGGGATAAAACCTATATATAAACCACCATGGACATAAAATAAAATTATTAACCTTATCCATCCAATTATTTACAATCTTTTTCAAATACAACTTTTGATAGTTACAATAACTTCTTTAGAAACAAGCCTATAACTCAACATTTTCTCTCTCTTCTCTCTAACCAATACCACCTAGAGGTAATTGGGAGAGTTTAATACAAGATAAAATATCTTTCCTAATCATACCAATCCATTTTTAGAAATTTTTATCAACATATTCAACATCAAGTCCTTATTAGGGTTATAAGAGGGTTTAAATCTGTTTCCATTCTTAACAATCGTTCATAAAGCATAGCCTCCCAATCCAAAAACTAATGCTTGGAATTTTGATCTAGGAACCTTCCCAATATACCATGAATATATTATGTTCTTGTGCATAGGTTTAATTATCTAATGAGCACAATAAAATCCTTCTTAGGTTGAGAAACCTTCATTCTAAGCACTTGAGAGACCTCAAAGCACTTTTTTTTGCCTTAACCTTCAAAATTTGAATTGAAAATTCATGAATACACTTGATAAAACCTATCACACGTCTAAAAAATATCCTATTTTCATACTTTCCTTGTAAACTTCACCGCATGCCTCATTAGGCCATGCTCTCACCATCTTTCTTTCTACACCTAAGTCTTCACACCTCATTAGGCCTTGAAATGACCTTAAAACCTCTTTTCAATATCTCAATACTTCACTCACATGCTCACACAAAATAAGACATGCTCAAACACTGTCAAACATCCTTATACAACCTTATCTCACCATGAAACCAAGCTTATGCCTTCACACAAGGTCTCTTCATGCCATAACTAAGCTTCAAAAGACATCTTGTCTTTAAAGACACTTGATATCAATATTATATAACCTTTACAAGCTTTATAAGATCCATATAACCATAACACCATGCCTCTTCCTACAAAACACTAGGCATCCTATGCACATACCTTCTCAAGACACTACTAGGCTCAAGCACTTAACAATTTTGACAACAAGGACCTTCCATGCTAACCTTCACATCACTCATGTATACATAAGAACATATGTCAATCATATCTTACACTCTAAGAATAATTGTAACAATAATCAATATTATCTCTCATAACTACACTCTTTAATGAATTCATAAAGACCTATGACCTCATGACCATGCCAACTATCCTTCAACACTTTAGCTTGTTATAACACAATACTTAGTAGAGCACCACTGAGACATCAATGATAATAATAATGATAGTCACATGAAATCAACCTTCACAATCATCTTTTACATAAATGATAACATCAATGCCAAACCTCAACAATAGGAATAATGCTCAACACTCTTCTATCCCCCTCCACATCACTATATATAACAACAACATGAGTCTCTCCTCCCTAACCTCTCGCATATCCACATCCTGAGTCTATTCAACTCTAACATAGACTATCTATGTGGCCATTGTATCCTACCCCTAGCCTACATATCCATCCCCTCCTTTTCCAGCTTGTACTAAATATGATATCATAACCCTCATCTATAGTCCTATATTATGAAGATGTGACCTAAATGTCACATGTAGTCTCTACCTCCATGTCCTAGGTGGCACGCAAGGATATATAATTCTAAGTGGTCTCTATTGATTTGACCATGCTATGAAGTCATTTTTAACACTTGTATCTATCACATCCCTCATGGAATAGAATGTCATATTCTATATCTATGTCCAAATTTGTACTACCACTCTAAGATCAATCACTACACCCCACTATGTTATCTCCCACATTGACCATATAAAAACATGAGGACCATATGGTATCATATGTCTAAAATATAAAATCTCATCACTCTATTGGGTCAGTACCACTTAATAATGTACTCATGATACCCAACAATATAACACTGAGTCATAACATAGTCCAAATATATAGCATCCTCCCTCCATTATAGATCAACCTATCTATAAGGTATCCATGTAATTTGATTTGAACCTAACCCATCTATATCTCACCTATTATAATCCATATCTCCTAGGTGTGCATATTATCTCCCTACATATACATGCAATCTATAAGAAAATGGATCCTCAATAGTCATAATCTTCATTAGACATATTAGGTGTTTAATCACCACATGCTCCCATGCTCATACTTGGAGTAGTATCGACAAGACAAATAAAAATTCCACCTATATAAACTACATGATGTATATCCCTATATAAATATGCCATACACATGGCCCCCATACAAACTGAGTGGCACTCTCTAGCATATCACCAATAAAATCTAACAAACCCATAAGGAATAGTCAACCACTCTTATCAATTAGTACAATGCCATTGATAATAGCCATGAGTACCACTATCAAAGGATCTATGTCTAAACCCATAAAAATATCAATGTAAATGCCACCTCAAATCATAGGTGTCGAATCCTCCCCAAATATCTGATATAAATTAACTACCTATGCATCGTCACTCTAGTACACATTTGTCCCTTGAATTGGTATCCTCAAGATCCTTTATACATCCACAAGCATAATGGTAATCTCGTCTATTGACAAGTGAAATGTAATATTCTTACTATGCTAGCATTTATCCAATGTAGTTAAATATTCCCTATCTACCCATATCTCTAACATCTCTATAATGTAAGCCAATCCAGTCACCTCTAACACTCCTACCTAATAGTTAGTAAATCTAGCCATCAATCTAATACTTTTGAGCATCTATCTCATGTGCACAAAATTTCCAATCTCTCTTGCATTTAAATTTTGCAAGTACAATGTTAATCCTATTTAGCTACCTCATCCTCATAAATCCAAGCATCTATTCATTTTTAATCACTCTTAAACACATTACTTTTTAATTT
Organism: Torreya grandis; assembly: GCA_037957365.1. NCBI lineage: Eukaryota > Viridiplantae > Streptophyta > Pinopsida > Cupressales > Taxaceae > Torreya > Torreya grandis. Next base: position 1,202,564 of record JARHVA010003789.1, read on the forward strand.
TACAATTCTCACAACTTTGCCATTTGCCAAGATGAATTCACCATTATTCTAAATGAATTCACTGAAGTTGTTAACGAATTTGGTAGAGTTATGGATGAAATCACTAACATTTTTAATGAATTGTCTAAACTTTTTTTTATGAATTCACTAAATTTTTTGATAAATTCTCTTAACATTTTGATGAATTTTCTAGACATTTTCAATGAATTTTCTAAATTTTTTGATGAATTCGCTAGCCATTTTAATGAATACACTATATGTTTTTGTGAATTTTCCATGACAATCGAGGAATTAATTATTTTTAAGCACTGACCAAATTGTCAATTAATTCATTGTTTACCCTGATGAATTTAACACAATCGATGCTAAATTCACTGTTAGGTAAATAACAAATTCATTCAACTTTATATGTTATTTAATGCTAATCTAAAAAAAATAAAAAAACTTTAAATTGTTACTTACTGCATCCCCACTCCCCTTTGGCCTCTAGTGCACTCGTACAACCCCCTAAATGCCTATCCATTGGAATGCAATCCATTTTATTCTCCAACCCTAGAGAGAAAATCACATAATTTTAATTTCAAATCAATCACAAAGAAATTAATTAACACAAATAATTTTCAAAAACCCCCTACCACTATTTATCATCCACCCCATGATTCAATTATTTTTCCCTCCAAACCATTATTTTCACATTTTACAACCCAATTTCTACAAATTTTTAGGCTAATAATTGATTGAAGTCCTCAAATCTTTATCATTACTTACAACTATCAATATTGTAAACTTTTAGCAAAACATCAAAAAATATATATTTTGTTCTATGACCCGTAGCTTACCATCATTGAGATATATCATTACCACATCCACTCAAGTGACCCCTCAATCTTAAGCACTATCCAAGCATGTAGTCTATAGGTAGGAACTATTCTTTAGTTTTTAATGACTAGGGGAAAATCATTTTCCACATTTTAATTTTTCAAGCATGGAATAAATTTTAGTACTTCAATTTTTTCATAGATTTCATTATAACCACTTTATCATCTTCCTTCATTCATTTTGAGTGATCATTTACATTCCCACATGAACACTCAAGGGCATCATTGCATTCATTTCTAGTTACTTAGGGAAACTTTCTTCTCCACAATCATCAACTCTCTACTTTGTCTACTATTCTTCAAAATGGTATTACTTCATAACACCCTTTCAAAGAGGGGAAAATTTAGATACCCAAATTTCACCATTTAGTGTCAAAATTCACTTTGAAACACTAACCCTTATCTTTCACTAATTTAAATTAAAATTAACGTCATTTCCCTCTAAATTTTGAATAACTGATTAATTATTAATTAATCAATTATGCACACTTTTCTTCCAAAATTAATTAATAATCCAAAATTTCCACCTCACCTAGACATCCTCCACATTTGTCTCAATCATGTGTTGACTAATATAACACTTTATTCAACTTAATAAACTACCTTGTGATTCATCTTAAAACATTTCAACTTCCAAGCTGACTCAACCAACTAACTTGACCCATTCTTCATGATTCACTCAACTAACTCCTCTTTCTTCTCAACCCATGGAGTTGGTCATCATCCTCATGGATGAAGATGAATTCTCTACTGTTGATTATTTTTATAATTCAACAAATTCAAATAATTATCATCTATCTAATCAACCTCCCATAAAATTATAAATGGACATGCAATTCATCATTGTCATCATTTGAATTTATGCTAACGAAGTGATATCAAAATTTCAGGTGAATCCAAGCCATAAAAATACATTTTCATACTAAAATGCTGCCCAATTAATTTTTATTTGAATAAGAGTTGAGCATCCACATCCATTTCATTTGAAGAATAAATCATGTTCAATCACAATAGAGAGGCTTATTTCACTTTGATTTTGTAAGAGTGTGTTTAATTATCTTCTTTCATTTGCTACTTTATCATTGAAGTCTAGGTTTCTATTTTATGTTTGATTTTAGTTAGTTTGATTTTTTAGTTGCATTCTAAAATTAGAGCTTATACACCCATTTATTATTTTTAGAGTTTTGCATGTGTGCTGATTTCAATTTTTTTTTGAATTAAATCCTCCATAAATAGACAAGTGAGCTCATTTGACAAATCAGGCACATAACCATAATAGTGAACACATATTAGATACATGCATGGCATTGTCTATCATTTTTATATTTTAGTTTGTTGACATATTCGTTATAATTTAAGGGTTTTATTGAATTAGTGGATTTCCCTATCAAAAACCCAAAAATTAAACCCTTAACATTTTACATGGATAGATTAAACTCATTTGAGGAAGTCAAGGGTTAAATAGTGCATCTAGGAAAAAAATAAGAAAATGTGAGCAAAATTAGAAAGCTATAACATATTTTTGGATCTTTTCAAATTGTACAAGTTTACCATGAGCATTCACATGGTCTTGGTAGTAGGACCATGAGCTTACATATACTATTAGTAGGGTTACAATTACATATATATATATATTTATGGGTGACATGTGGCACATGTGCATGGATAAGTACATATTATGATGATAGATCATAATTGTAACCCTACTAATAGTATATGTACATATTATGATGATAGATCATAATTGACTAAGATACCCTCATTCACCTAAGAAAAAATCCATAAACAATATAAGATCCTTTTATCACTCACCATTTCTAATTATTTATTAAATTTAAGCATGATGTGTCATAATATTATGTGTTGGAAAGTGGAGAAGTAAAAATTAGGAAAATAATCCATTGATATGTTTGATTAAGTATAAGTCTTAATTTCACATGACTAGAGAAGTTGTGTTTGTTATGAAATTAAGACAAAGGGCATACAAGAAGGAGACTAACTTAGTGAGGCAGAGTAAGGTGAGGTAGTTGTAACAAGTCAAAATATAATGAGTTGTGCATTATTCACCTAGGTGAGGTTGTTACAATGCCACACATAAATAAAGATGTGAAAATATGTTAAGTTCTTTATGCATGAGCATGTAAGGATTACAAAAGAGTAAAAAAGGTTTTAAATTTCCATAGGAGAGAAAATGTTTTGCAAGTTATGTAATATCACAAAAAAATGTGAAGAAAAAGTAAGTACATGAAATCCATGTGATTAAAAAAGGTATTTTTCAACTAACAAAGGAATGTGTCCCAATAAGGTGTAAATATGGAAAAATTTAGTGCTAGAAGGATGTAGAATCAAAGATAATGTTGACATAAATGGAAATAATATGCCCAAAGTTAATTTTGAGGAGTAATTTGTGGATATGTGATCCATGTGCAACCATAAGGACCTATATCACTTCCTTGACTGCCTTAGTCATATTTATATCTCTGCACAACTTCATACTTTAAGCACTTCTATACAAGACCTTGTATCATAAACCAGTCACACAACATAAGGATACATGACACATAAATTTTAATAAATTATCATCCAACTTCATATTTAAATCACCATTAGGTATCTCTAAACATCATGTGTATTCCACATAACATAGAGATCCATGATGCAAAACACAAGGATAACAACACACCCCCGACTCAAAAGGCATAAATTTTGTATGTTTCAAAGACCTAGTGAATTCAGGGTTGAGGTGCAACACACCTTACACAAAAATGTGAATAATAAAGTGTCAAAACTATCTGTAGTAGCCTCATAGTTACATGTAAAGTAGCATCTCAATTCTATGCAACACAGTTTTATAATTCCTACATAACATACACACAATTCCTATGCAACATCCACAAAACTATGTACATCATATCTGCGTGCAACACTAGATAGAACTCATAGAATTTGTTCCATTATAGAACACATGTAATCATAATACACATCTAGAGGTCAAAATACATAATTGTAATAAAGTGAAGAGTCACACATGGAAACTCAAAGGATTTAACTTGACACATTTTAAGACTTCATGGATTTTTAATCTATATATACATATCTATAAAAATAGTTTAGGTAGATATTAGAAAATTAGGTAGCCATACATATTTCTCAAAAGTATGCCATGTACAAATTTAACACATCAATATAATTTTCTATTCCGGTTCTATTACTTTTTCTATTCTCCATATTGTTTGATATTGTTTTCACATGTGTTAATGTGGGTTTTACGTAAACCAATAGAATCTTATGAGGAGACCTCTAACATTTCAAGATTGGTGAAAATATTCACTCTAAGGTATGAGTCACGGGTGCTAGTTTTGTAAATAACCATGTGATGGAATAGCGGTGATTGGAATGGTTATTTACCTTCGATGGTTTAGATATGACATGAATCTAAAATATACTTGAGGTGGATGGATGGATCTAACCTAAGGTGGAATTGAGCAAAAAAAGAAAAAAAAGAAGAAAAGGTATGGCATAAAATAAAGGGTTTTATGAATCATCTAATAAATAAATCCTTCTACGATAACTTCTTCTATCCTATGCTAAATAAATGTCCAGGAACTAGTACCTACTATAAGTTTTTGTTAGCACAATATATATAAAGACACATTTAATTACCAAAGGAAATAATTATAATATACTCAAAACTCATCATCAAAGATATAGACTGCATAACACATCTATACCTCTAACCAGTAATAAGTACGATCAATAATCAATGAGCATTCAAACTACTGATTTGTCTAATCTAAATAATTATAGAACAAACATGCACACAACCTATTCTAGATTATATTAACTTCATGTAAATTCCTAGTAAGACATTTAAAATTTGTAAGAGACATCATGTCAACATAGACTTATAGAACGATCCAAGAATTTGTTTGCTTATATTGATTGTAAAATTCTCCTCTCTTTATAATTTTTAAGAAACATATACTCATGTCTTGGGATGGAGATGCCTCAACCTCAAAGCTTAGTCTAATTTTATAGTGTATAAATCAGGACTATATGACAATAAAGCATGAAACATATGTATAAATATAATATATTAAATATAATCCAAGTTTAGGCATAAAAGGATTTTCCATATAAAATAAGTCATAGCTAAATAAAATACTTTAAGACTTGCCTGAAGTCTTAGTTAGAGTGTTGACTTGGATGATAATAATGCCACCCTCTTTTAATGGTTGCATGAAGTCTTAGTTAAATAAAATAATGTCCACACTTTAATTTATCCTAATATAAAAATTCTAGGGATAATTCATGATAATACTCTAACAAAGGTAGGTTTTGTTTCACATTCTTTAGATTATTTTAACATTGACTCCACATAAGATTCTTTGGCACAATTTTCATTCACCCAAGCTACATTAATTAATCCATGGATTTCCACTACTAATAAAAGTACCATAAGAACTAGGGTATGATTTGAGGACTTAGTGTCCAAATCCATTTTTACCACCCACTCAACACTAGCAAGGCCTTTTACTCAGTTGGGGATGACAATTATTATCATCCAACCAGGCATTTGAAACTAACTAGTTGTAGGTCATATCAAGGGTTGGGATTCAATAATATGTTTCAAAATCCTTCCCAAATATGTAATCTATTGAGGTAGGGCTATTAGATAATTAATAATGTTCTCAAATAATTTTATAGCCACAAAAAAATTAAAAGAGGGCTTATATGCATGGGAATACCTCTAGTTTTGCAACCACATTGTGAAATTACATTGTTTTAATTTCCAATAAGTCATCTATATATCCCCAAGATGATAGATATAATTAGTCTTCTACTCATAAGGTTTTACTGCATCAACATCTAACCATATCATTTTATAATGTTACAATTTTTGATAAAATATAGATGAATCAAACATAGTGTCTGCATATTCTATGATACCATTAAAACTAAACATAGAGGGAGCATGATTGATTCTTGAAGATACCATATTAACTCTTTTGATTTTTTTCAAAGTCATAAAGGTTAGGGTTTTAGTTATGAGAGCTTTGATAGCAATTCATAGCAATAAAAAGTAGTAAATGTGTTTTTCTTTGGCATTTTTTTGAGAAAACATGTAGTTGATTTATTTTAACTTGAACATTCATTTCCCAAATCCTCCTTTCATGGGAATTAATTATATAAAATAGATTTTCTACCTATCTATTATGTTTTAAATTTGATTTTTATGATGTCAAATTTCATGGCGTCATTTACCACGTGGTGATTTATCATTGCCTTTTATTTCTTAGTCAGCTATTGGGTCATCTATTGTGACATATGTCATCACCTCGCTTAATCAAAATGTATATTTATTTATTTGCATTAGCTTATTTGTAAGATGAAACATGTATTATTATCTATTAATCATATGGAATTGATCTATATATCCTTGGCTATTGATCTTAACTTAATGATATGCAGACACATGGTCTAATCTCATTTACCCACTCAGTTTCTTGACTTCATGGTTTATGTTATTAAATATTAGTTATGAATGAGTGGTATGTTGATATGTGGATGAATCTTGCTTATATACTTAATCAGTAGGATTTTTAACTCATGTAACCATGTATTAGTCATGAATGAATGGGATATCAACACTTGGATAGTCCTCGTTTATCCACTTGGTTGAGAAGTTATGTTCTATACTTTTTCCTATCAATAAAGTATGAATTAGATAGTGACATGTGTATGGGTCTCACTTATAAAATTGGTCAATAATCTCTATAACATTTACTTGGATCTATTAGTCATGGATGAGTAAGATAGTGATATGTGGATGGGTCTCACTTATCCACTTGGTAATTTTAGGTAATTGGGATGATGACATGTGGATGGTCCTCACTTATCTAGAACTCTATGATTTAGATATTTATTGTGTAGGGATCAAGTAAATAGGAATGAGACTCATGGCATGATCTCATTAATTCAAGTAGTCAGACAACCCTATACCTTTTTATTTTTCTATATAAGTTGTAAGTAAGATGGTGATATGTGGATGGTTTTCACTTGCTAAGGTACATGGATATACTTATAACTATAAATATGCCATAGATATATAGGATTAAGACACATGGATGGTCCTCACTTACTCATAAAAAAATAGACTTGGAATGTTGAACATTGATCCATGAGGGAGGTAGATAAAGAGACATGGAATAATCTTGTTAAATCAAATAGTCAAGACACTTATTGCATAAGTGAAAAGTTTAGAATGCAAGATTTATAAAAATTCCAATGATGAGATATAATCTAAACTAAACTTAACTTCAAAGATAGAACAAAAAATAAAATAAAATAAAATAAATAACTAAATAATGCTTATAAATACAAAGTATTCCTCACCTTCTCCATTATGATCAAATAAGGATTTACTCTTGAATGTTATATGTATATGCTCAACTTATTTCCAAGGAAAATATAATTGGTCATCATTTTTTGATGAAAATGATTTGGATGGATTTGATTCATAATGGAAATTTGATAGCACTTCATTAGCTTGAAAGTGGATGATTAAAAGTGATGGATTATACATAAATTTGTATGCTTACAAAAAGTTAATTAGATAATTGGGGATTTTTTTAATTTATTGAAGTATTGAAATAATAAACAGTGAATAACTAGTCCTTATCTATGAGGATGATGACCAATTCCATGGGTTGAGAAGAAAAGGGAATTGGTTGATAGAGTCAGTAAGAACAAGTCAGGTTAGTTGATTGAGTCATCTTGGAGGTTGAAATGTTCTAAGATGAATCATAAAGTAGTTGAGGAATTTGAGGAATTATTTGGATGAGTCAATACACAATTGGGAAAAATGTGGAGGATGTCTAGGCGAGGTGGAAAATCCACATTTTTATATTAGTTTTAGAGGAAAATAGGTGTGCATGATTATAATTAATTAATTAAAAATTAATCAATTATTTGAATTTTGGATAAAAGTGATGTTAATTTAAATTCAAATTGGGGATGGTGATGGGTGAGTGTGTCAAAGTGAATTTCAACACTATATGGTGAAATTTAGGTGTCTAAAATTTCCCCTTTTTGAAATGGTGTTGCGAAGTAATATCATTTTGAAGAATAGTATACAAAGTAGAGTGTAGATTATTATGGAGAAGAAATTTACCCAAAGTAAGTGAAAATGAATGTGATAATTCCCCCTCAAGTATTCATACAAGAAAGTAGATAAACACTTAAAATTATTGAAGGGAAAATGATGAGGTGGTTATAAGTAATACTGTTAATAAATTGAAATACTATAATCGATAAAACACTTACAAGATTTAAAACTTGTGTAAAATTATTTTCCTTTAGTAGATAATTACTAAAGAGCAAGCTAGACAATAATATTTTGTGTTCATCAATTGCATGCTTCGATGGTGTTTAGGAATCATGGGTCACACGAGTGAATGTGGGAATGATATATCTTAATGATGGTAAGCTATTGGCCATAGAGCAAAAAATATAGATTTTATGATGTGGAAAAATGATTACAAGATTGATAGTTTCAAGTAGTGATTATATATATGTATGTATGTATGTATGTAGCACTTTAATCAATTATTGGCATGAAATTTTGATAAAGTTGGTTTTTAAATGTGAAAATAATGATTTGGAAGGGAAAATATTTGAATGATGTGGTTGAATATATATAGGGGCAAGGGTTATTTGAAATTCATTTGTGAAAATTCATTTCTTTGTGTTTGATTTATAGATTTGATTGGTTTGTTTTTTCTCTAGGTTTGGAGAGGAAAATGGATCATATTCTAGTATATAGGCATTGTAGCAAACATATTCGAGTTCACTAGACGCTGAGGGGAGTGGGGATGTGGTAAGTAACAATTTTGAGTTTTTTGTTTTGGTTTGATTAGCATTTAATGCCAAATAAAGTGCAATAAAACAAATTCATTATTTACCTAATGGTGAATTTTGCATCAATGGTGACAATTTTATTCAGGTAAATGGTGAAATCATCAAAAATTAGGTCAAGGATTAGATTCAATGAATTCATCCAATGTCACAATTAATTCATCAAAAACTTTAGAAAAATCATCTAAAAGTGTAGTGAAAATGTCTACAAGTGTAGTGAATTATTAAAACATAATGGAAAAATCATTGAAAACTTCAATAAAATTATCCAAAAGTGTAGAAAATTAATCTAAAACCTTAGTGAATTCATCCAAAACATAGTAACAAAATTATCAAAGAGAATGAAGAAATCATTAGAAGTATAAAACTATAAAATTGGTGTGTTATGAGATGATAGGAAATAAATAGATATGGGACTATATGATGTGGATGCATATGAATATGACTAACATATTGATCATTTAAATCTATAGGAGATATTACCTTTTTTATAGACATGAGATAGGCACTCAAAATATCTTGAGCTGATGGATAGGTTTATGGATTATGAGGTGGGGTACTAGAGGTGATTAACTTGGCCTATAAGTTGAGATGCTTGATATACGGGTGGATATGGCTTATCTTACTACACTGGTGAAGTACTGACATAGTGATACTAACACATTTCACCTGATGATAGGTGATATGATTATGACTTTGGAGGATGTATGGAGGATCTTGAGGATTTTGATATGGGGGACACATGTTTACTTGAATGAGGGTGAACAAGCAGTGACATTATTTAGGTTTTTAGAATGGACTTGATTCCTATTATGAGGGATGGGATAAACATTGATGTATGCATTGATTTAAATACACATGTATTTACAATTATATTGAGGGTTGTTGTTAGTGGCATTATGCTATGTGATAAGAAAAAGAAACTATTTCCAGAGGGCTTGTTAGATATGGTTTGATATATGTTAGAGAGTGATACATAGTTTGCATGGGGACCATATGTACTATAACACTTATATAGGTATTTAAAATATGTGGTGTATACAAGTGGTGCTTCTATAGGCTCTTCCACACTACTACAGGTGTGGGCATGGGAGCATTTGACAATTAAGTGACCTACAAGCCAAATAAGGAGGAGGAGGACTAAGGAGACATTTGAATATGGATGGCATATATATGTAAGGGTACATTAGACACATTTGAGAGATGTGGATTATTACATGAGGGTGATTGATGAGCTATTAGTGGACCATATGACTTGGAGGCCATACAAAGAGGTTGATCCACACTATAGGGAGGAAGCAAGACACTTAGACTATGTGATGACTCAGTATTACATTATTGGGTATGAATAATACATCATTTAGTGATACATACATGATAGGGTGATTATAAATTTTGGGATTAGATAGGCTATCTCAATAGGTCCTCACTTATTTGCACAAGTAGTATGTGAGAGAGCACAATACGGAATATGTATTGATTTTAGGGCTACATCTCAAAGATAGGAATAGATGTGGATAAAAACATTTTGTGCTAGGATGGATGTGGTGGATGCAAGTAATAAAGATTATTACAAAACATGGTGTGGTCAAAAGAGACCACAAAGGATTATAAACCCATATGTCCCACCTAGTACATGGAGTTAAAGATTATAGACTGCATTTAGAGCACATCCCCAGAGTAGAGGCCTATAGGTGAGGATTATGAGAGCTGATCTAGCATATGGTGATAGAGGAGGAGACAAAGATGGAGAGTAGAGGCATGATATATAGGTTATATAGGCTAAATGAGATCAAATGCATGATGTTGATATGTGAGTGGTTGGGGAGATGGAGGAGGAGGAGAGATTTATGTGGTTATTATTGACAATGATGGGGATGAAGATGGACGTAGAGGGGACACAATAATGAGGCCTATACCATAGGCATATACAAAGGGTGGGGATGGAGTAGAACCATCAAGGTTGGTGAGGTTAGTATAAGACCAAACACTAATTTATAGGTTACATGAGGATATCAGGGCTCATGACATTGAGATATCAAGATTGCTAGGAGATAAAGGTGGGAGAGATAGACATGCAAAGATTATATGGTTTTAGGGAGAGGTTGATAGGTTAAAACATTAAAACTAAGGGGTATGGGAGAGGGTGAGGGTTATTTACATAAGATGAAATGACTCAAACTTGAGATGATATAGGTTTGATATAGAGATATAGGAGAGATAGAGGTATATTGCACGAGTTTAGTTAGTAGAGGCTAGGGAGCTATTGATAGGTCTTAAATATTTAGGAGACATGAAAAGATTATATGGTTTTAGGGAGAGGTTGATAGGTTAAAACATTAAAACTAAGGGGTGTGGGAGAGAGGGAGGGTTATTTACATAAGATGAAATGACTTAAACTCTCGATGATATAGGAGAGATAGAGGGATATTACATGAGTTTAGTTAGTAGAGGCTAAGGAGCTATTGATAGGTCTTAGATATTTAACATCCTTACATAAGGTCATGAGGGATATAGATCAGGATACCTATTATAGGAGCTTATATAAGGAGGTAGTACCACAAGCTCAATGAGTACCTTCCTTTAGAGAGTACTTGATGAGGAGGTCAACATCAGGGAGATCAGTCTAGCTAATGAAGTTAGAAAGATATGTATGACAGGGATCGCTATGTGTCATGGGTCTTTTATGGAGTACACCATAGTGATATGATATGATCCCAACTACAAATGCCCCATCTGAGTATCAGGGAGAGAAATGACATGATATGATGTATATGACATATCGATATATACATATTTTTGAGATGTATCATTGTATTGATGTACTTTAACACATTTAAGATGTATAAGCACACACACACATGATTCTTTTTGGATTTATACTAGTGTTATGGTTTGAAAATGGATATGTTATGACCCTATGGATGTATTTTAATTTTATATGTATGGTAGACAGTTAGATGGATGAATATGACTTGGTATAGAAATTATTTCTCCTAATTTTGATATGTTATAACACATGTTAATCCTTTCTACTTTTATTATAGTATAAAATAAAATGGAACAATGTATGAATGCTTTAGATAACTGCCTTTGTTGATTTTATTTTCTTGGACTTTCAATAATAATTCCATCATTAAAAACTAAGAGTTGGGCAACCTTTATTTAAAAAGCGTAGGACAATATGAACCAATGGTATGGAATAACCATGATGACTATTTTTTTGTACATGTAAATACTGAAAGATTCATTTGTGTAAGACTTAGTGCATCATGATATTGAAGACCATAATTAAATTATTTTTAAAACACATAACAATATAAACTCAAGAATCAATAAAAAATAAAAATGTTTAACAATAAAAACTATGTAAATATGACAATCAGGGAAAATTAATACACAAAAAATGATAATTAATTGTTGAAGCAAGTAAATGATAAAACACATAAAATTAAACAAATGGAAATGAAAACTTAGAAGGAAGCAAATGCCATGAAAATTAAGTAAATGACTTTGTGGTCATCCTAGGATAAATTTGAGCCTTTGGTAATCGAGATCCATGACAATGTTGAACATCTGACAAGGAAGTCATAAGAAAATAAAACCATATTATTTTGGATGTTGATGTGGAAAAGTGAATTCATGTTAAAATGATGTGTGATTGAGATGATTGGATGATGGTGGTGGTGGTAGAGCTGACCCTAGAGACCCTATGTCTCTAAGTGATACCTATTCTGATTAGGGATATTAGGCTAGATGTAGTTCTCCCAATATGGGAATGGATGAAAAGGTGATGATGTAGTGTAAAGTTGTGATAAATAGATTATGGATTTCCCTGCCAATAAAATGAGCGAGTGAATGATGATGTTGTTGAAGATAGATGTATGCATATTTAAATAGATGAAGTGTTATGTGTTGGGATGCATAGATAAGAGTGTGTTTATATATGGATATGCAAGTGATAATAAGGGTCACATACAAGACATTCCTTTAAGCATGATCAAATACATGGTTACACAAGTGCAATGGGTGGACTCTAAGCTAATACATCAGGGGTAGATGGCAAAATAAGTGACTAAATGGAAATATATAAGTTACTAATGCAATGGGATGCCCCCAAAGTAACTAGAATGTATATAAACAATAGATTACACATGGCACCATAAACTAGTTTTCACCATGGTACTTACCCAAATCACCAGTAAACTGGTTTTCAATTTTGGACATATTATTTTTCTTTCTCTTTTTCTTGATTTTTTTAAAATTTTAATTTACATGATTTTTTTAAATTTTTTTAACACTTAGGATATGTAAAATAATACTATAATGGCTTAGGTATAGACCATTTGAGGTGCATGATGTTCATGGGCTCATCAAGCTTGTCTCTATTTTCCATGGCCAATTTGTAAGCTCAAAATCCATATTTGCCAATGATTATGTATGGACCCAACCAATTTGGTTTGAATTTTCCTTTCTTCTCCCATTTTGCATTGGTGTTCCATTATTTTTATTTGAGAACAATATCACCAATTTCAATTTTTCTATCTTTAATCCTCTTGTTGTAGCTATGGCAAAGGTAATTTTGGTAGACTTGTAAGTGGTTTAGGCATTAATGCATTGCTAATCAAGGAGGTCAAAATCACTTAGGTATGAAATATGATAGAATTCATCATCAATAAGATTTTTCAAGGATATACATAAGAATGGGATCTCAACTTAAATGGGTAAGATTGACTAATTGTCATAAATAAAGGAGTATGGGGTTGTCCCTGTGGGTGTGTGGATTCTTATGTATTATGTCCATAAGGTAGGATATAGTTGTGTGTGTTAGTCATATCAAAATTCTTTAAAAAATATTTTTAGGATTTTTAGGATATTCTTATTTGTTGCCTTGGATTGGCCATTACCTTTCAGGTAGTAAGGAGTAGGCCACTTGTGTTTAATATGGTAAGTATTTCAAATGGCCTTGATGTCCTTGTTTTTGAATGGTTTACCATTATTAAAAATGATATCAAATGGTATTGATTACAAAGTGGTAGATAATGTGGTTTAAGATAAACTTGGAAATCTATTTACTGGTGACATAAGTTAAGGGCATAACTTCAACCCACTTGGTAAAGTATTTAGTATCTATAATAATATATTTGTGGCCATCTAAATAATTAGGATTGATTTTGCCAATGAAGTCTAACATCCATATGTAAAATGGATTACCAATGAGGTCTAACCCCCATTTGTAAAATGGCCAAGTTGTAGTGATGGGTTGTAATGTTTGCAAAGGATTATGTATAATATCACTATGCTTTTGGCAAGGCACACACTTCTTAAAATATGCATAAGAATTATATTCCATTGTAGACCAATAGTAACCCACATGAAATTTTTTCTTAGCAAGGAATATGCCACTAGAATGAGCACCACAAATTCCCTCATGAACTTCTCTAATGGCTAAGGTGGAATCTTCAGAATTTAAACACCATAACAAGGTTCCATCATAGCTTCTTTGATATAGGGTTTGACCAAAGATAATATAATGTGATTTACATTAGATAAATGACTTTGTTGGTTATGAGTTAAGTTATATGAAATGGAATTATTATGGAGGTATTCATAAATTTCATTGTACTAAGGAGAAGTGGTACCAACCACCTCATAAACTAACTCAGAATCTAGAGTATCATAAGTTGGTATAGTTAATTATTCTATAAGAAATTGATTGTGCTTAGTTTGAAGATCAAGTAATGAACCAATTGTTTCCATGGCATCAACTGATTAGTTATTAGACCTTAAAACTTTTTCAAATTATATATACATGAATCATAACTTGAGGCTACCCACCATCCTTTTATATGAGATTAGTGTGTCATCTCTAGCTTAGAATTCATCAGTTACTTGATTTATGATGAGTTTTAAATCACCAAAGACAAGAATATTGTGGATACCCCATTGTATTGCAAGTTTAAGAGAAGATATGAGGGATTCATATTCTAATATGTTTGTTTGTAGAAGGAAATTCAATTCATAAGGCTTTTGGAATTAAGTCCCCATCAGGAGTAACCAATAATATACATTTCCCCAAGCCATGATTAGTATACAAGCCATCAAAGTATAAATGCCAGATTAGGGATTCATTGATTGACATGACTATCTCATTCAGGAAATATGTGATGAGAGGTGTGTGATATTAAAGAGGAGCCTCTACTAATGCATCTAACATTACCCATCCCTTGATTTTTTTTTCTGATTTGCATACTCAAGATAAAACTCACTAAGAAGCATGATCCACTTAATTATTCTACTTGTCAAAGTTGTTTTGGATAAGAGATATTTACGAGGGTCAATTTTTACAATGAATTTTGTTTGATTGTTGATCATGCAGTGGTGAATTTTTTGTGAATAAAAAACAACCATGAGACATTTTTTTTCTATGAGAGCATAATTAAGCTCATATGACACCAAAGTTTTTCTTAGGTAATAAATTGCTACTTCTGATCTACTCTCGTTGTGCTGAGACAAAAATGCCCCTAATACATATTATTTAGTGGATTTATACAAAAGGAAAAAAATTCTTGTAATACGAGGCATCAAGACTAGTGGATTGGAAAGATACCATTTAAGACTCTCAAATGCCCTGCTATAGTCTTCATTCCAAGTGAAAAGAGTATTTTTCTTAAGCAATAATGTGAATGGATGAAAAATGTCTAAAAGCTATGATATGAAAATTTATATTACCTAAATTTTACCTTGGAAATGATGGATTTGCCTGAGATTTTTAGATGGAGGAATATTCATGATAGCTTAAACTTTGGAAGGATCAACCTCTATACCACAGTGTGAAACTATGAATCCCAATAAATTTCCAAATGTAACCCCAAAGACACACTTATTTAGATTTAAATGGAGATTGATTGTACACTCTCATTTTTTAAATTTTTTTTTGGAGTATCTCAGGATGTTCTGATCTAGATTTGGATTTAGCAAGAATTTCATCAACATAGTCTTCCATGATGTCATGAACTATATCATGGAAGATAATTGTTATTTATATTGGTATGTGGATCCAAAATTACTAAGACCAAAGGTAATTACTTGATATAAAAACGTGCTCAAAGGTATTGTAAATGATTTCTTTTATTAGTCTTCGAGAGCTATCTTGATTTCATTTTAACCCAAGAAACCTTCCATTTAAGACATCTCCTGACCATCTATGGAGTCCACAATCATGTCTATGTATGGAAATGGAAAGTTGTCTTTGGGACATGCCTTATTTATATCCTTGAAGTCTATACATACTCTGATTTTAGTTGGTTTATTTTATACTGGCACAACATTAGAGATCAAGTCTGAGTAATCTATGGGACATATGAAGCTAACCTCTAATTGCTTTTTCAGTTCCTCCACTAATAGTGCTAATTTGGGATACATTTTTTTGAGTTTATTATTTATAATTTTAGCATCTAGATGAACCACAAGATGATGAACAACATGTGAAGGATCAAGCCCTAGAATGTCTACATAATACCATGCAAACATGTCAAATAATTATTTAATAAAAAGGGTGAATATTTCTTGTTATTATTGAGTTAATGAAGTGGCAAACTTGACCATATTTAAATTTTATTCTATCCCAATGTTAATTGCAATGGTGTCTTCAACTAGGAGAGTCAATTCTTATTGATATTTTGTGGGTGATGGAGGAAGGTTGATCTCCTCATCAAGGTCTTCATGATTATATGTTTCTTATTGATATGTTGTTTTTGTATTGATTTGATAATGTGATAATAATTCTCCAAAAATTATATAATCATATAACTACATGGAAAAACCCTTCTTGTGGTCACCTACCAGAATATGGTCTCTTTTACTCAAGCATTTAGATATTGCTTCATCATTTTGAAATCAATCAAGCATAGGTGTTGATTGTTGGTCCCACTGGATTAGGTTTTGATATGTCAAGTCAAGTGTTAAGACATTGATTTCATGGAATACGTTGATCATGGATAAATCTTCAAATCAACTATAGATGGAACTTGTGTCAGTGTCTAAAGACCTTGCCTTAGATTCACTAGACGAGTCACTTTGGTAAAGTTTTTTGTTCACATTAGGTGGGTTAAATATATAACATGGAAAACTTCATTTTATTTAAGTGTGATTAGTTCTATTGGCCTTTGTTTGTGGAGGTCAAGGCCCTTGTATTTATAATTAATTATATTACAAATGATGGATTTGGTGATGGGATATTGGGTATTAAGGAAGCAATTAGCTTGTATCCAACATGAATTTGAATCTCAAATTTATTAATTAGAAAGAAGACCACCTTATATAAATGATGTTTTACCAAAAATTTGAACTACTTGAGTATCCTTTTGATAATGAGGCTTACAATGATTGTTTGGAGACATGTGGATTTGACCTAAGTAATGAGAATCTTAGATTTCATATTCACCCATGTCTTTGTCAACTATTTTGAATTGGGTTAGAGGAGACAGTGTAGTTTTTAAAGTGGAAGGTTGATTTCATGCTTGACTTGTAGATGGAGTATCCATTGAAGTGGATGTCTCTTGAATATGTTGGATGTTTAACCCATAAATGGGTTTTAATTGGTGTTGGCTTGTGAAAAATAATATTGATTATGAGGTGGATTGTCGATAAATTAATTGGGAAGTGTATTGAAATGGGATTTGTATTTCTTTATTACGTAAAGAAGTTTTGGTTTATTGGGTTAGTGGAGAAGTTAGGATTTGTTTGATTTGGATTGGTGGTAAAATTGGGTTTTGTTTGATTTGTGAATATATTTAGATTAGTTTGATTTG
This sequence comes from Torreya grandis, assembly GCA_037957365.1. NCBI lineage: Eukaryota > Viridiplantae > Streptophyta > Pinopsida > Cupressales > Taxaceae > Torreya > Torreya grandis. The sequence goes on from JARHVA010003789.1 coordinate 1,220,172, forward strand.
TAAATGAATTCAGGTTGGTTTGATTTATAAATGAATTTGGGTTGGTTTGATTTGTGGATGGATTGATAAACATGTTTCGGTTCAAGTTTAGATTTGAAAAAGTATGTGAATCAAAAATTTGATTTGGATGAGTGTTGGGGTTAAAGAATTGATGTTGATTAAAGTTTGAATTGGTGTTGATGAGTGGGTGTTTGATTTTGATATGATAGGGATAACCCAAAAAAATAACTTGGATTGGTAAAACTTAAAAAATAATTTGATGTACTTATTAGAGAAATTTTTTGATGTTGGTTGAAGGGTAAAATTGAATACACCTTCAAGTTTGGAGATGAAGTTGATTTATTATCAATAGGTAAACTAGAATGAGTATTTAAATTCAGATTTTGATTTGGATTGGTATGATTGATTAGTAAACTATGAAGTTCATATTTTGATTGATTGAAAAACTTGAATAAGTATTCAAATTTGGGTTTGATTGACTTTTGGTTGGTAAACTTGAATAAGCATTGAAGTTTGGATTCGATTGGTTGATGTTTGGTAAACTTGAACAAGTGTTTAAGTTTAGACTAGATTGGTTGATGATTGGTAAATTTAATAAGCAATCAAGTTTGGATTTTATTGATTTATGATTGGTAAGGTTGAATGGTCATTCAAGATCAGATTTAGATTGGTTTGATTGTTGATAGGTTAACTCGAATGAGCATTAAACCTTGGATTTGGATTGATAAATGAGGGAGAATTTGGATTCACAGTAAAACTTAAATTTTGGATTGGAACTTTGGTCAACCAAAGGATTTTTTTATCTTATTAGCTTGGATTTTTTCAATCTATTGGCTTATTTGATGAGTATGGGCTCCATAGATTACCCATGGATTTCTTGGGATGATTCCTCATCAAGGATGACTTTCCATTTGTCTTAAGAGACTTGGGGATTGAAATTGTATGAACCAATGAAAACCTCGATAACTTCTAAAGAGCCTTGTGATGTAGATTGATCTTAGATGGGTGATGAATAATCTTTTATATCAACTAAATAGTGTAGGTTTTAAATATCAAAATTGGATGGTAGTTTTTACCCTAGACTCAGGACTTGGAGTAAAAATTCATTCTTATTGGAAAAGATGTATTGATTGAATAGGGAAGGAGGTAAGATGGCCTTAGGTATACCTTCATTTTGATAAGGTCCTTCTTCTTCTTCATTGTTATGGATTTCATATATTTCGACATAGTGTTTATTTAACCCTAAAATGAAATGTTATTTTATGTATAAGCTTAGTGTTAAGGATATATAAATGAAATGACACAAGGTTGATAATCAAATCTATATTAGACCAATTAAATTCTAAACTCATATATAAGCACACATTGAATTTATTATGTTGAGATAGTCTAAATATGGAAAGAAAAACTAGGCTAGATATATAAATGACAAAGAAGAGAAGTATTTAGCTTGTTCTGATGTTAATCTAGTTCTAGATCTAGAACATGTTGAAAGTAGGTAGGAAGATAGTTCTAGAAAAATTGTCATATTATCGATTTGGTGCCTCTAGCTATTTGAATAGTTACATCAACCCTGTATGGTTGCATCAACACTACTGTATGAGTCTGATGATAGTGTTTGGTATATAATATATATTAAAATATGATGGGACCACTTAGATGCATTTAGGTTTGGATTCACCTTTAATCTAGTGCATTTAGATCTGAGTTATAGATTGTCACTCCTTATCAAATAGAAAAACCCTAGATTTTTATCTTTAATGTGACCTTAGGTAAAAATAGGGTATTGGGCACATGGTGTTGAACTAACCTCAATGACCCCACTGTTATAGTACACTACCTATATAGCCAATACTCCTAAGAAGGCCTCCGATTGATTTAGTTCTCTCCTATGTGTTGGCTTATGTGTGAATCATGAAATGTGTGTAAAGCAAGTACAATAATGACCTAGCTTGTAAATTAGAAAATCAAGTTCTTGGGATGATCCTTAAGTACTTTAGACCCATACATGTGTAGTCTCTATGACTGGTTTATAACTAAGAATATATAGGGAAGCTTTGATTAGTTGAATGTTTGATAGAGTGATTTTGATAAGTGCCTTGGTCTCTTTGGTATTTTATAAGTGAGGAATGAACGAGGGTTGATTTTGTATTTATATTTTAGAGTAATAACTTCCATTAAAGCACTTAGGCCAACCATTAGGATACATTTCATTTATAAATTAGATGACTTTAGGGCACTTAACACTTGCATCAAGGTAGGACAATAACATCAATGATACTATTTGTCTTGGATGTTAGTGTCTAGGGAGTAACAAAATAGATAGAGGCTCAGAACTTGTAGAGGTGTAAGATAAGTATATTTTAAGCATTATGGACAAGATAGAATGTTTGTGTCATCAATATAAGACTAGTTAGACTAATAGATAGGCCAAGGGGCATAATATATAGTATATGCAAGGCTTGTGAAAGAAAGGAGAGTATAAAACTAAAAATAACAACCAAAGTTTGAGTTTTTCAAGTGTACAAGACTAAGATTGTACATAATCATAAAATATCATCTACAGTGTCCTTGATTTTCTTGACTACCAAAATAAAAGGGGTCATTTCCAAAAGGCTCTTCTCTCATCCTAGGGTTATTAAACATAGCCATGTGCCTGTGATGGGCGACATTGCTAAGAGAAAGGCTTTGACTCAAAAAAGGGTAAAAAGATAGATGTTTGAATATAAAAAAGTGAAAGGCCAAAATGACTAAAATAAAGTTGATTGATAGCAAAGGTACTTTTAGTTTTGACTTTTAGGACTAAATTTGTGATTTTTGAAGCTTTTAGATTATAACTTGATTTATTGGTTTTAATACTCAAAATATTTTTGGTTTAATTCAAAGTATTTTAGCACATGGTATTTCACAAGGGAGAAAATAAACAAGTCCTACTCTAAACATACATGCATTGCAAAAAAAGGAATAAAAACTAGGCTAAGGGATTAAATAACTCATAGGCTTTATGTGTCACTTTATTTTCCATTGCATTAGATGTGGCCTAATATTTTAAGGCATTAATCATGGATGATAATACCATTCCCATGGCCCACTAATCCTAGTTTCAAGGATGCATGGAAAGTAGATTCTCAACACTAACTAATGCACTATAAGTTGGATGGTATAAATGGCTTTCTTAGGATTAAGATTTGAATATGATTATCTAGGGGATTCTTATATATAAATTTTAGTATATTGATACATAAAACCATGGAATAAGTTGATGTAACAAATGCACACAAATGGGTCTATTCCTAATATGCTCAATATAGCCATATGATGTCAATGTGTTAACATCAAAAAAATTAAACTTTGAGTCATGATGTCTAAGGATTGAGAATTGGAGGATGAAACCCCCTCACTTCATGGTGTGCTTAAAATAAAACACCACTTAACCAAAAACAACATATTTAACTCAATTTATATACCCTGTTAGTATATGGGGTTGGCTTACCGCATAGTGGTGAAATCCACAGTCGATAGATTCTCTAATAAAATAAAAATAAATAAGACTAACACTTGCCTATGATTCTTAGGTATCATCATCAATGTGATTCCAAGAGAAGAGCATACATGCAAGTGGGTTTTTAGGTTTTTTTTTTATAAATATTGTTTATGATTTTTTGAGTATTGATAACAATGTAATGTCATGGAAAAGAACATACACAATAAGTGTCATACAAACAAATGTCTATAAAGTAAAATTTTAATTGACTCAAAAAATCAAAATATGATATAAGTTACCACTAAAAGTAAAAATGATAAAACAAAAACTGTTAGAAAGCTTGAAATAAAATAATAAAAATACAAACAAAATTAAAGTTTGATTTAGCTAGCTTTTTGTGGTTTGTCTTGAACTAATGACCTGAAATAAAATTGTTAAAATTTTATGTGACTAAAAGATCAAGGCAACCTAAAAAAGTTAGTCAAAAAGGACAAAAAAATAGAAAATTAATGTTCTCAAATGATTTCACTATTACATAGTCAAAAAATAATAATGAATTCGTTAGCAGTTAGAAAAAATAGAAGGCAGAAAACAAAAAAATACACTTATAGAATAATTTCACTATTTAGAATGATTTCACTGATATTTGTGATAAATTAGCTGAATTTTGGGATGATTTCATTGAAGTTTCTAAAAAATTCACTAAAGTTTCAGATGAGTTCTCTAATGTATTGTTGACCAAATTTGTCTTTCTAGTCAAATTAGGGCACCTATAGGCAAAAACTTGAGTTTTTACATCTATAGGGAATTTAAATGGATGTTATAAAGTGTTTGAAGAGTCAATTCATGTCAATTCATGTTATAACACCTTTGGTTATTAGTCTCCTAAGTCTATTTATCATTTTTGGATCATTTAGAGGTCATTTTAAGTGCATTTAATGCTTTGTATAGATTTTTGGGAAGTGTGTAAGTTTAAAAAATTCATATCACGTGAAATTTATCCTAAGGAGTCTTTATTATCTGTCCCTAACTGAAATTTGGTAGGTTGATCAAGAAGAAGTAGTTTTACCTCAAAAATAGGAGCTTTTGGGCATTTGTATGGACTTCTTAAGTCTAAAATTTAGATAAAAATATGGGTGGGGTGTCCCTTCACCTCCCCACACCCATTTACACATTTTAACTTGAAGGGGATAGTAAAAAATTTCCTCTATAACTCAGTTCTCTTGTTTTTCCATTGGCATGTAAATGAAGGTCAACTTCAATCAGTCACCATGAGAGCTACATGTGGAGTTAATGCAAAATGATTATATATGCAGATATAAATCTAAGTTAAATTCAAATAAATAAAAATAAATCTCAAATTTGTGACTTATCTTTCATGAAAAATCATTAACAAGCCAGGCAACTTTTTATAGAATTACATTCAAGAGGGGTGTATTTTGTATCTGTTTCTTATTTGTAGGAATCCAAAGAGTTGTGTGAGATTAATTAGGTGTTTTCAGGTGTTAATTTTGTCCTATTAATGGTATTTCAACCATCCAAAACTTCTCTTTAAATGCCACTTGAAGAAGGATTCCAAAATGAGCTTATTTTCTAAGTTTACAACTATGGGTGAGAAATCTAAGTTTTTTGAACATGTTGGAGGATGTTGAAGGTGATTGGTATATTTTAAATATTTTTTGGACATTTATTTTTCATAAATTTCTCTTGTTTTAGGTCACCAACATACTCTTTCAAGGCAAACCGCCCATAGTCTCTTTGTTCACTACCTTGTTTCCAAGATATGCTTACAGTCAGCTTCTCCAGGAGGTTTGTACAGAGATTTTAATGGTGAAGACATGATGAGAGTCAATTTGAGGTCCTAATACACTAAAAATACAATATATTTCATGCCATGAATTTAGGATGTTATGCCAAAGGGATATTTTCACTTCAAAGGATGAGTAGGTTATATTGGTTTCTCAGTCCCTAAAGGACCAAAATAGAGATCCTAAGGCTTATTTGGGATTATTTATCTTATGAAAAAAAGTTTCCAATAATTTTTTTTATTGGATTTTATATCCCTATCCACTTTCTACAACTATTCCAAGTTTCAAGGTCAAAGGAGGAATAAAAGTTGAGTTTTAAGACCCTCAAAATTGACCAAAAATCATTGATTTGCTACAGTGATGTCTATAGAAAAATGTAAAAAAGTAAGCTTGTGTTCCAATTTGATAACCCTAGACCATGCCATAAATATTGGATAATTTAAATTTTCTTAAATGAAATTCATTTTCCAAGATGATGGATACAAGGTAGATCTTCATGGTTTTGACACCTAAGCACCTCTGTGGTCCATACATAGGACTGGGAGAGGCCATCCACACAGTATTTTGGCAGTGAGGAAGAAGCTTGAGATTTGGAATTTGTTTGGAGTCCTTGAACAATATTGGGCATAAATTAAGGAATATTTACCTTAAATTTAATCAAAATATACCTAGATATACCATATGCAATACTTATACCCTTGCCAAAATGCACTAAACAGGTGTGCAAGATGTGGACTGTGACAGTCAAGCATGGGTATAGTAGTTGAAAACCTAATAATAATAATTCATGAATATGAATAATTTATAAGTGAAATAAAATCATTATATGAGTCTCATGACAATCTCAATAGATCTTACCACACCTTAAGCAAATTCAAAATGGCCTATAATCACCCACAGGCTGTAAACATGCACATATAGGCAGGTAAGTCAAGAAGTGTGAAATAGACATGATCATGAGTGAAGTGAAGGAAAGTTTCATGGTTTGTGAGAAATAAAATACATTAATTCCATAAATTTAATTATTAAAAAATTCATATTGACCTAGAATACACGTACAAGCCCAAATGAATCGAAGATAGGCCTGTACGGATTGAGACAAGAAATAGACTGAGACATGAACATTTGAAGGAGTCATTAGGAACTTTAGGGTTGAAAGAGGTGGAAATGAAAAATATAGTTACTTATGGAATCTAAATTATGTTTTTAAATCATAAATAAGGACCAAATATATGCCATTCTCAACCCCAAATCACCTACAGGCTGGCTTAAGGGGTTGTCTCAATCCTTAAGGGCAGATGTCTAGTTTGGGAAACAAGGGATGAGTTAGGGATAAAATATGAAACTCAAAGAGAAATATGGTAATATGGGAACCTATATAGTATTTTTAACATGTTATATAGGTTTTCATGGTGATTCAAATCCCAAAATATCTCAAAAACACCTACAACCAAGCATAAAACAAGTTTTCCCCCTTTCTAGGCATTATAGGCCTAATTTATGTTTCTCAAAGATAAAGAAGGTTTTTGAAGGATATATCAGGATTTAATATGGTTTTAACACATTATGGTAATTATATATGATTACTATAGTTCCATAAATAATATAAAATCATCCATTTCTTCTCCAAGTACATTTTATACCCTGCCTACCCTCAAACCCTGCCTAGTCAAAAGTCTGCCTTGCAAATGTGATGAGTTTTGGGGTCAAATGGAATAGTTAGGAGCTATTTTTTTTAAATATTACCATTATTAACTATATATAAATATTAAATAATTATTTTTCCAAGGTAAATAGGGAAAACATCCACTATTTTATCTCAAAATAGGGTCACTTTTAGTGTGCATGAAGGTGCTAATTATGGGAAAATGATGAAATATTGGACTATAAGGTTATAAATTGAAATTTAATGATTTTATAATCTTTATGGTACCTATATAAAACTATAAAAATTTATTTAATTGTTTGGAATCATACATGTTATTCCAACCAAGGAGGTTTGCAGTCAGGGGTGAAGGGAATCCTTAGGCCTAAAGGCCAAATTTGGGGTCATTATCATTTTTGACCATTTACATGCATTAAATTTGATTTTAAAATTTTTTTATGGTAAAATTATATTTTTTGGAGCCATCATAGGTCAAAATAATCCATGTGAGTGTCAAGTTGGGTCTCAAAAGGCAAACAGGCCTATTGACATGGCATAATCTGGGTTCCAAAATAGGGGTGACTTTAATTTTTGGGTCTAAATAAGATATAAAAAGGGTTTGAAAATGTTTATATGTCATAATAATAGGTTTTTTAACATTTTGTTTTCAGAGGAACTCATCAAGAAGCCATTTTTGGCTAGGAATGGACCAAACCCCTCACAAAATGCAAGAAATTGCTCAAATGGCCAATATGAAATGTTCATAAATTTCATGAACTGATTCATGGGACCTAGAGGAATTTATGAGAGTTATATAGGGACTTTTAGGATAATTAAATGGAATTTGGAGGGAGACCCAATGTGAAATGGCTATGAACAAATGTTAAGAGTCCAAGTCACTCAAAACCCTTGTAAAACCCTTCCAAAGACCCAATTGGAGAGAGAGAGAATTTTGAGTATCTAAATGTAGGTTATTTATATGAAAACAAATGGAAGTTATATATTAATCTCATAGGATATCACTCATGTACTTTTTTTGTATAGAATTATATGGAATAGGGGAAAACTAGGCTTATTTTGGCCATTTTGAGTGGTGTGAAAGCTACAAGAGGAGTTAGAGGATGAAAAAAGTTTTGTAAATAATACATAAACTTTATATAACTCCAAAAATTCATCTCATCTTCTGAATTATACTTTAATTTTCCTAACCATACTCACACTTTTCGCCAGTCCAGTGAGCAAGAATAGTGAACACTTAGGAAAGTGGTGAAAAGCAATTAGGGAGACCTTTTAAAGGTTTTTTCTTGAAATTGATGGTATGGAAGACTTTTAAAAGTGTCATTACCTATTTTTCATGGATTATTTATGAAAATTGAGAATTTTTGAATGCCAAGTGGAGAAGGTGCATGGAAAAGAACCTTTTAGAAATTGCAAGTGATGATTTTGCATGTCCATAAGAATAGGGATTGTCAGGGACCAATCCAATGCATGTGGGCACTTGTTTGTAACCCCTCTTTCTCAAAACAACTATCATACCTGACCATATGCATGGATAGGGGTAGTTTTGGAAGGTAACTTAGGTGGGCAGTTTCTTATGCCAAAATGGTAGTTTTGTACCACTTTTCACTATCTTTAAGACTTTTTTTGGAAAAATATACACTATGACATGGAATATCTTGACCCACATATCTTCCACATGAAATTTTATCTAATTCTTTTAGATGAACACATGTCCAAGTGATCCTTGGACTTCTTTCTCTCTCTCCCTCTCTCAAACTCTATAAATTCTAGCCTTTGTGGCATTGTATTGATCTCTCTGCCTCGATATGGTGAATCCCTACCAAAATTTTACCTATAATAAATAAATACAAGTGTTTTAACTCATTAAAATATTTTTTTAATTGTACATTCTTGGTATTAGTCTTGTGCAAGTGTAAGTTCCTTTACCTTCACATGTTGATTCCATTGGTACCTAGTGTATTATGATTTCCTTATTGCAGGTCAACAAGAAGTGTCTGAAGAGAATGATGGTTTAAGTGAGTATTCTACTCAATGTAGTGTCATATGATGCCTATTATTTAGTTCCTCCTATCCTATGTCATCTCCAAGAGCCCATGTTGAAACACTGATGTGAGAGGAGAGATTGATGTTGAATAAAGTGTTTGTGCTATTTGTCCTTAGTTTCAAGTGTATGTTAAAGGTATGAGTAGAGAATTTTTTTTGGTGCATCACCTCTAGTATAATAGGTTTACTTGTAATTATTCTAAACCTTTTCATCCCCCCTAAGTTGTTAGTAATAGGAATATGAGCTTAAATGGTGCATCAAGGGGAAGTAACCCCTAATCTAGAGATCCACCTCCTAATAGGGATACCCATAGCCCTGAGGTGGTTCTATTGTGCCACTTGAATGAGGATAAGTTATTCCCATCTCCTCATTGGGTGCATTTAAGTGATAACATGTATCTGACAAATTCACTAAAGTTGAGGATGATTTATCTAAAGTTTAGAATGATTTCCTTGTTATACAAAAAGAACTTAAACATAAAACATAAACTAGATTTGAAATAGAAATGGGTTAAACAAACCAAACACACACAAAAACAATTAGAAAATTAAAAACCACAAAAAAATGATAAAAAATAACATAGTAATAAATTTACTATTTGTTGTAATGAATTCATTGTTTTACAAGTTTACAAACAACATGCCAAATTATTTAGAAAATTAACTAAAAAAATAAACATAAAACTCCAAGACAAGTGTTAAACATATATGCAAAATAACTCCCTAAATGCACTTATGATGTAAAATATGAGGGATAAAGTCCCATAGGGCATACCAGAATATATAAGTAAAAAGTTTAGAATACGAGCTAGCTAAGAAATCCAATGATGAGATCTAATATAAACTAAATTTAACTTCAAATATAGAGCAGAAAATGAAAGAAATCAAATAACTAAATAATACTTACGAATGTGAAGTATGCATCACCTTCTCCATTATGATCAAATAAATATTTTTACTTGAATGCTAAATGTGGATGTTCAACCTCTTTCCAAGGCAAAGATAATTGGGAAACATTTTTAGATGCAAATGATTTGGTTGCCTTTAATTCACAATAAAAATTTGATATAACTTCATTATATTGAAGGTAGATGATTGAAAGTGATGAATTACACGTCAATTTATAGGATTACAAGAGGTTAATTAGATGGTTGAGGATTATTTGAATTCGTTGAATTATTGATATAATCAACAAAGAGGAATTAGCCCTCATCTATGAGGATGATGACCAATTCCATGGGTTGAGAAGAAAGAAGAATTGGTTGAGTGAGTTAGCAAGAATGGGGCAAGTTAGTTGGTTGAGTTATATTAGAGGTTAAAATGTTCTAAGATGACTCATAAGGTAATTGAGGAAGTTGAGGAATTAGTTGGATGAGTCAACACATGGTTGAGACAAATGTGGAGGATGTCTGGGTGAGGTAAAAAATCTAGATTTTTTAATTATTTTTGGAGGAAAATAGGTTTGCATGTTTATAATTAATTAGTTAAGAATTAATCAATTATTTGAATTTTAGAGGGAAATGATGTTAATTTGAATTTGAATTGGGAATTATGATGGGTTAGTGTGTCAAAATTAATTTCAAAACTAAATGGTGAAATTTAGGTGTCTACACTTATAATATTTTACCACTCTTGGATTTGATGATTGTTTAAAAACAAAGTATATGTGTGGTAAAAAGTAGTGTCAACCTGCAAAATTACTAGTAAAAAAAAAGTAACCTTTGATAAACACCTAATTAGCTTGGTTAATCCAGAATAAAATCAAACCCTAATTTTGATAAATGCTTAAATTTGAAATCCAAATATATATATAATAATAATTCAATGTCAACCTTGATTTCAACTTAAACCTAAGATAATTATTCATATCTTAGACTTGGACTGATTTATTCAAAATAAGAAATGAATATGGGGTTTTCAAACTAAAGTGGGTCCTCATTTGAAAATTTGAAGGGGGGGTGTTGATCACAACAAATGGTGACTCAGTAGGGAAATACTCTTGAGTACTTAAGAACCCAGAATCCCTAGCTCATACATCATGACAAAATTACATACTTTATAAGAATAAATAAATTAGAGAAAATAAAAGAGGCTTTAACATGTCCATGCAACATATTAACCCTTTTCATTTATTATATCATGTGTGATTTTGTAAAAAAAAATTCCCTTTGTTGTGAGAGCTTTAACAAAGATCAAACAAAATTTGAGGTCTTTTTGTCCCTTCCACCCCCCCTCCCCAATTATTTTATGAGTTTTATTATTGTACTTCTTTTGAACCTTTCTTGAAGAAGAGTTGGGAACCACCATTGGCTAGGTTTATAGGAATAAAATTCATTGTAGATCAGATATTTCACTCATATTTTCAAGGAAATTTTTAGTGGGATATACTTAAAAAACATGGGTATGACAGGGTGAATCCATTACAGAGTCATAGTAAGTTAGGCAAGAAGGTAAATAATTATGAAGGTGAAATGGATATGAAATTTTGTGTATGTTTTTCATGGTATGTTTTAACCTAGACTTTCTTTTAGATGCTTAGTTAGAAATGTGAAGATGATTGCCTGTAGAATATAAATGACTACCTAGAGAGAACAATCGACTATTTGTAGGAGAATGGATGATCATTCTAGATGATCATCTCAACAATCTAGATTATCATTTGAACACTCCAGATGATTTTCTAAATGATCTAGATAGTTGTCTGGCATGAATATCTAGATGATCATCTATATGCTTCTTTGTATACTCATCTGTGATACCTTACTACATTGAATGCCTCTACCTACTTTCATTAATTACCACTACTTTCAATGTGACTAAGTTTTCCTATAAATAAGATCCACATACCTCATTTTTCACATAATTTTTATTATCTTCCTCTCCAAAACAACCATCCTGTGCAGTCTCCAATTTCCACCAAGATTCCTGCATATGCTTGCTCACCACTACAAACATTCCAGATGAATGCCTATACTTTTAAGACGATCACATAGAACACCCAAATGATCATCTAGTGTATCTAAAAAATAGAAAAACATTCCAAATGATCATATCCATTAGATCATTTGTGGTAGAAATATCCAAATGACTATCAAGGTGCTTCCACAACCTAGAGGGCCTAAATGATTGTCTAGAAGATCTAGATGATTATCTGGAGAACTCAGATGATCACCCTAAAATTATAGATGATCATCTATATGTTTGATATGGTCATTTGGGTTCTCTATACTATTATATATACACTTTAGGCTATTGTCAAATGATTAATTGGAGTGCTTGGATAATCAATGAGCGTATCTAGATGAACTTCAACATAATTATAAATAATTAACTAGGGTGAAATGAATTATTAAATATTTTTTACTTGTATTTATTTTTTGGCTAAAATAAGAAGATACCATAATTTTTTTATTTGATTTTGCTTCCCCCTTATTATTTCTAGTATAATCCATCGAGTCATGGCTAGATAATAGACACAATTGACATGAGACAATAAATAATGGCAAATTTCCTAGGATAGAGTGACATGTAATTTATTGGTACAGGTGAAAGTCCTATATCTATGGAAATTTACTTTCAACATGGGGTGAAACAACTTTAAAAAATAAAATCTATTTTAAAATAAAGGTGATTTCACCATGTTTTTGACCCCACCAAATCACCAAAATTATATTCCTAAAAGTAAAATCATGAATTAATAAAAACTGACCACTAAAATCTTCTCTGCATACTTTATCTTTCTCAATGTTTATTATCTATCAAACAAGTTTTAAGAATGTAAATGTGTAGTTTATCTTTTAAAATGATAATTATTTATTAAATTTAAATGAAAACATCTAATCAACTTCCATTGTTCTAGTGAACTCATTCTATTCAAATAAAATCTCAATCTAACCATGACATGTGTCCTAATTCAAGGAATTCAAACACATGTAATTTAATATTCACAAGAACCATTTGAATATGATTTAGCCACCCTTTTTAGGGTAATTTTAGTGAATTTTATGTAAGAATTGATATTTATTATTTTGAATTTTATGGAATTTAATCTATGAAAATAAGAAGGATAATCTATGAAAGCAGGAAATCTAAGTTACGAAAAAAAGGAATATGCTCTATGAAAGAAAGAAATATAATTTGATCTTAGTATTAAGGTAGAACTCATAGTCATTATGAGATGTATATAATTAGAGAAACAATGAAATAATGTTGAATAAAATTCCCACTAAATAAAAAATTTAAATCATTACCTTGAAGGTCTTTTAAGTGAAAAAGATTGTTACCTATAATTTTAGAGATTTGATATGGCCAAATCCATAATGGAGTAAAATTATCAAGTTGTCCCTTATTTTCATGTACTTTATCCCATAGGATCATGAATTCCAAAATAATTAAAACCTTGATTTTTGATCTTTTATGAAACCATCTTGACAATATCGTAATGTTTGTTAAAGTTGTGTAAAACTTTTGTTCATTCATCTTCCATCTGGACAATGTCTAGTAATCGTGACTAAATTCTTTCATCTTCTTCCATATACTCCTACATGAATTGGTATATTATAAACTTGAGATTAATGGGAAACATGGGATACTATCCATATATTTATACAAAAGGTGAGGCCTTGAGGGTCTATTTGTGTCTTCTCATATTGTGTATTTTAACAATATATTCCATTTTCTTGGTTTTTCTTTTATGAATTTTTATGGCATCCATAATTTCTTATTTTCATATGTTACAACCACATTTTATTGTGTATAGTCATTATAATATGACTTGATAATAATTTGACTATTATAATCCCATTCAGTGAACTCGGTAGATTAAAAATCTAGACCATTATTGTATGCAATAAAAATGCATCATGTCTATAAATTAATACTGGATCAGAGAAGATAGAGCCTACCTATACTTTTGATTGGGAATACATTTATTAAGTGGGAGATAGACCAATATGGGGATCTGCTAGACCTGATTATGGGATCACTTGTCATAATATACTATGCTGGGAAGGGTTCCAAAACCTACAGTCTAACACAATCATGCAACAACCCTAAAAGAGTCCTAGGTTTGATGTTCACTTTATTCTAATAAACAAGAAAGTAAATATAATCTAGTACACACCAAATCTTGTGGCACAAAGTGGGGGTTAGAACAAAAAAAACTAAACTAAACATGCATAGAAGACATATACTCATGTCAATGTATATAAAATCCTAATGCATGGGAGAGAAGCACACCTGCATTATCTATCTACTCTTGCAAAGGAGAAATAAAGATAGGAATACTTACCTTGAAGATGAATCCGTCAATCCTCAATATCTCCCTTGGACAAGGTGATTCACAATAAATTATTATGGTATGTAAGGATAATAAAGACAAATCAGCTCTAGGCTACATAACCTATCTATGCATCTAAAAGACTTATCCATAAGACAAGATCCGTATCTCTAAAGAAAGTATGTAACCCTAAGATTTATTCCTCGAGTAGAATGGTCAATAAGTAGAAGTTAATTCACACTAATTATTTTTCACTTCTCTATTCTCAAATGGTTGTAAATGAACTTGTATATATAGGCAAATCTTTCCCTAAATCCTTCTAAATATGTTAGTTTTACATGGTTGACCTAGTTGACCCTATATGTTTTCATAAGATAAATCATTAGGTCCTAAGCAAGGTCAACCGATGGTATAATGAAAATCCTAATGAAAAATAACCCTAAATAGTATAGGGTCAACTTAGTTGACCCTGTATAGGAATCAGAGGCTAAAAACTATACAGGGTCAACCCAATTGACCTAGTATAGTCAACTGGTGAAAGGGGGTCAAGGCAAGAACAAGGAGGATAAAACATGAAAAATGATTGAAATGGGTAAAACTAAGAAGAATAAGCTTAGGGTAAATGGTTTTAGGAGACAAGTGTGTAGATGGCAAGTGGAAAAAGGGACAACAATCTTACAAAGTACCAATGGTCTGCCCACCCCTTTTTTGATGCACCCTTAAGGTGTAAACTTAGAGAGATTAAGAATAAATGGGTTCTTGCAAGATACAAAGTGTCAGTAAGTGATAAAAGTTTGAAAATATTATGTGTATATATATGCTCCACTTGAAGCTCATCCCATGTCATGTAAGTGAAACACAAGATGGTGCTTTGGGAAATAAGACATGATAACACACAACACTGATGCTAAATAAAGTGCAGTAAGAAAAAAATAAGATAAAGGAAATGACATAATTGAAAAAAACATACTTTTACTTACCTTAGTGTTGTAGATAACTAAGTATACTGCAAGTGAAGGCATCCAATATGAAGAACACTTGGCAAACCTATAGAAGTTAGTGCAAAAAATAGCCAAAAATCAAAAAAATTGGAAGATAGGCATATGATAGTAGAAAAGTATTTCTACATCATCGTAAATCCAATGAATTTTATGGTTTTAAAAATGAATGAATATAAACAAATATATAGGCAAAAGAAGGAATTTGTAGAAAAATAATTGAAGAATTTGAATTACTGAAAAACATTTTTAAATAGGGGAAAGAGAAGTCATTTGGTTATTTTTAACTTGTGAAGGAGAGAAAAATATCTCTAGAGACCAAATGGGCTAGGATGGTGAGGAGACGATAGGCTAGATAAGGAGGGGCTCCAAGAGTGGTAGTAGGTGCACTACAGGAATACAGATACGACTCTTAAGCTAGTTTTGGAGTATTTTATTGAATTAAGTGTATTTTTAGAAAAAAATAAATTTTAGCATTTTTAGATGTCAAAATGAAGCCAAATTAGATTCTATAGGTAGGAAAAACCAATTAGGCAAATAGGTTTGAAGGAATTAGGAAGAAAATTGCAAAAAGGAAATTTTTAGGAAAATGCAAGGGGTCGATAGTGAAAAATAACTGGGTCGACCCAATCGACCCACTAGGCTGAAAATGAGCAAAATCCACACTATTGACCTAGTAGGTATGTGTCGACCTTATATGTTTTACAGACTATTGACCTAGTATAATTTGCCAACTGATCCAAAAAGTCCAAAATGATGACATAGTACTAAGGAGGAGAAAAGAAGATGGTTAACTTAGATTTTTAAGTCAATCAAGTCAAAAATAGGGAAATTTTAGTCAAATTAGGTTGACCAAAGAACTAGAATGGTACAGAAATACATGTAAAAAGATAAGAAAAGGCTAGAATGGTCTAAAATGACCAAGGGCAAAAAGGACCAAGCAAGCTAAAAATAGGTAAAAATGAATGAATTAAATTAGTTTAATCTTTTTTTATTGAAATTGTAAAAAATGTATTGTGATTATACATGACATGAAAGATCTAATACATCTTTTTGTTGTTTCTTGGTTACGAGGATGACCTAGATTTTGGAGATTGGTAGACATGTATTGGATATCGTATCTATTAGAGCATGTGACTATAGGGGATAGAGCTAGGCTATTAGTTATATCCCTAAGAGGGATATTTGATATGTGCAAGATTCTCCTGAGTGTGGATTTATTAGTCATGTTTTTGGGATGTTGGGAATGATTGAATAACACCTTCAGATGGGAGGTGGATGGGGACATGGTAGAGGTAGCTATCACTTTGAAGGATGTGCATGTCATCCTAAGGATACCAATAATAGGATCACTAGTGACTACAGGTATACCAGATAACATGGAGGAGAGGAGAGCCTTATCTATGTGGGCTATAGGCTTGGACATGGTATTGGTAGGTAGGATAGTTAGTATGTTTGACGTATATACATCACAAATTTTGGATATCTATAAATTTGTGATAGGATTTGTGACATAGTAGCTACTATGTCACAAGTCAAATGGCAAAGTACCACTATTCATGGTAGCCTTGAGTAGGATGATCCTAGAGGAGGGAGTATTATATGATCTCAATTTTGTCATCTAGGTCTAGTTCATACATGATCTGTATGAGGTACTAGTCATAGGGTAGAAGTGGATAGGATCAATCATATTACTAATGGCTTGTATATATGAGAGGTTTCCCAAGTATTGATCAATTGGGTGCCCCATGTAGATGATGATAGGTCACCTCAAGTGTAGAGATGGAGAGAGAATAAGTAGTGCAAGCCATGCCCCATGTACCAGTGTTATAGATGATGAGATTCATAGACATAGTGTGGTATCCATATGGGCACATAAAAAATATAGGACTGAGATGGGACATAGTTTTACTAGCTACAATAAGGATAGAGGTGATCAGACACTACACTTGGTGGAGAGAGCCACATCTAGTGGCATGAGTATTAGGATAGATGGGATTACCTCATCTAATAGCATTGATATTGATGCCCAAGTAGTGGTCTTAGCATGTGAAAGAGTCATCAGAGAGGAGGGGACTAGGGCCACCAATCATGAGGTTGACACTCAGAGCATGTCATGAGCGACCATAGACTGGATGAGCATGATAAAGATCAAATTAGGAGGAGAGGGGTGCAAAGGTAGTGGCACAAAAGATACCACCACTAAATCTATAGTGATATGAATAATGACCACCAAGGATATGGCATTGACAGAGGTAGGAAGATCAAGAGAGAGTGGATACTATCACCATCCTTAATGATCTAGTAGGTGAGCCAAAGGAATACTAGATGATAGAGAGGCCACTTAAGCATAGTCTGAGGTGGATGTGAGCCATGATAACTGGATTTGAGCTAAGGAGATAACCTATAGAGGAGGTGTTAGGAGGTCATGTGGATGGCGAGTCTATGCTAAGTAGTCATTTAGATGGCAAGATCATAGTGGTTAAGACACGTATAGGTAATAAAGATGATTAAATTATTGATTAAGTTTTTATTTTGAAATAGAGACTAAAGGTAGATAGATATTGTGAGATATAATAGTGATATAATATCTATTTAGGTGTGATTTTGTAGGCATAGCTGAGGATGAGGAAGAATGATGGGGGTCTTATATGAGGGGATCACTCCATGACATCCTAAATGAGACAATATAACCATATGACCCTACTACATTAGAGGACCCCATTGTACCATCTACCCCAGGTCAAGCAAACTAGTTTAGATTAGTAGGGAAGGAAGTAAGGTAAATATGATCACAGAGAGAAAGGATGCAACCACTGAGTGAGATAGGTGTAGGTGAGATATGGATATGGTAGGCCCTAGAAGAGGAGATAGATATGTATATGGTTATAGTTACGTAGATGACATAGGCACATATAGTGACCCTAATCCATATGACATAGGTGCTAGAGTAGGAGAGGGTGACACACATGGTGACCTTATCCCAGTTGGTATAGTTACAGGCATAGGTGGCATATATAGAGGTACAAATAGATGGATTGGGATCTTAGATGACCTCTTTACAACATATTATTTGGAAGATTTAGACTGAGGCCTTGACAAACATCATGGCTAGGCCACAAGATAGATAAGATGGAGCTTAGCCATAGAGCTAGAACATTGTATATATGGTTATATTGGTGTATCAAAACTAATGACACACACACACACACACACACACACACACACACACACACACACACACACACACACACACACACACACACACACACACACACACACACACACACACACACACACACACACACACACACACACACACACACACACACACACATGATGTATCATTTTGGTTTATCGATGTTGATTATGTATGTTATTGTTATCATGGTTGTGGTTATGAATTCTTTGGATATATTTATTTCTAACACATACATTTAGTTGTTGTTTCTATAAGAAATATATGAGATCTGGTTTCTTTTCTAGCATTATGTAGAACACATGCATGGTTAAAAAGAAATAGGAAAAATGACTTGGTAAAATATAATCAATTAAAAATGTACTACACACTATTTCAATTTGGAAAATGTGTATTAACAATAAAATGACTAAGTATAAAGAACCAATGGATGGTAAAACAATATGGTAAAGAGGAATTTGTTTTTAAACCAAAGTGAAAGATTTTTGCATTAAATTAAAAGAAGTAAAATCATACTAAATCATGTTGGGAAGTATTAAAATAATGTAATACAATGGAAGGTATGTAAAAGGGAACAAATGGTATATAAAAAAAATTAAATTAAGTCAATCAATCATATTATATCACGTTGAGAAGTATAAGAGAAAAACAAAATTGGCAAAAGATTGGTCTTAAATTTATCACACTAATTCAAGCTAGGAAGTATGAAATATTCAATAAATGGTTGTATTCATACATGTAATTGAAAAATAAGAAGAAAAAAGTGAAGGACAAATGAATTAATCATAAAACACACTAAATCAAGTTGGGAAACATGTCAATGATGTGTAACTCATAATCGATCACATCTTATCTCATATTTGACATATGTAATTATGTTTATGACTTGTATTATTATAAACTTTTGTGAGGAATGTTGGGTCCTCTCCATGGTCTTATACTACAACTCATAAAGAGAACACCACTAGGGTGGAAAAATTGGGGCAATCAGGTAACAAAGGATATGGGTAATAGGAAGGAAAAAGGTGGTAATTTGTGAGGAATATCAGGTCCTATCCATGATCTTACAATCTAACTCACAAATGAAATCCTAAGGGGAGTGATCAGTAGACAAAACAATATTTATCAATAGGAAATAATAGGGATATAGGGAATGAAAAAGGGAATGTAAAAATCAAGACTCAGGCATCTTATGAAATGACCTTAGGAGACAAGAGGTATACTAAGGACATGAGAAGACACTAAGTGACTAGTGACCATCAATGTACAAAGGAAACCTATTCACTATAGACATAAAGCTTTGTAGGAAAATAAATGTGCTACTAAGATTAATTCATGAAGGTAGATTGGTACAAGGAAAATGAAAATGGACCTACCTTCCCATAATGTGTTCCTCATTCCTCAGGACCCCTTACAGAGCCATTGCTCTACTATAAAGATTGGGTACTTGCATGAAAAAGTAGGTAGCATTAAAATATTTTTTTATTCTCCTTTTCTAATATACTAACCTACTATACCCTAAAGGACTTTGTCTCTATCATGAGGCCAACTGTGGAGTTTGTGCTTTGACTAGAATAAGGATATGTGTTTTAAATTATGTCTTTTATTGTGATTTGAATTTTAAGAATATTTTTGCCTTTTATATCATTGCATTCTGTAAAATGATTTGGATTTTAATGTATTATGTCTTTTTAATATTTCTCCTCCATATGGATTTGGAATGACCAATCATGAGAGATGTAGTGATACACATACATGATCTTTAAGCCAAAGCTAAATGAAGCTAAGTAACCAAAGACAAAGACTAACTAGGACACTTAGGCTAAAAAATGAACTAGCATGTGATCTCAAGTCTCAACCATGTGTATTCTTAGTTTTATAAAAAAGGAATAAGGGAAAAAGGAGATCCAAATGTGGACGGGTAAAAGGAAAGTATAATGAGATACATTATTTTCTAGCTGATCACATGTTAAAAAGGAGACAAGGACCAAAGGGAACATGGTTTGTAAAACCAACTCACAATGATAATTATTTGTGAAAAATAGAGATAAGAAAGCAAATAATCATGAAGACATAAGAAGAGTGTTTTGAAAAAAAACTAAGAAATAAATAGAAGACAATGATAAAGAGAGACAATCATATGTGAATATAAATAAAAATATAAGCAAGATATAGTAAAAAAGGTAAAAATCACTATATAAGAAAAATATGAATTTCACACAGCATCAAATGATATAATAGATAAATGAAGATAAAATTTGAGCACACATCCAATCAAAATGTAAATGTAAAGGCACCATACATGTGATTATAAGTATTGATAAATTTTCCCACACACATTATCTAAGACATCAAATAAATCTCTATGAAGCTATATACAAATTGCTATGAATGTCTCATCAATCTTCAATGAAAAATGGGAAAAGACTTCTCTTCTAATCTCCTCAACTAAAAAATTATGAATACTTGAGGTATCATGTCGAGGAGGACAATCAGGCAAGGGATATCTATAAAAATTCATGGGAGTGAGATCTATAAGAGATGCAGGAATCATTAATGGAGAAGGATCCAAGGGTGAGGGAATCATGAGTGGAGAAGGATTCATAGGTGAGGGAAGGTCCATAGGTGAAGTAATCATGGGTGGAGGCACAAAAGGTGATGAAGGGACCACATGAGTGGATGGAACCACTGGAGGTGGAGCCATGGGAGAAGAAGGATAAGCCTTCTTATAAGAATGACCTATGGGATGAACAAAAGAAGGTCCAATGATATCTATAAAGTGATCCTTAAGGTATTGCTGAAGGATGATGCAATGATCGGTGTGATGGGTGCCACCTTAGTGTCATAGATTATATACCTCACCATACTTAGGTATATATTTAGGTAGAACCTTTGGGGGAGGCATGGCTTTGTCTAAGGAAAGAGAAGAAGGATGAAAAGTATCAATATATTGTCATAACTTACAACAATGGGTATAAAAATGATTATATATTCCATGGAAGCAATAGATATGCTTGTGAGTGGTCTTAGGAGAACCACTCATAGAAGGAGGTATAATAGGAGTGGAAGAAGCTAGATAAGACTCGTCAGCCCATTTGGTGGGCAATAGAGCCAGCTTAGGCAAGGGAAGAAAACCATCACCAATGGAAGGTGGTGATGGAGGCAGAATGGAATTAGGCTTAATAGAAGGAGCAATAGGATGATAAATAAGGGTAGGATCAACAAGAGTAGGAGTGTGCATAGGCTTAACTATAACAAGAGTGGGAAGAGGCTCAACTATAGTGGGAGAGGGAATAGGCTTTAATAAGGGATATATTAAGAGAGGGGTGGGATCTAAAAAAGGTCTAAGAAGGGTTACACTAATCTCAAGATTAAACCAACTATAGTGATTAGAATACCTAGCAAAGAGGTAAGGCCCAATCATAGCATGATTTATGATCATACTCCTATGAAGCTCCTCAAAAATTAGAGGTGTTGGCATCATCACTACCCTATGATAAAGAGGAAAAATACTAAAATTAAGAACTATAAATTAAGGAAGATAAGAAGATACATGAAAATACTCAAGTAAATAAGAATGATAATGAATAATCTCAACATCACAAGCCTAGATAAGACTACCTAAAAATGGATCATTTAGGGAATAACCATCATCATAATCTAAAGTGTGAATATCAATGACACAAGTAGGGATGACCTTGTCATCTAAGGAATTATGGTGAATAGAATGTTGAGTCTTGGTTAAGACTATGATAATATCATCATAAAGAGGCTTCAGAGAATGAGGCTATAAGGAATCAAGAAGCTATAAGATGAGGTGAGGCAAAAGATCAAAAGTTTTAATATTTAGGTTAATCTCATCATCATCAAAATCTAAGAGGTTAGGTGGAATGTACCCAATGAGTTCAGCATGTCTATTATAACCTCAGGTTGAATTAACAAGAAAATTAAGATGTTGAGACTCATAGAATAGAATGTTAGGCAAAGGTTCAAGAGTAAGAATCTTGAAGACACCATAATCTTGGAATTATTCAAAATTCCAAGGGTTAGTGTCACCCTAAATATTATAAATGACTCCATTATGAGGTAATTTAATGCATTAGTAGGTGGAAGAAGTAACAACTCTCATACAGTGGATCCATGGCCTACCAAGCAAGATATTATAAGAAATGGAAAAGTTAAAGATCATCATTTTCACATGAATGGTGATAGGTGGGATAGTAATGGGAAACCACACACAACCTAGAGGAGGTATTTGCCTTCTATCATATCCTTGGTAGGTGCTGCATGTAGACTTAAGATTGCATTCTAAATGTCTAAGGGTTTTTAATAAACTCAAGAGAGGCAATTTAGGTACCAAAACCCTCATCAATCAATGCATGCTTAACTTGGATATTGCCTACGTAGACACTAATGAATAAGGGAGGATTGTCTGCATGAAGTAGAATCTCATTGGGAATCATAAAGTCTAAAGCAAATTTTAAAGAAAGAGAAGTGTTCATAGTTTCATCAATGTTGATAGACATATCTTCACATTATTGTAATATACTATCCTCAGATCCAAATAAGACTACCTCCCATAGTACTAGGGGAGGATGAGGGACATTCATTTCAAATAATAGTTGCATAAAATGGTTTCTATGATGTGGATAAGATGGTTTCATAAGCTCAATTAATGGAATTTGGGAGGGGAGATTAGTGATTTATGCAATAGGATCCCATTAATTATAACCCATAATAAGGTTTTTAGATATAGGTGCATAATGATTAAGGAGATCCTCAAAAGGAGGAGTTGAAGTGCATTGGAATTTATGTTGATAAGAAAGAAGAAGTTTTGGAACAAGGTTGTAAATCATATTGTGATGATGAAGTAGTTGATTCAAGTTGATTTTAAGAATTGGTAGAAGTGTTAGTAGAAATTAGAGTATCATTAGTGTTAGAAGATGATATAAGAGTGGTAGAAATAGAAAAGGAAGCATTATCCAAGGGAGAATCAGAAATTGAATCATCAAAAGTAGTAAGGTCATCTTTCCCCAACTCATCTAAATGAGTTGGATAATAATCTTAGTTAACATGATATGTTCTAGATGAAGGAAGAGTGTAGATAGGTTAGGAATCAATAAAAGTAACCACCCTTCATATATTAGTCATGTTAACCACATTCTCTTTGGAAGTAGGTTTAATAAGACTTCCTACATTATTGGTGGAAGGGTGGCTTTATCTTGATTGTCTCGAACAAGTTGATGATTAGGAAGAGGGTCTTTGTAGATATCCAAATGAGCATTGGCTTGGTTGAAGGCTTGAGTTTTATCATGTGATTTATAATCTTTAAAATCAATTTCATAAGCTTGTTGATGCTTTCAAATGATATAATCATGATCAAAATTAAGACCAATAATAAATTCAAAAGCTAAATTACAAAGTTGTCTACAAGTCTCATGAGAATGACCCCAACTAGCGTGAAACCAAAAAAACTTGTTAGGATCATACCAGGATTTCATAAGACAAGTAGGGTCAAGCTCCCTTGGAAGAGGCCTAGGTAGACATTTAAGCAATTCAACTGAGGATAGAGGTTTATGAACATTAATATTGTTTAGTGAAGATAAGTGAGGATTGGTATATTGTTGAGAAAGGGAGCTGGTTTCGATGAAGGGGTAGGAATGAAAGATTGAACATTGTGAATGGTGTCATAAGAATTTGTAACACCATCATTGGTAACATTGTGATTTTTTTTCTTAAGTAAGAGACAAGGACCCATAGAAGATTGGGGTGGATTGAATTGATGCATAAAGAAATCTTATCATTTAACATGGTTAATAGCCTCCTCTAATGTACATGGAAAGAGAGTGTGGACCTAATATTGAAGTTTAAGAAAAAGGGCATTGGTAAAGAGATGGAAAATATTATCATCATCCATGTTATGTTCACATTTATTTGACAAAGTTTTCCAACTTTTAACAAAGGCTTGAGTAGTTTCATTTTCAAATTGTTTTTAATTTATGAAGTGGGCCAAAGTGTTTTCAAGAAGATCACTAGTTTATAATTATTGGTCCAAAGCATTCCCTATATCCTTCAAACTAGTAATGGAATGAGTTTTAAGTTGGTTATACCAATCCAAGGCATCACCTATGATATTTTTGGCTAAAATTTTGGTAGCAGCAAAGGTGTTCAATTTGACCCAATCCTTATAAATATTTCCAAATGTTTTAAGATGAAGGGTGGGATCGGTTGATCCATTATAAGAAATTATAGGTATGATACCTCTTATATAAATTTAAAAATTTTGAGAAGTGAGAGGTTAATTTTAGAGATGCTTAATGGTTTTGCTAATCAAAGGAGGTTGAGGAATGAGATTCCTTTAAGAATATTGAAGAGGAGGAAGGGGAACATTTTCCTCATGTGTTCCCCACGCCATTGGTTGAGGATGAGATTGAAGATGAAGAAGGTGATTTTGTATTCTCATCATTTGATTTATGTTATGTGATTGAAAGGTATTCATTTGATTGAGTATTTGTAAAAATAATTGATGTGTTTAATTAGTATTATTAAAAGCATTAGAGGTGATATTAGTGGCTTGGGTACCACTATTGGTGTTGTTAGGAGCTTGAGATGAATTATAAGAATGTGAGGCACTAGTGGCAAAATTTTCTTGTGTAGAAAAAGATGGACTAGTGAATAATTGAGAAGAAGAAGCCTTAGTAGAATGATTACCTTGGGTAGAAAATGATGCACTAGTGAAAGTATTAAGGATAGTGGATCTTATGAGAGGCTTAATAGATGTAAAACCTACCGTGTTAGTGAATATACTAGGCATGGAGGTGGAAGAAGTTAGAGGAGAAGAGGTCATGGTATGAGAAGGGGTCAAAATCAAAGGAAGAGGCTGAGAATCAAAGAAAGTGGTACCCCAAAATCCAATTGAGAATGTAGGAGTAGGTGAATGAGGCTCTTCAACTTGACCATTAATCATAAGATTATAAATGGTAGAAGGATATTTTCCCTAATGTTGAGTAAATTCAAAAATAAAGAAGAGAATTTTGGGGGTGTAATCTAATTCGGGTTAGTATTATAATGAGAAGAGAGGATTAAACTATGAAGAAGTATTAGGAGGGGTCCCATAGTTCATTGTGCAAGTAGAAATATGAACATTACTAGCATCCAAGAGAGGATCACTACTCTATCAATGGGATACCCTATGAGGGTTGGTAAGATTCATCATGTTTGATGACTATAACTTAGTATTATCATTAATCAAAAAGTCCATGATGAAGGGAAATAAAGAGAGATGATAAATCAAGAAAATAGGGAATGATAGAAATAGTACAAGGTTGACTAGGTTAACCTAGCACAAAAATAGGTTCTATAAATAGTATAGGGTTGATTGTGTTGATTCAATATAGTGAATAGAGATTGGAAAAAGAATAAATAGGATCTGTAAATAGTGGAGGGTTGACTAGGTCAATCTAGTATAGTGAATAGAGACCAAAAAAAGGTATAGGGTCAATTGGGTTGACCCAGTATAGTAGATAAGGAAAATTAAAAAGCTTATAACACATTTGTGAATTGAAAAAAGATAAATTATAAAATCAATTTGAAAAGAAATAGCTAAAAGGAAACATATAATCAATTGGATCATTTCTAGTCAATCCAATTGAAGCACATAACACAAAACATTACACTAACATTGGCTAATGTAAGTTTTTTTCTATACAAATTACAACTGAGTAAAGAGCAAGCAATCAAATTTAAAAGTAAAGAGCTAACTAATTGGTCAACCTGAATGTTTATTAGATTATTAAGATATGTTTTTAAATGTGATGGGAAGTTGGTTGTAAGCAAGAAACTAGAATGGCAATCTAAGGATGGTTTCAAGTCATTTGGGATGAAAGGGATCTGTAGTGGTAATGATACAAGCTTGATATTAGGGCCTACCCCCTCAGTTCACATACCATAGTGATAAGGGTGTTGGGTGCTTAGCTAGAATATACCCTTAACCATATTTTATAGTTGATCAAAACATCAAGTCGGCTTCCCCCTTGGTGATGAAATCCAAGTAGGTTGGCCTTGGGTAGATAAATGTTAAAATTCTTGTTTAGATTTTATGATTTAGTCATGTGCACATAAAATAGAAAATAGTGAAACTACATAATTAATTGAAAACCACCTAATTAAGCTATGTGATCTATTCTAAGTATTCAATAAATAAGAAAAGAAAGTGTGAACTAATTATTAGCATATAAGGTTAATTCCAACTTTGAAACAAGGTAAAATGTTTATATAGCTAACAATATATGCACAAAATATAGAACATGATCAACTGGGTCAAACTTGTACTATGGAAGCAAGGTTTGAAAATGAATAGGTTTGGCAGAGTTGATCCAGTTATCTAGATAGCACACAAAACATAAAACTGGGTCGATAAGGTCAATCCATAGGCTGTACAGGGGTAGTTTTAAAGACTACAAACTGTAAAAGGAAAGATTGTAAAGAAAGAGACATAGATATATAAAGGAAATTTGGTGGATCAGAGATGCAAAGAATGAATATTTTTGTGTAAAAACCTCGATATATGCTTACAAAGTCTGCTAACTGGGTCGACTGGGTCGATCAAGCTTTATAAAAACTTGTTGTTGAATGCCTAAAAATGTACAATGTTGACTAGGTCAACCTAGTAGTTTGGACTAGATGTATGAAAAGCTAAAAACCTACACTAAGTTGAAATGGTTGATCTAGTAGCCTAAACCCAAAATCCTTCACATAAAAGTTAGATACTGGGTCGATCGAGTTGATCCAGTATGGTAAATATATGATTAAAATAATTATGAAAGAATGAAAGAAATGAAATAAGGTAAACAAATATCGCAAGGGTTAGTTCATGTCAAGTTCACCATAATGTATGCAATCATAAATGCATCATGTCTATAAATTAATCCTAGCTCAAAGGAGATATAACATACCTATACTTTCAATTGGGAATACATTTTTTAAGTGTGAGCATGACCAATATAGGGATTCATTATACCTGATTAGGGGATCAATTGTTGTAATACACCATGCTAGGAAGGGTTCCAAAGCCTACAGTCTAACACAATCATGCAACAACCCTAAAAGAGTCCTAGGTCTAATGTTCACTCTATTCTAATAAACAAGGAAGTAAGTCTAATCTAGTGCATACCAAAGCTTGTGGCATAAAGTTGGGGTTAGAAACAAAACAAACTAAACTAAACATGCATAGAAGGCGTATACTCATGTCAATGTATATATAATGCTAACTTATGGGAGAGAAGTACAATTTCATTATCTATCTACTCTTACAAAGGAGAAATAAAATTAGGAATAGTTACCTTGAAGATGAACCCGTCGAGCCTCAATCTCTCCCTTGGCCAAAGTGATTTGGAAGAGAGTGTTGTGGTATGTAAGGATAACAAATACAAATCATCTCTAGGCTACATAACCTATCTATGCATCCAAAACACTTCTCCATAAGACAATATACGTATCTCCAAAGAAAGTATGGAACCCTAAGCTTTATTCCTCAAGTATAATGGTCAATAAGCAGATGTTTGTTTTCACGTATTTTTCTTTGCTTCTCTATTCTAAAATGGTTGGAAATGAACTAGTATATATAGGTGGATCTTTCCCTAAATCCTTCTAAAATTTTTAGTTGTACAAGGTCAACCTAGTCGACCTTGTATGTTTTTAGGAGATAAATCACTAGTTCCTAAGCTAGGTCAGCTGAAGGGATAAAAAAACAATTAATAAAAAATATCCCTAAATAGTATAGTATTTAGGGTTGACCCAGTCAACCATGTATAGTAATCAAAGGCTAAAAACTATACAGGGTTGACCCAATCAACCTAGTACAATCAACTTTTGAAAGAGGGTCAAGGCAAGAACAAGGAGGATAAAACATGACAAATGACTAAAATGGGTACAACTAAGAATAATAATCTTAGGGTAAATGGTTTTAAGATACAAGTGTGTATATGGCAAGTGGAAAAAGGGACAATAATCTTACAAAGCACTAATGGTCTACCCACCCCTTTTTCGGTGCACCCCTTAAGCATGCACTCAGAGAGATTGAGACTTGATGGGTTCTTGTAAGATACGAAGTGTCAGTAAGTGATAAAAGTTTGAAAATATTATGTGTATACAATTATCACATACTAGATAAATTGGTGTCCCAAATCTAGTTAAGATGTTTTCTTCTAGAAATCTAATTATGTCTTAGGCTTTAGAATTTTTGGTAGTTACTACTTCAGTACATATAGTAAAATAATATGTGGATTTTAATAGGAACTTATCCCCTGCTCAATAATTGAGATTGATAACACCCACAAAACCTTGGCCACACTATGCAAAAGGGCACCCTTGAAATCTAGGTTACAATGACATTTCTGCATGTATTTATCTTCTACCAATTACTTGACATTGGTGATAATTTCTAAGATAGCTATGGGAATTCTTAGAAATAGTAGGCTGATGATATCCATCCTCACATTTTTATGTGCAACAACATTATCTAAAGGGTTTTCACTTCTAATATTCAAGTGAAAATTGTTGATCATATCTATCACTTCTTCTTTAGATACACACCTTAGATAAATGCCTTCATAGTTTTTTTAGTATAACACTTCCTTGTTTATCATGTAGTGTGCTCAATTGATCCTGAGTACTTGTCTTTGTTTTCTATCCAATTCAAGAGGGCATGTTTTTGTGAGTAGATAATAAATAATATGAGTGTACCAATCACCTCCAATTAACTGAGATTGGTTGATCTATTCAATAGATATGTGTGAATCAATATCTACCATTAGATGGATGATACCTTGCCCTATTACTATTTTATTATGTTTTATATCAGTATAAAATTCCTATAACTTTTCCATTCATTTCCCCATTGTCTTTCCTAACTCATTATGTCCAAGCGTAAACTTAACTATTAGGTCTGGGATAATGGTGTATAACTTATTGTACATGATATAATGTATGAATTTTTTGATAGCCTTGATCAAAGCATATATTTATTTGTATTTCATGAAATACTTTAGTTTTTCATATTTTAGATTATTAATCATAAAGGCAATGGGATATTCATTGTCAACAACCTTATGTTTAAGGATTTTTGCTATAGTGTGTTGTGATGTAAATGAATACAAGAAGAAATCCTTGTTGAAATTTGGGTTGATAAAAACTAGATCCTTGATAATGGTAATCTTTACATCCTAAAATGATTTATTTTCCTTTGTTTTTCATTCTATTTTTGCATCATAACTTAGCATAACATTCAATGGCTTGATAATCTCCGTAAATCCTAAAATAAAATTGTGAACAAAATTTATCTTTCCAAAGGACTTAAGCTCTTTTTTGCTAATAACATATGGAATTTTTATAATAACCTAAAATCTCTCTGAATCAATTAAAATTCCTTACTTGGTGATAACATGGCCCAAAATTTTACCTTTGATGACCCAAAAAATGCTCTTATTTAGGTTCAGGGAGATCCCATATCTTCAACGTCTATCAAATACTCTCTACAAATGGACCACATGATTTTTTCTATTTTAGAAAATATAATTAAGTCATTCATGTCGATGATGATTAATTTACCAATAATTCCTTGACAATAAAAATCCATGTCCTGCTAAAACATAGCACCTACATTGATTAATCCAAAGAGTATTCTTTTGTATGCAAAAGTTCCCCACTTAGTGGTGAAAGTAGTCTTCATCTGATCATTGTTTTCTACCAATACTTAGTTATAATTAAGAAACCATCTAAAAAAAATCATCTTTTACTCACTAACTACCTCAATTAATTCATGTATGGAAGGAAGGGATAATTATCCTTTTTCGAGTCTTGGTTGAGGTTCCTGGAATCCACACACAGTCTGATTTCCCTAGTTTTCTTTCATATAGATACTAGGTTGATTACCCATGTAGAATTCTTGATGGGAAATATAATTTTGACCTCTAAAAATTTATAGACTTCTTTCTAAATA
The DNA here is from genome assembly GCA_037957365.1 of Torreya grandis. Lineage (NCBI taxonomy): Eukaryota > Viridiplantae > Streptophyta > Pinopsida > Cupressales > Taxaceae > Torreya > Torreya grandis. Next base: position 1,250,646 of record JARHVA010003789.1, read on the forward strand.
AGAGGATCCAACATAGTATTGAATTATATTTGTTTTTTCCTAAAAGGTTTTTGCTTCTCTTTTAGTGATATAGTGTGTGTGATGACTCTAGGATTAAAAAAATAGGTCTTCATAGGTCCAAGAAATCACATATTTATATTCTATCAATAAATCCCTAAACATTTTATTATCTTGTTCTATACAAACTCAATCCAATGTTGACTATTTGGGGATGTTCATTTATCCCTAAATTTACTTTGGAAAAATCAAACTCAATGGTCTTAGATTGTTTCTATTTCTTAGCCTTGCAATCCATGTCAAAGACCCATTCCAAGGAGACCATTACTTTGGGTATCTTGTTTTATTTTAATTAGAGGATACCATCATTTTCCTTATCTTCTTTATTCATTAGATCAAAATATTTTTCATCAATAATTTGAGACTCAGGCACCAAAATTGCACTTGATTTGAATGATTTATTGGTCATCATCAAATACATGAAAGTGATCAACATTATCAAGAAATCAAGGAGATGACACTAATTCCATGGAGAACTTATCCATTTTTTATTCTTGAAATGAAGCCACACTGGCTACAGAGAAGGCCAAATAATTTTATTTTTTTACTCCATAAGGACTAATTTTATATTGAAAGCCTCAAATGATTCAATCAGATCCCATACTTATTGTTTATATTTATTGATATATGACAATTTGAACTAGTATCGACTCTATTTATTTAAGAACTAGCTCTAAGTATCCAAACATTAACAACTATATAACATTGTGTTTCAATGTGAATTTGAGCCCTATCATTAATGTTTCATATTCTGCATGGTTATTAGTGAATGCATATTGTATTAAAAAATCAACCAAGTATTTCCTCCCATCAGGATTGGTTAGTGTTATACCCAAACTAGAGCCCTACTTGGACCAAAAAACATAAAAATATAAGGTCCACAATTGTGAAGGGCCTTCAAACTTTTTTTTATGGTCTTTAGGCTTGGTTGTGAAGGTGTAAACCCTGTATGTGATGAAACAAAGTTTATTCTATCATTTTAATAATTATACTCTATGATCATATGCTTCATTTTTGGTTCTCTATCAACTCTAATTTGATTGGATTCCCATTTCTAGTGAAACCACATATGTGAAAAGTTAGTATCCATGTATCCATTAAATGTTTTTGACCAATCATGGCTTAGGAGTAAAAATTAAGCCTTAGGAATGTCAACTACTAATATGTCAATATACTATTGGACACAGGGTTCAAAGGCAAGCTACATGTGAACATTTAGTAACTCTCAAACAACTGAGATTGAATATTTGTTCAATTGTAAAACTACTATTTTGGAATTATCTAGGGTCAACCCTAGTATTTTGCATATCTCTATGGGAATTACAATGGTTGAGGCACCTAAATCAATTAGGTAATTTTGCATGTTTTCCTTAAATATTATGATATTCAATAGGAAGTGTGGGACCTTATGTTTGTATTTGTACATGACCATATTTGTATGTGTAATTTTTTATTTTTTAGTAGATGTTTTAGTAGTCAAAGCTTTGAGCAAAAGATCTCTTTGTTTGGTGATTTGAGCCAACTCATGAATAGTAATGGCTTCCTTGATTTTATTCATATCCTCAACTATATTATAGCCACTCTTGGTGTTTGGATCAACTTGATGTTGTTAATCATTCCCTCTAGGAGGAGGTGAATTATTATTAGCATTTGGATAAGGGGGAGTGGTCACATTATTGTTTGGAAGCATAAAAGTTGTGGTAGGCTATTGTTTCTTGTTTTTTAGATTATAATTATTCCTCTAAAATTGATGAAAATAATCATTTTCATATGTGTTATCTTCTAGATCATTTTCATCTTTAATAAGAAATCAAAAATCATAGGTCTCAAACACCATGGCCATATTGGAAATATTAGAGACACTAGTTGTGGATGAGTTGAGTTGATTTGGGACTACCTTATATATTTCCATCTCCATTTGAAATATTTAAAAATTAGTATATAACACTATAAAATCTAGTTTGACATGATGGGTAGTACTATGGACCCTACACTAATTAGGTAAGGCTACCTCACAAATATTCATCTCAAGTAATTTATTAATCTGAGGGTCTGAATTATTACCTAATTTATTGAATGGTATGTTATATATTTGGAATGAAAAGTTGTTATTGGTTGCTTCCCCTATAGTGTTTCTTAAGCATTTATACACCATGTTTTAGAAGGAAACTAATTCAATTTTGGTGGAATCAAAGGTTGTCCCATGTGTATTAGAGGCATTATCTAAAACCCAAGCTTGATTCTAATTGTATTGATTAGATACATGTGTCTGATTGTTTATAAAGCTTAAGTTCTGATTCAATGCAATGTGATTTAGAGGTAATTTATTGAAACATGGTTCTAATTATTCTCTATGACATTTTGATTGAGGTTTGGAATATGATTTAGGATCAAGAATTTTGGATCAATATTGGGTATGGATTTTAATTGAGTATTCAAATACATATCAATGTTAATAGCTTCAACATAAGCATTTGATAAGTTATTAATTTTCAAAGCTATATACAGGAATACTGAAGGCATAGGATCTAAGGCATTTTTATACATTTCAAGTGTTAAGGTAGAATCGAGTATATGCATTAGCAATACCTATGTACATATTTTGAAATATTGCATTGAAGGATCTAATTGGTTCATTGGGTTCCCTTATCATGATATAAAAATATTGGTATATGATGATAGAACATGTAACTTGTCAATAGTGTGCTATAAATGTGTCATGATATTGGTCTCATGATGTAATTGAACTTTTTAGAATGTTAAGGAACTAATCATAGGCAACATCTTGCAATGTGAATTGGAATAATATGCATGAAACATTCTCATGAACTACATTTAACAAACTTAAATCAATATTGAAAGCTTTCATGTGTTCATATGTAGTTCATCCCTTAGAAAGAGAGAATAAATGTACTTCTCTAGGTTCTTAGGCAGATTATGAACAAAACTAATTGTGATGGTGTATGAACAAGCTAGGTAGGCCATCATAAATCATTGAGGTTGGTTTCCTTGGGTTGGTGAATTTGGTTGGGTAATGACTCTCCTAGGGACATCTATATGATTTATGTCTTTAGTAAACTTGTAAAGTTGATAATAATAGTATACCAAAATTAGGATTGGTCCTTGTTAACTTTACTAAAGGATCTAGTGTACACAACTAAAGTGAATATTCAATAATAAAATATTATGGTCCATCCTTCTAGTGAGAAATAAATTTTATTGATGTGGATTTTATGCACACCAATAAAATATTATAAGTAGACCTCTAATATTTTAGGATAAGTGAAAAGATTCAATCCAAGGAACAAATTCTTATTGGTTTCTTCCCCTACAGTGTTTCTAAAGCATTTTTACATGATTGTAAACACATTAATAAGTTATTGTACCATGTGTTGAATGGAATCTAATTTAGTTTTGGTGTAATCATAGGCCATCCTTTATGTACTAGAGGCATTAACTAAAACCAAAGCCTAATTCTGATTGTGTTGATTAAATACATGAGTAGGATTATTTAGAAATCTTAGGTTTTGATTCAATGTAGTTTGAGTCAAAGGCAAATAGTTGAAAACATGGTTCTGATTATTCACTATGACATTTTGATTGGTGTTTAGAATAGGATTCAGGAGTGGGGAGTTTGGATCAATATTGGGTATATCTTATAATTGATGATTCAACTACCTATTAATGTTAATAGCTTTATCCTTGGCATTTGCTAAGTTATTAATGTTCAAATCTCTACATAATAAGTCATAAGATTTAAGTAATTTTTATACATTTCAAGTTTTAAGGTACCATCAAGTTTATATGCATCAATAATACATCTTTTAAAATCTAGCATTTAAGGCTCTAATTGGTTCATTGGGTTCCGTTCTCATGCTATAAAAATGTTAGTATATCATGTTGGGATTGGTAACTTATCCATATTGTGAAATAAATGTGTCATGACATTGAGCCCATGATATAATTAAACTTTTTAGAAGGTTGAAGAATCAGTCATAGGCAACATCTTGCAATGTGAATGGGAATGCTCTTCATGCAACATCCTCATAAACTACATTTAATAAATCTAGAGCAATATTGAAAGTTTTAATGTGTTCCTTTGCAATTCATCCCTTAAAAAGAGAGAATGAAGGAAGGTAATTATTTGGGTTCCTAGGTAGATCATGGACGTCACCATCTATAATTATCATTTAAAAACCTAACAAGCCATGGTAAAGCATTGAGGTTCATTCCCTTAGGTTGGTGCATTTGGCTAGGTAATGACTCTCCTAGGGACACCTATATATGATATAGGTCTTATATGAACATGTAAAGGTGCTAAAAATAATAGACCAAAATCATAATTATCCCTTATTAACCTTACTGAATGATCTAGTGTACACAACTAAAGTTAATTTTTAATAATCATAGATTATGGGCCCTCCTTCTAGCACCAAATAAATTATATTGATGTGGGTTTTATGTACACCAATAAAATATTACAAGGATAAATCTAAAATTTTAGGATTGATGAAAATATTCACTCCAAGGCATGCATTTTGGGTACCAATTTTATAAATAGCCACATGGGGTAATAGTAGTGAGTGGAGTGGTTATTTACCTCAGATGGTTCTGATATGATGTGAGTAAAATCTACTTGATGTGGATGGGTGGATTTAACATAAGGTGGATTTGATAAAATAAATAAAAAAGAGAGGGAAAGGTAAGGTAAAAAACAAATGGATTTATGACTCAATTAAGAAATAAACCCTTTTAAGCTACCTTCCTCTATCCTAGGATGAGAAAATGTCCAAGAACTAGTCCCTGCTCGAAGTTTCTATTAGCACAATACACATATAGACACAAATAATCACCAAAGGAAATAGTTGAAATATACTCAATAATTATCATCAATGATATGGTTATAATTAGATTGCATAGTACATCCCTGCCTGTAACTAATAATAAATATGATCAATATTGATTAAACATTCAAACTAACAATTTAACCAATCTAAATAATTATATAACAAATAGTCACACAACCTATTCTAGTTTATTTTAACTTAATGAAAATTTCTAGTAAGACAAAAAGAAATTCAGAAGAGGCAACACTTCAACACAAACTTATAGAACATTCCAATAATTTTCTTGCTTGTATTAATTATAAAATAATCACCTTTTTACAATGTTTAAAAAACATATACTTATGTCTTAGGATGGGGATGCCTCATCCTCAAAGCTCAGTCTAATTTTACTATGTCTAAATTAAGGATGTACACCAAAAAATAAGAAAATATATACTTGAATATAATATATTAAAAATAATCCAAGTTTGGTCCAAAAAGCCTTTTCCATACAAAATAAGCCACAACTAAATAAAAATGATTGAAACTTGCATGGAGTCTTAGTTTGAACTGCCAATATAATTTCAATTTTAATTCAAATAAATAATGTGTCACTATGGAATCTCCCACTCAATTAGCATGCATAAATATTTTCACTTGAGTTTTAATTAAAGTGATAATAATTGTCAAAGGTGATAGTGGAGGTACTGTAGCTGGCAAGGTGACAAACACTAGTCTTATAGAAGTATACACCATACTATATTCAGGTAACATAGGTGGAGGTTTTGAAGTTTCATCCTAAGTCATATGTTTCTCTACCGAAGCATCCAAATACCCTTGTCCTTGTAACCATTTATATTTATTCATGCTTGATGCTAAGTCCAACTCAATAATCTCAAAATTAATAATGAAATTTTTGAATAACAATGGAATTTTATCCATCATTTTCTTATGTATAACCATGGAAGTTTTAAAATATAAATATAATGTCTCTATCTAATCCACCTTATCTCTCATAAATGTGATCAATTTTACTATTTTCTCATTAGTCCTAGAAGTGGTGTTCTCTACTTCTGCCTTAAAATTATTAGTTACAATTTGTAACAAACTCTTGAAAAAGGGTTTGGTGATAATTTATCCCTAAGTTGTAAACACTACTGTAATCCTTATATCTTTAAGAGCATGAATAGTTATCTACTCTTGATTTGTAAACTATTGAACTAAACCTTACATTGTTTGGTGCCACTCTACCATATGGGCCTATTGGTATTTACATAATTTTGTGTTAGAGTTACATTAGTTATAAGGATCTAATTCAAGTGTTGGTATGTCTTTAGTCTAATAGATTTGTTGATTAATCTCAACTTAGCATCCTATTCTTTCATTAATTAATGAAACTTAACCATGTCTCCCCATAGTGGTTGGGACTGAGCTCTTATTGACCTAATAAAGCTTAAAATATGGTATAGACTCCTAGCATAACTCTGCACATTATCAATTATGTCTTCAAGAGCCTCGATTACATTCTACACCTCTAATATCTTCTTAGAATGTTATATTCCCCTGAACATTTGATTAAGCGTCTATCTATCTACATATACTATTTTAATAGGGTCCTTTTAAAATTCATCCACATCTCTAGATCTTGTTTTTATTTTCCTTGTCAATGAAAGTAATTATTCTTATTTCTCTAGTTCAATAGGCTTACCTTCAACCATTACTACCTTCTTCCTCACTCTTTTCAATGTATTGGTGACTCTATCAAATTGCATGGCAATTTTTGTTGTTATATGATAATTAAATATTTTCTTTTTGACTCTTACGGATCTAACTATTATATCCATGATGGGAGTACTATATGAGTCTAATCAATAGTCTAGGATGGATATGAGGAAGTAGGGAGTGAAGGGTTTTATAGTGATATCATTAACATTGTAGGTGGAATATTGTCCATGGAAGATGGAGTGGAGGATGCAGGGGGTTATGAAATGTAGGTAAATCCTTTCTCCATGTCATACTATTTATTACTAGGGGAGTTTTAACAATGTACTTACTTAGTCTAGGGTCTTGTATATAGAGACAATTTAAGGATTTGTTTGGGTTGTTTGTGCAATGGGAATCCCAAATTGAGTGGAAGGCCCTACTAATGTTGACTTGGTGGTAAAATCAATTTGGACACTAAGTCCTCAAAATTTACCCCAGCTTCTATGGTACCTTGATTAGTAGTGGAAAGCCATGGATAAATTAATGCAGCTTGGGTGAATGAAAATTTTACCAAATAATCTTCTATGGATTTAGTGGTAAAATAATCTAAATAATGTGAAACATAACTTGCCTTTGTTAGATTATTATAGGGAAGATAAATTATCCCTAGACTTATTATAGTAGGAGTAACAAAAGTGTGGATTATTTTTACAGCTATAGAATCTTTTGTATTAGAACCACCCATAGGACTAATATCAATCAATGTAGATACAACCATGGTAGCATGGGATTCCTTGGGAATATCTTCCCTAGTGGATCCTTGTAAGGTGTTAGACCCTATGCTATTTATGTTAGTAGCATCTAATTCTTCCACTTTTGGAAAAGAAAGTGTAGGGATAGCAAGGTGACCTTTAGTTTGTCCTTGTAATACATTCCCTCCTAGATTACATAATATAATCTACTTTGCTAAATCATTTTCTTTAATCTCAAAATATGAAGATCTAAGTGGCACAGTTACCTAATTTGGTGGTCTTTGCCCCATTCATGTGATATTTGGATCTTATAGAGTGGCTAAAAGATTCATTTTATTCCTTTTAAATATGATTACTAGGGGGTGAGGAGTATTGATTAGATCTAGTGAATAATCATGAGGAGTGATTACTCGAGGTATATTTGTAGGTTAGACACTTGATGCTTTCTAAACATGAGTAACGAGTCTCCTGAGAATTGAAGGTGCTTCCATATCCAATGAGAAGGATGGAGGAGTGACACTTGGAGTCCTTGGGAGACCTCTAAAGATATTGGCCCTTATATATTTTTCTATCCTAGTCAGTGTATATTTTTACCTAGTGGGAACCTCTTCTTCCTTATCTATCTCTCTAACCTCCTATGGAGTAATAGAAGGGTCATATTATATCCTTTGTGCTACCCTCATAGAAATATTTAATAATTTCATTCACCTCTATACTTATGAATAATATAGCTCATTTATAAATATTAGTTCATACATGTATGTCTGATGCCCATATTTGACCTTTATCTTATTTCCATAATCCCTAAGAGCTTTGGTAATTACCTACCCTAGATCTTAGTGCTTAAAGTCTATTTTGCCTAGGTTGAACTAATTTTTATGCTTGGTAGTTTGATGAAGATGTTACCATAATGTATTTTAATTCCTTCCTATATTTAAATGGGTTTTATGAATGACACATAGCTTGGTTGACTTTAAATATTGGTTCACACTATTAGATAGTAGAGTTATTATTTCTTGCTTGGCCAACTTGTCTAAGAAATAGTAAGGTAGGATCAATGAAGATTCAAATGATCCTTTAATTATAATTAATGCATGTTTGGGATAGAACCAGTAATCTCCCATATTATTAATTGTCCTTTTGATGTGGCCTGAAAACCTAGGCATAGGCTTTCCATTTATGGATTTATAAATTTTGGGGTAGAAGAGGTATGTTATCCTTTGAAATTTATTTTTAAACCTATATATGTGGAAGATACTATGATCTTCACAAATCATATTCTTGAGATTTTACAATGAAGGTCTCCATGGTTCTTCCCTAGGAGGAGTGCTAGTAGCTATGGCTGCATCTGGTAGATATGACATCATGTAAAAATGTCCATTAGGCCTATTCTCTACATTACTCATCTAGTAATTGAGGTTGAACTTGATAATTTCTCCTAGATCCACTATTCTATTGGTGTCTGAAATAATGTCTAAAAGAGGGACCCAAATTTACTTGACATAATTAATGTGAGGGAAGCCATACAATCTATTCAACAAGGCCATGGTGACTCGAACTCTAGGCCCGAATATAATAATTGGAGTATTACTTATCTGAGCTAATAACACATATTTATTTGGGTCTATTTCCCATATCCTTAATGTATCCTTAACATTGTTCTTAGCCAGCCAAACATCCCCAAATAATTGATTATAGGTCATGTTAGGGGATAGGAGTTGATAATATGTTTCAAAATCCTTCCCATTTACCAAGATAGGGCTATTGAGATAATGAATAATATTCCCAAAGAAGTCCCTAGACACAAAAAAATGAAAGAGGGCATCTATGCAAGGGAAGATCTCTAGTTTCATAGCTACATTTTGAAGTACCCAATAAGTTGTCTATGTATTTCTGAGCTGATAGAGATAACTAGTATTTTGACCCAAAGGTTTTGATACATCCACCTCTAACCATATTTTTGTATAATGCTAAATTTTATGATTGATTACAACTACCTTGAACACAATATCTTTATATTTAATACTACCAAAAAAATTGATCATGGAGGGAGAAAGATTTACTCTTGAAATTTCCATCTCAAATCTTCTTAAAAATTCTCTAAAGTTGTAGAGATTAGGATTTTAGTTACAAGAGCTCTAATAAAAATTCACAACAATAACAATTAGTAAATGTGTTTTTATTTTGTATTTTTGGGACCAAGTTGTGGTCAATTTAGTTGAATTCAAACATTCATTGCCCAAATTCTCCATTAGTGGGGATTAATTATAGCTAATGGTTTTGCTACCTATCTATTCTATTTTGAGTTTGATTTTCATGATGTTAACTTTCATGGGGTTGCTCACCATGTGGCTCTTTGTTATTGCCTTTAATTGATTAGTCAACTTACTAAGTCATCTATTGTGACACAATTTATCACCTTACTTAATCAAAATGTATACTTATTTATTTGTGATAGCTTATTTGGAAGGTGACACATTGTTTATTATCATTAAATCACTTGGAGTTGATCCATATGTCCTTGGCCATTGATATTAACTCAATTAGACACGTGTTTTGATCTTGTTTATCCACTTAGTCACTTGGATTCATGATTATGATATTGAATATTAGATACAGATGAATGGGATGTCAACATGTGGATAGATCTCTCTTATCTTCTTAATCACCAGGATTTGTAACTCGTGTCACTATATATAGGTCATAGATGAAAGGGATGTCAACACATGGATAGTCCTTATTTATCCATTTCGTTAGGATGTTGTGTTTTTCACCTGAATCTTTTAGTCATGGAGGATCAGGATGGTGACCCATAGATGTCTCTCACTTATATGCTCTGTCAAGAAGTTATGTACTATGTACTTGAATTTTTTATTCATAGATGAGCAAGATGGTGACACATGGATGAATATATATTATCCACTTAGTGGTTGAGGGTTAATGCTTTGATTCACTATAGGTAATCAAGATAATAAAACATGGATAACATTCATTTATTCTAATCTCTATGATTTATATATTTACTATGCAGGGAATGAGTGAATAGGATCAAGACATATGGCATGATTTTGTTAACCCACATAGTCAGGGAGCCCTATACCTTAGTATTTATATATATAAGTTGCAATTAAATAGGATGGCAACACGTGGGTGGCTCTCACTTGATGGGTGCCTAAATAGACTTATAAATTTGTATATGTTGAGAATAGACAATGTTAAGACACATGGATGGTCCTTGGTCACTTAAGTGAAAATAGACCTGGAACCTTGATGCTTAATCGATCAAGGGGTTAAATAAATATGTGTGCATGATGTAACTAACTAAGATATTCATGACACTTATAATGTTTTTCCACTCTTGGATTTGATAATAATTTAAGCATAAAAGAGACGTGTGTAAAAAATGAATGTCGACCTATAAAATTAAGACAACTTATAAAAGACAAAGTAACCTTTGACAAACACTTAATTAGTGTTAGGAACATGTGCCTAAAAATAACTTCTATCTTTATTCATTTGCTTCAAAAAAATTCCTTATTGTTCATCTCCTTGTTCTAATCCTTTGACCCTCTTTGATAGATTTTCTATTTTTCCCATTTTCACTCCTAAAATTGTCACACCTTTGTCAATCATACTCCCAATATGAAAAAAAAATAGTAAAATTACCTTTACCCATTCTATTTTTGCCCAAATTAAAAATTCCCTTACTAAACGTCTCTTAACTCTAGTTTTCCTACCCATTCCAAAAAAACAAATCTCTTATTTTGGTCATGGTAGTAACCTAAAATAGAGAAAAAATCATGGACAATGAAATTTATACCCTCAAGAACCACATCAAAGATCTTGATGAAAAAATTCTCGGCCTCAATATTCAACATACCACCATGAACAACATATGACATCTAGAGTCCTCTTCAGACATCAAGTTTTCTTCTTCCATCAATTTTAGTTGGTTGAATCTTACTTTTCCTCAATTCAATGGTGTAGTTACAACTAGATGGATCTATCAATTAGAAAAATATTTTAGTTTGTATAATACTTTTGATTCCAACAAGGTCCTACTTGCATCCTTTCACTTAGAACATGAGGCCCTTCAATGGTATCATTGGTATACCAAGGATCATGATGAGCCCGTATGGACCAATTTTTGTACCCTCATTTTATAATGGTTTGGCCCTAATGTTTTTGATGACTTCAATGGAACACTCACTAAACTTCACCAAACAAGAATTGTGAGATAATATCAAACACGATTTAAAAAACTAGCCAATCCCACAAAGGGATTGTCTAATGAATTCTTCAAGATTTGCTTTGTCAGTGGACTGACAGATGTGATTCACTCAAAGGTGAAAATGTTCTGGCCTAACATAATGATGGAAGAACCAGGGTTGGATAAATTGGCACATGACAAGATCATAGCTTAGTAATGATTCAAATCTAATTTTGCTCCATTTAGAAATACAACTCCACAGTGATCTCAAATAATGCTAGCCCCTAGAATCACTCCTATCAAGCATTTGATTGAAGCAGAGATGCGAGCCTATAGAGAAAAATGACTATGTTATAATTATGATGACAAATTCACCTAGGAACATCGATGTGTAGAGAAAAGTCTCTACCTAATAGATGTGGATTCTCTACCCAAAAATAAATTATTTGAAGATGCTCAAGATATAGCAGATAATCCAAAAGAAGTTCCATTGATTGTGGAACCTACTTCTCAGGAAGATCAACCATATATCTCTCTTTATGCCTTAGTAGGAGTCACCACCCCACAAATCATGTAGTTTAGGGGTTACTTCAAGAATATCCCTCTCAAAATTCTCATTGATGCAGGTCGCACCCATAACTTCATTGACCCTTGGATAGCTAAACAGGCTAACTTTAAATACTGGTTTGCACTATTAGATAGTAGAGTTATTATTTCTTTCTTGGCCAGCTTGTTTAGGACACAGTGAGGTAGGAACAATGAATATTTAAATGATCCTTTAATTATAATTAATGCATGTTTGGGATAGAACTAGTAATCTCCCATATTCTTAATTACCCTTTTGATGTGGCCTAACAACCTAGGCATAGGCTTTCCATTTATGGATTTATAAATTCTAGGGTAGAAGAGGTATGTTATCCTTTGAATTTTATTTTTAAACCTATATATGTGGAGGATACTATGATCTTCACAAATCATATTCTTGAGATTTTACAATGAAGGTCTCCATGGTTCTTCCTTAGTAGGAGTGATAGTAGCTATGACTACATCTGGTAGATATGACATCATGTAAAAATGTCCATTAGGCCTATTCTCTACCTTGGTCATGTAGTATTTGAGGTTAAACTTGATAATTTATCCTAGAGCCACTATTATTTTGGAGTCCAAAATAGTGTCCAAAAGGGGGACCCAAATTTACTTGACATAATTAATGTTAGGGAAGCCATACAATCTATTCAACAAGGCCATGGTGACTCAAACTCTAAGCCTAAATCTAATAAGTGGAGTTTTACTTATCTAAGCTGCTAGCACCTAGTTATTTGAGTTTGTTGCCTATATCCTTAATATATCCTTAACATTGTTCTCAGCCAACCAAACATCCCAAAATAATTGATTATAGGTCATGTTAGGGGATAAGAGTTGATAATATGTTTCAAAAGCCTTCCCAAATACGTAATTTGCCAAGATAGGGCTATTGAGACAATGAATAATATTCCTAGAGAAGTCCTTAGCCACAAACAAATTCAAGAGGGCATCTATGCAAGGGAATATATTTGGTTTCACAACTACATTTTGAAGTACCCAATAAATTGTCTATGTATTTTTAAGCTGATAGAGATAACTAGTATTTCGACCCAAAGGTTCTGCTACATCCACCTCTAACCATATTGTTGTATAATGCTACATTTTGTGATTGTTTACATCTACATTGAACATAGTATCTTTATATTTTATACTACCACAAAAATTGATCATGGAGGGAGCAAGATTTACTCTTGAAGTTTTTATCTTAACTCTTCTTAAAAATTATCTAAAGTTTTAGAGTTTAGGAATTTAGTTACAAGAGATTTAATAGCAATTCACAACAATAACAAGTAGAAATGTTTTTTTATTTTGTATTTTTGGGACCATGTAGTTGATTTAATTGAACTCAAACATTCATTGCCCAAATTATCAATTAGTGGGGATTAATTATAGATAATGGTTTTGCTACCTATCTATTCTATTTTGAGTTTGATTTTCATGATGTTAACTTTCATGGGGTTTTTCACCATGTAGATCTTTGTCATTGCCTTTTATTGCTTAGTCAACTCACTAAGTCATCTATTGTGACACAATTCATCACCTTACTTTATTAGAATGTATACTTATTTATTTGTGATAACTTATTTAAAAGATGACACATGGTTTATTATCATTTAATCACTTGGATTTTATCTATATGTCCTTGGCCATTGATATTAACTCAATAAGACATGTGATTTTATCTTTTTTATCCACTCAATCACTTGGATTCATGATTGTGCTATTAATTATTAGATACAAATGAGTGGGATATCAACATGTGGATAGATCTCTCTTATCTGCTTAATCACTAGACTTTGTAACTTGTGTCACTATGTATAGGTCATAGATAAATGGGATGTCAACACATGGATGGTCTTCATTTATCCATTTGGTTGGGATGTTTTGTTTTACACCTAAATATTTTAGTCATGGATGATCAGGATGGTGACCCATGGATGTCTCTCACTTATATGCTTTGTAAAGAAGTTATGTATTATGTACTTGAACTTTTTAGTCATAAATGAGTAGGATGGTGACACATGGATGAATATAGCTTATCCACTTAGTTGTTGAGGGTTAACGCTTTGATTCACTATAGATAATCAAGATGATAAAATGTGGACAATATTCATTTATTTTAAGCTCTATGATTTATAAATTTACTATCCAAGGAATGAGTGAATAGGATCGAGACATATGGCATGATTTTGTTAACCCACATAATCAGACAACCTTGTAACTTAATATTTTTATATATAATCTATGATTAAATAGGATGGAAACACATGAATGGATCTCACTTGATGGGTGCCTAGATAGACTTAGAAATTTGTATATGCTGAGAATAGATAATGTTAAGACACATGGATGGTCCTTGGTCACTTAAGTGAAAATAGACTTGAAACCTTGATTCTTGATCCATCAAGGGGTTAGATAAAGATGCATGCATGATCTCACTAACTCAAATAATCATGACACTTATAACATTTTACTTCTCTTGGATTTGATGATAGTTTAAGCATAAAAGAGATGTGTGCAAAAAATGAATGTCAACCTATAAAATTAAGACAACTTATAAAAGACAAAGTAACCTTTGGCAAACAGTGTTAGAAACCTATGTGACCCCTTCTCTTTACTTTGTTAGTATATTAGTTGCGATGGATGCATATGCTTTGTAAGTCATCTTTTGTGCATTTTGTTTTATCCCACATTTATGGGAAGTAGTAGTTGCTTAGATTAGACTTAATATATATGCATGTTTTGATGTTAATAAAGGCGTCCATAGATTTATTATATTGAGCTTGCTTAAAGGAAGGTTCCCCCTTGAAGTGGAATGCGATCGATATAATCATTTCAATGCTTTTGTTAATTATATAAATTTGATATTTCATGCATTATCATTAATTTGTTACAGGAGGATCCTCTCATCTAGTATCAGAGTGCTTTCTAGGGCCAATTTTTTTTCCTTCAAAAAGTCTTAACTCTATTCTACTACATAATCCATTTAAGTATTTTTGTAGAAAGTCTTAACTCTATTCTACTGCATAATTAATTTAAGTAATTATCTGTATCACAATAATCTATTTCGGATCAGGGTAAAAACCTAACTACATAACTATGGGAAGTGATTGGGTGAAATCCCTAAAACTCATTATGAGGAGTACCACAAGAACCCCAAAGTGGTTGGCCCATTAAAAGGACCTGCCATTGAAAAGGGAAATGACCCTTCCCAATTGAGTAGTTCCCATCTATGAGGAAATCCAAGAGTTGTCGTTGAGAGATAAATTTGTGGCCAAAAAATTTATACAGAGCAGTACTCACTTAGATGACATTGGTGGCCAGATTGATATATTTAAACCCTTAGGTAGCCATTGAAACTTGGGTCCCATTTCTATCAGTTTCAAAATATTACCATGGGTATCATAAATTTTTTCATATCATATCTTCAGACTTTCCATACCAATTTCAGCATATTACCAGTAGAGTATCAAAAAACTACCACATCATACTTTTAATAGAGTATAAACAAATTTGATATACCAATTTTAGCATATTAGCAATATAATATCAAAAAACTTCCATATTAGATCTACAGATTTGTCATATCAGTTTCAACATATTCCTAGTAGACTTCTCTTATAAAACACAGTAACCAGAACAAAAAAAGAGATTTTTTTTTCATTTTTTGCAATATCTCTCCATATATAGCCCCGTTAATCTTAAGATTTTATTAGAATACCTAAAATTCCATTCCCCACATTTTATTCCTTGAGGTCCCATATCTTGATTCCACTCTTAATTCTCAAAAATCTCAATTTACCCATTTTTTGGGTTTTGCCATAACTTATATTTTTGTCTGTTTGCCTCAAAAAATTCCACATTGTTCATCTCCCTGATCTACTCCTTTGACCCTCTTTGATAAATTTTCTATTTTTTCCATTTTCACTCTTGATATTTTCCTTGCCTTTGTTAATCATATTCCCACTATGCAAAAAATTAGTAAAAGTACCTTTACCCATTTGGCTTTTTCCCAAATTAAAAAATTCCCTTGCTAAATGTCTCTTAATTCTAGTTTTCCTACCCATTCCAAAAAAAAAATCTCTTATTTTGGTCATGGTAGTAACTTGAACCAAAGCCAAAAACATGGAGGATGAAATTGCTACCCTCAAGACCCACATCAAAGATCTTGATGAAAAACTTCTCAGCCTCAGTCTCCAACATACCACCATGAATAACATACGGCATCTAGAGTTCTCTTCAGATATTGGGTTTTCTTCTTCCATCAATTTTCATGGGCTAAAGCTTAATTTTCCTCGATTCAATGGTGTAGATCTGACTAGATGGATCTATCAAGTAGAATAATATTTTAGTTTGTCTAATACTTTTGATGCAAACAAGGTCCCACTTGCATCCTTTCACTTAAAACATGAGGACCTTCAATGGTATCATTGATATACCAAGGCTCATGATGAGCCCGTATGGACCAATTTTTGTACCCTCATTTTAAAATGGTTTGGCGCTAATGCTTTTGATGACTTTACTAGATCACTCACTAAACTTCACCAAATAAGAACCATGAGATAATATCAAATAGAATTTGAAAAATTGGCCAATCACACAAAGGGATTATTTGATGAATTCTTAAGGAGTTGCTTTGTCAATGGACTGAAAGATGTGATTCACTCAGAGGTGAAAATGTTTTGGCCTAACATAATGATGGAAGCCCTAGGGGTGGCTAAGTTGGCACATGATAATATCATAGATCAACATTGATTCAAATCAAATTTTGCTCCATTCAAAAATATAACTCCATAATGTTCTCAAACAATGTCAGCCCCCATAATCACTCCTATCAAGCATTTGATTGAAATAGAGATGTGAGCCCATAGAGAAAAAGGACTATGTTATAATTATGATGATAAATTCACCTAGGGACATCGATGTGTAGATTAAAATCTCTACCTAATGGATGTGGATTCTCTACCCAAAATTGAAGTTTTTGAAGATGCTTGGGATATAATAGATAATCTAGAAGAAGTTCCATTGTTTGTAGAACCTACTTCTTAGGAAGACCAACTAGAGATCTCTCTCTATGCCTTAGTAGGAGTCACCAGCCCACAAACCATACAGGTTAGGGGTTACTTCAAGAATATCCCTCACACAATTCTCATTGATTCAGGTAGCACCCATAACTTCATTGACACTCAGATCACCAAACAGACTGACCTTAAATATTGGTTCACACTATTAGATAGTAGAGTTATTATTTCGTACTTGGCTAGCTTGTTTAGGACATCATGAGGTAGGAGCAATGTAGACTCAAATGATCCTTTAATTATAATTAATGCATGCTTGGGATAGAACCAATAATCTCCCATATTCTCAATTGCCCTTTTGATGTGGCCTGAAAACCTAGGCATAGGCTTTCCTTTTATGGATTTATTAATTTTGGGGAAGAAGAGGTATGTTATCCTTTGAATTTTATTTTTAAACCTATATATGTGGAAGATACTATGATCTTCACAAATCATATTTTTGAGATTTTATAATGAAGGTCTTTATGGTTCTTCCCTAAGAGGAGTGATAGTAGCTATGACTGCATCTGGCAGATATGACATCATGTAAAAATGTCCATTAGGCCTATTCTCTACCTTTCTCATCTAGTATTTGAGGTTGAACTTGATAATTTATCCTACAGCTACTATTCTTTTTGTGTCCAAAAGAGGGACCCAAATTTACTTGACATAATTAATGTTAGGGAAGCATTACAATCGATTCAACAAGGCCATGGTGACTCAAACTCTAAGCCCAAATCTAATAATTGGAGTATTAATTATATGAGCTACTAACACAGTTATTTGGGTCTATTTCTCATATCCTTAATGTATCCTTAACATTGTTCTCTGCCAACCAAATATCCATAAATAATTGATTATAGGTCATGTTAGGGGATAGGAGTTGATAATATGTTTTAAAAGCATTCCCAGATATGTAATTTTCCAAGATATGGATATTGAAACAATGAAGAATATTCCCAGAGAAGTCCCTCGCCACAAACAAATTCAAGAGGGAATCTATGTAAGGAAATATCTCTGGTTTCACAACTACATTTTGAAGTACCTAATAAGTTGCCTTTGTATTTTTGAGCTAAGAGAGATAACAAGTATTTTGACCAAAAGGTTTCACTACATCCACCTCTAACCATATTGTTGTATAATGATACATTTTGTGATTGATTACAGCTGCATTGAACACAATATCTTTATATTTTATACTACCACAAAAATTTATCTTGGAGGCAACAAGATTTATTCTTGAAGTTTCCATCTTAACTCTTCTTAAAAATTCTGTAAAGTTGCAGAGATTAGGATTTTAGTTACAAGATCTCTAATAGAAATTCACAATAATAACAAGTAGAAATGTGTTTTTATTTTATATTTTTGGGACCAAGTATGTAGTCGATTTAGTTGAACTCGAAAAATCATTGGCCAAATTCTCCATTAGTGGGGATTAATTATAGATAATGGTTTTTATACCTATCTATTCTATTTTGAGTTTGATTTTCATGATGTTAACTTTCATGGGGTTGTTTACCATGTGGCTCTTTGTCATTGCCTTTTATTGCTTAGTCAACTCACTAAGTCATCTATTATAACATAATTCATCACCTTACTTAATCAGAATGTATACTTATTTATTTGTGATAACTTATTTAGAAGATGACACATGGTTTATTATCATTTAATCACTTGGAGTTGATCTATGTGTCCTTAGTCATTGATATTTACTCAATCAGACATGTGCTTTTATCTTGTTTATCCACTCAGTAACTCGAATTCATGATTTTGCTATTGAATATTAGATACAAATGAGTGGGATGTCAACATGTGGATAGATCTCTCTTATCTGCTTAATCACCAGGCTTTATAACTTATGTCACTATGTATAAGTCATAGACGAATGGGATGTCAACACATGGATGGTCCTTATTTATCCATTTGGTTGGGATGTCATGTTTTGCACTTGAATCTATTAAGCATGGATGAGGAAGATGGTGACCCACGGATGTCTCTCACTTATATGCTTTGTCAAGTATATATCGAGAAGTTATGTACAGTGAACTTGAACTTTTTAGTCATAGATGAGCAAGATGGTGACACATGGATGAATATAGCTTATCCACTTAGTCACTGAGGGTTAATGCTTAGATTCACTATAGGTAATCAAGATGATAAAATGTGGACAATATTTATTTAATCTAAGCTCTATGATTTATATATTTACTATGCAAGGAATGAGTGAATAGGATCGAGACATATAGCATGGTTTTGTTAACCCACGTAGTCAGGAAACCCTGTACCTTAGTATTTTTCTATATAAGATGTGAGTAAATAGGATGGCAACACATGGATGGATCTCACTTAATGGGTGCCTAGATAGACTTAGAAATTTGTATATGTTGAGAATAGACAATGTTAAGATACATGGATGGTCCTTGGTCACTTAAGTGAAAATAGACTTGGAACCTTGATTTTTGATCCATCAAGGGGTTAGATAAAGATGTGTGCATGATCTCACTAACTCGGATAGTCATGACACTTATAATGTTTTTCCAATCTTGGATTTGATGATAGTTTAAGCATAAAAGAGATGTGTGCAAAAAGTGAATGTTGACCTATAAAATTAAGACAACATATAAAAGACAAAGTAACCTTCGACAAAAACTTAATTAGTGTTAGAAACTTGTGTAACCCCTTCTCTTTACTTTTTTAGTATATTAGTTGTTATGGATGCATATGATTTGTAAGTCATCTCATTAGCATTTTGTTTTATCCCACATTATGGGAAGTAGTAGTTGCTTAGATTAGACTTAGTATATAAGTAAGTTTTGATGCCAATAGAGGCATCCACAAATTTATTATATTGAGTTTGCTCAAAGGATTTTTCTCCCTCAAAGTGGCATGCGATAAATATAATCATTTTGATGCTGTTGTTAATTATATAAATTTGGTATTTCATGCATTATCATTAATTTATTGTAGGAGGATCCTCTCGTCTAGTATCAGAGTGCTTTCTAGGGCCAATTTTTTTGCCTTCAAAATGTCTTAACTCTATTCTACTACATAATCCATTTAAGTAAATTTTTAGAAAGTCTTAACTCTATTCTACTACATAATTGATTTAAGTAATTATCTATATCACAATAATCTATTTCAGAACAAGGTAAAAACCTAACTACATAAATATGGGAAGTGCTTGGGTGAAATCCCTAAAACTCATTGTGACGAGTACCACAGGAACCCCAAAGTAGCTGACCCATTAAAAGGACCTGCTAGTGAAAAGGGCAATGACCCCTTCCCAATTGAGTAATTCCCATCCATGAGGAAAATCAAAAGTTATTTCTAAGAGATAAATCCATGGCCAAAAAATTTATAGAGAGTAGTACTCGCTCAGATGACATTGATGGCCAGAGTGATATATTTAAACCCTTAGGCAGCCATTGAAACTTGGGGCCCATTTCTATCAGTTTCATAATATTAATGTGGGTATCAGAAAACTTGTCATATCATATCTTCAGACTTTCCATACCAATTTCAAATATTACCAAGAGTATCAAAAAACTACCACATCATACTTTTAGTAGAGTATCAACAAACTTGCTATACCAGTTTTAGCATATTACCAATAGAGTATCAAAAAAGTTCCATATTAGATCTACAGATTTGCAATATTAGTTTCAACATATTCCTAGTAGACTTCTCTTATAGAACACAGTAACCAGAACCAAAAAATAGAGATTTTTTTTTCATTTTTTGCCATATCTCTCCATATGTAGCCCTGCTAATCCTAAAATTTTATTTGAACACCTGAAATTCCATTCCCCACATTTTCTTCCTTGAGGTTCCATACCCTGATTCCACTCCTAATTCCCAAAATTCTTAATTTACCCATTTTTCAAGTTTTGCCATAACTTCTATTTTGGTCTATTTGCCTAGAAAAAATTTCCACAATGTTCATCTCCATGTTCTACTCCTTTGACCCTCTTTGAAAAAATTTCTATTTTTTCCATTTTCACTCCTAAAATTATCCTCACCTTTATCAATCATACTCCCACTATGCAAAAAAAAATATTAAAAGTACCTTTACCCATTCTATTTTTGCCCAAATTAAAAAATTCCCTTACTAAACATCTCTTAACTCTAGTTTTCCTACCCATTCCAAAAAAAATCTCTTATTTTGGTCATGGTGTAACCTAAATCAGAGCAAAAAAACTGGAGGATGAAATTGCCACCCTCAAGACCCACATCAAATATCTTGATGAAAAAATTCTTGGCCTCAATATTCAACTTACCACCATGAACAACATATAACATCTAGAGTCCTCTTCAGACATCGAGTTTTCTTCTTCCATCAATTTTCATGGGCCAAAGCTTAATTTTCCTTGATTTAATGGTGTAGATCTGACTAGATGAATCTATCAAGTAGAACAATTTTTTAGTTTGTATATTACTTTTGATGCCAACAAGGTCCTACTTGCATCCTTTCACTTAGAACATGAGGCCCTTCAATGGTATCATTGGTATACCAAGGCTCATGATGAGCCCGTATGGACCAATTTATGTACCCTAATTTTACAATGGTTTGGCCCTAATACTTTTGATGACTTCATTGGATCACTCACTAAACTTCACCAAATAAGAACCATGAGATAACATCAAATGGAATTTGAAAACTGACCAATCACACATAGGGATTATCTAATGAATTATTCAGGAGTTGCTTTATTAGTGGACTAAAAGATGTGATTCACTCAGAGGTGAAAATGTTTTGGCCTAACACAATGATGGAATCCCCATGGTTGTCTAAGTTGGAACATGATAAGATCATAGCTCAATAGTGATTCAAATCCAATTTTGCTCCATTCAAAAATACTTCACAATGATCTCAAACAATGCCAGCCCCCAGAATCACTCCTATCAAGCATTTGATTGAAGTAGAGATGTGAGCTTGTAGAGAAAAATGACTATGTTATAATTATGATGACAAATTCACTTAGGGACATCGATGTGTAGAGAAAAATATCTACCTAATGGATGTGGATTATCTACCCAAAACTGAAGTTTTCAAAGATGTTCAAGATATAGCAAATAATCTAGAAGAAGTTCCACTATTTGTGGAACCCACTTCTCAGGAAGACCAACAAGAGATCTCTCTCTATGCCTTAGTAGGAGTCACCACCCCAAAAATCATATGGGTCAGGGGTTACTTCAATAATCTCCCTCTCATAATTCTCATTGATTCAGGTAGCACCCATAACTTCATTGACCCTCGGATCACAAAATAAGTTGACTTTAAATATTGGTTCACACTATTAGATATTAGAGTTATTATTTCCTTCTTGGCCAGCTTCTCTAGGACATAATGAGGTAGGAGTAATGAAGATTCAAATGATCCTTTAATTATAATAAATGCATGCTTGGGATAGAACCAATAATCTTTCATATTCTTAATTGTCCTTTTGATGTGGCCTGACAACCTAGGCATAGGCTTTCCATTTATGGATTTATAAATTATGGGGTAGAAGAGGTATGTTATCCTTTGAATTTTATTTTTAAACCTATATATGTGGAAGATACTATGATCTTCACAAATCATATTCTTGATATTTTACAATGAAGGTCTCCATGGTTCTTCCCTAGGAGGAGTGATAGTAGATATGACAACATTTGGTAGATATGACATCATGAAAAAAATGTCCATTATGCCTATTTTCTACCTTGCTCATCTAGTATTTGAGGTTGAACTTGATAATTTCTCCTAGAGCCTCTATTATTTTGGTGTCCAAAAGAGGGACCCAAATTTACTTGATGTAATTAATGTTAGGGAAGCCATACAATGTATTCAACAAGGCAATGGTGACTCAAACTCTAGGCCTGAATCTAATAATTGGAGTATTACTTATCTGATCTACTAACACATAGTTATTTGGGTATGTTGCTCATATCATTAATGTATCCTTAACATTGTTCTCTACCAACCAAACATCCATAAATAATTGATTATAGGTCATGTTAGGGGATAGGAGTTGATAATCTATTTCAAAAGCCTTCCCAGATACATAATTTTCCAAGATAGGGCTATTGATACAATGAAGAATATTCCCAGAGAAGTCCCTAGCCACAAACAAATTCAAGAAGGCCTCTATGTAAGGGAATATCTCTAGTTTCACAGTTTCATTTTGAAGTACCCAATAAGTTGTCTATATATTTCTAAGCTGAGAGAGATAACTAGTATTTTGACCTAAGGGTTCTGCTACATCCACCTCTAACCATATTGTTGTATAATGCTACATTTTCCATTTTTGGAAAGGGTCTAGAAATATGTTGAAGTATGAACTTGTAAGTGTCATATCTTTTGATCGGTAACTCCTTTTTGAGTCATTGTCTTTAAAAGTGCTTGTTTTTTATACTCTAGACATTGGACCTATCATTGGGTCTTCCACAGCTATAAAAAAATTTCACATTTTTTGTACACTCTTGAATGCATTATCGATTGTATCTGACATTCCTCTAGTTCCTTGTACTTATGCACCTACTGCTCAAGACATATTTTTGATTGAATCTGATGTCTATATGAGCATGCTTGTATTTGAGACATTCAAGGGGGACATTGCCTGATAGTTCTAAGGGGGTACTTTTGTGTTTTTTATGCATTTAGTCTTTCTTTTTTTCACATCACTTATTTACTTACTATGGTAATATTTACTTCTGCACTATGGATTTACTCTTTATTAGTCCACTTACACCATTTAATTGTCATGAATGGAAACCTAGAATGAAAATCATTTTTTAATCCAAGGGTTACCATCAAATTATAATGGGCACTGAGACTAAACCTACTGATGCTAGAGAAAAAATCAAATGGTTTAGTCATTATGACAAAGTCCATAGACTACTGTGTCTCTCAATCTCTCTAGATCTACTCTTTCACATTGAATCAAACAAAACACCTACTGAAGTGTGGACCACACTATCTAATCTCTTTGAAGTGAAGGATGTGATGAGAGGACATGAGCTAGAAAATGAGCTCATCAGATTGAGCCCATATGACTTTAACACTCTTCAATATTTTTTCATGAAGTTTAGACTTTTTAGATTGAAATTGAAAGCATGTGGAATTGATAAGAAAGATGAACAACTTATTTTGTCAATACTCTCTAAATTGGGTCCTGAATATTTTATATTTGTGTCCACTTTTATGCCACTAAGAGTGTTCTTGACACCGCATGGAAGATGCCTTCTTTAGATACCTTTGTTGCTGACATGATTTGGGAGCAAGATAATTTGATACAGATGGGCATAGTGAAGTCATCTAAATCTCATGCATTGCTTATTGAGAAAGATAAGGCTTGTAACAATAGAGAGAGAAAGTAGAGTAAGAAAAATGTTGAGAAGGGTGAAAATATTTCCACCTCCAAATCAAACAATGTGGCCTCTTCTTCTAGTCATAATCCTAAGAAAGATTAGATAAAATGTGGGCATTGCTCAGGTAAGCATGATGAGAGAAAATATTTAAAGAAATAAATTGACTACCTTATTATCCTTCTTATTCAGAATAACATAGGTGTTCCAGATTCTACCAAATCATCTTCATCAACCCATGAATCCACTAAGGCAAATGAATCTAGCAAAGAAAAGGCAAAAGAGAATAACAAGGGGAAACATAAGATCAAAGCCTTAGTTGTAGTTATACCTTCAACTCCTCCTACATGGTTCATTGACTCTGGTGCTTCACATCACATGGCCTCTTCACATATTGAGCTTAGTTCTTTGGAACTATGTGACATGTCTTCTATACAACTAGGTGACAACACTTCTAAAAAGGTTCTCGAGAGAGGGTCTATTGATGTGAGTGGTGGAACATTAAATAATGTTCTAAGTGTGCCCTCACTCTCAACTAATCTCCTGTCAGTCTACCAGATCACTCACCTTGGTCTGAGCATGCAAGTTGAATTCACTCTAGATTTAGTGTACATCATGAAGTTGCATAGTGATACTATTTTGGTTGTGGGAATGGCCGATCATTAGACTTGGCTATATAAATTCTCACACTTTGATCCTGAATCTCCTTTAGATTCCTCTTCAGACTCACATGTGCCTATTAACACTTCTTAGCTTGAGCTTCTTTTTGATATTGGCAACTCTTCTTCTAAAGATGACTACAATAGTGAAGTAGATACACCTCCACCATCTCCATGTCACTTTTTAGATATTCAAGAGTTATTTATTGACCCACCTACCTCTGGTATACTTCTAAAATTATAGGGTAATGGTCTATTGATCTAGGACACATCAGACATTGGGTAGTCTATTCCATAGCTACAGAGAATTCCATAGACCTTCTTCACCTCTCCTTCTATTGCACCACCTTGGCATAAAGCAATTAGGCCACCTACCTCACAGTATGTGGATCATTCCTTTCATAGGAAATACACCTTGGTAGAAAAATTCATTGTCCTAGGATAATCCACTCTTCACTGTATCTACTTTTGATTCACAGTCACTTCCAAGCATGCTTTTGGGGGACACCAGATGGCTACAGTCAATTATAGACCTTAGTGGGTCTTTTAAGCCCTCTTCTCTTCTTTTCTCTCTTTTGGGGAGGAGTTTTGTTCTTACGAGTTTTCTCCTTTACCCCAGTTTATGTGAGTTGTATTATACTTGGGTATGTCATCATGCCTCATTACCGAGACCCAATTCTTCTATCCACCTAAGCTATGCTTCAGGGGGGGTGTCAGTGTAGGATTTTTTCCACCTAGTGGTTTTACCTACACATCTTTTCAGCTTACTTAGGTTAGTTAATTAAGTCATTTGGGGTCATTTACCTTTAAGTGGGTTCTAATTGTGAGTTAGGGTTTTAAATTTTTGGTGACCTAATCTTATCCTATGTGTACTTTTTTTTCCTAAAGTGGATAATGCAAACATTTCCTTTATGGAATTTTCTTATTTTCAGAGCTCTCATTCTACCTCTACAAGAATTTGACATTTATTAGGTGGCTGCTATTTAGAGATCTTGGTGAAATCTATCAAAGGGTGAAACCACACTCATTCTAGGGTTGCTCAAACCCTTGCCCATCCCTACCAAGATTTGGATAGATATTTATATGGATTTCATTAAGGGGATCCCTAAATCTAGAGGGAAAACTATGATCTTGGTTATGGTTGATTGCCTCTCCAAATATAGCCATTTTTATGCCCTCATCCATCCCTATACCACTTCCATAGTTGTATAAATTTTCTTGGACCAGATTTTTTGTATTCATGACATTCCTTCTTCCATTGTCTCAGATCATGATGAAACCCTCACCAACCATTTTTGGATAGAACTATTTTGATGTACTGGTACCCAAATGAAGAAGATTCCTGGGTATCATCCATAAATGGATGGCTAGAATAAATTTTTTAACAAATGCCTAGAAACTTTCTTTCATTGCTTCACCTTAGAATAACACTAGTGGGAAAAGTGGCTTATTCTCACCGAATGGTGGTACAATACCTCCTACCACACTTCAACTAAATTGACTCCCTATGAAGTAGTCTATGGTCAAACACCACTAGTGCTCCTTCTGTACACCCCCAGTAGTTCACCAATTCAAGCAATCGACATGCTTCTTCAAACCTAGGATCAGATCCTCAATACCCTATAGGACAATCTTCATATGGCACAAAATAGAATGAAATAATAGGATGATCAACACCATTCTGAGCATACCTTTCAAGTAGGTGATATGGTTTTTCTTCTCTTATAGCCATACAAATAATCCTCCCTAAAACTCAAAGGGAATCATAAGCTGGCTCCCAAGTTTTATGGGCC
Source organism: Torreya grandis (assembly GCA_037957365.1). NCBI lineage: Eukaryota > Viridiplantae > Streptophyta > Pinopsida > Cupressales > Taxaceae > Torreya > Torreya grandis. The sequence continues at coordinate 1,277,636 of JARHVA010003789.1, forward strand.
ATATAAGGTTCTTCAAAATATTAGGTCAGTTTCTTATAGGTTGGAGCTCCCACCTTCTTCTTGAGTTCATCTAGTATTTCATGTCTCTTGTCTGAAGAAAGTTCTTAGCACAAACATCAGAGTGTAGACTATTTTACTAGAACTTGATAATAAAGGATCCATCCTTATTGAATTGGAGGCAATATTGGATAGGTGCACATGACAACTTTGCTCCTGCTCCATCACAGAGGTATTAATTTAGTGGCATGGAATTCAACCTGAGGATGCACCATGAGAACTACTCTTTTAGATTCAACACCAATTCCCACATCTAAAGCTTTGAGGACAAAGCTTTTTTGAAGAGGGAGGGTATGTTAGGAACTTGTGTGACCCCTTCTCTTTACTTTGTTAGTATATTAGTTTCTATGGACGCATAAGCTTTGTAATTCATCTCGTGAGCATTTTATTTTATCCCACAATCATGGGAAGTAGTATTTGCTTAGATTAGACTTAGTATATAAGTGTTGAGGCCAATAGAGGCATACACAAATTTATTGTATTAAGCTTGCTCAAAGGAGGTTTCCCCTTTGAAGTGGCCTATGATCAATATAATCATTTTGGTGCTTTTGTTAATTATATAAATATGTTATTTCATGCATTATCATGAATTTATTGTAGGAGGATCCTCTTAATTAGCTTGATTTGTCCCAAATAAAATCAAAACTTGATTTTGATAAATTATTAGATTTGAAATCCAAAGATATATAAAAATAATTCAATGTAAACCTTAATTTTGAGTTAAAGCTAAGATAATGATTCATAGCTTGTACCTGGACTAATTTATTCAAAACAATACATGAACATGGGGTTTTTAAACTAAAGTGGATCCTCATTTAAAAATTTAAAAATAGGGGCGGGGGTGGGGCGTGGGGTTGTTGGTCACAACAATATGCATATAACCCATCTAAATCCTAGTTTTGTGTGTTATCCCCTAGACCACCTAGGATCCAAATCATTGGTATTAGAGTAGTTGATCATATTTTTTAGCCCATTTAATGAGGTTAGAGTATATGAAGCTCGACATCAAACCAAAATATCCCTCAAACTACTTATCATGTCATTTAAACAAAGTTTAGATGGTGAGAGATTAACACAACATAATATGATGTCAACATGATGATTAAGAATGTGATTAGAAAGGCTCTTCAAGAAAAATAAATAAATATCTATTCATCCAATTCACTCAAATACTTGAGTGGGTGGTCCTATTATCTCACACATTGGGTAAAGCATTTGATGTTCAAGTCCCCCTAGGTTTAAAATAAATCTATACATTTTTGTAATTGAGGGTAAAATTAATGTAGATACAACATATAAGTAGCTAGATTAGTTAGAGTCATAATTTTCTATGAATGAATTTTATGATGAAGAGAAGATAAATATTTAACTTTTGAAAGTGTCTTCACTCATCAAGAAGTGGTGGCAAGTGCATACTATGTGGGAGAAATACAAACTAAAGATGAGTTTGAGCTAACCTTGGATAAATTACTATAATCCTTTAAGGATGAATATTATCTTAAATATGTCTATGAAGAATACTAAATTTATTGGAGATAACTACGACAAGGACATGACTAGTCAGTCTAAGCCTACACTAATGTTTTTTATGACTTGTATAAAAAATTAAGCTTCTTCAAGTCAAAGTGACATAAAGTACTCAAGTATTGTAATTACCTATGACATAGAGTACTCAAGTATTGTAATTACATATGATATCCATCCTTTTAGACATGTTTTTTTTGATGTAATCTTAATTGATGTTTGTGATATAGGGCATGCATACATGCATATTCACCATGGTGTTTACATAACTAATCCTCAGAGTATCAACATATCAATGGGCAGTAATAGATATCATATTCCTAGAGTATTTCCATGATATAATTATTCCACATGAATTTCTGAAAATATTGCATCATACTTTCATCTAAGACTTAATTCAATTGGGATGATTACTTCTCAAGGAAGGTAAAATAATTTATGCATAGATACATTGACCCACAACATTGCCTTGAGTGTTTTGGTCATTTATGCATCTTTACATAAAGCCATTCTTTTAGAACTTATGCACAAAATATTGATTCATATACCATTCACACAACACAAGGATACATAATGTGTAGCTCTTAGAAGACAACATCACACATCTCCACACTTGAAGCACTATCAAACAACTCCAAGCATCATGTATATTTTACACAATGCCTAAATCCATGCCACATAGACTTAGGGACAAACATGTGCACCCCACTAGAAAGGCATGGAGTGTATACGTTTTAAATTCTTAGCTATTGCAGGGTTAAGGGACACCACCATATTTTCTTGCACCGAAATGTGGAAAATCAAGTGAAAGCACCAATCAATACAACCTCCTAGTTCTGTGTAGCATAGACTCACATTTTTGTGTAGATAAAAATCATAGTTAAACACAATGCAACTTTGTAGTGCCTACATAACACTACACCAACTTTGATTATGACACAATCCCTACACATCATCTACAAAACTTTATGCAATGCCAAATCAGTGCACAATGCTTGATGGTATTCCCAAATCTTGATCCATGATAGAGAATCTATCAAAATACTATGCATCTGGAGGTCAATATATGTAATCATTGAAAGGTGAAGAGTCCCACATGAAATTTTAAATGATTTGACTTTCTTAATGGTTCTTGAGCATTGATAACTTTGTAGTATATATGTATGTGTGTGTGTGTGTGTGTGTGTGTGTGTGTGTGTGTACACACCCACACACACACAAAACATTAGTTTAGACATATATTGGTAATGTAGACAGGTATACATATTTCTCAAGAGTATGCCATGTACAAAATACATAGATTAATATAGTTATTTTTTTTAGTTATATTAATTTATCTATTATCCATCTTATTTAATATTATTTTTGCATACACATACAACCCATCTAAACCTCTTTTAGAGTGTTCCCCTATACCACCTAGGATTCATAACAATATGGATAAGAGGGATTATGAAGGTCTAGATTATATTTAAATCAACATTATTTATCATATTTTTCATGGTAGAATGACTTGGTTATTACCCAAGTAGAGCATCTATTTTAAGAAATAAGTACCATCTGAGTAAGGAAAAAATGCCTCCATTGGCACCCCCTTTGGTTGTACTTTAATAAACAAGAGAGGCATGTCTTTAGTAGAATGTATTAGTAAATATATTATATAATGAAATAAGCTAGGCTATGGAATTTTTAATGGTTATTCATGTGTTTATGCATTGTAGTTAGATTTATGTGATAGAAAGCATAATGCTAGATTGTTATTAATGGTAGTTTTTTACCCCTACACATGTGTCATGGTAAAAGTAAATATAGGTGAATAGTTATGTTTTTGTTATTACAATGCATGTCATAGGATAACCTAGGTTTGTGTTATATACATTATTTTATTCTTTATTTAGGTTCAAATTTGCATTTGTTCATGCATGTTTTCTTGTTAAATTTATGCATGTAGTTTCTTTAGTCTCATACACACTAGTTTAGAATAGACTATGTATGTGTTCGTGTGAATTAGGTGGACCACAAGAAGAGGATTTATTTATTTCATTTGTGTTAAAGTTTATAAACCGTAAAAATGGGATTTTATCATATGTGGTGGATCAAAATTTGAATGGTGCTCTACATGTGCCAATAGGTAGTGTTCAGGACTCAAAAATGTGAGAAAGTGGGAAGTTTTACATGGCCTACATAAAACCTTGGAGTCTTTTCCCCTATTATCTCCTTCCCTTGGTGCACATGACTAATTCATTACAAGTTATGAGAAAGTGTTGAGGATGAGGAGAGGAGGGAATGGATTTTATGGAAAAATTTTGGGAAATTTTTTGTTGCACATTAGTCCAAGAAAAGACACAAAGCTAGGGAAGAGAGCATATTTCAACATTTTCACTTTGAATTTATCTATGTGCAGCATGGTGGCATTGGTTAGAAGTAGTGGGATACCTAGTTTTATTCAAATATGCCTTTATGTATGATGATTGATCACCATTGTGTATTTTTTTTGTTAGAGTTTTATTGGTGTAAATATGGAGTGATCATCTCTTGGCAGTGAATAAGAGGTGTCAAAATGATAATAATCCCATGTGATTCAAGCATATGAGGAGTTGTTCTCCCTTGGGATTAATAGGCTACCCTAGAAATAGGCTAGAAGATATGAATGATAGGGCTTCCCAATAATAGTAGGTTATTGATCAAGGGGTGGAATGCATAGCCAAGATTGTATGCATAGGCAAGAGGGTGAAGTAAGGATATATATGTGCATAGAATGGAGGTCAATCACATTGGGAATCTGATTAGAATCACATAATGATACAAAACCAGGCATGATTGTTGCACGCATGGGATGTGTGAAAATAATAGACTTTAAAGGCATAGTTCTCTATTGACGGATAGGTATCCACCTTTCATTATTATGGCACAAGGTTACAAGGAGGACTAGTACAAGGATGTAACACATAATTGGTACAGGGAGATATTGGTACTCAAAGGAATAAAACTTACAAGAATGAGCCCTTTCCCTATTTTGACTAAGTATAAGTCTTAAACACATTACATAGGACCAAAGACATCATGCAAGTTACACAACTGAGACATAGGGAAGGTGAAAAGGAGGCTAACTTAGTAAGGCAAAAGTTGAAAAAGTAATTATAATAATGAACATAACAAAGAGTTATGCATTATGTGCCTAGGTGAGGTTGTTACAATGCTGCATGTGAAGAAAGATAGGATAAAATGTTGAGTTCCTTGCATAGGAGCATGTAAGGTATTCACTTTGTGTAGGAGAGCACGAGGTTTGCAAGTTGTGTAGGATCACATAGAATAAATGAAACATGAAAAATAACATGGTTTTCAACATGACTAGAAAAGGTGAGTTGGCGACTAACAAAGGAACATGGCCTCTCAAGAAGGGATAAAGATAGAAGAAAAGGCAAAAGTTAGTACCCAAATTATGTTGACATGATGACAAAGTTGAAGTGGAGGGTGATTATCCACCCAAGTTTGACTTAGAGGCATAATTTGAGGATCTGGATAAGACAAATTAGGAGGGTCAAGCTCCTATTTAAACTAACCACCTTTACCGTATTAAACATGGTAGAATGTCTTGGTTGTAGCCTAGGTAGATCGTCTATTTTAGGAAAGTTCTATTGTTTGGGTAAGGAAGAAAGGCCTCTAATGGAATCCCTTTTGGTTGTACAGACAAGGGAGGATTTCCTTTAGTATAATGTATTGGAAAACATATGGTATAATGTAAAAAGTCAAGTTATGACATTGGTAATGATTGTTAATGTGTTTATGAGGTGTTATATCTATCAAAAAACACACATAATACTGGGTTGTTATTAATGGTAGTTTTTCCACCTTGCACATGGTCAAGGTAGATATAATAAATAATTTTATTCTAGTTATTTGAATGTATGTTGTAGATTAATCCATGTTTGTGTTACATGCATTGTTATGTTCTTTGCTTATTGTAGAGTAATTTTTACTCTACGTTGTATTTAATTTATTCTTTTGATCCAAGCACTGCAATTTTGATTCTTCGGGCGAAGCCGCGAAGTCCTGATGCAGAGGGCCCGGTTTGTTTTGACTAAGTGTCGGAGTGTAGCAAAAGCTGCCAAGTGTCGTTCTCTAGCCCCGAGACCATTTCTCCTTCTTGTTTCCTTTCTCTTTTGCCTAAGTTTTGATCTCAAGCGGAGGTCACCAAGTGTCAATCTCTGAGAGATAAAGCAGGCCAATCATCACCCTCTGAGGCCCCTTTTGTAACTTTTGGAAAGACCACGGACTGTGCCACGTACCCAGTAACAGTTGACTGCAAGCCACCATGTGTCGGCATCTGGGAAGACGTGAGTCCAATGCTTTCATCCAATGCGTAAATGTGTCATTTTATTTTGCTTAAGCGCCACAAAGCAGCGGATGCTGCCAAGTGTCACTCTCTGGTCCCCTTCTACTCTATCCCCAAAAGGCAGTGAAAAGTGCCACATATCCCTTGACGAAGAAGCAAAAGATGCCACTTATCTTCTTCGAAGCCGCGGAGGCTTCCACATGTCAATGCCTGAGAGAATCATCATCAAGCTCTATTGCCAAATATAAAATTGTGGTGGGTCTTGGGTGTTACTTCAAAATCGATAGAAGCTGCCAAATGTCTCCATCCATAAAAGTTTGATATATGCCCCTAGTGTTACTACAAGGGAAGCGAAGAGAGCCACGTGTCTTCGATGAATTAGGCGGAAGGTGCCAAGTGTCATCCTCCGGTGCCTCCTAGACCATAAAGGGAAAATTTTATGAATTGGCTAAGTGTCCTCTCTCGTATCTAGTAGAACAGAGTGTCCGTCTATCTGTTAAAGCAAAATGCAGGGAAAATTGGCTGGAGTTAATTCAAGTAGATGGAACAGTGATCAAGTAGTTTTATGGAGCCCCCAAAGCATTAAATGAGTCGACTATTTGTCCCCTCAAAGTTTAAGATGGAACAGACAGGTGTGCGGCCTAGTAGGTGATAGAATTTGAATTTCAGGTACGGAAGAAGGTACTAGTCAAGAATCACCATGCCGCAGTAATGGGCAGCTACCCTTTCTCCAACACAGCATTCCCAAGGCATTAATGGGCCGTCTGTTTGCCCCCTGTGAGTTAGGTCAGAATTTAAAATTGAGCGGGAAAGAAGGCGATGATGTAGGGAGACAACTGAGTCTATATAAGTAGAATTGTAAATTCTAAAAGGGCAGGAATTCTCATTGTTTTAGTTTTTTCAGAGTTTTTGACCAATAATATCATTTGCTTTTGTTAAATTTTCCTGAGTTGAAAGGTTTATATGACTGTGTGTGTTTTTGCATCTTTTGTATGACTGGAAGATTCAAAAAGGAAAATTGAACACTATGCCCTTGTTGATGTCATCTGTGTCATTTGCAAAGTAGTCTATGCTATAGATTTTCTAGTGTTGTGATTGGAAATGTTATTTGCTTCTGTCCCATTTTTTGGAGTCTGAAGTTCTACATAACTGTGCATGACTTCTGCGCCTCTAATGTGATTGGAAGATTCTATTAAGAAGATTGAACACTATGCCTTTGTTGACAATTCTTGTATCTCAGCAAAAGACTCCCCTGTTGTGAGCCTCTGTTTCTGTTATTCCAATCTTTTACATTGATCATGCACTTGTTTGCTCTTAAATGTAATAGAATCACATAATAGTTTCACTGTGCTCAGGTTAGGACTAGGATTACTCTCAGGCGCATCGCCATAGTTAGGTTTCAATTCTTGCATTTTGTGTTTTTGTTTAGTCTCCTATCCCTTTTCCCCAACACCCAATACAAAAGAAGAGACCAGCTTCTTTAAAATCTGGAGGTTGTTTTCAAGCCACATTGTCCCACAGCTTGAAACTTCCAATTGTTGTTGATTAAGATCTAGCGCCATTTTAAGACATCAACACTTACATTATATTTTGTGTATGTATATGCACATTATCTAGTTAAATTTGTGAATGTGGTTTTTATAGTCATATACACATTGACTTAGAATAATTTTTATATTCATTTGAGTGAATAAGGGAGTGTAAAAGAAGAGACTTTGTTACATTTGCATTAAAAGGCAGCAAGCTTAAAGTATGGGATCATTGTGCATAGATCATATCAGGATTTGAATGGCGTTCTACACATACTAGTATGCAGTTTTCGAAACTCACCAATGTGAGTGAGTAGGAAGTTCTACGTGGCCTGTAAAAAACCCTAAAATATTTTCTCTTATTGTATCATTCTCTTCATGCATACAAAAAATATTTAACATAATACAAATGTTCTGGATAAAACAAAGATGAAATGAATGTTATAATTAGAGAACATTTTTGACACAACACATTATTTCAAATTAACTTTTATTATACATATATAAATAATTTTATAACTAAATCTCCAATCAACTTTTATTGTATATGTACAAATAATATTTATTTATTAAAGAGTTAGATATAACAACTCATATCTATAGAAAGCTTTGCCTTTGAAATATGTTGTCCTTTATCTATTTATGCATGCATAATTGATGAGTATGGTCCACGAAAATCATGTCATGTATTCTTTTTTAATCTTCTAGAGATTACATCTATTTAGTGGCCCTATGCTTATCTAGATTAAAATATTGAGAGGAATCCTCCTCCAACTGAAACGAAAATTCCTTTAAGTATTCAATAAAAATTATAAAAGAGCATGTGAGAAATAAATTTAGGCATTATTAATTTGCAAGGGATAACTATAAGTCTTTGGTTTTCAACATTTTTTGATATTGTATGATTAGACCACTATAATAATATTTTTCTTACATTTGACTTATTAATGTTTGATAAATGTGATAAAAGGAACAATATGGCGTATGATGTTGGCCTTATATATAATTTCATGATAATAATTTATACTCCACGTTTTCGTCACTTTTAAGGGCCTACTTAATTAATCATTTAACTATTTACTAGTCAAAGCTTTCTAATTTGTACCTTTCCTAACATAAAGTTAAATAATAATATTTTTTAACATAAAATTAAAAAATAAGCTTTCTATTTTTTAATAATATTTTTTAACATAAGGTTCATTCGTGGGGGATGAGGGTAGTCTCTCGACGACGTTCATTTATTTGCACCTTTCTTAACATAAAATTAAATTATAATATTTTATGGTGCTCTATTTGGATCTCCTTCATTTTTCATTGGTTTATTCATGATGGATAAAGATAATTTCTTAGATCTTGTTCATTTATTCATATTTTTAAAAAAAAAATTGTTGTGCCCTGAATAAATTGAATATAATGGAAACATGAAGCTTCTAAGCTTTAAGTTTTAACATTTAGAGAATTTAAGGTTTATATAATCAATGTTGTTCATTAATTTTTATATTGACTTGATGCTTATTTAATTTTATTCTATGAAAATTGAACTATTCAGAAATTTAAAAGCCCAAACCTTTAAATTTTAACATAATACAACAATATATGAGAGATTTTATATAACGTAATATTTACATGTTAGCATTTTTGGCATTTCAATAATTGATCGTACTTTGAGTTTCTTCAAAGGTAGGGGAAATATAAGCAACTCCTATCAGATAGAAAAGTAACTATGATTACTATTAATTATTTGCAAACAATTTACAACTCTTTAAAAAAGACATTTCTCAAAAAAACTGTTATAAATATTTATTAGCATATATGTGGAAGAAAGATCAGAAAGTTAAATAATAATTAAAAACTGAAGAGAAAATAGATTTGACAAAATAAATGGAGAGAAACAATACTAGCAAATCTTTAAACTAACAAAACAAGAGAATGAAATACACACAAAACTACACAACACACAAGATTTCAATTGGGAAACCCTTTCAAGAAAAAACTCATCATAATAACCTCATTTGCTATTATATTAACTTAATCATCTTGCAATACAATAAAATACTTCTCAATTCTGCATCTTTCTTAATATATGTATGAATATATATAGGCACATCAATTTGTAACCATCAAAATGATATTACAATACCATGGGTACTAGAACCATGGGCTAAAACCACCAAAATATATACCAATACAGTCCCATTTTGGCTCTATAGTCTAGTAGATTGTAGGTCATAGAAAGTATACAACACATTGTTGGGACCAACATCCCCCCATTTTTGAAAATTGGGACCTGGAGAAACCCTAAAGTTTGAACATAAAAATTTAGCATGATAGGATCATTTATAGAATTTGACGATCATCCACTATATTAAAGGTAGGGTTACTTGGTTTTGGTTTGGCTTTAATTTAGACTAACATTGCTAATAAATGGTCTTTATTGATCTAGTTGCAAGTTCCATGGCATTTGTCCCTGAGAATTTCATATTTCAAAACCCACGCCAAAGCCTTCAGTTTAAATTTGAATGTTGGCGAGAATCAAATCCGTAGGAATCTTTTGAAAGTTCATTTTGGACTTAAGCATAAAATTCATGTTCTAAGTTTAATCATGTTTGTTAACATAACTAAAACTTAGTCTAAAGTCCTTGGTCCCATCTATTACTTTTCCCTTTAAAATTTCCTTGTATACCTAACCTTCATTCTACAGGGTCCTTTTAATGTTTCCTAACCTAGCCTAAGATTTCAACCCTAAGGCCCCAACATATTTATTAAATACTAACAGGACCTTAGTCTTAATGTCTTAGCTTAAGTTCTGGTTTCCCATCCACTTTTATGTTAACTCGGCCCCTTGTTTATACCTTAGCCTAAGGTTCTAATTCTAAGGCCCTGACGTATTTATTAATACAATCAAGTCCTTAGTCTTAACACCTTAACCTAAGTCTTTATCTCTGTGGACCTAGCTTAACTTCTTTGCATCTTGTAGGATTCAATGGCTTTTTCTTTATCATGGCCTTTGATCCAACAAAGTGAGAAAAGATCAAACTTTGGCTAAAACAATGTGCATCTCAAATGATCTAACGGTTTACTCTTCTCACGACCCTTTGATCAAATGATGTGAGGAAAACTGACAAAATCCTGCATATAACCTATTAGACCAATCACATTCAATCCCTCAGATCATGATCAATGCTTCTCACTTACTTGCAAAGACTCAATCAGATGGTGAGAGGCATAGTTGAAAAGTCAAAAGACTACGAAAGGCTTAAACGATCAACACATGACACCATCGCATTCGATGATCAAAGACAAATAGGCCCTGCCTGACAAAGTGACAAATCACAAATAAACTCCTAAATCATGATCCTATGGTTGATGCTTCGTCACTGATTAAGATCCAATAGGGCGTATTAAGTCCAAGATTTTGGGAAGCCTCGTGGATGTGCCAAGTGACATTCTCACATTGGGGTCATAATAATTTGACGAGCTTAAAATTGACATTTGCACAACCATCATTTGACGTTTGCAAGGATGTATTTGATGTCTGCACGACCTTCAACTTTAAGCACATCAAATTAAAAACTTCATTAGCCTAAATTAACATTAGCACAATCATCATTTGACATCCACGAGGACGTATTTGACATCTGTAAGATTGTCAAATTTAAGTTAATGAATTATTATGCTCAGGATCAAAATGTACTCAAAAATCTTGTTGGAAGGCTCAAATGGCTTTATAGGCTAAGGGAAGTGCTTGAAAAATGCTCAAACACTAGAAGTCTTCAAATTACAAAGTGTGAAATGGTCTTATAATCTAAGTATGCAAAATAAACCTAGTCTAAGTCTATATTTTAAGGTCCCCATGATATTTTATTCAAACATCATGAACCTTAAATTATAGACTTATACTAAGTCTTATTTTGAAAAGGGAGTCCTTATAGCGTAAAATTTAGACCAAATGCATATAGCTAAAGGTTTTAAGGTATTTTATCAATACAATAAAATCCTATATGTTATTGGGTCGTTGTGTCATGTTGATTCTTTTGAGCATATTTTATAAGCCTTGGCATAAATATTATAGACCAATAATTATATTATGTTTATTAAACATGGCATAAACATTGGCCTAGAATATTTATGCCATGGTCCCCTTGCGTATAAATAAAAAAACTTAGGCATAAATCCTTTAGCCTAAAGTTTATTTCATGCTTAATAAGTGAAACAAACCTTAGCCTAAGGGACTTAAGTCTAAGTCATGGTCTTAATAATACACTAACTTAATGTTTCGACATTTATGTAGATCAATGATATATGCTTTGTCACTAGGTTTTAATCCAACAATGCAAAGGTGCCCAAAGACTTTTTAATGAGGCCTCGAGAGCCTGCAAGTTCGATGTGTGGTGAAATTGCATTTGAGGCAAAGTTGACATGATGATCTAATGGTTTGCACTTTGTCACTGGATTTTGATCCAACGGTATGAAGGCACTCATAACTTTTCAAAGGCTCGTGAGCTCATCACATGGCCAATGATCATTTGGTAAAAGGACTAACATAGGATTTGAAGCACAAGGAAGGCACCCAAAGATGCCAAGTGTCACTATCATAAGGTTTACAACATAAGGAGTTAATCACAGGCAAGGGCCCAGATTATAATCAACGGCTCATGCTAATCCTGGATTTTGATCCAATGAAGCAAAATGAAAGAGATATTTTTAAATGCCAATGGCTAGTGCTTAAAAGGCATTTATGAAAAATGCCATAAAAGGCCCAGATAAATACCAGATAGGTGCCATACAAGTAGAAAAGGACAAAATACAAGATCTTATGGGATCAAAAATGCAAAGGTCCAAATCAAATCTAAGGCACCTATAAGCCAAAGACTAGATATATTTTTCCATTAAAACTCCAAAACCTAAACCTTACATAAAAGTGACCCAAACGGACTCAATTGATTACTATTTGATCTAAGGTGAACTTAATTGTGTTTTTGAGCATGAGAGAACTTTCACAGAGATCATTTGTAATCTAGTGTGAGTAATTTGTAGGAATAGAGACAATGGCAACTCATAAACAATAATTAAAGGAAGAGATCGAGCTCTACTTGTCAACAACCAATGAAGGTTGGATCTTAAAAGGCATTGAATTAGACCTTGCAGCCCTAAATATCTTAAGGACTAGGAACTCATTTGAAATCTTCTTCATGATTAGGAATTGAAATCCATCACAAAAGAGGATCAAATAATTACCATAGTAAGCTAGAGGCACTATGACCTCATCATTATTCAGATGGCCAACCTCCATTATGCTATGGAAAAACTTGAGGTACTACATTGTATTGATATCTTTATTCCCATCTTCATTGATTATAGAATTGATAATGAATGGATTATCAGGGAGGGAAACTCCAAAGAAGTAGCATATATTTCTCCTGTAGCATTTGAGAAATATTATAAGCTCCCTCTTCCCCATGTGGATTTATCCAAGATCAAGGAGTGGATAAGCAACCATGACCTGGACTCTATCCTTAGACCCTGGTTGTACCAAGGCCCTCATATCTTTAGGGACTTTCAAGTCAAAATCCCAATAGTCCAATTTAAGGAGGGAATTAGGGACATAATGACCTTGTTGAACTATGTAGACACCTAAAATTGGTCACCAATAATGTCTAATCAGATTTTTGACCAATTTCCACCCAAAGTGCACAATTTGGCTTAAAAACACTAAAATGCATTAAATGAGTTGAAACTAACATATTTAAGTGTCAATTTTGGCTAGGGTATCCCTAAATGGGGCAGTACAATTTATGAGCCAACTAACTTTGATCAGATCATTTCGAGTCAAAATGCCAATTTTACACCTAGGTGCTCTGGATTAATCTTTCCTATCAAATCTCTTACACAAAACATGTGCCTTTGTTATTTACTATTGGCAACATCCTATATGGGATAACGGATCCAAGGCATTTAACATTGCCTTCCAATTCCAATCTAGTCAAATTTTAGACCAATAACAAGGCATTCAGATCAATTTGAGCAATTTGTACACAAAGTTCTTAATCATGCTTAAGAGCTAATTAATCTAAAGCAAGACCTAATCAAGAATTCCATTGAAACTTGTTGAATACTTGTTTTTAGAAATAAATATTGAATATCTGCATCATCAAGTGATCTCATTTCTTAGGAAGACATCCCTAGGCCATAAATGTCACAAATATCAAGATTCATGCCTCCCATGCCTCATCAAAGCCCTCCATGCCTCTTAATTTCTCCTCTATCCCAAATATTGATGAACCTATTTATCAATTTTAATTGCATAATTGGATTAATCCTTATCCACACATCTCAATCTTTAGATGGAAGGTTTAGGTTGATTATAGACATTTGCAAAAATCTATAAATAGAGAGGCCATGAACATCATTTCTAAGCTATTTTGGTGCAAAGTAATTATGCTCAAATATCTTCAAAATACATGATTATGTAAAGTTATAATGCAGAATTTATTACAAAGCTTCAATCAATTAGTGTTACCATACCAAATTGATTTCAAGCCAAGCCAAGCCACAAGCCAAAGGTGCCAAGGAGAGACGGAGGTATCCAAGCTTCCATTGTCAAGGACTTCATGAGCACAAGCCAAGAAAACCACTACAACAAGTATTTTGGAGCATCCACGTTAGGTAAAAGAGGATTTCTTTTGCATTTTAGTTGTGTGTTTTATTCATGTTTGTTAACTAAGCTCTCCCCAATGTCTAAGCCTAGAGATGTTATTCTATTTAGTGTGTTTATTTCATTTTGTTTTTATTTTGAAACTAACACCATACTAACCTTCCTCTCTTGAGTCAAATTATTAGATCACATATGGCATGCTTGATGGTACCAAATGCATCCCATACATGAAGATCATTTTACAGCTTTAAAATCTTCATTTGGATCATTAAAACTCTTGCAAATTGATTTTCTAACTTTGTTTTGCCATTTTCCTTTGTCATGAGTTTACACAGTAACCGACATTGGTTAGTAAAACTGGCATCAGTTGGATAGCTATCGTCGATCACTATTGGTATAATCGATGTCATTAATGTCAGCTAGATAACTATCATCAGTTAGCTAGTGTAATTGTCATCAGTTATATAACCGACGTCGATCACTGTGTTTTTCTTAAAACATAGACTCGAGAGGTCTTTTTTTAAAGTTCATTGTTTTAAACCTAAAAGAGCTTCAATGATAAAGGACATGATAATGTTTTTATTGTAGGACCAAGCTTGACATTTGCTAAAAACATGTTTAGATCACCTTTTGCATGCTTAAAAATGAATTAGGAACATTATTTTGGTGCTTAAATAAGTGCTTTTAGCATTTGTTTTCAAAGTTACAACTAAGACCAAGGGGTAAAATGAACACCACCTCATTTTCATATGGGCTTTAAAATGAACTCATCTTTCCAAGATTTTTGTCTTCAATAGTTACTTGATCTAATTTTTGTTTGGAAAAAAGAGGGGTGTTGTGTGTATGCTCTTCCATTTGTCCCCTTTAGGGAACCCTTGGAATCAAAAGCACCATTTCTATTGCAAGTAGCCTAGTCCAAGGCTTAGAAAGAAAGTCATCTAAAGCACTTTCCAAAAAATTATCAAAGTTTGGGTGACCTTAAAAATGACCCTAAAGTCTTTCTATTTCATGATTTCTTTATTTTTATAAAAACTTGGCTTACAATGGGGATGCCATTATCTCCTGTGAGTTATTTAGAGAAGCTTTGACTCAAAGTTTCATCTCCGGACATTGACTTCACTTACTCCTTTGGAGTTGCACATGGGATGTATCTATATTTGGACATTGCACTACACTGAGTGAATAGTAAGATGTAGTGGTTGTAAAAAGGACTAGACCTTTGTACAACTAGCCAATGTTGTGATCACCTAATTTTTATGCTTTTCTTTTTCATTGTTTGACGTGAAAGTCATTGTGCAATTGATTCCCTTAGAAACATTTGAAATCTTGATAGTTTAGTCAACCCCACATTTCCATATCCTTGTTAGCATTTGGATGAGTATACTTCGTATATTTTGGTCATTTTTGCTTGGTATATCTTGAGACTAAAACTTGTTTTTTTGTTCATAAGCCATGTCAAAACCAATTTGTCTATATGTCACTCTTTTGTCTAAAGAGGCATTATGCTAGCCATTTTATACCACACATGTGCCTTGAAATTTTTTAAAACTTGTTTGTGTGTGTGCCATTTGAGTTGAGGAGGGTATTGTTATGCTTCCCAAATCATGTCAAAATATTTTGAGCCTTTTGAGTCTTTGAAACATAACATAGATCACATCATTCGAGCATGCTTACATCATTAAGCTTCTCAATTTGTTTCAAGACTTGTTTAGCATTGTATCAAAATCCATTTGTTTCAAACCATGTTTTGTATACCATTTGGTCCTTTGTCTTATGTCATCATGCTATCCAATACTTTATAGCTTGTTTGGTCAAATCCTAGTTTTTAACGTTGAGTTTTAAATTAGCCTTGTCAAGTTTGGATTCAAACATTAATTGATTTCTATTTAGGTCTTAATTTATGAGGTTGATACACATATCTTTCTCTTTTGGGTTGTATAACTTCAGTTAATAGATTACCCAAATTGAAAACTATTGATGATTTTTTTACTTCATGCCTATCCTCATCATTGTTTGTGCCTTTATATGGGAATACATAGTCTTTCTTCAAAGATTCTTTTGTCTTATGCCTTATGCCAACTGATCATGTTTATGTTTGATTCTGTGTGTCAGGTCTATCTCAAAGTTGTTTCCAAACTTCTTAGATTAAATCAAATCACATGATACCTTTGTTTCAAGTCTAGCTTTTGACATTGTTTGGCCAAAAGTCCTAGCATATCCCTATTTGTTTGAGCCTAACTTTTGACTCTATGTTTGGACAAAAGACCTAGTCACTCAACTTTTTCCTTTCCTAGTTTAGACCTTGTTTGGATCACTTTGACCTAGACCTTTGACATGCCAGTTTTTATTCAGACGCTTGAATTTTTGTGCATATGACATTTGACATTTGATGTTAGAATATTTTATGCCAAGTCTTATCACAAACTATTTTGGAGATATAGCTCCACTTTCAGACCATATTGGAGATACAACTCCACCCCTTCATCCAAGTTGGACTAAGTTTGAACCGTTTGTTCTTTGGACATTTTTTCAGATTTTGTAGAACTCTAAGTCTTTTTGTTTTAGAGATTTCATCATTTACACAAATATGTCTAGTTACACTTATAGTGGAGTCACATATAATCCAACTTATGATATAATGGCCACATAAAATCCCACTAGGAACCTCTATAGAGAAAGATTTTCTAAGGAGTTTTATTATTCTCCCTATAATACTCCATATGGGGAACATATTCAAAATCCAAATCAAAACTAGGATTGGTATGAAGAGACTTGTGAGGAGAACTTTGAAGACCCAGCTAAAGATAATGTTGTTTGGGATATTATCCAAACCCTCTTTGCAATAATTAGTACATGGAACACAATCAAGAACCAACTTATGAGCCAACTCACAACTGGGATGATATGGTTTATGAGGAAGACTTGGATGCTTTGGCTTATGCAAGTAATCAGGATCTACCACATTATACCATTTATATTCTAAGACCATAATGTCACACCATTCCCATACCAAGACCTCATCCTTTGGTTTGTGCGAGCAACCAAGCTCCATAATTCCTAACCATTTCTATACTATGACCTCATCCTTTAGTTTGTGTGAGAAATCAAGCTCCACAACACCCCTTCATCATTCTAGGACCTAGTCCTTTGACTTATGCAAGCAATCAATCCCCACAATGCCCTATCGTTACTTTTTTATGACTTCATCCTTTGGCTCATGCTAGCAATCATGCTCCCCAATGTCCTACCATTATCCAACTATAAGCCATTCCTCATCTAGGACCAATCCCATCCAAACCTCAACTAATCCAATCCTTTGAAGACCAAGCTATGTGCAAAATTGGTAGTTTACAACTCATTAGAAACTAGGCCAAGAGAACCAACCAATCCAAGATATTTTTGTTTAATCAACCATTTATGATAAGTCAACTTATGATAAATTGCCTGTTGATCATATACTAGTTATCGAGGAGTCTCATACTGATGAGCCAGTCTTTGCTGAGTCACTTCTTAATGATTATAACCACCTTTGGGCAAATCATTACCTTAACCATGTGCCTATTTTTCAAGAGCCTTCTATTGACAAGCCAGTCTCTGAGGAGTTGTCTCTTGACCTATTTCTCATCCTAGAGGAGTCTCACTTTGAAAAACCAATTTTTGTGGACCACATTATGACATCATAGGCTATTACTTATCCAATACCAAATATTTAGTAAGACATCATTATAATACAATACTCATCAAATGAAGAATCAGAGTTAGATTCAGGTTATATTCTTAAACCGACAGACTTAGCATCAAAATCATAATCAACATCAGTCTCAACATTAGATATAGAGTCCCTTGAGTTAGAATTAGATACAAAAGATGAATATGTTTATGGTTGTTACAACATTGGTTACGCATACCTTGTAGATCAATTTGAATAAATTTTTGATCCTTCTACGATTTTTAAGGATAAGTACTTTAGCTTCAACACAAGTTATCCTAATATCTTCTATGAGGATTGTGCATCCTCTCCCCATTCAATTACCATTCCATAGGCCATTACCATCAACCAAAATAGCCATATCATTGACATTCCATCTCCCACAAGTGTTAATTGGGATAAAAAAAATCACACTTTGTTAAAATACATCCATGGTGACATATCATTTGAAAAAGATCAAGCAGGCCAAGACCACATTCATATAGCAGAAAAACTCTCTCCTAGTGAAACTTTTTTAGAGGCGTTAGGGGACAATCAAAGTCAGAACTCAACATCTTCTAGTAATTTTTTTTTGGAAGCACTAGAAGATAATCAAATTCAAAATTCAACATTCCTTAGTGAAACCTTCTTGGAGGCACTATGGGACAATCAAGATAACTTTATTGGTGAAAACCTCTTTGAGGCACCAATAGCTGAGCACAAAAGTTCTTCACTACTTGATGAAGACAAAATCAAAGATTAAATCAAAATAGCTTCCAATCTACAGCCTAATTAGATGGTAGCTACTCTCAAGGTCAAATAATAGAAAAATATGGTGGTTCTATCGAGAGAACAAGTCTTCAGCCCCACCACAACCAAATTTATGTTGAATCTGGCATCAACAACATTACGTGTGACTGAATGTCTTGATCTTCATTTATTTCCCAACCATTTCACATTCCATTGTCATCTACCATTCTATTTCAAAATCAAACCTACCATCCATTATTTGTCCTTGTTTACCATCCATGTCCACACTTTCCTTTGCAAATGATACAAAGATACCTTGTCTCGACGTTTGAAGGAATCAAAATCAACAACCAAAGAAGAACACAACAACATTCTTGACATCCAAATCTATAGGTAGTTCTTGATAGAATAGTTATTTAGATGATGTATGGGATAACAATTAACATGATCGAGTATTATATTTATATCATTTATTGATTAGGACATGCATCTCCCCATCAATAGTAACAATAGAATAAAAAACCATAACCAAGCCAAAAACATGTACCATACCATTTCACATTGCCATGTTATTACCGTTGTTACATATCCTTTTGCAATTATCACATATCCTGTCATTCACCCCATCACTTGGGGAAAAACCCTCCTACCATTTTTATACATCCTATCATTCCATTCCTATCTAGACCAAAGCCTATTTTTAGTCATCCTACCTAATCCTATTATGATCTTGGTTTATTTGGTTCTTCCCACACTTTTTGTGAGAGGATTCTGATCAAGTTTCAACAATCAATCTAATGTGTGTTTCAATGACAGTCTATAAAATTAGTGTGATAGTTGATATAGAAAGATATCTTTCATTCTATCAAGTTTGTTTATGTGAGACTAATTATAACCGCCTATGGGAAAATTAGTGTTTCACTAGTCTTGCTACTAATTATAACTGCCTATGGGAAAATCAGTGTTTCACCAATCTTGCTACTAATTATAACCACCTATGGGCAAATTAGTATCATTAACATATAGAATTGTATCCTAGTTATAACCACCTATGGTAAAACTAGGGGCAACACTGGTCTACCATGCATTACTGCATCACCTTGCCATTACTATTTTCATTTGACTGGCCATTTGCCAACTTTGAGAACTTGTTGGGACCTAGTTGGTTTTTCCCTTCCTTTTGTGTGGATGGAGTTACTATGACTTGAGGTCATTTTAGGACTATGTGGGTCATGCTCAATTCATGTTGAGGTCACCTCAGTCCCCCTTTCCTTATGCTCTCACCATTTTGTGAGTAGGTATCTTGTTATTCTCTAATGAGTTAAGATACCTCCAAATTCTAAAAACATTAATAATATTTCAAAAATATCAAAAATATTTGTCCTGTCTAAGCCTAGTTAGTTATCCTCGATCCGCCTTACTGGGGCATGGTCATTTTTAGGATGCTTTATTTGACTTTTATTTTCAAACTTTCAATTTTTTTATTTCATGGTGTTTATTTATTTATTTTTCTATTTGTTTGCTTATTCGCTTGCCTATTTGTTTGCTTTCAACATTGTTTCCTAGACTCAATCTATATGTGTTTATTGGATGATTCCTTGTGCACATTATTATTGAGTCCATCTATATTCCTATGTCAACATTGTCATCATGGTTTTTATCATTGGTGCATTATTTTTGAGTGTTTATTAGATATTGGGAGTCAGTCCTTATGCATATTTTAGGATAGTCTTCATGGTATTCTATCATGATGCCTGTCATCACATGCTATAGCAAAAATTAGCTTAAAAAAGGTCTAAAATAAATGGAGTCATAGAAGTTTCTCCTTGGCACCTTGGAAAATCCTCCCACCCACCTTGATCAATATAACCCATTAACCATTCTAGTTGTATCATTGTTAATCAGGACAAGCATCTCCTCATTGGCAGGTACAACTAAATCATTCAAATTGATCAATCTTATTCTTCTATACATCTCTTTCATCACTTTCTACCTGCTCATCTTTAATTTATATTCTAGGTTATATCCTTGAGTTATACTTGTTGATCATCCCTAACTAGGGCACCATCAATTTTATCTAATCCAAGTCTACTTAATGATTATAAATACCTATGGGAAAATCATTATTTTGACTTTTATTCCTAATTATAACCACCTTTGGGTAAATCAACATCTTTTTTAAATCAATGCATGTAGGTATTTTCTTATTTAGATTAATCTCAACCATAGGTTAATTCCACCTTTCTTCTTATTTCTTTTTGAGGGACCATCCATCAACAAATGTGATGGCCAATCCATTGAGGGGGCATCATTATAGGCTTCCCAAAACCATTTGGAGCTTTTTTCTTTAATCATCATCTTCTTTTTGGCATACAAACCATCTCTCATTATTTGATAAGACATTGTTTTGCCTATAGTTTTCAATATTTTCCCAAATAGGGGGCAAACTGTAGACACCTAAAACTAGCCATCGATAACCTCCAACTAGACTTTTGACCAATTTCCACCCAAAGTGCACAATTTGGCTTAAAAACACTAAAATGCATTAAATGAGTTGAAACTGACATATTCAAGTGTCGATTTTGGCTAGGGTAACCCTAAATGGGGTAGTGCAATTTATGAATCAGCTAACTTTGATCAGATCATTTTGAGTCAACATGCTAATTTTGCACCTAGGTGCTCTAGATTGATCTTTCCTATCAAATCTCTTGCACAATACATGTGCCTTTGTTATTTTCTATTGGTAACATCCTAAATGGGATAATAGATCCAACGCATTTGACATTTCCTTCCAATTCTAATCCAGTCAAATTTTGGACCAATAACAAGGCATTTTGATCAATTTGAGTAATTTGTGCATAAAGTGCTTAATCATGCTTAAGAGATAATTAATCCAAATCAAGGCCTAATAAAAAATTCCATGGAAACTTGTTGAATACTTGTTTTTAGAAATAAATATTGAATATCTGTATCATTAGGTGACCTCATTTCTTCGAAAGACATCCCTAGGCCATAAATATCAAGATTCATGCCTCCCATACCTCAACAAAGCCCTTTATGCCTCTTAATTTCTCCTCTATTGCAAATATTGATGAGAATACTTATCAATTTTAATTGCATAATTGGATTAATTTTTAGGCACACATGTCAATCCTAAGATGGATGGTTCAAGTTGATTCTAGACATTTGCAAAAATCTATAAATAGAGAGGCCATGAACATCATTTCTAAGTTCTTTTGGTGCAAATTTATTATGCTCAAATATCTTCAAAAGACATGATTATACAAAGTTATAATGCAAAATTGATTACAAAGCTTCAAGCAATTAGTGTTACCATTCCAAATTAATTCCAAGCCAAGCCAAGCCACAAGCCAAAGGTGCCAAGGAGAGATGGAGGTAGCCAAGATTCCATTGCCAAGGACTTCATGAACACAAGCCAAGCAAGCCACTAAAACAAGTATTTTAGAGCATCCAAGGGAGGTAAAAGAGGATTTATTTTGCATTTTAGTTTTATGTTTTATTCATGTTTGTTAACTAAGCTCTCCCTAGTGTTTATGCCTAAAAATGTTATGCTAGTTAGTGTGTTTCTTTCATTTTGTTTTCATTTTGAAACTAACACCATACTAACCATCCTCTCTTGAGTCAAATTCTTAGATCACAAACTGAGCCTTTGGAGCCCTCTCAACCACCTATGTAAATAAAATTTGGGTCCCATATGTATAATTCATGGTGGAATAGAAGCTCACCCCTCCAATTGGATATTTAATTAGTATCTTCCTCACCAAGCAATTCACTACCATAAAAAGGAAGACCTTTAAGTAGTTTTATATGATGTCACACCTGCTTGCCTCAATCAGCTTCTTGGGTATTAGGAATTGGTCCCTAGATGGCAAAACCACCATTTCACATCACTATTTTAAATTACATATCTTTAAGTATAGGAACCACATGCAATTTATTTGTGATTGTGCTTATCTATCCATAGGTGAGGCCATCATAGGTGTTTCTATGCTTAGGGTCCACCCCCTAGTCAAGAAGTATGTGGAGATGATAGGTGATATATGGTACTACCCTAACTACACAATCATCAAGATTGAGGGCATCATGTCCCAGCCTTGTAGGTTGCCAATATATGTTCTTATCAGGCTAGCTAAACAAGAAATTACTTCCTAATTCCTGCATAGCATTGATGGTACTTGTAAATAAAAGAAGAAAGGACTTCTCCACCCCTTACCTCTGATCATTAGAAGGACCATAATTCAGGACTAGAAATAGGTTGAGACTATGGCCAAGCATCGAGATTCATTTAGTTTTTAACTTGATTAACTTAATATGTGGGATCTTACGGGTATAGTGGCTAGCCACTTGAAGGACAAGAAGCTCCCAGATCTTGAATATGCACATCAACTTGGTGTTCATGACACCATCTATATCAAAGTTAATAATTATGAAGAAGTATTGGCCAAGATCCAAGGCTACAACATTAATCTGGAACATAAGCTAACCAAGGATGATAAAACCTTAGGAGAGACATGGAAAATGCATCCTTTGGAATATCACTTGCTACCTAGTCCATTAGGGATGGCCCAAGAATAACCCCAAGTAGAACAACCATAGCCACAACCTCAAGAACAAATTATGCAAAAATAAGATGAACAAGGCAAGGGAAAGGAGAAAGTAGGAGAAGTGAGATTCGAAGAGAGACCTGAGGAAGGCCCCTCACCTTAAACACTACCCCAAAGGCCACCTTCCCTAATTCAATACATATACATGATTGCCTTGGAACTAGAAGAAACACTTGAGGGTGCCCTTAAGGAGCTTGTAGAGGCCTATGACTTAGATAGGAAAAAGGAGCCTAAGGAAGATAAAGGAAAAGAGCTTGTCTATGTGGCATCTCAAGAAAAGAAGAAGGAAAAGATAACATTGGTCCTCATTAGACTAAGGAAGAGACCAAGATTTACGTTCACTTACCCAACCAATTAAATCAATCTCTTCAGTGATGAATTCCCAATTCATGAACCAGTCATTCTTGACTGGTTCATTTATGGGAAGTTACAAAATATCCCCTATCTTTCCCATTCGTGGGTCATGACAAGGGTTGATGATGTTGAGATACAAGATGACATAAAACCATGGATAAGGTCTATGGTGAAGAATCAAGAGGAAAAGAGAATTGTGGTCACCCAAGGACCGGAAAGTAAAAGGATGGATGCCCTAGAGGCATCAAGTAGCTTAGGTATGGAGGTCCCAAAACCTCCCAAATTCAAAAGGTCAGTCACTACCATCTAATTTAACCCTAAAAAAACTAGATTGGAAAGGATTACAACAAGGAAATCCATCGTTGGAACAAAAGAATTCACATTTCAAAAGGTGGATCCCTTTCATGGGATTAACCCTAGTGGGGGGCCAATATCTTGGTGAAGCTACAATTCATGAAGAGGATGTGGAAAGCTTGATTGAAGCCTAATCAACATAAGCAAAAGCTGGGGTCTAGGGCATGAAACAAAGGATCTTAAATTTTGAATGAGAAAAGGAAAACTTGCAGACATAGGCAATTCTGTCAGTGCCTGAGGTAATGACCAAAATCCTTGATGTGTCATTTTATGACATGTTTGATGCTCTTAAAATAATGAAATTGAGGTAGAGTGCATTAGAGGGGCAATGTGCATTGACCAAGAGCTTAGTCACCCAATGGAAAGCCTCGAAGGATAAAATTTCCTAGTTTCTCAACATTCAAACAAGGAAATAGATCTCATGATTCAAAACCATCAGTCTGGGACACTTGAGCATAATTTTGGGAATTGTGATTGAAAAGGTTCAAATTTTGAGTGCTTGGCACAATGATTTGGAAATATTCCTAGAAGATGATAAAGAGCTAATTATAATAATTGAGAAACTTCTTGGGACTATGCTTCCATATCCTACTCAACCCACTATCCTTGGAATCATAAGTGATGATAAATTTAAACATAGGGCTACTTTGGTAACCTAGAAAATAAAAAGAAAAAGCCAAGGAAAATCTAGGGTTGATAACAACAAAATCCTAGACATGATATTCAATGTAAGGGAAAGGATAAATAAAGCTAAGAGCATTAAATAATCCATGGCTAAGAATGACAAGGAACTGGATGACTTGGAATATCAAGAGGAGGAGTGCATCATGAAGCCTGTTGTGGATTTAGAGCTAGTTGATGAACAACATACTAAATCCTTGAGCATTCTTCAATAATGAAAATTAGAAAGCCCACTAGAAAATTAAGCAATATTATATTTTGTAAAATTTTGTAACCTTTTGAAATAAAATATTCCATTGTAAAGGCATATGCTAATTTGTTAGCATATTTTCCTCTAAATCAGTATGATTGTGAAAAGCACTTGTATTTTAGAACCTGTAAGGACAACTGTCATTATCTTTATACACCTATATTTTGTAACTGATCGGTATACTACCTAATCTTTCTATAAAGGCAAGTATTACCATTTGTAAAAGAGAAATATTTTTAACAGACTTTTATACACTTGAAGAAATTAATATTATAAAGGAAATTTGTAAGGATTGTCCAAATTTGATATGTCAATTGCTAATATAGTTTTTCTCTCAATTGCTAGTAGAGGTCTTGAATTTGAATGGTGTCTTTGAATTCTGAGTTGTATTTTCTAGTCATAGGGTTTCTAATTTGTGTATATGTTAGATTAGTTAGAAGATATTAGGTCTTGCTTCATTTCATTTTGCTCTATATCTAGATGTACAAATGTTATTTACTTATAGTAGTAAATCCTTAAAGTAGACCTGGTTCTTACTTGTGACTCTTTACATTATCTTTTGAAGTTTGCTTGATATATAGTGGGATTTAAGCTTAGGCTATGATGCATTATATATTGGTTGAATGCATACTCAGTTGCAATTGATGCTTTGTCATAATATTTGAGACTAAAATTGGCAATCACTCATTTTTTTCTACCTTACCTTTCTCTTTGCTCTTTTTTTATTAGATCACTTTAGTTTTAGCTTCATTATAAATACCTAATTAGATTATTCTGTAGCTTAAATCTAGATATAATTCACCAAGTACTAACATATATTCTCTAAAATTCATAAAGAATGGACCAAGGTGGCTCCCAACCACTAAATCATATAAATATTGTGGAACAGTTTATATTGCTCTATTACTATTTCACCACAGGTAACTAGATTGCCAAAACCTATAACTCATGCTCTAAATTTTCTAAATTATAAAATGAGAAGTGTTATTTAAACACTGAGAGAACTTGTGGTTCATTTAGAAGCATCAACACACATCTCAAACAATCTCCCATATGTTGAATACTTTCTATAGGGTCCATATGACCATAGCTTCAGTAGCTAAGGAAAACTATGCCCATTGATTTTTTTCACCAAGAAAATTTCAATATACTCAACGTTTATCATCAAATCAAAAATGTTCTCTCTATCAACCCTAAAATCTAGATATGGGGGATCTAGGGTTAAAGGGGTAGAGATAGCCTAGGGCACAAGGGAGATAAACTATCTCTACAATAGGCTAATTAATTTACAAAAACTTAGATAAAATGTATACTGAATTTATTATGTTGAGATATGATAGAAATAGAAATTAAAACTATCCTAGATATTATAATGATAATGAAAGCAAGACACTTAGCTAGTTTTGATTTTAATACAAATTTAGATCTGGTATAGGTAGAAAATAGACTATATTTGGATTTTGGATTAGTCACCTAATTCTAAAAATTGTACCCCTGTAACTATAGACACTTGCATTGACCTAGTATAGTAGCATCAACACTACTATTTGACTTGGATGTAGATGTCCAGTACATAATACCTACCAAAATTAGATACAACCATATAGATATGGATGGGTTTTATAATACCTTCCCTTTGGTGCATTCAAATCTTGGTCATGAATTGTCATTCCTTGTCAAATGATAAAACCCTAGTTTTTCATCTTCATAGTAGCTATGAGAAAAATGAGTTAGTAATCACATAGTGTCAAGTTTCCCTAAAGACCCCAGTATCAATGAGTGTTACTTACATATCTAATACTCCAAAGCAGGCCTCAAAGTCACATGTAGTTCTCCCTCCTAGGCATGTGTGTAAAATTATAATTGTGTAACTATATATTCTTTATCCTATAGTAACCCTTGGTACAAACAAAGTAAGATTATAGTGACCTTTTGAGTGATTCAAATAATCAATTTAGTATTGTAGTTCAGTTTGATAACTTAAAATATAGAATAATTGATAACTAGAATTTGTTTGATTAAATTACTAGATGATGTAATTAGACCACAACCTTTGTATATATAGGGATCTCTTGATTTTGAATAAAGACCTAATGGCATGTAAAAATCCTACAATAGGATGAACAAAGGGGACAAAATAAATGGTCACCAAGTGAAAGATGTATAAAAATGATAGAAGGGTAAGTTTAGATATATGTGTCATAGTTGGATAATTGAATTGAATAAGAAGAGTAGTGCTTCAGCTATCGAGAGTATCATGTCACAACTAACACAACTCAAGTGCATAACCTAGTGAGATTGGATGATTTAATCACTTTAATCTATAAATAAAACCAACTACTATAAACATATAAGGCTAAAATAATAGTCTGTAACAATCCAACCTAGGTGTCAGTCCATGATGTGATAAAGTCCATGATATAATAATAGTACATAATGTGATAAGAATCCATGATAATCTAGTGAATTTGTAATATAGATCAATGTCTAAGTACCTATAAGGATTGAACCCTTGCTCATGCATCCTATCATATTTGGAGTGAATACAATAGTCTATATAGATTGTGCCTTTTAGTTTTGCATAAGTACCATTATTATGTAATATGTAGATAATAGTAATAATAATGTATAAAATATTGACCCAAATATACATATACATATAGTTTGTTTATTACCTAAGCATGGAGGACATGTTTCCATAACATACCCCCATTATCATGTGGATAATCTGAGAACTATGTATAAATGTGGAAGACATGTTTCTAAAACATGTCCTCACTATAATCTGGATATGTTGAGTACTAAATAACTATGAATGTACATAAGCCATGTCTCTATGATATGCCCTGACTAATATGTCCCCCATTTTGGGATGAGGGGAATATAATCTTATAGTCACCTCATCTCAAAAGGAATAAGTGGCACTGTCATGTATCTGAGTGTATAGTAACCAATTTTACTTTGGTAGTGTGGGTATGGGAGAATGCAACATTGTGTTGGTAACACTTGTGATTTAGAATAATATCTATGTAAGACAAAAATTAGGTAATTTTTGATATTTCTTATAAGTTTAAAAAAATTAGATAATATTACAAGGCTCATTTATAGGGTCCCAACACAATTCATGGTTTTGAATTTGGACATATGGTACTCAAGATATGTGTATTTGAAGTTCTTACGAAAATTGTATATTAGGTGTGTTAAATAGAAGTTTCAATTCATTTGTAATTTGATCCTTTTGAAAATTTTATCTCTGAGTAGAAAAATAACATGTTGCACAATATATTCCTATAACCATTGCAATTTGAAGTGCTCCAGATATCCCTAGCCATCCATGATTTTGATGAGATGGTAAGTAGGAATTGAATGATAAAGTAATTTTTTTGTAATTTGTTCCTTTTTAGTAATTATTTATTGTTTTTAAGGGTTGATGGACACTTTTGTTGAAGCTTGGGATAGTTTCTTATGGGTCTTGATGATAACATCTTATTTTTGATGCAACTATATGATGTTTCTATCCTATGTTGATGTTAGCATCTAATGCTAATGTCTTTCTAATTTTTCTAAGTTTTAAATATAAATTCTATATTTTATTTATGGAATGCCATGACTAATAACTATTTTTACTCATTTTACTTGCAGAAAGATGGACATATTCAATGATTTTGGCACGATAGATGCAACTGATTGGGTTGTGATAAATCAAGCTAGATTAGGCTATGTGGCCTGGTTAGGACAGGTCCCATGTGACATTCACCTTCTCATAACACTAGCTGAGAGGTGGAACCCATATAATTATACCTTATGGATCTCAATAGGGGAGATGATAGCTACATTAGAGGATGTGTATCACATTTTTTAATTTCCTATCAAAGGTGAGAGAACACATGTTGTAGGAGATAGAAGTCATGGTTACATTCAATGGTCTCGTATATATTTTACTAGGCATAAAATACCAGATGTAGATCTAAGTAACATGGTTCATATTGATAGCATTGTCATAGGTGATGTCCTATGATTAAAAATTTTCATTTATGTATTGTTAGGGTCATTTATAGTGGTAGAGGGTGGCACGGTTATAATTTCATATCAAATGTATCACATAGTTTGACAAATTGAGCTAGAGGGTACTTAATATTCTTTGGGTTATACCATACTAGCTGACTTATATAGAGATATATAAAGATTTAAATTGGATAGCCATGGTGATGGTATTGGAGCTAACACCTTAATATAGGTGTGGGCTTTTGAACATATTGTAGTAGTTTAGCCCCTTGGTGGACCTTTATAATGTTGGGTGCATCCTTAGATATTTATAAACATGTAGGTACTCCCTCACGGTAGGTTACATACCATGATGGAGTACCATATTATTTTGGATATATTGACATTGGGTTAGATTATATGGCAACTGTCAAGGACATTTTCTAGGTGCTTGAGGATGGGCATGAACTTTAGAGGATTTGGATTAGCATGTGGTTGGTTGACCAGACTCCTGATCTATATGAGTTATTCTAAAATGATTGTGTTTTATGGTAGTTTATCTTATAGTAGAGGGTGAATACCATGCTATACCCTTGGTGATGTATAATATAGAGTAGGCATAGGCCCAATCATAGAACATCACTAACATCTAGGGATCTATCCCCATGTCTTGGTGATGAGATAGATCCCTTGGTTCCTCTAGCTATAGGGGATGATTCGAGGTGTATCGATGGTTACACATAGTGGTATGTAGGGGCTCATTGGCCATTATTATTTGTAGTTATAGTTACCCATCCTAGTGTCATACCTATAATGCAAGGATATACAGGGGAAATTAAGGTGTTGGTACTCCTATGGGAGTAACACCTATAGATATGGTGGTTATTAGAGCCACATGTAAGTACCTTACTTTTAAATTTTTATATTTAATTGACATAATATTTGGTATGATAATTGTAACTAGATTATACTTTGTATGTCATGTGTTTTTAGGTAATCAAGAGTGGGTGACCATGGTAGACCATATTGTATAGGCCCTCACTTAGAGTGTACCCATGGATATAGCTAATGAGGGATTTATTGAGAGAGTTGTCGATATTGTGGGTGCCCATTCACCCTTGTTTGATCCAATATCAAGGGTTGTGGTCATGTACCATATGACTACCACTGAGCATAATGATCTATATGTCAAGTTAGATAGATGAGACATCTCAAAATGTAGTGCCACAAATATCATGTAGGGTCTAGTGGATCCATATGACACTCTAAAGTGTGAGCATGAGGAAATAGTGCACTGACTAGGCACATATCAAGAAAGAGTATCTAAGTTGTCTCAAGAATGGGGACCCATACTAGACCTAAGTGATTCCACATGGAGAGGCACAGGGCAAGTGGATATATATAGTTATGATGATTATAAACCTAAGGATATGCCCCCAACATTTGGTTGATATTATTATTTATATAAACTTTGTACCATTAATGTGTGTGTGTACATGCATACATACATACCTACATAAATACATACACACATACACACACACATACATACATATGTATATAGGTATGTATGTATATATGTATATGAAATTGTTTACATGGTTTATTTTTGTTTCATATAGATGTGCATGGTTTAGTTTTATATGACATTTGCATAGCTTAGTTGTATTTGTTTTCAATATGTAAATTTAGATATAATAGAGTGACCATCGTTTATAAGAAATCTAGTTGGAAACAAGAAAGTTCAATTGTAATGATCATGTGGTAATAGAATTATTGGTTTTGTCTATGTCACTAAATCTAAAGTATCTATATAAAATATCATGTGAATCTATTTAGGTACCCATATATTTTGTGTAGGTACACATTCTCCATGTGTATCTCTATGATATATTTTATTGACCAGTGGTTCCTTGGTAGGATCAGTGTAGGAGAGATCAATCCTGGTAGAGGGTACACTAGGAGAAGGTCTTCTATTGGGGATCCTACAAAGGTTAATGGACCATGTGTTCCTCAAAAGGATCAACATGGGACATCTTGACCCTCTTAGAATAGTCTCTATTAAAAATATGTGAAATAAGTCTAGATATGCATTTTTGAAATGTAATAATTTCCCAATTGGCTAACTATGTAAGCTTTATCTTAAGAGTGAAACAGTCATTATCTTGGTGCCCGTTTATACCATGGTAAGTGTAAAGGTGTTTTTATTTTACCTTTTCAAATCTATGTGGTGGATAATGTGAATTAGGAGGAAGATTTATCATTTATTTATCTAACAATGTGAACAATGTATCATGTGGTCTATCTTGATACCAATCACACTGAAGTGGTTGTCTTTTTGTAGGGGTAGATAGTTTAACTATAGGGGTACTTGGTAAGTATGTTTTTTTTCCTTTATTCAATACCTTAACTATTTGTTCTTTAGAATATAGTGCTAGTTCTGAAGAAAGTTTTTTAAGTGGTTCATGACCCTTCTGAGTTTTCTTTTTTCTTTGAAGATTTTATTAGTACCATGTTTACCTTTATTTAGGTGGTGAATTAGGTACCTCAATTTTTGTATTCGTTAAAGCACATGCATATTTATGCACATCCCAATATAAAATATTGAATTAAGTAAAGGGATTATGTAATGATATTTTTCTAAGATGAGAAATAAGACCCCTAATAAATATAAATTGCACTTCCAAATCTGAGGAGGTATAAGTTAAGAAATATAACATGTCATTAAATATGATAACATTATCTGTAATGGACTCAGTCTCTTGTTGGATTAATACTTGTAAATGTTCCAATGGTAAGTTAGGTAAAGTATATCGATGAAAATTTGATAAGAATAAATCTTCAATTTTTTGGAATGTTGAAAAGGAAACATTTGGGAGTCTATAAAACCAATCAAGATCCTCCTGAGCTGAAATTCAATTGAAGGCCTTCAATATAAGGTGTCCATCCTTAGCCTAATATTCAAAGGAATGTATATATTGTTATAAGTGAATAGTAAGATCCTTGTGACCAATAGACCATTAGAACTTAGGCATGATGTAATTCAAAGGGTAAGAAGATTCAAGCATTTCTTGAGTAAGAGTTTGTTCCTCTAACATATTATCCTCAAAGGTAGCCTCATGAGATGAAACTCACAACTTAAGAGTATTTACTTGTTGTTGAAGATCTCCCATGGTAGTCATAATGGATAACATAGCATAAGTAGAGATTTTTGAAGAAGTTGAATATTTTCTTAGAGGTTATAAACTACCATTCATGCAAAACATAGGAATGATAGATCCTTGACCACATTCTAAAATAAGATCATCAAATGGTTGCATATTATTTGGTAAAGGAATATCCATGGTGAAAGAAATAAGTAAATCATTTTGGATGTCATGAAGGTTGATATCATCATGATTATAAGGTGTTATATTATTTGAATTTTTATGACATATAATAGGAGTAGTGGAAGGAACTTCACTTATAGACAAATGTTCCTTTTGAGAAGCCAAGAGAAAAGAGGAAGGAAAATAAACATTTTTTACTTCAGCTGCACCACTAGGAGAAGGAAAAATGCAAGTTACACTTTCATTTTTAATTTTCAAATAAGGGAGAGGAAGTGCAAGGCTAATTTTGATTTTATTTTCATTTTGTCATTCAAGCAAGGGAGGAGAAGAAGTATTACATGCATTTTTCTCATTACAATTTTAATAAAGAGAAGTAATTTCACTATTTTCATTTTAGTGATCCAAATAAGGGATAATATTTTTTGATATTAGCATAACTTTGACAAGAAGGCACACACTCAGTTTCTTCAACAATTTCATTATTAGAAGGATAAGAGGAACATTCAATATTTGATGCACCTAGAGAATGTTTAACTTGAAACATTATGAATGCTAACCTCTTTCTTATCTATGGTATCATTTTTTTTCAAGGCACGAACAAAATTTATTGTGTTTGACTTTTTATACCTTTCATCATTAAAAAAGGAAGAAATGGGAGAACTATGTTATACATACGCAATACGAATAACATCACACTCATAACCAAATGAAAGAATACCGTGTTCATTTATACTTGTAATTTCATCATTATTTCTTTCATTGTCATATTTATAAGTAAAAGAAGAGGTGTTAGCCTATTTTTGATATGCCAGAAGAACTTCATATGCAATACATGGATCATCAGGAACATTAAACAAACAATCCAAAGGGTGGGGATTTGCAGGGCCTTGTATAAGAAAATACATAATAACTTTAATTTTGTACCTAATCACAAAGAGAGCAAGAAAAATGCCTATATCAAAGATATAAATCAACATTCCTTAAGTGATGCCTAGGCACAAAATTAGATCTGAAAAATAAATATAGAAACCTAAAATAAAAAATTTGAAGGAGAGAACCCTAATATGTTAAATCAAGTTTGGTTTAACAAGCAGAGGCTGGGTTGCATGTTTGATTCATGTTAGGTTCACTAGATGTTCAACCCTAAAATATAGATATAGGGGATCTAGGGTTAAAGGGGTAGATATAGCCTAGGGCACAAGGGTGATAAACTATCTCTATAGCAGGATAATTAATTTGTAAAAAATTAGATAAAACATATACTTAATGTATTATGCTGAGATATACTAAAAATGGAAAGTAAAACTATGTTAGATATTATAATGATAATGAAAACAAGGTACTTATTTGGTTCTAATGCTAATACATATATGGATCTGGAATAGGTAGAAATTAGACTAAATTTGGATTATCTATTAGTCACTTGATTCTATAAATTGTAACTTTATAGCTGTGGACACTTGTATCGACCTAAGATAGTTGTGTTGATGCTAATGTTTGACTTGGACTTAGGTGTCTAGTATAAAATACCTACTGAAATTGGATCCAACCACTTGGATGCTTTTGGGTTCTATATCACCTTTACTCTGAAGCATTTATATCTGGGTCATGGATTGTTGCTCTTTATCAAATGATAAAACTCTACTTCTTCATCTTCATAGTGGTAATGAAAAAATGGGTTAGTGGGTGCATAATGTCGAGCTACCTCAAAGACCCCTCGATAAATGATAATTTCCTACATAGACAATACTTCGAAGAGAGTCGTAAAATTGTATACAGTTATCCCTCCTAGGCATAAGTGTGGAATAGTAACTGTGCAACTATATGCTCTTTTTCCTATAGTAACCCTTAGTACAAAAAATGCAAGAGTGCAATGACCTTTCAAGTGATTCAGATATTTAATTTAGTACTGTAGACAATTTGATAGCTTGGAATATAAAATACTTGCTAATTATAACTTATTTGATCAAAATTTTAGATGATATAATTAGACCATAACCTTTGTATATATAGGGACCTAGTGGCTTGCAAAAAGTCAATAATATGATGAACAAAGGGGACAAAACAAATGGTCATGAAGCAAAAGATATATAAAAATTATAAAAGGATAAATCTAGACACATGCATCATAGTTGGACACTTAAATCAATGTAAGAGTTCAACACAGATGTAGGTGTTAGAGGATTAAAAAAATAGGTGGGGATCCCAAGGATACACTAGATAAAAAAAAATTTACAACATATAGTTCTACAGGGGTAGATAAATCAAGTGAAATAAAATGGAATCGATGAGGTCCACACAAAACTACACCAATAGATATCTAACTCTTAGTCAAAATATATATATTAAAAAAGAGCTATGAAAACATGATATGAAACTATATTTATACCAAATATGGGTATCTAAACTCACATGTGTCCACCTTCTCCAACAATATCTTCTTTTTCTCCACCATTTCCATTAAAAAATGGTATTTCACATCAATGTGTTTTATTATAGAGTGATACTTATGCTTCCTTGGTAGATAAATTACACTTTGAGAATGTCAATCTATCTTTAAAGCCAAATTGATTCCTTGCATGCCTGAGTTTATACCATGTACTTAGCCTCTATGGTCAATATCACAATACTACCTGTCATTTGATCATCCAAATTATAACTCCACATAATAATTTTAACACATACATGTTGGTGGATATTTGAAAATAAAAATCTACAACCTAATCCAAATCCACAAAAACATGTAAATTTAGTGTATTCATTTTACTAGGATTACCTTGATAGCAGATTGCATAGTAAGACATCCCACACAAATCCCTGAAGATCCTTTTCACTGAAGTTCAATGTTAATTTTATACATTTGACATAAATATGATTAGTACTCTCACTTTATGAGAAATTCTAGGTTTGGTGCAGATCATTACATACATCAAGCTACCAACAACACTAGCATACCAAACTAGAGACATGTCCTCAAAATTTTCTTCTATTTTATGACATTTTTTAGTAGAACACATTTGAAATAAAAGAAAGGGAATAATGATAATATTAATTTCCTACATATCAAACCTTTGAAGTATAATTTCAATGTACTTCCTTTTATTTAATCATACTTCCATGCTTACCTGATCTATTATAATTTCTATGCCTAGAATATATTTTGCAACATTAATTTCCTTGATATCAAATTGAGATGATAGTTGAGACTTAACTTGAATAATCATTTCATTACCATTACTAATTAAAAAAATGTCATCCACAAAATATTATGATAGTAAAATTTTTACCCTCCCATTTAAAATAAGCAAAGGGATCAAATTTTCTTCTTGTAAGCCCAAGTCCTAACACATCTTTCAAAGTTATGGTTACACATTCTTGATGATTGCTTCAAGATGTATAGAGAAATTTTCATTCGGCACACCAAATCCTCATTTCACTTTATCTTAGATATTTATGGATCCATCATGTATATTTATTCATCAATCTCACCACGTAGAAAAGTTGTCTTGATATCTATCTATTATATTTATAGATCAAAATCAATCATAATAGCTAGAAGGAATCTAATTGAATGTAGTTTAGCAAGAGAAAAAAAACATCACCAAAATAAATTCCTTCTACCTGAAAGAATCCCTTTGCTAATAGTCAAGCTTTTAATTTTCCACTTTCCCATCTACATTGTACTTATTAAACCCATTTATAGCCAATAGGTTTTATTCTATGAGGCAATTTTACCAAGTCCCATGTTTGAATTTTATCTATGGACTTAATGTATTCTTCCATAACCTTCTTCCAAGAGTTAGTTTCTTTTGAGGTGAAATAATACTTTATAGTCTTGTTGTCTTGGTTAGTGGAAAACACAACTAATAAAAAAATTCAAAATGGAAGTCAGGGGGCCTATACCTATAAGGTGATCTTCTCACCTAATCTAATCTTCTCAAGATTATAGTTTCTAGTTCTGCATCTTTTGGTTCCTCTTCCTCGGCTTCATCTAAATATTCCTCTTATGAATCCCACTCTATTTCATCTTCTAAAATTTATTGAAATTTAGACACTTGTTATCCCTCTTCTTATTCAAATTAAATTTGTTTAGGTTCATCATTTACCTATCCTCTTTCTTTTGGAACCCCTTTTACCTATTTGAATATAACATTACAAATGTAAAAATAGTATATTTTAAGGGTTTCATAGCTTACATCCCATCACATGAGTATAATATACAATAAAGATACATGTTGCTAATTTTTTGTCTAGATTAGTCCCTTTTTCATTTGGATTATCCATATAAGCATCACAACAAAAAAATATAATTTTTTTGAGATAGGGTTTCTTACTAGTCCTTGCTTCCTATGTAGCTTTATCAACTAGGGCTGATGTGAGTGATCTATTGATGAAATATCAAGAAGTCAAGACTACTTTTACCTAAATATTTCTTCCCAATTCTGCACTATTGAACATGCTTCTCACCTTATCCATCAAAGTCCCATTCATTATTTTGGCATCTCTATCTAATGTGGTGTATAGGGAGTTATATTTTACCTTTATATTCCATAGTCCTTACAAAAATACTCAAAAGCATTGGAGCAATATTCTCCACCATTGTCAATCTTTAAGGCCTTAATCTTCTTCTCTATCTAGTTTTCAACAAGATCCTTAAAATCCTTAAACTTACTGAGAAATATTATATTTAACCTTATATAATAAACCCCACTTTTTATGAAGTATTCATCTATAGAGGAAATATAATATAATATTTCGCTGGTGATGGAACCTTCACAGGTCCAAACACATCACTGTGTGCTAAATGCACACCCCCTTCTGATATTATAGTACTACTAGGAAACTTCACTCAAGTTTGCTTATCAAACACATAATTCTCACATAAATTAAAGTCTAATGAGAATTCAAAAATTTCTTTAGCCATAGCCTTATTTTTTAATTCTCAGAGGCCTTTCTCTCCAATAAGTCCCATCCTCTAATGACATAAAATTTTATTCTCTACATGATATGTAAGAGCTCGATCTGACATATTTTTCACCTTAAGAACCATATATCTATTACATTCAATAGTTATAGTGTTTTCCTCAAGCTTTAAAACATTTGTGTATAGAATAATATTGCTAGTACAATTGATTCATAAACCATATTGAAACTATATATATTAAGTAATACTTACACACCCATATCATTCATCATACTTACATATATTAGGGTTCTAGTCAAACATAGAATGCGCATAACCCTAAGAAGGGTTATAACCCTTCCATATTTAAACCTCAACTTAATTATCCCTTGACCTATGACTTTACAAGTTGATTTTTATCCTAAAAAGACATCACTTCTACTGATCTTTTCATATTTATATAACTAGTCCTTGTGAGGGGTCATATGAAAAGAGAACATAAATCAATCAACCATACACCATCACATGTATGCGATCTTGAATTTTCCAAGAATAAATCCACAGAGTCTTCAGT
This sequence comes from Torreya grandis, assembly GCA_037957365.1. Classification (NCBI taxonomy): domain Eukaryota; kingdom Viridiplantae; phylum Streptophyta; class Pinopsida; order Cupressales; family Taxaceae; genus Torreya; species Torreya grandis. The sequence goes on from JARHVA010003789.1 coordinate 1,315,229, forward strand.
AGAGGGATTTTAATTTTTATACTGGGAATCATCAGATGGCTTATCCTTTTAAAAAAAATTATATTTGTAGTATTTCTTGAAATGCCTCATTTTACTATAGTTCCAACATTTCCTCTTATATTTTTATATTTACCTTTAGACTTTGATCATTTTGTGTTTGTTTTAATTTTTTGTTGGGAACAACCTCTTACAAACAAGTCATCTTTTGTTTGATCATCCTCAACAAATTTACACCTCATTTCTTCTGATAATAAGCCTCTCATTATGTCCTTAATTTTTAATGTTGATGTTGTAGTACTTATTTTCATAATTAAATTATTACATGATTCAGACAAATAAAAAAGAAAATTAATGAAATTATATTCTTCTTCCATTTTAATTGTGGCAAACTATAATGGACTTACATAGTATTTAAAGCATTTAGATGTTTAGCCACAAAGTCACCATCATTTATTCTCAATGAATACTTATTCTTTCAAAGAAATAATTTTTTCATAGGAGACTTTGTCTGATAAAAAGTCCCCAACTTATCCCATAGTTCTTTAGAAGTTTTATCCATCGATACATTAAAAAAAACTAAATATGAAAAACACTATCTAATTTAACTCTTTGCCTTCCAATCAATATTTTCTTATTAACACCTAAATCCTACCACTATATTATTCTAATTTAATCTAAAAATTATCGACACTCTTCATACACCATTTCTCCCTACTAACTTGTATGTCATCAAAAATCTAGATTTTATCTTATACTATGATACAAACCATATTCTATTCCACATGACATTAAAAATTTGATTAATTAAACTAATTAATATATATTAATTAAGTTAATTAGTCACTAACTAAATCATGTACATAAAATTACATAAAAACCAATGAAAATAATAATATTAGCAAACCACCTCATCATCCAACTCAACCTCATTTAATCATTTTAACCTCCTCATTAACCATCAATAAACTTATTCAAATATATTTAAGACATTTAAACACCATAATTTAATACATTTAACCTTCCAACAAACCTATTTAATACATTCAAACAAATTCAAATATCCACATTTAAGAACTCATTCAATAACTAATTAACAAACTCATTAACTATTTGACCACCTCCTCCCAACTAATTCATAAATTTTTAACCAAGCCATTGAATGCAATCAAACCATAAGCTGAAGATATACCATCTAAATTAAAAATTATTTAATAAATTCAAATTAAATTCAACCATTCATTCTTCCTCCAAAACATTTATAAACTGATGTACTTTCTTGCATTGTGGAGATCATCTGAATTATCATCATAATTGTAATCTTGCACTCCCTTGAGATCATTGTATGCACCTAAATATGCTCACCTTGATAATTCTATTAATTTAACTAATTTAACTTATAACTATATTCCCTAGCCAATTGACTAATATCCCAATCCCTACATCTCATAAACCTTACTACACCCTCACAACTAATTAATCACCCTCATTAACTCATTAACTAATCCTACTTAGCCACTAACCTACTTATTATCCCATTTTCCAATTTAAAATTCCTTTTAATCACCTATCCACCTACTACCCTACTATCTTAGCCCTTCTTAAACTCCTACTCCCTAATAGAGATTCTAGAATTAGAGGATTGTAAAATCTCTTCTAACTTAGCTCCCCCATCTAGAACCCTCTATTTCAGACATTTCCAGGGAATTAAAAATTCATTATAAAATCCACAACCATTTATCTCAATAGCTCAAGATTAAATATGAGCCATTAATTTTCCCTCCCATGAATTATATAAACAAGCCACTCCTCCATTGAATTCAAATCATGAATCTATAATATCTTCATTTTCATATGAGTAACTAGCAATCACAAACATCCATTGAATTTAAGAGATCCATATAATCTCCATGTCAAATCCATGAATCCATAATCCTTGATCATGTCAACATAATGTCAAAACTATGAGTCTATTATAATCTACGATCAATAAAGTCCATTGGAAAATCTTGGAGGGAAGCTGAAGAGGAGCGAGATCATGGTAAGAGTCCATTATTATTTTTAGATATATACGTAGCTTTTGACCAAAGCAACTGAACCAGTTACATCAATGACCACTACTAGTTGATACCAAAATACCAATATTCCCACCACAATCAATGTTTTACATTTCTTCCCACACTATTCCCGCCACAACTAGAATTTACAAACCTACCATAATCAGTGTTTACAAACCCACCATAATTGGTATTAATACCAATACGGCCACAACTAGCCTTTTTCATACCTCCAAGATTTGAACTTGGGTGGTGCATATAATAACCAAGTTGTTTTACCAATAAACCCCCATCTCTTCAATAACTAAGAGTCCATTATTATTTATGATTGTTCCTTTATATTCTCTCTTATATGTGATCTTTGTAAGGATTTGAGTTAGATTTTATATCATTGTGCATATTGAAGTCTATTTGCACAAATTTTATGGGGATTCGTTTGGAAACCACAGTGGGAGAGATTATATGATTGAAATGATATTTCCCTCTTTTCTTTTATCTCCCTATAATTTGCTTTCAGCCTTGTATTTTTATTTATAAACTTTAGTAATAAAAGAGGATTCTACTGTTTAAAGGCTATTAATATTCTATTTCTAATATTGTCTAATTTTGATATTGTTAATACACACACACACACACACACACACACACACACACACACACACCATATTTCCATAGCTCTTTATATTGTTGAGTTTTCTTAAACTTATTCCATCGACTGCAAGAGTTATAAAAACTTGAATATTTTCTCATCCATCTCATTTAAACCACGCCTTCCTCCTACCCAATCTCTTCAACCTTGATATTTTCACCTTTATCCACCCTAATAGAGCCACCAAACTTAATAGTCCCTATTGCCACACCATTAGTAGTTTTATTCTCAGCAAAATTTTCATGTTGCCATTGACATAAACCCAAGACGTTCTATTCCCATTCCAATTTGAACTAGAACTAAAAGAGGTGGAATTTTCCACTTCAAATGTAGCTCCATTGCCACTTTTGAGACTCGAGCCATTGACCTAGAGAATCAATGATTTTGAGACCACATTTTGTTAAAGCATTTTTTCAAACAAATCAATCTCCATATCCTATTCCAATGCTCTCCTATTAACACAAACAAAGTTTATTTGGTTCAATTTTACACAACTTGATAAAGTTTATTAAGTCTAGATTTTATACCTCCTAAGTTGCATTTAAATTATAGTTAACACAACTAATTGTCACCTCTTTAAGGTATCTTATCAAATGCTTCACGACCCAGGGAGGATGCTAGTAAAGGTAAGTTGATTGGCTCAAACACTTGTTTATAGTGTTAAGTGAAGAAGTGCCAACACTATTTGAGCTTATATGTACCTTTTATAACATAAAATTGTGTCTTAATCATTAAGTCAAATTCTGAGTATATAAGTGTTATGCAAACAATGTCATCAAGGTTAAAACCTAGAACCTATTGAAATGTTCTACATACATTTTTGGGTCTTACCCCATTTCTTTTTCTTTTCACCCTACATCCAACTCACATAGAAATCCACCATGCTTACATATGGTTTGGCTTTGGTCTAATTCTAACATTTTTCTTCCCCTACTCATATCCTAATTGCATACAGGGTCATTATTATTGTTTGGAATCCATCATAACATTAGTTATACCTGTGGATCTGGGTTGAATGTTATAATCTGATAGTCAAAATTGATTGTTTATTTATTATTATTATATTATTTATAAAATAATTAGCCATTTTACTCTCATTAAAAATGTTCTATGTCTATTTGAAAACATGAATGGATGAAAGCACTTGAGTAAAAATAAAATTCAATGATCCCTAAGTTTTTTGGGAAAATATTTTCATAGAGATGCCTAGAAGTTTCCAAAGTGCAAGGACCACAAAAAAATATATCAATATCATAATGACCTAATGATATCTTTTTTACAGCTAAACATCACACTCTAGTTCATGCACTTCTAGCTAGTGAAGGGAAATTGGTTTGGTCAAACACCTAGAGGGCTCCCTCATCTAATATGTTTTGTTATAGGTCTAGTGGTGAGTTCACAATAGAAGTAGATGTAACCCACAACTTGATAAAAAAATGAAAATATGCCCTCGTGTCTTTGAGGCATTTTTATCTAACTATTCATTACATTATTCTTGTCCATACGATGTTGTATGGACATAGAAACTAGCACAAAATTACTTTTGTTGTACTATCTTGAAGCTTGGGGAAAGTTGTAGAACTAGACTTTTCAACCGATCGACGTCACAAAAACTTGTCCTATATTTTGGTCCTTGTGCACTCCATGAGTATCTTGATCTTTATGTTGTTTTAGACATTTTAAGTCATTTTTTATATTTTGAAAATGATAGTTTGGTCTTCTAGTTTGAGTCATATTATCTTTTAATTTTATTTTTTTATTAATATAATAATATAAATGCTTGATAAAAAGGTTGTCTTAGTCAGTCTAATATAATAATAAAAAATAAAAAATAAAAAAAACACATCTTTTCTATATGTATATAGTTTCTATAGATGGTCTTAAAACATGTGTACATAGTGTAGATTTGATTTAACATATCCTCTTAGTCATTATCAAAATAAAGTAAATATATATATATATATATATATACAGGTAGGTGGATTTTTTATAAATACATGAAAGATAAAGACTAAAATTAAAAAAACTAGTGTTTCTCTTTGCAAGTTGTTCACTTTGTAGGTTACCCCTCAAGATTGTCAATCAAAAATAATAATCATTGGTCTTTTAGGTTTCCCTTTAACAAGTGCTAACTAAAACTACTAATCATTTTCTGGTAGGCTGTCTATCAAAGACATTTGGCATTTTGAAAATTAGTTTGAAACTTTTTATCATTTTTATCACTTTTTTCATGTTGTATATTCTTGTATAATCTTGAATCTTGTATATATATCACATTTAATTAATTAATTAATCTCTTTTTGTCCTACCTATTTATCACCTAAGGGTTATGATGGTGTATTATCTCCTTGTATCCTTTTGGTGATTACTGGATGATCAAAAATCACCCATAAAGCCTCTTATTTTTCTTTTCTAGGGGAAACATGATGTGGAATGAACATCCATGCATTTATCATAATCTTAGGGGTATAGTGACCATATATTTCACACCACACATTAATCCATACTCTATGTTTTGATGGAGTATAAATATCAGGAACAACTATTGTTAGGCTAAGTGATTGATCCCATATAGGTCATTTGTGAAGGGGAAGAGTTCATTCTCTAAACCAAACATTATACAACACCCTACACAAACTTGGGCCCAACTATACCCAGAATATATCAAGGATGCCCCTAGAGAGCCTATATATCCTAGATTAAGACCTTGCGACCATAATAGGTGATCCACTACTAGAGTCAAGATCAGTTGCCAAGTGATCATCATGTGTAGATGGGGTTGAGAGGGTTTAATCGATACCACAACAGTTAATCAGCCTAAAACCTCACCCATGAAGCCATTAGAAGGTGCATTCATTGGGTTACACACCCATTAGTTTACTAATCTTAGGATTGTGGTCTGCTTACTTGGGTGTGTGTTGTGTTAGACTAGTATTATTTGTGAACTGAGTCAACCTTTTCACCCCAAACCCATACACAGCTATCTAGGTCTTTTTTCACATATTTCATCTTATATAATCTTTTTTATATTGTACATTCCATCCTTATCCCATTCATTTTGATCTCAAATTAGTATTACTTTATTGGATTTTAGGCATACACATTTCTAAAAACATCCCCATCTCATTCATATTACCCTTGATCATTTCATCATCATCTATATATACTTTTCCTTGTTTTAATCCCATTATCCCATTACCTAATCACATATCCACCTTACCTTGAGCAAATATAGTCTAAGGTTTTGAGCTAGTCCTCTTACCATCCATATGATCCTATCATTCTAGTCCACTATCACTCATCACTTGGTCAGATCTCATACCTAGTCAATGTCCTATTAGCAACCTATCACTTTGTTAGTTTTAATATAACATCCAATCAATCATCAATCTAGTCATCTCTAATGTAGTCATCTTGCCTATTCAAAACTAGCACCCATCCAATCATTGTCTTGATATTTTGAATTTAGGCACTATCAAATCCCAATCCTCTTGCTATCTTGAAAACTAAGCATTGTTGATATATTGATAGCACTTATTGTACTATCAATCTAAAATCTTATTATCATCTCAATCCCATTTCATCTATCCCATCCTCACCATCACTCGCCATACTATCTCAATCATTTAGCCTTATTTTGACTAACCACCTATCCAATTCCTAAATCTACCTTCACATCATCCATTCCCCTTTCATCATACATCCCTATGGATTTGGACCCTATCCTCATGGACCAATACCTATTTATCAATAAGGATAAAATATTTTTTTAGGCCCTAGAAATGGGTGCCTGCCTACCCTCAAATCTCAATCCCTTCAAGGTCAAACCAATATCCCAAATCCTTCCCCATCAATAATCCCCTAACTCATCAAGGTCAACCCCATCATCCATTTGTCATAATCACAGTCTGCACTATACAAGTGATAAAATCACCTTATTTAATCAATATATATTAGACAATAAGGATGAAATCCTCTTACAACTATTAGATATGAGTACCCAGCTTCTCGATGATTTTAAGCCCCTAAGCCTAAGGTCACCTCTCAAAAAAGTCCCTCATCAATCCTCATCCCTATTCTATTATATTCCACCATCCACTATTCCTAGTCCTAGTCCTAGTCACGACCTTCCCAGCTCAAAAATCCCCTTGTTTAATAAGTATATTATTGAAAACAAGGGGACAGTCCTCTTGCAGATCCTTTAGATGGGTACATACAGCCAAGATTGTACTTTTGTTGTGTTGTGGAGCCTATTTCTAAATTAAAATGTATTTTAAATACTATACATTTAAAATGTATTGTGCACTCTATATGTATTCTCATCAACGTTCAGGGCTAGGCCAGGCCTCGAGTAGGGTTCAAGGGTGGTAGCCCTAGAAAAGTAGGGGTTTGAAGGTGGCAACCCCTAACAAATAAGGGTTTGGGGGTGGTAGCCCTTAAACAATTTTTAGACCCCCTTAATGGGGAACCATTTTGGGTTGACTTGGACCATGGTTTTGGTACCCATTATTTTGTAAAACCACTATGTTGATGTATTATGTATAGATGGATATTTAGTAGGTAATACATTATGAGAACAAGGTTTTGAGAAGGAATAACAGAGTGTGTGAATTTAGGTGTGAATTCAAGAGGGTTTGTTGAGTTTAACTCTAAACAATATTTGTGCATTGTAATTGTGAGAAGATAGATCTAAGAGTGGATTTTACTTTTGTAGCTTGTAATAAAATCTGAGCAAGCGTTTCATGGTGGATGTAGCCCACATTGGATGAACCATGTTAAATCTGGTCTTCTTGTTGTGCATGTTTATTTTTGTTCTTTATGCATCTTTTATTATTGTGATTTTGTGAAATTATTTCACACCAACTTTTGATTTATTCATAACAACTTTATATTATCATCAAAAGTTATGACAAATACATAAGGAAATTATGATTGATTTAAAAATTACTTATAAGGGAGATATTCCTTCAAATAAATTAATTCAAACCCCCATAATTCCTACATTTATAAATAATATCCCCTTTATCAAGGGTGATTATTTTTTCCCTTCATTTGAAATTGAAAATTCACAAAAGGTTAAAGAAGACATCATGGCATATTTTACCAAATTACTTTACCATACCAAAATAGGTGTCTTTATAAAACCTCCATCCAATACCAATTTATATATCTCTACAAAAGGTGAATGAACCAAGATCTTCAAATGATATGCTAAAGGTACCACAATTTAGATATCTAATACCATTACCAAAGTATCCTAAATTTAGTGATTTATAACTTTCACTTGTTATCCATGAGGGTGATGATACTCATATGCCTAGATTCAAAAGAGGTGGTGGATTATAATTAATGATAAAACCTATGCCAAGCACCACCATTCCTATGGAGTATTTTATTTACATGATGAGAACTATTTGTGATCTTAAAAAATAGGTTTATATACTTCAAATACAAATTTACTTCCATAATACTAATGCAAAAGTTACCTCATTCAACAATCAACCTCTTGCACAATTTATGCTTTAATATCCTTATCCACAATATTTTTAACTACCAAATTTACCTCTCTTTTTGAGTCATAAGGGCCCATTCGACAACATGATTAGATATGTACATTATTTTATTTAATAGGAAAAATATGACAAATTATTACTAAAAGTATTCTATATGATTATTTTTGATGAGGTTCATAATTGGCTGTATAGCCTGCCAAAAGGTTCCTTAACCACTTTTCCACCATTAGAAGATGCATTATTCATTTATTTCAATATCCATAAGGTGTCAAAACTTGAATTAGAATATCTACACAATTTCAAACAACATGATGATGAATTCCTTCAAGATTATACCATTTGATTCAAAAGTACATCATATGAGCCAGTATTTAGACCTTCAAATTTGGATTCACAATTAATTTGTAGTATAGGTATTCTTTCTCCATTGAAAGAAAGAGAATTGCATAAAAAATATGAATCATTTAACTATTTATATGTGGATGTGCATAAATATGCTTAATTAATACTTACTCATCCAAGGAGCTTAACATATCCCCTTCTAAGTACAAATTTTTTATTCCTCACATAAATGAGGGAGATTAATTACCAAATGAACATTATGAACAAAAATGTGGAGTTCCTAATATTTATATGGGAGATCTACAAATTTTACTCAATATGGGACCAATCCAAGGTCCACATCTTATGCAAACACCTCAAGGTCAAAAATACAAAAAACATCCACATCAAAAAGATTTATCAATCACATTATTCATGGGTGGTGCTTATTTTTGTCATAACCATATTGATCCTACACAAACAAAAACTACTTACAATATAAGACACTTAGAATAGCTTGGTTTTAATCAAAAATACTTACATAGTAAAGGAGGATGGAAAGACTCCTTGGGAAACATAACACTGCCAATTTATTGTGGTCCTAAAGTGATTCAAACATAGGTTTGGGTTATTCCACAAACCTCTCTATATGCATTTACATTGGGAACTCTTTGTTTATATCAAATGGAAGAAAAAAATGACCAAAATTAGTAAGGTATTTCCTTTTCTCATGAAGGCAAATTGATTCATATTCCAAATGATAGTATTGGTTCTTCTACTACACATGTAAATCATGATAAGTAACATGCCATGTACCATTTAAAATTATACAACCATGATCAAAATAGTGTAAAATATCTAAATTAAGGTTGCAAGGTCTCACATATTCCAAAAATTCCAAAAAAAAATTCAAAAATACAAGAATATTTTCAGCATTTACATATCCTATTACCACATATGTTGACAATTCCATTATTGGCAGATGGCATATCATTATTTACTATATACATGTGTTTCACACATATTTTTAGTGTGATTAAGGCATATACATCTACATGATTTATGCACTTTTATATGTTGGCTTTTCCCTCTACCCATGTCACTAGGATGTTGGGAGCATCCACCTATATGATCATGATACATCTAGGTTATATCATTATATGGTCACTTTACATTATCATGTTTGAGCTTATATAATAAGCATGGAAAAACCCATGCTTACATCTTTCATAGTGTACTTGATATTATATGTACTTAACATTTTTTTCTAACACATATATCCAGGGACTAGTATGAAATTTTTATTTTGATTTTTTATGCTTTCATTTATTCACTTACTAGAGTGTCTTGCTTTGTTATTATCTTTATTGTTTGAGAATTTGAATATGATCCATTTTTTTCACCCCAAGTTCCTTTGTTTTATTCTTTAACATTTGAATATGTCATTGCTTGTTGTATGTTGACATTTGAATATGTCATTCTTTCTTTTGTGGAAATTTGACTAAGTCATGTTCCTTTGAATGTGCAATATTTAAACATATCCCTAGTTTGAGGTCTCCTTAGACCATTTTATTTTTATTTTATTTTGAGTGATATTGTATGTGCTTAATTGATTATTGATCTTTTATTATGACTATATATATGTTTCCATGATTCACATCATGCATCTTAGAATTTGGTGTGATCACATTCTTCATGCTTCAATGATATATATACCTAGACATGTTCCCCCTATATGTTACATGGTACATTCATAATTTACATGATTATTTTATCCTTTTAAGGTAAGGTAAATATAATTTTATTCTTCCCCTCACATGAAAATGGTTAATATCAATGGGGGCATTCCATGGAGGCATGACTTACACATTACTTCACAAATTCATATTATAGTGTGGGCATGTTTTAAAAACATGTACTCCACATTTGTCATAGTTTCAAATTCAATGGGAGCATGTTTTGGAAACATGTTATCCATGTTTATTTAGTATGAAACATACCTAAATTATATTAGGGCATGTTTTGGAAACATGTCCTCCATAATGGGACTTATAGATAAATTTTTCATATTTCTCCATATTGGCACTTCTATCAGTTTTTCATATTTCTCCACATTGAAACTTACACCAGTTTTCAGTTTTAGATTATAGTGGGAGAATGTTTTGGAAACATGTTCTCCAAAATTACACTAGTTTCATTTTTAGATTATAGTGGGGCATGTTATGGAAACATGTTATCCACACTTACACATTTTGCAAATTGGCCAAAGTCATAGTTGTATGATTTAGACACACATTTCTAGTATAATTATATACATTAGAAACATTGATATACATAGTTTCAACATGAGACATATATAAGGTGCATATGTTATGAAAGATGCACCTAAATATTTCAAAATCAAATCAGTTTTAGATTCCAATAACTTTCAAGGACTATCATCACCCACTAGGTTGGAATTTTATGGACTATATTAAACCAATATATTATAGTAGTTGGTTCATTTTTGGTATGGTTGAGGTGATTAAATCACTCAATCTTTCCAATTTTATAGGTTGGACTTGATCACATCATCTAGACTCACCAACTTTATAATGTGAGTTGACTTGGTTCACTCACACTCCCCAGGTTATAAGTATGATTAGGTTGGATGGTTGAGCTAATCTCAATTCTTGGGTGGCATATCATATTTTATCCAAGGTTGGGGTCATGTGTCCTCAAAACTCTCTCTATCTCTTTATATATATATGCACTTTCCATATTTATATTTGTCATAATCTCAGTTTTAATGATTTATAATGTTACATATTTCAAATCTAATTGCTAAAAGGCAAGACGGTTTGATTGATACACATGTGTACTCCTAAACCTTACTCTCTTTTAATTTTAATCATTTTAATGCTTTCAATTTTAGAATATATGCATTGATTATATACTATAACATGTTCTTAGTTGCAAGTCACTCACTAGTAAAGCACTCAATTTATACTCAAATAAAGATAATGTGTGTTATACATACCCAGGTATGCATTTTTTTTTCCTTTAAACTAGAAATTTCATTACTAGATTAAAGGGAAAAATGTAGACACTATTTTTGAACTATATAACACCTTGGTCTTGTATACTTGGAAAATACATATCATGGATGTATCTTCAGCTTCTAGACCTTTCTTACAACTAAAAAGATCACATAGACTATCTTTCTTTGCCTAATTTATTATTTATTATTTTGACCAATGTTATTATGATGAATCAGACCTTCTATCTTGCCTAGAATTATATAAACCTACTTATCTTCTACCTCTGCAAATTTTGAACCTGCACCTATTTTTACACTGCTAAGACACTTTCATCCTAATCAAATTCTTGACACAAGTGTCCTATCCCAACACAAGTTTCCAATGCCCTAAATTCATCCAATATATGAAAGAAACATATTAATATGATTGGATTAAGTTATTTAATGTGAGATATTCTCCAAAGAGATTGGTATAAATATAAGATCAACCTTCATTCATTCCTCACCTAGAAATAACCTATAAAAACTTAGTAACTTACCAAAAACATTATATCAAACACTCAAGTGACCAAGGCTTCCCTATTTTATATCATTTATATATCATTAATAGGGATAATATATGTGTGTGTGTGTGTGTGTGTGTGTGTGTGTGTGTGTGTGTGTGTGTGTGTGTGTGTGTGTGTGTGTGTGTGTGTGTGTGTGTTTGAAATATTGAAGGAGCAACACAAGAGCTATATTTTTCAAGTTAAAAGCTAGGTCACTATTATACTTGATTATCACACATTGCATGATTCAAACATAAGACAACATGTAGGGGATAACTATATAAGTTTGGGTCCCTCTTCAGAGTATTGGTTATGTAAACAACACTCATTAATAGAGGGGTCTTTGGGGTATCTTGGCATTGTGTGCCCACTAACCCATTTTTCCCATAATGACTATAAAGATGAAGAACTAGGATTTTGTTATTTGACAAGGAGTAACAGTCCATGACCTAGATCTGAATGCACCAAAATGAAAGTGATGCATAAAATAGAAGCATATAAGTGGTCACATCTAGTTTCAACATGTATTCCATAGTGTACACCTACATTCAAATCAAACAGTAGCATCGACACAACCATCCTAGGTTAATGCAAGTGTGTGAGGCTATAGAGTTATAATTTCTAGAATCAGGTAACTTCTAGAATTTAGATCTAATCTAATTTTTGCCTATTATATATCTAGATATGTATTATCCTCAAAACTAGCTAAGTATCTTATTTTTAATATCAAGCATAGTTGTACTTTCTTTCTTTAGTATCTTAGCATAATAAATTCATTATATGTTATATATGAGTTTCAAAAATAGTTGACCTACTTTAGAGATAGTCTACCATCCTTGTACCCTAGGCTATTTCTATCTATTTAACCCTAGATTCACCCTTATCTACATTTTTAGGGTTAAATAATCCTAGAGAACACATTAAATAACTTTTTATATCCTTCCAAAAGGTTTTTTATAGTGACAATTACTTGTTTAGGCTTTTTGCATAAAGCGTAGGTGGCTATGCCCTATAGTGGTTCTTACATTTACTTAAAGGATAAATTATTACCTTTTCATATCACTCCAAGATATTTGTAAAACACTTTTTCTATAACATTTAACATGAACTTACTATGTTAGACTTGTGCAATGCCAAAAAAGAGAAATGGGGAAACATTTTCTTCCTTCTTGAAAATATGATGAGGCTTAGAAAGCAAATCTACTTAGACAATCCCTAAAAAACAAATGATTACCATTTTCAAATAGAATCTCAATCAAGATATGGTTTTCCACCAAGTTAATCCTGTGAACTCATTTGAAAAAATTATCTAAAAGAGAGTCAAAATTAAAAGGGCACTTATCACTAGAGGATTTATTATTTTTTTTTCACAAAGATAACTAAGGACAAACCTAAATTGATAAGCCTAATTTATTTAATAAGAAAAAGAACATAGTAGGTGATGGGGTAACTAATGCTAAACATTTCCAAAACATTCAAAATCTGCCAAAAATCACCATACCTAGTGGTAAACCAGAACAAGAAACAAAATGAATAACCTATACTTATTTAGGATAATCCCTCAAATTAGTCTTTCACAGGTTAGTGGCCATAAACAGATAGTGTTCCCATAGACCAAATAATTTGATGAAAATGTACCAAAACCAACTTGGTATCAGGAACATGATTACTATGAATTTTAGAAGATAAAATGTCACTCCACAAATAGATGCATGAAATTAAAGAACTATGTCAAAGACATAATTGATTGTGGAGACATAAATAGAATTCAATGCATCCACATCAAAAAATCAAAACTTAAGGATAAACCAAGAACCATTTCTAAAACATGGCCAACCTTGTTCACAAATTAACCAAGGTCAAAACTAGATGAATCACATAAATTATAAGTATACCCATCCATTTGACACAATCATCAGTCATACCTACCACATGGGTAATCACATCGAAACCATCAAGATCAAAACCCAATATTGCACAATTACAACTAAGAATACAAAAATCACTATTCCAAGGCATCCTCTACCAACTTTTAAAATAAAATACAACATAATTGAGTAGCTTGAGAAAACACCTACCCATATATCTATTTTTGACCTTCTCAAAACATCCATTGATTACTAATATATCTTATATAAAACTTTATAGGAGTAAAAGAGTGCCAAATGACACTGACCCATCTAAATTCTAAGCACTCGATGGATAATTGTCCTTGACCCACCATATCACTTTTGACCAAAATGATGTTTCTCTTTTGGGTCCATCTCATAACATACCATTATAAATTGAATCCATCATTATAAAACATAAATCAAAGAGGTTACTCATAGACAATGGGTATGATCTAAAAATATTTTTAGTCTAAACTTGATTAAAAATCTAGGTTATTCAACAATAGCATTAGAGTCTAATACCATCAAAAATAAAAGTAATGATAATGTAAAATGTCAATCAGTAAGAAAAATACATCTTCCAATCATGGTATGACCTACCACACATCAAATATTACTGTTAGTGTAGTGCTTTATCCCATTGGGTTTTGCCTACATGGTCATATGGCCATTCTATGTTCTTTAAGCTTCTTTAGGTTAGTTATAAAGGGTTCATAGAATAATTATATTTTAATGTAATTATTTAATTATGAAAATTAGGGGCTTCCTCATTTTTCCTTAATTTTCTCTATATGTACCCCACTTTTCCTTTTTGAAAGATTAATCGGTTAATGCAAACATTTTTCCTTTTCTTGGAATCACTTGTTTTTAGAGTTGTCTCTATAAGAAATTGACATTATTGCTTGAATGCTATTTAGAGATTTTGGTTGAATATTGCATGGTATTAGAGCATTCTTAATAGCCTCATGCTTCAGAATCTCTAGTAAGATCCTCCTGCATTCACCATTGCTAGTTGGTCTTCTGTCTTGGCTGACTTTTTTGACCTTGGAGGTATTTTTTTAATAAACATTGAAAATCATGTCAAAAGGCCCTTGATGAAAAATATGTTTACATATATTTTATGGGTTTTTTGAGATCTAAAATGGGTTATTTTTAGATTTTTTAGAAAGTTCATGGATTTTCCTAGAAATTAATTTCTTCCATCTGGTCAGACGTTTGTACAAACAAAATAATCAAGTCTACAAACCCCAAAATCTTGCCCGCAGACCAAATCAGGTTTTTAGAGGGCCATTACTTGATTCCAAACCAAATTAGGTTTTCAAAATGATACAACTTACTTGCAAGACCCATTCGAGCTTTTGGCATTACTTTACTTCAAATTCATGAAGTAAAGTAGTTTGAAAAACTTGAATTACATTGGAAGAAGCAATTGAGTTTATCAATGTCAGTAACTGAGAAGTAATTAAGCTTATCAACCCTAACAAATTTCTCATATAAAAAATTAGTTTTTTGGCATTACTTTACTTCCAACTTGTGAAGTTAAGTAAAGCAGTCTACGAAACCCAAAATACACTACATGAAGTAATTAGGCTTTTCAACCTCAACTACGTCAAAGTAATCAAGCTTCAAAAAGGTCACTACTGATCCTTGATAGAATTAATATAGCTTCAATAACCCAAAATACACTAGGAAGACCTATTCATGTTTTCTAGGGTTAATTACTTATTAATTTTTTTAATTAAAGCAGTGCCAAGAACCCAAAGTAAAGCAGAGTTGGAAACCTATGTGATGAATAGGAAGGCATCAAATTTAAGGTGAAAGGTAATGAAGAAATAGATGCCATTTAAGCAATGCCAAAAATTTGAAGTAAAGCAGTGTTGGAAACTCGTGTGACGTTCAGGAAGGTGTCAAATTTAAGGTAATGAAAAAAATTCTATTTTTGGAAAGAGTCCAGGAATATGTGCGAGTAAGAACTTATAAGTGCTATAAATTTCAATCTGTAGCTCTTTTTTGGGTGCCATTTTTTGAAAGTGCATATTTTTTTGAGCTCTACACATTGGTGACATTTTTTAAAGATTTTTGTAACATCTATTTTTCACATTGTGTAATAGCTTAAAACTCTCTTCAAACCTTTGTACCTTTCCTCTTGGATGCATTATCAGTTGTACCTGATGTCCCTCTCATACTTTATCACACTTAGTACTCATCGACACATTATGGATTATGCTTGATGTCCAAGACTGAGTGTATGTGCATTGTAACTTTAAGAGGGGTATTTTTATAGTTCATGGGGTACTTGTACTGTGTGCTTTCTATTCTTAACTTTCATTTCAATTCCATAATTTGTCTCATTATAATTTGTACTAATGGATCTAAACATTGAACCACTCACACCATTTAATTATCTCAAATGGAAGTCTAAAATGTAGTTCACCTTAAAAGGTAAAGGACTCTATCGAATCACTATGGGTGAGGAAATTGAGCCATATATAGATACAGAAAAGGTTAAGTGGTACAATAGATGTGATGAGGCCTATGGATTATTATGCCTATCAATGTCTCCCAACCTTCTATTTCATGCTGAATCTACAAAAAAACCCAACAAAGTTTGGACCATTCTAGACAAGGTTTTTAGAGTGCAGTACATCATGAGGGGTCATGAGCTGGAGAATGAGATCATCATATTAAGCCCAGGTGACTGACACCCTAAAAGACTTCTTTAAAAAGTTTAAATCACTAAGAATATAGTTGAAATAATGTGGTATTGAAAAAATTGATGACTAGTTGATTCTATCTGTGTTTACAAAATTGGGTCATGACTATTCAGTTTTCATCTCTACATTTCATGCTATAAAACGTGTACTTGGATCCACTTAGAAAATTCCATCATTTGATGAGTTTATTGCTGATCTGACTCAAGAGAAAGATAATTTGGTTCAAATGGGTGCATTGAAGTCGTCAAAATTTCATGCCTTAATTTTCAATCAGTACAAGAAAAGGCCTTTAAGTAGTGGCAAATAGGAGAAGAAATAGTCTAAACCTGATCATGAGTAGAAGAAAAATCAAAAATCAAACGTCAAGCCAAAAGCATCACCAAATGAGTCCTCCTCAAGAAATAAACCTAAGAAGGAGAAACTCAAATACAACTTTTGCAAGAAACTTGGACACGATGAATCTCAGTGCATGAAAAAGAATATTGACACCTTAACTAAGATGCTTGAAAAGAATGACATCAGTGTTCCTAAATCTTCATCTCAGAATGCATCAACACAAGATTTTTCAAAGGCTAAAGACAAAAAAAATGGTAAAAACAAGAGAAATGCACTTGTTGTAGTAATTTATTAGCCTTTGACTTGGGTTATTGACTCCGGTGCTTCCTATCACATGGCCTCCTTAGAGGATCTATTTTCAAAAATAGAACCTTGTTTTGTGCCTTCAATTATAATGGGTGATGAAACTTCACCAAAAGTTAGTGGTAAAGGATCAATAGAAGTAAGTGATGGGACCTTCAATTATGTTTTATGTGTTCCTTCACTATCCACCAATCTTCTATCATATGTCAAATCACTCACATAGGATAAGTGAGTTGAGTTCACACCTAATTCAATGGTCATCAAAGAGCTATACAATGATAATGTAGTGGCTTACGAGAACGCAAATCATCATTCCAAGCTATATACCTTCTCACATTTTGCCCTAGATCAGCCCTCAATTGCGTTACTTATTCATGTAGATGGAGTAAGCAACTATGGCATGAATGGTTTGGCCATTTAAACTACCATTACTTAGAGCAACTCAGTCATTAGGATATGGTTTTAGGGTTGCTTAAAGTAAAATTCTTGGATGGAATATGCAATGGTTACATCCTTGGTAAGCATCCAGAAGAGAAATATGACAAGGGCAAAGCAAGAAGATCCAAACATAAGCTAGAGATAGTCCATAGTGACTTAACAGGTCCATTTCCAAAACCTTCATTCAATAGGACAAAATATATGCTCACATTCATCAGTGAATTTTTGAGGTAAACCTAGGTGTTTTTTCTCAAAAATAATTTTGAGGTCTTTGATCACTTTAAGTACTTCAAGGCACTTGTGGAGAAACATTCAGAATGTTCTATTAAAATATTAAGGACTAACAATGGAAAGGAGTATGTCAACAACAGGTTTGAGAAGTTTTGCACATCAGAGGGGATTTAGATGCAACACATAGTTCCATACAATCCTTAGCAAAATGGTATGGCTGAACACAAGAAACGTACCTTGAAGGAAATATAAAATTTCATGCTTCAATTAAAGTCTCTTGCTCCTCATTATTAGGCCAAATTAATCAATTATGAATGCTACATTTAGAACCAAGTTCCATGCAAATATTTGAAGGGAATCACTCCTTTTAAAGCTTGGGACGGTCACAAGCCCATAGTAAATCACTTTCAAGTGTTTAGATTACCAACAATGGCTCATTTTCCTAAGAAGAAATGCAAGGCAATGGACCCTTAGAGTCAATCTTGCATCTTTGTGGGGTATGAAGAGGGTGTTAAGGGATATATGATTCTCTATCCTAAAACTCATGAGTTGTTCATTAAAAGGAGTGTCAAGTTTTTTGAGAGCCCAGTTGAACATAATCCTAGCACTCCAAACTCTTCAAAAGTCTCATTGGGCATTGATTTCACTTCTAACATTGATGTAGATCCATCTTAAGATCCTTCTAATGATGAGGATGACTCTTCTTCTTCTTCAAGTTCAAGTGATGAGATTAGTGATGAGGATTATCCTCTTCCATCTCACACTCACACTATAGATGATGAGGACTCACCTCCTGATTCTCCAATCTCATACAATTCTGATCTCACTTGGGCTAGATAGACACTTCAAAGTGATAAGAAATGGGTTTGAAATCCATCAAATACAAGGTGCACATGTTCATAGTTTTAGGGGACTTCACATGCCTAATTGGCCATTACCTTAGATCCACAAACCTTTCATGAGGCATCTGGCATTTCGGAATGGGATACTGTTATACAAAAAGAGTATAATTCCCTAATCAGGAACAAACCATGGGATTGGTCCTTCTTCCTAAAGGAAGAAAATTGGTCCATTGCAAATGGGTTTATTAGACCAAGTAAGGTGTAGATGGGTCAGTCAATGAGTACAAAGCTCATCTAGTTGTAAAAAGTTTCTTAGGTGCCTGACATAGACTACACTAACAGATTTTCTCCTATATCCAAGATGATATCTATAAGACTCACTCTAGCCATCGTAGCCACACATTAGTGGGATGTTCACCAAATGGACATAAAGAGTAATTTTATACATGGTGACCTTAAAGAAGATATATATATGGAGCAACCACAAGGCTTTGTGGAAGATATCTCCTTAGTTTACAAACTCAGGAAATCTATCTACAGACTCAAACAGGCCCCTAGGGCATGGTATGCCAAGATGGACTCCTTTCTCCTCATAGTCAAGTTTACTAGATGCCACTCAGATCCAAATGTCTATATCTTGTGGCAAGATTATTCTCTATTGATCCTAGTTCTCTATGTGGATGACTTACTGATTATAGGAAGCTCACAATCATCCATCTTAGTAATGAAAACTACACTTTTAGATATACTTTCAATGATAGACATGGGATTTTTGCACTAATTTCTTGGGATTGAAATCATTCAGTGAAATTTTGAGATAAATTTATCACAATCTAAGTATTCTCTTGATTTGCTTGCAAGGTTTAACATGGTTGATTATAAGCTAGCTGCTACTCCCTTCTTGTCTGGTGTGAAGCTTGAGGCTGATTGTCCTACACCACTCATTGATACAACTCTATATCAACAACTCATGGGAATTCTTATCTATCTCTCACACACTAGACTTGACATATCATATGCAGTTGGGTTGGTCTCCTAGTTTATGCAAGAACCACATGAGTTACACTAAAAAGCAACAAAGTGGATTATTTACTACATTTAGGGTTTGCACAACTATGGGATACACTACAAAGTAGAAATAGAGGTTGATTTGATTGGATACATAGATTCAGATTGGGCTGGAGATATTTAGAGTCAAAAGTCCACTTCATGCTATAGTTTCTCACTTGGTTCAGGTCTAATAAGTTGGTAAATCAAGAAGTAATATGCAATTGCTTTATCATCTATAAAGGCAAAATATAGAGAGGATATCAATGCCACTACTAAGGAAATCTAGCTTTAATGGATTATCACTGGGTTTGGTATCTAGTTTCATAAGCCAACAATCATCTACTGTGAAAACCAAAGCACTATCCAGATTTGCAAGAATATGGTTCTCCATCAAAGGACCAAGCACATAGAGATTCACATGCACTTCATCAGGGAGCTTATCAATAAGAAATTCATTGATCTTTAGTATTGTCCAACATCAAATAAAATTGTAGATATTCTAACCAAGACCTTCATAGAGAGTAAATTTGTTCATCTATGAGCTCTCATTGGGGTTAGGGTTGCTCCACCTGCTTCCTCCTATGGAGGTTCATCACTATGTACTTGGGTACCTCATCAGGATTTTAATGTTGAGACCAAATTATCATATCACCTAAGCTAAGTGTAAGTGGGGTGTTAGTGTAGTGCTTTTTCCCATTGGGTTTTGCCTACACGGTTGTATGGCCATTCTATGTTATTTAAGCTTCCTTAGGTTAGTTATAAAGGGTCCATAGAATAATTATATTTTAATGTAATTATTTAACTAGGAAAATTAGGGGCTTCCTCATTTTGTCCTAATTTTCTCTATATGTACCCCACTTTTCCTTTTTGGAAGGTTAATCGGTTAATGCAAACATTTTTCCTTTTGTTGGAATCACTTGTTTTTTGAGCTATCTCTACAAGAAATCAACATTGTTGCTTGAACACTATTCAGAGATCTTGTTTGAATCTTTCAATTACTCTATGTCATTTATCTTTGATTCCCTTATAACATACTCCTTGGCTGACCATGTATTCATGCCATGAATTTCATTTCATCAACACATCACCAATGCATTAAATTCCCTCATTATGGTAAGGAGGTTGAAATTACTAGTGACCCCCAATCCTTCAAACAATGTAAATTATTGGAAGGAAGATACAAAATAACAAATTATTTACCTATTATAAAAGACGCCTATGAGTGAAAAAATACATAGTAACATAATCACCAAAGCTTTCAAAATACATCCATCTAGATTATTTAATTTCCACATCTAAAAACCCACCTTCCAAATCCACTTCCACAACTCCATCCTCCAAGACCAAGTTTGGTATCATTGATAAGGGTATAAGAGAATATGATATTTGGGATGCCTTTCATTTAGGAAAATTATAAATTTATCCCAAAAGCTATGGTAGGGTTAACCCAAATAAGAATAAAATATAAATATCTCTTCAGTTTGGTAAATTGTCTTTTGTTAAAAAAAGGACTTATTTCAAATGAGAAGATTGAGAAACCTAATGATTCCTAACTATGTAATGATGATATATCAACTTGTTTTCAAAATAATGAGTATCATGTGTAATATTATTAACTAGAAAGGAAAATGTATTGGTCTCCATGAATATGAAATTTTGGAACCTATAATTTCT
This sequence comes from Torreya grandis, assembly GCA_037957365.1. NCBI lineage: Eukaryota > Viridiplantae > Streptophyta > Pinopsida > Cupressales > Taxaceae > Torreya > Torreya grandis. The sequence goes on from JARHVA010003789.1 coordinate 1,336,810, forward strand.
CATGAACACAAGGAATATCATGGCATCGACTACAAAGTGCCAGGTGGTGATCCTTATGATTACATCAATTAATTTTCCATGATTTATGAGGATTATATTCTGACATAAAAACAAGTTCCATTCATACCCTTTATGAATAATTTCCATTCACAAATCCCATTAATGACACAAAAAATATCCCACTTTAACTAAAGTATTCTAAGCTCATAGATTAGGACCAAAAATATTGTATACCACTCAACCTCTTACAAAATGACGAGGCACTCAAAAAATTCATGGGAATCAAAGATGGAATTATATTGGAAGAACATAAAATGGGATTTGAAATTATCTTGAACACCAATACATACCTTAGGGAATGGGAAGAGATCTTAAGTCACAAAAAAACCAAAAATCCAAAAAAGGGGGTAAAATATCTGAGTCCCCTAGTGAAAATATCTCCAAGGCACTATGAGATGAAAAAATTAAAATCAAGAAATAGAAGAATCTAGTGGTGAAAAACTCTATGAGGCACCAATATATGAGTAAATCAAACTTCCCCCCATAAAAACATACTTGTAAGGTGGTTCCACATTGTTAATTTAAGAAAATATTGATGTGAACATTGGTAGAGATGAAAACCCCAAGGTTGTGAAGCTGACAGACACCCTCAATCTTGAATAATGGGAAACCTTTATCATTCTCTTAATAAATTTTGAAAATTAATTTGTTTGGTCCTATGCAAACATGCTAGGATTATATCCATATCTTTTCATACATCACTTAGTTGTTTATGTAGATGCAAAACCTATTAAACAAAAAAATAAAAAGATGCATCCCAAAGTGACATTATTTGTCAAATAAGAACTACATAAACAACTAGAAGTTGGATTCATTATGACAATTGATTATTTATAATGGATATATAATATTTTTATAGTAATTAAAAAACCAATAGGCATCCCAAAGTGACATTACTTGTCAAATAATAACTACATAAACAACTAGAAGTTGGATTCATTAGCCCAATTGATTATTTATAATGGATATAAAATATTGTTATAGTTATTAAAAAACCAATAGGAATTAAAGTGTGTACTTATTTTTGGAGCATCAATAAGGCATGCCCAAAGGATAACTTCCCTCTCTCTAACATTGGCATGATAGTGGATTCAACAACAGGGCATGAGATATGGTCTCTTATGGATAATTATTTTGGCTATAATATATTGGAGGTTTGTTAATGATGTCTCCAAGGTGACCAAGGATGATGATGAGGTGTCATGTGTGCTATAATGATAATGATAAAGTGTGCTTGATTAAGCCTTAGTTTTCCTACATGATTCTTTAGTGTTTGACTGAACGAGGCATTTGATGGATGATTCAATTGGTATGAACATGTTGCATAGACCCTATGGGGTGTCAATGAGTGCTTAGAATTAGTATGTAAGTGAGTGTATCTCATTTGGTATTCCATTATTTTCATCTAGACATTTTGGGTCTAGTGGCAGAAAATTTGAGAAGGCAGTTTGTTGATGTCACCATTGCCATGTGTAGATGAGTCTGGGGGAGTTGGTCATATGGTTGTGATCACATTAGTCCATAGTTGTTATGAAACATATTTTAGGTCATGCATCGAAGCACCATCAAAGATATGAGGGTGAAAAGTTGGCTTCTCAGATAGAATTCACTAAGTTCCCATACTTAGCCAAATTTGCAAAAGGGTTCAAGAGAGCCAAGTAAGCATGTTGATGAGGCTAACATTTGCACACATGGAGATTTTAGGATAAAATGATCATATGGGTTTGTTCATTTTTATGCCTAGTTTCTATATGCTAAATTCTAGATCATGTGATGAAGTGCATCAAAATATATGCATGTGCAAAGTTGGATTCCTAGGTAGATTGACTGTGTTTTTCCATACTTAGCCAAATTTGCATGTGACAAGAAAAGTTGAGTAGGCATTTTGATGATGTTATAGCTCGCACATGTAGATGTTTCAGAAAAAGATGATCCTATGGGTTTGTTCAATTTTGAGCCTAGTTTATTTATGATAAATTTAATATCATGCATTAAAGCATGAAAAAATTTATGCATGTTCAAAGTTGGTCTCCCAAACAATTTTTTGACATAGTTGGCTCTATGATAGAAGATTTTGAGAAGGCATTTTAATAGAAATATATCTCACATGCATAAATTTTATAGGAGAAATTTGTCACATGGTTGGATTTTCCTATGTGAGTATATCATATGGTCCAAATTTGATAACATGCCAGTGAGTGAGGTAAAAGTTATGACTATGAAAATTTGGCCTTCCAAGCATATTTCAAACGTTCCCATACTTAGTCATTTCTACACAAGTTAAAGATCGATCAAGATCAATGATGTGTGTTGCTCCAAGAAGTTAGGAAGTAATGTGATGAGGATAGGTGCATGATTTTTAATAAATAAGCAAAGGTAAATGATAAGGATAAAACAATGAGCAAGTGTTCATATAGATTGATCGAATGGTGAGCATTGATAGTTAAATATTTCGTTGATCTGTAAAGATAGATGGAGTGCATGGATTCAACATTACAAGATTGCAAGAGATGATGTCAAAGTGATTGAGGTTTAACATTTGAGCATTGGTGACTATGTGTTAAATATAAAACAATATCGACAGTCCAAATTTGATCCAAAGATGAGAGGACATGAGATGTGAGCATAGTGGTCAAGGTTTAATTGTGATCGTTGACATTTAAATATTCAAATTTAACAAGGGAAAAATTGGTGTCTGGTCTTTGGGCCATATCTTTAGGTCTAGATAGAATTTTCCCATGCTGTAAAAATCAAAGTGGTAGAGGAATCCAAGATGCATTTGTAAAAATGGGTTTGAAGATCTAGAAGTGTGTATAGGCAAATATTTTGAGATTTAAAGTTGATTATGTGTTCATGTTTATTCTGCAAGTGACCCAAGAAGGGTAATTGAGCTCATTTTGATGTGGTTTCAATATCTATTGATGAATTGGCTATTGGGGATGTTGTATACTTCACAAGGATTATTTTTTTGCATTATGAAAAATTTACCAATCCATATTTAGTATGAACAATAGCTAAGAAGGTGACTGTGTTCCTGAAGGTTATTGGTAGATTGAGTGACCATATTACAGAAGTGAGTTGAAGGTGTTCTAAGTAGAGATAAAGAATAAAATGAGCATGAATATGTTGTAAAAATCTCAAATGATTTTTATAAGGATTTTATTGTCATAGTTAGCTCCTGATCAGATGTGGAAAGTCAAAATAGCTTTACTATATTTTGACAGTATATGACCATTTTGAGTGGTCATCTTGAGTAAGATAGTTTGAAGTGTTTTGGCTTGTGTTGGAGTGTCTAAGGAACATGGAGGTGTTAAAAATATCTTGAAGGTCCTATCCATATAACTTATTCATGTGGTTATGTTAGTAACTTAAATGTTTGATTCAAAAGTTTATGACTGTGTTTTCTGAGTATGAAGACCTGAAGATCGAGGTGACCTAATTGGTAGGTTAAAGTGTGGAGTTGGTGTTATAGGTGGTTTGGACCCATGCGGGTGTGACTAAGGGGTCATGTGGAGTGTACCTATGCTTTTGGAAGTGGTCTTGATTTTCTATTTTTTCTCATTGAAGTGCTAAGTTGGTGAATAGGTCTCCATGAGACCTATAAGAGCAACAAGGGCCTTATTGAAAGGTGTAGTTGCTTAAGGGTGACCCATATATGATATGGAAATCATATGAATATGATTTTAAGTCATGTATTGATGTGAGAGAAGCTTTAGGGGTTAATACAAGTGTAATAGCTGACCTAGAAGTTGATATTCATGATTTCTCTATATATAGTGAAACCAAATGAGATGGTTTCTAGTTTTTTGTGGCTTGTAGGAGAGGAGTGAGCATTAAAGTGAAGAAGTGAGGAGGTTGAGTGTGCCCAGTGGATGGATTAAGAATTAGATCAAATTAAGGACTATGTGTATGAATTATAGGTTATGTTTCTAAGGTCATAATAGTGCTCTTACAAGTTAAGCATGATTGAAAAGGTCTAGAGTGATCCAAAAATATGGTTCAGATGCCTTGTGTGTGAGTGAAGGATTGTTGATATCTCTGTGAGCTTAGTGGTTGATCTAAGAGTTAGATCAATGTGTGGACTATGTTTATGACCATATAGTTATGTTTTTGTAATCTATGACAGATTTGTTTCTATGAATGATGCATTGAGTGTGCAGAGTTAAAGAGCGGGGTTAGTTGGGATATGTGATCCAAAAATATGGTTTGGATGCCTTGTGTGTGAGTGAAGGATTATTGATATCTGTGTGATCATGGTGGTTGATTTAAGAGGAAAATCAATGTGCAGACTATGTGTATGACCATCTAGTTATGTTGTTGAAGCTATGATAGTTTTTTCTATGAATGATGCATTGAGTTTGCAGAGTTCAAGAGTGGGGTTAGTTGGGATATGTAATGTGTCACAATTTATCTTTGTGTGTTGGTCCAAGTATGTAATGTGATTTGGTCAACAAGGTGTGTTGAGTGAAGATGAAGAGTGATAATTAGAGTTTCATCATCAGGTGTTGAAGACATCAATTCAAAGGTGGAGGTGTTCAAAGGGTGGTCTAAAGGAGTTGATCTTGTTAGGAGAAATTTACTCCTTGTGAAATAGGTGTTTCACTAAAGTCAGGTGGTCTAAATGAGTTGATCATCTTAGGGGCAGGTGATCCTTATGGAATAGGTGTTTCACTAAATCCTGGTCAAGAGGACATGATCAACCTCTAGTTTGTAATACCTTATAGGATAAGTAGTCCAAGTGTTTATAGGCTTGAGAGTGGGTTTTATTTCCCAAGAGGGTTTCCCATATATGTCTTATGTTATGTGCTTGATCTTGCATTGTCTCTCTTGTTCATTATTATGAATAATGTGTATGCTTCATGAATGCTTGTGGTAATTGATTAAGAGCACTAAAGGATTGAAATTGAAGTTGGATTATATGGGCTCACTAATTCAGCCCCCTTTTTAGTGATTATACCTCTAACATAATCAAATACAAATCACATCTAAAGACCAACATAAAAACATTTATCACACAATGGGTCACCTTTTACTACCAAGTCATGCCATTTGTATTAAAGAATGCAAGTGAAAATTATCATGGGGCAATGACTATTATCTTCCACAATATGCTCCATGACATTTTTGAAGATTATGTGGATGACATATTCGAAAAATAAAAAACTAGGGAAAACCATCCTAAAATTTTGCACAAAATATTTGAAAGGCCAAGGGAATATAAATTCCATTTGAATTCTAAGAAGTGTGTTTTTGGGGTCACTTTAGGAAATCTCTTGGGATTCATTTTGTTTATAAGAGGTATTGAGGTTGATCCAACTAATGTCAATGCCCTAAAAAAATGCCTCCTAAAAATATCAAATAACTATGTATTTTTCAAGGCAAAATCTAAGCTATTAGAAGGTTTGTATCCTAATTTGTAGATAAATGTCAACCATTCACACATATTATCAAGAAGGATATTGTTTTTCACTGGAATAAATATTTTTGGCATAAATTATAACATCTTAAATATATTTCTAATCCAATATTATTAATGCCACCCACTCTAGGGAAACCATTTTTACTATATAAATTAGTTACACCATATGCTTTGGGTCCTTTTCTAGCTCACCATGATGAACAGGGGATTAAAACACAATTATATTATGAGATTATAAATTCAAGCAATGGGATTTGATTATGCAAATTATATCAAAAATGCCCAAATCTACAATCTACCATTAAAAGTGAGAACCATTAGATCAAAATTCTATAAAATAAATATTTAAAACAATATTCTAAAAAACTAAATGTTCCCAATCAAGATTCAAACAAACATACTAAGGAATTAATAGATAGAGATTGCTCACAAGTAGACTCATATTTTTAAAATGATATTAGCTTGATCAATGACTTGGATTTGCATGGATTACTTTGATTCAATACTAGGATTATAACATGGAAGCTCATAGATTTTGTAATTGATTCTATGGAAGAATGAAGGTATTTAAATAGGCAATGGAGGGATGATTAAAAAGGAATTAAAAATTCCTTGGAAGCATCTAGATTTAGAGACTTCTAGAGAGGATGGAGAGAATAGAAGAGGGTGCTAGAATTGGATAAGTCTATAATCCATTATGGGCTAAACAATATTAATAGGTGGTTAGATAGTTAATTAGGGACTAGGAATGTAGGAGAGCCTAGGAATAGGCTAGGGTAGGTGTGATTATAATTTAAAAATATAATATAATAGACAAGTGGGATTAGTTAGTAGATAATAAGAAATTAGGCAAATTAATTAATTTTTGGGGTGGGGATAAGGTTAATGGATGGATAGGAATGAAGGGGGATGTTAGATAAATGACTATAAGGGGTGATATTATGATGTAATTAGAAGAGAAAAATGAGATTATATGGGATAGGTGAAATTAGTGTCAATTAATAGTAATATTAGTGATGATAAATAAAGTGAGTAAATTTAGATGTATACATATAATACTTAAGCATAACTTTGGTATCTTATGAACTCAACTATACCACAATCAAGAAAGCATGCCTAGTTATTTTTACTTCACAGAAGTTACAATATGACATGTTTAAAAATTAAACCAAAATCATTGCCAAAGTAAATCCACTCAAGTATCTCATATATAAATCAGCACTCACATGAAGAATGAATAAATGGGTTGTTTTGCTTAGTTAATTTGACATTGAGCACATAAATAAAAAATCTATAAAAGGACAAGTTATTATAGATTAGTTAGCAAAAGCACATTTAATAGATAGGAATCATTAACCATTAGCTTCCCATATGAGACTATCTTATCACTTGATGAGTCATCATAATAGACACTATACTTTGATGGTTATTTCACCACCCATGGATTGGGGTTAGGTATCATATTCCTCAGACCATAGGGTGATATTATTCTAAAGGTAATTGAAATTGGGTTTCCTTGTAACAATAATATTATAGAATATGAAGTCCTCATTTCATGTTTTAAGATATCAATCCAATATAATATTCAACATCTATCAGTATATGGTAATTTATAACTCATAATAAATTAATTTAATGATGAATATAAAGCTAAAGATGAAAATATTAGCCCGTATAAAATAATGGTTGATAGTTTGAAATAATAATTTAGACATATCTAGTTTGAGTGAATTCCTCATATATTAAAATGACAATAAATGCCATGGTCACTATCTATTATCTTCTATAAATGCACAAAGACATCAAAAGAAACCAATTTTTGGTTGAAAAACTAATGATACCATCTTATGAAGTCCTTGAATCGAAGATGGTTTGTGAATTTGTCGGTCCCAGTTCCCTATGGTACCATGAGATCTACACCTACCTTCATGATAAAATTATTCATCCAAACCTTTCAGATAATCACAAAAAATAATTTATCCAATGTACTTCATGGTTTACCCTTCTTAGAAACACCTTATACTATATATGCTACGATGGATATTTATTGCAATGTTTAAATTCATAAAAGGCCAAATTAGCCTTCAAGGAGGTTCATAATGGAATATGTGGTACACATGCCAATGGTATATTCCTTGCTAATAAGATGTTAAGAATGGGGTACTATTGGCCCATAATTGAAACATATGCTTACTAGTACATTAAAATATGCATAGCATGTTAGAATCATGAAGATCTCATCCATGCTCTATCTCAAGCCCTGCATCTAATTACAACTCTATGGCCATTTTATAGATGGGGGTTTGATCTCATTGGGAAAATAAACCCTAATTAATTTGACAACCATAATCATATTATCACCACCACCCAATAATTCACCAAATGGTGGAGGAAATCCCTCTCACATATGTAACATGCAAACAAATTTTAAAATTTATCCTCAATCACATCATTTATCATTGTAGTATCATATCCACCATCATTTTTGATAGTGTTGAGTCATAAAAAACTAGGATGTCAAATCCCTTTGTATCAAATTTCATATCAAAAATAAAATGGTCCATTACATATTACCCTCAAGGTAATATCTAAGTAGAGGCATCCAACAAATAATTATTCAAAATCCTTAAACAATTTGTCAATGAAGTTGGTCATGATTGGCATCTACAACTTTATCCTATGTTATGGGATTAATGTACAAGTATTTGCACACCCATAGGGAAAAAACCTTATTCACTTATTTATGGAACTAAATCCATCTTATCAATCAAGATAAACTTTCCTTCCTTGTGGATGTCCTTGAAAGACATGATCACTGATGATGCATACTGAGTTGCATGATTGCACGAGTTAGATATTTTTGATAAGAAATAACTCAATGCACTTAATAATTTACAAGCATATCAAAATATATTACGTTGCAAGTGAAAATAAAATCAAATCTAGAGAATTTGAGATTAGAGACCTTGTATTAAAAAAGAATTAAAAAAACCCTAATGCAGAGTGAGAAAAGAAAGGAAAATTTGAACCCAACTAGTTAGGTCCTTACATTGTCATAGAAAAATATGGACTAGTTTCCTTCAAATTGGCCATCGAATATGGAGAAGAGATTTATGATCCCATGAACATCATGCATATCAATCACTTCCACACTTAAAGGATCTATTATTTCTAGAAGAAAAAAATCAAAATCAAAAGAGAAATAAATCATCCAAAAGTGAAAACCATTATTATGGTGCTTTGGTCAAGTATCAAGGTGAAAACTAGTTTTAGGCACCATGCATCGTATATTTATATGAATATGCTTTAATTAGGGGTATCTATACTTCATATCATTATAAAATGTCCCCATCCACCTGAACCTAAGTCATCCTAACTATCTTTTTACTAAGTCATCCCATCCTTGCCAATGTACTCATCCTTAGGCCTTCTTTGACATTTCACAATAACATGGAGGTATTGAACCATGTTTCAAAAAAATCTTGGTACACCTAAAATCTTAAAAAAACATGTGGTATTACACATCAATATCATATAGTGAAGAGTGGGTATATTGACTCCTATTTGGCATAGTCTTAACTATTCATCACTCATCCCTTCAACATTCCATCCTCTATTACCCCCATTCCTAGTGCTAGAATTGGGTTTCCCCTATTTTGTAGCTTAGTTATCAGTTAAAAATTCCATTGTAAAATTTGAAAATGAAAAAATATAAAGAAACCTATAAAACTAAAAAAAAAACTCCCAAAAAGTTGAAGCAAAATTCTAGTTTGTTCCTATCTATAGTCTAGCTAAAAACCTTTTCCCACCTTAAACAAATAATTACAGCCCCACTAAGATATATTGATATAAATATATCTCCCTCACATATATATAATTTCTTAGGGAATAAAAAGTCTATAAGTATCATTATCATTTCCCCTCATAACCCAGGAATTCTATCTTAATGAATGGCAAAAAGAAAATTAGTTTGTTTGTTTTTACATGTTTTGTTATTTGATTATTGTTTATTAAAGTGTTTTAGTTTTTGTTACTTACCGAGTCAGCCCATATGCATATCATAATCATATCATATTGATATTACATATCATGATGCATCATGTCATACACAATATTAAAAATAAGGTTGCTCAAAATATTTGAAAATCTATGCAAGAATAGTAGCTATTCATTCATAAACACCTACACCATCACATTCCCTACACTCATTCATTTCCTAGGCATTACATCCATAACATAAATTAAACCAAATAATTTAATTCTAACTATCCAAATTAACATTCATCCAAATTATCCATGATTAAATCACTAAGCATTCATCACAATGACTAAGTGTGCATCAAAATCAAAATAATAGCTAATCATCACATCATAATAACAACATACACATCAATGACATAATCATAAAAAAACATAATAATATCACATGCGACACATATAATATCCCAAAAATGAATCAATATATATCAATAATAAATTTCCAAGTAAAAATATCAATCTCATCATATACATCAAAATCCATGTCAAAAATTTGTAGTCAGTTCTCATTGTGACCCTCTATAGGTTGAATCCTCATGATATCTATTTTGAACTCCTCAAAGGTGATATTTGTATGGTACTCTTAGGATGTGATGTCTGAGGTGGACCCATGGCACCCATGAAAATTTATGATGGTTTTCCAATAAATCACTGCAATTCTATTGTCCTCATTATCTTGGCTGAGGATCCCACTGATATGCAATCAAAGTACTCAATTTAGGAAGGTTACCTCTAGTCTATAGAAAAGACACTCTCATATAAACCTTTATACTGAGCCACCTTACACACAACACTCATAACATATAACACAACATTTACAATGTTAGGTGTTATTAATGCCTCCCATTTTTTAATCTCTCTTAGTGTACAACCTTTGGGCCTATCCCTGCACACTATTCCTCTCCCATTGTATCCTTTGTAATTATGAATCTCTAGTTTCCAAGGTACCATATCTCCTCTCTAGTGTCACCCAATCTACCTCAACCTGAAACCAAATGATATTTATAGCCCTTATATATATTTGTCTATCCTGCTATACTCCCACATGTGAGTTAGGAATTTGACATAGAGGGGAGGTTAGTCTTGTATTAGTATCATAAAACCAATGAAATGAACACACTAAAATCCTAACACCTATAGTATATACACTAGGGGTAGATTAGATAACAAAAACTAAATGAAATCACAATAAAAACATAAAAGAAACAAGTCTCTTACAGAGCTCCAAATGGCTTTATTGAATGGATTACTCATCTTGTGTATCAAAAAGTCTTTGGCAAATGGAGGTTGTTTGGCTCATTCTCTTCTTGACACCTTGGCTTGTGATGTTGCTTGGATTAATATTTGGGCATGGTAACCTTACTTGTTAAGAATTTAATCATTCTAACACTACATCAAAGAGCTTGTTGAAGATATTTGAGCATAGTAACTTTGCACTAAAATAACTTATAATTCAATAGGCAAGGCCTTGTATTTATAGCCTTAAGAATTAACTCTCACCCAAGGTAAGTTAAGGTTAAGTTTAGGCTTAGAATGGGTTCAAACTAAACCTAGGTGAGTTAAAATTGACTCCAGTAGAGTTAATAGTTGTCAAGTAATTATGATTTTCAATTACTAAGCATGGCTCTCAAATTAAATTTTTAGGATATTTTCAAAGAGCTAGAGAACTCATAAAGGCAATGATGAAAGGCAAGGATATTTTGAATTTTTGAATTTATTTTTTTAGATATTCATTAATTACAAATGAATAATTCAAATAAGCATTTAATCTTGTTTAACTTGTTAATTTATTTTGATTTTGATTTTTTCTCTTTCTAGATTTGATTTAAGTGTGTAAGTGCCCCACTTAATAGGTTCATAGGCCAGATTGATAGTTGTGATGATGTAAGGTGATTAGAGATGAATCCATGAGAGGTTATTATTGTATACGATAAAATACCCCAATTAGGGATGTCTTAATGTGATTTCGAGCTTTGATGAATGATGCACAAGTAAATTTGGGACATTTGGTGATTCCTAGTCTTAATTTGCAATAGTTAGTAGGAATCTGTCAAAAGCTAGTTGTGGCGAGTTTTAGGTGTCTACACCACCATATAAGTTTGAAATTATTTAATAAATTTAGATTAAATCTGACTTTTATACCTCCTTCCAAAACATCTATAAATTTATGTACTTTCCTCCATTGTGGAGATCATTTGAATTACCATTGAAATTATCATCATAATTGTACTCTATCACTCACTTGAGATCATAATCTATCAATCAATATCTCATAACACTGTTAAACTATCTTACATGAAAGTTTTATTTGAGTAATGAAATATCAATCAATCAAGAGTGAATCTAAGTTTTGTTAGATGCAGGTACTTCTTGTTTTATTCTTTAAATATCCATCAGAGGTTTATCTTTGATTTAGAGTATGAGTTGATTATTATTCTTATTCCCTAGCTTAAGTTCTAAATTATGTCATTTACATTTCCCAATCTTCCACCTTCATACAAGCAGGGTGCACTCCTGATACAATAACCCATTGATCTATGTCCACAAGAAGATCTTCCATCTTGAGCTTCCAAACTTGAAAATGTTGAATGTTGAATTTTTAAATCTCTATCATTATACTTCCCATCATTTTCCTTTTCTTCAAAAGTTTTCACATGTAGAGCTCCCACTTAAACAATAATTTATCATAGATTAAAGAAACCTCAACTCTTCACACAAAGCTAAAACTTAGCTCTAATATCAAATGAAGAGAAAATATACATGATAAACTAAAATAAAAGAAACAATACAAACATAATATTTAAGCTAATAAAATAGAAGAAATGAAATACACATAAGATTACACTATACACAAGATTTCACCTTGGAAACCCTTTTAGAAAAAAACTAAAAAAATAAACTCATTTGTTATTGTATTAACTTAACCGTCTTGTAATATGATAAATTAATTCTCATTTCTGATTTTCCCCTAATGTTTGTGTAAGTATATATAGGCACATCAACAAGTAACCGTCAAAGTGATATCTTGATACCGTCAGTACCAAAACCATGGGTGTTATAAAATAAGGGATAAAACCACCCAAATATATACCAATATCATCCCATTCTGTCTCTAAAATATGGAGTTTAAATCATGGAAAATGTACAACACATGTCCAAAAATCTCACTTGTTGAATATTTTCCATAGGGGGAACATCGCCATTTCTTTAGCAACTAAGGAAGATATGCCAATTGATTTTCTACACCAAGAATTTTTTTAGTACTCAACATTTATCAGTAAATCAACAATGTTTTCATATGTGTCCACTTTCTCCAACAATATCTTATTTTCCTCCACCATATCTCTTAAAAAATGGTATTGTACATCAATGTGTTTCCTTCTAGATTGATAATTAGGGTTCATTGCTATACAAATTGTATTGTGAGAATCACAATCTATCTTTACAGCATTTTGAACAAACCCAACAACTAAAATTATTAACCTTTGAAGCTAAACCACTTCTTTGCTTGCCTAAGTAGTTGCTATGTACTCAATGTTTGTAGTGGATATCAAAACATTGCCTTGTTATTTTCTCATCCAACTTGTAACTCCACTAAACAAGTTGAACACATACATACTAGTATATCTTTAGCATTCAAGATCTTTAACTTGATCCAAATACATAAAACCATGTAGATTCAACTTTTTAATTTTGCCAAGATTACATAATGGTAGATTGCATGGTTATACATCCCATGTAAACAAATGAATAGCCTCTTCATTGTATTTCAGTGTTCCTTTCTCGGATTTGACATAAATCTACTCACTAAATTCATTACATGAGCAATATCAAGTTTGTCATAGACCATCACATACATCAAGCTCCCAACAACACTGGCATACATGACTAGAGTCATATCCTCCATTTATTATTTTGTTTTAGAACTTTGTGTAGTAAATAAATTTTGACCAATAGGAAAGGGAGTACTGATAGGGTTATTTTCTTGCATCTCAAACCTTTGTAATATCATTTCAATGCACTTCTTTTAATTCAACCACAATTATTTGTTTACACTCTAGTAGAGTGTAAATCCTGGGAAATATACAACACATTTCTAATAAAGATGGTGTAAATGCATTTTTCACTATTTATATATTCATTTATATTATACATATATAAATTTAATAACTATATTAACTATAATAATATATTATATATTATACTAATAATTAATGGATTAAATATATTTAATACTATATTATATTAATTATATGTATTATATAATCCAGTGATGATAGCTTAACGATGAGTGTGTTGAGTATCAGAAGTGGAAGGTTTTAGGGTCCATTATTGGAATGACTATTCTCTAGTGTCATTCCCACTCTAAGCTATGATGGATTATTCATGAAAAGTATCTAATGCAATGGCTATTGACTTGGTGTTCAATGTGATGGGGATCGGCATGTGGCTTGGGACATGTGTTCAATGTGATAAGACAAATCCACAACCCAGGGCTAGTAATACTATTCACCACTGGTTTGGGCATTCTAGTTATAAAAATGTTTGCGGTTCTAGCTCAGTTTAAAAAATCTTGTTACCCAAAATTTTAAGAACCTCATTTAAATATTGTAAAGTTTTAGTAATGTAGGAGTACAGAGTTGAGGGAGACGATGAAGATGAAGTGGATGATAGAGGTGCAATTGAATTCACAGGCTTTGGCAAAGGGCTATTTGTGGGTTGGGATAAGCGGTCTTCATTGGGTGAGGATTGGGTGGATGTTTTGGTGTTTTCCTTGCTCTGGCATCCTTATCCTATGGCTAGTGTTTCCTTTTTATTTCTTTCAGGCCCTAGGATTTCATCCTTTTTCTCTATGATAGTGAGTGGGGATTTGGTCTGCTTTGGTTTCAATGGCGGGTGAGGTGAGTGGATTATTTTGGATTGTAGCTCAGTTCTATGGTTGAATTAGGGATCATTTTGTTTTGTTGTGTCTCTCTTCGTTAACCTTGGTTTGCTCTCCTTTCTTTTGTATGGTGTTTTGGAGGTGGTTTGGTCACAAATGGAGTTGGAGGCCTTGGTCCCTGTGCGGCCTAGGCTATTTATTTTGGTTGCACTATGGGTCTTGTAGGGTGTGTTTTTCCTTGTAATAGGAAGTTGGTGCCCTTAGCTGGAACTTTTTTGGGAAGGAGATCACTGAGTTGCTCGTTGTTCCTTTTTACCTTTGGGGTGGACTCATTTCTGTTGAGCTTGCCGAGGGTTTTCAAAATTTTGAAATGAATGTGGGAGTTTGCTTGAGTCGTCTTGTGGTGTGTGTGGTTGTCCTTGTTGTGGGTAACTTTTGGTTGAATAATTGGTTTGTTGGGATTTCTAAATTTTTAATGGTTTAAGAAAAACAATTGGTTTTTGCCTTGGGATTACAATTTTTGACTTGTCTTATTGGTTGTGGGTTAGGGTTTATATATGGTTTTAAGGGTTTTTTTGACTTGTCTTGTTGGTTGTGGGTTAGGGTTTATATATGGTTTTAAGGGTTTTTTTGGCTACTAATTTATTTTTGGTGTTTGGGTGTTCTGGTTTTTTGGGAAGTATGGTTTCTTTATATCCTTGGTTTGGGGCTTGGTGTGCCTTTCTCTATGCCTTTTAGTGTTGGTTTCTGTGGTTTGACCCTCTTATGTTGTTTATGGCATAGAGTTGTTTTGGTGGCTATGGTACTATATTTTTTCTAGTCCGAACCCCTGTTTCCTTTCATTCTCTTATGGATGTTTATCTAAGGTTTACAAGTTCTTTGGTTCACGTTTTATTATGGGTGAGAGCCCCTTTTAACCCTCGATTATCTATAAAAAAATTATATATAATATTTTAATTAAAAATTATATATAATATTTTAATTAAAAATATGTATTAGAATAATATTTATTAAACAAATTATATATAGTTATAATACTATTATATACATTATAAATTATAATAATATTATTATATTATATTAACATAATATTATATATAATATTTATTATTAGTATATTCTTATTTTTATATATTATAAATTAAATAATATATATATATATATATAAATATTTTTTATTTGATAGAGTAAAATTATAATGTTTACATATATTTTGTAATCAATATAAATTCAAAAGATAAGACATAAAAAATGAACAAAATAAGACATGTCAGTGCAAAGATATATTTATAATATATATACACATTATATAGATAGTAATTTATATATTATTAATATATATAGTAATAGTATTTTATATATTATAATAATATTTATCGTTATAAATATATAATATGATTATATATAATATATTATATACAGTTATAATATGTTATATTTATAATTAATATATATAAATATATACTTCAAAACTTCAATGTCTTATCTTCACGTTACTGATATCGTAATGTTGGTTCGAACAACACATTGGATGTGGAACTTTGTACTAATAAAATTATCACGACATCCTCATCCACCTATGACAATAGAAAACAATCACTTAGAGATGTTGTCACCTTCCAAACTATGGAATGTAAATTCATTGGTTGCCTTAAATCCAACTCTGGTGTAAGATATGGATTCTCTGGTGTACAATATCACTTGAAATACTTTGTCATTACTCCTCACTATCATTGCCCAGTGTACTTTGACATATATAACCACTTACATGCTCTGTATGCCTTTCCCTTTCTACCTATTTGCTCATTGTGAAAAAAAATGCCCCCTTCCCACATAGCACATTGCTATGCCATATGAAGAACTATACAACCTCATATTCCATGCCATCTCCACCATAAATATAAAAGTATTATTGACTAATCCATTCTGCAAAAAAGGTGAAATACAATCAGTAATCATTAATTTTAGATGAAATACAACTACCTATTTACATTCCTCTTTACAAAACCTCGCTTTACCAAAAAAAAATTACATTCTTTCCGACATAAATTGCACCTTGGTCACATCTGTGAGAAAATATGTTTGTTACTGTTTTTTTTGGGGCGTTATAGACACTGATCAAAGGGACAAGACCAGTCTGCAAGTGTAAACGCATATGTGACGTATGGCGTAGCTACTTTCATTCACGTTGAGAATAAATAAATACACCATTATTTTCATCATATAAAACTCAACCATGTCGCGCCTACATGATGGGTTCTTGTTTTTGTTGAATCTCGAACATGTCTGCTAAATTTTCAATCTTAAAAAAGAAAACCACGTATTTTCTGGTCCACATTCCAATATTGAACAATGATTCTGTCCGACTGCCTGCGTCGTCATGAGATGAGTCTAATTCTGATTTTTTAGTGTTCTATTTGCCTCTATTTTGATTCATTTGCGTTGGATGTAGCTGGATTACATACACTCAAACCCATCCTAGCTCCACCTCCACATGTGTGGCCTATGGATTTAAAATATAAAGATATTTCAATGAAGTTTGTGTAAACAATATAAGAGGGTCCATAACTTGTTGAATATAAATTGTTGGGGTTGGTACTCTCAATTAATTATATAAATTTATAAAAAAAAATGTTAGATATTAAAAAAATTAATTAGTTGTTCAATTAAAGTCAATCAATTTATAAGTGTCAGTTAAATTTTTCTGTGTAAATCATTTTTTGTAAATTGTTTATTGCAACTACTTATCCATGTATTCTGTGATCTCCACCACGTTATGTCATTGAGTATTTTTAGTTTGTTTAGTATTAAAATTATCTCTATCAGATTAATTGTCCAATTGGTGAGGATGATGGTTGTTTATACCCATCTACTAAAATATAAATCTCTCTGAATATTTGATATAGAGAATCGAACAGTTAAACCTAGAGGACGGAGGAAATGGAAAAATGAGGTCGAATAACATCTCATCAGTCACTAGCGAGGAGGTGGCACTGTGATGTAGTGGCATATTTATTTACAATTGATTTTGTATGATGTGTTAAAATAAATCTCATGTTATGTCAACATGTTTGACAAAACTCATTTTGTAATAAAACCTTACTTTTTGAGGGCAAGAGAAGAATTCGAGGTAAACTCAAAATATATTGTTGTCTAGATAGTTTGGGAGTTTGTGAATCTTATAAATTTAAAATTTGAGTTCTGGGATAGGGGTTTGGAAACCCTAAAATTCAACGTCAGAACTACAACTTTACGAGGGTTATGAAATAAAATGATGTATTTTTACCTAGTTTAAGAAATATTTTCACAAAGAAACTTCTGCAGGGTATGCTTCTTTCTCCATGTTCATGATAAAAGGATAATGTTAGAAAAATCACATGTGGTTTATAAATATGTTATATTCCTCAATTATGCTAAACTAGTCATCCAAGTTAGCCAATTGCTAATAAGCCAAATAGTGTAAATAGTGAAAAACTCAAGCAACAGTGAGAAGATGATTAGGAATGTGTTATCATGATATAGCAATGAATACAACTTTATTGAGATGTTTTAATATAATTTTAAGATTTTTTTTTTTTTTTAAGTTTTTAAAGTTAGTTAATATAGTGAAAAAATTTCTCACAAGTTGAACTGGCTAGTTCAGATGAGACAATGAAATAAAAGTCATGAGATTGGTCTACAAGACCAATATTTTCCATTTGACCATATTATATTTATATCTCATAATGGTCTAATTATACCATATGATAATTTTAATACATTATAATTCTTCTAAATTTGTCATAGTGGTGTTGAAGTTCAATGTCACCATGACTGTGTTTTGAGATAATATAGTTGTTCTATGTAAGCAAGTTGCAAAGTGATGAAAAGTTGGATTTGAGTGTAAGATTAATTCAAAAAAGTACATGGATTTTTTATTCATGAATTATAATTCATTATCATTCTTGGTATAAGTTTTTTAGGTTGGTGTAATTGAATAAAATGTTTTCACAAAATGGCTTATCTATTCAGGATTGGACTGTGTGATTGTAAGTCAATGAATTGGTTTGTAATACAGATATTTGACATTATAAATTATGATTTTTATATTTTATAGTGGTATATATATGTAAAATTATATTTTTAAAGTTTTATTGGTCATGGGAATTATTATTTCAAGTGTTCAAGATTAATTTATTCATGATTGGTTCTTGGAGTGTTCTGACAGTTCTGAGTGGGCCATTTGTATATAAGTGTTTGAGTCCTTTTGCCATGAGTTGTGAAGTATAAATAACATGGTGATGTTATTAAGTTATTTTAGGTTATTTTTATATGATTTAATTTCATGTTTATGTGTCCAAAAAATGTGTTATCTTCATTTTTTTAAGATAGATCTTTATGTGTGTGAGAAGGCCTAATGTATATAGTACTAATGGTGTGCTTCAAGTGGTGGTTGGAGATAAAAAGTGTTATGGAACTAAGACGATATTATTATGGGTATATTTTTGTGTAATATTAAGTTTCCTATTGAGTGTGAATTTTTAAATTTTTCCAAGAAGATCAAAGGGTAACATGTACTAATGAAGGCATAATTGAATTAGGTTTCCTTAAAGGCCTAAAAGAAGTTTTGGTCTTTTAAGTTGTGGATTACCTATTGTAATGATTGATTCATGTATTAAATGTGTTATAAGACCTATTTTAGGTTTAATATAAGTGTTCAAGTGTGTATGTCGAACCCAAGGGTGTGTGAGATAGAGGGTTGTATAAGAACAAGGCCTAATAGGCCTAATTGAGTTGTTAGAGAGAGTGAGAGTACAAGTGAAGGAGATAACACATTAAAGAGTATAAGAAGGTATTTTAAAAAATAATATGAGTATATATTATCTTTAATTAATATTTGAAAATGAGTCTACATATGAAGATTAATTTCATATGAACTAATCTATCTTAAAGAGACCTAGTTGAGTGAAGAATCCTAGAAGGCAAGTTGAGAGGGTTGAACAGTGTGAAGAGCTGAAGAAGGTGATCATCATCTATTATATGATAAATAAAGTGTTTTGAATTTTATAAAAGGTTTTAGGTGGTTGATTTGGTTCTAAGTCATCTATTGGGTTGGTGCCTCCTTGCAAGTTGGTGTTTGCTAAAGCCTAGTTAGGATGGTGCTTAGCTATTTGGGGTAGGTGTTCAATGTGAATTTGGTGATTCAGTAAAATTTTGATCTTTTGAAATATATTATTTTAGTCCATTTGTATAGATTATTTATTTTTATTCCACTTGAGTTTTTCTCACATATATGATGTGTTATCTTCTGTAAACTTGTTTCATGCTTGTATGGTTGATTGTTTATGCATTATTTGATCTATATGTTGATGTGATGGTTCATGTATGATAAGGAGGAATTGAAAGAAAGTTTTTAAGAGACTAATTCACCCCCCTATAAATAATTATGTTTCTAATAAATATATATATAAATATTAGGCATGTTACATATATGCACATAGAGGGAGGGGATAGAGTCAGGACATTAGGTCTAATTAGGTCTATAGAAGATTAAGAATTTATTGATAGACTATATGAGGAGATTAGGGTTCATGATTTTGAAATAATATGTTTGTATGGATCTAGGGGTGGGAAAGAGGGATAGGCAAATATTACATGATTAAAACATTAGGTGGAGATGTTATAGGCATAGATAGAAAAATGATAAATGAGGGAGATGTGTTAGGGGGAGGCTTACTTACACAAGATGTAGCCACATAGACTCCTAATAACATAGGGTTGATCTAGAGGTATAAAAAATAGAAACACTACATGGACTGAGTTGGCTGAAGATAGATAAATACTAACAAGACTAGGATAGTTGGTAGCCTTAGATAAGGTCATGAGAGTTATGGAGTAGGTGATATATTATAATATTGTGTATGAGGAGGTAGTACCATGAGCATAATGAGCACCTTCTTTTAGAGAGTTCTCAACCAAGAGGTCTACATCATGGAGATTAGTGTAACCAATAAAGTCTAAGAAATAAGTTGAATAGGCATCTCATCATATCATGGGCCCTCCTAGGATTAGCCCACAGTGATATGATTTGATTCCATCTATAGATGCCCCATCTGAGGGTCAAGGAGAGACATGAGATAGTGATATATCAATGTATACATATTTTTGACATGTATCAATGTAGTGATGTAATATGACACATTTGATATATACACATGATCTATTTTTGTATTGAGACTTATGTTATGGATATTTGTTGGAAAGTATGGATGTGCTTTAATTTTACATGTATGGTAGATGATTATATGGATAGATATGATTTGGGATAGCAATTGTTCTCCTAATTTTGATTTATTATAACACATGTTAATCCTTTTAGATTTTATTATAGTATAAAATGGAATGGGAAAATATGTGTATGCATTGTTAGATAGTTACCATTGTTGTTTTGCTTTGATTTTATATTTCCAATTCTAACATTAATTACCAAGTAAAGGTTGAGAAACCTTTATTTAATATAGTGTAAAACAATATGCACCAATGGTATGAAATAATTGTTGTCACTCAATTTTACACCCTTGGAGAGGTAGTTCAAGACTACTCCAAATTGAGTGGAACATGGGATTAACCCTAGGCCTGTGGGTTACATATGGTAGGAGTAAACCTCTAGATTGAAGGGCTAGTTTCCTATATTTGTCTTGATTGCTCATCACCTATACTACTAGATCATTTGGATGAAAAGGGAGAGAGAAAACATAAAGTAAACCTATCCTAATGAGGTGATGCACCAATTTTAACCTATCCACTAATAATCAATTATAATTATACTTAAAACAAAATCCTAACCTGCACATGACACTAATCCAAATCTACCTCTTGCATTAGTATTTCTCATAGAGGTTTGTGAATCAAGCTTGAGCTAGGAGGACTAAAAATAAGGTCATGACATTACACTAGTGGAGATACAACTCACTAAACTCATTAAAGACTTCATTAGAACACTTCAATAAACTTGTAAAATACTTTTAAAGCTAAATATGAATTATAACAAGGACAACATGCTAAGGAAGAGAATATGTCACTTAGCAAGATCAACTAGCCTAACGTACACATTGAGAAAACTAATGGGGAAGGTAAAATAGATTATTAATTATTTATAAAATGATGAAAATGAGTAGGTATTCACCATACTTAGGTGGAGGATGATTTACAAAGATAAAAGTGGATACTTATATAGAGAAAGTGAGAGAGAAGAGAAGAAGGGCGTAGGAGAGAAGGAGTTGACAAGTGTCCATGTGAGTTACAAATAAGAGAGGAGTTATGTAACTACCTCAATAGGTATAGGATTCCATGTGTATCTCATCTAAATATGCTCTAACTCTCCAAGTTGCATGGGAGTTGAAATGTTTGCTTGACACCTTGAGGCTCTTGAAAATTTCCCTTTTCTTTGGTATATTAAACAATAAGTGGCCTTCTTTATGGTGAAATTAGTTTCCCCTACACTTTTTATCTAATCTTCATGTTCTCTTTGACACATCATCTCTTTCTCTTTCAAGGTGTCTAGAGGACTCTTCATCTCCTTAGGCCAACTTTGCATATAAGTTTCAAAGCTTGGATTTGTCTTATTAAGCTCATAACAACTTCATGGATGGCCTATTAAATTCATATAAAACCTATAAAAATCCATTTTGAGGTCTCAAACTAGCCCCAATAATTTGTTCTCTACCAAAAGCCCCAATTACACCTCATTCCTTATAACCCTAAAATAATATAAACCTCCTTTTCTATAGATTTTTATATATGATGATAAGAAACTGAGGGCATATTCAATGATCCATTATGTCCTTACAGCTCTATGTTAAATTTCATGATCAAATTATGAGTGGAGATATCCTTTTTTGTTGCTTCTCTCTCCTAACTAGGCCTCAATTAGGCCTCATTGCCAAGAGATTGAAAAAGGGATCTATAGGCTCCCCACACATGCCAAACCCAAAATAATAACTTATACAACATCCTCCTTATTTTTCATTCAAAAATTGAATCTCTAGAAACTTGTATGGACCGGTATTCTAGCAAAAATTAGTCCTTTAGGGCTTATTCTATACAATCTTATACCTATAAGTATGGTCCAATGGCATGGGTTGATGCTCAGGGAAGTCTTAAACATGTTCTAGGTCATTTATAAGTTTTCCTAATTTATCTAGAGGCATGGACATTGATTTCTCTCTCATTGGGTCCTTATATCTCTCCTAGGTAGCCTGAAAGTGATTCATAGTCTTAAGGATGATTCATAAATCATAGTGCCTAAATCAACCAAAAAATTCCACAAGATGGAATTTATATATGGTGGGTAACTTACCCTAGGAGCTATAGGTCCCATGAAACTTTTTTGATCCATACCAATCAATGAAAACTAGCCTCTTGAGTTGGCAGTGAGCATTTTGTGAGGTCTAAGAGCAAATTGGGTTAGTGATAACTTTCTTGAGTTTGGTTTGGGCTCTAATGACCTTTATGAGTTCTATGATGTTCTCCTTGACACTTTTCAATATATTTTTTGCCACAATCCTTCACTAAATTCTCTACATCCTTAATGTTTTAGGCCTAGGGTTTATGGGGCAAGCTACCTACCATAACTTAGGGGATTGTATTCTCGCATTTGCTATTTTTTGTCAATGTTTATAATTCATTGAATTATTGACCATGTTCCTCACCATCTCCTAAGGGTCTCAAAATTTTATCTCAACTCCTACTAACTTCACTTGACCATCATCTCTTCAAGGCTACCTATGTATGCACTCAGGCTTGTGTAGCGTTTAGAATAGGAGTTGACTATGTTGCCTTTGTTTTTGAGTTTTATATTTTTAGGGACTAGTTTATCACTATTTCAATCATCATAGAAACATCCTACTCTCCCTTAATCATTTTAATCTTCCAAACAAGCAACCACTTCCCATGAGTAGGTAAAACTATAGGTTTCTATTGGACTGAGTATGCAGGTATTTCCAGTGTTTGTATTGTACTTAGGTGAGTTTGAAGGTTATATGAGTCTCTATCATCACCATGAGAATCTCCTCCAATATCCACAGTACTCTACCAATCAAAATTACAACTCCCTTCTTTGGCTAGGCAGGCAGCCTTATTGTTAATCAAGGACCATATATAGAGCTTCATGGCCTATGACCTCTATTTAGTATTTTGTGACCTTAATAACTTCATAACCCTGATTTACAATCTAAACTCTCATCCTATCATGAATCATTATCTTTGGTTTTAGGAGACCTTAGTCATCCAAACAGACCTACAAATGATTTCTAGAGTTTTTGTATATGCATTTGGAGTTGGTATGCAATCTTAGTATTTTAGAAGCTCTACATAAAATAATGAATCTTCAAAAATATTTTCATGCTATTGAGATAGCTAAGACCTTTTCAAAACCTTGAAAACTCAGTATTTCACTATTATACCCTATCTTAAGACCAATCTCAACTGATTGTAGGTGGTTGTTGAAGGAGTAGTCTTGGTACGTTAGAGAGTTTTATAAATATTATTAAAAATCATTGAATATCTTCAAAAAATTTAGTTTTTTATGGTTTAATACCTTCCCCAAATACTTTTAAACTCTTAACTCTACCATTATACTCTCTTAAGACCAATTATCCAATAGGGTAGTTGTAGGTGTCAATTGGAACACTTTGACCATATTTAAGGCTTTTTAGCCTTAAAAACCAACCCCTAAAACTTTCCAATGGAGATGTTATATTATTTTTATATCTTTAAATCCTTTTCAATTCCTTAAACTCTATACTTCACTAATCATCAATGTCCAAAGCACATTTTCTCACCTAGTTGGTTGTAGGTGACTGTTTAGGAAACCTGAGTATGTAGTTTGAGTTAGGACTATTCAACTAAGTCATTGGTATCTTGTGGTGGATAAACCATCATCAAGATATCATTCTTACTACATTAACAAGTCCATATAATATTCAAATCACATTTTCAAACCTTTGCACTTCACTTGACCATGCCTACAGTCCTATAGGTGACTGTCTTACAAGGATTGTGAGCTCAGTTATTAAATTTTTTACTTTAGGTGATTTGAAATTTTTCATTGGTATAATAACCTATTAAAATTGAATTCATTACCTTAAATCATTTCTAAGACATTCAACTTGAGTGTTAACACAATTGAGTTTCCATGGAAGTACAGACCTACATGTCTATAGGTGACTATCCTAAAATCCTATGTTTGAAGCCTCAAAATGTGTACACATGACTGTTATAGACTCAAATACCATTTTTTATATGCATAAAAATATTATATTATAAATACACAACTCTTAAAATCCTATAAATCCATATTGAAATAATCAAAACACCATGTTATGTAAGTACACAGACACAATCCACAAGGTACATGGAAATGTGACCATTTAGAACTTGTATGAAATACTTGACTAATAATAAGTCCCTTAATGGATTTATAAGAGATTATATGATAATTAATAGCCACTAAGATGCATTTGACCACCTAAATAACTCAAAAACATATAAAAATGATAGTCATTTGTAGGCAATGCACAAGAGAGACTTTTCTTGCCAAAAGACCATCCACACTTTCCACCATGATGAATTAATGTGTATGAGGCATATAAAAACATATTATAACTCATTAAAAATATTTTTATGTATCCATGAGTTCACACTTTGTATTGGAATTTCTCTAAATTTAGCATGTGGGGATTTGATCCTTAAAAAAGAAGTCTAGCTCCTTAGGAATTGTTCATCAATACAAGGACACCAATACAACTAAAAATTATAAAAAACATTAATCCCATAGGTTTCCAAAACATTTTACAAAATATTATCCCCCAACTCAACCTGTATGGCTTGTACCATATGATTGAATTTGGCCTTCACTAGCTTGTGAATGGAGCAATGGAAGAGAGAGATAGTTTTCTGTAATTTTGACAGTTAAAACTTCATTCCAAGAATTTTTTTTACCTGTATAATCTCAAATGATGTTTTGAATCTCTTTTTAGTTGCTTTTAACTTCCAAAATTCTATACAACTTCCTTAACTCCTCAAGATGGCATTAGATTTCAATATTTTGAATTTATTCTGATTCTATGATAGGTGTGGTAGTTATTTAACTGATCAAAGGAATTTTTAAGGTGTTTTTTATGGATTTTTCACTTAGGAAACTTTGACATACAATTTGAGTTAGCCAAACATCACATTTTCATGTATTTTCACCATCTTCAAGTCTACAGGTGAACCTTAATGTTTTCAAAACATCATGAAATGTTATGATAATATGTTAATAAATAAAATGACCATAATAAACCACTAATAACCTATGACACAACTTTACCATGCCTTATCTCTCCATGACATGACTAGAACACTATATGACGCAAATATGACATTACCTTAACTTCACCAAACTAACCTTAAACAATGCTAATAAGGTGAGATGAATAATTTTACAAGCCATATAGGATATGAAAATACCATGACAAGACCACATGAAATTTTCAATAAATAAGGAGGTGAACAATTTGACTTGGGGAAAATTTGGTTAATAATAAGGTCATGATGACTATTATGTTGTACGCATAAAGACTAAAAGATTCATTTGTGCAAGACTTAATACATCATGGTATAAAAGATCATAATCAAACCATTTTCCTTACACAATTATTTTGACTTATAAAATAATACAAAAAATTAATAAACAGGTCAAACAAGATAAAAAGTGGCAAACACATAATAAAGGAAAAACTCATACAAAAATCAAAGGAAAATGTTCAAGCAAGTAAAGCTAAGTAAATGACAAGATGCACACAAAAAAACAAATGATGACCAAACACAATGGAAATTAAAATAAATCAAATGACACTTAGACTAAGTAAATAGATTTATGAACCTCCTATGTTAGGGTGAAAACCTTTAGTATCCAATATCCATGACAATATTGAATGAGTGACAAGGAATCCCTAAGGTAACCATATGGTTTTGGATGGTGATGTGAAAACATGAAATCATGCTTGGGGTGATGGGATGATGGAGATGGTGTCCGAGTTGACCCTAAATACCCTATGTCTCTAAGAATTACCTACATAATACACCATGGACAAAATCAATGTGGGGATATCAAGCCAGATGCAGCTCTCCCAATATGAGAATGGATGAGAAAAGGTGTTGATTGATGAAGTTTAACATGTGATTGAATATATAAGTGATTTCCCTCCCATGAAAATGAGAAATTGAATGATGATGTTTGGTTTTAAAGACATATAGGTTGGTATACATAGATAGTTAAAGTGTTTTTGTAAGTGTTTTTAAATGGCTAGGGGTAAATCATTTTACACATGTTTTCATCTTGCAAGTATTGTATCAATTTCATTACTTTGGTTTATTGATGATATTACTTATACCAACATCATCATTTTTTTCTTCACATCATTTCATCACCTATTAAATCTTGATTTAAAGTGATGATTTTTTTCTTAATAATTATAGCATATGTTGATGATTGTGAAGGGTGATTTGGTGTTTGTGTGTTATGATGAAAAAAATAGGGGCAAAGGTCCCACTAGGCATGCTTGAATGTGTAATCTCTAACTCTATAATGCAACTAAGAAATCAAACTAACTAAAATCAAACCTCAACTTTAATGATAGAGAAGTAAATGAAATAAGGTAACTAAACACACACTTACAAAATCGAAGTGAAATAAGCCTCCTCTATTATGATGAACATGGTTTTATCTTCAAATTAAATGGATGTGGATGCTCAACTCTTTTTTAAATTAAAGGGAATTGGGCAACATTTTAGTATGTAAATGAATTTTTGATGGCTTGGATTCACTTGAAAAGATGATAGCACTTTGTTAGGATAAATGTTGATCCACTTGAAATTTTGATAGCACTTTATTATCTTTAATTTGGATGATTGAATTTGATGGAAATAATCTTACAATATAGATTGGATTTGAAAAATAATTTGATACACTTCCTAGCATAAAGCTTTTATTGATGGGTAAACTTGAAGTCACATTCAAGTTTGGATTTGAAGTTTATTGATTGATGGGTGAACTATAATAAGTATTCAAGTTTAGACTTTGATGTAGATTGATGTTGTTGATTAGTGAACAATAGAGGCTTGGATTTGAATTAATTATCTAAACATGAATAAGTATTCAAGTTTGAATATGAATGATTATTGATTGGTAAAATTGAATGAATATTCAAGTTTGGATTATATTGGTTTATGATTAGTAAACTAGTTTAGATTGGATGGGTTTGTGATTGGTAAACTTGAATGAATATTCAAGTTTGGACTAGATGGGTTGGTATTTTACAAAATTGAATAAGTATTAAAGTTGGGGTTGGGTTGGATTATGAGTGAGGGTGAATTTGGGTTCACACTTAAAAAATTAGATTGGGGTTGGAAATTAGGTCAACCAAAGGATTGTTTGTTTTATTAGCTTGGAGATTTGAAATCTCTTGGTTGATTTGATGAGTATGAAATTACATAAAAAAACTCATGACTCGGTTGGGATTCCTCATTGAGGATGGCCTTCTCTTTGTCTTGGGAGACTTGAGGATTGGGATTGGAGGAGTTCATGAGAATAATGTTAGCCTCTAAATAACCTTTGGATATGGATTGGTATTTAATGGGTGACAATGAATATTTTCTAGAAATTAAATGTTACAAATTTGGAACATCAAAATTAGGTGGAATTTTTGCCCCCAAGCTTAAATATTGAAGAAAAAATTCATTCATGTTTGATATGTGTTGACACTTGGATTTACACCCTTGAGGAAATGCTTAGTTTTCCTCATCCAAGCAGCAAAATGGAATCATCTCTCTTGTTGTAGGTGACAATTCTATTGAGATGAGTCTCTAGATCAAGGGCTAGCTCCCCTTGATGCACCTTCAAAATCTTTCTAAACTAACAATTATGAATGAAAAGGGAGAAGGAAAATAATTGGGAAAACAAATGGTGATGCACCAATATTTGATATCCTCTTAAGATTGAAAACACTACTTAAAGATAAACAAGGGTGTTTTACACAAAGTCATAACAAAGACATTGTTGCATCAATATTTCATAAGTTCAATTCAGGAAGGTATTTGATGTTTATGAGGGTGATGAACGATTATACAAAGAGAATACACATATACCACTTATAATATGTTTATAAACTTAGTAAATAATGCTAATAAAGACCTACAACATCATCTTTTTGCACATTGGTAAGTGACCATAGATTGATATGCTAGAAAATCACTAGTCATTATCAACAAGATTTGAACTTATACTCAATAGTGCAATGTGAAAAATGGTGAAATCAATTATATATTTCTTCAAGAGTTATAGTATAAATCTTACTAGAGTTTTACCATAACCAGTAAAGGCCCCTCAATGAATAGAATGAGTACATATATATAGCCTTGATAAAAAGATCAAGCAAAGGGAAGCCTAAAAATGATTCAAACATGTGTCAACTTGAGAATGGAACAATTACACTGCATTCTATAAGATGTTTTCTTTTCAGTTATGCCAACAAGATCAAGATGCTCCAAACTATGTTTTACCATAAATGGTTCCATTGGTTAGAAATTCATTTGGATGCTATATGTTCCTTATAAGCTTGTTGAGCTATGAAATGGTATACCAACTCACTCCGTCAACCTACCTATTTTTATTTTCTTGTGCACATATGTTCGTGATTCTACCATGTGTCACTTCCATATTTGTTTTCAGGTTCCTGCCAAACTCCTTTTAAACTCCAATAGTTATTTTCATAGTTTAAAGTTGATGTCCTACTGTTTGTCACTCTCTCTCTTTTTTTTTTTAGAATTCTTATCCTTGGCACTTGTGTTTTTGGCATTCTTTCAAATAATTTGTCTAAAAGAATTCATTTTAACTCTTCTTCCTTTCTTCTCAGCTTTTTGTGGACTCTTTCATTCATACAATTTCTTCAGATAAAATGTTTGAAGGAATTCTATTTTTTGGGCCTTTTGATAAGCCTTTTCCTTTGTAAACTTCCTTTGGATAAAAATTCTGAAGTAATTATTTCCTTTGTAAATTTCCCTTCAGTATTTTTGAAAATAACCCTTCAACTTCTCGGAATGGTCTCTTTCACTTCGGCCTTCCTGCGGATACCCTTCAGAAAAAACAACATACCCTTCAAGATTTTGAAATGGTCCTTGTAGAAAAATGAAATGGTCCACCTTTTCTCTAAAATAATCCTTAATACTTTCCAAAAAGTACCCTTTGGAATAGAAGTGACCTTTCAAAATAATTGTTTAGACCTTCAAAAAAGTTGTTTCGGACAAAATGTTTAAAACAATTTTTTCCTTCAGTTTTTCTACTAAGTGCCCTCTGGAAAGGTAAGTGTCCACTTTCTAAAGAAAAATTCCCTTCAAGAAATTTTCCAATGTAACCTTTATAAATATGAACATACCCTTCAGAAAGAATGTAAGTGTCCTTCAAAAAACCTATAGTTGTCCTTCAAACTTTTGGAAATGGTCCACTTAACCTCAAAGATACCCTTTGGAAAAGTGCAAAGGTCCTTTTTGGCTTGAAAAAACCTTTTGAAAATTTTTCACATACCCTTTGGGAAAATTACTTCACACAAAATTTTTGAAAGAATTTATCTAAGTAAAAGGCTTCAGATAAAAAGTTTGAAAGAATTCGATAAGGACTTTAGAACAAAAGCCTGAAAGAAATATACTTAGCGAAGGACCAAAACAAACCTTTCAAAAGAATTAATTTGTAAGGACTTAGCCAAAAGACTAAAGAACAAAGATATTAAAAGGAAAACACTTGAGTTTTTACATGTAAAAGACTTCAACTTTGTATGAGAACACTTCTTGCATACTAGACATGAAACCTGCATGCTAGATTTGGACAAAGGTATAGACTCAAACATTTTTAGCAAAAGGGGTACCCAATTTTGGCCTGAAAGGCCAAAATTTGGTCAAAAAATTGGTGACTCATAGGGGTAGTGTGCCTTCTACACTGATCAGACTAGTAGACTTATCCAGCTAAGGGATAATGGAGTCAATGGATTTCTTGAAGATAACTAGCAAGGATTGTGCCAAAACAAAACACAAGGAAACACACCACACAACAATAGCAAAAATAAGGACAAAATCACACATGTGCATAATAACTTAAGAAACATAAGAAAAATAGGAAATTATTTACAATATAAATAAGATAACCATCAGTAAAAATGCTTTAAATATATCCCATTGACTGGGATTTACAGCTCCTCTCTATCTAACTTTGAAAGTTGAAAAGCATTGTGTTGTTTACACTATGTAATTACATATGGGCCACTCCACAAAGCACCAAAATTTGTATGTTTTCCAAGCTTGGCCCTATCTTCATCCCATTTTAGGATAATGTCTCCTTCCTTGAAATTTCTTGGCATGGACTTCCTAT
Source organism: Torreya grandis (assembly GCA_037957365.1). Taxonomy (NCBI): domain Eukaryota; kingdom Viridiplantae; phylum Streptophyta; class Pinopsida; order Cupressales; family Taxaceae; genus Torreya; species Torreya grandis. The sequence continues at coordinate 1,367,650 of JARHVA010003789.1, forward strand.
CAAAATCTTCTTTGTTTGTTGTTGTAAATAGTCATGGTGTGCATAGCTTGATCTCTTGTTTCCTCAAGATCTATTAACTCACATAATTTGACCTCCATACTATCATTTTCCATCAGTTTTAGTTGATAGGTGAGGTTAAGGCTGGTAGCTCAAGTGAAATAGGAAGTCTAGCTTCCTTTCCATACACAAGTGTGTATGGTGAGTTCCTAATTGCTCTCTTTGGGGTGATCATATTGCCTAAAGAGTTATTTTAAACTTGGTGTGCCAAGTCCTTTGATTCTCCTCCATAGTCCTCTTTATGATCCTAATTAAATTATTATTTTTAGACTTAGATAGTTCATTCCCTTGGGGGTAGTAGTTGGAGGAGGTGCTAATGTAGATGTCATGCTTCAAATCCCATTCACTTGTCCTTGCTCCTAAAAAGGGCAATGCATTATCTGAGATGATTGTTAAAGGAGCTCCAAATCTAGTTACTATACCTTGATAGAAGTCCAAGATTGAGTTTTTATTTGCTTCCTTAAGAGCTACAACTTCCACCCATATTTTAAAATAATCAGTGGCTGTCAACACCCACTTATGACCAACACTAGAAGGATGATTAATCAAACCTATGAAATCTAAACCCCATTGCATAAAGGGTTGTTCAGCTTGGATTGGGTGAAGAGGAAATTTTGTTTTCCATCAAAAAGAACACACTTCTAGCATTTTCTCACCCAAGCATGGGTGTCCTTGAATAGGTTGGGCCAAAATTAACTAGCTCTCATAATAGGGTGTCCTTGAAACTCATGAAACACTTTATCAATTTGATCTAAATCAATGCACCTCAAAATCACACGTAAAAAGTCTTTTCTAAATATCACTCCATCAACTAGCATATAGGGAATGGATTTCAACCTAAAGTATCTCCTCTTGGCCCTATCAAGACCTTATGGACACTCACCAGTTTGAAGGAAATGAATCATGTCTTGTGTCTAGATTCTTGTGGTTGAAGGTACAACTACTATAGGATCATCATGAAGTGAAAAAAAAAACCTCCTTTTTCTCTTTCAAATCTAAATCAAGATGCTCAAATAGTCCTTTCCTTTTACTAACTTGGTTGTCTTGATCTCCACATCGTATTCCATCACTTTGGTGATCCAACCTACCCTTTTCTCATTAAAACCTCTACTCAACAAAAAATCTTTCACACCAAAATGAGGCATAAAAATATGAATCTTGTTATTAGATAACATATCTCTAAACTTATTTAAGCTCCTTATAACTAAAATCACTTGTTTCTCTACATATGTATATCTTGTCTCATAACCTTATAGACCTTGACTGAAGAAGGCAATAGGTTGTTCCATATTTTCATCATTAGCTTGAGTAATAATGATAGAGATTACCTCTTCATTCCCAAAAGTATATAGGTTGAAGTCCTTGGAGAACTTAGGACTTTTAAGGGTAGGATCTTGGTCAATGGCCTACTTGATTTCTTCAAAACTTTCTTTCCTTCTTCCTGTCCAAGTGAATATCTCATCTTTCCTTAGCATAGATGTCAAGGGCTTGACCATGTTAGCAAAATCAGGAATGAACCTCCTAATTAAATTTATATTTCCAAAGAAACTTTTCAAACCTTTCTTATGCTTAGGTAAATACAATGCCAAGATGGTGCTTACTCTTTTTGGATCAATCGACAGACCTTTCTTAGAAACAACGTGGCCTAAGAGTTTACCTTCATGAATAACAAACACACACTTATTTGGATTTAGAGAGATCCTAAAATATTTACACCTTTCAAAAATCTACCTTAGGTGATTCAAGGTGATTTAAGTGATCTTTTGAAGAGGAGTTTCACATTGATCAATCTCTATCATCTTCCCTTGAAGGAGTTTCTGATTTGTTCCTAGATGAGTGGGCAGATGATAACTATGTGCATGATCCTTACAAGTTTATTGAAGAATATGGTCTTGGAGTATATTATATACATGAGAAGGATTATTTCATGCCCAATTTGATGAAGTCAAATAAAGATGTGAATGGCTTGTGTCAGCTCTTCTTTCATGGGTCTAGAAGCAAGATTGGGGCAGGTGGTGGAGCCATGCTAGTTTCACCTTCAAAAGAGAGGTATTTTTCAGCTTTCATATTTTAGTTCTCTTTTACTTGTAATTTAGATAAATATTAGGCCCTCATTTATGGCTTAGAGTGGGAAAGTAAAATAGGTATCAAGGAATTAAAAGTATTTGGTGATAACAAGCTTGTTGTGAATCAAGTTAGAGGATAGAATTTGACCAAGAACTCTCTACTCAAGTCCTATAAGCACAGAGTTTGGGACCTTATATAATATTTCATGGCATCCAACATCATTACTATTTCAAGGGAAGATAACAAACATGTTGATAGATTGGCAGCGATTAGAGCTCAGTTCGATGTTCCAAAGGGCATAAGAGAAGACAAGAATCAACCTCATCTAAAGGTGAATATAAGACCTTATATACTAGATAATGTCACTCATTGGTAGGTTTTTGATAATGACTAGCAAATAGCTCTCTTCCTACAAGAAGAAGCTGAGTTTTCTAGAAAGAATTAGTCCAAGCTTTAATAGCACTATGGAGGGTAGATTGTTCAGCTAAAGTCTAACAAGCTTCCCAAAGGCCTAGTGACTCTTGAAAGCATATTCAATTAGGATGACCAGATTAATAAGGATAAGGTAATCATAACAACCAAGAAAGAGAAAAATGAAAGTGTATATATCTTCAAAGATAATTTACTTGCTCTTGGAAAGGTATGCACTAGTTAAGAGAAGCATGATTTCATTAAACTATGCAAAGAGTTTAGTGATATTTTTGCATGGGAGTATAGTGGTTGGAAGGGTTTTGATCCAAGCTTGGGTCAACATACCATAGAGCTAGATGAAAATGTCAAACCCAAGACAAAGGCCAATCAATCCCAAGATTGAGCCTCTCATGGGGAAAGAGCTCACTAAACTGATTGAGTCTAGAATCATCTTTCCTATCAAGCATTCTTCTTGGCTAGCCAATTTAGTCCCTATTAGGAAGAAGAATGGGGAGATCAAGTTATGTGTGGACTTCAAGGATTTACACAGATCATCTTTAAGATATCATTTCCCTCTCCCTTCTATAGAACAAATTCTATAAGTGGAGGTAAGCAGTGAGAGGTTTTCTCTCCTAGATGGTTATTATGAGTACAATCAAATTTTAGTGAAAGAAAGTGACCAGTACAAAAAAATATTCACCGCCAAATGGGGCACATATGCCTATAGGAAAATATCATTTAGATTATCAAATGTTGGAGCTACCTTTCAATGTGCAATGGATATGGATTTCCAAGGACTAATCAATGGCATTGTATTGGTTTATCTTGATGATGTGATAATATGATGTATTAATTGAATGAATAAGGAGGTAAAATATCCTTAGGTATACCTTCATATTGATAATTTTCACCCTGTTCTTCTTCATGGTCATGGATTTCATGTATTTCAACATGGTGACCTTGGTTTTCATCAATACCAAATTGGAAGGGGTCATTACCAAAAATATCACCCTTACCATGGGATTATTAAACATATCCATGCGCCTTGTGATAGGCAACATTTCTAAGGAATAGGCTTGACTTGATAAAGAAAGGAAAGAATTGACATTAGACTTTAATAAATGTAAAAAACCAAAGCGACTAGAAGTTGATTAACAGTAAATTTATTTTGATTTTTGATTGGAACTTATGGTTTTAAAGATTTTTTGATAATGCTCTTGTTTAAGACTCAAAATGATCTTTTTTCAATCAATGGTTTGTGCACATGGTATATCAAAAAGAAATAAAACAAAAAAATTCTATTATAAACACACATGCAATTGCACAAAAAAGATAAAATATAGGCAAAGGGATTTGAATAACCCATAGGCTTTCCATGTCACTTACATGTTCATTTCATTAGCTGTGGTCTAATATTTCAAGGCATTAACCATGGAGGATGTTATTGTTCATATGGCCCACTAAGCCCAGTTTCAAGGGTATGTGTAAAGTAGCTTCTTAGCACTGATTGTTAACCAATACACTACAAGTTAAATGGTAAGAATGGATTTATTAGGCTTAAGGTATAAACAATATTATCTAGGGGAGTCCTTTATATACCTTTCAATATGATGAGGCCCAAAATATGGAAGAAGCTAATTTTATAGATGCACACAAATGGGTCTAATCCTAATGTGCCAACACAGTCATAGGATTTTAGTGTGCTGATGCCCAAAAAAACTTTGAATCATGTTATCTAAGGCTTGAGTATTGGACCATAGAATCCCCTCACTTTAAAACATACTTAAAACACAACACCACTTAGCCAAAAATGATAGCTCTAAATCAATTTATATACCCCGCTGGTATACGGGGTTTGGCCTACCAAGTGGTGATGAAATACATAGTTGATAGAGCCCCTAATAAAAATAAAAAATAAAAATACTAACACTTGCTTTTGATTCTCAGGTATCATGACCAATGTGATGTCAAGATAAGATCATACACATAAGTGGGTCTTGGGTAATAAAACTTGCAAGTGTTACTTTTGATTTTTTGAGTATCCTCACCAAAGTAACACCATGAAAAAAACACATGAAACAAAATCAAGACATATAAATTACTTGAAATAAATATTAATTAACCCTAAATATGAAACGTTTGCTAATTACTATTGAAAATGAAAAAGGTTGTTAGAAAACTTAGAAAAAATCAAGAATGTTAAAAACAAGATGAAATTTTATTTGTCTAATTTGTATTGCTTTGTATTTGATTTACAGTCTATAAGTAAAATACTAGAGGTTTTGTGTATGATTGGAAATCAAGGCAACCTACAAAAAAGTTAGTAAAATCAACTATTTTTACATTTTAGGGCTTTACTAGTGTAAATCCTAAGTTTGATTAAAGCGTTGAGTAGTCTAAACTAGTGAAATAATATGCAATTAATAACCACTAATTTGTTACAAAATTTTATTTAATTTGACTTTCAAAAAATAGTAATAAATATGTGTAAATAGACATTTATCTAGAAAACACCTAACATGTAACATCTAAGTGTTGAAAACTAGGATATGGATAGGTCTGAGTGTCATCTATAGGATCCCTAAGTCAGATCCTCTTCTGAATAGTAGTGCCACACTTGGATAGTAGCACCATGTGGCTCTAGTGTCCTAAAAATGGTGCTAATGTCCTCTGTAAAGGATTGTTCTTAAATTCTAGGTACACCTATGCCTGTGTTTATGGATTTTGTTCCTACATGCATGAAGTCTAAAAATCTATTTTGTGCCTATAATAGTTGATTTATGATCTAAAATCTAATATTCCTTGCAATTATGGCATGAGATAAATATGTGTGTTTGCTATTAGGATAGTTTGGGCATCCTTAACAGCCCATTGTGAAGAGAGTTTCCTACATACTAGTACTCTGATGAGGGATCAAGTTCAATGTAGTTCTCCCACCTAGTGCTTGGTGTAAGTGTAAGTTAATGCTATAATGATAGTGATCTTGAATGCCTTAAGTGTGCTTGAGATTGGATATATTTTAAATCTTTGGCTTAAGGCAACTATACATGGTAGCATGTAGAATTAGGGCAGAATAAGGATTAATGCCCTTGATTTTGCTCAACTTGTTTCTTATTTGAATAGGTGTTTTGCATCTATTTTCCATCTAGTGGATATATGTCTAAGAGTATTGTATTTATAGTGTTTTTTAGCTTGTGTGGATGATAACATATGCTTAGGTCGACCTTAGGAGGGTTACATGTTTGAAAATATATATGTTCAAGAGAGTTATGGTAAGGGACACTAGCGCCATATTGGTGACACTAGCGCCATATGGCTCTAGTGTCCTTAATGTGTCACTAATGTCCATCTAGAAGGCTACTAGGCATGAAGGGATTTGATCTAAGAATGAAGGTCTAAGACTATATTTTAGCTAACTAGGGATGTTTATGGTCCATATAAAGTCTAGAAAAGTGTGATAAAGAGTCTAGGATATGTCTAGGGCTAAGTTAGGAATAGGTTGTCTCAATTAACACTCTTAGAATCCAAATACCACTTTTAGGTGATTATATTTTCCCCCTCTATTATTTAAATGCAATAAATCAAAATGACTAGTATAAAGGAAAAAGAAGCATACCTAGACTTACCTAGGAAGTGAAGCCTGTGTAGCTAAATCTGAGTATGTGAAGTTAGGTCTACATATGTGGAGCATGATCCAAATAAAAACCTATAATGAAACATGCATAAATAATTCCTTAAGAGATATCAAAATCAAAATAATACTCTAAATAAAGAAGTAAAACTAAGTAAAGAGATGGGAAAGAGGAAAGGAATGAATACACCTCATTGGGTATGTGAACCAATGCATGAACTTGGTGACAACCTATGTGTGTGCATGTACATATTGATCAGATTATTGAATATATTGGATTGAGTTGATATTTTTCTCAATCCTCATTTATGGGTGGTTCAATAACTCAATCCATTTTTGACTCCATCATTGCCCACCCCTACTTGGTGGATCATGACCTATGAATAGCTTGAATTAGATTGAAAGTGTGTCCAACCCTCTCACGTGGGTGGCTCAATAATTCAATTAGGATATGAATCCATCATTTTACACCTTTGTGAATTAGATGCATCTAAAAATAAACTATGTAAAGTATTTTAAATATCTAACTATGTATGTTAGTTCCATAGCCACTTGGGTACATTAGGTGACTCTAGGCCACTTGGAAATGCCAACCACTATAGATGGAGTATAGCATGAAATTGGTGACAACTTAGAATATGATTTAAAGTGTATATAGTGTATATAATTACATGAATTTTTCCATTCCATTTAATCAGCTTGTGTGAAACTAAACATATGGAAATAATGTGTTGCACACATGCCTCCAATCTGATATCTGAGTATATTGATTCTAGACTAAGTTATAATAGTTGTGTTTGAGTATCTACATTGAATGTGGGACTGATCATTCCATGTATGATGCCCCCAATTTTAGAAAATAATATGAATCTGAGTTGAACTGTGTGAATATGAGAAAAATTTGAGCATAATTGTCAAACATGTAGGTGTATCTATGCAAACCTATACCATATTTGGTGTACTATCCTGGTTAATCTAAACTACCCTAAAATTGGGGCTACTTGATAGTAGTGTCATGTCTTGGATAATATTTCCATGTGGTGCTAGTGTCCCAATATGGGAACTAATGTCTATTTGGTCTGAAATCTAAGTGACTAAACTACTTTCTAAGTCCCTATTTTTTCTTGTGTTTTAATTATGTCTGATTTCCTAAAATTGAGCCTATGTGATGGAAAATGATCTATGAATTCAATTTAATATACTGATCTCTATGACAAACCCCTATGAATTCCCCCAATTTTGAGGGTAGTTTTTGATCTGTGCAAGAACTATCCTCAAAATAAATAGCTCTACAAAATGTGTTAGTTAGAGCATATATGATAATTGCATGATAACCCAATACAATGTGCAAACATAACATTGAAATGTAAAAAAATGTGAGCATAAGTATGTAGTATAAGATGTATGTTGTATCTGTAATTGTATAAGGGTGTCAAGATATATGTCATCAATGTGTATAATAGCAAATCTAAGTAGCTACCTAGGTAGATGGGGCATTATTTCCATCACAATATCCAAGTAGGAAGGGGAGATGGATGAGATCCCTCATGTCATTAAAAATTGGTGTGTGTAAATATCAAATACAAGTGTCATGTCTATGACACATACAAAAAAACATACATACAAAAAACATGAGGCACATAAAATAGGCCAAGGGGCCACAATACAAGGGATATGGGCATATCTCACTAAATTTGATAACATAAGACTTACAAGGACATGTTTAAATGTTCACATACGCAAACAATAAGCAAGTTGGCTTAGATCCACAAAGAAGGACATGTTCAAATGTTTGCATACATAATCATGAAATCACACATAAGGGACATGGGCACATGTCCAAGGTGTACATGAATAAAAGTGGCATAGATACAAAGAATAATGGCATTTTCAAATGCCCTCGAATAGAAAAATCATAGAGAACATAATCAAATCTAAACTAGGAAAGCTAGAAATGAAAGTATGTACAAAGGTAGTAAAAATCTATGTAAATGCTAGGATATACATATGTTGAATCTAAACTAGTGATAGTTAGAAAAAAATTGAGTAGTAATGATCAATACCAAGATATATCAATGCTAAAACTGGAAAGTATAGAATGTAAGGAGAGAACCTGGTAGTATAAATTATGTATAATATGCCTCCAGTGGGTGGATGTATCAAATGAATAAACTCATATCAGTGCATATACCCTAGTGGGTAGATGATAACAAGTCTGAATCACTATAGTTGACATGATTCCTATAAGCAATCTATAATCACTTGATAAGAACAAGAGAAGCATGTATGTATGATAAAATTGATGATATTAAGATAGATATAATATGTAGTGTCTGGTGAATATAAGAAATGTAAACATAGAAACAAATATAATCAATAAATTTTATGTTTTTTAAATAATTTTTTAATATTTTTGTGTTTTCATATGTTATATTATTTTTGTATTTTTTGTATATAATCTATGTATAAGTAAATCAAAATAAACTATGTACAAGGAACAAGAGATAAACAAGTATGTACTAGGAACCATAATAACTGATGAGTCTCATGGGAGACTCACTATCACTATGACCTATGTTAAATAATAGAATTGTGATCATGCATGTTGTGTCTAAGGGCAATTGTGATCTCATAATTTGTTGTAGTGAGCAATTTGCATCTATATCTACTTGTGTAGTGGTGCTATAAATATGTGGCACTAACGGTGATGCCCTATGAACTATACGGATCTTAGGAACCCATTTGGTAGAATAAGCTATAAGTGACATAGGTGTTTTGTACAGAGAATCCTGAGATCCCAATAACACTGATCTTAGCATAAACTAAGTAGAGGGAGGTCCTATAGAATCTATGACATATATCTAACACAAGGGTCTCTCTAATAATGGTTTCCATGAGATAGTATGTGTAGATGGTCATACTATAGGAGTAAATCTTGTACTAGTAGCTATACTAAACTCTATGATGTATGCATAGGAATCATACTCTAGGCTGTAATGCAATATTTGGTAAAAATGTTATAACTATAACTGGTGACTGTGCTAGAACTACTTGTGGGATGGTTAAAGGATACTCATATGGGATACCCTCAACTTTGACCACCTAATGTGTGTTTATATAACTAATTCATCTATTTATTGTATATGGGATAACTCATAACTACTGTAAACACGGCCTTCCCAATAACATATCAAACATGCCTGCACTAGGTACTATTAGGAACCAAATGGATACATGTGTTGGTCTAACCTATAATGGAAGCACAATCTCCTTGAGGGAGCTCTAAATGTGACCACTAAAACCAATAATGACTTATTTTGTGGGGAATATATCATTATCTAAGTACCCCAAATATTTTAAAAGTTTCATAGTGCACAATAAATGCTTGACCCATTGTCAACCATAGCACTTTGAATAGGATTATGATCTATGTATGCTCATATAAATAGTGTATGTAAATATGTATCATCATCAATAATCTCCTACTCTGATAATGTGATGATTGATCTAGGTGGAACTATAGTATGATAAATGCCAATAATTTTATGCGATGAGTATGCCTCCTCTATAATAATATGATATGAAGTTGGTGGTGGATGTACCTAATATGTGTAGTGAAAACCTGATGTGCTCCTTGCCTTATTCATTATGTGCTTTAAAAATGGGTCTAAGAATATAATTAATGACTTCTATTTTTTGTGCTTTTGGTGCCTCTATTGGTGTGCCCACATCAAATTTGATAGCCTCAATCAAATCTTGTATCTTATGTTTTAGGTTTATGCATTTGCTTGTTGTATGGCTTGGTACTCTGTGATACTCGCAAAATGCATTAGAATCATAGTTATTTGGAAGAGGTCATGTCATATTAACCTCTTTAATGGGAGGGAGAGATATGACATTGCATTCCAAGAGCTGATGTAAAATCCATGCTAGTGCCTTTGGAAGGTTAGTGACGATTTGGTGCTGAGGAGAAGATAAATCCAATCTAGGAGATGGTTCATAAGTTGCATTAATTGTGAATTTTTTATCTCTCTTATTCTTAGTTTCCTTTACCTTGTTTGGAGGCTTATTTGAACTCTTAATATTTGATTCTAATCCATTGGTATACTTGAGTTTTCCCATTGATAAAAGCTTGAATTCTCTTTTTTTGACTATATGGCACAAATATATAAATGTAGGAAACTTCTTGAACAAGATAACTTCATGTAATGATGGTAAGTGACTTTGTTTAAATATGTCCTAAATCTCTCTATCTACCATGGGGCTAGTTAATTTGGATAGTATATTATTGTATCATAAGAAATAATCTGTGATAGGCTAGTTTGACTTTTATTTCAATTGTGCCACTTATGCATATGATATCTTATCATTGATATTGATGGATAAGATAGATTAGGTACCACAAAATCATATGGCAAGTGAGTTTCCACTATGTGATGTACCAAAGGTGTATGTAATAGAATATTATAATCCAAGGTATATGATGGCATAGTGGCTCCCTTCTCAAGATGTAACACCTTAGCCTGCAGAGTATGAATCTCATGTATAAAGGATTGTACATCTAGAGTGGAGGAACTAGTCACAAGAGGTGTAGTTGTCACTGAAGGCTATTGAATTAGAATTTTAGGTTGTGTTAGCTGAGTTGTTCCTACTATAGGTGTAACAATGTTATTAACTAGGGGAGTTGAAGATTGACTATTTTTTTTGGAGTTCTTCTTGAAGAATAGTGATGAAGTCATCTTGTATATCTATATGTTTGGAAATAAATTATGTTAACTATTGTTTATCATTTGTTGTCACTTATATTTTCACCCTTTGAATAGATGTCTTAGCTCTTCTCATCCAAGTGTCACAATTGAAAAACCTCTAGGCTTGTGGGTAGCCTATGAATGAGGTGAATCTCTAGATAGGGCTAGCTCCCTTGATGTACCACTTTGGATCACTACTACACCTAAAATTTTTAAGAAAAAATGGAGAGAGAAAATTAAAAGAAAACTATCCTAAGGGAGGTGATAAACCAAATAATTTGATGACTTCCAACCAGTTGTATGTTACACATGAGAACAAAGGACTAACCAAGCATACACTTTTTCAATTTAAATCTTCTCACATCAGTGTTTCATTATGATTTTATGGATGAATGTTTAGGCTAGGAGGGATAGAAAAGAGGCCTTTAATGGAACTAGTGATTAGGCTAACTCACTTAACCTTGACACTTCCTAGAACACTTCACATGATCTACAAGAAGAAGCTACAAATAGGTGAGAGAATGAGATAACATGCTAAGGAATCCATAGTCTTCACTAAGTAAGATCAATCATCCAAGTAAAACACACTATAAATAGTCATGTAAGAGGTAAAAATTAGTATTCATATTGATAAAATGGTATACAAATGAGCATGTCTTTGCCATACTTAGGTGGAGCATAAATTACAAAGGCTAAAATGGCTAGTTCTTATAGAACTTGAGAGAGCGAGGAGAAGAGAGAAGTTAAAAGGCCACAATGACACTTTTAAATATGATAAAATGAGTTACATATGCATGATAAGAATATTTTAAATGAACCATGCAAGGTCAAGTATCACAATTGTCACCCCAAGTCATGAAATTCTTGTAATGTGGCATAGAAGTTCTCATTCTAGCTCAAAAAATTTCCTTCATGATTTAGCCCTATTTAAACATCTTAAAACTAATTATGGATATGTATTATGATTAGAATGAGATTGAAATCTTTCATACATGCCTCTTCATGCATTAGTTGTATTCCTCATCATCTGAAATCTTCCCAAAATGAGCTATCACCATCTACAGTCAAAATAAATCTTCTTTCCCACACCTTATACACTTGGCCTCAAATTTAGATTTATTTTCCAATGAAAATACACAAAATCTAGTGTATTACATGTTTCAAGACCCTCCATTTCCTTAGAGACATCAGGTACAGCTTAAAAAGGCTCTCACTTGGACTTTTTACACTTCTCACCCTCTTGCTCACTATGCCAGGTTTGACTAGCTAAGATGAGAGATATTTTTTGGACACTTAGGTTTTTTTCTAAAGAATTAAATTTCCATAAGTATTTATAATAATTCAATATATTCCTCCCAAACTTTATTTCATCTCTAGAATGTTCCTAGAACTTGCACAATACATAAAATAGTTAGAAATGCCTTATTTTTTACCCTATCCATACAATTCCATATAGTCCAAAAGGATGGGAAGGAGAATGAAATATTACTATAAAATTTTCAATCACTTTAATGGTCAAAAAATTTCACTTCAATATCCCTCCAACCTCATTTTCCTATTCAGATCTTTCCAAGGGTTTAACAAGGGTTTTAGGCTTGTTTCTGCTCTTAAGCTTTGTTCATGAAGGTTAGAAGTTGGATTTTAAAAATAATTAAAAAAACTAAATGTATATGAATCTTTTAAATTCCTCCATTATTATTATGTCCCCATGTAAATCACCAAGAGATATATGAGTACTCAAAGTTACACACTCGAGCCCTTTCTTCCATTCACACCTTTGAGCCAAAAGATGACTCCCTATGACCTCATCTACATCATAATAGCTTATAAACATACATAATTACCCTAAAAACATTTTTTAATAAGTTTTAATTTTCACCTCATGTGAAAAGTGAACGTGACTATCCATTTGGCTTACAGGCCAAAACCCTACCCTTTAGGCCTGACTACAACTCTTGTGGATTTGGACCACTTGTTGTGTTTCACCATTTATTTTTTGGTTTTAAATATTTTAATAGGTTTATTTAAACTAATCACACCTTATTTAAATGTTCATACAACTCCTGGTTCATCATTTCATTCCTTCTTTCCAAACTTGCCAGATTATGCCCAAGGGAAAGTGCCCTCTATCTCAGATAAAACAAACGGCACTTCCCCTATTTTCTTAGATAGTTTGAATGTTGGATAGGAGTATATAGGTTTTAAATACCCTATATACAAGTTTTAATCCCTTCGTCAAACCATTTGACCCTCCAAAAGATTAAAAACTAAGACAAACCTACTAGACAAAGACTATGTACAGGAATTTCACTTTAGACTATGTATTTCATCATTAGAACCCCTCCTCTATGAAATTTTTCTCATGTAAAAAATTTATAAAGGTTTTAATTCTAATTATTGAGATGTTACAATCTTTATTCACTACTTTTACCTTTCATGTACCCCTCATACCTTCAACTCTCAAGACTGAGTTCTATCATTTGACTGTGTTTTGCTCCAATATACTACACTTGTAGGTGTTCATGTGTGTTTAAGTCTTGAGTATAGTGATTAGAGGCATATTTTTTATCTCTTAATACCATATTAAATTTAATTTAACCTTTTTTATCACCCCACCTAACCTAAATCATCACTTAGGCACCCTATCTCAATCATGTCACCCTTCAGTCACCTAAAGTTGACTGTACGGAGTCCTATAGGTGGAATTTACTCTTGAAACCTATGTTATATATTCATTATAAAATCCTAGATATATTTTTAAATAATTTGGATTCTTCTCATCAATAACACTTTGTACCTCCATGTTCAAACTCCTCATTATGAATGATGTGGATGATGGCCCTTGGTTGTAGGTGAACAATTTGTGATTAGACACACTTGTAAGTGTGTATATAACTTAAACACAATACATCATCATCCTTAAGTGACCCTTAAAATCATAACTACTCCTTTTAACCATTTGGAATCATCTAGTCATAGTGGCATGGTCTAGTTTGTAACTTTAGGTGAAAAAAGGTCTCCTTTGGACTTAGACCTGTAGATGTCAATGAAGGGTTTTAGTGCATAAATGGACAATTTTGAGCCTCCAAAAAACCAATATTCAATGATCCTCTACCCCTCAAACTTTGTGGAGTAATTTTCCTATGCAGGGGATACTAGTCAAACACATTTAGAAGCTTCAAACTACTTGATAACCCTATTGTAAGATATTTATAAAAAGGCTTGGACCTCTATTTTCACCCTTTAGGGATTATATCCCTAAACTCAGTCATCTCATCCTTAGAGGAAATTTACACTTCCTTTTGCAAACCTATATCTTCAAATAGGTTTTTTATAATCACAACCACATACAAATAATTCAATAGATTTTTATCATGCCTTAGCTTCCCCACACAAGTACCTTTATGACTCTGTGGTGTCACTTGTAGGTGGCCATTTTCATGTATAGGCAAAAAGTGTAGAATTTAGGCAGTGGATATGGTTTATGAGGTTAAAATGAGTTTTGAGATTTTTCTAAAGTTCCAAAAATAAAAATCCTCTATCAAACACCTTGCCTAGCTCAGACACTCCTTTTCAACATAATTAGTTTCTAAGAAGGCACTTGTAGGTGCATATTAAATTGCTTACAGGTAGTTAATAGGATTATGAATCATACACATGGTATATGAGATTTTAGCAACCATTTTACCTCATTAAAATTATAATATGGATCCCTTCCAAAGTTTTAGGACTTATATCAAGTCATGATATCTCCATTTCAATGTTTGAACCCTTTCAAGCACCTATAAGTGTATGCTAATGATAGAATTGTGTGAGTGACTATGTTGGATATCATAGTCATTCCTATAAAAAATGAAAGGATTTGATTTATTAATCCTAATATTATAATGAGTTAAACCTTTCAATACCATATTCATGACCCCCATGGATGTTTTGAAGTCTTAACCTAGCTCACTAAGTTGGTTGTGCATGATAATCATGGAACCGACTAACTGCATGGTGCTTTGTGACTACAACTCATGGAATGTTACTTGGATAATGATACTAAAAGGTCAAGGGGTTAATATATCATTATAAAAATTATTATAACCTATCAAAACTTAGTAAAATCACCATCAAATCATGAAGACACTGAAAATGGTGGAAAACTATGTGTCATCCCAAATGAGACTAATCTACCAACCTAAGATGATTTGATCACCAAAACACCATGAAACCTAAAAAAAATAATGGAGGGAATATAAAAATAGATCCAACATCCTTTGGATTAAACTTCACCAATTGATTTGTATGGACTTGTCCAAAATGGATCAAAACCTATAGGGTGCATGAAATAATGAGCAGAAAAACACAATCAGCTTGTAAAGGATGGTACATAAAGCATGGTTGAGCAATATTGGAAATATTTTTATATAAATGTATCTCTATAAGTTTAATTTCACCTCCCAAAATTTTTTGACCTGAAACTCCTTCCACTATTCGTACCAAGCACAAACTTGTTGACCACTTATGTGTACCTAGAAAGCTGAAAAAGGAGTAGAATGGTTTTATATTGAATTTATCACTTTCAGAGCATTTAAAGCATGGATATGAGTTTGATAAATATTAATAGTCATTTAATGACCTCATCCCATGTGTCACCTTTCCCCATAGGTCATACAAATGCCAAACTCCCTCTTTTTTATTTGATTACCTGATCTTCAATTAGATAACCTACAAGTTTTAGATGAGACTGACATTCTTGATAGGGAATCTAACTTATTGTATGTTTTAGAGGAAATTATGACACTTGGACACCTTGGGAATCATGCCACTTGAATTTATGGTCCCTAAAATGACTTTAAAAGACTTAAGGATTAATATGACTAAAACTAAGGCTAATATAACATCAAATGTACTATAACATACCCCATGACAAAATATTAGACCCATAAAAACACCTAAAACTCAAGTTTTTATCTATAGGGGCACCAATTTGACCTGTAGGGTCAAATTTGATCAACAAATTAGTGACTCATAGGGGTATTATACCTGTTATACTAACTAGACTAATAGCCTTATCAGTCCATGAGGCTTAGAGATTCATTTATAGTCTGAGACACAACAAGAGGACTTTGACCTTTGATAACAATCTTTAATCAAGACAAGACCACTTTACTACCTCAACCACACAAAATAAAGGACACACACAAAGCAAAGCAAACACACCAACAAGATACACATGTGCTTAAGGCACTTAGAAAAAATCAAAAAATAAATAACTATGCACAACTAGAAACTAAGGATACCTCCTTTCCAGGATCAAAAGGAAAGCTTCTTGAATCTCCTTCTTCATGACACGAATCATAGTGCCAAGCATGTTTCTACTTGGATTAGATGGTTTGTAGATTAGACCTATTCTTTGGCACTTAAATTGATCTTCTCTCAAGCAGATCATCTTTAAATAGGTTTATAATGTAGATATATTCTTCTTGAACTTGTACACATACCTCATATTATTTCCCACTCTTCATCTCATGATCAACTAGTATCTTTCTAGTAGGCATGGCTTCAAGAGGATTGGTTTATTGTTCCTTACAAGATTGAGGTCAATAGGATCTTGTTCCATCCTTTAAGAGCTGATGTGTTCCTCCTAGCTAATTGAGAGGATGATAACCCATCTTGATGATTTCAAACATATCATCATGGGATACATATGCTTCTTGCAAGGACAAAACTAAAAAGTTACTTATTCTTTGCATAATCACTTGAGTGCCAAGGTTACCTTCTCCATTTTTAATTATATCATAGCCTCCTTAAAGAGGAATATAGAATGCTGCAATGATTGCAAATAATTCATTCACAGGCTAATTAGAGACTTGTTCTTGTCCATCTATGATGTATTGGATAGTGATGGAAGAACCAATGATTATTTCTTCCTCTTTGGAAAAAGGAAAACATTCTTCCATATCAACCCAATCAGAAGTTTCCACACAAGATACCACCTCTTCTTTAGCATTTCAAACCTATTGAGGGCTCTCAAATTGCATCTCAACTATCATAATCTGATTTTGGTTCTCAAAGACTGTAATTGTAGACACCAATATTGTGTCGACCCCCCCTTGGTCCCCTTCTAACCACTTACACACTTTATTAATTTAAAATAAACTACTTATTTTAAATTAATGACATCACCCAAATCCTCCAATGGACCGACTGTGACACCTCACCTTGGACACCTCACCCTAAGACCATTTCTTACCCTATGACTCACCTTGAGACTAGGTCTTCTAAACCCTAACTACCCATGACCTATTCTCACTCCATCCTAACCTCCTAACTAACTCTCATGCCTAATAAACCCATCTTTTGACCGTTCTCCAATGGTAGAAGCACTTGGTAGATGGAGAAATGGGCCAAATAGCCCTTTTACCCATTCTCTAGCCACTGACATCGATCAATTATCGGCTAATGCTGGTGGGTTTGCCAATGTTGGTTACATATGCTAGACTGTAACCTTGAGTTTCCCCTTGCCTTTTTGCATATCGACGCACATGCTCTGAGACTAATTATCATAATTTGACTATCGCTCTCCAGGCTATAGAAACTCTACATAATCACTCCAGACATTGGATTGGAAACATTATATGAGATCTTCGACATCAGCCGCAACATGAACAAACATCCTGACACCCTTCGGTGTTCACCGAAAAGCTAAGTATTCTTCTGGTATCCATTTCAAAGTTCTATAATAACTTGGTAATTAGTTTCTATTTACTATTTCTTAATACTATAAAAGAAACCCAACTTCCTTTGTGGAAGGGTTGAAAAGCCTTCCTCTAACTCTTACCCTATTTCCACACCTACCCTCTACCTTTTACCCTTCCTCAAACCCTATTCTCCTTCTCGTAACTCTACACAAACCTCCCAACTCTTAGAGTCCTCTGTCCCTTATAGAAACAACCTAAAACCCATCCAAAGGCCTATTTCCCCTACTGACATCAGCAATATAACTGACGTTGGCATTATTTACCTACTGACATTAGTAGAATAACTGACGTCGGTGACTGTGCAAACCAGAGACCCAATCTAAACATCCCAAAGACCAAACACAACCTTTGACCAGCATTCTGAGACTCACAGATTATAGAAATAAGTACACAACATTCTACCTTTTCATTTTTTTAAGTCTTTTTATCATTTCATTTTATACAAATCTCTTTGTCTTAAATAGTGGACTGTCATCCCTCACAGAGCCTTATGCTTCCGGGACCAAGCGCGTAGCTTGGCAGTCCACCTTATCTTATTCTAACATTTTCTTTGTTTAAGTCTTATTCTTATCATAGGTGTCTTCCTCCCTAGCCAAAGAGGAGCTCCTACATCACTTGGATATGGTGTGCAACTTAATCTAGGTAACGTACAAACCCCTGACCTTTAACCTTTAGTTTCTTCTTCTTCTGAATGTAAATAGAAAAAACGTAGAGAAACATTCTGGCACTCCCAGTGGGACCCTGGAGTTTTCCTTGGGTTCATTTTTTTTTTAAAGCAAACTTTCATATAGTTGCATTAGGGCAAAATTCTCTTCTTGCATCTTCTCCTTCTATCTCTTTATTTCGAAAAGAAACCATTAGCATAAGTTAAAAAGAACATCTTTCTTTTCTTCTTGTCACTTCTTCCCTGCATCTTAGAGTAGTGAAAATTCATACTCTTAACCTTTTCTCCACTTGTTTGCATCTAAATAAAACATTTCAATTTGGGTTAAAAAAATTATTGCATTTCATTCCTGCTTGAATGTATATTTAGCCCTCTCACTTAGTAATTAAAATGCATTATGAATAAATTTTAGTGCACAAATGTTACACAACTGAACCACAATCACATCGAATTAAACATATAACATACTTCAGACAAGGCCCGTCTAGGATTTCATCACCTAGTGGATACCTTACCCTACCTGGTAATCCTACTTGGACTTCACTACCAAGGGGAGGACCCACTCTGTTCTCTAGCAGAGTATAAACTATAGGTAAAGTATATTTTCGCTAAGAAGCCCAACTCAACTCTGGGTTTGTGAAGTGAAGGGAGCAAGCCCCCAGCACCAGGCCACATACGGAACCTAACACAGATTTTTGAGCACCAAAACATAACCTGAAACCATCCATAGACTTCCTCTTTAGGACCTATTCTAAAAGCCCAATTCCCAAACATATTCTTTTAAGGCATAAGCCACCATGACTCTAAAATTTATTCTTAGGAATTTAATGTTTAGAGGTTTCTTGCCATCTTCTATTTTGCTCTTTTTATCTAATTTTTTGAGCTGGTAAGGTCACAATTTGAAGTCCAAAAACAACTCAGAATTTCTCTTTCTTTCCAAAAAACATAGTTTTTTGTGTTTTTGGAAGTACACAAAAATTGACATCAATTTTTCCACTGACGTCGGCAACTCTTTTCACCGACATCAGTTATCTGACCAACATCGGCAACATATCTTCACCAACATCAATTTTTCCACCGATGTCGATCACTGTCAACAAATTTCCTTTTCAAATAGAAAGCTTAAAACCCGACTTTCTTGCTATTAAACACGTTCTAGTTTTCTAAAACTGAAACACACAATTTTTTGAACCTGAACCCATTTCACCTTGGATGGTTTTGACACTCAGTCAAGCCAAATCTCTTGTTGACCACGCGAGTCAACAGCCACTTCCACCTTCACCTTTCATACCTAGTCCTCTAATGGAGTATACTTCAGACACTAAGCGTACTCCTATCCAACCTACCCCAAATCAACTGCCTATTGTTCCTGCAGGGGATCAAGACTTTGAGAGATTCCTTGACCTCAACGTCAAGGCTCTCCAACACTATCTCGTAAGAAGCCAAATGTGAGACCCTTCAGGTAATCCTATTTATGGGATGCCAACTTCTTTTATTGAAACAATAATGATATCAACAGCCTCTGTTACCTGACTTATGGTCACTCAGGCCATTGCTTCGACTAATAACCTAACCATGGCCAATGTTCAAGATTTGGCCTCCCCTTCTATTTTTAGACCTACCTCCATTAGGGTTTCCATACCCCCTCAACCACAAACAATCCAAACAAGTTACACACCTTTTCAAAACTTGATTGTTTCTATCCCACCCACTCTTGCACCCATAAATACAAGAGTTACTACCTATCCTTTTATTAGTGTCTCCACCACTCAACCACCCTTGGTGACATCTAGTCAAGTTATGCCCTCCAACTTCATGGCACAAGCCCCCTTGACCTCAATATCAGTCCCTATGATGAACTACCAATATGTTGTGCCTACACAAATGCAACCAAGTACGTCATACGCCCCTCCCAATGCCTTCCAGGTACCTTACAACTTAGGGGGTGCCCCTCCTACCAATCCATCAACCAACCTAATCAAGATGTTGATGGATAAGATGTTCAATCTTGAGACATCCATTTCAGCTTCGAGGAATGTTCTTTCTTACGAACAAATCTATAACGAACCCATTCATCCTTTAGTCCCTATTAGACCATACCCTAGCCAATGGGAACTCCCAAAATTTACTCACTTTCAGAGTAAAGAGGACCCACAACAACATCTACAAGCATTTAGACACGCTTGTTACCTCATAGCTCATGATGATGCATTATTACTTCGCACATTCCCCATGTCACTATCTGGTGTAGCCCTTGACTGGTATAGCTCCATTACTAGTCATTCTCTCTTTTCCTTCACTCAACTCACTCAATTATTCCTTGACCACTTCTCAATCAACATCACCAAGGTCTCCATCACAGACCTATATTCTATTAGATAATTTGACGATGAATCAATAGCTGACTTCGTCACCTGTTGGAGAGGTCTGATCAACCAACTCTCCTTTTCACTACCTCAACCTAAGCTCATTGAGCTCTTTTCAAGAGCATGTGCCAAGCACATCTCATCCGCTTTGTGGGTTCAAACTTTCTCCACATTTGATGAAGCTTTCACCATGGCCCGAAAGCTTGAACTCTGCACTATCGAAGAGGATAAGGTCAAATTGCATAGTAAAAATACTAACACAAAATCCAATGACCCTTCTTATTCTAAACCTTCTTCTTCCCACTCTAAGACCAAGAGATCATCAAACACTGTGGTCCTTAGGTCATCATCTTCGACTACAACTAACCAAACTAAACCCTCCACATCACAAAACAATTCCAACAACGGTATATACAACATCAATATACTCCAATAAGAGAATCATACGCTTTCATGTTGGATAAACTTGTCAAGCAGGGGGTCCTCAATCTCCCTCAAATCTGACCTATCCAATTTAACCCCTCACAAGCCATCCCTGCATGGTATAGGGAAAATGACTTTTGTAACTATCACCGTGTCAACAGTCATGACACGAACAACTGTAAAACCTTTAAAAACATTGTGCAAGACATGTTGGACAAAGGGGATCTTGTTTTGGATAACCCTAATGCACCAACTAACTAAAACATGGATGTCTTTAGACAACCATTTCCTAACCATCCCCCAAGTCAGAATAATGTTTAGACCATGGCCGATGACCCTCAAGAGTGCAATATACACACGATCGACATGGTTTCTCCTTTCATTCCTAACCAACCTTTCCCATAGCCTGAAGAGGTTAGTTAACCCATTTCTCCACCACAGATAGAAGATCCTATTCTACCCATATCACCCTCATGACATCAAACACTTCCCCCACACATACTTCTACCTCATGAGGAACACATATTACTTGTTCCTCTTGCCCCGACCTTCCCTCTTCTTCTACCATTAGAAGAAGTTACCATTCATACCCCACGCTCTCATGTAGAAGGGGCCATAATCCCTCTACTTCACCCTTTAGAGGAGCCTTCCTCTCCTATTTGTCCTCCACTGATGGGGGATAGTCCTCCGTCCACCCCTCTTTCACACGTAGGAGAGTCTACTTTGACCTCTCCCATGTTGGAGGATGTTTTGATGGCACCAACGCCAGTGTCCCTACCCTCATCCTTCTTATCACCAATGGAGAATCATACTTTCCACACTCCTAGACCACACGTGGAAGGCATGATCATCCTTGTGCTCCATCCTCTCGAAGAGCCACATTCTCCAATCCCTTCTCCATTGAGAAAAGAATTTGCCGTCTCACCCACTTCGATCGAGGAAGATCTGGTGAGAGTTTTCTCTCACCTTTGGCCCGAGATCACTGCGTCCAACACATTTCCACTCTCGCGATCACCCAAATCCTCCAATGGACTGACGGTAAGACCTCGCGTGATGTCACCTAAACACTTCTCACGATTGGCAGAAATTTTAGGATTTTTTCATTCTAGGAACCTAAAAAATGAGGCGTTATGGGAGCGACTTAAGGCTCCTTATCTTACACATCCCAATCCTTTTGTGACAATTCACCCCAAAGTTTTTGATGAGGATCGGGCTTCCACCTCTAAGTCATCAAAAGCTCAACCTTCCATATCTAAACCTAAACCCTCACAGGCACCTACCATGCCAAAATAGGTTAAATCTCTCAGTGTTTGCCCCATATCAAACCTCACTCACCCATAAGTGAAGGTATATTTGAACCTCACCCCACACAATAGTAGTCCTCACACTAAACTAAAGAAGGCTGCTAAACCACATCGAAGAATTCCTCCCCCACCTTCACCATTACCCTCTATCTTGGGTCTACATTATTCTACCTTAATAGGAGTGCTTCCTACTCCAACACCTTACAAAAACAAATCACCTCCATTAGTCCCTCTACCCATCAAAAACATACGTCCTCCAAAAAATTTGACACCTCTCATTAAGAAAGTGTCAT
This sequence comes from Torreya grandis, assembly GCA_037957365.1. Classification (NCBI taxonomy): domain Eukaryota; kingdom Viridiplantae; phylum Streptophyta; class Pinopsida; order Cupressales; family Taxaceae; genus Torreya; species Torreya grandis. The sequence goes on from JARHVA010003789.1 coordinate 1,390,363, forward strand.
CTACACATGTGGCCACACCATCAACCAAAAAGGAGGTATGAAAACCTCCCCCTACAACTCCTAAACAGAAGTTGTCAACCCCTACTACAACAATGAGCATAGACCCATTGGTGGGCTCTTATGCTTCAATGTTATGCCGATTGTTGTATTCTTCTAGCATCGTTCTCCTACCCATTAAAGCATACCAACCTCTCAAATCAAAACCATCTTGGTTTAACAACACTAAAGTCTGTTGGTATCATCGCACACCTAGACATGATACTGAGCGTTGTTGTGCCCTTAAGGTTGCCATTCACCAACACTTGGAAAAAGGAACCCTTCTTATTAAGGATTCCCTCGACCATTCTTCTGACAAACATTCGACACCATCCCTTGTCTCTCAAACCTCCTCACCTTCATCGGGATCCCAACACAAGATTATGGTCCCTCTACTGCCTTCTCCCCCTTTATTCAAAATCAACACTGTTAATGTGGCCACCAGGTCCCAAACCCCAAAGGATAAAGGAAAAGAGCAGGTTTCTACCCCTTCAACATATCCATTCACCAAAACCTCTCAACCACCAAAACCCAAGATTTCTATCTTAGGCACATCTCAACCAACATCTCTGGGGGAAATTCCTCCTGACCTCTCTAGTCCACATGATGTTTGGTATAAACAACTTGTTGACTACTTGACTTATTCTATCATGCCTCCTAACCTCTCTAAAAATGGATGATGGGCTTTTATCAAGAAAACTGCTCACTACACTATACTAGGGGGTCTTCTCTATAAATGAGGTCTCGACGGCCTCCTTTTCTGATGCCTAACCACCACTGAGACATCTCATGCAATCAAACAAGTCCATGATGGGATTTGTGGGGGACATTTCAGTGGCAACTCGATTACAAAGCACATCCTCCACCTGGGCTATTATTGGCCCACTCTTAACCAAGACTGCAATGACTATGTTCGGCATTGTATCAAATGCCAACAACATGCTAACCGACTTCACGCCCAACATCGACAAAAGCATGCCTATAACAAAAATCTGAAAGATCAAGATTTCAAAATTGGAGATCTCGTCCTTAAAGAAAACCAACATGTGACCAATATGGAAAGAAGCAAAGGAGGCAAGTTTGCTCCTAATTGGCTTGGATCTTACATCATAACTCACAAATATGGATCAGGGACTTATCATCTTTCTTCCCTCGAAGGCCAGCCAAAATCTGAGCCCCTTAATGCCTTACATATGTGACCAGTCTTTTGTTAATCAAGTAATCATTCACTTGATGTTTAACTTGAGCTAGTCCCTTGAGCAACCCCCATCATCCTCATTTCTATTCCTATCAACCATTTTCCCCTACAAACAGTATCTAACCCTTTTTCAAGAATTAATGCTTTGGCCTAATAAAAAGGGAAACCCCTAAACCTCTATAGTCTTGTCCATGACTAAAAGTTTAGTCAACAAACAAAACATAAAATTGGGATGCCTAACTAAAGCTCATATACTATAAATGTAGATTGCTCCCTCGAAGGATAGATGCATAAATTATTGTAATAAATACACTGCTCCCTTGAAGGATAGCTATTCAATGACATCAAAACATACAAAGCAGAATATAAACCACTCCCTCAAAGGATGGCTATGCCCAGATTTTGCTACATAAATAACACTCTCTCAGAAGCTTCCCATATTGATCAGCTTCACCTGATGACAACACAAAACAACATCCCAATGTAGACTTTCCGCATTGATCAGTCTACCAAAAAAAACTGACTGAGAAACTATTAAGTCATGGACTTGACTATAGTCATTCTCAGGGTCACCTATAAAAAGGGACAAAGTAATCCCTACTAAAAAGGGTTACGCTATCCTCACATATCACATAATCATATTCTATTACCCCAACATTCTCAAGGGACTTTGAGCTTACTTAACATCAAGTGATTAGAGTACTTCTCTAACACTAACCAATGGTCAACGACGTAATGCATGAACGGGGCTTTTATTTACAATAACCCTATTTATGTTATCATCATGGTCCTTGTCAATGAAAGAGAAATGCATCTTTCACTTCTTATACACCTTCGTCACATACTGAAACATATAACCCAAACATTTTCTCAACCACTAACATAACCTCATGATTTATTTAATACAAATACCAATTTGTGTTATATAAATTATTATAGACCACTCACATTAATTTCTATGGAAAATAATACACATGAAAACTATCAACCATATACAATTTATGTTAAGCATATACCATCACTAATATGGAAACTTGCTGAAGCATAAATAATCTCATTTCATTTTTAACATACACCATCACCAATATGGAAAATTATTAGGAATGAAAAACCACATAACCCATGTTACAGCATACACCATCACACAATATGGAAAAGGCTACAACATCATCATACATTCATCATTTCAAACCTAACCAAAACAACTATCAACCAAACACAATTTATGTCAAGCATATGCCATCACCAATATGGAAACTTGCTGAAGCATAAATAAACTCATTTGATTTTTAGCATACACCATCACTAATAAGGAAAACTGCTAAGGATGAAAAATCTCATAACCTATGTTATAGCATACACCATCACACAATATGGAAAAGGCTGTAACATCATCATGCACTCATCATTTCTAACATGACCAAACCAACTATCAACCTCTTTGACTCTTCTTCCCTTTTGGGGAGAACTACATTGGCCTAAGGCCCTTCTCAAGGGCTATGTAGGCAACACTAGTTGACATGATGTCTTCTGAGGTTAGCTCGGCCATTTGTTCATTCATCTACTTGATGGACCAACCATATAACCTTTGACCATGACCTAACCTAGTCAAACCTAATCCAAAACCTAGCCTCTTCTTCCCTTTTTGGGAGAACTACATTGGCCTAAGGCCCTTCTCATGGGCTATGTAGGTAGCACTCAGTTGACATGAGGTCTTTTGAGGTTAGCTCGGCCATTCGTTCATTCATCTACTTGATGGACCAACCATATAACCTTTAACCATGACCTAACCTAATCAACCCAATCCATAGCCTACCCTCTTCTTCCCTTTTGGGGAGAAGTACATTGGCTTGAGGCCCCTCACATGGGCTATGTAGGTAGCACTCAGTTGACATGGGGTCTTCTAGGGTTAGCTCAGCCATTCTTTGGTTCATCTACCTAATGGACCAACTATCTAAACCAGCCTAAAATCATTGACCAAACAACCAGCCCTGACACTGTAGAAGTCACCTTAGACTTCTCATGGGGCACATTAGAGATCACATACATCTCCTTGACCATAACACACAACCTTTGAGATCACTTATATCTCAACCTGACTCGACTAACGACCTTGGAGATCACAACTATCTCCTCAAACCACGACCACTTTCAAGACAACTTTGCCTTGGTTGTTTTGATTGCATATATGTTACCTCACTAATAGTTAGCAAATTGTATGCAACCCACATTATGACCCTCACACCTATTGTTAGATCACACCCAAGTTGATCCCCAATACTTGTGATGTTTTCATGTTTTCTAGGAGCACTTCCTGAGCCTAGGATACTTGGAACATGACGACCATTGGAGCTACAACTTTGATCAATTAACCCAATCAGCTACCACTAATAAGATGGGGACTAGTTAATTTGATTTTAGTGCTCCTTGACCTTACCTATGACAATTTGGCCTACCTATCATGTGAAGTGGTATACATGCAATCTCAACTATTGTAATGTTCACACTCCAACTTCACCATACCCATCCACTGCCTATCAAATCGGCAACCGATTTTGGATTGCCTTCTCTCGATTCCTGCTTTGAGGGGGAATACCTCATCATCATACATGGGGCAACCTACACCTTATCCCATACCTAGGGTAAATTACTCCTATTTTTGTCTTGTAGTTCATCAGAACAACCAACAATACAAAAAGGGGCAAATGTAGACACCAATATTGTGTCAACCCCCCCTTGGTCCCCTTCTAACCACTTACGCACTTTATTAATTTAAAATAAACTAATTATTTTAAATTAATGACATCACCCAAATCCTCTAATGGACCGACTGTGACACCTCACCTTGGACACCTCACCCTAAGACCATTTCTTACCCTATGACTCACCTTGAGACTAGGTCTTCTAAACCCTAACTACCCATGACCTATTCTTACTCCATCCTAACCTCCTAACTAACTCTCGTGCCTAATAAACCCATCTTTTGACCATTCTCCAATGGCAAAAGCACTTGGTGGATGGAGAAATGGGCCAAATAGCCCTTTTACCCATTCTCTAGTCACTGATGTTGATCAAATGTCAGTCGATGCTGGTGGGTTCACTGACATCGGTTACATAGGCTAGACTCTAACCTTGAGTTTCCCCCTACCTTTTTGCATATCGACATGCACGCTCTAAGACTAAGCATCAAAATTCGACTATCACTCTCCAAGCTATAGAAACTTTGCAAAATCACTCCAGACATTGGATCAGAAACATTGTATGAGATCTTTGACATCAATCGTAATAAGAACAAACATCCTGACACCCTTCAGTGTTCACCAAAAAGCTAAGTATTCTTTTTGTATCCATTTCAAAGTTCTAGAATAACTTGGTAATTAGTTTCTATTTACTATTTCTTGATACTGTAAAAAAACCTGACTTCCTCTGTGGAAGGGATAAAAAGCCTTCCTCTAACTCTTACCCTATTTCCACACCTACCCTCTACCTTTTTCCCTTCCTCAGACCCTATTCTCCTTCCCGTAACTCTGCGCAAACCTCCCAACTCCCAGAGTCCTCTATCCCTTACAAAAATAACCTAAAACCCATCCAAAGACCTATTGCCCCTACCGACATCTGTAGTATAATTGACGTTGGCATTATTTACCTATCGACATCAGTAGAATAATCGACGTTGGTGACTGTGCAAACCAGAGACCCAATCTAAATAGCCCAAAGACCAGACACAACCTTTGACCAACATTCTGAGACTCACAGATTACAGAAATAGGTAAACAACATTCTACCTTTTCATTTCTATAAGTCTTTTTATCATTTCATTTTATACAAATCTCTTTATCTTAAATAGTGGACTGTCATCCCTCACGGAGCCTTACACTTCCATGACCAAGCGCATAGCTTGGCAGTCCACCTTATCTTATTCTAATATTTTCTTTGTTTAAGTCTTATTCTTATCATAGGTGTCTTCCTCCACAGCCAAAGAGGAGCTCCTACATCGCTTGGATACGGTGCACAACTTAATCTAGGTAACGTACAAACCCCTGACCTTTAACCTTTAGTTTCTTCTTCTTCTGAATGTAAATAGCAAAAACGTAGAGAAATAGTAATATCCTCTATTTCTTTTTCCTTCTTGATGATGCCAAGACTAGGCATATTGAAATCATGTGACTTAGCCCAATGAGGATACCAAGGAGCTATATATTCTTCAAGAAAGAGTTATAAATTATCTCCAACCAAATTCTCCTCTTTAGGTTCCCATACCATAGTTCCTTCAATGAAAATGGTGATAGGGTGAGGACAAGATGAACTAGTTGGTGAAGGTGGAACATTGGGCTCAAAATTAGATTGAGAATGCATTATAAGGGATTCTTTTGGGAATTCTTGAGAAAGGGTAGGAAGACCTTAGGCTAAAATATATTTTTTATCTTCCTTACACTTGACAATCACTTCATTTAAATCTAATCCAAATTGATAACTCTCTTAAGGGAGGTTATACAGGGTGTGTTTAAGCATATGATCTTCTTTTGGGTCTAAACCTTCCATCACACCTTGACTTAGCAATTTCATCTTGACTCTAACTCTTCAATTTAATTGGCTAGGTTCTCTTAGAAAATCCTCTCTTGAAGTTCATATGAATCTTCATGAGGATGATGAGTACAAAAGGGTTGACATGGAAGATAAGTAGTCTCGTGAAGAAGGGTGGAAGGGACTTGCATAGGATCAAGCTTTTTCTCAACTTCAAACTCTTCATCTAGGATTTTCTCTTCCTTTTTTCCTCATGATTTCACTACCTTATTCCATATTATGATATTAGGATTAGGATTCTCTTCTTGAGGTAGTGATGCAACTTGAGGAGTGGATGAAGTGTTTAAGAAGTTTGAGATCTCCTTAGGCTTGGGTTCTCCACCTTCTATCAAACTTGGGATTTCATATATAGAGGTCACTTCTTGAGGTGAGGATGCAATTAGAGAGGGAAATGAGGGATTTAATTACACTTATTTTTTTTATTATATGGACTACTGCATCTACCTATTTTCCAACTTAATCTACCTATCAATATTTGCTTCAAAAATAAGGTTTGTCTCCCCAACTCTCTCTTCCAACGAATTTGGAAAAAGATGGCTTTGATAAGATTTATTGGGCTCATGAATAGGGGTTAAGTAGGACTGATAGAAATTTTTAAGAAGTGTATATGAAGGTTTATAGGATAGGTGAGACTACTTCTCATGAATTTTTAGCCTATCTTCCAAGGATGAAACTAAGCCACTCACATCTAACATCTCACTTGTGAGCCTTTGCCAATTAGCTCTCTCAATAGGTGCCCACTCTCTTTTGACCAGATATAATTCATCTCTCACCTTATGAATGAAATGACTAGGAATATTTAGACCATATCCCCTTTATGTGTCAAGATCCATCATGTACCTCTCATAGCCCAAGAGAGTTTACTTGAAAGTGGAAATGGAATAACTTGAGAAGTGACTAGGTTGACTAGTAGGAGCAAGGTATTGAGAAGGCTGGTTATAGGGCTGATACACTTCATGCCAAGGCTAATAAGATTCATGTTGAAGTTGATAGGGATCATGGCAAGGCTGGTAATATTCACATAAAGGTTGATAGGGAACACCATAAGCTTGAAATGCCTCACCAACTTGTGTAAAATAGTGATCAACACCAAGGTCAGTCATGGATCTTCATTAGGAAGCAAAAACATAAGGAAGGGTTATCAAAAATATTTAAAAGTAATACCTAGGTTTTTTTCCCAGTTGATGTAACTTTGGAGTTGCCATTGATGCTTAGATAGATGCCTCTAAAAGCTAATCTATTAAAAGACAACACCAAAAATCTTTCAACTTCTTGGACTAAGAATCCCATCAAACATGCTAAAAATAGTTGCCAATTGGATTTTCACCCTTTGAGGAGATGTCTCAACTCTCCTCATCCAAGTGGTATAATTGAAACACCTCTAGTCTTGTGGGTAGCCTATGAATGAGGTGAATTTCTAGATAGGGTTAGCTCCCTTGATGTACCACTTTGGATCACTACTACACCTAAACTTTGTGAGGAAAAAGGGAGAGAGAAAACTAAAATAAAACTATCCTAATCGAGGTGATACACCAAATAATTTGATGACTTCCAACCATTTGCATGTTACACATGAGAACAAAGGACTAGCCAAACATACACTTTTCCAATTTGAATCTTCTCACATCAATGTTTCATTATGAGGTTACAGATGAATGTTTAGGCTAGGAGGGATAGACAATAGAACTTTAATTATACTATTGAATAGGATAACTCATTTAACCTTGACACTTCAAATAACATTTCACATGACCTTCATGAAGAAGCTACAAATAGGTGAGAAAATGAGACAACATGCTAAGGAATCCATAGTCTTCACTAAGCAAGATCAATTATCCAAGTAAAAAACACTATAAATAATTATATAATAGGTAGATATATGTATTATTATTGATAAATTGGCATGAAAATGAGTAGGGCTTCACCATACTCAGGTGGAGCATAAATTACAAAGGCTAAAATGGTTAGTTCTTATAGAACTTGAGAGACAGAGGTGAAGAGACAAGTCCAAAGGTCACAAGGACACTTTTCACACTGATAAAATGAGTTGAATATGATTTAAAATAATATTTTAAATTAACCATGCAAGGTTAGGAAGCACAAGTGTCACCCCAAGTCATGAAACTCTTGAAATGTGGTGTAGAAGTTCTCATTTTGGCTCAAAAAATTGACTTCATGATTTATCCCTATTTGAACATCTTAAAACTAATTAAGTACAAGTATGATGATTTTAATTAGATTTAATCTTTTAATACATGCCTCTCCATGCATTTTTTTTAGTCTTGGTCATTTGGAATCTTCCCAGAATGAGTTATCACCATCTGCAGTCAAAATAACTCTTCTTTCCCACACCTTGCACACTTGGCCTCAAATTTGGATTTAGTTTCTCATGAAAATACATAAAATGTAATATATGAAATGTTTTAATACCATCAATTTCCCTATAGTCATTAGGAACACCTTAAAAAGACTCTCACTTGGAGTTTTCACACTTCTCACCCTCTTGCTCACTATGCCAGTTTTGATTGGCTAAGATGAGAAATATTGTTTGAATAATTAGGATTTTTTACAAGTAATTAAATGGACATATTTAGCTATAATAATTCTATATATTCCTCCTAAACTTTATTTCATCTCTTTAATGTTCCTATAACCTGCACAATGCATAAAATAGTCAAAAATACCCTATTTTGTACCCTATCCGTACAGTTTCATACAGTCCAAAAGGATAGTAAGGATCCTAAAAGAGTAATATAAATTTTCAATCACTTTCATGGTTAAAATATCTCAATTTAATATCTCTCTGACCTCATTTTCCCAATCAGGTCCTTCCAAGGGTTTAGCAAGGATTTTAGGACTATTTATGCTCTTAAGCTTTATTCATGAAGGTTGGACATTGAATTTTCAAAATAATTAAACAAAATAAATGTATATGACCATTTTAAACTCCTCAAATATTATTAGGTCCCCATTTAAATCACCAAAAGAGATATGAGTACTCAAAGCTACCCACTCGAGCCCTTTCCTCCATTCACATAGGCCTAATGTTGCCTTTGAGCCAAAAGATGACTACCTATGACCTCATATACATCATAATAGATTAGACACATCATAATTACCCAAAAAAAATTATATAATATGTTTTAATTCTCACCTCATGTGAAAATTGAAAGTGATTATCCATTTTGCTTTTAGGCCAAAACCCTACCCTTTAGGCCTCACTACAACTCTTGTGGATTTGGACCACTTGTTGAGTTTCACCCTTTATTTCTTGGTTTTACATGATTTTATAGGTTTATTTAAACTTATAACATCTTATTTAAAATTTCACATAACTCCCGGTCCATCATTTCATTCCTTCTTTCCAATCCTGTAAGTTTATGCCTAAGGGAAAGTGCCCTCTATCTAAGATAAAATAGAGGGAACTTCCCCTATTTTATAAAAAAAATTGAATTTTGGATAGGCTTACATATGTTTTAAATACCATATATACAATTTTTCAATCCATTTGACCCTCCAAAAGCTTTAAAAACCAAGACAAACCTGCTAGGCAAAAACTGTGTACAAGAATTTCACTTTAACTATGTATTTCATCATTAGAGCCCCTCCCCTATGAAATTTTTATCATGTCAACAATTTATAAAGGTTTTCATGATCATTATGGATATTTTCCAATCTCTATTCACTACTCTGACCTTTCATGTACCCCTCATACCTTGAACTCTCAAGACTGAGTTCTATCATTTGACTATGTTTTATTCCAAAATATTGCACCTGTAGGTGATCATGTGTGTTTAAGTATTGAGTATAGTGATTATAGGACTATTTTGAATCTATTAATACCATTTGACATTGAATTTAACCTTTTTTATCAACTTTCCTAACCTAAACCATCATTTAGGCACCCTATCTCAGTCATTATCACCTTATAGTCACCTACGCTGACTGTATGAAGTCATGTAGGTGGCTTTTACTCTTGAAACTTTTGATATATATTCATTATAAACTCCTAGAGATATTTTGAAATAATTTTGATTCTTCTCATCAACTACACTTTATACCTCCATGTTCACACTCCTCATTAAGAATGATGTGGAGGATGGTCCCTAGCTATAGGTGAACAATTTGTGATTAGACACACCTGTAGGTGTGTATGAAACTTAAACATGGTACATCATTCTCCTTAAGTGACCCTTAAAAAAATACTCATTTAAACCATTTGGAATCATCCAATCATAGTGGCATGGTTTATTTTTAAACTTTAGGTCAAAAAAGGTCTATTTTGGACTCAGACTTGTAGATGTAAATGAAGGATTTTAGTGCGTAAATGAACAACTTTGAGACTCCAAAAAAATAACCTTCATTGATTATTTTCCCCTAAAAATTTTTGGATTAATTTTCCTATGAAAGGGATACTATGAAAACACATTTATAAGCTTAAAACTATTTGACAACACTATTGTAAGATATTTATAAGAAGTCTTGGACCTCTATTTTCACCCTTTAGGGATTAGATCCCTAAACTCTATGATCTCATCCTTAGAGGCAGTTTACAATTCCTTTTTACAACCTATCTCTTCAAATAGGTTTTTTACAATAATAACCACAAAATAAGACTTCAACATAGTTTTATCATGCTTCCACTTCCCCACACAAGTACCTTCATGACTATGTGGTGTCACCTGTAGGTGGCCATTTTCATGTATAAGTAACAAGTGTAGAATTTAGGTATTGGATATGGTTTGTGAGATTTAAATGAGTTTTGAGATTTTTCAAAAGTTACAAATAGGTTTTTTCCTCTATCAAACACCTTTCCTATCTCATACACTCCTTTTCAACACAATTGGTTTTTAAGAAGGCACCTGTAGGTGCATATTAAGTTACTTGCATGCAGTGAATAGGATTATAAATCATAAACATGGTATATGAGTTATTATCAAAAAAATTAACCTCATTTAAATGATAATATTGATCCATTTCAACTTATGAGGACTTATATCAAGTCAAGATAGCTCCATTTAAATGTCTGGACCCTTTCAATCACCTGTAAGTGTATGCTAATGGCAGAATCATGTGAGTGATTGTGTTGGCTATCATAGTCCTTCATATAAAAAATGGAAGGCTTTGATTTATTATTCCTACTATTATAAAGTTTTAAACATTTTAATCCCATAGTCATGACCCCCATAGATGTGTTGAAGGCCTTAACCCATCTCACTAAGTTGGTTATGTATGACAATCATTGAACCAACTAACTACATGATTCTTTGTGACTGCAACTCATGGAATGTTACTTGAATAATGAGACTTAAAGGTGAATGGGTTAATACATAATTATAAACATGAGTATTAACCTATCAAAACTCAATGAAGTCACCATCAAAGCATGAAGACACTAAAAATGGTGGAAAACTTCCAATCATCCCAAATGAGACTAATCTACCAACCTGAGATGATTTACTCACCAAAACACCATGAAACCTAAAAAAAATCATGGAGGGCATTTTAGAATATAACCAACATCCTCTAGAGTCAACATCACTAACTGGTTTGTACAGACTTGTCCAAAATGGAGCAAAACCTATAGGTTATAGGAAATAATGAGTAGAAAAACATAGTCAGCTTATAAAGGATGGTTCATAAAGCATGTTTGATCAATCTTGGAAATATTATTATGGAATTGTATATCTATAATTTTAATTTCACCTCCCAGAATTTTTTGATCTGAAACTCCTTCAACTGTTTGTACCAAGCACAAACTTGCTGACCACTTCTATGTGCCTCAAAAGGTGAAAAAGGAGTAGAATAATTTTAGCTTAAATTTATCACTTCAAAAACATTTCAAGCATGGATATGAGTTTTAATAAGAATAATATTTATTCAGTTACCTTATCCCATGTGTCACCTTTCCCCATAGGTCGTACAAGTGCCAAACTCCCTCTTTTTTAGTTGATTGCCTAATCTTCAATTAGATAACCTACAAGTTTTAGATGAGACTAACATTCATAACATGGAATCTGATGTCTTAGACATTTTAAAGGAAATTATGACACTTGGACACCTTGGTAACCATGCCACTTTCATTTATGACCCTTAAAATGACTTTAAAAGACATAAGGATTAATATAACTAAAACCAAGGCTAATATAACATCAAATAGACTATAACATACCTCATGACAAAATATTAGACCCATAAAAACACCTAAAACTTAATTTTTTACCTATAGGGCCCCAATTTGACCTATAGGATCAAATTTGTTCAACATTAGTCTCATCAAATATGTTAGTAAATTTTGCCATTATAGTTTGGAAGGTAGGAAAACAAGTTTTGTATATTTTGAACCTTTGAAGAATGTTAATCTAAGAAATATTGAAAAATATAAATATGGAAGCAAATTTGATATTTTGGAACTAAAATTTGACAATAAATAGAAAAAAGGATACAAACTCTAAGAGTGTCTAGGGTTAGGGTTTAGTGAATTAGGGTTATTTTGTAAAGATTTAAATTATATTTAAATAAATGAAACCATAATGTGATATTGATTTAATGGGTTAGGTTATGCCAAAAAATCAAAAAAATATAAGTATGTAACCCTAATTGAGTGCACAAAATTTGGAGGATGCAAACTATGATTTTGAGCAATATTCAAAGTAAGTCAAGTTCACCAAATGTTTTAACCTTTTAGGGATTTACTAGTGTAAATCCTAAGTTTGATTAAAAAGTTGAGTAGTCTACATTAGTGAAATAATATGCAATAAATAACCTTTGATTTGTTATATAATTTGACTTGCTTTGAATTTCCAAAAATAGTAATAAATATGTGCAAATAGAGACTTATTTGGAAAACACCTAACACATAACATTTGAGTGTTGAAAAATAGGTTATGGATAGGTCTGAGTGTCATCTATAGGATCCCTGAGTCAGATCCTATCCTAGATATTATTGGAACACTTGGACAATAGCACCATATGGCTCTAGTATCCTAAAAATGGTGCTAGTGTCATCTATACAAGATTGTTCCTAAATTTTAGGTGCACCTGCACCCATGTTTCTAGGTTCTATTCTTACGTGCATGAAATCTAAAAATCTATTTTATGCTTATAATAGTTGATTTATGATGTAAACCTTAATATTATTTTCAAATATGTCATGAGCTAAAAATATGTGTTTGGTAGTAAGATAGGTTGGACATCCTCAACACCCCATTGTGAAGAGAGTTGCCTACATACTAGTACTCTGAAGAGGGATCAATCCTAATGTAGTTCTTCCACCTAGTACTTGGTGTAAGTGAAAGTTGATGCTATAATGATAGTGGTCTTAAATTATTTGAGTGTGCTTGAGATTGGAAATATTTAAAATTTAGGCTTAGAGTAGCTCTAGATGGTAGTATGCATAAGTAGGGCAGAATAGGGATTAATAACCTTGACTATGCTCAACTTGTTTCTTATTTGATTAGGTATTTTGCATCTATTTTCCATCTAGTGGACATAGGTCTAAGAACCTTGTATTTATAGTGTTTCATACCTTGTGCAGATAATAAAATGTGCTTTGGTTGACCTTAGGAGGGTTACACACTTAAAAATACATCCATACAGGAGAATTAGGGTAATGAACACTAGCACCATGTGACTCTAGTGTCCTTAATGTGGCATTAATGTCCATCAAGTAGGCTTCTAGACATAAAGGTCCAAGATCTAGGAATGAAGGTTTGGGATAGTGTTTTAGCTAACTAGGGACATTTGTAGTCTGCACAAAGGCTAGAAAAGTATGATAAATGTTCTAAGATAGGTCTAAGGCTAAACTAGGAATAATTTGTCTCAAATAACACTCTTAGGATTCAAATACCACTTTTAGGTGATTACATCAGCAAAAACATAGAAAATTAAGCCTCTAGAAATATTTCATTGTTACACAGTCAAAGAAAACAATGAATTCATTAAAATTCAATAAAACTAGAAAACCAAAAAAAAGAAAATAAAGACTTATAGAATGATTTCATTATTTCAAATGATTTTTTTTAAGTTCCAGATGATTTCACCATTGTTTAGAACTATTTTTATAGTGTTTGGAATGAATTCATTGGAATTTTGAACAATTTCTTTGGACTTCAAAATGATTTCACTGTTCTACAAAAAAGGTTAAAATAAAAAATAGAAAGTATAAAAGGAAGCAGGGTTGAAATAGTAAAATGTTAAATACAAAAAAACACTTAGAAATTATTATAAAATGCAAATACTATGAAAAATATAGAAAATAACACAAATGAATTTGTTACTTGCTACAAATTGGTTGTTCTAAAGAACAAATTCATTATTTTGTAGGATGAATTTGTTTTTTTGTAGGTATATGGTCAATGAGTTAAAACTCAAACAAAATGACCTAGAACAGTACATAGAAAACTCCAAAACAAGTGTTAAACATATATGTACATAAAATACCAATAAAAAATAAATAAAACAACTTCTAAATGCACCTATGATTAAAGATATGAGGGACAAAGTTCCCATCATGCATGACATAATGTATAAACTCTAATTCTAGAATGCAACTAAGAAATCAAACTAACTAAAATTAAACCTAAACTAGAAACATAGACTTCAATGATAGAGCAGTAAATGAAACAAGTTAATTGAACACACACACTTACAAAATCGAGTGAAATAAGCCTCTTCTATTGTGATTAAACATTATTTTCTCTTCAAATGCAATTGATGTGGATGCTCAATTATTCTTCAAAGCAAATGAAATTGGGCAGCATTTTCGTATGTGAATGGATTTTTTATGGCTTAGATTCACTTGAAAATTTGATAGCACTTCATTAGTATAAATTTGATGATGAAAGTGATGGCTTGTACATCAATTTATAGGTTATGGAAGGTTGATCAGATGGTTGAGAATTATTTGAATTTGTATAATTATAAAAATAATAAATGATAGATAATTAGTCCTCATCCATGAGGATGATGACCAATTCTATTTGTTGAGAAGAAAGAGGAGTTGGTTGAGTGAATCAACAAGAATGGGTCAAGCTATTTGATTGAGTCAGCTTGGAATTTAAATGTTCTAAGATGAATCACAAGGTAATTAAAGATATTGAGGACGGTCTTAGATGAGTTGACACATGGTTGAGAAAAACATGGAGGATGTTTGGTTGAGGTCAAAAATATGGACTATTAATTAATTTTGGAGGAAAAGGTGTGCATAGTTTTTTTATTAGTAAAGGGCAGGGTTTTTTAAAAATAGGTCTCCAAAATTTATACATGAAACAAGTTGAGATGGTCTAAAAACTAGATTTAACAATCATGACAATTATAATAAACACCAAACAAGGCCACCCAAGCCAAGGACAAACTAACCAAGAAAAAAAACACCAAAATAGTAAAGAAATAGCTTTAAGACCCACTTGAATCCTTATCCTTTTGAGATTTTAGGGTAATATGAAAATAATTATTTCTTCTGCATTTCTTTCTATTGGTCACTACCATCCACTTTCCTCATTTTAATGAATCTAGCTTCTCTATATTTCCAATTGAGGGCTAAGATGCATCTTCTATTGAAACTACTTTCAATTGTTATATTCATCATAATTCAAGATTAATATTATCCTCTCTAGGAAGAGGTTAAATTAGATCCAAAATTGGATCTGTAAGAGAGCCAAGGGTAGCCCCAAAAACTCCTTCATGATAATAAGATCATCAAGGTCTTTATTAGGATCATGTGAATTAGGTGCATCTGAAAGTGTATTAGAATCACTATCCTTAAAATCTAAAACATAAACCATAAGATGGGAAGGGTTGAAATCTTTCCACTAGGAAGCTTCCTTCTTTCTTCTATGGATTTTGTAATCTTGAGTCAGATGGCCTATGTCAAAATAACTTTAGCATCGAAATAGGAGTCCTTCATAATCAATAGGTTGTGACCAAGAATGGTCAACAACTTGTAGAACAATATTTTTAGGAAGGTCCTTTGAGGTATCAATATTGACCAATATTCTGGAAAAAGTAGTATGGCTAAAATCCTTAGTGTTGTGCATTTTCAAAAATTTACCAAGGGAATTGCCAATGGATTTGTGACTAGATTCATTCTAAATATGGAATGGAAGGTGGGGAAGATGGACCCAAATAGGTCTCTCATTAAGAGGTTTAGTGAGAGGATTAAAGAGGGGAGACCATGGTTTCAGGATCAAGGGGTGATGGCTCTAACTCGAACACCAATTTTAAATCCTTTCATTATATTTTAAACAATTAAAACCAATAGTAAATAAGGATTTGGCACTGGGGTAAGGAAAAGGTGTGCATAGTTGATTAATTAAGAATTAATAAAATATTCAAAATTTGGAGGAAAATGATGTTAATTTGAATTAGCGAAGGAGAAGGGTTAGCGTGCCAAAATAAATTTCAAAATTAAATGGTGAAATTTAGTTGTCTACAATGAAAAAAATGAAATGTGACAAATGGGCCCATCTAATTGATATGGAGGAAAATTCAATGGGCCAAGATTGTATGGACAGTCCTAACAAGTGTCAAGATTGTATAGATTATCCTCCAAACTGTCAAAATAATACATAAACTCCTCATAGGTGTTAGGATTATATAGAAAGTCCGAGCACAAGACAAGGAAACCATAAGCTTAGAGATTGGGATTTCATGGGGATGCACAAAAGGGGTTTTAAGCCATCAAAAGTTATAACAGTTCAATGACACCCAAGTTAAACAAATCATCTATACATAGACAAATACACATAAAAATATAAGATAATGTAAAATAAATGTCGAGGGGTTATTTTTAAATGTCCAAATTTTACTTAACTTTGAGATGCATTCTTAGCCACAAAGTTAGTGGTGTGAGTACACACTTTAAAATAGAATATACAAAATAATACAAAACAAATATTTCCAATCTGATTTTTTAGGTGTTGAGTCATTGAATCACTAGTCTAGAAACATGCAAAACTATACCCTTTCCTACACATATATGGGTGAGTTTAAAATAGAAAATTTTGAATGTGAAATTAATGTCCAAAAATATACCTCCTTTGTTTCTAGTATGTAGTAGAAGTCACATGGGTTTGTTATATCATCATAGGAAATAAAAAGAAGGATTCGGGTTGGAACCTTGTTTCTTCTAAAGATAATCTCTGAATTTGAAAATAATCTAAGTCACCCAGTTACTAAATCACTATGTAAGACATGATTTGAAATTGGAAACATGTAGTCATTCAGAAATGAGGCTTGAACTCCACAATACTAATTATGATAATGCACACGCCCATTTTTCCTCAATATGCAACACAAGACCATTGGGTTCTTTATCATTTCGAAGAAACCTTAGATCTAAAAATATAATGAATAGAATATATACACCCCTTTCGAAATTTGAGATAAACATGTGAAGCTCATATCTCTAAAAAAATCATATATATATATATATATATATATATATATATATATATATATATATATATATATATATATATATAACATGACACATTATCAAACGATAATATGCCAAGATATAACATTTAACAAACACATCCAAAATATATTTTTCCCATATAAAGTCAAAATTAAATTAAAATCATTATAACATAAAATATAAAAATTATATCATAAATTTTTTCATAACATCAAATCATTAATCTATATAAATATAATAATAAATAGTATAAGTAAAACAAAAAAATCCTTGAAATATATACATAATATAAATTATATTAACATAAAGAATATAAATATAATAAATAATATTATATATAAAATACTCCGTATACATTATAAAAATAATTTTAAAAATATTAATATTAACATTATAAAGAATAACATCATATTAAGATTAGACATTGAAAAAAAAATATTTAAAAAAAAAAAATCAATATGTAAATAATGTGTCACGGAATTGCATTTGGAATTTTAAACAATAAAGATGGATCTCAAAAGTACGGAAAATAATGTGAACGAAGAAATATAACAATTGACTAAGTCTCTCTCAATATCTAAAATATCAAAGCCATAAAGTCACCCACTAACAAACAAAAGATTTCAAAGTTATAAAATAAAATCCAAACCTGAACTAAAATAAGCATTGCATAAAACATATTTAGATTTATTGTATAAAAAATCTAAAATAATTTTATTGTATCATAATAATAAAAGAATCCCTCTATGTTAGTATTCATTTGATTTTATTGGAGTTTTTTTTATTTGGATTAAAAAAAAATTAATATTTTTTTTGGTTGAGATTAGATTTATTCAATTTATTTTAATATGTTTTAAGTGTTTAATGGTGTGAATTATTTTCTTATTGAGAATTTTAATTTGATATAATATTTCTTCTTTGTAATTTTTATCATTAATAATATATTTTAATGACATTTTAAATGATGGAATCTCAAATTCGAGTGGTATCCTTATTTTTTTCCCGTATTATATAAGAGTATAAGACATGTTCTTTGTAGACATTTTAACAATTATTATATATACTCATAACATTGAATATAACTTATTGTGCTAATCATCTCCATATTTATTTATTGTTTTTTCCAAAAATATTACAATACTTTTATTTAAATCTTCAACTTGTCCATTCCATTATGGGTTGTAAGGTGTAGATAGTGTATGTTTTATTTTGTACTTGTCACGTATATTTTTTATCTTTTTTTTCTTGAACAAAAATCCATGATGCAGAAAGGAATGAGGGGGTCAAGTTAATGGCTACCTTTTTTCCTAGCCTAGAATCTCACTCATAAATGTTCACAAACTCAAATGCAACACATTTAGATTGAGATCAAATACACTCTTTATTGAATTCAAATGACAATGTTACACAGGATTACATACCCACATACATGATTTTCTTATTGCAATATAGTAAGAAGAAGATTGCATCCTATACACATCTGTTTATGGACCTGATACAATCTCTATTATGTTATTGGACACACACTCTCTCCCTGGCAAGCTTATTCCCTCTCTTTACTAAAGCAAACTTCATATTGACTCTTAACTCTCTTGAAAACTTATTCAAAACTCTTCTAACTGCTTATGACTATTGGAGTTCTTATTCAAACTCCTAAACACCTTGAAAATGGTCCACAAGTAAAATTTTGCCATCCTAGGTGGTTATTATTATTTTTCAACCTTTGCAGAAAAAATTCTAGCTACTAGAAACTAGTGGTTATGTAATCACCAATTAATAAAGACTAGAAGTTTCATCATCTGTCAAAAATAGGTCAATTTGAGCCCTAGGAGATGATTGAAACCTATTTCACTTGATTTTCTTGGGGTGTTTGAGTTTTTTAGTTACCGCTTGGGTATATTTTAATCAAATTTGACATGCAAAACTATGTCTAAATCATTAAATTTTTTGAAAACATGCATAAACATTGACTCATGATTTTGGTTAAACTAAAATGGTTCATTGTCCCAAATTCTCTTGCACCATACACCTTAGGTGATTAGAATGATTGATGAGCTCCTACTCATGAACCTAGATTAAGCTCCTCTAGTGTATTTCCATACTTGGCCATCCTAGATACACTCATCCAAGTTCCATGTTTAGTTTATTTGTCCTTCCACATGACCAAATATTCTTTATAATCACTGCCTCTTGATGATTTTAGAATCCACCACTAACTCTATCTCTTCTCTTCTTTTTTAATCAACTATTATATCCAATCTATACTTGAAATTTTTGAAACAACATCCTTATCACTCACGTGTACCCCACG
This sequence comes from Torreya grandis, assembly GCA_037957365.1. Classification (NCBI taxonomy): domain Eukaryota; kingdom Viridiplantae; phylum Streptophyta; class Pinopsida; order Cupressales; family Taxaceae; genus Torreya; species Torreya grandis. Next base: position 1,409,911 of record JARHVA010003789.1, read on the forward strand.
ATATGAGTTAAAAATTATTACATTTAAGTTAGGTGAGACATCAATCCCATTTGATGGCTCTATCCCATAGCTATTCATTCCAAAATTTATTAAAAATTTGCATGGTCCAATCTTCTTCCACTTGAGATTATTATATGTTATTTTTAGGAACCTTTATTTTTTCAAATGCAAAAAAACTAAGTCACCCACTTGGAATTATTGTTTTATTATCTAGATATATATGTTGTGAATATTTTGTCGATCAACGTACTGATAAACAAAATAGGTCTGATCATCCAAAGTAGGAAGATTGGTCAGCCAAATGTGTAGTTTTACCACATCAAAAGGGGGCTAATCTCTCCTCTCATCAAGGGGAGGTTCCTTATATATATATATATATATATATATATATATATATATATATATATATATATATATATATATATATATAAACAAAAAATAATACTCAAAGGTAGGATAAACCATCCATCTCTCTTTTTTCAGAGATGATGCATGTAGATCAAAGGAGAAATCTTAGGGATAATGATAGAAAGAACTCCTCTTCTTTCAAAAGTACTATTCAACAAACCACAAGAATCTTCCTGGTAGTAATTGCAAAATGTAACCAAGGACGTAGTAACCAGCAAATTGAGATGTAGCATAAAATCTCCACCTGAATTGCTCAAGAGTGAGATACAAAGGACAATGAGGGCACAAAGTCGTCCCAAGGTCCTTTACACAGAAACAAAAAGAAAACACACTAAAGGCAATTATGGGGGCACAAAGTCTCTCCACAGTTGACTTCAGGACACCTTCCTGACTACTTTTCACTAATTCTGCTTGTTAAATTAAAGGAACAAAAAATATATTAAGGAAAAAGACATAAGAATAATTTCTCCAAAAATAAAGATATCACAGCACAAAGTATGAAAAGTCACTTGCTTTCTTATTCCAATAACAAAATATGATCAACAATCTGAGCTCAAAGTCTCAGTAATGCCTTTCAATTTGGGCAGAGTTTTGTTTCTGATAATTAGAGAGAGCCATGGTTAAAATAATAAAAGAGAGTCCCTTATATAGTCTCTTCAAAAAGGACTTGGAAACAGTAACACATCATGTTGCATTGAATTTTGTTAAGAAGACATGCTAGAATTTAGGGGCATTTACCCATTTTCTTTTCTTAATGCAGAGAAATGGGTCACACTATTGAAAGTTTGCATCTTTCAATGTCCACCTGATGATCTGATTCTAGAAACATATCTGATGCATAAATGTTTCTGGTCCTTCCTCATCATTCCTCCTTTTCTAGTTATTTGAATCGGGTCTTAGCTTCAATTCAATGTTTTGTTCCTTAGTCACTTTCTACTGGTCTTTAGCAATTGACGTGTGGCACATTCCACTGCTAAACAGGTGAAGACACGTGGCAACTTTTGTGGGACTCTAAGAAACATTTATTGATAGAGGCTTTGAAACCTATTAGAAACTCAGAATCACAGGTGCAGACACTTGTCACTTTCCATGGAATTACAATGGAAAAGGTGGTAGATTCCACTTGTCTCTTGAGAATCCTATGGAGGATGACACTTGGCAGCATCCACTGTGACTTTGACAAAGGACATGTGGTAGCATAGTGGGTTTTCTGTTTCTTCAAACTTTTCTTTCAAAGAAAAATTCTGAAGGAATTCTTTCAGACAATTTGTCTGAAGGAATTATCTCTTTGTCACTTTTGCCAGGGGAACTTTTCCAAAAGAAATCCCTTTGCTCTTTTGGCCTTTGAATTGGCCCATTTTCCCTCTTTCTACCCTCTGCAAGGGATGTTTGAGCTCCAAATTGGTCTTTTGGGTTTTTGCAATGGTTCACTTCAGCTTCTGAGTGTCCTTCAAAAGGGTTGTTTGTCCCTTGTAAATTTGCCTTAGTCAATTTTATGTGAATATTAACATGTGACATGTGGCAGCATCTGTTGTGAAATAGGTGAGGACACGTGGCACGTTCTACTTAACTTACAAAGAACACGTGGCAACATTTGCTACTCTGAGAAATAAAGTGAAATGAGGCTCAAAAGATGACACTTGGCAGCATCTGTGGGGTTCTGTCAGGCTTTTGTCTTTGGGCTTTTGTTTGCCTCAGTCATTGTTTTTTGCCATGATAATTCCCTTCATAAGGGCACTTGTGTCGTTGACGCTTGGGGCACTCCTTTGACCTTGTCGCTTGAACCAATCGATTGAACCAACTTTGGTTCAACGGTTCAATGGTTCATTCTCTTATTTCTATTGACCTCTTGAACCAAGATTATTTGAAACAAGCCTCATTAAACCCGTTGAAACTTTCAAACCCAATTGAGCACGTTGAACCTTTTGAACCTTGAACTATTCTTGAAAATGACTAAGTGTCAGAAACTTGTTCTTTTGATTGAACCTGCCTGTAGAAGCCTTTGAACTTGTTGAACCATTAGTCCTTTGACTGAAAAAGCTTGAATAATTCCCAATTTTGAAAGCTTAGAAGAATTTTTTTAAATGGGAAGAGATATTTTGGTCTTACAAGACCAAAATAGCTTATATGTTGTCCTAAAAATGAGTGACATTTTTCGGGTACAACAGCTGGCTCCAGTTGGGGAACTTCTATCAATTGTAAAAAGAATTGAAGGGAGTAAAATCCAAAATTTCTAGTGTCTTCATGTGTACCATTGGGCTATGGAGTCATGTTACCCAGAAATGAAAGGCATCAAAAAAGAAAACAAACAAAACAAAATAGAATTAAAAACTATACAAATATACATATGTATAGATGAAATGATCTGATATCTGAAGAGTTGAAGTGTTTCAGATGCTGCCCACTATGAGGCAGAGAGAAGAGTGTGCCATCTTGATATTTTAGTAAAAAGTTGTTTTCACCATTATGTTGATGAATTATAAATGGGCCTCTCCAAAAGGAGTCAAACTTTCCATGCATTCCTTTTGGTTCTCTCCTTTTGTCCCATAGCATGACTTGATCCCCAATCTGGAAATCATGATTTTTTGCCTTCTGATCAAAGAGTTTCTTTACCAGATTTTGATGAGCAATAATTCAATCCACCACCGTGGTTCTCTATTCATCCAACTCAGCCAGACACATGATTCTCTTATCAAGAGATATTTCATATGTCTGATCTTTAATTATTTTTGCCAATTTCAAGACTAGAAATTCTAAGGTGATTGGTATCTCAATATTGATACCATAAAGAAGTTGAAAAGGAGACATACCAATTGCTCTTTTTGGTGTGATTCTGTCTACCCATAGAGCATCAACCAATGCTTTATTCTATATCTTTTGATTTTCATCTGCTAGCTTCTTGATGATAGTTATCAGGTTCTTATTGCTTGATTCAACTTGTCCATTCCCTTGTGGAAAATAATCAGAAGAATGGGAGAGTGTAATTCCATAATAGAAATAGAATTGTGTAATCTCCTGGGAAGTGAAACAAGCTACATTTTCAGTAACAATTTTGGTTGGAACTCCAAACTTGGAAATGATATTCTCCTTGAAGAAATTGCATACAACTTCTGAAGTAGCATGTTTAGTTGGGATTGCTTCTACCCACTTGGTGAAATAGTCAGTTGTTGTAATGACATAATCATATCTAGCACTTGAAGATGGGTTTATAGTCCCAATAAAATCAATCCCCCATTGCTGGAAAGGTTCTTTTATAATCACTAGCTTGAGAGGTAGGGTAGCTAACTTGGGTCTTCCAACAAATTATTGGTAGAGTTCACATTTTCTCACCCACTTATATGCATCTTAGAAAAGAGTTGGCTAGTAATACCTGGCTCACATAATCTTGTGAGCAGTCACAGGAGCATAAAAATGTCCTCCATAGGCTAGATTGTGAAAATATTTCAAAAGTTGGCTTTGTTTCTCTTTGTCTACACAGCGAAGGAATACTCCATCTATGTTTTTCTTGTACAAGCTGTTGTTTCAAAAGACAAAATTAGTAGATTTCAACCTAATAGTCCTCCTTTATTTATAAGACAAATGAGCAAGACATTCACCATAAGTAAGGAGATGAGAAATACCTGAATACCACTCATTGGTAGTGGAGACAAAAAGGACTGTTGGTGTGTCTTCTACTTCAGCTTCTTCATGATGTGTATCTTCTGGCTTGTTGTCAGCAATTAATTGGCATAGGCCTTTTCCCCTTACCAACTTTGTTGGCTTGATGTCTAGATCAAACTCTTGGATCTTTGCAATCTAATTGCTTTTTTTGTGCCAAACTCCTATTGAGTTAATATGGACTTGACTGTAGTGTCAGGAACTAAGGCAATAGTGTGTGAATTTAGGATATAGAAGCGAAAATGTTTGACTGCTTTCACCACTACATAAGCATGCTTCTCTATGTTTGAATACTTCATCTCATGGGTTTTGAGAGGGAAACTCATGAAATAAATGGGAGATTACATACCTTCCTTGTCCTATTGAACAAGAATTACTGAAAGTGTATGATCAGAAGCATAGTTGTATATGATAAAATCTTTGTTATAATTTGGACAAACCAAGGTAGGGGCATGGGCAATGACAGTCTTGATATCCTAAAATGCTGACTTGCCTTCTTTAATCTAGCTGAAGGTGGTCTTCCCTTTCATCATATTCATAATGTGTCTAGTCTTCTCAGTAAATTTAGGGATGAACCTCTGTAAGAAATTCACCTTTCTGAAAAAAGAGTGAACAAAATTTTTACTTGTAGGCAAATTAAGCTCTTGAATAGACTTGACTTTATGTGATTCAATATATATGCCTTCTTTAGACACAATGTGTCCAAGGAGTTTCCACTCTGTTACTCCAAAAATAGACTTCTTAGGGTTCAAAGAAATACCATTTTGGCTGCAGCGTTCCAACACTTATTTCAAGTGGCGTACATGATCAGAACAGTGCTTTAAAAAGATGGTTAAGTCATCAAGGTATACCACTATGAATTTACCCATCTCATCTTTGAAAGCTAGGTCCATTTCTCTTTGAAATGTGGCACCAGCATTTATCAAGCCAAAAGGCATTCTTCTATATGCAAATGTACCCCAAGGTGTGGTGAATGTAGTCTTGTGTTGGTATGTTTCACCAACTTCAACTTGATTATATCTTGAGAAGCCATCTAGCATTGATAACATCTCTAAACCTGTCACTATTTGAAGCACTTGATCCATGATTGGCAAAGGGTAATTATCTTTCAAAGATGACTGATTTAGATTCTTGAAATCTACATAAATGCAAATTTTGCCACTCTTCTTCCTTACAGGCACTATGTTTGCAATCCATGTGGAATGATGGATTGAGAAGATGATTCTAGCATTTAACATTTTTGGTATCTCAGACAGAATAGTATCTGATATTTTTGGATTATACTGTCTAGATTTTTGCTTATAGGGCATTGAGTCAACCTTGAGAGGAATGTCATGGCAGATTTCATCAGGTCTGAGAGACTTTAGGTCGTCATAAGAATATGCTAAGACATCCATGTATTGACAGAGTAAAGTGGTAAACTTGAATCTTTCTTCAGGGGTACAACACTTACCAATGTTAACCATCTTGGGATTTTTTTTAGTAGTCATATTTACTTGATCGAATCCCTAAGAGAAGCTTGAATCTATTTGTTGTTGTTTGATGAATCTATCATGCATGTCAAACAGTTTCTCAAGAGAAATTAGGCCTCTGGGAATTTTATTTTCTTTTAGTTGTAAGAATTCTTCATTTATATCTGAACTAGATTCAAAGGCTGATTCATACTTCTAAGGTTCACTGCCTTCAAAACATAGTTGTTCAAAATTGTCTTTTCATTCCAAGAAGGCAATGATTTGATGATCATCATTGAATACTTGCCAATGATCAGCATTTTCAAGAACACTTGGTCTAAAGACTAGCTCAATAGTATACCTATTTTCTTTGAAATCTGAGTGAAGAACTAAGAGAGTTCCTAAAACATCAAGTACATCAGCTCTGTCATTAGATTCCTTGGGTATGGTAGAAATGTTGAAAGCATCAAAGCTTTCAATTTGGTCCCAAACCAAGTTGTGATAGTGGTGTAATCTTTCATTCTTGGTTTGGTATAAGTTTCTCACCTAACAAACTACTAATTCAGCATCCCCTTTGACATGAATAAACTTGATGCCTTTGTCTTGAGCAGCCTTCAATCCAAGCAATAGAGATTCATATTCAGCTATATTTTTAGTGTTGCTAAATTGTAATTTGTAAGATGAAGGAAACATATCTCTTTGAGGAGATATCAACACAATCCTGGCTCTCAAACCAGTAGAGGAGTAGCTGCCATCAAATTCTAGAGTCTATACCTCATTAGATACTAATTTTTCTTTAGACTTTCCTTCATTAGAGAGGGAGGGTCCTTTTTCATTTGTATTGTAACCTACTAGTTTTTTTGCTATTCTAGTTGAACTGATTTCTAGGTTGACACTTTTAAAAAAATTATCAGATGCTTCATGCACTTCAATTGTAGATAGAAAGTAGTTACCCATACATGAGGATTAAAAATTAATTTGAGCTTCAGGGGCTGATGTTTGGGTGACCACGTATTTTTCCTCCTTTTTAGGGAGCAATCTCTTCATTATGCCTTTGACAAGGATCCTGGTTTCAGATAGATCCATGCTTAATTCTCCACTAATATCTTTGCAAAAATTTTGCCCAAGTAAGATACCATAGGATGCTGGAACATCAGCCACCAGAACTGTCATCTTGATTCTTTTGTTTGGAAAAGCTACAAATGCAAATTAGACATCCTTGATTTGTCCTAGCAACGGCACTTACTTGTTCTCCATGGAGAAACATCTTCCAAATGTCTTGGTTAATTTGAGATCAAGAGATTCAGCTACTTTAGCAGGCATGACATTGTTAGATGCGCCTGAGTCTATAATACAATTACTTAGCTTGTGACCATTTATTAATAGGGAAACATAGAAAGGTTCTATTTTTCTAGGGGCAGCTGGAGGAGAAATGACAAGACTATTTGGAATGGGCATGTTCTTTGGGGAATTAGAAGTTATTTTCTTAACCTCTTGTCTTGTAGGGATAGTTTGGTTCTTGACACATTGGACCAACTTCTCTAATTGATCAGGATTGGACTACAAATATTCAAATCCAGACATTTATATTTTGGTCTTTTTGACATAGTCAATTATGTTAAATGGCTGAATTGGACTAGGAATAGAGGAAAGCATTTCAACCTTCTAGGTTTTAGGAGAGATGGGAGGAGGGATGGTTTGCAAAATTGAAGTAGAAGGTGAAGGTGAAATTAATGTACTTACCTATTGGGTGATTACTGGATCCTTTGACTGGAAGAGTAGAGTGGTTCCATGCTTAACAACTGTAATTGTTGGTTAAGTTTGCTCCTCTGTCTTCCCTTTATCAGCTTGCTGGATTGATTGGTTTTTGGATCTGGTAAACACTGCATATGATCCATCAAAAGCTTTTCCTTTGCTTTTGGGTTCATCTTGATAGTTTAGGAAACCAATGTGGGAGTCACCAGCTGATTCTTCTTGATTTTCTACAAGGAAATCAACATCATTTTCTTGATTTAATTTAGGTTGGAAAGAGAAATTTAATTCTTCTTCAAGATATCCCATTACTGAATTGGTTGGAGGAGCTTCAAGGGAAAGTTTCTCTTATGGGGGAGGAAGATGATTTTGTTGCCCTTGATTTTTGGCAGCATTGCCTTGATATGACTGATTTGGAAATGTCCTTCTTGGTATATCTCTGTATGAAGAAGTGGAAGACATTCCTTATGACATTTGATTTTTGAGAGCAAGCAACTCATTTGCCAACTTTTGCACTATTGGATCAATGGTGCCTATAGATGAATATTCAAAAGATGATGAGGGTCTATTTTTATTTGGATCTCTTCTTATCTTCCCTGTTAAGATGAGATCATCTTCTACCTCAGTGGCCAAATGTTGAGCTACAGCAAGATCTATTTGACCAGCACGTCTCAAAAGAAAACTTACTTCAGGTAACTAAGAATTAATGAAGAAGCATTTGAGATTTTTAGTTGTAAGTCAAGCAATTATAAGAATTTTATTCCTCAGTTTGTCAAACTTGGCTATGAAGTCCCTCATTGGTTCATGAGGCTCTTTTTTCATCTATGTGAGTTGAGCTAGAAGGGCATGTGCATCTTCTACAGGTTTGAATCTGGCTTCAAACTTAACTTTGAGGGTATTCTAATTAGTTACTAACTGAGCTTGTAGATGATAAAACCAATCTATAGCAGTACCTTGTAATGTTTCTACAAATAACTTGACTGCTACATCTTCAAATTCTACTCCAATTATGCCACAGGCTATGCTGAAGGCTGCAATGTGTTCATCAGAATGAACTTTCCCATCACCATAGAATTTGAGGAAATTCTTCCTTGAACTGCGTGGGAGCTCATGTAGAGGTGGAGTAAGATTTAGAGGACCAAAAGAATTACCCCAAGGGCCTTGAGCTACCATTATAGGATTATGAAAAGGAGGAATAACAAATCTCAGAGGGGTAATTATGGGAAAAGCTTTATCAAGAGTAGAAGTAGATACTTCGCTTGGTAATGGAGACATGTCTTTATTAGGAGGAAAGCTCTTGGTTCATTGGAGATGAGATGGTGAAGGAAAAGGATCAAAATCACTTTGCTGTACTAAATCAAATATAGGGTCAAAAATACCTTTAGCCCTTTGGCTTCGTGTATACCTTGAATCTGCCATATTGTGAAACAAAAATGGAAAAAAATTGACCTTGCTTTAGTTTGAAGCTTGAGGCTTTAAAACTGTGCATTCTTTCCCAATTGGTGTGAAGGTGAATGGTAAGGTTATAATGATAATGAGTAAGACACAGAAATGGAGTGGAGTCTATAATAGATAATGGTAGAGACTGATTTAATCTAAAACTTGAGGTTTCAGAATGTACATAACTAATATCTCTAGTAGAGTCACCAAAAATTATTGGTGAATATTTTGTCAATCAACATACTGATAAACAAAATAGGTTTGATCATCCAAAGTAGGAAGATTGGTTAGCCAAATGTGTATTTTTACCACATCAAAAGGAGACTAATCTCTCCTCTCATCAAGGGGAGGTTCCCTATATATATATATATATATATATATATATATATATATATATATATATATATATATAAACTAATACTCAAGGGTAGGATAAACCATCCATCTCTCTTTTTTTAGAGATGATGCGTGCATATCAAAGGAGAAATCTTAGGGATAATGACAGAAAGCACTCCTCTTCTTTTAGAAGTACTATTCATCAAACCATGAGAATCTTCCTAGTAGTAATTACAAAATGTAACCAAGGACGTAGTAACCAACAAATTGAGATGTAGCACAAAATCTCCACCTGAATTACTCAAGAGTGAGATACGAAGGACAATGAGGGCACAAAGTCATCCCAAGGTCCTTTACATAGAAACAAAAATAAAACACACTAAAGGCAATTATGGGGGCACAAAGTCTCTCCATAGTTGACTTCAGGACACCTTCCTGACTACTTTTCACTAATTCTCCTTGTTGAATTAAAGGAACATAAAATATATTAAGGAAAAAGACATAAGAACAATTTCTCCAACAACAAAGATATCACAACACAAAGTCTGAAAAGTCATTTGCTTTCTTATTCCAATAACAAAATATGATCAACAATATAAGCTCAAAGTCTCAGTAATGCCTTTCAATTTGGGCAGAGTTTTATTTCTAATAATCAGAGAGAGCCATGGTTAAAACAATAAAAGAGATTCCCTTATATAGTCTCTACAAGAAGGACTTGGGAATAGTAACACATCATGTTGCATTGAATTTTGTTTAAAAGACATGCTGGAATTTAGGGGCATTTACCCATTTGCTTTTCTTAATGTAGAGAAATGGGTCACGCTATTGAAATTTTGCATCTTTCAATATCCACCTGACGATCTACTTCTAGAAACATATCTGATGCATAAATGTTTCTGGTCCTTCCTCATCATTCCTCCTTTTTTGGTTATTGAATTGGGTCCTAGATTCAATTCGATGTTTTATTTCTTAGTCAATTTCTACTGGTCTTTAGTAATTAACGTGTGGCACATTATGTTGCTAAATAGGTAAAGACACATGGCAACTTCCGCGGGACTCTGAGAAATGTTTATTGATAGAGGCTTTGAAACCTATTAGAAACTCATAATCATGGGTGCAGACACTTGTCACTTTCTATGGAATTACAATGGAAAAGGTGGCAACTTCTACTTGTCTCTTGAGAATCCTATGGATGATGACACTTGGTAGCATCCGCTGTGACTTTGACAAAGGACACGTGGCAGCATAGCGGGTTTTTTGTTTCTTCAAACTTTTCTTTCAAAGAAAAAGTTTGAAGGAATTCTTTCGAACAATTTGTCTAAAGGAATTGTCTCTTTGTCACTTTTGTCGAGGGAACTTGTCCAAAGGAAATCCCTCTATTCTTTTGGCCTTTGAATTGGCCCATTTGCCCTCTTTTTGCCCTCCACAAGGGTTGTTTGAGCTCCAAATTGGTCTTTTGAGTTTTTGCAATGGTTCACTTTAGCTTCTAAGTGTCCTCCAAAAGGGTTGTTTGTCCCTTGGAAATTTGCCTTAGTCAATTTTATGTGAATCTTAACATGTGACACATGGCAGCATCTGTTGTGAAATAGGTGAGGACACGTGGCACGTTCTGCTTAACTTACAAAGGACACGTAGTGGCTTCCACTACTCTGAGAAACAAAGTAAAATGAGGCTCAGAAGATGACACTTGAAGCATCTACGAGGTTTTATCGAGCTTTTATCTTTGGGCTTTTGTTTGCCTTAGTCATTTTTTTTGCCACGAGAATTCCCTTCATAAGGGCACTTGTGTCTTTGACGCTTGGGGCACTCCTTTGAACTTGTCACTTGAACCGACCGATTGAATCAACTTTGGTTCAATGGTTCAATGCTTCATTCCCTTGTTTCTATTGACCACTTGAACCAAGATTCTTTGAAACAAGCCTCATTGAACCCGTTGAACCTTGAACCCATTGAACCTTTCGAACCCGATTGAGCACGTTGAACCTTTTGAACCTTGAACTAGTCTTGAAAATGACTAAGTGTCAAAAACTTGTTCTTTTGATTGAACCTGCCTATAAAAGCCTTTGAACCTATTGAACCAGGCCTTTGATTGAAAAATCTTGAATAATTCCCAATTTTGAAAGCTTAGAACAATTTTTTGAAATGGGAAGAGATATTTTGGTCTTACAAGACCAAAATAGCTTATATGTTGTCCTAAAAATGAGTGATATTTTTCAAGTACAACAATATACACATTATTTTTTTCATGACACTCTTCTTCATCTTCTCATTCAATCCTTATGTACCTCATATATATATATATATATATATATATATATATATATATATTTCATAGTCTCTGCTTCAACACTTCTACTCATATCCACTACATTTCTTAATTAATATATGAGTCTAGGACTATAACCATACCGAACCTAAAATAGACTCTTTATTGTTAGTAGCGGTCTCTAGAAAATATCATTAGACATGCTACTATTAGAATCTATTTGAATTCATACTAAGTCAGAAAGTAGAAGTTACAAAAAACCAAATTCACATAGTAGAATGCTTTATATATGTCTATTTATCATCATCATTTAGTCTATGAATTGATTATTTATGAATTTATTTGGGATGTGTGAAGATAATTTTACTTTATTAAAATAACACAAAGGTATAGATATTTATGTAAAATAACATTTTGTTATTTTGATTCAGTAAAATATGTTTAGGGATACATAATATAATATAAATCTATATAATATTTTTTAGTTTATGAACAAGTATCAAAAGTAATAAGATAACCCTTTACAAGCTACAACAATTCACTAATTATAGAGTTTACATGACTCTTTGACTTATTATCTCTTCGTTTATTCATCCTTTCAATCCTAGGGAACAATCAACTTTATGTTTCTATTATTTACCTACATGATTGATTACAACATATATATTTATCACATATATAACTATACAAAAAGATTTCAAACTATCATTTATAGTTTTGTATTAGTATTTTCCTAGACTTAAATAGTTGTCTTGTCCCAAGATAATAGGCCTTGTTTACGTACACTAGCATTCATTTTAATTTTATTATTCGGTGATCTTCCTCAAAAAATATGCAACTCCCCTATCTGTAAGCTTTATTTACAATTTTGCAAGAAGTGTTATATAATAGTTTTCACTTCTTATGCATTGCTTAGCCCCCTTTTTTTAGTTTTCAACTAAGTAAAATATCAACCTATCTCCCTTGACAAGTTTTCAATAGGTTGGTATAAACTAGAGAATACCTTTTACATATTTTGAACCTTCCTAACCACACTTAAAAAAACTTTGCCTAAAATTTAGTTGCCCAAAAACTCACACTGATGAAAATTAGACCAAATTGTGGAAGGCATTTATACCTTATTATAGAGGAGCTGGTGGTGATTATTTATTAGTTTTCACTTATTTTTCATTACTTAGCCACCCTTTTAGGTTTTAAACTAGGCAACATATCAACCTACTACCCTTTACCGATTTTCAATAGGTTGGTATAACCAAGAGGTTATTTTTTCTAGATTTTTAACCTTCCTAGCCATACTCACAAATACCTCACCTAGAATTTAGTTGCCTAAAAACATTCATTGACTAAAACTAGACCAAATTATGGAATACATTTACACCTTATTGTGGAGGAGGTGGAGGTGTTTGTATTTGTGCTAGTAGAACTAGTTGATTAACTTGCCCTGAATTTGTACGATGATGTTGATACTCCAAGAGTAGATTGGAATTATTTTTTCAATTTTATGATGGAATCTTGTGAGATGGGTTGTGTTATGTGTGTTTTTTGAATTTTTAGAGGCTTTTCAACTCTAAAATTCATGAACAACTCAAATAGAACTACATATTTAAGCTCATCAAGCACATACTTCTCTAAGTTCAAAATATTTATCAAGTTAGCTTTGAAATTATATCAATCACCTAGAACCTCTCATAGCATGATGAAGAGCATGAAAATTTTGTCTAAACTTTGCATGATTTCTTACATGTCATCTTCCCATACAATTATGATTAGTGGAATATGCAATGCAACATTTTTACCAATGGTTAGCTACATTTTCTCAAGCCACTCACATATCTCTATCCTTGGACTCACACAAACATGTTGTGTAACCTTTTAAGCTCTATATGGTCATTTGGTCAATTATTTTAATCACTTAAAAGTGGTAACTCGATGCCAAGAGTGTCACTTGAGTTAACCTATCCCTATACTTACCATAGACTTATTTTAGAGCTTTAGACTTGCATTTCCAACTATTTAATAGACCTTGTTCACTTACAGTTAGTCAAGACATAGTATTTGAACTATCACCTCTGAACCCAATCCAACATTCTCAGTAGTCTGCCAAAAGGACATTAGCACCACATTTGCGACACTACAACCACATAGAGCTAATGTCCCCAATGTTACTACTTTCCTTATCCCCAACTCTTCCTAATGGATACTTTTTCAAAGGTGTGCCCCTCCTAAGTTCAACATAAGCTCATTTTCTTATTTTCACAATAAATATAACCTTATAAATATAATTCTAATCCACCTCTATTGACTAGATGGAAAATATATGCAAATTTTATTCAAACCAAAGATAATTTGGTGCAATATTAAGGTACATTATCCTTTTTCTACCCTACTTTCTGCATACTACCATCTATATGAACCCTAAGTCTAGTTTTTAAGCATTTAAATCTCAAGCACATTCAAGGCATCCAAGGCCCCTTCATTTTATCATTCACTTGCACATACATCTAGCACTAGGTGGGAGAACTACATCAGAATAGATCCCTCTTCAGAGTATTGGTATGTAGGCAACTCTCTACACAATGAGGTGTTGAGGATGTCTAATCCATCCTAATAACACACTCAAATATTTTTCATATCACACATGCAAAGATAATTAAGGTTTACATATTAAATCAATCTTTTTAGGTATGATACATAGCTATAGGCTTTGATCACACAAGAATAAAACATACAGACATAAGCACAGGTGCTCCCTGAAAATAGAAATAATCTTGTAAAGGTCACATTAGTGCCACATTGATGACATTGTAGATGGGTAGTTCTACTATCCAAATTGGGTGCTACTATTTAGTGAATATATGAATATCATAATCCTACTTATGACACTCAAAATTACTCAAATCTCAAGTTTTAAAACCCATATCATCTATGATCGTCTATTTTCAACTAAGTCTTTAGTTTTCCCTATTTATTTGCTATTATTATAAATTAAAAAGAATTTAAAGTTTATAAGAAATCAGTAGGTTAATTACAGTAATTTACTTCATTGATTTAGGCATCTTAACCCTTTAACCAAACATAGGTATTTACACATGTAAAACGCTAAAAGGTTAAATCATTTGGTGAACATGTCTTACTTCAAACCTTAGCTTACATTAATCCAAATTTTTGTGCAATAAATTAAGGATTCATACTTCTAATTTTCTAATTTTTTTTAGAAAACTTAGTTAAATTAAATAAATTTCATATTAGGGTTTCAATCTATTTTACATATAATTTAAATTTTTATAAAAACCCCTATATTCAAAAACCCCACACCTAGACACACATAGGGTTTGTATCCTTTTCTATTTATACTCAGATTTTATTTCCAATACTTAAATTTCAAATCCATGTATATTCTAATTTATATTCATATAATCATGATCATAATGACAAAATAAATTAATTATTTTTTGTTACAAAGTTTCATACTTTCATTTGCATGCTTATTCCCTTTAATTTGGAATGAACTAAGAAAAGACATCAATACATGTATAGATTATGCTTACTATCAAATCCAATATTTATCATGTTCCATGTTATCTTTCTTCTATGTGCAAAATAATTAATACATTATTCTTTAATCACATAGAGATATGCATACATGATGTTTCAAATCAACTAAAATATCTTTCATGTTGCATTTTTTTCCATAACATGTTATATTTCTTCTATGTGAAAAATAATTATGACATTATTATTTAATCACATAGACATATGCATACATGATATTTCAAATTAAATAAAATATATTTCATGTTGCATTATTTATATATTATGTTATATTTATCCTATGTGGAATTCCATTAACAATCAAACCCATACACACATAAAGGATTTAGTACATAAACTAACAACTATGTTTCAAGCTTTAATGTAATATCTTATGCACATGAAAGAATCTCCTTCTCCTAATCATCTATGATGGGGTGATAACTACTTTCCCTATAACTAGGTCCAATCTATCATTCCTCTATGAGATGAAGTAGCCTATAACATTGTCACTAATCCCCCTACTCAACCTATTCACCCCTCTTCCTTACAGGGTATGTGCCTACATGTTCAAATAAAAACAACTAGGGTTTAAACTTGTGAGACTCTACATGAACAACTTATCAATATGAGAAAGATAATTATAGGTTTATAAAATCAAAATCAACTACTACATGAAAATATTAAAACATTGGAAAAATAATTTACAAGATAGAGGCCTTTAGGACACAATAGTTTAAATCATGTTTATACATCTTCAACTAGTCAATTTATGGCAAACAATGTTACATATTAGAGCACAAAATCAGAACAAAGTACATCTATAACTAGTGATTCAAAAATCATTAAAAGGTTAAATAAGAGTTCAAGTGAGCTACTACAGGAAATGATTAAATCTAAGTTGATCAAGCTACCTCCTCTACACCCAATGAGGAGATCCATATATTTTTGTGCATATCATAGAATGCATGGGTACTACATTGATTCATGTTTACTATTGAAAAATAAAATACAATAGATAATGGATATAGATGACTCACACAATGACACAACATCTAAACAACATACAATAGCACATCTACCAATTCTAAATGGGTCAAATTTTGAAATAGAATAAAAATGGTTACCAAAGCAAAACTCAAAACAAAAAAAAGTTCCCAAAGCACAACCACAACAAGAAATAGTAAAATAAGCACAGATTAATCAAACAAATCTACCTCTCCAAAAAGAGGCTCAATTTCAATATGGTATAATTTTGGTCACAAATATCTACAATAGTATGATTATCATGGTCAAGGTTTGGGCAAATAGGCCCAAGGCATCACTACTCCTATTCAAGTAGTTGATATTGTTGGTCAAAAAGGTTTAAGATTCATTAAACCTCTTAAGGCACATTGATCACATATATAGTTTATCAAGGCAAAATATCCAAATAATTAGGAAATATTACATAAAGAGATAGATCCTAAGTTGCACAATCAAAATCATGCTAAGCCAACAAGCTTTCTCAAAACATGTTTTCTAACTAAAAATCTTATACAACACCATATGTCTACAAAAATCATAGTTTCAAAGGGCATAATCATACTTAATATGCCAAAGCAAAATTCATAAAGGCCAACTCTACAATATGAGGCAATTCCTTCTATCACACCATGTTATTATGATTCTGAAGTGGAATAATATTATGATTCTGATAAGGAACAATACTCAGATTTATATTGTAACAACATTCAACTACAACATAACAATCACACTACATGAGATATTACCATTCTTATATTCAACATAGGTCATGGTGATAGTGAGACTTTAATGAAACTCATTAGTTAGTATGGTTCCTACCCTTGTACATACTTCCTTCTCTCCCTTGTTCCTTGTACATAGTTTATTTGTATTTGCTTGTACATAGCTTATACTCAACAAACACAAAAATAATATAATATGTCAAAATACAAAAACATTCAAATATTTCAAAAATACATTTTTTGTACAAATTATATGCATTGTTATGTTTAAATTTCTACTATTTTCTAGATATTGCATATTTCTAGTTATCCTAGCTTAGTCGGTTTTATCATACACATATGCTTCACTTGTTATTGTCAAGTGTTTATAGATTCTAGATAGGAATTTAGTCCATTACGCTGATCCAGACTAGCTATAATCTACCCATTATGGGCATGTACACCAATCTAGGTTTATACATTGATACATCTACCCACTCAGGGGCATATCCTACATAGTTACTATAACCAAGTTTTATATTTACATACTATACATTCCGGTTATGTCTTGATATTGATAATTTATATTCATTACTCAAAAAAAATTCCAAATATCACTAGTTAACTTTAGTATATATGCACCCTAGAATCCACATAGATTTAAATTACATAGTTATACATGCTTTCATTTCTAGTTCCTAGATTAGACTTGATTGTGATTATTATGCTTCTTACATCTTCTATGGCATTTGAATACACCATTGTTCCTTGGATTATACACCACTTCTCTATTTTTATGCCTTGTACATGTAACCATGTCCCTTGTGTGTGCTCTTTTATGCTTCTATATGCAGATATTTGAACATATCCTTCCTTGTGGATGTATGTCAAATTGCTTATTTTTTGCATATGTGTACATTTGAACGTGTCCTTATATTTCTTCATTCTAAAATTTAGTGGCATGTGCCCATGTCCCTTGTATTATGTCCCCTTGGTCTAATTTTTATGTGCCTCATGTTATTGTATGTTTGATTCTTTGTATGCTTCTACACCATGACACTTATATTTGTTTGTTACATACACACACCAATTTTTGATGCCATGAGAGCTTTCACGCATCTACCTATCCTACTTGAGAGACTTAATGGACATCATGCCCCATACCCTTAGCTAGTTACTCATATTTTATTATTGTTATACATTACGTACATCTATCTTGACACCCTTTTTTAATGCTAGATTACAACATAAATCTTACATTTCTTACTATTACTCAAATACATTTACATTTTAATGTTATGTTTGTACATTATATTGGAATATCATGCTCTGACTAACACATTTTATATAGATACTTCTTTAGAGGGAAGTTATTTCACATATTTCACAAATACCTTTAAAAGAGGGGGAATTTACAGTGGTTGTTATAGAGAATAGGCTTCTATTTTTATTTTCACACATACATTTTAACACACATGCTCAGTTATATAAATCAAACTCAACATAGACATAGAATATAATAGAGGTTTAGCAGTGAGTTCAAACCACACAAAGATCAAACTAGACAATCATTAGTGCCAAGATTAGGACATTAGTGCCATAGGATGTTATTTTCCACTATAGTGAATTATTGTCTAGTAGCCCCAACTTTAGGACATTACATATAATTTAGACTAGTATACCAAGTATAGTACATATTTGTATAGATATAGTCATAGGTTTAGTAGTTATGTTTAGATTTAGCTCAGATTTAGTCATTTCAATTCATATTCATATGATTTATTCATATTTGGGTGAATCATGCATGTCATGATCAGTCATACATTTAGATCAATACACAGATTCAACTATTACATACTTGATTCAGATTCAGTATACTCATATACCAGATTAGGGGCATGTGCATGGTACATAGTTTCCATATACTCAGCTTCAAATAGGTTGATCATATGGAATGGAAAATTCCATGTCATTCTCTATGTTATATATACTTACTATCATAATCCATGTTTTCACCATATTCATTCCTTACTCTATATGTAGTAGTTGGCATTCTGGACTAGACCAAAACTGCCTAATATACATGAGTGATTGTAGAGATGAATACACAATTAGATTAATTAGTTAGATACTTCAACACTTTTTTTAGTAAATTTATAGCTACATCTAATTCATATAAGAGTAAATGATTGATTCTTAGCCTACTCAATTTATTGATCCACCTACATGAGAGGGTTCGACACACTTACAGTCTTATCTGAGTTATTCACAAAGATCAAGATCCACCAAGTAGGGGTGGGAAATGATGGAGTCCAAACCATATTGAGTTCTTGAGCCACCCATGTGAGGATTGAAAAATCCATTAGTTAGTTCAAGTTATTTAATGATATGATCACTATACACTTTTACACGTGCAGGTTGTCACTAGGTTCATGCATTAGTTTACATACCCAATAAGGTGTATTCAATCCTTTATTTTATCTTTACTTAGTTTTTTTCATTTTATCACAGTATTTTGCTTTTGATTATATCATTAGTAAGGACTAATTTTTGCATGTTTTTTTACAAGACATTGCTTTGGATCATGTTTCACATACATAGACCCAGATTCACATATTCAAACTCAACTACATGGGATTCACTTCTAGGGTAAGTCTAGGTAATTTTTCATTTATACTAGTCATTTCACTTTGCTGCATTACTAGCATAAATGGGGGGTAAATGTGATCACCTAAAAGTGGTAGTTGGATGCTAAGAGTGTCACTTGAGTTACCCTATCCCTAGGCTTACCATAGACTTATTATAGAGCCTTAAACTTCCATTTACATCCATTTAGTACATATTGTTCACTTACATCCAATAAAGACACATTCCCTAAACTATTTACCTTTGACCCTAATCCAACATTCTTAGTAGTCTACCAAAAGAACTTTAGGGCCACATTTGGGACACTATAGCCACATGGTGCTAGTGTCCCCAACTAGGTGTTATTGTCCTTAACCCCAAATCTTCCTAATGGATACTTTTTCAAATGTGTGCCCTTCCTAAGGTCGACCTAAGCTCATTTTCTTAACCACACAAGCAACAAAACCCTATAAATACAAGAATAATCCACCTCTATTGAATAGATGGAAAATAGATGCAAAATATATTCAAACCAAAGACAAAATTGTGAAAACTTAAGGTACATTATCCCTATTCTACCCTAATTTCTACTTGTTACCACCTAAATCAACCCTAATTCTAGTTTTCAATCATTACAAAGATCAAGCACATTCAAGGAATCTAAAACCACTCTCATTCTAGAATTCACTTGCACATACATTAAGCACTAGGTGGGAGAACTACATCAGACTTGATCCCTCTTTAGAGTATTGGTATGTAGGAAACTCTCTACACAGTAGGTTGTTGAGGATGTCTAGTCCATCCTAATAACACACTCAAATCTTTCTCATATCACACTTTCAAAGAGAACTAGGGTTTTCACACCAAATCAATATTTTTAAGTATAATACACAGTTACAGGCATCAGTCATGTAGGAATAGAATATACAGACATAGGAATAGGTGCTCCCTAAAAATAGGAATAGTCCCACAAAGGGGACATTAGTTCCACATTAAGGACACTATACATGGTTGGCTCTACTATCCAAACTAGGCACTATTGTTTTTTGAATAAATGAATATTAGAATCTTACTTGCGACACTCAAAACTGATTATATCTCAAGTTTTAGAACCTAGATCATCAGTGACAGACTATTTTTAGATAAGTCTCTATTTATCCATATTTATTTGATATTATTAGAAAGTAAAAATAAATAAAAGGTCATAATAACTCATTAGGTTAATTACTATGATTTATTTAACTTATTTAGGCATCTCAACCCTTTAACCAAACGTAGGTAATTACACTTGTAAAACCCTAAAAGGTTAAATCAATTACATTGTCTCTGTACTAAAGAGATTCTTCCAAAGTAGTTTCCATCTCAATCTCTAATTCACCTCCCACAATAATAGCTCAAGCTTTATCAAACTTGGTCATGTCATCTTTCTTATCCTTCATCACCTCTTGAATCATTACCTCTAAATGTTGGACAAATATTTTTTTTGTTTAATTGTTGCCTTAATGATGACCTTCTTTAAATCCTCAAAAAATGTAAAAATGGCATGGACCTTCATGTGATTATTTTGAACTTGGGATTTGATTTGCTCTAACCTCTAAATAGAATTATATTCTTATGAGAGATTTGTGATCAATGCATTTAACTACAAGTGATATGATATTATTTTGACTCATAATACTTGATGAACTAGGGATGGGAAATTTTCCACAATTACTTTATGGGAATTTGCATTGTTCTCCTTTGGTGTGTAATTTGTTTTATTTAAACTAATTTGTGGTCTAGGTGATAGATTATAGAATACACCCACACCCTAAGTTTTCTTCTCTAAGGGGAGTTGGGATAGATTTAGTGTGACATGATCTAAAAATGTTGTCAACACTGACTATGTTAGTTATGTAAGCTGAGATATTTAGGATTAATAAAATTAGGGTAGATGCATGTGTGCCTAGACAAGTTCTTTACCTCTATCCACTAGGACCTAAATGAATCATTTCATTCCTATGACCCTTCTTCATGCAATCCCTCTTTACCAGAATCATTCCCCATCATAGTTTATTTTGGTTAAGCTTGAAATTTAGTTTGCCTTATTTTATGTGTATTAGATCCTTGATCAGATTGATTTACACATTTATATTATTATTTTGTGGTATTAACACCTTGGTTAAGAGTGAGTTTTTAAGGCCTATAGCCTTATGTTATAGCTCCTCTACACTTGTGTCTTGTATGCATTTTTCCTTGGTTTGATCAACCTCCTCCATATTTTTACTCTTCCTCTTGCTTCTTATACTCTTCCTCCTCCCAAGCCTTATTCTCTCATAGTTATTTCTTCTCCTCTTTCCATTCTTATTCAGCCTTTGATTTCTCAACTTCTTCCATTACATATTTTTCATTGTATTTTTAATCTTATTCCTATCATTATTTGTTGACCTTTTTCTTTACGTAAATTTTTCCAAAATTTTGTCTTTTTCATTATTTTTGTAGGGTTCTTCCTACTTGTGATTCTCTTATTTTTGGTGTACTACTTTATCCTTCACAATTTTTTTTCTTCTTGATTTTTCACATGTTTCTCATGTGCATCTTGGTCCTCTTTCTCCTTCTTGGTCCTCTTTCTCCTTCACAACACACTTTTTTTGCCTCTTTATCTAAAATGTTATTCTTCAAATGTGCCCTAACTTTTTAGTCAATCCAAATGTGTTAAATAAATGGATTCTTAGTCTATGTATATGTTGTATATAAGAAATAGATTATAACTATCCCTTGTGTCTCTTACACAAGTAACATGGACAAGATGAAGGATGCCCCAAAAGGAGTCCAAGATGATCCTAGGCTATTTAGAGGGGTTGTACATTTAGTGGAGAATGGGGAGGGGTATATGGTAGAGTTATTGTAAACATAAATGAAGATGGTGGGGGTGATTCATCAAGGACTTGTGGTGTGTATCTGAGTGAAAGTGGGAGGGTTGGGATTTGTGAACCCAATATTTTTAATTTATAAATAGAGAAGTTATATCTATAGGTAGGGAATTGAGGATTAGCTTCTTTCTTTCATGCGTCTTGAGTCTTATTTTTCATGGTTATGATGACTCCTCTTTTTATTTTAAAGGAGTGATATTTAATGCAAGGCCTTATTTCCAACTCACTTGAGTGTGTGTTATGTTTATGTTTCATGCATTTGTGGTCTCTTTTCCCATGTTTATTATTCATCTCATATTAGTCTAAATGGGCTTGCCTTAGTTTCTTCCACTTTCTCATTGCTAAAAAGGTTAATTTGTCTCACAGTAAGTACCTTTCATTTTATTTTTATTAGTTTTTTTATACTTGTTTATTATTTTAACCCACTCCATACCCCCATCATTGCTTGTGTCTTTATTCTAAGGAGTACTGATAAGGTGGCTTCCACTATCAACTTATCTTGTCACTCCTATTTTTTGTCTACCTAAATTCCTATTGACATAGTTGGAAGATGGAGAACATGGGGGATGACATTTTTTAGTTGTATGATGCACATGGCCTTCCATTAAAACCATTATTTTATTTTCTCTCTATATGGGATGTTATTGATGTATTTATTTATAAATACTTGCATGATCTCCAATGAGACAAAGATTTTCATAGGCAACATATTTTATGATTGTAGGTAGTTTAAGATCCATTAGTTTTACTACCATCTTATTTGCCTTATTCAATAAAGGCTTTATAGGTTGTGTAAGTAGTTGATTCCTCTTTTCAAGTGTAATTTTATTTTTTTACTGATGATCATGACAAGTCTTGTTGTCCCACCATGCTCAATAGAGTTTTTTTTATGAGGTTCCTTTATCTTATTACTTTTTTTTGTCTCAATCATGATGATGAAGAAAGGCCAAGTGAATGCAGGTTGAGTCTTGATCTTTTATATTTTCACTATGACACCATTATATAATTTGGTAACTATGGTGATAGGTTTCAAATACTTCACCTCTCATATAACCTGAGGGTTTGAATTGATTATTCTTCTTATATCCAATATACAATACCCAAACCATTGTAATGAGCATACATATCTCCCTTTTGTGACCACACCAATTTTGTAAATTCTTACACTGGCCAAAAATCTTCTCAACAATTTGTCCATCAGGGACTTCCATACAAATGAGTATCACCATGAATTGGTATTTAAATCACTATGAAATACATGAGATTACTTTATTTATATTTTTTTGATCTCAATAGTGATGAATTTAGGTCAATTTAACTCTTGCAACTAAATCATTTAGTGGACAATGTTAATGACCCATTTGGTGCTTATTTTTCACACTTAGTTATCTGCTAGTACCTGTAGACACCTAAAACTGGGCATCAATAACCTCCAATCAAGATTTTGGCCATTTTCCACCTAAAATGTATAATTTAGCCTAAAAACACTAAAACATGCAAAATGATGTAAAAATAAAATATTTAAGTGCCAATTTTGTCCAGGGTATCCCTAAATGGGGCAATGCAATTTATAGGCCAGCTAATTTTGATCAGATCATTTTGAGTCAAAATGCCAATTTTGCACCTAGGTGCTCTGGATTGCTCTTTCTTATCAAATATTCTACATGAAACACGTTCCTTTATTATTTGTTGTTGACAACATCCTAAATGGGAATACGGTTCCAACACATCTGACATTGCCTTCCAATTCCACTATAGTCAATTTTGGACCAATAACAAGACATTCTGCTCAATTTGAGTAATTTGTGCACAAAGTGATTAATCATGCTTAAGAGCTAATTAACCCAAATCAAGGCCTAATTAATAATTCCATGGAAACTTGTTGAATACTTATTTTTAGAAATGAATATTGAATATCTGCATCATCAAGTGACCTCATTTCTTGGGAAGACATCCCTAGGTCATAAATGCCATAAATATCAAGATTCATGCCTGTCATGCCTCATCAATGCCTTCCATGATTCCCTCCATGCATATTAATTTCCCCTTCTTTCAATGTCATAACGAGGATAATTACAAACTTAATTCTAAAAATTGAATTAATCCTCAACCACACATCTCAATCTTGAGATGGACGGTTCAAGTTGATTCTAATCAAATCCAAAAATCTATAAATAGGAGGCCTCACAACATCATTTCTAAGATATTTTGGTGCAAAGTTATTATGCTCAAATATCTTCAAAGATTTTTTCATGCAAATTTATAATGCCAAATTGGTTCCAAAAGCTTCAAGCAACTAGTGTTACCATGCCAAATTAATTCCAAGCCAAGCCAAGCTACAAGCCAAAGGTGCCATGGAGAAGAGGAGATATCCAAGCCTCCTTTGATGAAGACTTCATGAGCACAAGCCAAGAAAGCCACCACTACAAAGGCATTTGGAGCATCCAAGGAAGGTGAAGGAATTATTGTGTTTTCATTCCTTGCTTTTTAGTTGTGTTTGTCATTTGCTTTTGTTAACTAAGCTCTCCCTAGTGTCTAGGCCTAGAGATGTTATGTTATTAGTGTGTTTATTTCATTTTGTTTTCATTTTTAAACTAACACCATACTAACCATCCTCTCTTGAGTCAAATTCCTAGATCACAGTACCTTTTCATGATATACTACACTAATACTTGCATTGGTGTATCAGTTACTTTTTATACATGTATTCCACAATTTGATCATGTATATTTTCACTTGATCTTAGGACAACACAATGGGTTTTTGGATTTTTACATTACAAAGACTTCTCCCTTACTTTCATCCCTATTATTTGTAAAACTATCTCAATATTGATTTGACTTTTTACCCAAGGTGAGATTATGATGGCATAATCATTATAGCATCTTAGTAATGTTTATAGGATATTAATAGTTTACCTAAAGATTAGCTTTCACACTAATAGTTCCTTGTCTATACCCCTCAATGTATTATATTGTGTGACAACTCCTTGTGGTGTCCCAAGTTCTCATTGGGGTTATTGGTCCATAAAACCTTTTGCCTCTACCGCATCAATGAAATCAAATGGATTTGAATTATCCCATATGGTTTTTCATAACCTAAGCCCTATCCCCATTTCATCCTTCTCTACATCCCTCAATATCATAAATATGGTTTGTGTTTGGTATATTTTTTAAATTCTAGTTTATTTATATTATTATATTATGATTTTACACTATACCTCATAGTTTTCTCCTATCAAAATTATGATTCTTGTAGTCTTACATTCTCTTTGTCATTACATAAAATTGTTCTTTAAATGCACAAAGTCTAAACTAATCTTGTTCTTAAAGTTACAAAGTATGAATTTCAACCCTTCATTTCCCATTTATCGATGTTTTGTGCCACTCAAAAATATATCTTGATCTACTTTTCCTCACCAATTTCATACTTCATTAACTTATAATCTATTTTCAATATGACATTTTCCCATTTTCATAATTTCCAAGTCAATGAATTTACTTGATGTGATGTTCCACCATGTTTTAAGCTATTTCCTCCTTTCCCTTTGCCTTTTATCTTTACCTTATAAAACCAAATTAAAATTTTCATTTTTATCTATACTTTTTCTATTTTTCCATTCAAAATTCCACATAACATTGTACACCATTCTTGGACTTAATGGATTGTTAGATTTCACAGATTTCTCTCATAAAACTTATCCACCTATGCCTTTGACTGTAATACTGATAACTTGTTTATCCCATGTGCCCTTTCCATTATTTTCTTACATGTCATCCAATCCTTCTACGTAATATCTATTTCACTAATTTTACTTATCTACCCTACTATGTTATGCTACCACACTTATGGAAATTTTAAACTATTACCCTAATTGTTCCATATAGAAATTTTTTCCTTATGTTATGATGTAATTATGGTAAATCTTGAGCCTACTAGCATTCACCCTTATTATAATAACATTACCTTGTAAGTCTCATAAGACTACAGTTCCCTATTTTTTCATATGTTGGATTACATATGGCCCTTTCCACATTATTCACAACTTTTCGAAGTGCATGTTGAAACTAATTTTAGACACTAATACCAATTGGTCTTTTTAAGGAAGTGTTTCATTACTAATAAGTTTGTTTAGGCATCTGAACCTTGTAATGATGTTCTCATATATATATCTTGTATCATCTTTTGCTCTATAGTTTAGATTAGTAACTACTTCGACCTAATTCATGAAATAGTATGTCGTAGTGATTATGTAGTGATAATTAGAGCATTTTAAGGATAATTTAATGGTCTTGACAAAATCTATCCCTATTCTTCAAATGTTTATGATTTGAGAATTGGGTTAAGGTGAATTCTATTCCTCTAATTTGATTTACCAATGCACTAGCACATATCATAATGTTTCACAACCATTTTCACATCTTGAAATATGGCTTGCCATAATAATCCACTCTATAGGATGTTTATTGCAATAAATTCTTCTATGAAATTACCTCTAACCACCCTTTCATGAGCTTCATTCAACACTTGTGTTCTTCAATAGTTCAATGCCACCCTATGGAGGACATTATCATTACCCAATTTATTTAGAAAATAATTATGAATTGTGAATTGAAATGCTCTTGTGATCAACTATTTATTTTTCCTTTTTGTATAATGATTTGAAAATGTGCCATTTTATAGGAAAATTTTAACCTTTTCCAATTGCTCAAGAATCACATTGACTCTAAATAAATTTGTATCGAGTGAGTCTTCATGTAAGTCCCTTGTTTATTTTCCTATTTTTATCATGATTAGATGATTTGGTCCCACAATTTATCTTCCCACTTTGAATTTAATCTTGAATTGATACTCCTTAAATAAAATCAGCCACCTTAAAACTATTCCCCCAATAAGGTATGTTCACTAAATATCATAGTGCCTAGTGATCTATAAATAATTTAAATGGAGATGGTAATTAGTGTCATAATTTATATAGTGATAATACCATAATTAAGGCTTCCTTTTTTCTAGTTTAGTTCTCTACAATTAATAGATTGTGACTTATGAATTGAATCAGATGATCCAAATATCCCTCTCTATGACACCTATTATGGACCTTGAAGCATCTATATGGAAATTAAATGTTTTGCTCCAATCCAAAAACACCAAAATTGAAGTAGTGAATAAGTTTTTATAAGTTTTGTAAACATAGTTTTACATTTTTTTGTACATTCAAATTTAGTATCCATATATAGTAACTTATCCATGAGTGTTGTGATATCTACATAATTATGAATGAACTTATGATAATGCCTTGTGTGACCTTGAAAATATCACATGTCCAAATGGGTGATAGGTGGATTAAGTCTAATGATGATTGCAATCTTAGCTTTGTCAATAATAATCCTATCATATCATAGAACATTTCCCATTCGAACTTCAAAATGTGTGAAAAATAAGGATTTTTAAAATTTACTATGATCCACAAGGATATACACCTTTCTATCATAATTTTCATCTTGGATAAGTGTTATTTGAAGAGAGATAATACTTCCCAATTGTATAAATATACCTCAAGGAAATCATGAATGAAATCCTTAAATTTAGTGACTATAACTCTCAAGAACATTATTGTTACATTATTTAATCCAATGGTAACATTACCATGTATGCAAAGGACTCCAATTCTATTGTGAAAGTATGTTTTGACTAGTCTTCATTTGCGATGGAGATTTGATGATATATATTAAACCCATTTATGAATGAGTAGAATTTATGTCTTGTGACAACCTCTATCACCACATCATTGAATGACATTTGAAATAGATCATTTACACAAACATCATTTAATATATAATAGTCACCACACACTCTAATTTCCCCTCTTGTATTACATTGAACTACCATTGGACTTACCCAATATAATTTATCCACTAGATAATAATACCTTATTTAATTATGTGATCAATTTATTCCTTAACCTCTAGTTTTATATTTGGATTTAATTTGTAAGGCCTTTTCTTGATTAGCTTTATACACTCTTTGAGTTCAATATACAGAAATAGAATGAGATTAAAACACAAAATATATTAGGGGGAGAATGCCCTAATATAAAATATATTCAAAATTAAATGATAATTGTTAATTTAATGCTACAATATAAAATACTCCTTTAGGAAGGAATAACTTCATAATTACACTTTTAATAAAAGACTCACGACTTACTTGATATACATTATAATGATATTCTATCTCCTTATATATATATATATATATATATATATATATATATATCACTAATAATGGATGATTAAACTCCTAATGTATATGTAGATTGATTCATTTCCTAATATAATTACTTCCACAATTTACCCATATAACAATATAATTAATTCCACAAGTTATCTATATAATTAACTAAGGGGGAAGTGTGCCACATGTTGGCATGTCCATCAACCCATATATTATAATATCATATCTCTATGTACATAACATTCCCTTCCCATTAACATGTTTCACCCTAAAAACATGAGATGAATCTAGATAGTGAGTGTACTTCAAATCATTCCACACTTGTCTCCATGTTCGATCATACAACCATCCATACGTAATATTGGTGGGTGGTATCTCTATGATCATGGTTCCTAATATTTTTGCACTACTCTATTTCCATATATAACCATAATTTATACTAATTTTCCTCCATTCATATCTATAATAATTATTTTTTTCCAAATTAGCCACCATAGATTGCTTCATCTCCAAATCAGGTACGTTGAGATGCTTACTATGATTTCCAAGTTTTGACATTATATTTTTAGTGTTCATGCACCTAAGAGAGCTATGAAATAATTAATTTTTATGGAACTAGGTTGTTATTAGGTTATATGTCCCAAGGATTAGTGTTTCAAGATGGGTTGGAGTAAAAAAAATTATGAATTGGTCATTTTTCTCCCATAATTGGTTCATAAAGTGTATTTACAAACATTTTATTAAAGGTCTGGTTTAATTTTGGAAAGTGACTCCCTTGAAGGATATCAAATGTAAGGAGTCAAATCCATGTTCATATTTTAAAGGATGTCCTTTTAGACCATTTGTCATTTGATAAATAGCGTGTTGTACTTAATTCTACCCATACACCCAGTCAAGATGTCAAATCCACCCATTTCTAACATATATTCACATTGGAAAATGCCTTTGTTTATTGTTTTAACTTCCAAACATAGAATAATGTGATGAATGGTAGGAAAGGTATGCAAAATAAGTTATTTATACATGACTCTATCATTTTACAAGTTAATAAAAACTCTATTTGATATCTTATACGTAGCTATAACAGGACATCTTTTTCAAATGTTCAAGTTCCTTGATGAGGAAGGGTGTGTGAAGTGATTATATGGTTTCAAAAAAGGCATAATCCATGATAAGTATGTATCATTGAAATTTTCTCAAATAAAAAATTATCTTCTAGCCCTCTTCAAGGCTAGTTATAGGTCCCAAAAAGGCAAAAAAACACTCAAGATCTCCATCAGGTCACAGGCATAGTGAAGAAGGTCAGTTGGTTGGCATTGCTTCATGGAGGATAATAAGTGTGAGGAATAGTGATATTATGGGTTTAATGAATCCTTCATGCCCTAAAAAATTGTATCAATAAGTTTGAGTTTAGGGTCCTGATCTTTAATAATAATCACTAACAAGTTTAGTGCTCCTAAAACCCTATCAAACCCAAACAACTCATTTTTCTTCTTGTGAAAACATTTTTGAACTTGTTTAATTAATGATTATGGTTTAAAATCATTCCCTAAAGATTTAATATCCCATAAAATACCAAACTAAACTCATTCAATCATGGATCAGACCCAGATTGGTAAGAAATCTCATGTTTTATTGTCTTTTGACATGACAGGTAAGTTTTTGAGGTTATGAGGTGCTTTCAGCTAATAAAATGATTGGAAACTAGTTTTCAACATTGTGTTAAATCTTATCAATCCCCTCAGTCTTCTATCAATCCAAACATAGGGTCTAAATTATAAATAAATAACATGATCCTACATACAAAGCTTGAATGTGTCAAGTTTACGGTATAAACATGAAGAGAAAGTGAAAGTTTTGTGTTAAAAATGAAGATTATAAGTTAATACTAAGTTTTAAGTACATCGGAGAATATTTTAGGATTTATTATAGTCTTTATGATGAAGAGAAACCACTAAATGAAGGCCATTAGGGCCAAAACTATCAAATTACCTACAAACCTTGGGCATGGGATAAATCAAGTTTCTAAACCATTAATGGGTTAAAATAATTTATATAAATACCTATTTATATTATAAGGCATGTATAAAATCCAAAAGAGATATTTATAATCAAAAAACAAGAATTTGATGACCTTTTTACCCAAAACACTTGTCTTGATTTTGCACTTATAGGCCTACAACCTCAAGAAGGTCCATTCTTCACATGTGAAGTTAGTTGATAATTTACATGGGGGTAAATATATATATGTGATGTTGATAGATTCTATCCCCTCTAAGTTCATGGAATTTAGTAATCCATCAAGGGTCAGAGCTTTATGAATAATCGTTAAGAAGTTAAGCACCTCAAAACTACCAAGAAACCTTCAAAAGAGATTGATGACTATAAACATATTTTTGGTGACTCCAATGCACCTAAATTACTTTGAAAACATCTAAATACAATATCCATGCATCATGGGCATCTATTGAATCACAAATATTGTCATGTGTGGAGGAAAAGTACAAATAAATGACCCTAAAATTGCACTTTTAGGCTTAATTTCAAATGTTTAAATGAATGAGAACTTCCTAAATAGTTGAGAAGGATTTTAAAGATTAGGAATAGGTATAATGACCTTCCACTATCCATTCAAGAGGATATCATAGTGGCTTGATAGGCTTTCAAGTTATTAAACTAAGCCAATATGAAGACTACTCCTTGCTTGCATAAAGTAAATGAAGTTACAAACCTTCATAAGGTCATCAAGGGTATAAGAATATTCAAAGATGATATTCTTGTATGAATTTTTGAGTCATAAAAAAAATTCATACTAATGACTGCAGGTATTTTTGAAAGGACTTATACACAAGTAGTTTGTTTATTGTATAGTGATGAGACCTCTCAAGGATGAACATAGTCCTTTACAAACTTTTTCAAGCTTGTAACAAGGTTTTTTCACTCTATACCATAAATAAATAGTAATTTATGAGTAAATCTTTTCAAATCTAATTTTTGCCTCTAAGAAGCCTAGGGAGGAATCCTAGAATCTTGCTTCCATCAAGTATCTCTCATAGAGACCTTGTAATAGTTGGGCATGCCACTAAATATCCCTAAGGACATAATACACACCTAAAAAATCAATCTTGATGATCCCTAGCATGTAAAAAGTGACAAGAATATCAAAGACAACTAGATGCGAGTGTGGACTTGTAACTCTTTAATCAAGAAAAGAGGGAAATTTCAAGAGAACAACAATGAGTCATGAAAGGCAATGAGGCACTCCACCACTTTTCATGATGCCATCATTAAAAAAAGCTAACACATGTAGAATAATAATCATAGAACTATTTTTAACCTTTTAGTGAGATTGTAACTAATTTTGTGATGGATGACAGTCATTATAAGCTTCCAACACATCCTCTTATTTCTCTCCTCTCATTTCTCCTTTAATTACCCTTGTATGTGAGATTAGAAACATCCTATAACTGGTCAAGGTGAAGCCCTATTCAAATTTATATTTATTATTACATTTGAAGTGAATACAAATTGGTGTACACCTTCTCCAACTTGCATCTAGTGTTCTTATGGTGAATTATTGATGAATGATAGTGATAGTGTTCAACTTTTGATGAGTGTCATTTAACTCTTCATTTAATCAATGTTTAATTAATGTCTTATCAACTAGGGCTGGTGTCCAAAGTTGTCTGCAGTAAGGTATAGGATGGTAGATATAGAAGTTTACTTATAGGGGTGTTTGATGGTCCTATTCTAACTTTTACTAAAGAAAGAGATGTGTCCTAAACTACTTGATACACTTTTTTGCTAAAAATGTAACTATTTAATCAAATCAATCCACTCTTTTGCTTGAAAGTAAAATCACACTCCTATTTACGCTTGCATTGAAATTAAAATCACACTCTTAACTTAAAAAGGAAATTTTCTTCACATGTTTGTTGTAAAAGAAAACAGACTTTACTTAGAAAGGAAATGACTTTGGAATAAGGAAATGCCTTTTAAACTATGAATTGGTTTTGATGTTTTTATGAATAAATGCAAACATTAACAAGATTATAAAGATTTAATAGAACATAACATAAGTACCATACATAATTCCTGTTTCCAAGGAGAGTGGGCCCTTGCTCCTCTCAAACTTAGGAACAAAGATTAATCAATGCTAGAAATTGAAGTGATAATTCATAAAACTAAAA
Organism: Torreya grandis; assembly: GCA_037957365.1. Taxonomy (NCBI): domain Eukaryota; kingdom Viridiplantae; phylum Streptophyta; class Pinopsida; order Cupressales; family Taxaceae; genus Torreya; species Torreya grandis. The sequence continues at coordinate 1,442,440 of JARHVA010003789.1, forward strand.
TGATTACAATCTAGATAAAACTTGTACTATGCTTGTAAAAATATTTTCTCTATTCTCTAATCTCTATTATCTAATATCTTTTAATGATGAAAGTCTTACATTTTATACTAATACAATCAACTCAAAATAGGATGCAAAGAAATAGGATTCCTTGGTCGATCCATTCATCTAAAGATAAGAGATTGGATTTCCAAGAGATCCAATTATTCTGATGAAATAGATATACTATCTTATAATAGTCCTAGGATCCAAATATATACAAATTTATCAAAAGAAAATCCTACAAAATAGTAGGTGGGTATTTTCATTATTTGACTCCAGCTAGAATGATTCTCTCTCATCTTATTTAACTACCAACTTCCTCATTTATAGCTTCATCCTTATAGAATCCATAGAATTGACCCTGCAGAGTCGATAGGAATAAGCCTATGAAGTTCATAGAAATAAGCTTGTGGAGTCTATAGAAACAAGCCTACGGAGTCCATAAAAACAAGCTTGTATAGTCTGTAGAAACAAGCCTATAGAGTTCATAAAAACAAGCCTACAGAGTTCATAGAAACAAGCCTGCAAAGTTTATAGTTCTACTAGATGGAGATCAAAATTTAACTTTCACTATACATCACCTGTGTCTTCTACCTAAGCATTATTTATAACAAGAATCACTAAAACATTCTATTTATTAGACATTAATGATAAAGTAAAGGTTTATTCTTTGGTTCAATATAAATAAGACAAATATCTACTTTACATGTAATATCTATCTAAAAAATATATGATTTGCATAAGATAATATCTTTAGAGAGATGAATTGAGGGAAATAACACGTCAATAATGAGCCATATTCTGAGCTCATCATTTCCCCTAGGCTTTACCTTTTGCAAATCCCATTGCAAACATTCATTGGAATTTGTAGCTCTAACATCTACTTTCCACACTCTTACTCAAATCATATTCATCAAATTCAGTGATTATATACTTGTCTGAATTGCTTATAAACCCCTGATATTTTTGAATCATTTGTTTCTATATATTGAATTGCTCCTCTAATTTTAGATCCCAACTCTACCATCGTGGAATAGGTATGATCAACAAAGGGGGTCTATATCTCATGCCAATCCATTTCTATTCTCCCCTAGAGTTTATTACCTCTATTAAGATTTCCAAAATTGAGGAAGCTCTCCTCATACTCCATCTTAAGTTATTTGGAGACATGACCTCTCATCTTTTAAGAGGCACTAAAACTTGGTCCCATCTATTTACACTTGTAGTCACCACTGAATCAAAACTCTGTCTTGAAAACAAGTCAAAAGAAATAGCACAATCATATAAAGCTTGTAAATAATGAATTTTAACCTCATCACTTAAACAATCATAGTTAAAATTTTGTTTGATCAATCTGGGAATAGGAAAGGTTGGTCTGATACACAATCCTATAGTCTTAACATCATTTATATACTCCTCAAATCTGCTTTTCCATGCTAGTTGATTTTTTAATGTAGAATGAAATGCCCTCAGTTGAAATTCTCCTACATGGAGGTTTATAAAAAACTTATTATGCTCATGGTCTCTTATGATCAAATCATGCAAATAAAATTCATAAAGTAAATCTTGTTGATCAGGTTCAACACTATAGAAAATTTCAAGAAATGTTGTTGGCTATAAAATCTTGTAAGCAAGATGACAAGAGATCCTTAGAACCTGCCATCTATAAAATTATTCAAATAAAAACAAACTATATGTAGGAGAAGGATTCCTACATGCCAAAAGAGATTCCCCTAATTTGCATGCATCCAACAAATTTTCTTCTAAATTTTGGACCTTAGCTTCTAATTCTTTCTTTTCATTTTCCAAGAGTTTGTTTGAAGAAGTTAAAACTTTGTATTTCTATTTAAGTATGGAATATTCTTCTTTAATTTGATTTAGAATTTACAAGGTAGGAATACCTAGACAACTTGTTTGACAACTGTGGTCAACAAATACCTTAGGAGGAGAAGGTGCAATATTAGAAGGTGCTTTAGAAGAGTTTACCAAACTCTATAATCTCCTATTTTCCTTCTTTATATAATATATATATATATATATATATATATATATATATATATATATATATATATATCCAGAGGTCTATTTGTTCACTTTCATTTTTCTTTATTGTTTCTTCTAATCTGTGAACTTCTACTGCATGATTGGTAGATGTTGTGTCCAATTTTTGCACCAATAATGAGTTGAGATGATCCTTATTCTACAATTGACTGATCAAGTCAGCAATGTCAGCTATTTGTTGTTGCTCAAGAGCTTAATCTTGAGAAAGTTACAAGGTTAATTACATAATAAGATCATTTAGATTAGATGACTCACCTTTTTCATTTGTAGTTTCAACTGAAATAGGTGGTTGTTTTTCCATACTTGATTCCTCTACCATATTTGGCTCTTCTTCTGGAATTGGCTCCTCCATTATAATTGGAGAGTTCCTTTCGAAAGGAGTTTCCTCAACATCTATAGTTGAAAGAATATTTTGATGCATGGGGGATTGAGATACCATTTTAAGACTATCCAAACTGTCTGTAGCCTTTTGTTCATCTTCATCTATTAGAATTAGCCTTATCCTTCTTTTGGTCACTCTCTAAGTTACACCCGGTTGGCATTCCTTCTCAACCATCAAACCCTCAATCTTCTTAAGTTCTATAACAACCTTTCATCTCAATTTTATTCTTATTGACAAGGGAATTGGTTGCACTACATATTCATGAAGTTCTTGTGGAGACTTTGAAACTTCAAGGATTTGAGACCTTGTGATTCTTCTTAAAGAAGAAGAAGGGATCTTTGTTGAGACTACAGTCTATGATTTCTTCTTTGGAGTTATTTTCTCAACTAATGTTGTAGGTGGATATGAATGTTCTTGTAGTAAATTTGAGGTCTCTTGTGTAGGTAAAATTGGAATTTGTTGTGTTACATTATTCTAAAATTCCTCCCAGGCCTCTTGTCCTTGCTGAAAGAAGTGATATTGGATAATGAGATGAATAAGGCCATGATGTCTAAGATCAACATTAGGAGTGGTAGTCATAATTTGAAGGACACCATATAAGAAGGATGGGGGGTTAATCTTGTACTGAGGGTTTAGTCTCCCATGCTTAAGGTGTATTAACATTTTCATGGTGTCTCCTCCTAAAAGACTATGTTGCCCCTCACAAATGATATACTTGAGTACCCACTTGGCTGTATATTTCTAAGGTTCAGGAAGTGAATTTCTGCTAATCCTTTTTTATTTTTCCTTGGAATCTATTAGACACGAAGTCTCAGTCTACTCATTACCATTAAACTGACTAATTAAATCACTAAATGAAATTTTGTCTATAGATCTCATTCCCTCTTCTAGAACTTGTATAATTTGGCTTATACTTTGAGTTGAAATAGGAATAACAATGCCTTTCATAACTAAAAACTTAGGGTTGAGATTAATGATGAATTCTCTTACCATTATTTTATTGAAACCCTAGAACTTTTCAATGAAAGGTAGCTATCCATTTTCTCTAAACACTGCCACAGAAGCTTTGTCTTTATGAAACTTTATTGCATTATTCAACTTTGATCTTGTTTTCTATCCCATTTCTATGTATGTTTATAGACAACTCTATTCCTTTAACTCTGATTGGGGTTTAAACTAGTCTTCTATTGAAATCGGTAGGCAACAGTCATTGATGAATTATAGACAACAATCACTGAGGATATGTAGGCTAGCTTTTATTGAAGTCTATAGAAATAAAATGGTTTGTATGAAACTTCATAGCTACATGAATCCATAGTTTGATATGATGAATTGATACAGTTAAGCACCACACATTTCTATGGAGTGTGCCAGCTATTTTTTCCATTATTATAAATTGAATGAAATGTTGATGTGGCACTTTGACGGTGATAGCAATTTATCACTTCATTTATAAAACCCTTTTATGACATCCCATCATTATCATTATTAATGATGTAATTGATTATATCAAAGCTGCACACTTATCCATACACCTTTGGTGGCTTGTTTACATGCTTCTTCATTATGGTATGTGTCATGTCATTCCATTTTGGAAGGTTCAAATTTGGGTCATCTCCATAGAATAAATCTTAATTAAATAAAAGATAATTAGTTGACTAAACATAGATAAATAGAATATATGTCTCACTTAATTTGACCTTAGATTCATCCTTTGCTCACCATTTATCCTGCATAAATAAGTTTGCATGGATTAGTCAATAGATATTGAAAGAAAAAAATTTATTGCATGGAGAAGACTAATCATAGTGATATGATGAGATTCTTATATATATATATATATATATATATATATATATATATATATATATATATATATATATATATATATAAAGTCTTAATTAAATAAAAGATAATTAGTTAACTAAACATAGATAAATAGAATATATGTCTCACTTACTTTGACCTTAGATTCATCCTTTGCTCGCCATTTATCCTACATAAATAATTTTGCATGGATTAGTCAATAGATATTGAAAGAAAAAAATTTATTGCATGGAGAAGACTAATCATAGTGATATGATGAGATTATTATAATATATATATATATATATATATATATATATATAGATATATTATTTCCCTTTGGCTAGCCATTGTTGGTTTTCTAGCCAAATCCCTTTTTGCAATGCATAGCCAGCCTGTAACCTATTTATCTGGGCATGCATTATCAATAGTGTCCCTAGAAGGATTTTCACTATTGATTTTTTTTTTTTTGGATCATCAAGGAGCATGTTCTCTGGAAGAAGAAGAGCCCTCTAGAATAGCTACTTGATCTTTTACCTTTTGAACAAATTCTTCTTTATTAAGAGGTTTATGATAAAGCTTTAATCTATGTCCATTGACTAATAGAGCTCTTCTGCTGTCATCAATAGGTATTAGCTTAATAGAACCATTTTCAAAGACCTTAATCTGATAAGGTCCCAACCACCTCATTTGTAGTTTTCCTTTAAACTATTGAAATTTGGAATCAAACAATAGTGCCCAATCTCCTTTCTAAAACTTTTGTTGCTTGATTTGTGAAACTTTTCTTTGATGCTGTACCAATTTAGTTCTTTGTAGTGCTCCCATCCTCATCTCATCAAGTTGATTAAGATGTAAGAGTCTTTCTTTCTATATTTCTTCTAATTCAATCCCTACTCTATAGTTGTTTTCAAAGTTGGTAATTCAAATTCAACAAAGAATAAGGGCTTCTTACCATAAACCAATTCATAAGGTGAAAATCTAGTTATTATTTTCCAAGTAGTATTATAAGCCCAAATAGATTATGGTACCTTATCTACCCAATCTTTTCTATTGGAATTAACAACTTTGGTTAAAATGGTTTCCAATTCTCTGTTGGTAACTTTAACTTGTCCATTAACCTGTGGATGGTATGAAGATGTTTTTTTATGTTGAGTTTGATATACTTGCATAAAGTGCTTTATCATGTTTGACATAAACTACGGCCCTTGATTTGAGACTATCTCCCTTGGAGCACCAAATCTTTGCAAGATTTTAAAATATAAGAAATTAGCTACCATCTCTTCTCTTGCATGAGTTAATACTTCCACTTCCACCCACTTGGTCACATAGTCTATACATACTAGGAGATATTTTTTTCATCTAGAAGGAGGATCCACAAGACCTATAAAATTAATTCCCCATTTCTCAAATGGTTCTAAAACCAATTGAGGATGAGGGTGCAGAGGAATCTCTATTGAAAGAGTAGGTTTTCCAATTCTCTGACAAGCATCATAGTGTCTGACATATCTTTTTACTTTCTAATGAAGGTGAGGCCAATAGTATCTTGCTCCTAGGATTTTGTTTATGGTTCTTCAATCTGAGTAATGACCTCCTCCTGGTTCATCATGACAAGCTCTAATGATATCATAAGCTTCAACATTTGTCACACATTTGTGAAACACATGGTCAGGTCCAAGTTTAAATAACATTCCATTAATCCATTTAAAAGAACTTTCTTTAATTAAACATTTCTTTTCTTTTTGTGAAAATTGCAAAGGAAACTTCCCTCTGGTGAGGTAATTGACTATATCAGCAAACCATGGAGATTTTGATGAAATAGTAAATAGTTATTCATCTAGAAATTCATCTTCCACTGGTTCTTCTTTACCTTTAGTATTCATTCTTGACAATAAATCAGCAACCACATTAGACTTCCCTAGTTTATCTATAATAGTAACATCAAATTCTTGTAAGAGCAACAACCATTTAATAATCTTACCTCCCACAATTGGTTTATTGGTAAGATATCTAATAGTTGAATGATTTTTATAGACAAATACTTTGTAGCCTATTATGTAGTATCTAAATTTGTTAATTACATGGATTACAGCTAGGAATTCCTTCTCATTTGTGGTGTAGTTTCTTTCAGTAGGTGTCATATTTTTACTAATATAATATATAGCATACATATTATCCTCTTCATTCTTTTATCCAAGGACTGCACCTATGTCTATATTGGAAGCATCTATGTATATATGGAATGGATGAGCCCAATCTAGTCCTCTCAATACTAGAGTAGAAATGAGTTTAGCTTTGATGGTCTCAAAGCCCTGCTGGCAACTATCACTCCATTTGAATGTACTATCTTTTATAAGCAAGGCAAACATAGGGGTAGCTATTTGGATAAAATTATCTATGAAGCGTCTGTAGTAACCAGCATGTCCCAAAAAACTCTTAATTTTAGTTTGTGTTTGTGGGATTAGTAAGATGGAGATTATTTTGACTTTCTTTGGATCTACTTGAATATCTTTTACAGAAATATGGTGTCCCAGCACTATTATTTCATCCATCATCAACAAACATTTCTCATGGCTCAAAGATAATTGATGTTATTCACATTTGATCAATACTCTTTCCAATTTGATAATAGCCTCTTCATAAGTTCCACCATGAATGATGAAATCATCCATATATACTTTAACACAATCATTTGTGAGGTCAGAGAATATTGCCAGAACTGCTCCTTGGAAGGTGCTTGGAGCATTATAGAGTCCAAATGGGAGTACTCGATAATCAAAAGTTTCCCAAGGGTAGGTAAATGTTTTTTTATCTTGATCTTTAGTTGCTACTATTATCTGGTTATACCCACTAAACCCATCTAGGAAAGAAAAATATCTCTTTCCTACGAAGTTGTCAAGAACTTAATCAATGAAAGGTAGAGGAAAATAATCTCTTAGTGTTACTTTGTTCCGTTCTCTATAATCTACACATACCCTTAATTTTCCATTTTTCTTGGGCATAATTACTAGGGGTGAAACCCACTGGCTATCTGAGATGGGGTAGATAAACCTAACTTTAATCAATTTTTTAGATCTCTATTTTGACTATTTCCTTTAATGTTGAGTTTATTCTTCTTTGTAGTTGTCTGACCGGTTTGATAGATTCCATGTAAATGTGATGAGCACAAATACTAGGGTGAATTCCCTTCATGTCAATATAATCCCAAGCAAAATCCTTGGTATATCTTTCTAATACTTCAAAGATTTGATCTTCCTCTTCATTTGTTAACCAACTATTGATGTTCAAAATTTTTTTAGGTAATACCATGATTGGTTTTGTACCTGGGTAGTTGGATTCTATTTTCTTGAATTCACTAATTAATGAGTTTAGAGGACATGGATGAGGAAGTAGCTTATGAAACATGGTTACATTATCAACAAACTCTTTTCCAAGAGGAATCAGTCTTGCTAAAAAATAATGGAATGCATCTAAGAAATGAGTTTGTTGTTGTTCTACCAATTTTCACACACTTTCATCAATAAATCTATGATCATATGATGAGGAAACACTATAAGAAGTAGAAGTAGAGGTTTTATAATATTTTATCTGACCCAATATTCCTAAACTGAGATAGTCTATATTTTCTAGACTAGCAGAGTCCATAGATTTTAGACTGGCAGAGTCCATAGCTTTCAGACTGGTAGAGTCCATAAATTTTGGGTATACGTCTCCATTCAATTCTTCCAAGTGTTTTTTAACTGTGATCATAGCTAAGGAGGAAATAGTTTTTGATGTGTTGTTTGATTCATCCACCCAAAGTTTTTGTATGTGATTTGTTGATGGTTTTGTAGGAGGATACAAAGAGATGTATTTATATTTTAACTTATTAGAAATGGTCATGTCTCTTGACCTGCAATCAATTAATACTACTACAGTATCCAACCATGGTCTACCTAAGATTATGGAATATCCTACATTCTTTATTTTAGGTTGAAAGACCATGAAATCTACTGGATATGCCCAAGACTCGATTAGTATTTCAACATTTTCTATAGTCCCTTCTGGTTTAGTTTTAGATCAGTCCACCATTTGAAGAATGGTAGTTGTGGGTTGCATTCTCATAAGAGATAATGTATGGAGAGTATCAGTTGTCATAACATTAATTGTTACTCCTAGATCTACCAAGACATTAGGAATTTATTTACCTCTAATTGTGATTGTGATCACTGGGCTTTCTGGATCTACATATTTTAGAACTAATAGTTTTCATGCTAATAAATCAACTTTTCTATCAACATTAATGGTTCTTCGATATTTTAATTTCCTATCAGTTGTCTTGATACAAAGGTTTTTGATGATCTTGTTCAATTCAAGTATATCCCTAATAGCTTGTAGTAGGGGTACCTCAATATTAATCTTTTACAACTCATGGACCAAGTTTGATTCTAGTTTAATATCAATTTATTTTAATCTTTTAGGAAAAGGAACTACTGGTGTAGTAGTATTTTATTTTTTTGCTTCAAGGCTCATTTTGATTTTGGATTTTCTAGTGTTTAATTGAGATGAGTCTGTTTTTTATTTTTCATTAGGTATCTCATAAATGAGAACTTGAGGTTTTTGTATAGTTTTCCCTGATTTTAAATGTATGTCCAAACAATCAATATCTCTAACATTCATTATCTCTTCCTGTTCATTAACATAAACAGGTGTTAGTTATTTATTTTTTAGATTTGCTATTGGTTTTGCAGGCATTGAGGGTTGATTGATTTGTCCTTGTTTCTGAATAACTGGGGGTGGCATTATAGTTTGTTGTTAAAGTGGTCTTTTTTGGTTGGGTGAATTATTGATGTGGGTTCCACTACTGATTCTATTATTGATATGGCTATGGCATCCATTGCTGCTATAGTACCCATTGTTGATGTGGTTGTGGCACCATCCATGGGGGTGTTGGCATCCAATCTTGTCCTGCCCATGGATTTTGGATTGATGGAATTTGAGTTTGATTCTAAAAAGGTGAAGAAACTAAAATATTACATGGATTAACTAGGTTGCTTACATTAAACTATCCTTGAACCTGGTTTTGTGAGGCAAAGTTTTGTCTCTAGATATAATTTACTTCTTCAATGGACTGGACTTGTGTTTTCATTTGATTTTTTAAAATAGGTATAAGGGTGCAATGTTTGGTATCATTATTTGTTGCATCACAGATCCCATATGATGAAACATTGGTTTTATCTAGAGGGCAATCTCTAAGGGCATGTTTTTATTTGTACTTAAGACAATACATTGCTAAGGGTTTTTTTCCATTTGTCTTAGCTTGAAGGCCATCTAAAATACTATTTAGTGTAACTATAATATCCATCTTTAAATTGGTAAATTCTTCTATTAGCTTACCCACTTCATTAGATTTCCTAAACCTTCCTTTCTTAATTCTGGGTTTTGCTTGAGAGTAGTTAGTACAAAGCTTAGAAATCTGATCGAAAGCCAACTTATTTATATCTCCACCTCCCATTAGATTTAAGGCATCTCTAATATATTCATCCAACCCTTTTAAGAAAACCAATTTTTGAACTTCTTTAGTGAGTGGATAATTACTTCCTTTATGAGTGCACATGAATCTATCCAAATAATCTTCTAAAGATTCATCCTCATTTTGTTTGATTTTGAAGAAAACCTCTTTTTTTTCTCACACTTGGTAGTAATCTTGATACTTGTTTGAGAATTTTGTCTCCATGTCATCCCATGTTCTAATAGAATCACCAGGTAAACCCATAAACCATCTCATAGTTGTATCTTTAAGTGTAGAGGGAAATATTTTTAATTTATGTCTATCTATTGTGTAATCATAGGTTTGACATAGCACCTAAAAATCAAATAGGAATTTATCAAGATCTTCTATAGATATTCCCCAAAAATTTGGCAGATTAGCTGGTGAAATATTTTTCATGGGGGTTTGATCATTAGGATCTGCATCAATAGGAAATGAAAAAGTCCTTCCTGGTTGTGCAAGTTGTTAATTTTGTTGGAGAGCCATATTTTCTTCTTCTAATGATATTTCAAAGTTAGGATGATCTTCCCACTAAATATTTTTGGTATCAATTATTGGTTGTTCAAAGTTTTCAAAAAAAAATTCAGTTATGTATTTTTGAAATGCTTCTTCTAAGTCCTTGGCAATTTTTAAATAATGTCTTCCTGTAAGAGATTGATCCTGAGGAATTTTTCCTATAGGGATCACTTATGTAAATGGCCTATTTTCTATCCAAGTTTCTAAAAATTATTACAGATAGGTTTCACTTGTAACTCCTGGTTCACTACTCAGAGATGTTGAAGGAGTTTCAACTTGTGTTCTTGGTGAGAATTTTGGGATGAATCATCCTTTAGAGTCTCTAGGATGGTACATAATTTATTGAATTGTTTTGGGATTTTATAGTTTTTACAAAAAAAAAATGTTTTTTTCACTCTAGACCAATAATTATTACCTTACTAACACCTTGTGTCCCTGGCAATGGCACCAAAAATGATGAGTGTCATTTAACTCTTCATTTAATCAATTTTCAATTTATATCTTATCAACCAAGGTTGGTGTCCAAAGCTATCTATAGTAAGGTATAGGATGGTAGATCTAGAATTCTACTTATGGGGGTGTTTGATGGTCCTATTCTAACTTTGACTAAAGAAATAAATGATTCCTAAACTACTTGATTCACTCTTTTGCTAAAAATGTAAATATTTAATCAAATCAATCCACTCTTTTGCTTGAAAGTAAAATCACACTCCTATTTATGCTTGCATGGAAAGTAAAATCACACTCCTAAATTAAAAAGGAAATTTGATTCACACATTTTTTGTAAAAGAAAACACACTTTACTTAGAAAGAAAATGACTTTGGAATAAGGAAATGCCTTTTAAAGTGTGAATTTGTTTTGATATTTTTATGAATAAATGCAAACATTAACAAGATTCTAATTAGTTATAACAAAGAGTTAATAGAACATAACATAAGTACCGTACACAATTCCTAGATCCAAGGAGAGTGGGCCCTTGCTCTTCTCAAACTTAGGAACAAAGATTAATCAATGCTAGAAATTGAAGTGATAATTCATAACACTGAAATGATTACAATCTGGCTAAAACATGTAATATGCTTGTACAAATCTTTTCTCTATTCTCTAATCTTTATTATCTAATATCTTTCAATGATGAAAGTCTTACATTTTATACTAATACAATCAACTCAAAATAGGATGCAAATAAATAAGATTCATTGGTCGATCCATTCATCCAAAGATATGAGATTGGATTTCCAAGAGATCCAATTATTCTGATGAAATAGATATACTATCCTATAATATTCCTAAGCTATAAATATATAAAACTTTATCAAAAACAAATCCTACAAAATAGCAGGTGGATATTTTCCTTATTTGACTCCATCTAGAATGATTCTCTCTCATCTTATCTGGCCACAAACTTCCTCATTTGTAGCTTCATCCTTATAGAATCCACAGAATTGACCTTGCAAAGTCGGTAGGAATGAGCCTATAGAGTTTGTAGAAATAAGCCTATGGAGTCCGTAGAAACAATCCTATGGAGTCCATAGAATCAAGCCTGCAGAGTCTATAGAAACAATCCTACAAAGTCTGTAGAAACAAGCCTGCAAAGTCCATAATTCTGCTAGTTGGAGATCAAAATTGAACATTCACTATACATCACTTGTGTCTTTTTCCTAAGCATTCTTCACAACAAAAATCACTAAAACATGAAATGTATTAGACATTAATGACAAAGTAAAGGTTTAGTCTTTGGTTCAATATAAACAAGACAAATATCTACTTTCCATGTAATAGCTATCTAACAATCTATGATTTGCATAAGATAATATCCTTAGAGAGATGAATTGAGGGAAATAACATGTCAATAATGATCCATATTCTGAGCTCATCAACTTTCATATATTTATCCTCTTAATTCTTACCTCTTTATGAGTATTTCATCTTATTATAGGTCAAATGGTGTGTGTCAAGTAGTTCTTTGCAAAGATTAAATGTGTAATTCCTTCACTAGTGTCTTCTTATAGATCTCTAGATCATCCCTCTTAATTGATGTATTAGTTATAACTTCCATATTGAATACTCATGTTAGAAGGATTATTTTGAGTTGTGAAATCAAGTTCCAATATTGTTTTAGTTCATAGTAAAAATCATAAACAAGTAGAGAAGATTAAAATTTGGTGCATCACCCCTTTTATTCCATTACTTTCAACTTTTTTCTCCCTTTTCCTTGTAGTTTAAGTAGGTGTAGTTTTAGTTTTATGTGTGTAATAAAGGTATCTATCCCTATCTAGATATTAACTCCACATTTTAGGTCACCCACAACCTAGGAATGTTTCCATTGTGTTATTTAGGTGAGGAGATCTGCAAACCTCCTCAAATGGTGTAACTCAAAGTGATGACATTTTTTGGCATGCCCAATGGGACCAAAGTTCAAGAATATTACTCAAGATTGGTTTTGGTCTTGGCATACTTGCAACTATTATAGCATTTACATTTAGTACCTAAAAACTTCAATAATCTTTTAATCATCCTAGTTACAAGATTAGTATCTAGTTTTCATGCCAAAGGTAATCACAAGGTCCTCTTCTAAGGGTATTCCTTTTGAGTTTCTATAAAAACCTTACTTTTGATGCTTCTAATTACCTCACAGGTGCTCTTATTGTTGATTAACACTTCTCATTTTAGGTCTATGAAATTCCAAGGCATGAGTTGTAATTTGTGATAATTTTTGGATGTTTGTGGTGAAATAGAAGCAGAGTGTGAAAGTTGTCCAAAATATTTGTTTTATTTGGTGGTTGGGAGCCACCAGGGTCCTAATATTTATGATAATCTAAGCCTACGAGTTAATTTAAATGAATATTAACAATGATCTTTAAACTAAGTGAGTTTTGATAAAGAAAATAGAAAAGGGAAGGGTAAGGCAAAAAAGAGAACGTGATTGCAGATTTCCATCTCGAATATTATCACAAAGTTCTAATTATTTTGAGCATACATGAACCAATTTATTATGTAAAATAATATAAACTTAGATTACATCACAAACTAGGCAAGTTTCAAAGAAGATATATAAACCACAAGTAAGAACCAAGTTTACTTTAAAAGTTTGCTACTATAACTTGAATAGCATATGCACATCCAAATGCAGAGTAAATAAAATGAAGTATACTTAAGATATTTTTAGTTAATCTATAATTAGCATGAATTGATATCCCTATGACAAAAAATGTAGCTCAAAATGTAGAGAACCATTCAAATTTGATACAATAACATGTAATTGAGAGACAACATTGAATCTCAATGAACTATCCAAACAATCTTTTCAAAATTCCATAGTTGTATTTAAGTGTTCTTTTATATACAAATTTCTCAGAGTCCCTCCTTTACAAAATGCTAACCCTTACCTATTTATAGGAAGCATAGGTGGTTTATCAGTTAACTCCCTCAAAATATCCACATGCAAACTAGGATAGCCATCCTTAATATAAAGATACAATGCAAAGGCTTTCATGCTAATTTGACAAAGGATAAATGTATGCTAACAAACTAGCATATATTTTACAAAAGAATATTATTTTATGATAAATTAGTGGGACCCTTAGGTTACTATCTAAGGATGTTCTTCACCTTAGTTTATTTTTCATTGATGAGCTCAAAATCTATGGCAGACTTCATCAAACTATCCTCTTCTTGATTTTACAATGTGTCAAATTCCTTATCACTCTTGGTCTTGAGTTCCTAAATTCCTTGGGCTTCTAAAATCTATCTTTCATATGTGATGATGATACCTGGGACCTTTTTATTGTCTTTTGTATCTTGGACTTGGTTATTTTTAATGCTCTATATGTGGAGACTAATGCTTTGCCTTAACTCCTCCTCCATTAAGTATATGGCATTGGTCCTAGATGGTCTATCTAATAGGTCCTTCAAGAGCTTCTCCATCCTTGCCATCGATATTTTGTATTCTTCCAAAATTATATTGACAATGTCACACCAGTTGTTTAGGTCCAATATGCCATCTTCAATGACTCCTAGGATGGCATGAAAGTGTTTCAATTTGATCATCTGAATGCCATGGGCTTGCTTAGTGTGATGGACATTAATCAATTTAGTTTCCTGATCTCTAGAATTTTGCCATTGGGTGACTAATGTCTTTTACCTCCCAATCTTGTGGGTTGATATAATTGATCTAGATTTCAAGGCTTTCAACCCTTCAAAAATGTCCAAGGACTTATTTAGCAATGTTACTATATCTTCAGGGACTAAAAGTAGGACTTGGGCCTCCAAATCTTAATTTTCTTTCTCTAAGTTGGTGATCCTCTATTTCATTCCTTGAATTCCAACCAAGGTCATTGCTAATTGGGCCACCATAAAACTTACCACATCCTCTTGATGGATGGGGCGTTCTCCTAATGCTTGTCTTTAGATAGGTGTTAGGTCAACAAAAGGTTCCACTCTCTAAAGTGTGAATTCCTTAGTGCCAATGGTGGTTTTCCTTATTACTATTCTCTTAAACCTTGATGTATCTAGATTGAAATGTACTTTGGCTACTGGTTTAGAGAGTTTGGATACTTTTGGGGTTTCAATCCTAGCTCTACTTGATGCTCCCTAATCCTTCATCCTCCTACCACTTTCTCTTACAACCTCAATAATTCTCCTCTCTTCTTGCTCCTTCATGAGCTCTCTGATCAGAGGTTTAATATTATCATGGGTGTCCATACTTGGAGTGCTGGTGATTGCCCATGAATGAGAGTGGGATAGAACCTTTTAGAATTTCACATATATGAGCCAGTCTAGGAGAATAGGTCCATGTATTTGGAATTCATCATTGAATAAGATCACTTCATTGGTGGGATGGGTCCATGTTACCTTTGGTCTTGTAGAAGACCTAAGAATAAGGGCCATCTCAGCTTCTCTCTTCTTCTGAATGATAGGGACCAAGTCCAATGCCACTTATTTCCCCTTTTCTTCCTCACCTATTTGAGGTCCTCTAATTTGAGCCTATTTAGTTGGGGCTTCCTCACCTTCTTGGTCAAATCCATAGGTTTCTACAAGTTCCTTGAAGAACTCATCCACCGTCTCATATGGTTTTAAGGAAACCATATTAATGTGCTCTACTGGGGGAGATGGTCCTGGAGGCTAAATTGATGATGAAGGGCCTTCACCTAACCTCTCTTCTAGTCTTATTTCACATATTTATTGAATTTGGAGTGTTGTCTATGGTGGCTGAATTGGAGGTGAACTTTAAGTGGAGGGCAACAAATGATATTATAATGGGCTCATTTGCCATCTCTCTCTAGCTAGTTTCTCCTCCCTTTGCAATCTGTGCTCAATCTTGAAACCATGTTGTCTACACCTAGCAAGGACCTCCTCAAAGTTTTTTGCTTTAGTATATAAATGGTCATAAGAACAAACTATATGTTCATAAGTCACCTTGGTCAGTTGCCTTGAGTACAAATGAGGGACCACTTTGTTGTTTGGATCCCATTCCTTTAAGTCATCTTTTTAAAATCAAAAACCATCTCTATGTCTAAACATGATGTCTAATTATTTCCAGTCCTTGATTAAGGTTCTCCTAATTAAAAATGGGAAGGTATGTAACATGCCCTTCCTCTTTTCTCTATAGGTGTTATCAACTCTATAGGAAATTTGGTACATAATTATTTGTTCATCTAATTTAAGGGGAACATAAACAAGAAACCTAAATGGTTGGGTCATGATGCCCTCAATCTTGAGGATAGTGCTATCTAGATAAAACCAAATATCTCCCATGAGATCAACATATCGTTTAATAAGAGGGTGCACCCTAGGCATGGGATATCTGGTGATGCTCTAGAATAATATGGGATATATACAGTCATAAATGAATTACATATGATCCCTATACTTGAAGACATAAAGCTTAGAGTAATGACGTGAGATGGTAATTCTACTACGAGAGGACCAATTTTTAACACCAAGAATATGGGTGGACACCATCAATGAGTCTAATAAATAGAACATCATGGTGAAATGATGAAGTGTCTTCTTCTTAATGCCATAAAACTACCTTCCTAAGTGGATACTAATTAGCTCCCCAATAGGTGGAGTCAGTTTTTCTTTCACCATGAAGTATACATAGGAGACCCACCTAGGGTCAACATAGGTAGTAGTGGCTACTCCAGAGGCTTTATTCAATAAAGAAATAATGATTCTTATACCCTCCCTAAATTGGATAATGGGGATCTTACCATCATGATTTCTAGTTATATGAGCCCCTTGGATTAACCATGGTCTCATGATGACATCCAGATTATGTTGGGTAGTCCACTCTTTTAAGGAAGGGAGGTCAATATGGGCTTTTAGAAGTTTATAGTAGCTTTCAAAGGCTACTAGGGCAACATAAGCAATCCTCCTTGACTTTCCTTCATCAATAATCTAGTCATTATAAATCTTATAGTCTACAAACAAGGATGCAAGGATGTCAATATAGGGTAGTACCTTTGGTTTAGCAGTAGCTTGATGAAGACCTATCATTTGAATTGCAACTAGGTCATCAAACTTCCTTTTGGTGACTGCCACCCCTTATTCACTAGATGACAAAAGCTGTAACTCTTCAATGGTGAAGAAAATCTTGCACCAATTCTTCATTCCATTAGCCAATGCTCTTGTATCTAACTCAGTGTCCCTAAAACATCTTCTTTTATGGTTCGTGGACAAATACAAGTCTATCTCTTCCTTTCACTATTGTCTTACTGCTGCCATGATCTTAATTATCTTGGAATATGACTATCCTTAATGCTTTAGATGATAATTCAAGTTTTTTTGATGCAGTTAGGTCCTCATTTAGTCAAGTTTTAGGGCTTTAAGCTATTTTGGTAAGGCTTCTAAGGATTTAATGGTGAAGGTGATGGATTTCATAAATGTATTCTTGCCTTAGATCTTATGGATGGTGTCACTTATGAAAATCCTATCTTTTTGAATGTGTCATATCTTGAGATTGCCTTTTAGTGCTTACATGGTGCTTATTTGGACCTCCTTGAGCATGTTTCCATAAAATTTCATGAGAGTTTTCTTTTCGACTAGCTGTTTGTTTTTAAATAAGGCCCTTCTAGCTTAATCTATTAGATCAAGATCCAAAGATGAATGTGAGACTTTGATTACATCCCAGAGGTCTACTTTGATTGGGTGTTCGATTCATCAATGATTGAGTTATGCCAAGTGGCACATTCTGGCTTTATCAAGAATTAATTGGGTGTAGTTTATCTAGGTGTTGAGTCATAGGGCTCTGAAGTCTTGAGTTGAAAATTCTACATCCACTTCGCACCATTAGATTAGGATCAGTGATTGACCAAGAGCCATTGATCATGATTGGTAAGGTCAAAGTTGATTGGTTGATAGGTCGGCCATGGTTAAATTTGATGTTCTCACTAACGTCAAAGACATCCTCAAGAATGTTAAATGATGGGAGCATGGCTATCAACTTTAAGTTCATGAGGTTATTTTAGCCAAATAGAAGCATGCCACACATCATATTTTTAGTGCTCTTAGGACTTTAGGGTTAACATGAGCCATTGGATTGGGTTCATTGATGAAACATGAACAATTGATCATGATCTATGAGGTTATTTTTGATTGGTCCAACTTTTTGGCAAGCCTTTTGATATCATGTCATTGGATTAGGGTCTAAGGATGAATGTGGACCATCAAATCTTGCAAGATGAACAAACATTAAGTTAGTTCATAATATATAGGCTTAGGCCACAAGATTAATTTTTAGGTTAAAAGTATTTAAAAAACACTATGATCTAAGTTTTAATGTGATAAGCCTAAGTTTTAATGTTTAAAAGGTCCCCTTCTGGACTAAAGATAAAATTTTAGACATGGCTTATTTTGAAGGCCTCGTTAATGTCAAAGACATCCTCATGAACATCAAATGATGGGAGTGAGGTCATCAAAATAAATACCATAGAAACTTTTTGTAATTAGTGGTGTCTAGCCTGTAGTTTGTCTCAAGAAGATCTCATGCCATTGGATTAGGCTTTCGAGTGAACGTGAACCATTGATCTGCATCCAAGCTGAGACATAACATTAGAGCTTGACACATGGATCCAAGCTAAAGCCTTTTAGGATCCTTGAAGCATTACTCATGTTGAATAGACATGAAGGCTCAAGGACATAATTTTTAATGAATTTAGGGGAATTTAAAAGGGGAAAACCATAAAGGGACTTTAGTCATGATTTTAGACTTAGGGTCTTTTGAAAGGACAAATTCCCAATAAATTTCCCATGAAGATTTAAATTCAAACCCGTAGGGTTTCTTGTTCTGGAACCCTTCCTTCCTCCATGAAACCTACACTTTGTCATTCAAGATTTATCATCAGTAGGGTTAGTTAGTTAATCATAATTAACTAGGCAAAGATCCATTCTCTTTCTAGGTGGATGATATCCCAATTCAAGAAATTTCAATACCATGTAAACGATGCTAGGATATGAATACTTTAGATATTAACAAGGAACCCATTCATGCCAATCAGAAGAAATAAGACAAAAAGAATGGGAGGGTGTTGGTACCAATAAAAATGGTGACTCACAAGGGAAACATAGCAATATGTTAGAATCTAGAAACTCTGGTTTAAACCAACATATAATTCTTTTTCCTCCTTCGATTCTTATATCATTACTTGGGTCAATTAAAGGTTGAAACAAGATTCAAATATGCAAAATTCAAATCCCCATGTTAGAGCCTAAGCATTTTGTGTGTGTTCTTCGATTCCACTTACTATTTTTCATGAGACTTTTAAGGAACAACATCCAGGTTCATATCCTTTTGACCATGACATTTAACCTTGAGCATTTTTAGATATTCTCTTAGAAATAAATGATATTAATTTAAGGGAGGCTTAGGCATTACTCTACTGCCAGCTAGGCATCTATAGCCCTAATAGAGATACCTTTTGCTCTACTCATGGCCTTGCTCCACTGCCAGCTAGGGGTCCATAGCCCCGATGAAGATTGCCTGCATCACCTCTGACTTTGCATTTTTTGATTTAACATTAAATTTCTCTTTTTTTTTGTAAAGGTTGGGAGCCAAGATAGCCAGGTTTAAGGATTTTATCAAATATTTTAGTCTTGGGATAATTTCCTTATAGTTGAAACCTTAATCTCATACAAGGATATGTTTTAAGTGTAAGCATGCATATGCCCTAACTTTTTGAATTCCCCTTCCACATACATGATTCTCCTTTCACTAGAGCTTTGGTCTTAGGTATTGTTTTGGATTTTTACGGGGTGAGTGATTTTCATGTGAGTCTTTTTAAAATATCTATATTTTAACACAAATTTATATTATATCCTTAGGTCCCATTATGAAAAATTCATGCCCCTCACTTGAGGTACCTGAATTTTGAGCGATTCTAGACCAAGATAGTCCAAGAGACTTTATTAAAGTAAAAGAACACAACCAAGTAGAAAAGATAGAACACAAACAAATAATAAAGAACAAACAAACATAAGCAAATAAATATATACAAACCAAGCAGGAAAAGAAAACAAGAAAGGAAACTAATGAGCTTACTTACTCTAACTCTAAGCAATCTTATAGATGTTATTCCTTGAAGACCCCTAGTGGAGTAGCAGCAAAGTAATGCTTTAGGTATTTCCCATTTGTGGGCAATGTGAAATTAGATCATTGGAGATTATTTAACTTGAAGGTGTTATTGCCTAAAATTTTAGCAATTTGGTATGGGCCAATCCACAAGGGGGTGAACTTGTCATGTTTGCCTTTAGGCTCTGATGCCTTGTCCTAAAGGAGGACTAGGTCTCCTTATCTAAACACTTTTACTTTAGATATATTGTCAAACCACCTTTTCATATTTGTTTGATGTCTACTAAAATTTGTAAATGCCTTGTCTCTGGCATCTTCCATTTGAATGATGTCCAATAGCCTAGAATTAGCAAGTTTTTGGCTTTCCTCCATGTATTTCTACATGAATGTGAATGTAGGGAGATTTAAAGTGATAGGAAAGATGGGTTCTTGACTATATACCAATAGGGATGGTGAAGCTTTGAGTGCCTATTTAATCCTTATCCTATCAGCCCATAACACATATTTAAAGGGTTTATGCCATGTCCTAGGTTTATCTGTTGTTGACTTCTTAATGGACTTCATTAGATTCTTGTTTGTGGATTCAAAAACTCCATTTCCTTTGGGATAATGATTAGAGGAAAACTTCAAAGAGATGCCATTATCATAAGCCCATTCAGTCATTTCAATAGATATAAAGGCATATTCATTATCATACTAAGGAAACTAGGGTTCTAAATCTAGTGCAAATATTTTCCTCCAAAAAATTAATCACCTCTTCTATTTTACATTATTTAGTGGATACTACCTCAGTTCACCTCATGTAATAACTAGTAGCTATCAAGACATATTTTTGACCTTTGTAATAAATGGAGTTAATCACCCCCACAAAGTCTAATCCCCACTATGCAAAATTTTTGTCTATTCTCATAGGTTGCAAAGGCATGGCTACCTTTGGTTATTTTATGCTAAATATTTGGTAGGAATGACATTCCCTCACATGTTTGTGATAATCCTTAAATATGGTGGGTTAATAGTACCCAACCCTAAGAATTTTGTGTGTTGTGGTTCTTCATAAAGGATGTCCACTTCCCAACTTTTCATGAAAAGTAAACATGATTTGAGAGGCCTCTTCTTTCAACACACCTTTTAAGTAGATACCTTCAAAGTTTTTCTTATGAAGGACTCCATATTTGATGAGGTAATGGGATGATTTGAGCCTCAAAGATCTCCTCTATTCTCTGGTGAGTCTTGGGGGACAACTTCCATTGATAAGCAAGTAGATGAGGGAGTCATACAATTCATTAGGCTGGAAGTTATGTTGCTCAACTTGCATGATATGGAGTTTAGGATTGGTATTGTCTATCATCTGGACCAAGCCCTAACATTTCACCAGTTTGGAAATCTTCATTTCAATATCATACTCCTGTAGGACTGACATCCACTTGCCCTTTCATTCCCTAAGCTCATTCTAGCTCAACATAAGCTTTGTGGTTGGGTCAGGTAAGATAGCATATACTTTGTTTATAAGGATGTAGTGTCATAACTTTTTTACTACCTTTACCAATGAATAAGCTTGTTTGTCTATCATGGAATAGCTTACCTCTAAATTTTTGAAGTTGGTGCTCATGAAAGTTATAGTATGGTCACTCCCATCAACCTTTTGAGTTAAGACAATAGCTATGGTGTGGTCAAAAGTAAATGAATATAAGTAAAAATCCTTTGAAAAGTTAGGACTTATCAAGACTGGGGCTTGACCAATTGATTTTTTTATGTCAGAAAAGGATTTTTTTGTTCTTCATTCTAATAAATTTTAGCATCTTTCTTGAGCATATCATTCAGAGGTTTGAAAATTTCAGCAAAGCCTGAGATGAACTTCCTCATGAAGTTGATTTTACCAAAGAATGATTTCACCTCTTTTCAGCTATTGGGTAGCTCAATTTTGGAGATGGCTTCCACTCTCTCAATATCTATGGAAATCTCATCTTTAGTAATGACATGCCCCAATAATTTTCCTTTAGTGACATATAAGATACTTTTCTTGGGGTTGAGGGAAATTTTGTACCTCCTACATCATTCAAACACATGTTGCAGGTGCATAAATTTTTCCTCCCTATTCTTGGATAAAATAGTGAGGTCATCCATGCAAATGATGATGCACTTACCCACTAGACCTTGGAAATCATGGTCCATGGCCCTCTAAAAGGTGGCTCTTGCATTAATTGATCTAAATGGCATTCTTTTATAATCATATGTTCCCCATTTAGTAGTGAAAGTAATTTTCATCTTGTCTTCTAGAGTAACAATCACTTGGTTATATCCAAAAAATCCATCCAAAAAGGACATCATGGCAGATCTTAAAATAACCTAGATGACTTGGTCAAGAGAAGGCAAGGGGTAATTATCCTTTTTAGATGCTCTATTTAGATTCCTAAAGTCTTTGCATAATCTTATTTCCCCATTCTTTTTTTTCACTAGGACCAAGTTTGCAACCCAATTGGAATGCCTAATAGGAAACACAATCCTTGCATCTAGTAGTTTTTTGACTTCCCTAAAGATCATGGGTTCTAGTATAGGATTGACAGGTCTTTGCTTTTATCTAAAGGGTTTATAATTTTCTTTAAAGGGAATAGTATGAGTAATAACCCTTGGGTCAAATATTTTTATATCTTCATAGGATGAAGTAATGACATCCTTATATTTTGTAAATAGCTATATAGATTTTCTATTTTCCATTTTAGTGCAAGCCTTTCCCATATTCACTTGTTGGCGTTGATCATGTGAACCAAGATATATTGCCTGATAGTCCTTACCATTAACTTTAGGTATTGTAGGTGTCTCCATAATCTTGTAATGATCAAATAGACTTTCCAATGAAATCATCCCTTTAGGTATCTTATTATCACTTAGTTGGATGATTTTACCATTAAGCTTATTTTTAGGATAAATTTCATTAGCTTCATCAATGATGTGAGTTTCAAAGGCTCCAAAATTAGTCAAGAAATCTATAATTTGTTGATCATCATTGAAAACTTGAAAGTGATCTATTTTATCAGGGATTGAGGGGCATGGTACTAACTCAATACTGATGTTAGGGGAACCATAATTAGGCATGAGATTAGCCGCAATAGAGGCAAGCTCATCAACAACTTTGTTCTCTTCCCTGGGAATAGATAAGATGTTAAGAACATCAAATGATTCCATCAAATCCCAAACTCTAAACTTGTACCTCTTGAAGTAAGATACCTTGCACTGGTATTTTCTTCTTACTTGGTTGACCACCAACTCAGAATCTTCATAGACAATGACTTCCTTAACTTTATGTTTGATAGCGAGTTATAGTCCCAAGATAAGAGATTCATACTTAGCTAAATTATTCGTGCATGAAAATTGTAACCTTTAGGAAGCATGATAATGCTTTTTTGTAGGGTCTATCAATACAATCCCAACTCTTGATCCTGATTTACACCTAGCACCATCTACATACAACTTCCATAAACTAGGCATTGGAGGTGGATTTTTTTAACAAGGCTCCTCTATAACTTCTAGTGTAAAAATTCCTAAATCAAAATCTAGGAAATTCACCTTGTCATTGACATCATAATTATTTGTTATCATGTGTCTCATCCTGAGCTCCATTTCTACCATTATCTGATTTGGAACACCCTTCCAAGGCAACCATAAGTGGGAGTAGTCAGTAGACATGTAACCATTTAAGGCTTTAGTCCATTCTCTGCTCAAGAGAAATACATAAGCACTATGAATATATACCACTTGGATGTCAATAAATTATTGAATCCTTGGCTCACTATCCAATTGCATATGTACATTCAATAACTCCCCAATCACCTTGACTCTTGATTTATTAAATTGTATAACCACCCTATCAGATTTAATTGGGGTCAACCCAAGTTGTTCACATATCCCTACAAGCATAATGTTGGTTGAAGCTCTAGAATCTAAAAGATAATTATAGACATTTTTCCCAAATATCCTAACTATAAGTAAAAAAGGTAGAGACTTTGCTTTAGATACTTGCATAGTTACATTAGCACTATCACTTCCTAGGTTTCTTGGATAATGATTCCAAGAGTAAATCTCTTTGTTCTATAATTTGATTCAGCTCATGTAGGGTAATATTGGCTTTGATCTTTTTCATATCCTCCATAATGTTGTAACCAGTCTTGTTTAAATATTTTGTAGTAGGTTTAGAAGAACTACCCTTAGGTGGTTCAGGATCATTCCTTGATGTAGTGTCTAGAGGAGTCTCATAATTGTTATGGGGAGTAAAGGTAGTCAATGGCTATCTTTTTTCCCTATTTCTCAGAGGATACGTCTTCAAAAATTATTGGAATGCTTGAATCTCTTCAAGAATGTTCTTAGACTCATTGTCCTCTTGGAAAGGGAATTGAAATGTTTCCACCACATGTACTTGGTCAGATGGTTTAGATCCAGAAGGACCTAAAATAATATCTTTGTTTGGGACTACCTCAAATATATCCAATTCCTCTTGGAAAGCCTCAAATGCCTTAAAAAATTCAATACAGTCAATCTCACCATGTTTAGAAGTAGCATGCACTCTAAAATAGTCTGGTAAATCAATATCAATAAGATTAATATCCATAATCTTTTTTTTAGAGGAAATCCCATTAGCTTTATTATTGTATAAAGTGTCATTCTAAAATCTATTTTTAGGCCTATTAAACTTTTGGAAAGTGAAGTACCTTCCAAGGTTGTCATTAGCATTACCAACTTGCTTTTGTAATTGCAAAAAGTCTGTGTTGAGCTTCTAGACCATCTTTAATATAGATTCATTCTCATTTTTTAAAAGTCCCAAAATTTTGACCTTGACTATTGTTAATACCATTTATAGGCACTAAAGCCTTCTAGTCATTGATATGAGATCCATTGGTAGTTTGATGGCTCAAGAAACCTAGGTTCTGATTAGGGGTAGCATGGCTAGTGGGTAATACATTCAAAGAAAGGAGTTGGTTTAATGTTGGATTATTTTGGTTATTACTTGGGAATAAGTTTAATACAAGCATCTAAGAATTAACATTTGGGACCAAATAAGCCATTTGTCCTTGAGGTTGCATGTGATCACTAATAACCACTACTTCAAAATAATCTTGGGCTAATGTGTTGATAACTAGGATAGCCCTTTTAAGAAACACAGAAGTCATAGGGTCAACAACATCTTTGTCAACCTCCAGAGCTAAATCCTCATTAGGTTTGTAGGGATTCATAGTCAGACTAATCATCTTTTGGAACCTAGCATTGAAGGATCTAATTGGTTCACTTACATCCCTCTTAATGGTTGTAAATTGATGATAGATGACATAGGGGCTTATGATATTTCCAAATTAATCAATAAAGATAGTGTCAAAGTTATTCCATGAGGTAATACAATTGTTAGGAAAATTGAGGAACCATTCATATGCATCATATTTGAATGTAAAAGGAAATAATCTACAAGCTATATCTTCATGGATGAAATTTAATAACCTTAAGGTATCCTTAAAATCTTTAACATGTTATTCTATAGTTGTCACACTAGTTGGACTAAATAATGGTAAGTACTTTTCAAGATTACAAGGTAAGTCATAAACTACACCTGGTACATTGATGGGGGGACTTCTAAGCCATGCCATATCTAGGTGAAAATTGAATGTAAGAACCCCTTGCAAGGGTGAAGATGGTAGAGACTTAGAATGCCTATGCCTTCCTCTATCCTTCTTGGTTTTTCTATGAGTTTTTATCTTGATCAAAAGCTCCCTTATCTTTGAATGTGATCTAGTCCTGATCCTTGGTAATTCTAGCTTGAGGATTAAGGATCTTATTTAAAATACGATGTAACGAGTTAGAATTCTCAAAAAACTATAATAAATATAGACACTAAGCCTATTTTATTGAAAATTTGTTTGTAAAGGGATAAAATACACTTATCTTTGACTAAGTAAGCTCAAAGATGTGTTGAATTAATGCAAAGATGGCCATTCTTTGCAACATGTGACTCAAATGAACCCAAGATTCACTAAGAATGGTCAATCTTCAACCGAAATAAACCATTCAAATTTCAAATACTATGAATTATTAAATCCTAAATCTACCTTTACCAAAAATTAAATATTTCCTTGTAGAGAAATAAGATATTTGCCTAACAAAGTGTAAAGATATGTGAGAAATCACCTAGATCAAGGATCTTTTCACTTAGAGTGAAAATTCACTCATAAGGGTTAAGAATCCTTTATATCTAATGTAAGAATCATTTCAATTGATCAAGTGGGCCCTCCTTCTAGTTCCAGTGGAGCTTCTCATGTTGATGCTTCTAATTGCCTCACATGTGCTCTTAGTGTTGATTAAAACAACTCATTTTAGGGCTATGAAATTCCAAGGCATGAGTTTCAATTTGTGACAATTTTGAGATACCTATGGTGAAATAGAAGCAGAGTGTGAAAGTTGTCCACAATATTTGCTTGATTTGGTGGTTAGGAGCCACCAGGGTCCTGATCTTTGTTATAATCTAAGCCTACAATTTAATCTAAATGGATATTAACAATGATCTTTAAACTAAGTGAGTTTTGATAAAGAAAATAGAAAAGGGAAGGGTAAGGTAAAAAAGAGAACATGATTGCAGATTTCCATCTCGAATATTATGACAAAGTTCTAATTACTTTGATCATACAAGAACCAATTTATGGTTTAAAATAGTATAAACTTAGATTTGATCATAAACTAGGCAATTTTCAAAGAATATATAAAAACCATAAGTAATAACTAAGTTTACTTTAAAAGTTTGCTACTGTAACCTAAATAGCATATGCACATCCAAATGCAAAGCAAATAAAATGAAGTATACATAAGATCCTTTTAGTTAATCTATAATTAGCATAAATTAATATCCCTATGATATAAAATGTAGCTCAAAATGTAGAGAACCATTCAAATTTAAGACAATAACATGTAATTGAGAGACAACATTGACTTTCAATGAACTATCCAGACAATCTTTTTAGAATTCCATAGTTGTATTTAAGTACTCTTTTGTATACAAATTTCTTAGAGTCCCTCCTTTACAAAATGGTAACCCTTACTAATTTATAGGAATCATAGGTGGTTTACCAGTTAACTCCCTCAAAATATCCACATGCAAACTAGGACAGTTGTCCTTAATACAAAGATACAATGTTAAAGGCTTTCATGCTATTTTTGACAAAGGATAAATGTATGCTAACAGATGAGCATATATTTTATAAAATAATATTCTTTTATGCTACATTGGTGGGACCCTTAGGTCATTGTCTGAGGATTTTCTTTGCCTTAGTGTATTGTTCATTGATGAGCTCAAAATATACAATAAGCTTCATCAAACAATCCTCTTCTTGATTTTCCAATGTTTTAAATTCCTTATCACTCTTGGTCTTGAGTTCATGAATTCCTTGGGCTTTTGCAATCTATCTTCTAGGTGTGATGATGATACCAAATACCTTCTAATTTTCCTTGGTATCCTAGCCTTGGTTGTTTTTAATTTTCTATATGTGGAGACTAACCCTTTGCCTAAATTCCTCATCCTCCATCAAGCCTATGGCATTGGTCCTGGATGGTCTTTCCAATAGGTCCTTCAAGATATTCTCCATCCTTGCCATCAAGATTTATTCTTCTTCCAAAAGGATATTGACATTGTCACACTATTTTTTAAGGTCCAATATGCCATCTTCAATGACTCCTACGAGGGCATGCAAGTGTTTCAATTTGATGATCCAAATGCATTGGGCATGCTTAGTGTGATAGACATTAAACAATTTAGTTGCCTGATCTCTAGAGTTTTTCCACTGGGTGACTAATGTATGTGCCCTCCCAATCTTGTGGGCCAATATAACTAATCTAGATTTCAAGGATTTCAACCCTTCAAAAATGTCCAAGGACTTATTTATCAATGTTACTATATCTTCAGGGATTGAAAGTAGGACTTGGGCCTCCAAATTCTACTTTTCTTTCTCTAAGTTGGTGATCCTCTATTTCATTACTTGAATTCCATCCAAGGTCATTTTTGATTGGTCCACCACAAAACTTGCCACATCCTCTTGATGGATGGGATGTTCTCTTGTTGCTTGTCTTTGGATAGGTGTTAGGCCAACAAAAGGTTGCACTCTCTAAAGTGTGAATTCCTCAGTGCCAATGGTGGATTTCCTTATACTATTCTCTCAAACCTTGATGTATCTAGATTGAAATTTACTATGGCTACTGGTTCAAAGAGTTTAGCTTCTTCTAGGGTTTCAATCCTAGTTCCACTTGATGTTCCCTAATCCTTCATCTTCCTGCCACTTTCTCTTATAGCCTAAATAATTCTCCTCTCTTTTTTCTCCTTCATGATCCTCATATCCAAGGTTTAATATTATCATGGGTGTCCATACCTAGAGTGTTGGTGATTTCCCATGAATGAAAGTAGGATGGAACCTTTTGGAATTTCCCATATATTAACTAGTTTGGGATAACAGGTTCATGTATTGGGAATTCATCACTGAATAAGTTCACTTCACTAGTGGGATGGGTTCATGTTACCTTTGGTCTTTTGGAGGACCTAATAACAAGGGCCATCTCAGCTTCTCTCTTATTCTAAGTGATAGGGAAAAATTCCAATGCCACTTCTTTCCCTTTTTCTTCCTCACCTATTTGAGGTCCTTCAATTTGAGCCATTTTAGCTATGGCTTCCTCACCTTATTGGTCAAATCCATAGGTTTTTACAAGTTCCTTGAAAAAATCATCCACTGTCTCATATGGTTCAAAGGCAACCATATCAATGTGATCTAATGGGGGAGATGGTCCTGGAGGTTGGGTTGATGATGAAGGGCCTTCACCTAGCCTCTCTTCTAGTATTATTTCACCTATTTCTTGAATTTGGAGTGTTGCATATGGTGTTTGAATTGGGGGTGCACTTGAAGTGGAGGGTAATAAATGATACTATAATGGGTTCATTTTCCACCTCTCTCCAGTTGGTTTCTCCTCCCTTTGCAATATGTGCTCAAGCTTGAAACCATGTTGTCTACACCTAGCAAGGACATCCTCAAAGTTTATTTCTTTAGTATACATATGGTCATAAGCACCAACCATGTGTTCATAATTCACCTTGGTCAGTTGCCTTAACTGCAAATAAGGGACCACTTTTTTTTATATAACCCATTCCCTTAAGTCATCTTTTTACAAGTAGAAAGCATCACTATGTTTGGACATGATGTCTAATTGCTTCCAATCTTTGATCAAGGCTCTCCCAATCAAAAATGGGAAGGTATGTAGTATGCCCTTCCTCTTCTCTATATAGGTGTTATCAACTCCATGGGAAATTTATTACATAATTTATTGTTCAACCAATCTAAGGGGAACATAAAAAAGTAACTTAAATGGTTGGGTCATGATGCCCTCAATCCTGAGGATAGTGCAGTCTAGATAAAACCAAATGTCTCCCATGAGATCAACATATCTTTTAACAACAGGATGCACCTTGGACATGGGATATCATATGATGCTCTAGAATAGTATGGGATATATACAGCCATAGATGAATTGCATTTGATCCCTATACTTGAAGACATAAAGCTTATAGTAATGATGTGAGATGGTAATTTTGTTGTGGGAGGACTAATTTTTAACACCAAGAATATGGGTGGACACCATCAATGAATCCATTAAATAGGACATCATGGTTAAATGTTGAGGTGCCTTCTTCTTAATGCCATAAAATTGCCTTCCTAAGTGGATACTAATTAGCTCCCTAATAGGTGGAGTTAGTTTTTCTTCAACCATGAAGTATACATAGGAGACCCACCTAGGGTCAACATAGGTGATGGTGGATGCTCTAGAGGATATGTCTAGTAAATTCATAATGATTATTATACCCTCCCTAAATTGGATAATGGGGATCTTACCATTATGATTTATAGCTACATGAACCCCTTGGATTAACCATGGTCTCAAGATGACATCTAGATTATGTTGGGTAGTCCACTCTTTTATGGAGGGGAGGTCAATATGGGATTTTAAAAGTTTATAGTAGCCTTTGAAGGTTACTAGTTCAACATAATAAATCCTCCTTGACTTTCCTTCATCAATAATCTATTCATTATCAATCCTAAAATCTATAAACAAGGGTACAAGGATGTCAATACAGGGTAGTACCTCTAGTTTAGCAGCAACTTGATGAAGACCTATCATTTGAATTATAACCAGGTCATCAAAATTCCTTTTTGTGACTACCACCCCTTGTTCGCTAGATGACAAAGGCTATAAATCTTCAATGGTGAAGAAAATATTAGACCAATTCTTCATTCTATTAGCCAATGCTCTTCTATCTAACTCAGTATCCCTAAAGCATCTTCCTTCATGGTTCATGGATAGATACAAGTCTATCTCTTCCTTTCACTATTGTCTTGTTTCTGCCATGATCTTAATTATCTTAGAATATGACTAGCCTTTATTCTCAAGATGATAATTCAAGCTTGCTTGATGTAGTTAAGTCCTTAATTAGTAAAGTTTTGTGGCTTTAATGGTGAAGGTGATGGATTTCATAAATGTATTCATGCCTTAGATCTTATGTATGGTACCATTTATGAAAATCCTATCTTTTCATATGCATCATATCTTGAGATTACCTTTTAGTGCTTACATGGCACTTACGTGGACCTCCATGAGGGTGTTTCCATGGCATTTCATGAGAGTTTTCTTTTTGACTAGCCATTTATTTTTAAATAAGGCCCTTTAATTTTTATCTATTAGATTAAGATCCAAGGATGAACATAAGCCTTTGTTTAAGATCCCAGAGGTCTACTTTGATTGGGTGTTCAAGTCATCAATAACTGGGTTATGCCAAGGGGCACATTCTAGCTTTCTCAAAAAATGATTAGATGCAGTTTATCTAGGTGTCAAGTCATTAGACTCTAAATACTTGATTTGAAAAGTCTACATCTACTTCACACTATTAGATTAAGATTAGTGATCAAGTGAGAACCCTTGATCGTGATTGGTGAGGTCAAAGTTTATTGGTTGATAGGTTGGCCATGTTTAAATTTGATGTTCTTGATAATATCAAAGATGTCCTCATGAACATCAAATGATAGGAGCATGGCTATCAACTTTAAGTTCATGAAGTTCCTTTAGCTAAATGGTAGCATGTCACATATTGTATTTTTAGTGCTCTTGGGACTTTGGGGTTAACATGGGCCATTAGATCAGGTTTTGTGACTAAACGTGAACCATCGATCATGATTTATGAGCTTATTTCTGATTGGTCCAACCTTTGGCAAGCCTTTTGATATCACATCATTAGATTAGGGTCCAAGGATGAATGCAAGCCATCGGATCCTACAAGATGCATGAACATTAAGTCAGTTCATAATATATAAGCTTAGGCCACAAGATTAATTTCTAGGTTAAAATTATTTTAAAAACACTATGACCTAAGTTTTAATGTGATAAGCCTAAGTTTTAATGTTTAAAAGGTACCCTTTTGGACTAAATATAAAAGTTTGAATGGGGCTTATTTTGAAGGCCTCTCTAATGTCAAAGACATCCTCATGAATGTCAAATGATGGGAGTGAGGTTGTCAAAATAAATATCATAGAAAATTTTGTAATGAGTAGTGTTTAGCTTGTAGTTTATCTCAAGAAGATCTTGTGCCATTGGATTAGGCTTTCGAGTGAATGTGAACCATTGATTTGCATCCAAGCCAAGACATAACATTAGAGCTTGACACATGGATTCAAGCTAAATCCTTTTATGATCCTCGAAGCATTACTCATGTTGAATAAACATGAAGGCTCAGGGACATAATTTTTAATGAATTTAGGGGAATTTAAAGGGGAAAACCATAAAGGAACTTTAGTCATGATTTTAGACTTAGGGTATTTTGAAAGGATAAATTCCCACTAAATTTCTCGTGAAGATTTAAATTCAAACCCCTAGTGTTTCTTTCTCTATAACCCTTCCTTCCTCCATGAAACCTAAACTTTGTCAATTGAGATTTATCATCAGTAGGGTTAGTTAATAAAGCATAATTAACTAAGCAAGGACCCATTCTCTTTCTAGGTGGATGATATCCCAATTCAAGAAATATCAATACCATGTAAACCATGCCAAGATACGAATACTTTGGAATATTAATAAGGGCCCCATTCATGAAAAACAAAAAAAATAAGATAAAAAGAATGAGGGGGATGTTGGTATCAACAACACTTACCATTCAGCTAAGACAAAGAGATTTGCTAGTACACACCCCTATCCAAAAAAAAAATTGCTGTAAACTTATCTATAGAAATGTTTTATTTACCTCCAATTTCCAATATGGCAGTCCCTAGAAATTATGTTTTTTATCTTTTCAATGGTGGTGTCTATTATGCCTATGTTCTACACCCCCTTAAATTTTTCAAAATTTATACTTGTTGCCATAGAGATGACCTTGTCATAAAACCTAAAATTGTGTAGGTGTCCCTATTGATTGATAGTATTTTTAGATGCATATTTTATTGTTATATTATAATGATTTTTTCATATTTTTATTCATGTTTTAAGTGACTTAAAAGAGAATGGTGGATAAACAAATAAAATATGCATATATGATTATAGATGTGATCAATTTTTCTGCGAATAGATTCAGTATACTTTGACAGTTTTAGTTGATGCATGGCTTTTTAGTTTTCAATCATATTTGATGATCTATGGTGATTTTTTGATCTTCATGAGTAATTTTGAATTATGATTCAGATAGCAATGGTGATGTGATACTTTGAAACATATTACAATGCAAACTTGGTACAATCTAAAGTTGTTTTGAAAATCTATAGCTTAATTTATTCACTACTTGAAATGATGATTGCTTAAAATTCAAATATGCTTTGGATGGTTCAACAACACTTATATCTTATTTTTTTAGCTATCAATCTAGTTTGTTTTGATTTTACATCTATTACATAGCTTGATTCATGAAAGCCCATTTTGCAGATGAAAATTTAGTTATTATGGTGATCATAGTTCCAAAACATGTATTTTATTTCTTAAAGGTCAATAAGAGATTAATGAGATAGATGTAACTTACAAATTCTAGGAAGATCATAGATTTCAAGTTAATTTCATTATAAAATGAAGTAAAATAGCTTTATTTTTTAAGTGTGCATTCATGTGCAATTGTCTAAAGGGACCATCCTAGCATTCATGACATGTTTTAAATGTTAGGTCATAAGGTTTGAATTATATGTATTAGTCATGGGACTAGATAACACTAAGTTTCAAGGAACATTTGGTCACTTTGCTTAGTTAATTGAAAATTTTGAATTCATAATGAAATATATAAGTCATAAAACCCCCTTGATGGATGACGAAGCAAAGATTAGATCAAGCTATACACCACTTGCCAGATTAGATTTCTAGGCTGGTGAGTTGGAAAATACATTTAAGTTAGATTGTATGCTTCAAGATTGTTTGAAGATTTGGTAGTAATTGGGCATTGATGACTAATCAATCTCCTTGATTGATGGAATTTGGCAAAGTGTTTAGTGTGAAGGCTATTTTATTGTTAAATTTCATAGGGTCGATAAATTACTTAGCGAGATTACTAAGTACACCATAGTTAATGTTGGCCAATAACAACTAAACATGTCATTGGGTTAGTTATGAGTTCAAGGTGGTGAATAAAAGGTTTTTTTTCTTCATTCTATTCATTTTTTTCAAGCTTTAAGTGGGAGTGAAGCTCTAGAAGGATTGTGGGTGAGTTGAAAAATAAGGCTCGAAGAGAATATTTGGTAGGTGTTTGAGCATGAATACCAGGTATGAACATGGCAATTTTTATCACTCTCTTTTCAAAAATTCTATGTCAAAATGAATTTTGAAAATGAAAAGATAAAGTTTTACATGATTTTTGAGATTAGAGTTTTGAGTTTTAGTTTTAAAATGGAAGAATATGGGATGTGTCCAAAATCTTTAGTGAATCTTTTGCATGAAGTTGTTATCCTTGTTTATGTGTTGAAATCTGAACTGTAGTCTATAATATACAAGTTTCCCATGGTGACTGTTGGAAAGAATTGTTATTTGTCTAGAAAATTTGAAGATGGATAGATTTTTCATTGGTTGCATGATTTGAGATTTTTAGGAAGTTGTTGCATGTAGTAGGGTTTTAGGTTTTCAAATGTTTTGAAGTCCTTATTTAGCTCTGCATGAATGACACAGTCCTGTGCATGGTGATTTAACACCACTTCTAAGAATAAGTGAATAATGGTTTTGGTTTTGGTTGAATCTTGAGGTATGAGATCTGGCTTTGTATTGCCAAATGATTCTTTTAGGATCATTTTAAAATGATGCATATTTTTTAGTCTTAGAATGAAAATAATTTATCTTTCTTTTCGAAGATGGTATAGAATAGATATACAGACCAGTTTATATATTGAGGGTTTTTGTTTTTGTATCATGTTGGAATCTTGACTATGTTGAAAATGGCTAGGTTTATGTGCATGAAATATGACATCTTTTGAGAAGGAAATAAATGGCAATTTTTTATTTTGGGTTGTGAAATACAAGGCTCAAGTTTTGTTTTTTCAAATGTTGCTATTTTGAAGGAGATTTTGTTGAATATGGAATAATAGAAGAAATTATGTCTTGGTTGCATGCAAAATATTAAAGTTTTGTTGATATTTTGTCATACTTGAAGGTTTGAGTTTTTAGGGTTTCTATCCACAGCATGCATTTGGATAGCTTTTTCAGTATATAGTTGCTTTTCTTTTTCTAGTTTAAATAATGATAGTTTTATTCAAATATCAGAAAAGATTCAATGCTTTCTAGTTATCATTATGCATAAATGTCTTTGGGTCTTGATTTTGGAATATTATAGAGTAGTAAGCATGTAGATATCTTTGTTGAAGCTCATAATAGACTTACAGTTTATATTTGTGAAGAATGTTGAAGTGATTTCCTAGAAAAAAGACAAGAAAGTTGAAATAGTGATGCTAATGAACTCAAAAATGAATGTGAAAATTCAGTACATGTATTTTGTTACATATATGGTTGTTTTAATATATATATATATATATGAAAATTGTCAAAGGTTTTTTGAAGTAGTTATGGACAGTTGTAGTTTGAATATAATTGAAATCATGAAGTCACTAAGAAATGATGAAATGGTTTTGCATAAATTTGATAGTCTACATTAAACATTTTTTTTAAATATCAATTTACACATGTTTTAAATGATTTTGGGCTCATGCATATATATGTGGATATTAGTATTCATGAGGTCATAATATTGATTGGTTTCAATTGATTATCCATTCAATTTGATATGATAGTCATCATCTCAGAAGTCTAGTTTGGTTTCAGTGTAAAATGTGTTTGGCAATATTGGGAATGTTAGTTATTTTGTGAAAATGTGAAATAGATCATTCAGCTATGGATAAAATGATAATGGCATATATATATATATATATATATATATATATATATATATATATATATATATATATATATATATATATATATATATATATATATATATATATATATATATATATACTTTATGGATTTTAAACTTTTTGGAAACATGAAGTTACATTTGAATTTTTATCTCAATATTGAGGTTTTGAATTTTTCTTTAAGGATGGATATTGAGATTAAAATTCATTGAAATTGATATCAGATTCCTATAGTTTGAATTTAGAAATAGTGAACTGTATTTCAGTGTAATGTAGTTTTCATATTCATTTTTTAGTTTTGCTTTGGACTTTTGTTTCTAAACTTAGATTTTGCTGCTATATTTTAGATTATCAGTATGTCTAGGTGGGATTAGCCAAAAAAGAGTAATAATGATGGAGGATGGGGAAAAATTCCAATAGAGGTGACAGTCAATTAGGTTTTAGTAGAATTTTTAATAATGCTAGATTTTGTGCAGGATGTTTTAGGCCTAGGGTCATAAGAATGTCCATTCGCTTTGATGCTTATGACCCAGATTTTTGGAATATTTTGAGTAATTTTCCTATTAACCCAATTAATAGGGGCTATAGAGGTCATAGGGGTTTTTTTGGTCATAAATTTGGAACTCGTACTCACTCCAAAAGTAATTCTTCTTGTCACTTAGAGTATGATCCTCATTTCTTACCACTATAACCCCCTAATTTTAGAGGTGAGCCAGTTGATGATCCATTCTTTGCTAACTAGTTGCCTATTAATGAGCCCAATTAGCTTGAAGTGGAGATAGCCCATGCCAAGAACCTTAGGAAAATGGCTATTCCTTTAGATACACCTTCCCTATCTAATGTAGACCTTGGTGAAAAATGTAGAAGGTTGAGTTTATCATGTTCCTATAGTGAACCCCTTTTGAGGTCTGAAAGGTTGAGTTTGGGAGGTCAAGGGTAAGTTAACAGAAGGAAAACCATGGACATTCCACCTCAAACTACCAAAAATAACACTGTTGTAAAAAGGAGTGAACATGAAGCACCAAGAGAAGTTAAGCTGCTAAAAAGGGTTAAACTAGAGGTTGATGATAGCACAACTGAATCAAGGACCAGATTGCTACCATTTCCCACAACTAAAATGGAGTACAGTGTTTATCTTCATGAGCAAGACAAACAAGTAATTGAAGTGTTATCTAATTTAGATGACTATTGGTTATCTAAGGGATAATCTCTGTTTAGTGTTATTTTTCATGCAAAACTTGATATTTTTGCTTGAACCTTTGACATTTTAGACTTGATAAATTTTGGGTAAATACAGTGATTCTAGAATTTTGATATAATTGTATATGCTAAGTTAATAAAAAATGCATTATGTTTTAAATATGGGTATGATTTACCAATTTTTTATTTATTATTTTATGATTAATGTGTATTCTACTATATTATTAATTAATATGGGTCCGCACCTATTAAGGTTTAGTACCCTAGGTTTATTATTTTAAATATTCTTGATTAAATTAAGACTTTTTAAGTCTTAATTAAATTTGTCCTTAACCAATTTTAGTTTAATTAATTGACTTTGTTAAAAGTTAATTAGTTGACATTAACTAATAACTAACTAAAGTTAGTTATAACTTATTTCACAACTAAGTTGAAAGGTATAAGAAGAGATCAAGCACTCATTTGAAGACAGAAGCATAACAGGTATCGAAAATTTAAGTATTTTATGAAGTCCATCATTTATCTCTTCTTTTTATGCAACTTCTCTGAGATAGTACAGATTTTGTAGATAGACCCAATGGTACTTTATCTAATGGTTAAGTAATCACTTATGCAACATAGGTATTTCTATTTATATTTATCATCTATTATTGATTATCTAAAGTTTGCTAAGTTTAATATCCTTTGATGATTGTTATTTGCAGTCCTATGCATAGATTTCAAGTATTCAACCCGAATAATGATTATCATTTCACTATTCTATGACATTTCATTGATCTATTTGATTAAAAAATTGTCGTTTAAAGTTTTTTAGAGAAAGGATGTTAGTTTTCTCATTGAAATTTATCTTTTCTTACTAAGACAACTCTCATTTTGAGACTCACACATGTTTTGTAATTATTTGACTCTAAATACAAATAGATCTTTCAAATTTTTTTTGAATCTGGTTTCATTTGTTTTATTTATCTTAGATATATTTTTAATCTATAGTCTTTTCTGTTCTAATTAGTTTAGTTTTTTTTGTTCTTTAGTTCTTAGATTAGTTCAATTCTTTGCTTTATCTTAGATAATTATATATTTCTATTAATTTATTATTTATTTTGGTTTACTATAGATTGATTTTTAATATTTAGATCAATACCTATTTTAGTCTACTTTTAATTTAATATTTCATTTCTATTTTCTTATATCCTTGGATTTAACTTATCTAGTTTTAGTTCAGATAGATTTTAAGTTATTTATAGCTTTGACTTATTTTCTTTTTCTATTATAGTTTCTTAGTTATTTCTTAATCAATTTTATCTTATGATTCAGTTTGATCTTTAGTTTCTGTTTATCTTAGTCAGTTTTATCTTTTATCCTGATAATTAGTTTAACTATATTATTTCTTTTTGTTTAGAAAATTGTTTCTTAGTTTAATACTAGTTTTTTGTTTAAGTCATTAGTTCTCTTCTTAGTTTAATCTAATAGGCTATAAGTTTGTTTCAGTTTAGATTGATCATTTTTATTTATTTATTAAGTTTTATAACTATTTTTCCTTCCTTTAGATTTAATCTTTCAATCTTAGTTTATCTTTAGTTCCTTTCTTTAGAATTCTTTCTTTAGATATTTTCTCATATTTTAGATCATTTTTAGTTTGTTCCTTGCATTAGTTTTATTTCTATTATTAGAGGTTCTTTTATTCTTAGAATGTTCTCTTAGTATATTTTCATGTTTTATTTCCTTTTCTATTTAGAATAAGATCTATTTCTTAGTTTAACATCTATGTTAGTTTATTTCATTCTTTGATCTAGGCTTAAATGTTTATTTGTTATTAGTTATTTGTAGTTTGTTTTCTCTTTTTCTTGTGTGTTTGTCTCTTTTTCTTTTCCTTGATCTATCTCTTCTATATTTGGTTAACTTATAGACCACTACAAATAATAAGTGAATATATCATTTGAATATACATATATATTATAGAATCAAGTTTCTATTCTTCAAGAGACTATCTAACTAATAAGTTTTCTCTGTCGGATAAAATAGATTATAAATTCTCATCTTAAACTAATTCATGACTCGATAAATGGATTTTTTATTATTATAATGGAATAAGTTATTTTGATAACTTGTTGATTATTTCCCAAAATTTATAATAAAACCCCCTCACATATTTAGGGTCTTAAATAAGCCTTTAGAACCCCTATGATTAGACTGGTATGATTCCAACTTGACCTTCATGATAGGAAAAAGGGTTAATTCATTGATGGTACAATTTTGATCATTAACAACATCCCCCTCAACCTAGCTCAATATTATTACATCCATGTTTTTTCCCATAAAACATCCCACACTTCACTAAAGAAAATTTTGACACTCCTATTGAGCATATAAGAGACATTGCTAATATTTGTTTTATGAATCATGTAATACAAGATAATGTGGTAATCATATTTATGGTCACTTCATTCTAAGGAAAGGGTCTTCAATGGTATAGAGTATTTTTTCATAATTATATTGCTACTTGGGATGAATTAGGAGAATAATTGTGCAAGTATTTTGAGGATAAGAGTGATCACTTACCCCTAGTGGAGCAATTGACTACTATAAAGAGAGCTCCACAAGATTTAATGGTGGATTTAAACTACATATTTCAAAATACTTGGGATAGGATCCTATCCATAGTCAAACCCACTATAAACTATGCATTCTTGTATTACTTGAGGGCTTTGAACAGTGATATAGCAGTGATGATCTAATCAATGGGGGAAATACATTACTTGATGCATATGAGATGGTAATAAGGGCCAAAAATTATCTTGTCCAAGTTGGAAATATTTATCTAAGGCTATTATACTTTTATTCCTATAATTTCATCCCCTAATACTTCTACACCTCTTACATTGCCCACATTGGCCCCTATTCCTTTATCAAATAATCAATAAAAGACTATCCCTGCCCCTTATGACTTACGTGAAGTCAAGAGTCTTCTAAAAAAATTTGGAAATGATATTTTCAACATTAATAGGTAGTAAGCTCACAATTACATGCCTTACCAACCCCACAAGCAATTCAATCAGACCAATAGACCTCCCTTCCAAAGTAACTTCTAAAGTCAAGGGCCAATCACCCATATAAGGCCTTTCAATAAATATAACCCAAATGTTGCTAGCTCTTCAAATGTTTTTGTTCTTATTTAAAATAATCTAGTCCAAGAATAATCTTGGTGTCCTCCTTATGATCAAACCCAAAATCAGATTATGTACCCCAATGGTGTGTCTAATTAAGCTCTAATGGTGTAAGGTGTTTAAGCTTCTCAAACTCCACAATTTGAAGTGTCACTAAAAGAAGAAGTGAATAAAAATCAAGTGAAATCTGATTCCACACCTATAAATTGGTAATAAGGAGATTATTATGCAATGAATCAATTTATAGGCACCAATAATATTGATACTCATGTATCAACCAACACAAAGTCTAAAAAGAGAGCAATAAAAGGTGCCCAAGAGATGGGTCAAGGAACTATCCTATATTTTCAAGTTCCTCAAGGGACAAATAGACCTAATTCAACCTTCAAATTTTATTAAATTTATAAAAATTAGACTATGAAAGGTGTTCCTCCACCTCAATATTTACAAGCTCAAGATAGTGTTGTTGTTCCTAAGGGACAACCAAAGGTTGGTAGTTCTTCTATCACCATTTTTGATCAAATGAAGAAAGCACACATAAATATCTAATTTTGGGAGACATTGGCCATCCTTGGACAAAATTATCTACTTCAAGAGGAGTTATCTAACTTCAACCTTGCATTTAGACTAGTAATGAAAGATAAATTAGTCTTTATAAATTAAACTCAGCCTAAAAGAGGGAAACAAGTCAAAAGTGATATGCCTCCTACTTTATACCTTTCCCTCATTATATTTGATTCTTTGGTTCATAATTATATGATTTATAATGGTGTTATTATCTATGTAATGGCCAAGCAAGTGTCTAATAAGTTAAGTCTAAAATATGAGCCAATCACCCAAGGAGTTTTACAATTAGATGGGAAAGCCACCAAGACTGTAAGCATCATAAAAGGTTTAAACTTAACCTTGCATTCTTGCCCCACTTTTTCAATTCCTCAATATGTTGTTGTAATAGACATACCACCCCACTTTGACCTATGTCTATTTAGGGAGTTCACAAGTAAGATTGGGGAATATTTATCAATAGATTGGTTTTACATGGTTTTTAAGACTAGATATGATGCCAAAGTCAAGATAGAATTAGAATCAATTTCTAAGAGTCACAATTGAACCTTATTTGCCTAAAGTCTAAAATGTTAATTATACTATTCTTGATAAAGGAGACCTCAATATTGATCAAGAACCAGCTTTTTTCCTTGAAGGCATACATGATCACTTTCTTGATGAGTGGGGAACTGAGCACCATGAATATGATCCCTATAATTTCATAGAAGAAATAAACCTAAGAGTATATTGCTCACATGAAGAAGGTTATTTCATTCTATAGTTAGTGAAGCCTAGTGATCTCATGGATGGTTTATGGAATCTATTATTTGATGGATCTAAAAGTAAAATTGGTACAGAAGGTGGTGTAATTTTGGTGTCTCCCTCTAAAAAAAGGTACTATACTACTTTCATATTTCAATTCAATTATGTTTGCAATACATCAGAGTATGAGTCACTTGTACACAATCTTCAATGGGCTAAGAAAAGAGGAGTGAAGTACTTGTAGGTATTTGGTGATAGTGAGTTGGTTGTTCATCAAGTGAAGGGCCAAAATGTAATAAAAAACCCATTGTTCAAGACCTAAAATCATAGGGTGTGGGATATTATAGAGGATTTTTAGGCTTTCAATATACAAACCATTTTAAGAGAAGAAAATATTCATGCTAATAATTTGGTTGTAATTGGAGCTCAATTTGACATCCCTAATGATATCAAGATTTTAAGATGTTAACCACATAACAATGTAGTGGTAAGGCCTTCAATTCCTGCTAATGATGTAAATTAAAACGTTTTTAAGAATGAGAAACAAATAGCATGTTTTCTCCAAGAAGAGTTTGGGTTATCTTCAAGAAATCAAACCAAGTTACAATAGCAATATGGTAATCAAATTATACAAATAAGGTCAAACGCACTCCCTAAATTTTTAGTAACACTTGAAATAATTTTCAATGATGATGATCAAATGAAGAAAGAGAAGATAAGCATATCTACCAAGCAAGATTATTATGAGAGGGTTGTCATATTTAAAGACAAACTTATATCACTTGGAAATGTATGTAATAAAGAAGAGAGACCTACATTCATTGAGTTATGCAAAGACTTTGTTGATATATTTTCTTGGGAGTATAGTGATCTCAAAGATTTTGGCCCTAGTCTATCTCAATACACTATAGATCTAGATACAAATGACAAACCAGTAAGGCAAAGGTAAAGACCTATCAACCCAAGGATCAATCCCCTAATGAGGAAGGATTTGAATAAGTTGATAGAGTATAGATTCGTTTTCCCCATCAAGTAATCATCTTGGGTTACCAATCTAGTCCCTATAAGAAATAATAATAGAGAGATAACATTACGTGTACACTTTAGGGACTTAAACAGAGTTTTATTTAAGGATCACTATCCTTTGCATTTCATAAAACAAATCTTGTAGATGGTAATAAGTTCTAAGTATTTCTCTCTTAGATGGTTATTCAGGGTATAATCATATTTTGGTTTAAGAGGGAGACTAGTATAATATAGCCTTTACCACAAAATGGGGCACATATGCATATAGGAATATGCCTTTTGGGTTATCCAATGCTAGAGCTAGTTTCCAAAGACCCATGGACATGGAATTTTAAGGTTTGATAAATGAGATAGTATTAATTTATCTTGATGATATCATTCTTTTCTCTAAGGATGCAAATGATCATTTGACTCACCATAGATAGATCTTTGATAGGTGTAGGAAGTTTAGGATCTCTCTCTATCCTAAAAAGTGTGTATTTACATTCCATGAAGGCAAACATTTGGGCCATATTGTCTCTAAAAAAGGTCTCTCCATAGACCCTGAAAGGGTAAATCTTATTTTGTCCTTGTCATTGCCTAAGCACAAAAAAGGACTACAAAGTTTTTTTGAAAAAATCAACTTAATTAGGAGCTTCATACCTTATTTTTCTAATCTTTTCAATCCTCTGACATCCATGTTTAAGAATAATCAAATTTTTATTTGGATTAGAGAAGGAAGGGATAGTTTTGGATCCATCAAGCAAGTCATAGCTCAATATCCAACACTTAAAAGTCTTAATTTCATGATGGACTTTACTTTGTATGTTTTATTAAATTGTGAAGTCATCTTAACCATGTTGACATAATTAATTGAGGAAGATCTTGAAAATCCAATTACTTTATTTAGCCAAGGGTTAGAAGATATGAGGTAAGGTACACTTTTATGAAAAAGAAATTGTTATCATAAAGTCTTAAAAAATTCAAATATATGCTCTCTAAAAACAAATTTTATATGATGGTGTCTCATCCAAGCATCAAATACTTCCTTTTAAGTAGAGATTTGAATGAGAAAAGAGCTCGTTGGATAACCAAGGTAATGAAATATGATGTAGATATAAAAGTTACCAAGTGGTGAGTGGCAAAGGGTTGTGTGAGCACTTAGCATCAGAATTGAAATAGAAAAACTTGGATGTATTAACACTCCAAGATGAAAATAAAATGGTTGTACCTTTATCTACCATGAGTTAGACACAAGACATGATAAAATTTCTCCAAATAGGTGAGTGTCCACTAGGCCTAGACAAAGCTAAAAGGAGACATATCAAATTATAATCTATCCCATATGTTATTATAAATGGAACACTCTTTAGGAAAGACCTTAATGGAGTTATATTGAGGTGTGTAGAGGTTGATCATATTGAAAGAGTATTAGCATAATTCCACGATGGGCCATCAGGTGGCCATTTTTCACCAAGAACTAATGAGAGTTAGTTATTATTGGCCTATCTTATTCAAAGATGCATATGCATGGGTGAGGAAGTTTTATAAGTGTGAGTTCTTCATGTGAAAATAGAAGCTTTCATCCCTCCCTCTCCATCCCATTTAGGTATAGTATCCTTTTATATAGTGGGATTTTTATTTCATATGTATGATCAATCCTCATTCAAGTGTCGGTCATAAGTGGGTGTTGACTACAACTAACTACTTTAATAGGTGGACAAAAGCAATGTCTTTCAAGAAAGCCAATGAGACTAATGTTCTATATTTATATGAAGATATAGTAACTAGATTTGGAGTACCTTCTACACTTATCTCAAATAATGTAATGGCTTTCCTTAGTACTTGGATAAGTGAGTGGGTTGTGATGCATGGAATCCACATAATTACCTCCTCCAACTACTATCCTCAAGGGAATGGACTATAAGAGTCCACAAAAAATAATATAATTAGATTCATCAAGAGGACTATGGATTAAAAACAAAGAACATGGTATAAAAAATTGAAGACAACCTTATGGGTTGATAGGATCACTCCTAAAAGAGCCATTGGTAGCTCCCCCTACATGTTCATTTATGGAAAAGAAGTAAAACTACCCATATCTCATGAGCTACCATCTCTAGAGATTATATATCATCTTGAGATGATAGAGAATGTTTTCATGGAGATAAGGTTAGCTGAATTGATGGAATTAGAGGAAATAAGAGACCACACAATACATACTATGGAGTCTTATCAAGCTCAAGTCAAGAGGTAATTTTGAAGAAGAGTTGTTCTAAGAATATTCTAAGAGGGTGACCTTATACTCAAATGGGATGAAAATAGGGCCAAGCTTAAAAACACATAGATTTTGATACTATGTGGAGTGGGCCCTATGTTATCATTCATTGTAAGCAACATAATGTTTTCCAGCTCTCAAAGCTAAATGGAAAGGAGTTACATATCCCAGTCAATGGGATACACCTTAAGCATTGATATTAAGGTCATTTTATCATACCTATACATAATAGAGTAGTTTTTTATTTTCCCTAAGTGCCTCTTGTCACATATATGTGTCTTGATTTATTGTGTGTCTTGATTTGTTGTGTGTGTCTTGTTTTATAATATGTGTGTTGGGACTAGTTTTAGTTCTTTTTATTGTTCTCAGAGAAAGTAGTGTTCAATAACTCCATGCCCAATAAGTTGATTAAGGTCATTAGTATATATGTTTAATAGTAAAAATATTCCTAGAGGTTGCCAAATATGTTGGCCAAGTTAGCCACCATAACTTGTTACATCTCCACACCAAGTATGTTGATATGCTTACAATGATTTATATGTT
The DNA here is from genome assembly GCA_037957365.1 of Torreya grandis. Lineage (NCBI taxonomy): Eukaryota > Viridiplantae > Streptophyta > Pinopsida > Cupressales > Taxaceae > Torreya > Torreya grandis. The sequence continues at coordinate 1,487,269 of JARHVA010003789.1, forward strand.
TTGTCATTTTGATTTCACTGTTCATGCACCTAGTGGAGCTTTGAAATAATGTATTGTTATGGAACTAAGTTTTTTTAGGCTGTAGGTCCTAGGTATTAATGTTTCAAGATGATTTGGAGTAAGCAAAGTCATGAGTAAATCATTTTTCTCCATCACTGGTTCATGAAGTGTATTTACAATCATTTTATTAAAGGTCTAGTGTAATTTTGGAAAGTGTCTCCCTTGAAGGATATCAAATATAAGGAGTCAATTCCATGTTTAGAGTTCAAAGGAGGTCCTTTTAGACCATTATTAATTTTGTAAATATCATGTTGTGCTTAATTATGCATGGACACCCAGTCAAGATGTCACATCCAACCATTTCTAATGTATACTCACATTGGAAAAATTCTTTGTTTATTGCTTTAACTTATAAACATAGCATATTATGATAAATGGTAGGAAAGGAAGGAAAAAGAGGTTCTTTATATGTTACACTATCATTATGCAAGTCAATAATAACTCTATTTGATATCTTGTGCATAGCTATAGCAAGATATTTTTTCAAATGTTCAAGTTCCTTGATGAGGAATGGTTTGTGAAGTGAGTATATAGTTTCAACAAAGGCAAACTCCATGTTACGGAGTTCTCATTGAAATTTTTTCAAGATAAACATGATCTTGTAGGCCTCTTCAAGGCCAATTATAAGTACAAACAAGGCAAAAAACCACTCAAGATCTCCATCGGGTCATAGGCATAGTGAAGAAAGTCAGTTGGTTGGCATCAGTTCATTGAGGAGAAGAAGTGTGAGAACTAATTATCTTAGGGGTTGAAATACACCCTTATTTCCTACAAATTTGTATTAGTAAGTCTAAGTTTAGGTTCCTAATCTTTATTAACAATATCTAACAAGTTTGGTGCTCTTAGAACCCTATCAATGCCCAATAGCTCATTTTCTTATTGTGATAATATTTTTGAGCTCATTGAATGAATGATGATGGTTAAAAATCATTCCCTAGAGGTATAATATCCCCTAAAATACCAAACTCAATGTAATCAACCATGGAATAGACCCACATTAGTAGGAAACCTCGTGTTCTATTATATTTTGACATGATGTACAAGTTTTTGAGGTTGTGAGGTTTTTTCAGCTATGAAAATGATTAGAAACTATTTTCCAACAGTGTGTTCAATCTTATGAAGCCTATCAAGATTATATCAAGCCAAACACAAGGTCTAAATTGTAAATAAATAACATGACCCTACATACTAAGCTTGATTGTGTCAAGGTTGAAGGTATAAACATGAATATAAAGTGTAAGTTTTGTGTTAGTTCATATTGAGTGTGAAGGACATGGAAGAAGATTTTAGGAGTGATTATAGTCTTTTTGATGGAGAGAAACCACTAGAAGAAGGTTATTATGGCCATAATTGTCAAGCTACCTACAAACCTTAGGCATGGGTTAAATCAAGTTTCAAGACCATTAAGATGGTAAAATTAGTTAGAGAACTACCTCCAAACATTTTATGACATGAATAAGATCCAAAAGAGAAATTTCTAATATAAAAAAACATTTGATGACCTTTTTGCCAAAAACACTTGTCTTGAATATACACCTACAGGCCTACAAGTCGATAAGGTCTATTCTTCATGTGTGAAGTAAATTAAGCATTTATATTGGGAAAAAAATGTTAGGGTAGGTTGATAGGGTCTATCCCCTCCAAGTTCATGGGATTTAGTAATCCATCAGGGGCAAAGCTTTATGAACAATCATTAAGTTAAGTACCTCAAAACTACCAAGAAACCTTCAAAAGAGCTCGATGACTATAAACATATTTTTGGTGACTCCAATGCACCTAAATTTCCTTAAAAACATTTGACTACCATTTTTAGGCCTCATGGGCATATATTAAATCAAAAATTTAGCATGTGTGGATGATAATTACAAAGAAATATCCCTAAAACTACACTTTTAGAAAGAGAACTTCCTAACCAGTTGAGAAGGATTTTCAAGATTGGGTAGAGGTCTAATCACCTTCCACCATCCATTCAAGAGTCTCTCATGGTTGTTTGATAGGTTTTCAAGTTACCAAACTAATCCAAAATAAATATTTATCCTTACTTACATAGAGTAAATGAATTTTTAGACCTTCTTATAGTTATTAAGGGTATAATAATCTTCAAAGCATCCTTATATACATCAGATGACACTCTTGTATGACTTTAAAATTCATAAATAAATCCATTCTAATGACTTTAGGAAGTTTTGAAAGGACTTATACAGATGCATTTTGCTTGTTGTATAGTGATGAGAGATCTCAAGGATAAACATAGTCCTTTGCCAACTTTTTCAAGCTTGTCTCAAGGTTTTTTCACTTTATACCATAAATACATTGGCATTGATGAGTAAATGGATTGGTAAATCTAAGTTTTGCCTCTAGGAATCCTAGGGAGGAATTTTAGAAGCTTGCTTCCATCAAGTGTCTCTCATAGAGACATTGTAACAATTGGACATGGCACTAAATATCCCTAAGGGACTTGATACACACTTTCAACATCAATTTTAAAGATCCCTAACATACACAAGGTGTCAAGAAGCCTAAAGACAGTTAGATGCAAGTGTGGACTTGTAACTCTTCAATAAAAAAAAGAGGATAGTTTCAAGAGGCAAATGATGAGTCATGGAAGGAAATGAGGCACTCATATGCCACTTTTCATGAGGCCATCATCAAGAAAAGCTAACACATGTATAATAACAATCATACAACTATTTTTCACCTTTTATCTAAGTTTTAACTAATTTTGTGATGAATGACAGTCATCGTGAGCTTCCTATACAACCTCTTATTTTCCCCCTCTCATTTCTCCTATAATTACTCTTGTATGTGAGATTAGAATCATCTTATAATTGGTCAAGGTGAAGCTCTATTCAAATTGATTTTTATTATTTCCTTTGAAGTGAATACAAGTTAGTTTATACCTTTTCCATCTTGCATCTGGTGTTTTTATGTTGAATTATTGATGAATGATAGTGATAGAGTTTAATTTCCTTACATTTGTCCTCTTCATTCTTGCCTTTTTGTGAGTAAGTCATCTTATTTTAGGTTATATGGTGTGTGTCAAGTATTTATTTTTGAAGGTTAAGTGTGGAAAACCTTCACTAGTGTCTTCTTCTAGAATTTTCGATCATCTTTCTTGATTGATGTATTAACTATAGCCTTCATATTGAAATATTCATGTTGGAAGGACTATTTGGAGTTGTGAAATTGGGTTCTAGTATTATTTTAGTTCATATTAAAAATCATAAATAAGTATAGGATATTTTAAATTTAGTGCATCACCCCTTTTATTCTATTGATTTCTACTTTCTTTTTCCCTTTTCCTTACAGTTTGAGTAGGTGTAGTGTTAGTTTTAGGTGTATCATCAAGGAAACTAGTCGTCTCTAGATATTCACTCCAATTTTTAGGTCACCCATAGCCTAGGAGTGTTTTCATTGTGTTAATTGAGTTAGGATATCTAAAACACCTCTTTAAAGGGTGCAACTCAAAGTGACAATAATTACTATTATGATTCCATATTCCACATGTATAACCATAGTTACTATTCATATAATTCCATGTATATTTTTAGTGATTTTTATATTGACACTCTTTTACATGCCTCCATGATTTTTTCCTCTCTTGATGATGTGGGTGAATATATGCCTCAAATATGGTATCCCTTTTTGATAGTTTGACCTCATTAAAACTTTCTTCTTCTACAACCTTTGTCTCTTGAGTACATGATTTTTTCTTTTCCACTTGTATATTTTATTCATATTTTTCTTCATTTGAATATTCTTTGTGATCTTATTCACCATATTTATATTCATCCTCATCTCATACCTTTACCTTTCTTTCTTATTTAATAATTCCTATACCAAATCTTCTTGAACTCTTCTACGTATTAATATTGATTTTTTCCAAAGTTTTTAGTAAGGGATAATGAATAAAAATATCCAAACCATACATATCACAAGCATAAAAATATGAATTTTTTAGCCTAAAATTCAAGCTTATGGATTAAACTATCTAGTTTAATCACTCAAACTTCAAACCACTAAGTAAAGTCTAGAGCCATTATAACCTAATGTAAATGGATTAACAAACTATTAAAAACATCATTACATTTCTAAAGATAAATGCTCTAAACCATGATCAAATGGATTAAAAAACAAGAGGAGATTGATTGTCTTATACTCAAATTGGAAATTATGATGGCATGGTTCAAGGATTGGTAATGAAGGATTGGATGATTCAATGACTAGTTATACATGGATTCCCCGCTTGATTTTTAGTTAGCTCCCATAGAGGGAAGATTTGCTTAAATATAAAATAGAGGGAGAGATAAATGGACGATATTAAAATTTTGATGAGGGATATCAAGGGTGGATAATTAAAATAAATTTAAAATTCCTTGGAAGCCTCTAGATTTAGAGGCTTCTAGAGAAGAGGGGTGAGAATAAAAAAAGGTTCTAGATTTGGAGGCTTATAGAATCCTTCTTAGGGTTAATGATGATTAGATGGGGGATTAGATAGGGATTAGGCAGGGATTAGGAACTTATGGGTGTAGGAGAGCCTAGGCATAGGCTAGTAGGTGGGCCATTGGGAATTTAAAATTCCTAAATAATAGGTAAATGGGATTAGGATGAGATAATGAGGATTTAAGGTAAATTAATGATGAAGTGGGATAAAAGAAGGTTAGTATATGAAGAAAATCATATTATATAAATTATTAGGAATGGGGATATTAGGATGGGTTAAATGAAATAAATTAGATATGTCGAATTAGTGTCGATTAATATTATTAGTGACATTAATGAAGTGAGAAAATTTAGATGAATACATTTTGCCCCTCTTTGAAATAGAATTGTGAGTACATCAATGTGGAAGGAGTAATGGTATTTTAAAGAAAAACCATGTCATATATGATGTTAGTGGATGATTTTAGGGGATATGATGCCCCTTCGAGAGGACATGCAGGGAATAATGAGATGGATGGCTACTCAAAAGAAGAAATTATGGGTGGGATGTAATGAATAGATGAGGGGATTGGATGTTAGATTTGGGATAGATGAAGAAGAATATAAATTCAACTTGAGAAGTAAGATACAAATCAGCCCCTAGTAAAGACATGAATAGGTAAGAATGATGATGTGTGTCATGGTTGTCAACACATCCCAAGGGGGAATCAACCATAACATGATGATGATAGGATTAAAAGGCTGAAATCTTTATATGTATCCCAAGCAAGGACACATACAAGGGAGAGATATTGGTGAAGATAAGATAAATACATGATAATATTAATGATGGGTGTAGCTCAAAGTTAAGTTGATCAAGATAATGTAAGTGATGATAGAGAAGAAAAAAAATGATCAAGTGATTAAGAGTTAGGGGAAAGAGGAGATAGGGGAAAGAGGGGATAGAGGGGATGATTAATGATTATAAAGTAATGATGATAAGGATGATTATACTTGTTAATGATTAAAGGATATGATGCATATGATGATACAAAGATAAAATATTGGATGTTAGTCAGATGGACAATGAGGATTATATGAATGATGAGGATGGGGATGATCAAGCCATCACAATTGTAATAAATCTCATCATAGTCTAAGTAATACAATAGATATGGCACTTGATAGTATGCCCCATGATATAACCATGACCAAGAGGACATTTTTTCCAAAGTGTATGGGCAAATGGAAAATTCTACATCATTGAGGGTACCTATAAGAACTTATGAGAGCTTTGGTGACCTCTATCATCCCTTTTCATAGCCCAAGACAAAAATACATGATGCAAACAACATAAGACAAACAAGATATATGATAAAAGACATACAAACAAGTCAAACAACAGACAAAAAACACACACAAATATCTACATGTAATGTCATAATGTATTATCTAATTATGGGATGAGTGATGGGGTGATGGGTTGGACTAAGATGTGATTGTGGACTTAGGATAGACTTAAATTTGGATAAGATGATCATGATTAGGATGTGTTACCCCTAGTTTAGGATAGAAGGATGGATGACGTGATAAGGTCTTTAAATACTAATTTGGTCTTGAAATTGAATCAAAAAGTGGCCAAAAAAGGTGATTTAGAAAATTGATGACCAAGGATTACCAACCGACAAGGCCATGCAAGAGTTCAATCTAGCAAGGAAACTAGTAGATGATGGGATCAAATACCTTTCATACTATCAAAGAGTGATTGGATGGGTGCTATATATGAAGAGGTAATGATAAATAAAGTGATGGGATCAATTAATTTCCACACTATCAAATAGGTAATGTGAAGGTTGCTAAGTGTGAAGAGGCAATGATAGAGAAGTGTTGGGTACTAAATTAAATTCTTTGAGAAGGTTGTGTATGTCGATAATTCCTAGTCAAAAGGGATGATGAGGAAGAGAAGGATGGGTTACCACTAGGATTTGGTTCCAAGATGAAAGAGAGGATGAATAGGATATGTAAATTAGACTCCATGTTCCAAAAAAGTCTAAAAAGTAGGAGAGCTATCATTCGGTGCCAAAGCAAAATTCCCCATAAAAGGTTCAATGGAGTGAGAGGAATTTAAGATCTAAGGTATAAGGTAGTTAGACATCATCTTATAGATATTTGGGCCCCACTGTACCATCATGTATATATGGGACACACTTAAAAACATTATGCAAACCTAGCATAGGATCCTTTTGGTCATAATAGGTGCCTCACTATTAGAGTCATCATCAACTCTTTAGTAGCCATCATGTGAACATCATCAACTCTTTAGTAGCCATCATGTGAAAATAGGTTTGAGAGGCTTTTGATCAATTCCATAATAGGTCATCAGCCTACGACCTCACCCACAAAGCTATTATATGGTGTGAGTGTTAGGTTACACACCCTTAAGTTTACTAAACATAATTTTTTTGGTTTGCTTACTTGGGTGTGTGTCATGCTAAACTAGTGTTGTTTGTGAACCGAGTCAGCCTTCACCCAAACCTATATACCTATATAGGTCTTTTGCACATATCATCCTATATATCCTTTACTCATCATTATATCATAATTTACATCCTATCATCCCTTTGTACATATCATCTTGTATATCCTAATCATCATCCAATTATACATATTATTTCTTACACATTGCATATTATCTCCCATCACCACCTTGTCTTAATCTCCTCCTAGTCTAACCATATTCACCTATCATTAGTCATCATCTCATCACTCTCATATCCTAATCACATTTTAACTCATCTAAAACTTGTCCTAAGTACATACCAAATCATTTATCTTTATCTTATCTCCATCACCCATCTAGTATAACCCCATCCTATCTTATCCTAGTTGGATTTCTAGGTCACACCTATCTCCATCCCATCCACATCTCATTCATATTACCCTTGATCATTTCATCATCAACTATCTATATTTTTAGTTACCCCCCTTAGCCTTACCATCTTCATCATATAATCCTATTCCATCTCATCTTGAGCAATTATTATAAGGCTTGAACTAGTCTTTTTATCTTATCATTATCATCTTATCATACTAGTCAAACTATCACTCATCACTTGATTAGGGATCATACCTAGTTAATATATTGTTAGCATCTTATCACTTTGTTAGTCTAAATCTATAAAACCTATCATCATAAATCTAATCTCTATTATCCTTTCCTATTCATAACTAACACTGATCATATTATCATATTGTTAGTTTGAATCTAGGCACCCCTCATAATTTGTAATCCTTTTGCTAGTTTGACTACTAAGCATTATTGATAGGTCATTAGCACCTATTATATTATCAATCTGACATATGATCATAGTCATACATCATCTCAATCACATTTTAATCTATTTATCTATTTCATCCTCATCATCACCTATCATATTAGTTCAGTCCTTCAGACCTCTTTTGATTCAAAAAACCATCTCTCATCATTCATCTTTTATCATCTATTTCTATGGATTTGGACCCAATTCTTGTAAATCGATACATCTTGGCCAACAAGGATGATATCCTTTTATGATTACTATAAATGGGTGCTTACCTACCTTGTAACCTTAATCTCATTCACCACAAACTAACACATAGCCCCACAAAATTAGTGTCATCCTTCCTTGATGTGGTCACCCTAATTAATCAATACATCACAGAGAATAAATATGAGTTCTTCTTATGGCTATATAAGATGGGTGATCATTTTATTAATTTTTTTGACCCCATGAGCCTCAAATCACCTCCCAAAAAAGTCCACCATCAACCCTTATCCCATTCCCTTCCACCATCCATTATCCCTATACAAATCCCCTTAGCCCCAGTTCATACTTGTCCACACTCAAATCTTTCATCTACCAATCATAATCCATCACCACTCCCTTATCCTATTAGCAAAGGAAAATATGACTTATCAACCTCATCATACACCAATAAGATGACAACACCATCACCTTCTTCCAATTCCAACACCTCCAAATCCAAATCTCAAGCCAAGCAAGCCAACCATCCTTTATCACCCACCACTATGAAGTTAGACCCCATTCTCATAGACCAATACATATTTGCTAAAAAAGATAAGATCCTTTTATATTTCCTTATGATGGGTGTACCACTTCCTGAAGGTATTGATCCCCTTCAACTTATTTCACCCCTAGTCCAAACCCCTTAGTGTGAGTCCCTTTTAAATTTTCCATCCACTTATCATAGCCCATCATCCACCTATTCATATACTAGTTAAGGGAATCTAATCTTGGCCACCTCATCTACAACCATACCATCCACCCAATCATGTCAGCAACCATTTGATCTAAAATCCAATGCTTACACATCCAAGACATGAAGTGAAGAGGGTCTATATACTCCACTTCCTATATCCTTGGAAGCTCTTTTCCACCAAGTTATCACCATTAACATGATGGTCTATCTACCTATACGACATCTTGATCCCACTATTCCTAAGTCTTTTTGGTATAAAATAAACTAATACTATGTATATCATTGAACCTGGGGGTACTCCATTAAATGATTTCAAAACTTATGAGACTGTGTCCAAAACCTCATCAACAATGGCAACATAGTAATTGAGGATGAATTTAAATCCCTAGGTAAACAAAAAGAAGAATGACAATATTCCATTCATAATCATGATCAATCCCTTCCCCTTCCAAGCTAAGGTCAAGACATCATGTCCCTCTTCCATAATCCCCCCATCATCAACCAATCCTTCATCAAACACAAGTCCATTTTTCATACACCTAATCCTCTTATATCCCATAATTCCTTTCGTGGGCCTATCTTTTCTCAGTCCATTGTTCATCCATCATCTCCCCCTCACCCATCACATCAAATACCCCATTATTAGAGGACAATTGTGGATAATCATTCTTCTATTCACAACATTACCTCTTGTACATTAGAGCCAATAAATGTTTTATTTGCAGTTAGATCATGATCAGCCCCAACATCTTGTTGATGATGAAAATTGTACCATCAATAAATCAACCCTTTTGCCTATTGATAAGGTCAAGTTGGAATCATACCAATCCAATCATAGGGGTTCTAAAGGGTCATCTATGATCTTAAAGATGTGATGGGTTTTTATTATAAATTTTAGGAAATAATCAATAAGTTAAAAAGATAATGTTTTCCATTATAACAATCAGAAATCCATTATCAAATCAAGAATCAATTGAGATAAGAATTTATAATCTATTCTATGTGACAGAGAAAACCTATTAGCTAGATAGCCTCTTGAAGAATAGAAACCTAATTTTGTAATGTATATTTATATTCAAATGATATTTTAACTTCTTTACTTGTAATGGTTTATAGTTTCATCAAATAAGGAAGAAATAGATCAAAGTAAGGAAAATAAAATAACATGTAATCAAAAACAAACAAAGAAAACATCTAATAACAAAACAAACATTTAAACCTATAACAAAAAGAAATAAAACTAGAACAAAAAATAACAAAGGTAAAGAAAGAATTAAAGGTCTAATGAACTATAAAATTCAATTAGAAAACTTATTCTAAAGAAAATAATGATAGATATGTAAGACTATAAACTAAAGAAAAGAAGATAATTCTAAAACTTGTAAAATCAAAAATATTAAACTAGAAAGAACAAACTTGTAGCTAGTAGACTAGATGCAGAAAACTAGGACTAAAATAGAAACTAAAACAAGAAACAGTTTATTAAACAA